>CM071599.1:58928802-60178802 GCA_036435485.1 Saposhnikovia divaricata | reverse complement strand
TACTTGCTCTTATCCACTATCACATGCATGTATCTTGGCTTAGTGCTATTTTTCTGAATCCGATGTCGTTTACATACACTTATTTCGCCCCTGGATCATGAATACGAACTCAGAAATCCGTTCTGAATACTTCTATATAGCGTCTTCTAATAATATTCTTATTTCCACCAAAAACACTATTCATTCTTTATTCCATCTTTATTTCTTATATTTATAAAAATGTCCTTGTTCTCTTTCGGGCATTTCTTAACCCTTTTACGGAACCAATGGACTAACAACCGATATTGATTTGGAGGACACAAGAATATCTCCTTCCTCTTTGGAATGCCACATCTTATTTCTTAGGAGATAGATTATTCTAATCCAGGTTGTCAACCAATTGCATTCTTCATGACATATAATCATTGGAATCTATACCCATTCACATTCATTCATTAGAACTGCTAATACCTTGTAGTCAGAATCACGGTTCATTCTTCCATCAATATATATATAAAGTTTTAATTCTACCAAAAATTCAGGTTTTGTATGTGCGGACCAAGAAGACACTGATGAGCTACGCAAATTTCAAGAATTGGTATGTGCGTTCCAAGAGGCTGATGATCATGGGACAGATGCAGGTCTTCTACTTGTCTCAGATTATAAAGATGGAGGTAGCGCATTAGAGCCAGTGGAGGAAGTTCTCTTTGAGAAACCAAAGGCTTTAGCAACTTACATTTACCCTCCTCCATTATATTCAAGCGAAGCCCGCGAATGTGTATTGTTCTACAAATTGACAGATTTTGGGTCAATAGATGAAGGCATTGGAATAGGACATAGTTGTTATAAGAATAGGCCAAGCGAGGAGAAGGGGCAGAAAGTGTGCCGCCGTGATGACGATGAAGTCTCGCGAAGAGAGGACCAGTCAAACTATTATCATCCTTAATGGAGGCTTGGAAGTAACGTCAAGCTAATGACATTAAAGAAGCGCTTCTTGGGAGGCAACCCAAGCATTGTTGTATACTGGTATGTTTTCTGCTTTCCCTCGTATTTACTTCCATTCAATGAGGGCATTGAATATTTTAAGTTTGGGGGTGGTTTGAGGGATAAGTAGTGTATGTAGTTGTGATTGTTAGTCATTGTGTTCATGTAGGATTTCGTGCTTTTCATATTAGTAGTAGTAAATTATGCATTTATGTTCGTGTTATCTACGTTTGTTTCATATAGGACATTCTGTTTCTATGTTCGTATATCATGTGAGTTCATAATAGTTTACATTTACACCCATGCTTGATAGGAATTTTGTGTTGTTGACGCTTTGTTCTTGTGCACACACATACACTAGTAAGTTGAAGCTAGTAGACTTATTGAATGTTGTGAGTAATTAGAAGGACATGAATATGTGCAAGTTGATTTAGTTTGCATTCTTTAAATTCAAGTAGGTGCATTAGAGAGATTTTTGCTTG
The DNA here is from genome assembly GCA_036435485.1 of Saposhnikovia divaricata. NCBI lineage: Eukaryota > Viridiplantae > Streptophyta > Magnoliopsida > Apiales > Apiaceae > Saposhnikovia > Saposhnikovia divaricata. Next base: position 60,177,357 of record CM071599.1, on the reverse strand, counting down.
GGATTGAGTATTTTTTCCCGCCAAGTGAGCTTTTGAGCCATATTGCATTTGTTGCAATTTTATTCGTTTGCTTGAGTGGCCACGGATTGTTTGCATTGCTAGCAGTTGTTTGAGATCTTCTTGAAACGCATGACATTATTTGGTGATTAAAATGATAAAGGCATTAGGAATAACCACATATTTTCCCATATTACCACACCATGTTTACATGATCAATTAGTTAACCCGTTGAGCTTAATCCTATTTTTTCGGTGACATACCACATTACTTGCCTAGACCTTTTTCTTGTATTGGCCTTACATTAATTTGAACCCACATTGTCAAAGGCTAGTAGGGTGCTTAAGAGAGTAATAAGGTGTGCAAGGAGGGGTTTATTGTTGGTCATAATTTTGGGGGAAATATTGAAATTTGGGTTTGGTTGTTGCTTGATAGTCGGCATGTGTAATAAAATCGTGGGATCATTTTTATTGTCTATATTATTGTTGCTTTAGCTCTCGAAGAAAAAAAAATAGAAAAAAAAAGTTATATTATGAGAGCATATTTGTGTTATTGTGATCCTACTTTAGTCGACTAGTCGAGTGTTTTTGTTGGAAGAAAAATAATAAATTATGTGGGGGGAAAAATAGGTGGTTGTGTATGATTTATTATAAGTTCCTACTAGCTTTTGACACTTCACCTGTTTTGGCTTATCTGACATACCATGTCCCTAGCCCCGTTACAACCCAAATAAAGACCTTTTGATTGTTGTCATCGATGTATGTTGTGTTAAGAGTTAGATTGATACCAAATGTCAAGCATGCTTATGATTTTGTTGGAATTGAGTGATACACTTACCCTTGTTCTTGAGTGAATATTCTTTTGTGAGTGGATTTTGAGTGTTTGCTTGTTTTTGCGTATGAGATCCCGAGTTTTGTCTCAAAGATGTACTCTTGTAGGCTTAGCATGGTCACTAACTTATTCGTACACTTGACATGGGCTTTTGAGAACTTATGCATGTTCATTGAGTAGACTATGTGAATACTTGCACTTTCGACACCAAGACATTGCGTATTTACTTTGATTCTTAAGTTGATATGGCATGAGATGATTTGAAAGTATGGTAGGATATTAGTAGTAAATAATTTGCAATTTTCATGTTAGTTGCATTCATGCATTGCATTGGATTTTGTAGGTACATTCGCTATAGGCTCTCACGAGACCTTACTCGTCCACTATGGCTGCTTAGGGGTTTAAAGGGCTTGTTGCATATGCCAAATGCAACCGTGATCACCTACGAAAGTGGTACTAGTTAGTTAGTTAATAAGTTGTTAGTTGTTTATGCTTGAGGACAAGCATCGGTTTAAGTTTGGGGGTGTGATAAGTGGATTTTATATCCACTTGGATCGCTTCAATTCGGCTTAAATTGATTGTCTTGGACTCAAGTTTGTTGTATTTTTGATGTGTTTTGTTTAATTGTGCAGGGTTGAAGAAATATCGATTAAGGGTGTAGTTTCCGTCATTTTTGGAGTTGATTTATGATATGGAATGAAGAATGGAGGCTACAAGTCAATAGGGATTAAATACGGAAGCTCATGCAAAAGGAACGGGAAGAAAAAGCTGAAAAACGAAGAAAAAAATAATTCCTGCAGATTGAGGCCGGGCAGGGTGCTCCATTTGAGCAGTCTGCGCCATTTTTATGCAGTTTACAGTCGAGCAGGGTGCTCCATTTGAGCAGTCTGCGCCAAGATGCGCTGGAAATTTCCAGTTTTGCCCTTTTTCGATCTGAAATTGTATTTTATGTAGTTTTTGACTCCTAAATCGAATTCTAGTTGTATTTTAAGGTATTTTCTTGCTGGGCATGATGTCTAGAGCCTATATAAACACATCCAACCCTTGTAAACATATCATTACATACAATTAGATATCTTGTACATAATATAGCTTAGATTTGCAAGGGAGAAAAGGGGAGAAAAATTCAACGCTCGTGACAAGCAACGGATCTAGATCTACTTCATCTTTTGTATCATAGATTTGTTTTCTCAACTCTTTGTTTTATTTATATTATTATTATTATTATTATTATTCATACTTTGTTTTTTATCATGGTTTCATCAGATCCCATGATGACGAGTTGTTCGATTATGAGCTAATCGTTGTTATGGGATTCTAACGAAATTATCTATGTAGCTTAGTAGTTTGATTACTTTAAAGATTTATGTGTGGTGAATTCTTGATATCCTCGTATGGTTGTGTTTCATGTGTTTAGATGCGTCATGAACATCTAATTTGTTAATCTCTTGCAAAACGAGACTGGATCTTGAGATTTAGAACTTGCCATGCTAGCATAGGATAGGTTGATGTTTTAACATCATGATTTGTAGCGTAAATAGAGATATTATGCTGCCCTATGTGATTAATATGGATAACTTGTTCTTCAACCGTTATGTTTTCAAATTCTATAGAGATATAAGGTCTAAGCATGATTGGTGTCTATTCATCTTCTATCTATTTTGTAGATGTATGTTTAGTTTAGTATTCGTATACTGTGAAGTAGCGTATACTTGTTCCGTGTTGTCTGATCAGATATCAAAACCATCACATGCATTGATTAAAGGCATCAACTCTAATTGAAGTAGATGATGAAGTTAGGATTCCATGTTTTCTCGCATATAAGTAATTCAATTTTAATTCTCATTAGTTATTAATTATTAGTTTGTTAATTTGTATCTTAGTTAATTATAGTTAGTAAAAACTTAATCTTGTTATTTGTCTTAGCAGTGAATAATAATCATACATTGTTGCATAGGTGCATGAACTGAATTGAAACCTAACCAGATCTCTGTGGGAACGAACTTGACTTTTATCTATATTACTTGTGACCACGTACGCTTGCGTGATATTGTGTTAACAGCCTCCATCATTTAGACCTAGAATCTTTTGATCATCAAACACAACATGTACAGATTCCATAACAATGTTGGTTCTTAGATTGTAGACTTTATAGGCTTTTCCTGTTGCATATCCAACAAAAATAGCTTCATCTGCCTTTGCTTCAAATTTGCCCAAGTTATCTCCATGATTCCTTAGTACAAAATACTTACATCCAAAGACATGAAGGAAAGCTAGAGTTGGTTTCTTGTTGGTTAACAACTGATAAGGAGTCATTCCTCTAGCTTGATTGACCAATGAAATATTCTGAGTAAAGCATGCAGTGTTGACAGCCTCAGCCCAGAATATGTTGGTAATCTTGGTTCACTTAACATTGTTCTAGCTGCTTCAATGAGAGTTCTGTTTTTCCATTCAACAACCCCATTTTGTTGAGGTGTTCTGGCAGCAGAAAACTCATGGACAATTCCATTTTCTTCACAGAAAATCTTCATTGTGGAATTCTTGAATTCAGTACCATTGTCGCTCCTGATTCTTTGTACTTTGTCTTCAGAACCATTGTTTAGTATTCTGAGGTGATATTGATGATGATTTCACTTGCACAATCCTTGGAGTGCAGGAAGAAGGTCCATGTAAACTTAGAAAAATCATCTACAATCACCAGACAGTATTTCTTCTTTGAAATAGACATGACATTAACTGGACCAAATAAGTCCATATGCAGCAGTTGAAGTGGCTTAACAATGGATGACTCTGTCTTGCTCTTGAAGGATGATTTCTTTTGTTTCCCTAATTGGCAGGCATCACGCAGTCCATCTTTGATAAATTCCAATTGAGGGATTCCTCTAGCAAGATCCTTACTTACCAAGTCATTCATAACTTTAAAATTCAAATGTGACAGCTTCTTATGCCATAGCCAACTCTCATCCTTACTTGCTTTGCTGAAGAGACAAGTAATGGATTCTAAGCATGCTGAATTGAAGTCAGCTATGTAAACATTTCCTTTTCTAAAGCCTGTCAATACCACATTGTTGTCTTCCTTGGAAGAAACAACACAGGCTTCTTTTGTTAACCTTACTTCATAGTCTTTGTCACAAATCTGACTGACACTCAGCAGATTGTGCTTCAAACCTTCAACTAAGGCCACTTCTTCAATGATGACATTGTCTTTTGAAATCAGGCCATATGCCTTAGTATATCCTTTGCTGTCATCTCCAAAGGTAATTCTAGGGCCAGCTCCTTCCTTGAACTCTGTGAGCAGGGTTGAATCTCCTGTCATGTGCCTAGAGCATCCACTGTCTAGGTACCATAGATTCCTCATGTTTCCCTGCACACATCCAAGAGCAAATCAAGTTGATTTTGGTACCCAAGCTTCCTTAGGTCCTTTCTTGTTAACCTTTGACTTTACAATCTTAGCATTCTTCACATTAGATGTAGATGCCTGATTGATGGGGTTTGACAAATGCTTATTTGCATGAATATTTGATGCATGCATTTGTGGAAGATTGGCATACATATTATTCATGCTAGGAATGTTCCATGACATTTGTGGCATATATTACAGATTGAAAATAATGATTAGACACATATGGCATGTTCACATATGGATTAGAAAAACTAGCATTTTGATACAAACCATGCATTGCAGTTATACATGGTATAGTTTGAGGTACATGAACAGGAGCCTTGTTAACAATCTTGCAATTAGAAGATAGGTGATTTACACTATTACAATTACTACAAGTTTTCCTAGGGGCAAACTTGTCAGGAGAATAATTGTTTTTCTTGTTAATGCCTATCTTACCATTTCTGTTCTTTTTCTTTTTACCCATAATTTCTACCTTTTCATTATCTGATTTACCAACAGCCTTTTTGTTGTGTAAGTCACCTGCCTTAGCCTTCCCACTAGATTTGGTTTGGCTACACTCACCAGTAACAAAGTTCTTGTTGACTGGACCATACTTAATATCCAGTTTCTTGAGTTCCTTCTTACTAACAAACTTTTTATTAGTCGACGGATACCTCTCATCCGTTGATGGTTCATCTGTCAACGGATGATCACTATCCGTTGATTCACAAATAGTCTCTAGATCCTCAAGGCAAGGTCCTAACTCCTTTTTCTTTTGAGTCCAGGTCTCCTTCACAAACGATTCTATTCCCTGGACTTCTATTATGTTTTGTGAAATATTCCTATAGCTTTGAAATTTAGCAATTATCCCTTGTTCTTTTTCAAGCTGGTCTCTTGAATCAGTTCTCTTTTTAACATAGCTTCAAGTTCACTTTTAGCATTATTATAATCAACTCTCATGTTCTCAAATTCTAGAAATTGAGCTTCTAGAGCAGCATTTCTATCACTTAAAAACAGATAAGTCTCTTTAATCCTATTGTTCTCTTTAGTAAGGGATTTAAGAGTAACACTCAAGTGATATAGTTCAGTAGACATTTCATCTATAACACTATTGCATTCCTCTTTGGTGAGCTTAGAGAGATTAGTAGAAAATACCTGATTGCTAGCTGAACTTGCTTCCTGCTCTCCAGAATCAGCCATCAAATCAAGGTTGACATACTCAACATCATCACCAGAATGATTTCCACCAGCAGCCCAGTCATACTCTTGGGTCATGAATGCCTTTCCTTTCTACCTGAGAAGATCAAATATTTCTTCTTGTAGTCAACAGCTTCAGTTGGCTTTTCCTTGTTCTCAGATCTAGGCTTCCTGCATTCACTTATCGTGTGACCAGCAATTCCACAATTGTAGCATTTAATTTTGGATTTATCCACAAAGTTGCCTGTGGAATAATCCTTGTTAAATGGCTTGGCCACCCCAGAGTTTCTCTTGAATTTCAGCTTAGAGAATCTCCTAGATAGAAAGGCTAAGTGCTCATCTATCTCATCCAATTCATCCTGCTGAAGGACATTCAATTCTTCAGACAATTTTTCCTTGCTCATGCTTGATTCTGCTCTACCTTTACAAACCTCTCTGTTTGGTGTAGAACAAGCAGCTTCTGTCCTTTCCTCCTTCTGCTCCAAGTTGTCAACAAGTGCAACTGACCCACTTTTCTTTTGAGACTTCTCAATCTCTTCATCCTGCTCCATTTCCAGGTCATATGTCTTTAAAGTTCCATAGAGCCTTTCAAGAGTAAATGTCTTGTACTCTTGAGTGTTTCCTAGAGAAACAGTCATTGGCTTCCATTCTTTGGGCAGTGATCTCAGAAATTTGAGATTAGAGTCTTTAACTTGATAGATTCTTCCATACAGTTTCAAACCATTTAGTAGCTTTTGAAATATACTAAATGTATCATTCAATGTTTCTCCACTCTTGAAATGGAAGTGTTCATACTGTTGGATTAGTAGTTGCATCTTGTTTTCCCTCACCCGTTCTGTTCCTTCACAAAGGGTTTGAACAGTGTCCCATACTTCCTTAGAGGTAGTACAGCTGATAACATTGTCAATCATGTCTGTTTCTAGACCATTGAACAGTATATTCATGGCCTTTTGTCATTGTGGACTTTTGCCATATTTTCAAGACTCCATTCAGAAACAGGTTTGGGAATGAGAGTGTCAGGCGCATCTTCAGTGAGGCCAAATCTTGTTGCAGTCTTCATCGGAACATGTGGACCCTTGTCAATGCAATCCACAAAACCCTCATCAATGGACAAGAGATGTAGACGCATTTTCACTTTCCAGTGAAAGTAATTCTCTCTATCAAGAACTGGTATTTTTACTCCATAATCCTTCTTAGACATGTTGGAAGTGTGTTGATCTTTAAACTTCAAATATGTTAGAAGCTTGCTCTGATACCAATTGTTATTCCCAGATTACACACTTGTATAATTGTAGAAGGGGGGGGTTGAATACAATTCTTGATATTTATAAATTTCTGATAAGAACTCCAGAAATCTATACTTAGATAATTGCTGTATAACGATTAATGCACAAACACATATAAAATCAGGTGGTTAAATGCACCACCAGAAGCTTTTATTTGAAGCAAACTCTATGATACAAATGTACACAACTGCCGTTTTACAACTCTTTGCTTTCTAAGGATATTCAAGAAAACCCTAAGCAAATGTATCTGTTTTCTTAACTTCTAAAAAGTTGCTACACTTGGTTATATATCCCAAGTTTACAAGTACTACAGGAATAAGATAATACTAATCTAATTCAAGTTGACTTGCTACTTCACTCCAAATACACATGTAGCCGAAAGGTTGTCCTTGTGAACAGACATGTCCCCTGCACCTTTCTTGTATTCATAGTGTAAACAGAATTCTTCTTTCTTCTGTGTTTCCAAAGTATGGCTGCCATACTGCTTTTGTATCTACTATCAACCCATGTGATCTGTCAGTCAAACCTGTCTTTATCAACTGCTAATCCCCAGCTTAGCATAGAAGTAAGTGTTAATTATTATCCGTTGACATTGTACACTGTCATCCATTGATGATAGTTTGAGCTGTATCCGTTGATATTGTAGATTTGAGTTGTATCCGTTGATAGAGTTCTGTCTTCATCCGTTGATACACTTTCACTTAAATAGAATTACATAGCATAGCTTATTTACAATTGGCTACCCTATTCTGCCTATCCATTGATGGTCAACATGACTGTGGATAAAAACACTATCAATTGATAACATAGAGATACTGCAGTATGCTACAAAACCTCATCTGTTGATGATCTACCTGTCAACGGATAGAGTTATAAATCCTCATCCGTTGACAGCTACAATACTTATACAATTTGATTGTTTGTGAAGTTATCATCAAGTACAACATATTCCTAACAGTATCCATCCTTGTGGTGAAGGCAGTGCTTAAACGTTGAAGCTGTTTAGCAGTGGCAATCTCAGAATAATATTTAACAAACCGAGCATGAAATTTTTCATTATCACTCTTGACAAAGTTAATTTCATATTTCAAACCTTTTGCCAAAATAGTTGTAGTCTTCAGATGAGCTTTGAGATTAGGATCAGAAAGCTTAGTAGCTATATGACCGGAGTGAAAAAGAGCATTATTGAAATTTATATCAGCAGTAGGCTGATTCCACTCAGTATACCATTCAGATCGCCTAAGAGCTTCAATATTTTCAGGAATAAGATCACTATAATCTCCTCTGATCTCAACTTGAGCAACTGTAGTTTTACCCATAGACTCCATAAACTTACTGGATGATCCATAAGTAGAGCTGAGCTGAGCTGTAGTTTTATCAACTTGAGCATTAAGCTGAGCTGCTTCTGGATCATTATCAGCATCATCATCATCATCATCATCATCTGAGTTATCATTAGCCTCAAGAATTCTATCATCCACATTGTCTTCAGGATTCATAACTCCTTTCAATTTTAAATCAACAGCAGATGGTACTGTTATATCCTGAAATCCTGCATTCAGATTAGAAATAATTCCTATATCTCTCTGATTTTCTAAAGTGATCTCATCACTTCTCACAATATCACCTAAGTCAATTTCAATAGTAACTGCTACCTCACTAGAAGTTTGAAACTTCTCACTCTGTTCTACCTCTCCTTTTGCCAGTTCAGGAGACTGCCTCTCTTCAATCTTCTTTTTCTCTAACTGTTCACTCTCTTTCTCAAAAGAAAAGTTCTGGCTCAACAAATTCAAAGAAATAATAGGGGGCTGAGAAGAGTGGTCTGAAGTCATACAAATAGAGGTATCCCTTGTCTCAGGTCTATCCGTAATCATGCTATCAGTAATAAAAGAAGTAGAGATAGAAGTGTTACCTGATGAAGTAGTAAAAGATTCCATTGGTCTTGATGAGAGTGGTTGTACCAGAATAGGTTGAGTATCATCAGGAATGGTATCAACAGTCTTATCATGAGCTATGCTTTCATCAGGAAGAGGGCTTGCATCAGTATTTGCTACTGATGGTTCTTGTGGAGCCAGAGGTTCAGAAGCTTCTTCAACACTTTGAGCTGAAGGTTCTTGTGTGCTTCCCTCAAAAACAGTTTCTATGTGTACAACATCTAGTTCAGGAATTTCTAAAGCAATGTTGGAAAGCCCCTGTGCTGTAGATGTTAAATATAATTGATGTGAATATGTCAGTGTTTAAGTGTTACAGAGGTTCATCAAAGTTTAACTGAAAGCTGGAAGCGGTCAGAGTTTAATTAAACTCTGACAGATGGAAGCTCGACAGAGTTTGCTAAACTCTGTCAAGAGGAAGCGTCTACTGGTCATCATCAGACTTTGAAGAATAATTGAAGATAATTATGGAAGCGATATCTTTGAAGATTAGATAGCTGTCGAAGACATTGTGTTGACTAATAAGACACGTAACAATCATAATTAATAACATTTGTATAGCTGATTTATAGGAGTATCAATTATCGATTGTACTGTAGCTGTATATCTTTATAAATACGGTTAGGTTAACCCTAGAAGGGTATCGAAAAATGTGTTATCATTTCATTGTAACCTAAGCAGCTCTCTATGATATTTTACATCACTGAGAGGGGAGTTATTAATTCCATACAGTTTTTGATTATTTAAACGTGTGTTAATTGTTATTCTCTCATACAAACTTGATTATATTTGTGTATTCGGCCTAACAATTGGTATCAGAGCAGATCTGTTACTCTATACAGTTTAAGATCCACACACAACTATAATCAATGACAGAGATACCTCTTCCATCAGGTTCTAGTACTAGTACTGAGAAGGCTCAACCTACTACTGTGAGTCGTTATGAGACAATTAGGGTTCCTATTCTTAGGCCGACAGAATATTCAATCTGGAAGGTGAAGATGACCATGTTTCTGGAGGCTACAGATCCAGATATCTTGACATAATTTATGAAGGTCCTCATAATACTACAAAGTTATCTGTTGTTACTGCTGGTCAAGAAGCTAAATCAGTTCCAAGGGAGAAGAAAGATCTGACTCCTGAGGATATTTCATCTATTGCTAAGGATGCAAAGGTTAGACATCTACTTCATAGTGCCTTAGACAATGTTATGTCTAATAAAGTGATTAATTGCACAACTGCCAAAGAAATCTGGGATGCCCTTGAAGTTAGATGTCAAGGAACTGCTGCTATCAAGAAGAACAGATGGAACACACTAACACAGGAGTATGAACATTTTGAGGCTAAATGTAACACCCCCAAATCCGGAGTCTGGGATATGGGTCGCTACTGCGGAAAACCTTAATAAACAAACAATCACCTGCTAATATTTAATCTAAAACATGACATCCGACCCCCAACCTAACAAGATCTTTTCAGGTTATAGACTTGGAAACAAGAAATCCAAAAACACTTATAATAATAACTTCTCTTATTACAACTCAAATCTCTAAACACAACAATCTCTTATACAATCTTATGCTGTTTGTATCACCTTGATAAAAGGTATACAACGGCCACAATAATCTAATACAACAAATAATACAATACAAGAATATGAATACCATACCAGTCTAACTAAACATCTAGTAGACAAACTCAAAAGATAGAATCGCTCTGAGCCAAACATCAACTCGATCCAAGATTTGCCCTGTTGGAGCTAAACTAAGTCAACCGCATCAACTATCTATCTCTGAAAAACAAGATTTAAAACAAAAGCAAGAATGAGCGAAAGAAATGCTCAGCAAGTATATAATAGAATATACTAAAATACTTTTCAACATAAGTTAAAAAGGGAATTTTCAAATCCGATAGCGAATTGATATCTTTCAAAACTTTTGTGAAAGAAATAGAAGTAAATAAGAAAACATTTCTTTGTATAACACAAGAGTATATTTGAAAACAAGCAACAATTCAATGAAGTATCTCTTTTGAAAAAGAACCGATACAATTTATAGAACCAGGGTCGAAATTTTGTAACACGAGTAAAGATTGTATGAAAGGAAATTTCAAACAGACTACAGTTTAATAAAAGTATCTTTTATCTAACAACATTATTTCCGGTCAAATATGAATTTTTTTTTTCCCTTAAGTGATATGTGGAATATCAACAGTTGCAAGAGTTAAGCTGATGATCAGTCCCGCTTAACCCAAAAACCATGCACACATGATGTACAGGCTATAAAAATATGGATCCTGATGGCACTTATTGCTATTGGCCTAAAGAAGACCGTCACTAGTCTCTTTTAAAGCTGGACCTGCAACCGGCCTCTTACGCTAAACATATTCACATATCAAAACAAAACATTTTTGTCTAGAGATCAAGGGATAAGCATCTCTAAAGTTTTATTCCTAACTTATATTGTAGGAATAACATTTTAAAACAATTGGGCAGTAAAACTACCAAATCAGTGAAATTCTTAAATAACAGTTTCTCACTGAATATATATATAACAGAGTTAAATTTGAAGATGTAAAGATCTTTTATTAAAAACAATCATAAACTTTTAAAACATGATACACACATGCTCGATCATAAGTTGGAAGTGATAAGAACTGATTTGATTAATTTAAACGGGTTCTCGATGATTACGAGTTTTTAAATAAAACATTCGGCATAAAATTTAAGGAAAATTAAACATACTCTGAATAAAAGAGTACGGTTAGGTAACTTGCCTTATTCGGAGCTTAAACTCTGCTAGAAGCTGACTAATATTCTGACTGCTAGCTACCCCACACTTTATGTCTATTTGATCCTTAGTCGCTATCTATGACGTAGATCCGAAATAACACAACGATCTTCTTCCCGATCGATCTTATTTGCTCCTACGATTGCCACGAGTCCGAACTACCTCGATCGAGCCCGCACGTCAATTCTACCATTAAATACAAGACGACACTTCAGTCTTCAGAATAAATCTATGGTCTACTAACGTTTGTACGCATACTCCAATCATGTTTAAATTAAATCACACAACACATACGGTTAATCACATAAGCATACTCGATTAAATACGTAATCAATATGACATGTAACATATAAGAAACATTTAATCGACACACGTAACTTAATCACGTAACTGACATGTAAAATGTAATAATATTTAATAAACGACTCAATTAAATCAAATTATAACATATAAACATTTATCAAATACAACGGTCAAACTCGATTATTAATACTTGACTCGACTCGTAAAATAATAATCAGCTCGACGTTTCGTAAAACATCTCAAATTAAATAAAATATATTTTGACATCTTTATAATACGTCTCGAGTCATTAAGATGACTCGTGAAAATTAAATCTAATTTAATTGGATTTAATCGAACTCGTTACGCTAGTTAATCGTACAATTAAGACTCACACAATCATTTAAAAAAAATTAACTATCTCTTACAATTAAAAGGAAGTCCAAAATAATTTTTGGAATTAATTAGAAATTTTTAAATGATTAAAATATATTTTTAGGAATTTTTTCCTATTTTTAAATCATTTTTAAATCATTTTCCAAAATTAAATTAATTTTTGGAAAATAATAGATAATTAAGATTTCCGAAATAAATCTGTAAAATAAATTACAGAATATTAAATAAATATTTCAGAATTTAAAAATAATTTTTCGGAAATTAAATCCTATTTTTAAATTAATTTTAAAGAAAAAAATCAATATTTAAAAATCAATTTTCGAAATTAAATTATTATTATTTTTTTTTCGAATTAAATAAATAATAAATATTAATTATTTAAATATTTAAATAACTCAAATAATAATTAAATAATTATATAAAATAATTTTTCTGATTTTTAGAAATTTAAAATAAAAATATAAAATTTTTATTCAAAAACACTATTCATCTTCTTCCCCACCTGGGAAAGAAGATCAAACGCTACTGTTCATCATCTCCCTCACGAAGAACACGATGAATGCTTCATGACAGCTTTAATGGAGGTTTGCCGGAATCCGAAAATAATCCGGTAATCTCCAAAAGTTCCGGCGACCATAACTTTCACATAACTAAACCAAATCAAGCGTATAATATATGGATCTTGACTAAAATTTCACGACAAACTCAACCGTGCCAACGAAAACAACAAAAACGCGGCCGAAATCCGGCGAGCTTGAACCCAAATTCGGCCGGAATCGACTTCGCATAAATCCGGAACCAAACTTCAAGATTCTTATGGCAAAACGAAGCTTAGACAACAACAAATTCAATACTAACAACCAATTACATGAACAATAACACATACTTAAGATACGATTGATTTTATAAACTAATAAAAATCATTAACTCGTTTTCACCAATCTTGAACACAAACATTGAAATTAAACATGTAAATCAACTATATACAACACCCTAAAGCTATTACAATCATCAAAATCAATGAAAAATTAACCATACGAAAACTCCCAATTTGGGTATGAACCCTAGAATTCGAATTTTACAAATTAGGTATAGAATGATGAAATTGAACACATAATTGAGCTCCTGGTAACCATACAAAACTATACAAACCATCAAAACATGTGAACGAACTCAAAATTGAAAAGCCCTAATTTTGATTATGAACCCTAATTCGGCAGATTCAAAGAAAAATTCATAGAAAATCAGAAATTTACCCAACACGAAAACTGATTGTAGATTATGAAACTAGATGTTGAGAGCTTCGATTCGACTACAAGATCGCCAAAATCAGATGTCTACAACACCTTCAAATTGAGTTTGATCTTGAAGAACAAGAGAGAGAAAATCTACTTTACTATTTAACTTTTGTAAAAATTTGATTTTTGTCAATAAATAAAAATAATTTTAGGCTATTTATATTTAACGAATATTAGTACATCGAAAACTATTTTTGGTTCGATAATGAATCGATGAATCGTTAAAATCGAAAAACTAATCGTTTAAAAAAGATAAATATCAAAGATATACGGATAATTACAATAATTATACTCTGGACTAATAAACGATAAATACGAATCAAAAATGTATTTATCTCGCATTTTAAAAATATTTTTGGCTCAACGGATAAAACATTGGTACGAACGATGTACCAATACATACGAATAATTAAGAAATAGACGAACCAAAATAGATGTTTATCCAAAAGAAAGATATCAACAATGAAACGGACACGAAAAACGAGAAAATAATTATAAGAACATAGAGTACTAGTAAAAGAACTAAGTCTTTTAAGTAAAGCCCCTATAATTAGTAATTACGGGGTACGGAGTAAAAGATATTTTAATTGATTCGTTTTACGAGAAAAACCCCGAACATTAGCAATTAACATGGAACACATAATATACACACCGATACATTTCTAATACCCGTAATTTCTATTTTTGTTTCGTAAAATTTATTTAAACGATAAAAATATATCCGTAATGTAACTTTCGTGTCGTTTAAAATAATTTCAAAATGCGATACTTTAAAATCCAAAAATTTTAATAAATGAATAAAATACACATACACGTATCGTTTATTTAATTAAAATAATAACCTTGAACTAAAATAATTACTGAATCGAATATTTTGAAAAACCGTATCTACAACAATTAATAGAACGTACAGATAAACATTTAAACACGTAACATTTAATCACATGATTGTATCACATACGAATAAATATTATAACTAATATTTAAATATTATATTCTCGTCAAATCTATCGGTCAATGCAAAATAATAAATTTATTTTGAAAATTCGGTTTGTTATAATATTCCCCCCTTAACAGGATTCCGTCCTCGGAATCAACAGAAGAAAGAACGAGGTTCTAGGACGGACCGCTTCCCTCTAACTAAAGTTCCAACGGTCTACGGTAATCACTGCAACTTCGCGACTAAAACAATTTGTACACCAATCTTAAGTCACAAAGGAATGTTGAAAAATAACTGAAATGATGGAACCCTTGAATAGAAGAAATTCCTTAACAATTTTAATGTCACATAATGTGATCGAAAAATTTTAAGAATTTTACGTAACCATTGAAGATTACAAAGGAATAACTGAGAGATCAATATGATCTAGGAAACTCAACGTTGCGTGTCTTAGTTAAGACATTACTAAATGTAATTAGCCTTCTTGTATTACACAACACACAAGTGATGGCGTCCCATCCAACTTCTATCACACAGACAGATAGTTCTTGTGTCCCCTATATAATAGGGTTGTTTGTCTCAGTTAGAGTAAGGAGTTTTGGAATGAAATTTCTGATTAAGCAAATAAATATCATCTTACAACGAGAAACTTTCAAACGCATACCTTGGATAAAACTAGGCAAATTCCAAGGGTGTTAATCCCGACAGAAAAATTTAACGGGTGAGGATACTAGCACAAAACGAGAAGGTAGTGCTGTATCACGAATAAAATTTTATCCACCACTAGAAAAATAAAGGCGGAAGTTTGATTTGAATAAATTTGGCAGGGCCTCAAAAATCCTGAAAAATAGGTATTATGATAGCCTCTGACACAATCGAAACCCCACATTCGGGTGAGCTCAAATATTTAAAAGATCTATACTTAGAAGACGGAATATATCTTCAAACAAAACTTCCATTGAAGGATAGTCAAATAAATCATAGATATAGATGAAAAGAATGATTGCCCCGATCTCCACCGATGCATCCTCTGCTGGTTCTTCTAACAAACGATCGATCAATTTTAAACTCTCTCCACAACGTCTTAAGATACACGATTCCCTATGTCGACGACAACTCACAATGGTCTCCAAGGACTCCACTGCAACTATTTACAATCACAAGCATATCTATCCAACTCGGCACAATCATCTCATGAGAGTGTTCCAATCTATAGAAGACTTTGCTACGGTGCTGCTCTTAATAATAAATCAACGATAAATTCTATATCTCTAATAAGTGGTACTTAGAAGGTCGTTAGGAGCTACATCCTCGAATCCAATCATTTTTATAATCTTATCTATACTAACATTTATATTCACGTACCAATCACATCTTCTAAATAAGCTTATCATCTTTGGCATCACAGCCTTTCCATTCAAGTCATTTTCTGAAATTCTCAGTCCTTTTTCCTTTGAAATATAATCTCATCCTTACCGAATAATCTTAACATCACCATTTTATCACTATAGTCAATCCAAATATTAGAATCCACCAATCAATCCATTTACTATATTACATCACTTTCCTAACTCAAAAAGTTTTACAAACAAGTAACTTCAACTCGTACCCTATCATACTCATCCAAAGATCCCGCAATACAACGACAGTCTCAATATATCACTATCATATTACCAGATACTAACTATCCATCCTTTAATGTCCTGCTAAAGTTATCTATAGGTCGGAAAGTACAGAACTATATCCATGAATCATCTAAACCATAAGTAGCCAGATCTAACTCAGCAAATTCTTAATTCAGACACCCCATTCTTACTCACTAATTGGTACTACATCCAGTAGTCCAACACAAACTCTATGTGAGTTTAGACACTCTCACATAACTATATATAATCCTACACTCTCTCTTGTTTCTAGTTTCTATAACCTCAGCTCTGATACCAACTTGTAACACCCCCAAATCCGGAGTCTGGGATATGGGTCGCTACTGCGGAAAACCTTAATAAACAAACAATCACCTGCTAATATTTAATCTAAAACATGACATCCGACCCCCAACCTAACAAGATCTTTTCAGGTTATAGACTTGGAAACAAGAAATCCAAAAACACTTATAATAATAACTTCTCTTATTACAACTCAAATCTCTAAACACAACAATCTCTTATACAATCTTATGCTGTTTGTATCACCTTGATAAAAGGTATACAACGGCCACAATAATCTAATACAACAAATAATACAATACAAGAATATGAATACCATACCAGTCTAACTAAACATCTAGTAGACAAACTCAAAAGATAGAATCGCTCTGAGCCAAACATCAACTCGATCCAAGATTTGCCCTGCTTGGAGCTAAACTAAGTCAACCGCATCAACTATCTATCTCTGAAAAACAAGATTTAAAACAAAAGCAAGAATGAGCGAAAGAAATGCTCAGCAAGTATATAATAGAATATACTAAAATACTTTTCAACATAAGTTAAAAAGGGAATTTTCAAATCCGATAGCGAATTGATATCTTTCAAAACTTTTGTGAAAGAAATAGAAGTAAATAAGAAAACATTTCTTTGTATAACACAAGAGTATATTTGAAAACAAGCAACAGTTCAATGAAGTATCTCTTTTGAAAAAGAACCGATACAATTTATAGAACCAGGGTCGAAATTTTGTAACACGAGTAAAGATTGTATGAAAGGAAATTTCAAACAGACTACAGTTTAATAAAAGTATCTTTTATCTAACAACATTATTTCCAGTCAAATATGAATTTTTTTTTCCCTTAAGTGATATGTGGAATATCAACAGTTGCAAGAGTTAAGCTGATGATCAGTCCCGCTTAACCCAAAAACCATGCACACATGATGTACAGGCTATAAAAATATGGATCCTGATGGCACTTATTGCTATTGGCCTAAAGAAGACCGTCACTAGTCTCTTTTAAAGCTGGACCTGCAACCGGCCTCTTACGCTAAACATATTCACATATCAAAACAAAACATTTTTGTCTAGAGATCAAGGGATAAGCATCTCTAAAGTTTTATTCCTAACTTATATTGTAGGAATAACATTTTAAAACAATTGGGCAGTAAAACTACCAAATCAGTGAAATTCTTAAATAACAGTTTCTCACTGAATATATATATAACAGAGTTAAATTTGAAGATGTAAAGATCTTTTATTAAAAACAATCATAAACTTTTAAAACATGATACACACATGCTCGATCATAAGTTGGAAGTGATAAGAACTGATTTGATTAATTTAAACGGGTTCTCGATGATTACGAGTTTTTAAATAAAACATTCGGCATAAAATTTAAGGAAAATTAAACATACTCTGAATAAAAGAGTACGGTTAGGTAACTTGCCTTATTCGGAGCTTAAACTCTGCTAGAAGCTGACTAATATTCTGACTGCTAGCTACCCCACACTTTATGTCTATTTGATCCTTAGTCGCTAGCTATGACGTAGATCCGAAATAACACAACGATCTTCTTCCCGATCGATCTTATTTGCTCCTACGATTGCCACGAGTCCGAACTACCTCGATCGAGCCCGCACGTCAATTCTACCATTAAATACAAGACGACACTTCAGTCTTCAGAATAAACCTATGGTCTACCAACGTTTGTACGCATACTCCAATCATGTTTAAATTAAATCACATAACACATACGGTTAATCACATAAGCATACTCGATTAAATACGTAATCAATATGACATGTAACATATAAGAAACATTTAATCGACACACGTAACTTAATCACGTAACTGACATGTAAAATGTAATAATATTTAATAAACGACTCAATTAAATCAAATTATAACATATAAACATTTATCAAATACAACGGTCAAACTCGATTATTAATACTTGACTCGACTCGTAAAATAATAATCAGCTCGACGTTTCGTAAAACATCTCAAATTAAATAAAATATATTTTGACATCTTTATAATACGTCTCGAGTCATTAAGATGACTCGTGAAAATTAAATCTAATTTAATTGGATTTAATCGAACTCGTTACGCTAGTTAATGGTACAATTAAGACTCACACAATCATTTAAAAAAAATTAACTATCTCTTACAATTAAAAGGAAGTCCAAAATAATTTTTGGAATTAATTAGAAATTTTTAAATGATTAAAATATATTTTTAGGAATATTTTCCTATTTTTAAATCATTTTTAAATCATTTTCCAAAATTAAATTAATTTTTGGAAAATAATAGATAATTAAGATTTCCGAAATAAATCTGTAAAATAAATTACAGAATATTAAATAAATATTTCAGAATTTAAAAATAATTTTTCGGAAATTAAATCCTATTTTTAAATTAATTTTAAAGAAAAAAATCAATATTTAAAAATCAATTTTCGAAATTAAATTATTATTATTTTTTTTTCGAATTAAATAAATAATAAATATTAATTATTTAAATATTTAAATAACTCAAATAATAATTAAATAATTATATAAAATAATTTTTCTGATTTTTAGAAATTTAAAATAAAAATATAAAATTTTTATTCAAAAACACTATTCATCTTCTTCCCCACCTGGGAAAGAAGATCAAACGCTACTGTTCATCATCTCCCTCACGAAGAACACGATGAATGCTTCATGACAGCTTTAATGGAGGTTTGCCGGAATCCGAAAATAATCCGGTAATCTCCAAAAGTTCCGGCGACCATAACTTTCACATAACTAAACCAAATCAAGCGTATAATATATGGATCTTGACTAAAATTTCACGACAAACTCAACCGTGCCAACGAAAACAACAAAAACGCGGCCGAAATCCGGCGAGCTTGAACCCAAATTCGGCCGGAATCGACTTCGCATAAATCCGGAACCAAACTTCAAGATTCTTATGGCAAAACGAAGCTTAGACAACAACAAATTCAATACTAACAACCAATTACATGAACAATAACACATACTTAAGATACGATTGATTTTATAAACTAATAAAAATCATTAACTCGTTTTCACCAATCTTGAACACAAACATTGAAATTAAACATGTAAATCAACTATATACAACACCCTAAAGCTATTACAATCATCAAAATCAATGAAAAATTAACCATACGAAAACTCCCAATTTGGGTATGAACCCTAGAATTCGAATTTTTCAAATTAGGTATAGAATGATGAAATTGAACACATAATTGAGCTCCTGGTAACCATACAAAACTATACAAACCATCAAAACATGTGAACGAACTCAAAATTGAAAAGCCCTAATTTTGATTATGAACCCTAATTCGGCAGATTCAAAGAAAAATTCATAGAAAATCAAAAATTTACCCAACACGAAAACTGATTGTAGATTATGAAACTAGATGTTGAGAGCTTCGATTCGACTACAAGATCGCCAAAATCAGATGTCTACAACACCTTCAAATTGAGTTTGATCTTGAAGAACAAGAGAGAGAAAATCTACTTTACTATTTAACTTTTGTAAAAATCTGATTTTTGTGATTTTTGTCAATAAATAAAAATAATTTTAGGCTATTTATATTTAACGAATATTAGTACATCGAAAACTATTTTTGGTTCGATAATGAATCGATGAATCGTTAAAATCGAATAACTAATCGTTTAAAAAAGATAAATATCAAAGATATACGGATAATTACAATAATTATACTCTGGACTAATAAACGATAAATACGAATCAAAAATGTATTTATCTCGCATTTTAAAAATATTTTTGGCTCAACGGATAAAACATTGGTACGAACGATGTACCAATACATACGAATAATTAAGAAATAGACGAACCAAAATAGATGTTTATCCAAAAGAAAGATATCAACAATGAAACGGACACGAAAAACGAGAAAATAATTATAAGAACATAGAGTACTAGTAAAAGAACTAAGTCTTTTAAGTAAAGCCCCTATAATTAGTAATTACGGGGTACGTAGTAAAAGATATTTTAATTGATTCGTTTTACGAGAAAAACCCCGAACATTAGCAATTAACATGGAACACATAATATACACACCGATACATTTCTAATACCCGTAATTTCTATTTTTGTTTCGTAAAATTTATTTAAACGATAAAAATATATCCGTCACGTAACTTTCGTGTCGTTTAAAATAATTTCAAAATGCGATACTTTAAAATCCAAAAATTTTAATAAATGAATAAAATACACATACACGTATCGTTTATTTAATTAAAATAATAACCTTGAACTAAAATAATTACTGAATCGAATATTTTGAAAAACCGTATCCACAACAATTAATAGAACGTACAGATAAACATTTAAACACGTAACATTTAATCACATGATTGTATCACATACGAATAAATATTATAACTAATATTTAAATATTATATTCTCGTCAAATCTATCGGTCAATGCAAAATAATAAATTTATTTTGAAAATTCGGGTTGTTATACTAAATCTGAAGAAACCATGACAGAAACATTTGACATATTCTATAAGCTACTCAATGATTTGTCACTGGTCAATAAAGAATATGATCTAGAAGATTCAAATCTCAAATTTCTTCTTGCTCTACCTGAAAAGTGGGATGTAAAGACAACCACTATAAGAGATAATTATGATCTTGCTGACACTGAGATTGATGAAATCTATGGGTTGCTCAAAACTCATGAACTGGAAATGGAACAGAGAAACAGGAGATCAAGCAAGAAGACAAAGTCTGTTGCTCTTAAGGCTGAAGAAAAACCCTTGAAGAAGGAAGCATCAAGGAAGAAAGCTAAGGGAAAAGATTTGGTCATACATTCTCAAAGTGAGTCATCAAATACTGATGTTGACTCAAACACTGATGAATCATCTGACTCTGAGGATGATGAAGAAGAAATGATGCAAATGGCTGCTCTAATGGTGAAGAGCTTCAAGAAGATGGGTTTCAAGAACTTCAAGAAGGGAAAAAGGTTCTCTAAGAAAGATTCAAATTCTGACAGAAAGAGTTTTAGAAAGTCTGAGAGAAATGATACCAAATCTGGGAAGAAAGACAAGTCTGAGATGCAATGCTACAAGTGTAAGAAGATGGGTCACTATGCTCCTGAGTGCAAGAAGGGTGAAACTGAAAAAGCACTCTTCACAAAAGGCAGAGACTGGGTAGACACTTCAGACTCAGATGAGGATGTTAACTATGCTCTCATGGCTTCTAATGAGAATGAATCTGAAGATTCTGAAAACAAGGTACCCCTAACTACCTATGCTTATAATACTGATAATATATCTGAATTGAGAATTTATCTTAAGGCCTTACATATCAGTTATAGGGATCAGACTTTAGAGAATGAGAGAATCAAATCTGAGAATTCTGAACTTAAAGAAAGAAATAAATTTGTTGAAGAGAAACTTGTCAACATGCAACAAGTTCAGAAAGAAAGAGATGATGCTGTTTATCTAGAACAGGAGTTGCTTGGAAGATATAGGCAACTAGAATCTGAATTGGAGAAAGCAAATCACATAATTAAGACTTGGACTGATTCTAGAAAAGAAACTCATGAGGTTTTTCGGTCAGACACAATTGGTTTAGGTTACTGTGAGGAAGATGAACTTAGGTTTCAAAAAGAAGTCAAAATTAGAAAACATCTTCCATCTATAAAATTATTTACTGGCACAAGTGAACCTAAGTCTGAAGTTGAAAAAGAAGCTGTTAAGGAAGAATCAGTAAAAACTTGTGTTAAACAGATTAATATTGGTTCAATGACAGATAAACAACTCAAACATAAGCTTAAGGAGTTAAAATCTGTTAAGAAACAGAAAGTGTCCAGGAAGAATAGAAATGGTAAAGTAGGCATTACTAAAGATTGTAATCAAATGCTTGCTACTTATGCTCCAAGGAAGACATGTCATAACTATGGTAGTACTAATCATCTTGCTAGTTTCTGCAGGAAAAATAAAGACATTAATTCTTTACCCTCCAAGTCTGGAGTAAAGAATGATTTTGTTAAAACTAAACCACGGACTTTATGCAAACATTGTGGAAGTACTTGGCATTCTATTTATACTTACAGGGATTATCATGCTATTTATCATAATTATTATGAACTGAAGCCCAATTTGAAATGGGTTAAGGTTAATTCTGCAAGTGTAACCTCTGAAAATGTTAAGTTAAACTCTGATAATAAGAATTCCGCTGCTAAGCTGACAAAGTTAAGAAAGCCAAAGGATCCAAGCAAGTCTGGATCCTTAAATCTGACCTTCAGTAAATGTTTGTAATTGCAGGGCATCATGGAGAGTACCCTAGTCGTGGACAGTGGATGTTCAGGACACATGACTGGAAATAAAGCCCTGCTATCAGAGTATGAGGAGAAGGTTGGCCCAAAAGTTTCCTATGGAGATGGCAACGTAGGAAGTACTCTGGGATATGGAAATATCAATCTTGGAAATGTCATCATCACAAATATAGCTCTGGTTCCAGGACTCAAGCATGATCTGCTATCTGTGAGTCAAATCTGTGACAGAGGTTATCATGTAGATTTTCAACCTGAATACTGTGAAGTTATCAGTAAATCTACAGGGAAAGTTGTTCTAGTTGGATACAGGTGCAATAATATCTATAAAGCAAGTTTTTTGATAAGCTCTGATGGAAAATTTGTGTGCCTGTCAACAAGAATGTCTAGTGAAGAGAGTTGGAAGTGGTATACAAAACTCTCTCATTTGAATCTGATCAACATCAATGAGTTGATAAGAAAGGATCTTGTAAGGGGACTCCCAAAGTCTTTATTAAATGTTGATGGCCTGTGTGATTCCTGTCAAAAGGCCAAACAAAGGAAGTCATCTTTCAAAAGCAAGTCTGAATCTTCAATTGTTGATCCTTATCATCTTCTACATGTTGATCTGTTTAGACCAGTGAATGTCTTGTCTATTGGAAGAAAGAAATATGCTTTAGTCATTGTTGATGAACACACCAGATACACTTAGGTGTATTTTCTAGCAAAGAAGAATGAAACTGCATTAACTCTGATGGAGCATGTAAAGCTGCTGGACAAAGGATTAAATCACAAAATCAAAATAATCAGGAGTGATAATGGAACTGAATTTAGGAATGCAACAATGGAAGAATTCTGCAAGAACAGAGGAGTGAAGCAAGAGTTTTCTGCACCTGGTACACCATAGCAAAATGGTGTAGTTGAGAGGAAAAACAGAACCTTGATAGAAGCTGCCAGAACTATGCTTGATAAAGCAAAATTGCCAACCTATTTCTGGGCAGAAGCAGTTCAAACTGCTTGTTTTACTCAAAATGCTACTCTGATCAACAATCATGGGAAAACACCATATGAGATGGTGATTGAAAAGAAGCCTAACCTAAAATATTTTCATATTTTTGGGTGCAAATGCTTTGTGTTAAAAACTCATTCTGAACAGTTGACCAAATTTGAGTTAAAAGCTGATGAAGGAATTTTTGTTGGCTATCCGCTGTCAACTCATGTGTCATTTGATGACAAGAAAATAACTGGACTTAAAGATGTATATGAACATGATCAACTGCGCTTTGAAAATGAAGAATTAATCTCTGATGAAGTAAACCCTGATGAAGCTGAGTCGACAAACTCTGTGGAAGCATACTCTGAACCTCTACTGGTAAACACTGAAGAAGCTTCTCAGCCAGAACAAATGGGAGAACCAGTTGAGGGGGAGCATGAAGGATCACTTCAAAATGATGACTAAAATACTGAAAGCGAGTCGGCTGAAAAATCTGGATCAATCTCTGATGACTCACACTTTGAAAGTGCAAAATCTGACAGTTCAAACTCTGAGCAGTCAAATTCAGGGGGAGCCTCAGAGACTGAAGAAAGGTAACAAGAAAATAAGGAGAACATGGATCAAGTGGGAGGATCAAATACTGATAGAAGTCATTTACCTTCAGCTAGGAAATGGACAAAATCTCATACACCTGATCTAATTATTGGAGATCCTGATGCGAAAGTAAGGACAAGGAGTGCTACAATAAATGAATGTCTGTTTCATGCATTTTTGTCTAAATCCGAACCAAAGAAGGTATAAGTAGCTCTTCAAGATGTTGACTGGATAACAGCAATGCAGGAGGAGTTAAATGAATTCTAAAGAAATGAAGTATGGACCCTTGTACCAAGACCAAAGAATAGATCTGTTATTGGTACTAGATGGGTTTTTAGAAATAAAACTAATAGTGAGGGAGTTGTTACAAGGAACAAGGCTAGACTTGTGGCAAAAGGTTATTCACAGCAGGAAGGAATAGACTATGATGAAACTTTTGCTCCAGTTGCAAGATTAGAGCAATAAGGATTTTTCTAGCATATGCCTCTCAAAAGAAATTCAAGGTATTTTAGATGGATGTAAAAAGTGCTTTTCTGAATGGGAATCTTGAAGAAGAAGTGTTTGTTGAACAACCACCAGGATTTGTGGACCCCAAATATCCAGACTATGTCTACAGGCTGGATAAGGCACTCTATGGACTTAAGCAGGCACCAAGAGCATGGTATGAAACTCTGGCTCAATTTCTTTTAGAAAGTGGGTTCAACAGATGTACAATTGATAAAACCCTATTCTATTTTAAATCTGGCAGTGACTTGCTTTTAGTTTAGATATATGTTGATGACATAATTTTTGGGTCTACTAATGATAAACTCTGTAAGAAGTTTGCCAAGCTCATGCAGTCTAGGTATCAAATGAACATGATGGGAGAGCTTAGTTATTTTCTAGGCCTACAAGTGAAGCAAACAGATGATGGGATTTTTATAAATCAAGCAAAATATACCAGAAATCTTATCAAGAAATTTGGTATGCTTGACTGTTCATCTGCAACAACTCCCATGGCAACAGCAACAAAGTTGGACAAAGACAAAGGAGCTACAGTGGATATGACAAGCTAGGATTTCATTACAGTGCTGCAGTACAATTCCAATTGGAAGAATGTGATTATGCTGGAGCCTCTTCCACGATATCTGGTGATCAGCCAATATATCGTGCCTCTGCTTCTCTACTAGTAGAAGGACGACGTTCCCTTATCGGGTCGCACCCTGACCGCATATGGGCCTTAATATTTGGACTATGCCCGAAGGCGATGTCCCCTCTTCCTCCAATCCCTTAGAGAATTCTGTGCATCAGGAATAGAATTTAATCCGTTTCCCTCAAGCACACAGCTTAGTGACTGGTTTGGTAACCTTTACTTAGCTTTCCTTCCAGGAATAATTGAGGAAGTAATTTTGACATGTGGGTTGACTTTAGTCAACAGATTTCGATTACTAAGAATCGCTTCCTCAACATAACTTGGGAGTGGGTCGGAGTTTTTGAGTGCTTAGTCAAACCTGAACCTCTCCTTACTAGGTAGGGTGTGTTTCTTACTGATAGCGATGGGGGAAAACATTTAATATTGGCTCCCAAAACCTTGGGTTCCCGAGTTTTGATAAGTTTGAGCGAGGTAGCGATACTTTTCGATGAGTGAAGCTATAGTCAGTGAAGAAATGGGAACCCGTACTATCTTTGAATAATTTTTCGACGATCAGAAAATATTTAAAATAATTTTTAAAACCTTAAATAACTTTTAGGATAATTACATATGATTTTTAAATCATCCTGGAATATTTAATCAATATTCAAAATAATATTTATTAAATCAATAATCAGCTTGGAATATTTAATAAATATTTAAATAATATTTATTAAATAAAAATCATTCAAAATTATTCTCAAATGGGAATAATATTCCACTTATTAATAAATATTCAAATAATATTTATTAACATCATTAAAAGGATTTTTAATCTGGACAGTTAACATCTCCGGTGACTTCCAGGTTTTTATGTCCTTATCCGGACGAAATATCTCCGACTCCCCTACTAAGAAAGGGTATTATCGTACCCTACTTGGAACTTTTAACACATCATCGCATACATGTATATATGTATTCATGCATACGTACTTACTAAACAGGTTTATAAATCAACGTAAATAAACCATATATTTCATGCTGATTCGCAAAAATAATGTTAAAACAGTTCATAATAGTTATACCACAACAACAACAGTTTGAAAATACTTGAAGCACAAGTTTCA
Source organism: Saposhnikovia divaricata (assembly GCA_036435485.1). Taxonomy (NCBI): domain Eukaryota; kingdom Viridiplantae; phylum Streptophyta; class Magnoliopsida; order Apiales; family Apiaceae; genus Saposhnikovia; species Saposhnikovia divaricata. The sequence goes on along the minus strand of CM071599.1, from coordinate 60,150,973 downwards.
AAAACTTGCCTGATAGTGTCGGAATAGTCTTGGCTCTATCTCTAATGTGATGATCTATAATAACCAATAAGGTTCGGTTAGTTCGCTAAATGATCCCGTCGAATCAACTATTCACATAAAGACACAACTTCATAACGATACATCCTTACTACACATTTGGATTATTATAAGTCCATGATATCCTTTAACCACTTTTGATAATTATTAGATTCGTAACGACTTTCGTTAAAGGTCATTTTTAACGAAACTAAAGTTCGTCTTAATTCGTCCCCTAAAAGGGTCTTTCACTTGCGCAACTTTGATTCGAAAAATTCTATAAAATCGAAAAATAAACTTTTTCATGAAATTCTTTTTCCCACATCTTCTTAACTGTCCAGAGGAGTTTTTATCCAAATTTCATAATTAAGAACATCTTTTTGATAGCTCAATTGTTGCTATAAAAATAACTTCTTTTTGCAGTGGTTTCTCATGCGCATGCTTGACTTAAACAATTCTATAAAATTGAAACTTTCGTATTTCTACTCAAAATTTATATGGGATCTTAAGTACGGACCAGGTTACTCCTCATAAAATTTTCATTATCACAGACCATTTTTAAAGGGCTTGTTTGGCTTTTCAAACTCAGTCAATTTTATGATTCGTCCGTTTTTAACCGGTTTCACTAAAACGAGCATAACTCAAAAACCGTAAATCGTTTTAAGTCGATTCAAATTCTCAAATACACTACAATGTCAGATCTTCAATTTATTAAGCATTTTTGTCCATAAATCATGCTTTAACCATTCGTGGTTTCTGTCCTAGAGGTCTAATGGGAATTTGACATTATAACGACTATAATCGATCATTTCTAAATTCCATAAATTAAATTAAACCACTTAAAGCAACCACACAACATAAAGATCATACAAACATCATCAAGGGTATCTAAGACCAGTGCTAACATCCATTTATCACTACCCAAGATTTATCCATACTTATAAAGCTTAAAACATCACAATCCTCTTAAACATGTACATACTTGCATCAACCTTTCAAATCAACTTATAACTCATGAAGTTTAAGGTGGGAGTGAGTGTTTTACCTTCCTTGGAGTCTTAACAACCTTAACCAAGCTTGATTTTTTGTAAAAACACCTTAGATAGCTTTAACAACCTTTAACCTTCAAGACCTAAACAACCAAGTTTAAAATTTTCGGAGTCAGCATGACCTCTCTTGAAAGAACTGGACAAACGAGGATCTTACCATACTTATCTGAACGAGGCTCCTGAATAAGAGTTGTAGAGTATCTCAATACCTTTCCAAAAAGCTAAAGAACACAAAATTTCATAGAGAAATGAGGGAGATATGGCCGTTTTACTGGGCTACTGTTTGTTTAGCCGAAAGGGAGAGTTCTTGGAGTTTTGCTTACTTCAATCTTGGCTACTACTTGTTTGAAATGGTTGTGTTAACAGAGGAATTTGGTGATAACAAATTTCGGAGGTTGCTGGAATAACGAAATCATGAAAATAGGGTGATTTGGGATTTGGATGTTTGGGGCTGGACTTGAGAGGTGTCTCGACTTGTTAGATGTGTCGGATCCTTTTTCAAGATGCCTGCGTACCTTATATTTATAAGGATCATGCCAACGTGGTTCTGTTAAAAAAGGATTGGTTTTTAATCCCTATGATTGTTAAGGGATGTATTTTGGGAATTAGTAGATTTTATCTCTTTAAATTATATTCGCGTTGGGATACCTTCCTGATTTGAAGGATATCGTTTAGAGATATTTTCTACCATAAATTGGAGATAATTCCTCGTTTTAGAGAGAGGAAATAATTAACTTGGCGATTAAGTTAATTATTATTAGATTCGTATTTGGAAATTTGGGAGATATTAGAGGCAATCGAAAATATGGCGTAACAACTACCCCCAGTTCTTCAGTGTAGCTTGCTGTAGTGGAGAACTAAGCATGCTTCGATCTTCCAAATTTCCTGAGTCACTAAAACGGCTAGGAGAGGAAGATTAGTAAAAATATGGAGCACCTAGGTGCCCGTAATACGCATGCAGATGTAAATGAGACAATAAGCGAGATGTAAAAAAAAAGTTTTATAGGTGTGAGAGAACGTATCCTGGAGAGCCATCCAATCATTATTTGGAGAATCGTGCAAAGTGTTATTCCCAGATTACACACTTGTATAATTGTAGAAGGGGGGGTTGAATACAATTCTTGATATTTATAAATTTCTGATAAGAACTCCAGAAATCTATAGTTAGATAATTGCTTGTAAAAAGATTAATGCACAAACATATAAAAAATCAGGTGGTTAAATGCACCACCTGAAGCTTTTATTCGAAAAAAACTCTGTGATACAAAAGTACACAGCTTCTGTTTTACAACTCTTTGCTTTCTAAGAATATTCAATAGAAACCCTAAGCAAAATGAATCTGTTTTCTTAACCTACAAAGAGTTGCTACACTTGGTTATAAATCCCAAGTTTTACAAGTACTACTGGAATAAGATAATATTAATCTAATTCTAGTTGACTTGCTACTACACTCCAAATACACATGTAGCCGAAAGGTTGTCCTTGTGTTCAGACATGTCTCCTGCACCTTTCTTGTATTCATAGTGTAAATGGAATGCTTCTTTCTTCTGTGTTTCCAAAGTATGGCTGCCATACTGCTTTTTGTATCTACTATCAACCCATGTGATCTGTCAGTCAAACATGTCCTTATCAACTGCTAATCCCCAGCTAATCATAGAAGACAGTGTCAATGATTATCCGTTGATATTGTACACTGACATCCGATGATGATGTATTGAGCGATATCCGTTGATATTGAGACTTGAGCTGTATCCGTTGATAGAGTGGATTTGAGTTGTATCCGTTGATAGAGTTTTGTCTTCATCTGTTGATACACTTTCACTTAGACAGAATTACATAGCATAACTTATTTACAATTGGCTACCCTATTCTGCCTATCCGTTGATGGTCAACATGACTGTGGATAAAAACAATATCAACTGATAACATAGAGATACTACAGTATGCTACAAAACCTCATCCGTTGATGAGCTACCTGTCAACGGATAGAGTTATAAATCCTCATCCGTTGACAGCTACAAAACCTTATACAATTTGATTGATTGTGAAGTTATCATCAAGTACAACATATTCCTAACAATCTCCCCCAATTTATACTTGATGGCAATAAAGCATAAATTCAGGACCTTGATGATAACAAAACATTCCTAAAGATATATATATATATAGAACAATGCAAAAATTGTATTAAGCTACAAAAATTAAAAACTGAAAGTTTGAGAAATTTACAGAGAAATGCTCCTCTAGACTGAGCAGATTAAGACTGTTTCTTTTCTCTTGTTGGCATCACCCTTGATTTTCCTTCTTTGGCAGAGTTGGACTCAATCTGTATTTGGAGTTGCCTATAGAAGGCATCTTCTTCATCAACCTTTTGATTTAGCTTTTGTTGTAACCATCTCAGGTATTGAGAACTGGCCTTTGGTAGCTGGTCTTCTAACCTGAAGAATCTCCTGTTACCATCTTCATCCCTGAACTCCATCATCCAGAAGGGTTGAAGGTGGATTTTCTGTCCATTGTATGGGATCTTCATCTTCCTTGGTAGACTTGATGGTGAGTTCCATTCCCTCCTTATTTGTTCTATTCTGTCCAGTATCTCCCCTTTTGCTATCTTGGAGAACCCTGTGTATCTCTTGATTGCAGAGAACACTTTGGTTAAGGTCTGATAATTTTCTCCAAGAACCCTTTGTAGTGGCCATGTCCTTTCATTTCCTCCCTTGTATACAAAGACCAATCTTTCAGGCAAATGTTTATATTTGTCATTCCCTCTTACTTCTGACAATTCATCCAGATAAAGATTCATGCCAGAGTATTCTTCAATATCTGCCTGATAGATAAAATCATCCTTGTTTTCCAAGATTGGCTGCCTGACAATAGCAGGTACCCTAGCAACTTGAATTGGTTCCTTTGAAGGTTGCTTCCTTGGTATCCTTTTCTTCTGTATAGGCTTCTGTTGAGGCTTCAGCAAGAATGAAGGAACCTCAATGGAATCAAGATTCATTGGTTCCTCTTTAGGTACTATAGGATCACCATGGAAATTCACAGCTGGGTTGAATACTTTTACAGAAGTAGGTTGTGATGAGCCAACTGTCTCCTCGCTTTCAATTTCTGGAGAGACAGGCCTCCTTGCCTTTGATTTCATTCTCTTAGATTTGGATTTGGGGACTGATTTCCCTTTCCTTTTGGATTTGGGGACTTCCTCAGGTTCCCTCATTTCATCCTCTACCTCATCCATTAACTCTTGAGCCAGCCTTGATTGCTTCTCATCTGAGTTTTCATATTGATATTCAGTGCTTGGTTGAGATTCTCTTAGCAGCCTTGAAGTCTCATCTCTCTTGGCTTCAACAAATCTAGGATGGCTGTTGGATATATTTAGAACTTTTCCATTCCTTATGATTACAGCCATCCATTCTCTTACACAATTGTTAGTCTTCTCCTTGAATTCCTTAATTTGCTTACCCATCAGCTTCTCTTCATCATCCTTGGGAAATGGAAAGTCCAGTTGTAACTTGTTCTTCCCATTTGCTTTTGGTGGTGAGTAGGGTCTTGTTTTGATGTAGGGTTCAAATTCTTTAACATGAGAAGGCTCAGCATCATAGAATGTAGGAGCCACAATTGCTGGAGTGAGCACCTTCAGAATTGTGGTAGATATTGTTGGAGCTGAGGTTTGACTAGAGAACAGAGTTGATGCAATAGATTGATTGATCAATCTTTCTGACCTCATTATTCTTTCATAGTTTTCCTCTTTCATCTTTTGTAGAGCTTCAATTTTGGCTAGCTTTTCCTCTTCTGTCAAGTTTGAGAAATCAAACTCTTCAGATAGAGCTACTTGTACAGGTTTGGATTTGCTGGGGGAAGCTGTGATAATGAAGTCCTGTGGATTGGCCACTATGGTAGGCTGGTGCTCCCCCTCACTTGCTGCTTCCCTTCTTTCAGGAATTAATATTTGACTTGTAGTTGCCACAGCCTCTTCCACTTTCTCCCCCTTTTTGTTAGCATCAAGGGTTTGACTAGAAGTTGGGGCTGCAACTAACTTTTCTAGCAGTTGGGTTTGCAGTTTTTGATGTTGAAGAAATTGCTCCATCTGGGATTCCATCTTTTCCACTCTTGAGTTGAGTAGTTGCACAGACTTAGCCAGGTTGTCTTCTTTAATGAACCTTTGTTGCAACACCCTCTGAGTGGCTGTAGGAGCTAGTTGCTCTAACTTGGAATCCACAGAAATCTTCACATCCTTGATTTCTTGTTTGACCTCCTCTAAGTAGGATCTATGAATCACCATTTGCATCTTTTGTAACTTAAGGGAGTCAATTGCCTGTTGAAGAACAACCTTTCTCTGTGGATCTGCTTCTTGGTGCTCAGCCAGGGCAGATTTATATTGCCTTATAATTTCCACATCAAGTTGATGATAGGTGTAATTGTGAGCAAATTTAAAATCATGAATACTGCTACCACCTTCATCTTCAGGGCTCTGGCTGTCTTCATCTTCAGAATCTTCAAATTCTTCACTCTCAGCAGTGGTTGGCAGAGCTTCTAAAGATTCCTTAGCTCTAAGTAGAGACTGTGAGGTGTGCACTAGGTGCATTGCCTCCTCTGCTTCCACATTGCCCTGTTGTGCCAGAATTTGATAGGCAGGAACAGGGTGAGTAGAGGTTTCAGCATCCAAAGAAATGGAGTCAATCATGGACTGATATTCTCTTTGAAATTCCATTTCCTTGGCTGCATCCTCAACCTCCATTGACTCACTAGCAATGGCTGCTTCTTCCATCCTTATTTCTCCTGTAGTCCCTTCTCTCCTCTCATCTCTCTTTTCTTGCATCAAGGGCTCCCCTTGGCTCACACCTCTCACACCCTCACCTTCACCTACTAAGGTGGAACTCTCAGTCTCTCTTTTTGCCTGACCGGAAGAAATGGCCAGCCTCTCATTATTTAGCTCTCTTTTTGCCTGCTCACAAGGCAGCCTCTCACTCCCTTCCCTCAATCCTAAAAGTGTTTCAACTACTGAGAACTCCTCCACACTTGACACAGGAATGGCAGATATAGCAGTGGTAGAGTGAGTTATCAACGAATAAGGAATATCCGTTGATGGAGTAGTTATAGCTGTCGACGGATGGCTAGACAGAGGCGCATCCGTTGATGGAGAAACACTTGTCAACGGATGAAGGATATCCGTTGAGGAAGGAATAATTTTATCCGTTGAAGAGAAAACCAACACTGAATCTGTGGAGATTGATTTTAAGTTTGAGGCCACAGTCTGTGTTGAGAATTCTGGAAGGGAAGATTGATGGTCCAACAAATCATCTATAAGATGATGACCACCAATTGCAGAGTGGGGCTTCTCCAAGAATCTTAAAGATGGAGAATCAGGAATTGATGTAGATATCATATCCACATCCAGAGATGGAGTTGGTGATGGTGGATTGTAATGTGTATCGATTTGAAGATTAAGAACAAGGGGCTGTGACTCCACATTTATTGAAGCCACATCAAACTGAGTTTGAGAAGGTACAGTTTCCTGTACTGTGTGTGCACCCTGTGATTCCCCTGTGGTTTTAGATTTCACTCTTCTTCCATAGGTTTTGGAGAGTGGGCTATTTGTGTCTCTAACCCTCTTGTGCAGTGTTCCTTGTGGGGAACTTGATTCAGTAGTTACACTCTGTTGAGAGAGTGTAACTAGAATTTGGCTTGAAGTTACATTAGCAGTCTTTTGAGAGACTGAAATGGTGGTTGCACTCATCTCTCCTTCCTTATCCTTAGGGCTTCTTTGATGTTCACCCTGTCCCTCACCACTCACTACCACCTTCACACTCCCCTCAAGAGTTTTGGTAGATTTTACAACAGGTGTCTTTTGAGAGACACTTGAGGTTTGCTTTTTAGAATGTGGTTTTGGAACTCTGGATTTGGTCACTTTGGTAGGAGCCTGTTTGGTCACAACTACAGACTCCATTGTGACACTAGAAGGCAAAGAAATTTGGGGGTTGGAGATAGGGGTTTCAGAGTTAGAAATAGTTACCTGAACAATTGGTAGATATACCAATTGTACTCCTGCATTGAGGTTCATTCAAATTAGGTCACTTAAGACTCTCTTCTCCTGAACAAAACATTGGAACTTGCTATCCGGGTTAGCAATGGATAGCTCATTCTCAGATACATGCAGTGCTAAGAGCATTAACAATCTAGCAAAGTAGATATTCTTGCTCCTAGTTTCCTTTTTACCTAACTTTGCAGCTATCTCATACATAACTAATGTGCCAAAATTATAGAATTTATCATTTAAGAGCATACACATCATAGTTAGCATGGACTGGGTAACAGCATCAAAATTACTAATTTTGCCTGAAAAAGTTTTAATGAAGGCATCACAGAAATAGCTCCATTCTTTAACCATTCCTTTCCTAACAATTTTCCCTAAGTTTTCAGTACTAAGGGCATAATTAATAGAATTAAGCATGGCAACAATTTCAGCATCAGTGGGTACTTTCAGATAGTTATTCTCAGGCAATTTTAAACAAGCAGTTATTACATCAGAATTAACTACATAGTTTTTACCCTTTAAAGAAAAAGCAATTGTACCGTCTGTGCTATTGTACTCAACAGATGTCCACATTTCTTCAATTACCTCGTGGATTAAGGGAGTGGTGGCAGTCACAGCATATGACAGTTTGCATTTCTTCACGAAACTCATCAAAGTGTGGTAAGCTTCTGGAGCATTCACTGTGTCAACAAAGGCCGCAAAATTGTTCTTCTCATAGGTAAACCCAGTGGAGGACATCATCTTTACAATGGGCTCCATTGAAGTGTTTGAACTTTGGTTACAGAGAGTTTTAGAGAAGAAGATGCAGTTAACTTTTGATATGCTTGAAAATGAATAAAAGTGAGATGTGAGAGTACAAGTCAGCCTTTTATATTTTTTCAAGAATTAAAAATGAAATAATTAAAAGTAATTACTCCATTGGTCAAAAGTAACTGTCAGATAATAAATGAAAAGAAAATAAGTACAGCCATGATTAGATATACACGGTTACCAACGGTTATAAAAAAAATGTATATCAACGGATATAGAATGAACGGTTGAGATACAGTTTATCCGTTGATGACGTGGATAGCCTGTTACCCGTTGACATGCGAAAATCTAGTAATGTGTTTATACTATCAACGGATAAAAGGATATCCGTTGATAAGATAATTTTGCCTTAGACAAAATTCCTGCAAAAAAAATTTTTCTGAAAGTTTTAACTTTCAAGTAAATCAAAACACATTTCTAGCTTCAATGCAGTGAAATCAAATATCACTAGGAATTATGACAAGTTAAGCATACCTAGCTCACCTACCAATCTTGTGAATGTGGATTCATCAAGAGGCTTGGTGAAGATATCTGCAAGCTGCATTTCACTTGGCACAAAGTGCATTTCTACTGTACCATTCATCACATGTTCTCTAATGAAGTGGTATTTGATGTCAATGTGCTTGGTTCTCGAATGTTGCACTGGATTCCCTGTGATGGCAATAGCACTTGTGTTGTCACAGAAAATTGGAATCTTCTCAACTTTTAGACCATAGTCAATGAGTTGGTTTCTCATCCATAGAATTTGTGCACAACAGCTTCCAGCAGCAATGTACTCAGCTTCATCTGTAGAAGTGGAGACTGAGTTTTGTTTCTTACTGAACCATGAAACAAGCCTGTTTCCTAGAAATTGACAGGAACCTGTAGTACTTTTCCTATCAACTCTGCTACCTGCATAATCTGCATCTGAATAGCCAGTTAGATCAAAACCAGATTCTCTTGGGTACCAAATGCCAAGGTTTGGTGTTCCCTTGAGATATCTGAAAATTCTTTTAATAGCTATTAAGTGAGACTCTCTAGGGTCAGCTTGAAATCTAGCACAAAGACAAGTAGAAAACATTATATCAGGTCTACTAACTGTTAGGTATAGAAGTGAACCTACCATGCCTCTATAGCTTGAGATGTCCACAGACTTTTCCTTAGTATTCAACTCAAGTTTAGTTGCAGTGGCCATAGGTGTTTTAGCAGATGTACAATCCATTAAGTCAAATTTCTTTAAGAGATCATAAATATATTTTGTTTGACTTATGAAAATGCCCTCATTAACTTGCTTTACTTGTAGGCCAAGAAAGTAAGTTAATTCACCCATAATGCTCATTTCATACCTTTGCATAAGTTTGGCAAACTTTTTGCAAAGCTTCTCATCTGTAGACCCAAAAATAATATCATCTACATAGATTTGAACAAGTATTGAAGAGCCATTAATATTCCTATGAAATAAGGTTTTATCTACTGTACCTCTAGTGAAGTGGTTCTCCAAAAGAAATTGAGATAAAGTGTCATACCAGGCTCTTGGTGCTTGCTTCAAACCATAAAGTGCTTTCATGAGAAGATATACATATCCTGGAAATTTTGGATCCTCAAAGCCAGGAGGTTGATGGACATAGACCTCTTCTTCCAGTTCCCCATTTAGAAAGGCACTTTTGACATCCATCTGATAGACTTTGAAATTGGCATGTGCTGCATAGGCTAGAAAGATTCTTATTGCCTCAAGTCTTGCCACTAGAGCAAAAGTTTCATCAAAATCTATTCCTTTTTCTTGAGAGTAGCCCTTTGCCACTAATCTAGCTTTATTCCTCACAATTATGCCATTTTCATCTGTCTTATTCTTGAGAACCCATTTAGTACATATGACACTTCTATCATCAGGTTTGGGCACAAGTTTCCATACTTTATTTCTTTCAAATTGGTTTAGCTCTTCTTGCATTGCTAACACCCAATCTGGATCTAGAAGGGCATCTTCCACTTTCTTAGGTTCCTCTTGAGACAGGAAGCTACTGTATAGACATTCTGCTTGAGTGGCCCTTCTAGTTTGGACTCTTGAATTTGATTCACCAATGATTAACTCAAATGGATGATTTCTAGTCCATTTTCTTGCAGGTGGAAGGTTTGATCTTGATGAGGTTGCTTCATTTCCATGAGCATGATCATGTTGGTTTAGCATTGAATTTTGACCTTGAGAAACTCCCCCTGAGTTTGTTGTCCTTGCTGAATTATGAAGTTGACTGTCAATGGATGCATCATTTTGCCTGTCGACGGATGCTTGAGAATGTTTGTCAACGGTTGCATCTCTAATAGTGTCAACGGATGTTGCAGAATGACTGTCAACGGATGTTGCAGAATGACTGTCAACGGATGCTTCATTTTCAGTGTAAGCATCACTTCTAGTTGGTATAACAGCTCTAGGTGGATTTCTGTGGTCATGATCTTCATTTTCCTCATCATCATCATAGTACATTCTTCCTTCACCTTCATTCTCAAATTCCAACTTTTCATGGTAACCTTCATCATTTAGGCCTAGAATCTTTTGATCATCAAACACAACATGTACAGATTCCATAACAATGTTGGTTCTTAGATTGTAGACCTTGTAGGCTTTCCCTGCTGCATATCCAACGAAAATAACTTCATCTGCCTTTGCTTCAAATTTGCCCAAGTTATCTCCATGATTCCTTAGCACAAAACACTTACATCCAAAGACATGTAGGAAAGCTAAAGTTGGTTTCTTGTTGGTTAATAACTGATAAGGAGTCATTCCTCTAGCTTGATTGACCAAGGAAATATTCTGAGTAAAGCATGCAGTGTTGACAGCTTCAGCCCAGAAATATGTTGGTAACCTTGATTCACTTAACATTGTTCTAGCTGCTTCAATGAGAGTTCTGTTTTTCCTTTCAACAACCCCATTTTGTTGAGGTGTTCTGGCAGCAGAAAACTCATGGACAATTCCATTCTCTTCACAGAAAATCTTCATTGTGGAATTCTTGAATTCAGTACCATTGTCACTGCTGATTCTTTGTACTCTGTCTTCAGAACCATTGTTTAGTATTCTGAGGTGATTGATGATGATTTCACTTGCACAATCCTTGGAGTGCAGGAAGAAGGTCCATGTGAACTTAGAAAAATCATCTACAATCACCAGACAGTATTTCTTCTTTGAAATAGACATGACATTTACTGGACCAAATAAGTCCATATGCAGCAATTGAAGAGGCTTAACAATGGATGACTCTGTCTTGCTTTTGAAGGATGATTTCTTTTGTTTCCCTAATTGGCAGGCATCACACAGCCCATCTCTGAAAAACTCCAATTGAGAGATCCCTCTAGCAAGATCCTTTCTTACCAAATCATTCATAACTTTAAAATTCAAATGTGACAGCTTCTTATGCCATAGCCAACTCTAATCCTTACTTGCTATGCTGAAGAGACAAGTAATGGATTCTGAGCATGCTGAATTGAAGTCAGCTATGTAAACATTTCCTTTTCTAAAGCCTGTCAATACCACATTGTTGTCTTCCTTGGCAGAAACAACACAGGCTTCTTTTGTGAACTTTACTTCATAGTCTTTGTCACAAATCTGACTGACAATCAGCAAATTGTGCTTCAAACCTTCAACTAAAGCCACTTCTTCAATGATGACATTGTCTTTTGAAATCAGGCCATATCCCTTAGTATATCCTTTGCTGTCATCTCCAAAGGTAATTCTAGGGCCAGCTCCTTCCTTGAATTCTGTGAGCAGGGTTGAATCTCCTGTCATGTGCCTAGAGCATCCACTGTCTAGGTACCATAGATTCCTTCTGTTTCCCTGCACACATTTCAAAAGCAAATCAAGTTGATTTTGGTACCCAAGCTTCCTTGGGTCCTTTCTTGTTAGCCTTTGACTTTGCACTCTTAGCATTCTTCAACTTAGGTGTAGATGCTTGAGTGATGGGGTTTGACAAATGCTCATTTGTATGAATATTGGATGCATGCATGTGTGGAAAATTGGCATACATATTATTCATGTTAGGTATGTTCCATGACATTTGTGGCACATTCATAGATTGAAAGTAAGGATTAGACACATATGGCATGTTCACATATGGATTTGGAAAACTAGCATTTTGATACAAACCAGGCATTGCAGGCATACATGGCATTGGTGGAGGTACATGAACAGGAGCCTTGTTGACAATCTTGCAATTAGAAGATAGATGATTGACACTATTACAATTACTACAAGTTTTCCTAGGAGCAAACTTGCCAGGAGAGTAATTGTTTTTCTTGTTGATGCCTATCTTACCATTTCTGTTCTTTTTCTTTTTATCCTCAATTTCTACCTTTTCATTATCTGATTTACCAATAGCCTTTTTGTTGTGTAAATCACCTGCCTTAGCCTTCCCACTGGATTTGGTTTTGCTGCACTCACCACTAACAAAATTCTTGTTGACTGGACCATACTTGATATCCAGTTTCCTAAGTTCCTTCTTACTAACAAACTTTTTGTTAGTCGACGGATACCTCTCATCCGTTGACGGTTCATCTATCAACGGATGATCACTATCCATTGATTCACAAATAGTCTCTAGATCCTCAAGGCCAGGTTCTAGCTCCTTTTTCTTTTGAGTCCAGGTATCCTTCACAAACGATTCTATTCCCTGAACTTCTATTATGATTTGAGAAATATTCCTACAACTTTGAAATTTAGCAATTATCCCTTGTTCTTTTTCAAGCTGGTCTTTTAAAATCAGTTCTCTTTTTAACACAGCTTCAAGTTCACTTTTAGCATTATTGCAATCAACTCTCATTTTCTCAAATTCTAGAAATTGAGTTTCTAGAGCAGCATTTCTATCACTTAAAAACAGATTAGACTCTTTAATCCTATTGTTCTCTTTAGTAAGTGATTTAAGAGTAACACTTAAGTGATATAGTTCAGTAGACATTTCATCTATAACACTATTGCATTCCTCTTTGGTGAGCTCAGAGAGATTAGTAGAAAATACCTGATTGCTAGCTGAACTTGCTTCCTGCTCTCCAGAATCAGCCATTAAAGCAAGGTTGACTAACTCAACATCATCATCAGAATGATTGTCATCAACAGCCCAGTCATACTCTTGGGTCAAGAATGCCTTTCCTTTCTGCCTGAGAAGATCAAAATATTTCTTCTTATAGTCAACAGCCTCAGTTGACTTTCCCTTGTTCTCAGATCTAGGTTTCTTGCATTCACTTATCATGTGACCAGAAATTCCATAATTGTAGCATTTAATTTTGGATTTATCCACATAGTTGCTTGTGGAAAAATCCTTGTTAAATGGCTTGGCCACCCCAGAGTTTCTCTTGAATTTCAGCTTAGAGAATCTCCTAGATAGAAAAGCTAAGTGCTCATCTATCTCATCCAATTCATCCTGCTGAAGACCATTCAATTCCTCAGACACCTTTTCCTTGCTCCTGCTTGATTCTGCTCTACCTTTACAAACCTCCCCGTTTGGTGTAGAACTAGCAGTTTCTGTCCTTTCCTCCTTTTGCTCCAAGTTGGCAACAAGTGCAACTGACCCACTTTTCTTTTGAGACTTCTCAATCTCGTCATCCTGCTCCATTTCCAGCTCATAGGTCTTTAAAGTTCCATAGAGCCTCTCAAGAGTAAATGTCTTGTACTCTTGAGTGTTTCTTAGAGAAACAGTCATTGGCTTCCATTCCTTGGGCAGTGATCTCAGAAATTTGAGATTAGAATCTTTAAGTTGATAGATTCTTCCATACAGTTTCAAACCATTTAGTAGCTTTTGAAATCTACTAAATGTATCATTCAATGTTTCTCCACTCATAAAGTGAAAATGTTCATACTGTTGGATTAGTAGTTGCATCTTGTTTTCCCTTACCTGTTCTGTTCCTTCACACAGGGTTTGAACAGTGTCCCATACTTCCTTGGCGGTAGTACAGTTAATAACATTGTCAAACATGTCTATTTCTAGACCATTGAACAGAATATTCATGGTCTTTTTGTCTTTGTGGACTTCTGCAACATCTTCAAGACTCCACTCAGAAACAGGTTTGGGAATGAGAGTGTCAGGCACATCGTCAGCCAGGCCAACTCTTGTTGCTGTCTTCATTGGAACGTGAGGACCCTTGTCAATGCAATCCACAAAGCCCTCATCAATAGACGAAAGATGTAGACGCATTTTTACTTTCCAGTGAAAGTAATTTTCTCTATCAAGAACTGGAATCTTTACTCCATAATCCTTCTTAGACATGTTGGAAGTGTGTTGATCTTTAAACTTCAAATATGTTAGAAGCTTGCTCTGATACCAATTGTTATTCCCAGATTACACACTTGTATAATTGTAGAAGGGGGGGTTGAATACAATTCTTGATATTTATAAATTTCTGATAAGAACTCCAGAAATCTATACTTAGATAATTGCTTGTAAAAAGATTAATGCACAAACATATAAAAAATCAGGTGGTTAAATGCACCACCTGAAGCTTTTATTCGAAGAAAACTCTGTGATACAAAAGTACACAGCTTCTGTTTTACAACTCTTTGCTTTCTAAGAATATTCAATAGAAACCCTAAGCAAAATGAATCTGTTTTCTTAACCTACAAAGAGTTGCTACACTTGGTTATAAATCCCAAGTTTTACAAGTACTACCGGAATAAGATAATATTAATCTAATTCTAGTTGACTTGCTACTACACTCCAAATACACATGTAGCCGAAAGGTTGTCCTTGTGTTCAGACATGTCTCCTGCACCTTTCTTGTATTCATAGTGTAAATGGAATGCTTCTTTCTTCTGTGCTTCCAAAGTATGGCTGCCATACTGCTTTTTGTATCTACTATCAACCCATGTGATCTGTCAGTCAAACATGTCCTTATCAACTGCTAATCCCCAGCTAATCATAGAAGACAGTGTCAATGATTGTCCGTTGATATTGTACACTGACATCTGTTGATGATGTATTGAGCGGTATCCGTTGATATTGAGACTTGAGCTGTATCCGTTGATAGAGTGGATTTGAGTTGTATCCGTTGATAGAGTTTTGTCTTCATCTGTTGATACACTTTCACTTAGACAGAATTACATAGCATAGCTTATTTACAATTGGCTACCCTATTCTGCCTATCCGTTGATGGTCAACATGACCGTGGATAAAAACACTATCAACTGATAACATAGAGATACTACAGTATGCTACAAAACCTCATCCTTTGATGAGCTACCTGTCAACGGATAGAGTTATAAATCCTCATCCGTTGACAGCTACAAAACCTTATACAATTTGATTGATTGTGAAGTTATCATCAAGTACAACATATTCCTAACACAAAGCTTTCCGAGCAATACCCTGAAAAGCTAATATTCAAAGAAATATCCTCCATCCATTAAGCACTCCGAGATATACCTTTCTCAAAGAAGGACGTATTCTAGAGTTTTCATAACGTATTCCGGAAAATATCCTCCTCAAAGAAGGTCATATCCACCAGAATTTCCATAAATGTTTTAGAGATATCCCTCCTCATAGGAGGTGGATTCTCCGAAGCTCGAACCTTGATGAGGCACCGGAAGTACGGACATCCCCCCCGGAAGTACGGTTTTTGCAAGGATTTAGTAATTTAGGGTACTCTCCTCAAAGGAGATCAGTTTTTGTTCAGAAATACCCTCCTCACGGGAGGTGGACTTTCCGAAGCTCGAACCTTGATGAGGCGCCGGAAGTACGGACATCCCCCCCGGAAGTACGGTTTTTGCAAGGATTTTGATAATTTGGGATACCCCCCTCAAAGGAGATTGTTCCCCATTCGAGAAATATCCCTCCTCACAGGAGGTGGATTTTTCGAAGTTCGCTTCATTTTCACTAAGACTCTCCATAGAGGAGATCGTCTTTTAAATAAATCACAAAGACCCTCCTTAGAGGAGGTCGTCTAACACAAAAAAAATAAGGGAGACCCTCCTAAGAGGAGGTCATCTTCCCAAAGTCATATCAATATCCCAAGATTCTTCCAAAAAATATCAGCAACACTTGAAGGCTCTTCTAAAAAATCAACTCTTCGAATAAAAGTCTTCCAAAATATTACCCATACAAAGGAGGGCCTTCCAAAATAATTAACTCTTCGAACAAGAGCCTTCCAAAATTTATCCCTAGAAAAAAGGATCTTCCAAAATATTACCCCCCACAAAGGAAGGCCTTCCAAAATAATAAAATCTTCGAATATGAGTCTTCCAAAATCATGTACCACGAAGATTACACCAAAAATCTTGAAAATCATCGCAATTCAAATTCTGTCCAGATCTGTTTTTGACGTTTTTGACCATCTAAACGACTTTTTCTTGAAAAACACAAAACACGAAAGTTGTAGAGAACAAAAATATCTTTCCGGCAATATATGGCTCATCAAAAACGGACTTATAACGAATCGGGAATCAAAGAAAAAGTCTGCTGTTTGATTTCTTGATGATGAAAAACGAGATCTAATTGTTTTTTGTGATTTCGAGAATAGATCGATATATAATCTGAGAAAACTCAAAGAACGAAAGTTATAGGCAATTTAACAAGCTTTCCGAATCATATAAAATCAACAAAACCCAACATGCAATGAATTTACTACGAATTTTATAAGATAACAAATTTGTGTGGACAAAATCCTAAGAAAACTTATCTTAATTAAGAATAGACACTACTGGAAATAAGCCAATAGACATCAGTTCTGGGCTGATGTAAAAAGTTTCAAAAACCGATGTCTAGGTGGGTGTTGTTAAAAGTCCATGTGTTTTACATCGGTTCTGGACCGATGTTAAAAATGACGTATTACATCAATTCGTAACCGATGTAAAATAGTGGTCAACAACATCAGTTTATAGAAAAGAACCGATGTCTAAACTCATGTATTACATCGGTTTTAGGTAGAAAACCGATGTCGTAATTGGTATATTACATCGGTTTTAAATAAAAAACTGATGTTGTAAAGTGTATACCACATCGGTTCTTAACCGGTGTCAAATAGCTCCACAAATTTGCCAAATAAGACATCAGTTTTTAGGTGATGTGTTAAAGGCTCAAATTGATGTCTGTTTTTTGCAAGAACATCAGTTTTGCTTTCAAAAGTGATGTCTGTGCCCAAAAATTTACCAAAATCAACATTGCATTCAAATACATTTATTTATATACCATCAAAGTTAGCAATACAAAACATTCACCCAAAAGCATAAGTCATTAACAATCTACTACTACACCAAACTCCATATCCACAACTACCTCAACTACAAATATATTCTTAAGTTCACAATAACTAACAAACTCCTCAACTACTAATAATTTGAAACTTTAACAATACTATATAAACTTCACACAGCATTGGTCTTTCCCCTATTTTCCACTGGATGCCCTCTGCTAGATGCTCCTTGTTTGGCTTCAGCATTACAAAATTTGGATCAGCCCTATGGTAACTGCATGCAGAGCAAACAAATAGTAGATGAATTTGCAGTTTTACTGGTATCAAGTTTTTAAGGAAATGAATTTAAGTACAGAACAACATACCTAGCTTCTCTAACATTGTCGACAAGGATCCCAAAACCAAAGATTGTTTTCCCATCAGTACGGTCTCTTTTAGCTGTTGATCAACAGATACAATAGCCCATAAATTATCTACTACTTTATATCCAGTAAATTTAGTGAAGCGTTTAAAAAAATGAATAACCAAAACAGTAATGCCACTTCAATAGTATTGATACAATAACAAAAAGTGTTGTGAATTTATAATGTTCATATATCTATGTAATGAGAGGAGGGAAGGAGATACTACAAACATGTAAATAATGCGTAGTGCATAGAAAAATTCAAATTATGGAAGTAGTTACTACATAGGTACAGGTAAGAAGTTGGAAACAACCTGTGTTAAAAATAGATTAAGAATTCTTAGTTTGAAAAGATTCTAAAATCTTCAAAGTGTTCTCAATTTTATCTTTTATCTTCCCAAGAACACGAGAAAGTTCAGCATCTTCACTTGTTGATTGTTGTTGGATCTGTTTCACGAAATGAAAAAACACAAAATATTTAGTATTGTATTATTAAAAAAATTTAAGTGCTAATTAAACCTAAACGGCAGACCGCTCTAAAATTTTTAGACAGCAAGATGCAAGTAAATAACTAAATACAGAAAAAGAGCAGGTCTGCCCTAAAATCTTGCAGATACAAACATAATATATTTCGAAATCTTTTAAACTCACCTCATTTGGCCTTTCCCCTATTTTCCACTTGATGCCCTCTGCTAGATGCTCCTTGTTTGGCTTCAGCATTACAAAATTTGAAAGTCCAAATAATCATTTAAAAGAATAACAAAACATATGTTTTACCACTGGAAAAGGAAGATGAATTCATGTATATCTCTTGTAATTCTCTAGTGTAAACAAAATTAGATGTCTAAGAGACAATAATTTGATATTGTTTCAACATGACAGTTGAGTACCAAAATAGTTCTTAAAACCGATTCCTGCCATCTAGGTGACATGTCCTGATTGGTTGCAACAGAAAAAAATAAAAAGGGCTCCTTGCATTATTAATTAAAAAACTTAATCACAAAAAAGAAGGCTCCCTACATTTTTACTTAAAAAACTAAATCAAGAAAAAAAAAGGCTCCCTGCATTCTTACTTGCAGTCGCATAGAATTCAAAAATCTATTTTGGAATTGATTGACAAAATATTGGTAAAAGGGTTCAATATCATGAAGCTTGATGGCATGCTATTTTCTCAATCAGTATCTATAGGACAATACAGAAATTTTATAGAAGTAATCGCTACATATACAAGAAGAACAACACATTCTCCTCTGCCACTGTCTCGCATGCAACTTAAAAGGCTTCAAATTTAAATATGCCAATGTATTGAAAATACAGGAGGCTGACTGACCCGACTTTAACAACTCACATAGTGCAGTTCACTTGAGTACTTGTATTAAGAGTATTAAGATGTAACAAATACTTAAAACCACAAATTATAACTAGCACTCACAAAGAAAAAACAAATCCTTCTGAAGAGCAACCCACCAAATTCCAAGTACAAGGATCAACATAATTAATATCCCATCCATCAAGCACATGGTATTCATCTCTCATTTTATTTTTCACAGACATTAAAGCAGCCACTGAACAACAATTTGGGTTGCTGCAAATAGCATCTATGTCTGTTCTAGCCTAATTTCTTGGAGTCGTTATACGGAGACACCATTACCACGGAGTCATTAAGTTTTTAAAATGTATCTAGCAGGCACACTCTGGTTATTAAAACTGGTATGAACTTGTGCATAAAAACAAACACCTTTAACCATTATAAAAGAAGTTGTACCATTTCGCGGAGAAAATTGGCTCAATCCAGTTGTTCCATATGAGGTGATGTGAGGTGCTGGTTTACTCAAGTGATTCAGCACAGAAGCTACTGTCAATGAAGGTATTTTAAAGCCTAAAATAGAGTGCCAGTGAAATGTCTGCCCATAATTTCAGTTATAAAGCCTGAAAGCACCATGTATAAGTTAGCCAGAGCATAAGACTGACAACACTAATTAATGATTATTTTCAGATAATTTAACCTTAACTAAAAAGTTCATGGTAAGGGGCGTATAATAACCATATTTAACCTAACACCTCTTGCTCTAGCTACATCTTCCTCGGTTGAGGATTCAAACCTTTGACAAAGTGAGTGGGTGAAATTTTTCAAGTCTCGAAAAATATAAAATTCCTATATTTCAGTAGAACATAGCTTCATTTTAAAGCAGAACAAAACAGCTTCAGAGACTTACAAGGGATAAGACATGTGAGATTCTTTGAATTACTAATATAAAATGCAGGTGACAGGACACATTCATGACATTAAAATCCTGAAGAATAGAAACATTACCGTAATACCAAAGAAGGCTTAAAAATTATACAGAGATGACCAAGATAGAAACTACAAAATTGAGAAAAGTAATGGTTTCTACGATTTAATAGCTGATCTAGGTAGTTGCATGATTATCATGCCAGCCCATCGAAGACAGATTTCTAAGCTAACTCGCATTCTCATAAATTCAAAAGGGGTTAGATTTTACAAATTGAGTATGCAATTGGTGAGATATTATGATGAGAATATACATGTCTTAAACTAAAGGATGCACAAAAAGTATAGGGTATTTCCTTCAGAGAATGTTCATGGGAAGCAATATAGTGCATTCACATTTGGTGTAAAGGTTAATTTTAGCTTTGGTATCAAAGGATTACAAGGTACACCAATTGAATAATAAACAAGACTTATAAATTTAGGAAGGGAAAAAAAAATCAAAGCACTATCATACATTAGAAAAAGCATAGAATGATTCCAAAATCCCATAATGCCAAATTAAATAAGCAGACATTCAATATTTTTCTTACCAAATCAGTCTTGCCTTGTTATTCTTGGACCAGATTGCTTGAAGAGAATTGTCCTACAAAAAAAATTTTAGTTTTCAGATTATGCAAAACACGAAACAAATTCACCTCCTGATCACATAAACTTACTATTAAATCAGCAAGTGCAGTCTCAAAGGCATACTCCTAAGGGAGCTCCCTAAGCAACTCCACATCAGGGGTCAAATCCCACATGTTCTAAACAACACATTGTAAAAACCCACAAAAATATATTACTCTCAAAACTGATATACATTCATAAAATTAAAAAAAATCTTACACCTAAATGACTAAATCAATTTTCTTTACCTCATAAACTTCATCTTCTTTCGACCCATCCTATTTCCTATTTCAATTAAAACAACATTCAAACCATGATTAAAATAAACCCCATACACAAAATATCCTAAAAATAACAAATCAAGAAACACACATATGTACATCAAAAAAACTTACATAAAGCCTCGATGTGTAAAACTTATTAGTCCCATAACTCTCTAAATCGATCAAATCCTTTAGCCTATTCTCGTAGATATCGTAAAAACACATATCAGGGCTATCCCAATCAGTGCTTCTCCTCCTGATTCTCTCTGATTGTTTCATTCTATCATACTCATCTTCAACCATATCAACAAGTATAACAGCAAACATTTGACAATTAACAAAAATCGAAAGCTAGGGTTTGACCTAATTGAAATCAAGGGTTAGAATTTGGGGACTTGTAAGCTAGGGTTTGAATTTGGGGGTTGTAATCTAGGGTTTCAATTTGGGAGTTCTTCATTGAAGTTGTGAGTGAGTGAATTACTTTGAATGAATTAGTTTGGGGAAATGGAAAATAAGGTGAGTGAGTTTGAGGAGCCGGGGGAAACAAAATGTTTGTAAGAGAGAAAGTGGGAAATGAAAAAAAGAACGGGGAAATGTTTCTAAGTAGGAGAGAAAGGGGGAAATGAAAAAAAAAGAAACGGGGGAAATGTTCCGCGTGTTTTTTTATTTTTTTAAAAAGTGGTTAAAACATCGGTTTTAATTACAACTGATGTCTAAAACCTACTTTAACATCGGTTTCATTAAAACTGATGTAAAATAATTCTTTAACATCGGTCACCAAGGCAAACGATGTAAAAGGGGTGATGTCTATTGACTGTTTTCTTGTAGTGAGATCTACCGCTTCCACCGCTTAGCTCCTCCATTAAAGCAGCTCCAGATCCATAATAACCCCCCATGCGTATGAGTTGATTGTCCTCCACAATAAATAAATAATCCCCTCCTTCTAGCGCCAATTGTTAACGGAGGAATTTGGTGACAACAAATTTCGGAGGTTGCTGGAATAACGAAATCATGAAAATAGGGTGATTTGGGATTTGGATGTTTGGGGCTGGACTTGAGAGGTGTCTCGACTTGTTAGATGTGTCGGTTCCTTTTTCAAGATGCCTGCGTACCTTGTATTTATAAGGATCAAGCCAACGCAGTTCTGTTAAAAAAGGATTGGTTTTTAATCCCTATGATTGTTAAGGGATGTATTTTGGGAATTAGTAGATTTTATCTCTTTAAATTATATTCGCGTTGGGATACCTTCCTGATTTGAAGGATATCGTTTAGAGATATTTTCTACCATAAATTGGAGATAATTCCTCGTTTTAGAGAGAGGAAATAATTAACTTGGCGATTAAGTTAATTATTATTAGATTTGTATTTGGAAATTTGGGAGATATTAGAGGCAACCGAAAGTATGGCGTAACAGGTTGTAATGCCTTCTATCATGACTTAGCTTGTCCTTTAGCAACAAATCAATTACCCATAACATAATAATTATAGTGAATAACTTTTGCTAATGATAATGGACCTTGCCTCCTTAATTGCCAAGTTGACTTCCTTGATTGCCAATTAGCTTCCTTGTATTCTCTTCCACTAACTAATGGTATAATACACCACTTAATACTATAATTCATTGTATGTGATATGGGCTTAAAGTAAGCCCTAAAAACACATTTAATGTTGCATTAAATGAACCTAAGTTGGTCCAAGGTCAAAGCCCAATTACGAGGCCAAAAACATTAATAATGATAATAAATTCGTAGCTGTAAAATCAGCCAAATAAAAGACCCCGTATTTGAGTCAACAAGGAAACCAAATCATATCAGGAGTGGTCTTCAAGGCATATAATTCCAATACTTATCCATCTATCCTTTGGAAGGATCTAGAATTGGGCCTAAGTTGTGGCTTGCCCACCAAGACACCTAATTCTTCTATAACTCCAAGGCATCCAATGCCTATATAAAGGACCTGATCCTTCAATCTAGAACGACGTTTTTTGGCTTGATTCTTGATATTTGCAAGATACGTAGGCATCTTGTGAGGACCCGAGTTAAGTCACAAAACACTTGATCAACCATTAAAGCTCGAAGCTCCCCTTAACCCTAGCATTCAACACGCAATAAATATACCCTACTTTTTATTCCATAACATTTGGCGCCGTCTGTGGGAACTTCGGATATCAACCATGGTTACCACCCGGAGAACACCAACACTTTCTGAAACCATCACTAACACCACCACACCCCCGATCAGGGAACAAGTTCCCCCAGGGGCGAATTCTCAACCGCTGGTCACTCAGCCACAAGGAACTGAAGCGCAACCTCATGAGTCGTTACCCTTAGTGACGAATCCCACCACCCAAGGGACGAATCCCCTTCAGATTGTAATAACCCGGATTTTCAAGAAATGATTTATTATTATTTCAATAATAATAATGTTTTTCCTAAAATGAGGATGAAATTTTTTATTATTATTATTATTATTATTATTGTTATTTAATTATTTTGATTCAGTGGAACCGGACCCCTTTTAAATATTTTTACTGATCGAGTGTATATCTCGAGTCAATAGTTTATTTGGGCAAAAGTTTAATTTTGAAGTGTGGATTTAATTAGTAAAGAATTTGTTTTAAATTACTGAATAATTTGGAGGTTTAAAAATCCTTAGAAAATGATTATTTTAATTATTTGAGGATTTGTAGAAATTGCTCGATTAATATATAAAATCGAGAATTTGAGGTTTACCAAAGCAATAATATTTGTGGTATTTATAAAGCTTTTTAAATTGTGATTTATGAATCATAATTATTATTTTTATGAATTGTTTCTATAAAACCATTATTAATTTGTAAAATGCAAATCAATTCAGAAAAATTAGATTTAATTCTAATTCTTTTTCCAAAAGTCTTTAAAAATAATCTAGTATTTAATTATGCTGGAATAATTATTTTTACCGATCGAGATTTTTAATTCAAAAATTATTATTTTACCCGAGATATGTTTTTCGGATTTAAAATTAGAAATGTAGTGTTTAAATAGTATTGGGCCAAAGGCCCATTAGGTTTTAACACAAAAACCCACAGCACACCACAAATATACACATGAATACATACATACACACACAAATACGCAGCCGCACAAAAAAATCGGGGGAGGGGGAGAGAAACAGCGGGGAGAGAGATTCGCGGAGAGAGAAAGAGAGAAGGAGAGGGGAGGAGGCAGGTCGGGGAAGAAAGGGAGAGGGAGGAGCCGCGGCGGCTGGAGACGGCCGGAGAACGCATGGCGGCGGCGCTGACCGGTGAGGTGGTGGCGCGTCGTGGCTGTGCGTGCGGAAGAGGCCAGCGGGATTGTGTTGTGGTGGTGTTATCAGTGGAGTAGAGTTGGTGGTGGTGGTGTTATGTAGAGAGAGAGAGAGAGAGAGAGAGAGAGAGAGAGAGAGATAGTTGGGTGGATTGATTTTCCGGTGGGTCGAACAAAAAAAATGGTATACCTTTCGAATTTAATTTTGATTATTTAATTATCGTAAATTTTGTTATAATTTAATTGTTGTAATTTAAATAGTTTTAAATTATGATAATAATGTTGTAATTAAAATTAGATATGAATTGCTATATATTGTTTAATTGTAATAATTTAATTAGTTAAGTGTTGTGAGTTTAATGTGTAATTGTCGTAGCTAGATCGATATTGTAAATTATGAATATTGTTGAATTTCCGAGATTCAATTCGGAAAGTATGTTGGTAATTATAATGGTTGAGATTAATTACGAGTCCGATTAAATGTTCAAGTTGATAATTGTTAATTGTTAAATTGTTAGTTGCTAATTGGAATTGTGAGATTAATTGTGGTCTCGTTAATATTCGAGTTTAATAGTCGGTGTGGATGTTAGATTTAAAGATTATTATGATTCGTTTTAAATGAATAAAACGATTAAGTGGTTATATGGAATTGCTATGCTTAATTGATTAAATGATAATCGAGTTAGTCAACAATCGAGTTTGACCATAGTATTTGATAAATGTCTTATATGCGAGAATTAGATTTAATCGAGTCGATAATTAAGGTTTACGTGACTTACTTGTAATATGTGGTCATCAACAAATGTTTACGTGCTAAGTGCTATAAATCGAGTCGTGGTATTTGATGGCTTTACTAATTCTGAATGTTATATGTTAAATGTTAGAATTTTATAATAATTAGAACTGTGCTAGGGGTTATGAGAAGATCACAAGTTTTTAAATGTCAATATTTAAAGGACTTGTGTAATTCTTTTCGACTAATCCCTAGGGCTTACGAATATCCATGATTAGCTATAACGGGTATAATTAATATACTTGAGTGGTGTGATCATCGATGTAGTGTAAGTAATAGTTAGTGCTAGGGGTTGTTCCCTAGGGCTTACGAACATCAATGATTGATTGTCACGTGTATCATTAAAATACGTGAGAAATACGATCATTGGTGTAGCGTAAGTAGTAGTATAATATAAATCATTATGTGCTATGTGCCGCATGTCAGGGCGGATACTTTCTTATGTGTTTATTTTATGTTGCTGCAAGTTGAGGCAGCATTATTTTTTGCTAAAACAGGGTTGTATTGTATTTGAAGGGCTGTGCCCATAGTCCGATAAACGAATACTTCATGCCGAAATTTTCTGAAAATCCCCTGCGATTAATTATATTTAATTTATTAAATTTCCGTGGTCTAGAGGCATGAAGTGGATGTTAACTGATTAGGTGTAAATGTGTTAAGTGGTTGATCTGAGGATTAATTGTTGTCTCGAGGATTTATGTGCTAAGTTAAGTATTAAAAATGGTATTGAGGATCAATGATGCTTTGAGGATTAATTATATATTAAATTGGTTTAAGTCTATTAACTGGATATAAATGTGTTATATGCATTAAGTGGTATTAGAATAGTTAACTATGGGGAAGACGCCTATAGTTTTTCTTTAAGTGACTTAGTAGTAACTCTGAGTCGGGACTACACGAGATACGAAGGAGGACTGACACGTACTCGTAACCATTTCAGTACTATTAGGGCATAATCCAATTGGAGCGACGTGCATCCAAAAAGGAAGATCGAGACGTCAGGTAAGGTCCATGGAATTGCTTGGACGAGGTGCGAAGGATTTGTCCGCGGTTTCTATTTTCTGCTAAGGACAAGAGGCAAGTTTACTATGCATACTATATTGTTCAGAGTATATTTATTTTAAATATATGAAATGTGTTAAATAAGTTTTCAATCCGTAATCGCGAGTTTTCCAACCTTGTACTTCTTCTTCCAAATCATTGTATTCCTGGCTTTGCCAACAATATTAAATTCTGCTCGTGTAATAACCAAAACCCCATGGCTTATAATACTGTTGACGGGCAGTGATATTTTTGTGGCTCTATATCCTGATTTATACGGTATATATATATATATATATATATATATATATATATATATATATATATATAAACTTTTCGTACTATGGTAGTGGAATATATGTTAGGAGGTATGTATTTATGTATCGGAATAAGAGAGGCTCAGATGGTAGAGCATATATTGAGTTTTAGAACTTAGCCGCGTGTCGGGGCTATTTTGTATTGTATGTTTTCGAAACCCGGGCAAAGCTTTTAAAAAGAATTTCGCAATAATTAACCTAAAGGCAACATCACCAATAAACCAGTGCTTATTTAATTAATAGATGCTTCTGAAAGCATTCACTAATTAAATAAACCTCATTCGCCTAATTAAATTTATTTAATTAGATGAATATCGTTTTCAAAAAGCTTTCTTAAAATCACTTTGTCCCGGAGAAATAATAAAATAATTTGATGGAGTGATTCTATTTAGTATATTATTTATCGGAGATAGTTTATTTTCAATACGAATTAAAGATATTCCAATGGTTATAAATTGGTTATTTTCCGCCTAAAACAGCTAGATTGATATCGATATAAGTTATTTGAATGACTATTTAAATTGATGAATATTAATTATAATATTCATCAAAAAAAAGGGAGAAAGAAAAAAAGGATTTTCAGGCTTATTAATTATTTCTTACTGACCAAGAGTCAGTAGTAGTTATTTGATAAAGTGGCTAAAGTTTGGAGACTGCCGGAGAGATTGTGTCTTGATTTTGATTAGAAACATTCCAAGAGTTGTATTTGGATGTTTTGAGGTTATTAAATATTTCAGTATGAATAGTAAATACTATTTTAATATTATTTAATAAATGAATATTATTTTGAGTATTCTTTTGAAAGGGGATTATTGAATATTTATTAATTGTTACATATTAGTCAAATTTTTATTAAATGCTTTGAGTGTTTTGAAAATTATAAAACACTATTCAAAGGATGTCTAAGGACTTTCGTAGTCATTTAAAATATTATATTTTGATTCTATCTAGGTAAGTTACTTTTCAAGAACTTATATATATGTGGAATTACCCTGTTGTGTTACAAGCTTTATGCGTACCATTTTCCATATGTGAACACAAAACCCTGTGTCGGGATTGATATAAGTATAAGTGTATACCTATACTCGAACTCTTTCGAACTCAAAATATTTTCGAAAACCCCGGTCTGGTTTTACTTCCTTGCACATTTTTCAAGAATTATCAGTCGACTGATGTCGGACCTCAACTACTCGATTTTCAATCAAAACAAGTTTTGAAAGAAAAAGAAAAAGGGGACTCTGGCAGGTGTGGGAATCGTTGACGAACGATTCCCGGGGTGTGTAAGCGGCCGTGAGCCAGGTGGTCCATCAATTATTATTCCGGCCCAGGTGTTGCCGAAGGATGATTACGGATGTAGTTTTCATCGAGGGTGATTACGGATGTAGTTTTCACCCGAGGATAGTTACGGATGTAGTTTCTATCCTTCTACCGGTAGAGAAGACCCGCAGATTATTGGACTTGGATGTGGCGACTGATCATCGTCAATCCTTGTCAGGTTTTTATGTTTTCTTCCAGTCCCATCCTCCACTTTGGAAAAATACTCAAACATTGCTTCTTGGGCCTAAGTGCCAAGTAGCCGATAGTGTTGTTTTCAATTATGAAAGATGATGATGAATTCATGCAGTATCTAGAACTGCAAGAATATTCTAACAATAATGGCACGTGTTTGTGCACTTTTGCAATTATTCAAAAGATGAAAGATGGTTCCTCGGTTATTGATGTCAAGTCTGAAATGTTTTGCTTCAAGAGCTTTGACTCGCTTCCTATCAGTTATTTCTGAGTTTAGATTTATCAAGTGGTTAAAGAACTTATACCCGGTACATGATGTTGATCCGTAAGGTGTTTGATGGTAATGACATAATTATATGTATATACTTTCAGACTTGAGAAATACTAAAAATGAAACTTTCTAATGGTTTGGGTTGTATACGATGATAAACAACTGTCTTAGCAGCATATTGAACTGCGTGTTTTGAAAAGCTTTCTAAAAGATTAGCAATACTGTAGAATATACTATTTCGCTAAGATATGAGGATTACTATGGTTATTATAAACCTATCTGTTCATTGGATGTTGCGTTAAACGTCATATTTTCCTTATTGAAGTTTCATAGTTATAAATGTTTCGGAAATGATGTTAAGTATTGTTGGATTTTAATACCCCTATGTATATTGGATTATATATTGTTAAACTCTACTATTACTTGCTGGGCAATTCCTCCGCTCATACTTGTTTGTTTTAAATATTAACCTTTCAGAGAAAGGTAGACGGATGATGCTTATATGCATAGCTCGGAAGAAGCAGGTAGTATGCCCTCATGAAGACGATATGATCCAGAAAATCTATAGCCGGAGTAAGTTATATGTAACCATATTGATGTGTAACATTTATATTACTTTGTACAGGTTAGCACTAGTTGCTAGTGTACTTCTCATCGAAGCTATACTAGTAGTATAGGATTTGTAATACACGATGTGATGCAATTGAATGGCTGTAATGAATCGAGTAATGTAAGGATTTTAGTTCTTGTTTCTAGCCCTATAACCCAAAAGATGCTTGGTAGTTGGGGTCTCAATTGTTGTATTTCTGTGAGTAAGTGACTACAGGTGGTTTAATATTGATAAACAGGTAAGTTGTTATTGAGGATCAGGGAACAAGTTCCCCCAGGGGCGAATTCTCAACCGCTGGTCACTCAGCCACAAGGAACTGAAGCGCAACCTCATGAGTCGTTACCCTTAGTGACGAATCCCACCACCCAAGGGATGAATCCCCTTCAGATGGTGGTCGCCCCTCTCGGGGGCCAGTCCGCTCCACCCACCGCTCAGATCTTTACTACAGTGATCCCCGCAAGCATGAACCCGATATATGGGTTGCCCAATTATCTCCCGTATCAGGCCGGACCAAGTGGTCACGCCCTCCAGATACACGAGCCATACAATCCACCTTACATCAGAGGTTTAGCACCCAATCAAGGCCAGCAATACTATGACTACTCAGGCCCGTATTCTGATGACTCATCCTCGGAAGAAGATAGGGAAGAAGCCCCGAGGAGATGTCGTCCAAGTAAGGAACCTATTGAACGCCGAAGAACCCATGATCGACCTCCCTTAACGGCTGCTTAAAAAATCAAGGCTCATGAGGCCAAGATCCAAAAACCAAAGGAGGACATAGAAAGGGAACAGCGAAGGCAGAATCAGAATCGACTCCCAACAACGACGGGAGGAGACATTCCTTTTGTTGATTTGGAAAAAACCCCAAGGAGAGAGAGAAGGACCGGAGTCTCTAGAGGTGGAAACACGAGGGTCGAAACCCCAAGAGGCAACCTTGAAGACTTAATGCAACTTGGAGATCCTGATGATCAACCTCCTCCATTCACTGAGGAGGTGATGAACGCGCGCATATCACGAAAGTTCAAGATGCCTACCATAAAGGCTTACGATGGAACGGGAGACCCCGCCAATCATGTAAGGACGTTCTCTAATGCACTACTACTACAACCTGCTAGCGATGCTTTGAAGAGTAGGGCGTCTCCCCAAACCCTAGTGGGCATGGCGCAACGTTGGTACAGTCACCTAACACCAAACTCTATCGCCTCTTTCAAAGAGCTGAGCACCGCTTTTGTTAGCCAGTTCATTGGTGGACGGATTCATGAGAAAGATTCTGCATCCCTCATGACTGTGATACAAGGGAAGAATGAAAATTTGAGGATTTACCTCAAACGGTTCACCAAGGAGACTCTCAACATTACTGATTTGGAAAACAAAGTGGCTATGGTAGCTTTGCAGAATGGAACTTCAAATGTTTATTTCAAGATGCCATTGGCCAAGCATCCCCCTGAGAACATGACTGACTTCAACAAAGGGCGAGTAAGTATATCAAAGCTGGGGATAGTCTAAAGAAAGAGTCAGTAACGGGAAACACCGGGAATGGTGACAATTCTAGGAAGAGAAAGACGGAAGAAGAATATGATGGAAGAGATAAGTACCCGTGCACGGGCAGAGATTCTGATTCAACCCTTAAAAAGGATTCTTCGAATTCCGGCGACATTTACATACACTTATTTCACTTAAGAAATCATAATATGAACTTGAATCTTAAATATTCACCATACCTAAGTGGTGTTTGGAATCATTTCCTTTAAGTAATGAAATTACTATTCATTCAAATCGTTTTACAATAGTACAAAAATCCGGGTTCTTACAAAATGATGTGCCGAAAATAAACATTTTAATATCGCAAGTGCACGATCTCGTTTTAGTATTTATGATTCGATCCACAGGGAATGATATTTATTTCGCAATCCTTAATAATTAATTTAGGCGAATTAGAACAAGTGATTTTTGAAAATTTGATTTTATGCTATTTAATTACAAAAACTATTTTTTTCTTAAAAGAAAATTAATTAATCTACTTAAACTAAAAACTGAATTTTTTTTTCAAAATTTTTTTTTACTTATTATTTGATTTAAAATTATCTAAAGAAAATTTAAACAAAAATTTAAAAAAAATCTAGCTTATTTAATTTTAACTAATTAAAAATTAAAATAACAGAAAAGTTGAATTTTATTTTTCTATCTTAATTCCTAAAGAAGATTTAAACTAATTTAAACTAATAAAATAAAAAAAATAAAAATAAAAAAAATGAAGCACAGTCTACATAACTCGAAAGCAATTCCAGATGACATCTCAAACATAACTAGTAAATGAACACATGAAATTAAACAACTCAGCTGTTTACAGTCGAGGTAGGAACAAAAACAAAACTCCAACTACCATAACTCATACATCAAAAAATGAGACAAGGCAAACCAAAGAAACGGAACTAAAAACAAAACAAGAAAAGAAAATAAGAAAAATGTCAACTCCGATTACAATTCGGCCAAAAATTAACAAAGAGACTAAAGACTCGAGAATCAACTCGGCCTTAAAACCAGTCAACTCAGCAAACAAATCGCAGCCATGAAACTAAGTAGACTCAGCATAAACTAAACACAATTACAATGAATTAAGCATAGAAGTCGAACTATAACTCAGGAAAAAAAAACAAACACAAAACTCTGGACTCTACTTAGTTAAAGAAACCATAACAATTCGACATTACATAGTTCTAAAAACGACCCAAATTAAGCAGAATCAACCAGAACAAGGACTCAACATAATAACTCGAAACTCATCAAAAACCATTTTGGGGAAACTGGACTCGTTAAAACTCGCGACTAGGACTCGGAAAAGACTCAAACACGCAGAACAAAATCACTTAACAATACAATACTAACTCAGTATTCACCTCAACAAACAAATACAAACTCAATTTATTATACAAACTCAAACTCATAGTAACCCAGTAAAACCAGTCACAAATAACACAAACTCGGAACGAATTCTACAAACATATACTCAGACTCAGACAAACAGCAAACTCGAAAAGCAATGCCTCATTCGTGAGATAACATAGAAATGACTCGGCTCTTAAACTCACTTAAAACACGAAACCAACGATTTACAACAATAGGTGAAGACACAGACACTCGGCAAACCGCAATTCAACAATAATTAAAAGAAAAACAAAACGAAAACAAAACAAGAAATGAAGAAAATGAGGGGTTGATTGTGGGCTGATGGTACGAAAATAATTGTGGGCTGTGATGCTTGTTAAACGAAGAAGGGAGACTGTAAAACAAGAAAAAAGAAAATACAAGGAAGAAGGAAAATAAGGGAAGAGGGAACTGGGTTTGAGAAAAGAGACAAAGGGAGGTGGGATTGATGTTTGCAGAGAAAATAGTGTAGAGAGGGGGGTTAGAGAGAATAGGAATTGAAGAATATAAAAGTAGACTACTGGGTTTGCTAAATTAAAGTGAAGAAAAATAAAGGGAGAAAACAAGTACTGAAAATGCAGGAACAATATGAACCGGAAATAAAAGTGTTTTACATTAAAGAAAAAAAAATATTACAACTATTAATTTTTGGGAGGAAACTAAAACTAACCTAATTCTAAGATTTCTAGCTAATCTCATCCGTTTCTTCATTCTTCAAGCTCTTCAATTTATAGCCCCAACTTCTTCATAAAAAATTCCTCAATTATTAAAGCTTCATCATTTAGCCTACCACTTTAGAAATTCTTTTTTTTTTCTTTTGCCAACCCATTCATCTACTTTTGGCTAAATAATTCTACAAGACCTAATCACTCCACACACATGTTTTTTTTCTTTTTCATTTTTTATTTTTTATTATTTTTTTATTTTATATATATTACAAGAATATTCCAAATTTAATAAAATTCGGAACTGAATTTGGTCTTCAAATTTCGAGCTTCTTCGATCGGATATGAAATAAATACTGTAGCTCAATAAATCCGAATTTCTTCTTCTTTTTTCTCTTCCTTGATCTTTATTTCATTATTTTGTCATTTCTTTATTTTTTCTTGAATTTCCTGAAATCTAACAAAATAATTTATTAAAATACGAATTCAAACAATAAATAGGTAATAAAAATATGCAAAATTATGCACTTATCAAATGCCCTCATACCTATCTTTTGCTCGTCCTCGAGTAAAACAAAAAAAGAAAAATGCAGAATTAAAAACCTATACTCACTGTCGTAGGAATCACGGGTAATTTTAGGTTTACCAACCCGTTAAACCTATAGACGATCTCTATAGGAGGAGTGTTGTCTCCTAAGGGTTTACAGAAGATATACCCATAAAATCTTTGAGATAAATCAGCAAGTATCCAACTTTCCTCTTTCACTCTAGCTTTCATCGGTGTCAACAAAACAATTTTGTAGAAAAATACATGCCTTAAAGATTATTCTAATAATAGCCAAGTTATAGGTTCCCACAATCCACATGATTAGACTAAAAATTTACAAACAATCCCAAGGTGTGTAGTGAATTTAAGGCCTTTGATGGATAAAGTGCATACGAACATTTTCTTTTTTTCAACCAATATTGAACTGACCCAATCTCTATCAAAACAAGTATCTAGCCAAACTTCACATTCTTAGCAGTTAGACCGACTGTGCAATGGTTGAGGTCCCAAAAGACTTTTGCATCAATACCCAATTAGCGAGTTTTAGGTCAACAATCCCAGACCACAAAGGACCTTAGGTTGCTAGGCACAAAGTCCCCTCGGACTTACTTACTCGGGTTATTAATGAGCCCAACCTAGCTGACTTCCCTACTAAGAATTTATTATTACAAAATTACACTAGAACTCAACAATTACCAAAATTTATTGACTCTTTTTATTTTCTTTCTTTCTTTTTTTTTTTAACACTATACGAACCAAATTTCGCAAAGGTTTGATTCGACATTGTTCTAACATGTGGGTTCTCTCTCAGGTATCGAATAACATTCCTATACAATTTTTCCATCAAAAGTCTTGTGCAAATGTGTCGTCTTGGTCTTTTAAGCAAAAATTTGTTCGACACAAGTTTCATGAGGAAAACCTTACTTGACTACGTTCAAATCATCTAAAGGCATTATACATATAATTTTTGAAAAATAGTCAACACCAACTAGTTCTAGAATTTAAAGAGTGGGAAGGACAACTAAGCTAAAATATCTCTATTTTTGGATTTTTCAAATTTTTTAATTTTTTTGGATTTTTCAAATTTTTTAATTTTTTTGGATTTTTCAATTTTGTGTATTTACACTAAAACCCTCCCCCATACCTAAATCATGCATTGTCCTCAATGTATGCAAAATGAACGAGAATAAAAGAGAGAGAGGAAATACCTGATAAGGGATGACAGAGAATGACAAACTTCAAAAAAAAACAAGAAAGAAAACAACTCACACACGCACACAATGTAACTCCCCCATACCTACATTCTACTATGGAAGGTACAAAACAAATATTTACTAACCAATACCTGCTCTCGGAAAATCTATTTTTGTTACACAACCAACATATTTCAGAAACTCACCCACAAAAATAGCATAGACCACTCGAATGATCCGATTAGGCGCAAGAATAAAACTCATATTCCTAACTTCATCCATAGACCACGAAGATGCTTCTTTTTGTTGTTTAAGCAAATTAATTACGATAAGATATTGGTCATGAATATCATGAGTTTCGATGAAAGATGGAGCACGAGTGGAAAATGAAGAAATAGAAACGGGTGGGGGTGGCTCTTCGAAAAATGTTTTACCAACAGAATTAGGATCACAAGAACTATCCTTATGTTGGGTTTCCCATTTGGAACAAATATTCATCATCTCTCCAAACATCTCTTCCGAGGTCAAATCCTTAAAAGATTCGTGAAGCTCTCGATTGGTCTCGTAATGCAATTTAAAATCTTGTTTAAGAAGAGACTCAATCTCATGATCGTCCAAATTTGACCTTGAAACAACCTCCTTAACTAGATCAGCTCCTATTGGTTGAGTATGAAGTTCTTTGGGTTTTTCGGGAAGAGGTTTGGAAGATGAAAGGAAAAGTTCACTAGAAGAAGATGATGGTTGTCTAGGTGAAGTCACAAACTCAGAATCATCGGGATTCTTTGTTTGACCTAGAGAAAGAATGATGTCAGCATCAGAATCTTCTTCTTGTGAATCACCACCGAAAGGAGTGTCAGCTTGAACATTAGACCTAGGAGAAATGATATCATCGAAAGTATCGATAGGTCTTTGAGTGATAAGAAATTCAGGGTTGACCTCGTGTGGATTCAGAGTGGTTATCGTCTCACGCTCGCACATGGTGGCTAATTGATTCACTTGAAATTCTAACTTAGATAAGGTTTGAGCATTTGAGTTCAAAATTTGCCTATCAGAAGTTATGGTTTGCATGAAGTTTGCTTGAGAAATCAATAAAGCCTCGATACTCTTTTCTAAGGTGTCAAGTTTCCCACTCGAATCATGAAATCCGGGTGGGTGGGCGGTTGTTTGAATTGAACTTGAATAAGGAACTTGACTCGGAATTGGATAAGAGTTCGGTTCTTGAAAATGTGGAGGCGGAGTTTGATAGTTATGACCTTGGTTCCATGAGAGATCGGGATAATCTCTCCAACCGGAGTTAGAACACGATGTAAAATGGTCACTTCGAGAGGTTGGTTGAAACATGGCGTTGACTTGATAAGAGTCGGGGCCGTGTTGAAAATCGAGACTCGGAGAGTTGAAATTTGGGTGCCAAGACGTGTGTGAATGACCACTAAGGGTTTCTAAGGCTTCGAGTCGTCTAGTGAAAGCATCTAATTCAGAGTCGATTTCAATATCGTTTTCACTATAATGCAGATCACTAAAAGTAGACGACGCGTTATATACACTAGGTTCCCTAGTTGACTCATACCACATCGTATTATCCGCTAACTCCTCGTCAAAATCCCAACCTTGGTAATAACGATCCTAAGTGCTACATACATGGTAAAGATTGATCAAGGATAAAACCACGTAGCAAGTAAGTGCGAAAATGAAACACACAAAAATAAATGGTGAAAAATCAAAAGAAAAATCTAACCTAGGTTCCCTAAATAAAATAACTAGACATTGCTCACAAAACGTTAAGACACACTAAAAAAAATTCGTAAATTAAGAATTATTCAGACCGATTCGGCCAGATTAGAGCAGGCATTGCCAAGAGGCCAAACTCGTCACTTAGACACCAAATCTTAACAGCCAGGCGAACCTTAGACACTGAAGGTCGTGAATAAGTCTTAATTACGTTTATTTGATGCAACAAACAACAAGATATATACAAAAGCGATAAACAATTATGGATGCTTACACTACGTGTCCTAATCTAAAAAAAATTTAACGTACCTTTGGGTCCTCCAGCGATAACCACAATTATAAGATACGAAAAATTAAAAATAAGAAAATAAAAATTTAAATGATGTGCCCTAAGTGACGAATGCATGATGCAACATTTATGTATTTACAACTAATTTTTTTTTATTTTTCAATTTTCAATTTATTTGTGATTTTTGATTTTTTTGATTTTTTTGTGATTTTCTAAAAATAAAAAGGCGAAAAGAGTGAGATACGGGTTACCGAAGCACGCTTCCAGAAATTCCAATTTTTCCACGCTCCGTGAAGAGATTCCCGAAATTCCAAACTTTCCTAAAAAGAATGAAATAAAAATAAGGCAAGCGAAAGAAAACTAATCCGAAAAATTAAAAATTAAGGTGCGAAAAATAATTAGTCCCCGGCAGCGGCGCCAAAAACTTGATGTGCCGAAAATAAACATTTTAATATCGCAAGCGCACGATCTCGTTTTAGTATTTATGATTCGATCCACAGGGAATGATATTTATTTCGCAATTCTTATTAATTAATTTAGGCGAATTAGAATAAGTGATTTTTGAAAATTTGATTTTATGTTATTTAATTACCAAAACTATTTTTTTCTTAAAAGAAAATTAATTAATCTACTTAAACTAAAAACTGAATTTTTTTTTCAAAATTCTTTTTTACTTATTATTTGATTTAAAATTATCTAAAGAAAATTTAAACAAAAATTTAAAAGAAAATCTAGCTTATTTAATTTTAACTAATTAAAATAACAGAAAAGTTGAATTTTGTTTTTCTATCTTAATTCCTAAAGAAGATTTAAACTAATTTAAACTAAGAAAAAAAAAAAATGAAGCACAGTCTACATAACTCGAAAGCAATTCCAGATGACATCTCAAACATAACTAGTAAATGAACACATGATATTAAACAACTCAGCTGTTTACAATCGAGGTAGGAACAAAAACAAAACTCCAACTACCATAAGTCATACATCAAAAAATGAGACAAGGCAAACCAAAGAAACGGAACTAAAAACAAAACAAGAAAAGAAAATAAGAAAAATGTCAACTCCGATTACAATTCGGCCAAAAATTAACAAAGAGACTAAAGACTCGAGAATCAACTCGGCCTTAGAACCAGTCAACTCAGCAAACAAATCGCAGCCATGAAACTAAGTAGACTCAGCATAAACTAAACACAATTACAATGAATTAAGCATAGAAGTCGAACTATAACTCAGGAAAAAAAACAAACACAAAAGTCTGGACTCTACTTAGTTTAAGAAACCATAACAATTCGACATTACATAGTTCTAAAAATGACCCAAATTAAGCAGAATCAACCAGAACAAGGACTCAACATAATAACTCGAAACTCATCAAAAACCATTTTGGGGAAACTGGACTCGTTAAAACTCGCGACTAGGACTCGGAAAAGACTCAAACACGCAGAACAAAATCACTTAACAATACAATACTAACTCAGTATTCAACTCAACAAACAAATACAAACTCAATTTATTATACAAACTCAAACTCATAGTAACCCAGTAAAACCAGTCACAAATAACACAAACTCGGAACGAATTCTACAAACATATACTCAGACTCAGACAAACAGCAGACTCGGAAAACAATGCCTCATTCGTGAGATAACACAGAAATGACTCGGCTCTTAAACTCACTTAAAACACGAAACCAACGATTTACAACAATAGGTGAAGTCACATACACTCGGCAAACCGCAATTCAACAATAATTAAAAGAAAAACAAAACGAAAACAAAACAAGAAATGAAGAAAATGAGGGGTTGATTGTGGGCTGATGGTACGAAAATAATTGTGGGCTGTGATGCTTGTTAAACGAAGAAGGGAGACTGTAAAACAAGAAAAAAGAAAATACAAGGAAGAAGGAAAATAAGGGAAGAGGGAACTGGGTTTGAGAAAAGAGACAAAGGGAAGTGGGATTGATGTTTGCAGAGAAAATAGTGTAGAGAGGGGGGTTAGAGAGAATAGGAATTGAAGAATATAAAAGTAGACTACTGGGTTTGCTAAATTAAAGTGAAGAAAAATAAAGGGAGATAACAAGTACTGAAAATGCAGGAACAATATGAACCGGAAATAAAAGTGTTTTACATTACAGAAAAAAAAATATTATAACTATTAATTTTTGGGAGGAAACTAAAACTAACCTAATTCTAAGATTTCTAGCTAATCTCATCCGTTTCTTCATTCTTCAAGCTCTTCAATTTATAGCCCCAACTTTTTCATAAAAAATTCCTCAATTATTAAAGCTTCATCATTTAGCCTACCACTTTAGAAATTCTTTTTTTTTCTTTTGCCAACCCATTCATCTACTTTTGGCTAAATAATTCTACAAGACCTAATCACTCCACACACATGTTTTTTTCTTTTTCTTTTTTTATTTTTTTTTATTTTTTTTATTTTATATATATTACAAGAATATTCCAAATTTAATAAAATTCGGAACTGAATTTGGTCTTCAAATTTCGAGCTTCTTCGATCGGATATGAAATAAATACTGTAGCTCAATAAATCCGAATTTCTTCTTCTTTTTTCTCTTCCTTGATCTTTATTTCATTATTTTGTCATTTCTTCATTTTTTCTTGAATTTCCTGAAATATAACAAAATAATTTATTAAAATACGAATTCAAACAATAAATAGGTAATAAAAATATGTAAAAATATGCACTTATCACAAAAATACCTATTTTCTGTGATAATCAAAGTGCTATTGCTATGACAGGTAATCTGGTACAGCATTCAATGACCAAGAACTTCAGCATAAGGTACCATTTTATCAGAGAACATGTAGAGGAATGAAATATTGAGCTTCATGTTGTGTCTACAGAACAACAGCTTGTAGACATCTTCACCAAATCATTGAGTGATGCTACATTTGCAAGGCTGGTAAATGAACTAGGAATGGTCTCTGGTTTCGACTAGAGATACTGGTTAGACTCAAGCTTTACTTATATAATATGTTTCTCATGTTTCTGTGGTTATATTTCTGTGATTAATATACCTTGATGTGATAATACAATTGTTAGAATACTATGTAGGTCATACACTGTTGAAATGTTGGACAAACTCTGATAAACTCTGATAATGTTATTG
Source organism: Saposhnikovia divaricata (assembly GCA_036435485.1). Classification (NCBI taxonomy): domain Eukaryota; kingdom Viridiplantae; phylum Streptophyta; class Magnoliopsida; order Apiales; family Apiaceae; genus Saposhnikovia; species Saposhnikovia divaricata. The sequence continues at coordinate 60,112,039 of CM071599.1, read as the reverse complement.
TCTGAACATAAACACCGATGAAGAAATCTGTATGAAGTATAATTCTCAGTAATTAATCATGAATCCTTCTAAGTTATTTGTGATCTAATCTTAGACTGTGCAGAAAATTAACACAACATGATACTGTTTCCATATTCATAGCATCTCTTAGTTTAACTATCCTAAAATCTGAGTCTGTAATTGCTGTGTGCATTGTCTCTCATGATTAACTTCTGATGTTGATGACTTCTAAACTCTGTTAAGTTAGATTCTGTTATTAGTCTACCCCCAAAGCAAATGTATATAGCCTGTTAGAACTCCTATGAGATTATGTTGTGTCTAGGACGACCCAGGAACTTGCTAGTAAAAAGTAAGGACTAAATTCTCTAATTTTTTGTCACAAGTCAAAGACTAGGAAGCCCCAGGAACTTATCAAAAAGATAAGGGCTAAAATTATAGGATTTTTGGTGACTAGTTCTGTAAGAACCCCAAATTTTGGATATAATTAAACCTTTTTATTATGTACTAAGGTAATGGTGAATAGTGATTACGACTACAATGTAACGATTGAGATAATGAATGAAAGGAATTGCTTTGGATTCAAATATTTATATGTCTTGAAGAATGCTAGTGGTTGAAAACTTAGGTAAGAATAATCTATCTCCTAGGGGAATAAGATATGGTAATCCCAAGCAGGAGAATATTCTCATGTCATCCAGATCGATAGCGATTAGTCCAGTGGTTCCGTGAAAGGGATAAGGACCGCCCGAGAAAGAACAAGGACATTGTCATAAATATAGGGAATAAAGGAAGAATAAAGAATGAATAGTGTTTTTGGTGGAAGTAAGAATATTAAGAGACGACCCTATATAGAAGTATTCGGAACGGATTTCCGAGTTCGTATTATTGATCCAGGAGGAATATAAGCGTACGTAAAAGCTGTCGGATTCTGAAAAATAGCACTTTTATTGTCTCCGAGAGTTCCCTGGACACTGATAGACTTAAGGATTTAACGAAGGGTTTAAGGAATTTGAATTCGAAAGTTAGTAAGAAAGATGGAGAATGATAGTATTAATATTAAGAAGATTCCCGGTAAACCTTAATTAGAAATCCGTGAAATATTCCTACGAACGATCAATCAAAACGAGCAATAACCGGACAAAGAATCAAGTAGAGAGTCAAGGGGCAACCATGTGCAAGTGGATATGACTAGTAACCAAGCTTGTTACAACAAGGAACTAGAACAATTAGAGATCAAACTAGTACTTAGCATCATCTTCTAATCCAACTATAAGATCAAGACACATGCCCCTTAAAATACCTCATCCATGACCTCATACCTTTATTAAAGGTACTTTATACCTAGATATTACCTCAATAATTTATTTTGGACAAGATGAGGTCAAAGAGCAAGGCAAACAACTCCATCTCTCTCCCATCTTCATGCCATTCGAATTTTGGCTAAATTCAAGAACTAAAATCCAAGTTCCAACCATCATTGATCTCCAAATTTTTATGGTAAGTCCTATATTTCATAAAAGTGATACCCTAGAAATTTTAGCTTCAAATTCCTTAGTTTTCATTTTCAAAAAAATCATGAAAGAGGAGGATGAATAGTAACCTTCTTGAATTAACTTTGTTTATCTAGATTTCCAAGATGATCTAAGGTTTCTTAAGGCTAGGAAAGGCACATACAAGGCTTATTAAAGCTAGGAAATATCCCAGGGAATGTAATCCACTTGAAACCCTAGATCTTGTTTTGAGAATTATGCATGTTCTTGATGGATTTAAGCTTGGTAATAATGTTAGTATGTTATAAGCATGATTAGTTCAGTGATTTAGTGATTTTGGTAACATGATGAATATAATGGTAAAGTAGATGTTCTTGGACATATTTGGGATGATAAATATGTGTATGAGTTGTGTTGATGCCCAGTGTGGCTTGGTTGTGTTGCTATGATTTTTAGAACTTTCGATTTATAGCCGTCGTAATGCCGAATTTTTGTTAACACTTAGAAACCAAGCATGGCAGTTGATATAAATTCCTGACCTTGATAATATTATGACTAGTACTTCTAGATCTCGAGCCATAGATCGTTTTGGCGCAAGAAACGAAACATTCTGACTTACGGTTTAGGAGTTATGGTCAAATTACTAAAATTGGTTCGGAACCGTAAGTAAAAGTTCGTAACTTCAATTGAACCCTCGTAGAGCATGTTACTCAGTGGCAAATCTTGGTAAATAAATACTAGAGGTCATAAGGAAGGTATGGAAGAAAACCACATGTCAAACGGATCGTTTTCCGATTTTATAAAAATGTTGGAGAAGTTAAACGCGAACGAACCCCTAAAAACCCGCTTGATTATAACTTTGGTAAAACACTTAGAGAACGAACGATAAAACTCGAGGTATAATCTTGGTTCATAATCGATCGACTTTAGAACTTATACGACTTAAGTATATACCGAGTGTGGGTACGATGACATGTCGTAATAATGAACAAATGTCGAATCGTATCAGTAATAAAAAGAGTTACACTAAAAGGTGTATAACGAGATAATTCGAAAACGTGTTTCGATTTAAGTGAAGTTTATTCCTAGACTTTTAAAACTTGTTAAGTGGTTAATCTCGAATGTTCTGATTGTTTATAGATCATCGAGCAGACCCATGACACGCTATCTCCACCCACACCCGATTACCAGGCAAGTGTTCAAAACTTTGAACCTGTTGTTGTGATAATATATATATATATATGATTGCCATCTTACATATGTCATAGCATGCATGCCTATTGTCAAATTATATTATGATACATGTTCCTTGAATTGATATTGCCTTATAGACTAGATACGAATTATCAGTTATAAGCCGGATTGTTTTAATAAGACCCTTAGCGAAGGGCATATAATATTCATTCTTAAATATAGACCGGGAGTCGGTATTTTGAGATATAGATAGTCGTGGAAACCCGGAGGGATTCCAACGGCAGATTATTATTTATTTTAAGGAATGTTATTATTAAACGTTATTTATATTTCCATAAAGTATCAATTACTTGGAAATATTTCGAGGAATGTTATTTGGGTATTATCTCAGTCGAGAGATATTAAATGAATGTTAGTTTCGAATATTCATTTAGAGTTGATTATTTAATGAATATTATTTTGATATTCATTAGAATGTTATTTATTAAATGAATATTACTTTTGAATATTCATTTAAGGTTTATGTACTTAATGAATATTATTTTAAAATATTCATTGGAAGTTCTAATTACTTAAGGGATATTATTTCGAATATTCCTTTAAAGTTTTAATTACTAAATGAATATTATTTGGATATTCATTTAGAAGATTATTTATTAAATGATATTATTTTCAAATATTCATGTAAAGTTTGACTCATTTATTGAATATTATTTTAAATACTTATTGGAGTCTAATTATTAATGAATAGTAATTTGAATATTCATTTAGGGAGTGATTTATTTAGTAAATAGTTCTATATATTCATTCGAGGATTACTTACGAGCACTATTATGATTTAATAATATTCCGTAATTATTATTGAGTTAATAAATATTCTTGAAATATTTATTTAATTCTTTTAAATTCTTTTTAGAATGATTTATATTATTTGGAGATTATCTTTCACCTCCAAATATTATGTAAAATATTTCGGAGTCTTTTTACGACTATTTTATCAAGGAAAGGTTCCCAACTCTTTTTATTTTTCATTTAAATCTATCTTAAAAGGATTTAAATGCTCGCTCAGACTTCCATATTATAGGGGAACCTATTTGAGCAATGTTATTTATCTTGTTGACTTCCCGGTCATAAATCTTGTAAAACTATTTTTTTCACTCACAACTCGGTTGCTGTTTATCGATTGAATCTTTGAATAACCTTCTCATCATTCAAGGGGTAAGATTATTGGAACAAGATGGTATCCTCTAACTAGCAGCAGCTTGGTAGATAAGATGTTGAATTTTCCTTTCCAACTAGATACGACTACTTTGTGGAGTCTTATCAACAAGTAATATACTTGGGGAAAGGGGGACGAACTTTGCGTTCAGAGTCATGAATTTCTTTCCGAACTTGGAGTTGTGTAAGAGGCCAATTAGCGCCGGTCCATCCCCTTTGGCCCAACCGTTGGCCGGGGAGAGCTAGTAGGGCGGTAGACAAGTAAAGCCGTCAGTTCTTCCTTCTACCGGTAGTAAGATTGGCAGTGGGCGCGGTGAATACTCCAGTATAAGTTCATCATTCAAATTCTTTTATTTTCTGTAACATTATCATTGTTGGCAGTGTTGGAAGATTATTTACAATTAGAGTTGCAATATTTCTCCTGCAAGTTCCTCTTTTATGATAAATGATAATATCTGGTTTATCTTTGACATAGCAGATATTCCCACCTATATATGCATTTTGAGTTACCTTGTAACTTCATCGTTCATATTATACTGGCATCATTTCCGTAAATGCATGGCATATGGTTTGAAAGATACTTTTGAACTGTTATATATTATCGTTCAGTTATACATTATTGTTGGTGGGCTATTGCTCACCCTTGCTTTATTATTATATCACAACAACAGCTAGACCAGATGACTCGCACAAGGTGCACTCGATACTGACGAGGACGATGAGACTACCAGAGCTGAAGAAGAAGCTAGTGGTAGAATACATTCATTCTTTCAGTACCAAGTATATGGGCTGGTATGACTTATGAAAATGGATGGCAAAGAGTATGTATTCATATTGAAATTCTTTTGGATTGTAAGAACTCATAATGTGATTAATAAAATTTGGTAGTTACTCTGATTTCATCTCTAGGACTATAACGGGTCTATTTTATATTGTTGTGTTGGGTCATAAATATGTAATTTAGTTTATGTTGAAGTAAGTTCAAGTATTGTGGACAGAAATAGAGACCGTAACGACCGGATCCCGGACCCTGGATCTGGGGGTGTTACAGAAGTGGTATCAGAGCGTACGTTATAAATCCCAGAGATGAGGCGACGTTAAAACAATAAATTCACTAAGATACTAAGAACTCTTGCCAAGTTCATAGTCGGACTACTTAATGTAGTGATGACATATAAAACCCTTATGGGAACTCTTAAGTATCATGATAGTAACTTAGCTCGATATCGTATCGACGAGTAAGGCAACAGACCATGAGGCATACGAGCAGCAGCACGATGATGCTTTATTATATGCTGAAGATCAGCGAGTAAATTCGATAGAGTACCCTACTGGAGACCCGGAAGAGGTTCCAGCAGATAAGGAAAATCCTGTTAGGATAAGGAGCTTACCCTTGAGGAATAAGGGCTGCAGCTAGAAAGACTGTGATGATTAAGATATGGTGCTCAGAAAAGTGAGCATAAAGAAGAGAACTGAAGATTCGTGTTGGATTCGTAGCCAGACTACTGGATGTAGTACCAGCAAGTAAGACGGATTGAAAGGATCACTTGAGATCTTATACGGGAATAGACGAGAATCCTTAGAGACTTTCATATTAACGAAGAAAGAGCTAGAGGGATGTATGGTTATCAAAGACATCGATTTAGGGCGAGGAGCAGAGTCCCTAGGGATAGTTGAGAAGGAGGCAGTAAGTGCCATATCATTTGATAAATGAATTAGTATGAATATTGTCAGTAATAATTCGCCATAAAAAGACAGATGTCATAGATTATAATTTATGAAACCAAATGGAGGTTAATAAGGTGGTTTTATTAAGGGAAATGTTCATTTTATGAATGAATCAGTTAGAAAGTAAAGGCATTGGAGAGACAGCATGGTTGGATAAAGTTATATAAGGAAGTAGTAGGCAAGGCAATGATCTCAGAACCTACCGAAAGATAAGACCAGTGAGTCAAGATGCACTCGTAATAAGACTACTGTCAAAGATTGAGTATAGGGTTATTTCAACTCATTAAAAATGATGAACCAGAAACGTTAGATACATGTGATTTAGAGGAATATTAAATTCCTTCTTTTATTTGAATGGATTATAGTAGTTACCCTAAGTTTACTCTAACGCGGAATTATAATGGATCAAGTAATACGGTCAGCAGTTAAAGAGAAAAATGTGAGAAAATCTTCCTGGAGCTAAAAGATGAGAGTGGTAATGACCAAGAGTTGGCATTGCTTAATGGAAAAGGAGACCTTGTGCTTCCAATGACGCTTCGCATAAAGGATTAGGATGTGTGCTTGTGCAGCACGACAAAGTACTTGCGGACGCATTCGGATAGCACGGTTCACCAGGTTCGGATGGCCTTGGTAGTGCCGATCTTGTGGAACGATTAACTCCGATGGTAGTGTTCCTTCTGAGACTAGTGGTTAGGTAGACTGACATTTGGTAATATTGAATATCAGGGCGTATAGGTATCAGGACGTTGTGACAGGTTTCAGTTTGAAACTGTTGAGTCCCTTCTAAGGGATGTATATAATTGGTTCCTCTCCAGTGGTTAAACTTCCAACCTGATGACGATTATTTCGTTAATTATGACTGCTTATGGTTCTACCTGCTTGGAGGTTCATAGAACTATTCTCCAGGTTTCGTAACTGGTCTCCTAAATGTTACCAGTAGGTGGATAGATTGATCAAAATTTCCCTGATTCTGGAAAGGAATCCGGAAAATTTTGGCAAACCTTGTCTTTCTGATTATTAGAGAACATCATTGAATAGAATGGAAACTGGAGTGAACCCTGTGGATTGGGTAAGGTTGCTGTCATATGGGTTAGTAGACGGACCCTGAGTATTACAATCGATGGTAGAGATAAAATGATGAAGTGAGATTGGACGAAAACAGGAAATGTAAGTAAGAAACCAACCGGACTGAGAAACTCCGGGATTGACTTAAGTGAAAAGGTTGTTATGCCAGGAATGGTAAGCTTGCGTGGCACGTGGGATTGATAAGAATAGTTGAAGAGATAAAAGTAGAGGAAAGGTGATCGGAGACGGTGCTGAGTAGTAGATTAAATCTTATATAAAGTAAAGTTTTGGAAAGGTAGAAAGGTATCTGTTAGGTCCGATAAGATTGTAGAAGGGGGGGTTGAATACAATCTATACCATTTTCTCAAAATTTATTCGTTAAATAATTTTCACTTAAACGAATATTTTGTGCGGAATAATATAACACAAATTTCAAGTTGAATATAACAATATATTAACTTGATGGGTGTTACAAAATCAGTCCAAATGATTATCAAGTAATTAATAACTAATTAGAAAATTCAACATGAACTTTGCTAATTTAGTTAATAAAATCAAGATATCAATTTGTGAACTAGGAAACTTAATTCGCTAGTAGTACAAGAATCACAAGTAAACAAGTTCCAATGGATAGGATATTACAACTGAGATGAACTTGAATTTACAGAATTAAATTTGGAGGTGTTCTTGAGCTTGAGAGAGAGAGAGAATGGCTGCTGTGTATTTTTCTTGTGTTTAGCTCGACTGATTATCTTCCTTCTGCATTCTGATGCCTTATATACACAGCCATAATCATATTACTTGATTTAAACTGATATGACAATCATTTTACATTAATATGACAATCGGTATGACTATCAAATCAACGTAATATGACTGTCCAGTTTAAATATGACTTTCAGTATAACAATCCAGTTCAATATGACATTCGGTATAACTTACCATGTCAGTATAACATTCGGTATAACTTACCATTTGAATGAAATATGACTATCTCCTTTGAACTGTATATGACTATCTCCTTTGAACTGAATATAACTATCTCCTTTATAAACTGAATATTACTATCGGTATAACTATCAGTTTGATTGTTATATCATCATATTTTTCAGTTTATAATTAATTAAATGACTTATTAAAAATCATTTAACTAATTAATCCTTTTTCATATTAATTCTTATTTAATTAATCTAATAATCACTTTAACAAATATATTAATTCTGATATAATTAACTTATTTATTAACTTAATTACTTGACTTAATTAATTAAAATAGAATTAATATAAATTCTTTAATAGTCAATACTCCGCTGAAAACCACGTAATTATAATAAGGAACATACACTGGCATGATGTTGACGCTCGATGTACTGTCTGGTTCATGAACGACTAACTCCAATCTCTGTTCTTCATCGTGACTTTTAACACTGTGGTCTTTTTATACTCTTCACTCTCATCAATCATTCGATACTGAAATTGTTTCTTGTCACTAATAGAAATCTCTGTCTTCTTAAATGAATCCACTTGTTTCAATGCTACCTTGAGGCCTGATCAGATATCTGAATCTTCTTCCAGTGTAAAACATCAAAACTATAGATTGACTTGTTGATTTTTCTTCTGACGGTTATCATCTTTTGAGATTCCTGTGACAGTTGATATTATTTACTTATTACAATCTAGTTTAATTGGATTAGGATCCTCGAACTACAAATAGGCTGAGTCATATGCCTTTCAATCTCCCCCTATTTGTTTGTTATACAATAACAAGCAAATACCTAGAGGATTCTTCAACTAATCCAAATTAAACAAGTAAAAGAAAACACTTTAAATGCTAAGTAAATAATGTAAAAGTTCTGGTTTATATTAACATTATCCAGATTCAAACAGAAAAGATAAATACAAGATAGATGATCCTCTAGACTGATCATATAAGACAATTATCCTATCTTGTTCTATCAAAGCTCTAATGATATAACTTGCAGAGCTAATCTTCATTTACCACCTTCTTCCTCGTTGATTTCTCCTTCTTCTTGTTCATCCATATCAGGTAGATTCTTGATCAACTCGGAATCAACAAGTAATTCCCTTATGGATGACACATCTGTAGGATAAACCAGTGGTATTCAAAGTTTCTTTCTCAACTCACCTTGATACTGCTTGTACTTCTTCATGTTGGTCTGAGCATAGGATCGAATATGATTTGCAGCTTCAATCTTTTCTTGTGATGCAAAACCATGATTTCGAAGAGCATATTCAACATATACCAAATGTCTGGCAAGGTGTGTATATAATTCGTCTGTCTGAAGATTAACAGTATGAATGACTTCTCCCTTAAGAATTTTAACTTGTGGAGGGTCATTTATAACTTCAGGACCAGCTCTTTCAACAAACTCTTGAAATTTTTCATGAAGCAGTATGCCTAGTTCAGAAGATGTTCTTACTTTTGGTCTCAACACCCAAAGCTCTGACAGAGATCTATCATAGAAGAACTGAAGCGATACTTTGTGAGATCCGAGCTTATGACATTCAACAAAGATAAGTAGCTCACCATTCTTAGGATCAGATGCAGTGGTTATTCTCACAATTTATGTCTTTAAAGCTTTCAAATACATATCATGTATAGGGTTCTTCTTTTTAAAGCCTTCAAAAACAGCAATCATCCGACGATCATCATAGTCAGAAGTTTGTGGTGAGTCAATTACCTTTTGAGCACGTTCCCACTTATCACCATTTTTGTACTTAATGTACATCTTCCTAGCTTCCAGCTTTTGAGCATGTTGCTTTTGAAGTGCTTCCTGTTCTGCCTTTTGAAGTCTTTCATTATGAGCTAACTGTTCGAGTGTCTTCTTGAGTCTTTCTTCTCTCATAGCCAGATTAGCTTCATTCTGTTCGAGTTCTTTATTTGCTTCAAAATTCATTTGTTGTGTTTCAACAAAATCAGGAATTATTTGCTCTTCATCATCCAAAAACTGAGATCTGGTTCATCAAATTCTTCACCAACATCAGGAAACTGTAAGTCAGCAAACAGATCAATATCAGGTTCACCTGTATAGTAAAAACCTTCTACATCATCATCTTCCTGTTCTGCTGCTTGATGAGTTGTCTTCTTCTTCCCTTCACTCCTATCTTCAATTTTCTCTTTACTTGCACTTCCTCCCCCTCTAGATTTCTCCCCCTTAGTTGAGGAATCCTCTACAGTCTTGTGACTTGTACCAGCTCTAGGGTCCCTTCCATCACTACCTCCAAAGAATTTCTTCTCTTCTGCTGTAAGTGAGTGAGTTCTGCTAATGATATTATATAAGTTTCTCAACCCCTTTGCTTGATAATCACTTTGCTTTTCAATCTGACTGAGACGATGTTCAGTGGTTAAGTGATTTTCATTCATGTTATTCTGAAGATCTTCAATCTGATTAGACATAGAAGATATAATAAGATCTTGAGCCACTGTGACATCTCTAGAGTCTTCGATTGCCTGTTGTTGAGAAAGCTTAAGTGCATTGATTTTGTTGTTGAAGATAGTTCTCATGTTATCCATATCAAACCTCAAGTTTTTGTTGTCTTCTTCAGCTTGAGCAAGACTTTCTTTCATTTGATTGAGTTGTGCGATGAGAGATAAAGTGTATGTGTCATTGTGTGCTCTCACCTCAATAGCTCTCTGAGTATCACTCACCTCACGTGCTAGTGTTTCACTCAGATTTGAAGTAATTCTCACATCACTCCTCTCATAATCCTGAACTGCATCCATTGTACCTGCACTAGAGATCACCCTAGCCTCCTCTTGGAAGGTCAGTGGTGGTGCAATGAGAGTTCGCAAATCCCGATCAACCTGTGAAGGTTCTTCTGCCGTAACAATGGCAGGCACTGTAACTTGCTCCACTTGCATAACAATGTTTTCAGCTTCATGTGAGAAAATATCTTCCCCCATTGTGAGTAACAGGGGTGAGCTTGAAGGAATGAATGGGTTTAAGATTGCCTTTGACATGGTTTTACTTTTCTTTTGTGATGGCAAATCTGTTTCACTCAAGATATCACTACTAGGGATAGCTCTTTTGAATGACAATTTCTTTCTACGATAGTGTTTGGAGAATTTAGGATCAGTGTTTGGTGCATTGACCTGGGATAAAGGTTGTGGATCTACAATCCCTTGGTCACTTCTCACAATCATTTGACTATCAGAAAGATATTGAGATTGTAAAGTAGTTGAGTCAAATACCTGATCATTAACATGTACATCATCTTCATTCTGAGTGGGTTGATTCACTGGAAGTTGATGTTCAAGAACATTCAAGGGTTCGGAATCAGGTTGAGGTGCTGGAACTTGTTCTGCTTCAGGCTGTGGAGCTTGTTGAATTAAAGGAATCTCAGCATCTGGCTGTGGCATGACATTTGGCAAATTTATGTATGTAGACATATATGGTGTTATGACTACAGGAACATGCAACAAGACCTTAGAAGTATCCAGCCTGGTGTAGAACTTCTTGTTTGGTTTACCAGACCATTGAATTCGATCATTTGGAAACGGAGCAGGTTGATCCTTAGGCATAAGATGATTAAAAATTAGTGTCAAAAACTGAGGATAATGACACTTAACCAGTTTACCTTTTCCAAAGTTCTTTGTAGCCTTCTTCAATCGATTTAGCAGATAGGCCATATCAAGCTGCCAAAATTGATTCTTCTATTGTGAGCAATCGAGAAACCAATTGACTGTAACATACCTGTGATGACAGTATTGTTACTCTTTGTAGAATTAGCAAACACCTTTGCTATGATCTCGAAGAAGATATTCCATTCTTGAACAAGATTGCTTTTGAGTGGTCGTTTAAGATTCCGTTGACCATGATAGTTGATATTTGTGAAAAATTGAGTCAACTCATCATTTGAAGGCACTTCAGCAAATCGTTCAGTAGGAAGCCCCAGAGCAGCATTGAAGACAGATTCATCCACTGTATATGTCTTGTCATTAAAGTCAAATGAAAATGATCTTTCATCTGAGACAGCTGTAGTACACATTAATTTGAGTGGACCAAATTTCATTGGAACATTTGCAGTTATAGAATGACTACAGAGATTTTGTTCGTTTAGGAATTTTATCCAGGACTTGAACCGATCCACTGGGCAATCCTTGGGATTAAAATATCCAATATAATTGTGATTCATAAGCTCAAAATTATTATAAGCACCAGCCATTGCAAATCAGGGATTAAAATTAATAAATCTGCAAAATTCAACAATTTAACCCAATTAAATTACCAAATTCGAATTAATAAATAAATAAAAATTCGAAAAATCAAAATCTTTATCAAAAATTCTGAAAAATTTAGACAAAGATCTTGATTACAGTACAAACACACATATATTTTTAGATTTTACAAAATCATTCCCATTTGTTCAGAATTTTAGATCATAAATTCGAACTTTTCAAACTCAAAATCCAAAACCTCGACCAAATCTTACATTTTAACATTGATTATGATGATTATTGACTGGGTAATCAAGAATTGTCCTTAGAAACGTGTTTTGAGTATGATTTGAGACAGAAATTCGACAGCAATCCGACCGAAATCTGTGTATAGGTGTATGTATTGTTCGATTGTTTTGGGTGACTTAACACGCCAATATAACAAAAACTGAGATATAACTGTTGAATATAACTTAGCTTCTTAAATATCAAATGACTGTGCTATGACTATCGGGTGATAGTCATACCGATAGTTATATTACGTGTAAACGTAATATGACTATCCTTGGCAGTAAGTTATATAACACTTAAATCTCTAATATAACTACCGAAAAACACATAATATGACAATCAAATCAACAGTTATACCGATAGTTATATTACTAGAAAAACACACAATATAACTATAAACAAATTAACAGTTATATTTAAACAAAAACAAAATTATATCTATTTTATTACTAAGTTATATTACACTACTTATCACTAATATAACTAACACAAATTCGAATATAATAATCAAGTAGATTGTTATACCGATAGTTATATTCTAACAAAACAATTAATATAACTAACCAAAATTTAGAATATTAACAAAATTTTAACAGGAAAATCACATTAATTATTTACACAAGCCAAAAAATAGCAAATTAATTTATACTAAAATTATAAAACCTAATAAAAATTATAAAAACGATCATATGTAGTCCCTTTTACGAAATCAAAGATTAATAACAAAAGGACAAACACCACAAATCAAATAAAATAAAATCAATTAACATACTAAATATTTACATAATTATTTCTGATGAGTTAATAAATCTATAAATTTTCTAATAAAACAATTTCCATATAGAAAATTATTCAAAAAGAAACTATGATTTATTTAAACAACAAAAATAATTAAACTAAATTTAAAACCATAACATTTTCAAGAAAAATAGATTTCTCATAAATTACAGCTTGTAAAATTCGAGAAAAATATTTTAAAAAAATGAGTTAATCTAAAAATACAATAGGTAATTAAAAATATGTACAGAAGATAATAACAATGATTTAAGATGAAACAAACAAGAGTATACGTTGATAAAATAATTATACAAGTGATTTAATAACAAATATTAACACATCAATCACTTGTAAATTATTAAAGATCAAACCTCAGATATTAACCAGTTTAATTACTAGGACTATTTAACATACCCAATTCACCAACAATTCTGGTAAATGTGGATTCGTCAAGAGACTTAGTAAAAATATCTGCCGTTTGTTCTTCCGTGGGTACAAAAAATAACTCCACGGTACCATTCATGACATGCTCTCGAATAAAATGATACCTGATGTCAATATGCTTTGTCCCTGTGTGCTGCACAGGATTGTTAGAGATTGCTATGGCACTTGTATTATCACATAAAATTGGAATTTTATCAAGCACAAAGCCATAGTCTCTCAGCTGATTCCTGATCCATAAAATCTGTGCGCAACAGCTTCCAGCAGCTATATATTCAGCTTCAGCCGTTGAGTTGAAAACTGTCTGTTGTTTCTTGCTGTACCAGGAAACTAGTCTACCACCTAGGAATTGACAACTCCCAGATGTGCTTTTTCTATCCACAACACTTCCTGCATAGTCAGAATCTGTGTATCCAACAAGATTAAAACCAGAATCTTTAGGGTACCAGATGCCTAGGTTAGGCGTACCCTTAAGATATCTCAGAATTCGTTTAACAGCAATGAGATGAACATCTCTAGGATCCGATTGGAACCTTGCACACAAACACGTAGCATGCATAATATCAGGTCTACTCGCAGTAAGATAAAGTAATGAGCCTATCATACCTCTATAGCTTGTGATATCTACTTTGGCAGAATTTTCACATGCTCCAAATTTGAAAGCTGTGGATGATGGTGTATTTGCTGAAGAAGAGTCCTCCATTTGATACTTCTTGAGAAGCTCTTTGACATACTTGGATTGACAGATAAATATTCCATCTGTCCTTTGACTTATTTGCAATCCAAGAAAGAACTTCAGCTCACCCATCATGCTCATTTCAAATCTACCCTACATTAACTTCGCAAATTTCTTGCACAAAAGATCATTAGTAGACCCGAATATTATATCGTCCACATAGACTTGGACTATAATTGTATCATTCTTATGTTTCTTTGTGAAGAGAGTTTTGTCTATGACACCTCTAACAAAATCATTTTCAAGTAAAAATTCAGAGAGAGTGTCATACCATTTCCTTGGTGCTTGCTTAAGACCATAGACAGCCTTGAAACGGAAGTAGACATAGTCAATTAAATCTGGATTTTCAAAGCCAGGGGGCTGTTCTACATAAACCTCTTCATCTAGCTTGCCATTCAAGAAAGCACTCTTGACATCCATTTGATAAACTTTAAAGTTTGAAAATGCTGCGAACGCCAAGAATATTCTTATGGCCTCAAGTCTAGCCACTGGAGCATAGGTCTCATCATAGTCAATGCCTTCAGATTGGGAGTAACCATTTGCTACCAGTCTTGCTTTATTTCTCGTCACTGTGCCATCTTCATCAAGTTTGTTTCTGAATACCCACCTTGTGCCAACTACTGGTCTGTCTGTAGGTCTGGGTACCATCTTCCAAACTTCTTGTTGTTTAAATTGATTGAGTTCATCTTGCATAGCAATCACCCAATCAGGATCAGAAAGAGCTTCTTCAGTTTTCTTAGGTTCCATTTCAGATAGAAACCCTGAATAATTGCATTGATTCTGAAAAGCTCTTCTAGTCTTTACACCAACAACTGGATCACCAATAATTAGCTCAAAAGGATGAGCTCTATTCCAAACAGTCTGTTTGGGAAGAATAGATCTTGATGATTTGCCTTGACCTTCATTGGGATGTTGTGTGTGACCAGTTGACCCTTCATTTTCTCCCCCTGAGTTGTTGCTAGGTTGACTAGATGATGATTGATTATTAGAGTCAGGGGAATTTTGACTACTATCATTGATTTCATCACCATTACCCTGATCATCATTGTTGTCATTAGCATCAGCAAAAATCTCAGGTGCATTGTCATCATCTGAATCTGTATCTGTCATGTCATCGAAAGATAGCTTCTCAGATGGATTCACAGTTTGGATACGAGGGAGTTTAGTGTCATCGAATGTTACATTGACACTTTCCATCATTTTCTGTTCATCAATCACATACACCCTGTATGCTCTCATTGAATAACCAATAAAAATTGCTTCAAATGCTTTGGTATCGAATTTACCACCTTGATCATCACCTTCTTTAAGCACAAAGCACTTTGCTCCAAATACATGAAAGTATTTGAGTGAAGGTTTCTTATCAGCCATAATTTCATAGGGTGTCTTCATTTGATCTTTATTGATTAGAGTTCGATTCTGGGTATAGCACGCAGTATTGATGGCTTCAGCCCAAAAGTACAATGGAAGCCTTGATTCACTTAGCATAGTACGTGCAGCTTCAATCAAGGTTCTATTCTTTCTTTCCACTACCCCATTTTGCTGAGGAGTTCTTGGAGCTGAATATTGTCTGGTTATACCCTTCTCAGTGCAAAAGTCATTTAGAACTGCATTCTTGAATTCAGTTCCATTGTCTGATCTTATAGCTCTCACTGGATACGTAGAATCTCGCTCAATTAATTTAATGTGATCAATCACCAGTTGTGGAGTCTCATCTTTAGAATTCAAAAACAGAACCCATGTGTATTTTGAAAAATCATCAACAATCACTAGAGCATATCTCTTCCTTGACATAGACATCACATTAACTGGACCAAACAAATCCATATGAAGTAATTGTAATGGTTCGGTTATTGAAGATGTATCAGTGCTCCTGTGACTTGCCCTTTTTAGCTTGCCCTTTTGACATGCATCACACAGTCCTTCTTGAGTGAATTCCATTGAAGGCAAACCTCTCACTAATTCTCTTTTGACCAGAGAATTCATTGTCTTAAAATTAAGATGAGAAAGTTTCTTGTGCCATAGCCAACTCTCATCATTAGATGCTTTAGTGTAGAAGCAGGTGACTTCTTCAGTGCTTCCTGAGTTCATATTGGCTACGTACAGATTGCCTTTTCTAACTCCTGTCAGTTGTGGCTTTTCATGTCTCTTGTGTGAAATTAGACAATTCTTCTTGTTGAAATGAACTTCATAACCTTTATCACAGAATTGACTGACACTGAGCAAATTGTGCTCAAGTCCTTTCACAAAAGAAACTTCATCAATGATAACATTTCCAGCTTCAAGTCCGCCATATCCATCAGTTCTACCTTTGCTGTTATCTCCAAAGGTAACTACTGGGCCGGCCTTCTCCACCACATTTGTCAGCAGGGTTCTATCTCCAGTCATATGCCTTGAACATCCACTGTCCAAGATCCAGGTTACTCGATCAACCTGTTCAATACCCTGCAATGACAAATGAGTTAAACCTTCTTCGGGACCCAAATTTGATTGGGTCCTGCGTATTTAAAGTATTGACCTTTATCAGGCAAAACATCATTTTTAAGTTTAACCTCTTTAGTCAATAAACATTTAACCTTATAAACAGATTTGAAAATCTTTTGTTTAATCTTGGGTATCCATGTTTCTCTCGCAGCAGTAACACTTGTGTCATTGACTGGACATTTGACCTGGTAGACATTCTTGGTAATCTTTTTTTTAGTCTTAGGTGCAAATGTCTCTCTCCTAACTTGAGGAGGAAAAGCAGTCTTAGATCGAACATTATTGTTCCTGTTCATGTGCCGTCGAGGAGCATTCTGTTTAACACATGCATAATTACCATTAAAATAAGCACGCATACTGTTAAAAGCACAAGACATACAATTGATAATACCACATGCTTTATGATTAGAATCAATAGTAGACATGGTATTTTTTTGTTTTAACTTATTACTACCTAATTCAGTCTTAGAAGAACTAGCTGATTCAACAACTTTGACTGGTACTTTAGGTACATCTTTCTTGGATGAAACATTTGTTGTGTTAACGTCCTCAACTGATTTATCCTTAACAAAGACTGTGACATTTTTCTTGGATGACACATTCTTTGTATTAGAGTTCTTAACAGTTTTATCCTTAACACATTTATTCTTAACAAGGACTGTGCCATTTGCACTATCCTCATTTCTCATTTCTTCTTGTATAACCATAGAACGAATATCTGGTGGGCCAGCATCAGATTTTGTAAACATTGGTTTTTCAACATTCTTGAGAATATGTGGTATACCTCTTTCTTTAGCTGGGATAGAATTAGGAGAATGATTACTCAAAGAACCAACAGCTTGACTGTAATCAAATCCTATTCCTACAGTTCGTTCTACTGCTTGTTTGTTGAAGAAATCTTTAGAAACTTTAACAGTATTATAACAAGCTCTAACCTGTGTTTCAAGTTCTTTAATCTTGGTTTCTTGTTCAGCAATCCTATCAACTTGTTTTACCATGTATTCTCCTAGACCCTTTTCTCTGTAATTAAGTCGAGCTATTTCTTCTATATTCTTATCTTGATTAACCTGCACCTTTTTTAAATCTAACATTTGATTTTCAAGGTTAGTGTTAACAAGACTTATTCTCTCGTACCCTCTTTGTGCATTATTCAAGGAACTACGTAAACTATCAATTAACTGAGCATCAGTAAGAATTACCGGTGTGGTATAATAAGTTGAAGATTCAGCATTTGCCACCAACGCAAAATTTCCATATTCTTCATCTTCGCTATCTGTGTCATCCCAGCTTTTACCAGCAGCTACATAAGCTCTTCCACTTTTCTTCTTTTCAGAAGCATAATCTTTCTTCTGTGCTTGCTTGGGTTTCTCACACTCAGTAGAAAAATGTACCAACTCATTACAATTGAAACAACGGATTTTGCTTATGCCAACAGTTCCAGTTTTATAACCTCCCCTGTTACTAGAGGATGAAGAACCTCCTCTCTGAAATCTGTTATTTGACTTAAACCTGAACTTTGGATTTCTTCTGAATCTGAAGTTACTAAATTGTCTCACCATCATTGCCATAGATTCATCTTCCAATTGATCCAGCTCTTGAAGTAAATAAAATTCTACACCATCCTGAGTAGCTGGTGTTTGGCCAAGTTCTACTTCAGTTTGTTCCTTGTTGAAACTGTTAGGTTGAACAACTTTAGTTTCCACTTCCTTAGGAACCTTAACCACTAGAGCTGTAGAAGAATTTGTCATTCTGCCTTTGCCATAGAATTCCTTTTGCTGTACTTGTTCTAATTCATATGTTTTCAGAACACCAAACAGCCTTTCAAGAGCAACCTGAGTTAGATCTCTAGATTCTCTGATGGCAGTGATTCTATGCTCCAAGTGAGTAGGCATAGTTAGTAAAAACTTCATGTTGATCTCCTTCTGAGTATATTACTTGCCATGAACTTGCAAGTTGTTGATTATCTTGTTGTACCTTTCGAACACTTCCTGAATGCTTTCATTAGGGCCAGCTCTAAAGTGTTCATATTCAGAAGTTAGAATTTGAAGTCTATTTTCCTTGACTTCATCAGTCCCTTCATTAATGACCTCAATAGTTTCCCAGATGTGCTTAGCAGTTTTACAATTCCTCACATGGCTATATATTACAGCATCTAGGGAATCCAATAGAATGAGTCTCAAATTTTTATCCAATCCAACTTCCTCCTTATCATCAGAGGTATAGTTCTTAGGGTCCTTTGGATAGGATTTGGCAGGGACTGTTACAGTTCCATTTACAACTGTTTCAGTATCATGTTGCATGGGAGTTACCGGTCCATTTTCCAAAACCCACAAAAATCTTTGGTTTGCTACATCAAGAAATAACTCCATTTTGTTTTTCCACATATCATAGTTATATTTATTAAAGATAGGAATTTTAACATTGCCTTTAGCTGACATGATGAATTTTTAAGAGAGTTAAAAATTCGAGCTTGATTTTTGATTGAGTAAAAATAGGATCTTGATTTGTGTATCAATCAATAGGCTCTGATACCAATTGTTAGGTCCGATAAGATTGTAGAAGGGGGGGTTGATACAATCTATACCATTTTATCAAAATTTATTCGTTAAATAATTTTCACTTAAACGAATATTTTGTGCGGAATAATATAACACAAATTTCAAGTTGAATATAACAATATATTAACTTGATGGGTGTTACAAAATCAGTCCAAATGATTATCAAGTAATTAATAACTAATTAGAAAATTCAACATGAACTTTGCTAATTTAGTTAATAAAATCAAGATATCAATTTGTGAACTAGGAAACTTAATTCGCTAGTAGTACAAGAATCACAAGTAGACAAGTTCCAATGGATAGGATATTACAACTGAGATGAACTTGAATTTACAGAATTAAATTTGGAGGTGTTCTTGAGCTTGAGAGAGAGAGAGAATGGCTGCTGTGTATTTTTCTTGTGTTTAGCTCGACTGATTATCTTCCTTCTGCATTCTGATGCCTTATATACACAGCCATAGTCATATTACTTGATTTAAACTGATATGATAATCATTTTACATTAATATGACAATCGGTATGACTATCAAATCAATGTAATATGACTGTCCAGTTTAAATATGACTTTCAGTATAACAATCCAGTTCAATATGACATTCGGTATAACTTACCATGTCAATATAACATTCGGTATAACTTACCATTTGAATGAAATATGACTATCTCCTTTGAATTGTATATGACTATCTCCTTTGAACTGAATATAACTATCTCCTTTATAAACTGAATATGACTATCGGTATAACTATCAGTTTGATAGTTATATCATCATATTTTTCAGTTTATAATTAATTAAATGACTTATTAAAAATCATTTAACTAATTAATCCTTTTTCATATTAATTCTTATTTAATTAATCTAATAATCACTTCAACAAATATATTAATTCTGATAGAATTAATTTATTTATTAACTTAATTACTTGACTTAATTAATTAAAATAGAATTAATATAAATTCTTTAATAGTCAATACTCCGCTGAAAACCACGTAATTATAATAAGGAACATACACTGGCATGATGTTGACGCTCGATGTACTGTCTGGTTCATGAACGACTAACTCCAATCTCTGTTCTTCATCGTGACTTTTAACACTGTGGTCTTTTTATACTCTTCACTCTCATCAATCATTCGGTACTGAAATTGTTTCTTGTCACTAATAGAAATCTCTGTCTTCTTAAATGAATCCACTTGTTTCAATGCTACCTTGAGGCCTGATCAGATATCTGAATCTTCTTCCAGTGTAAAACATCAAAACTATAGATTGACTTGTTGATTTTTCTTCTGACGGTTATCATCTTTTGAGATTCCTGTGACAGTTGATATTATTTCCTTATTACAATCTAGTTTAATTGGATTAGGATCCTCGAACTACAAATAGGCCGAGTCATATGCCTTTCAGTATCAAAGAAGAAGACACTATGCCGGAAATTTCTAGAAAAGTAATGCTAATTAGCCAACCCCTAAAATCATATATTTTATTTTATTGTGGCCAGTTGAGGCCAAGTCACAACGGATTATCAAGTGACTAGACCAGCAATGAAAGGACAAATCAGGGTTGCTTCTAAGTAAGCACCGACTACAAGGGCTTCTGATATAAAGGAAATATTAATGAGATCGTAGGAATCTTCTACTGAACCCTTTGCAACCCATGTTTGGATTGGGAATTTACTAGACTTTTTGGAATGGGGTCACCCGTACTAAAGTGATTCATGTGTATATGATTGCCCAAGATTACGAGTAAAAATGGAAGTATAATGACTTGAGATGTATGATGTTAGGGTATTATGAATACATGAATATATTATGACGGAGGAAAGTAAACAATGAAGGTATATGAAGAGGGTATAGAAATGGTCAGAAATTGAACAATATGCTGTAGAAATTTTGTCTGAGGCAAGTACCTTCGCGAAGAACGATAAGTACTAAGAGATTCACGTTGAACTCGACCAATATCTTCCAAAACATCCTTGCTACCATTACCAAGTTCTGTAAAAGAGTAGATAGACATACGTTGTCTTTTGGAAGGTCAAATAGGCTGACAACTATCTGAAAGAAGAGGTTAGCATTAAGCCACCGATCGATTGTCAAATGAGAATGATTGAAAAGAGACCCTTATTAAGGATACATGATTTGATTTCCAAGTATAGGATGCAAGAATTCCTTGGCAGTTGAATTAAGGATAGGATATCCATAAATTAAGACAAACCCTGGGGAATGCACAAGGGATGGCATTAACCCTATTAACGACATTATGAATTCAGATGATATGAGTTGGACTTGCTAAGGAAACAATGACCGGTAAGGATTATTAAAAAGAGTTCTGGAAAGAACATAGATAGAATTATTAGAGTATTGATCAATGATGTTTTGATATACCCTGTACCCAGAAAATACAGGAGGAATGATGAGGATGACCTAAGAAACCTTACAAGGAAAAAGTTAACATTCTGAGTTTCAAACTAGAAGTTTGGTAGAAAATGAAGGACCCAATAACAATACATGCCAGATGAGGCATGTATGAAACCATGATGTGGTATGGATGGAACCAAAAAAGGTTGAGATTATCCTAGTACAAGAAAGAACTAAGAGAACAAATATCCTAGGTATGATCGAGAGTAACTTTAATAAAGTTCCCACGGGAAGGTGGAAGCAATGGCTTATGGAAAAAGACTGATAGTTATATTTTTTTCTCCTTCAGCAGAGCTTAAGGGAGAATGCTTTCACCCAACAGTGATGGGAATGAGGTACAAAAAAAATTGAGTTGGAATGTATCCAGAGAACATTGATTACAAGAAATTATTATTATCAGGAAAGGCCAATGAGGTGGCCGACAGTCTAAGTATGAAGGAATAATTACAAATGTGCATACCGAAGGAACAGAATGATAATTGGAAGGACCTTGAAAGTCATATCGGAGTGGAGGAATTTACATTCCTTCTGATTATTGTGCAAGAATCGACGGTAATAATAGTTTAAGTAAAGATTCGATTCCTGATGGAGTCTTAAGCATATTACACACCTTAGAAGGTCCCGTTTTGAGGCAAACCAGGACCATGATACAAAATTGACGAAGTAAACCATTAAGTTTCCAGTCTTTTATGGAAGATGCATGAGTGATAGTTTTATCAACCGGACATAGCTGCGATGCTTGAAACTCTTCTGCAATTTTATCTACTTCATGTAATATCTACATCAAGTTCAGGAAGTGTTCCTTATGGATAATCAATAGTGATTACTTTGTCTCCCTAAGGGATTTGAAACCCGTAGGGTTAGCTGGAACGCACTACGTAAACAACAAGCGATGGTGATTCTTCTAAGAAAGTACTGTTATTGATAAACTAAATGGCATATTGATGAATGACAAGCAAGTTTGTGTTATTGTATTTCTGCGCAAACAAGATAGAGAATATGAGGTTGATGATTCATGATGCCAAATGTATTCTCGTAGAAAGAATTAATGAGACTTGGAGGGAAGGGCAGTTGAGCCAGAGACTTATTGGGCAATCTGAGAGTTTAAAAGTGTTCAGAAGGTGGCATTCGAGCCAGCCTTAACCCCAAAACTTATAGCACGGTCATAACGAGTTTTCATGTGGCAAGGCTATGCCAGTAAAATGCAGATACTCGATAGATGATAAGAGCACGAGCAGGTAGATATACGACCTGATCTGACTTACGAAAGACGAACTGTGGAAAATCACGGGTAGAAAAGAACAAGTGATGAGAAATAATGTTGGCAGAAGTAGATTATATTACATCTAAGTTAAAGCGATCGGCCAGATTCATTTCGGAGAGTTTAAATTGGAATAACGTGATGATTATAGAGTAAACGTGACGGGATACCGATAAGGAGGTACCAAGTGCAAAAGATGCCTCAATAAAGAGATGAAGGTGGAAGTAAATAACAGAAGCAAATAAGAATCAAATAATAAGAAGGATGTGATTGATAAAGAAAAGATGGGGAAGATAATTATGGAATGTGAAGCAAGGAATGTTATGAGTGGATAAATGAATGGGTTTTCTAACAAACCTTTGGGATGACCACCCGATAGTGTTATTGTCATGAATATGAAAGAGCTAGTAACATGACATAGAATGTCAGTAACAATGGCGTCAAGCGAGAAACTAAGATTTCACCTGAGAGGTTCAAAGATTTTCCAAAAGTAAGTGTTGCTAAGGTTGAACCAGAGTACAGGTCCAGAGAATAGTGGACAAAGCAGCAAGATATGTTGACACGTGAGGTTGCGATCAAATAGTATTGGATATAATTATGATTAATTTCTTCTTTGATGAACCTCTATAGTTCAGTGGTAAATTCTGAGTATGATATTTTACAATCATGAAAAATTTCTATAATCCTCTAGAACTCTTTTCTTTTCTTCTCTCTTATTCATCTTCTTTATGAATTGAGACGAACAACCCTTTAAGGAGGGGAGGTACTGCTACATGACTATCTATCTATGTGATAGAAGTCTAAGTGGAATACCATAACTTGTTTAATTGCTTGTCAAGTATTAAAGGCTGGCCCCCTTTTGTACTAACTATGCAATATAACAAATGTTCATTGATCATAGTGATCTCTCAATAAATCTTTCCACTTCTCTATATTGATCGAGATTACGAAGATTAAAGCTATCAGGAAATGCACAGTACGAGCGAGGTTACCTCCGAATTCGTAGTATGATAGTGATACCAATGTCACTGCAGGTATCAATAAGGATAAGATTGAGTAAGAGCATAACCCGGATAGTGTGTGGTACGAAAATTATCAACGTTGATGGAAAAACGATAAAGTATGGATTGTAGCACTAGAAGATGTGTAGAGAAAGGGTAGAATGACTAAGAATTGACCGGGAAGCTAAAAAGTGAACGACAGGCAAACGACTCTTTGCTTCCTACCTGATTCCGGGACGGAATCCTTTTAAGGAGGGGAAACTGTAAGAACCCCAAATTTTGGATATAATTAAAACTTTTTATTATGTACTGAGGTAATGGTGAATAGTGATTACGACTACGATGTAACGATTGAGATAATGAATGAAAGGAATAGCATTGGATTCAAATATTTATATGTCTTGAAGAATGCTAATGGTTGAAAACTTAGGTAAGAATAATCTATCTCCTAGGGGAATAAGATATGGCAATTCCAAGCAGGAGAATATTCTCATGTCATCCAGATCGATAGCGATTAGTCCAGTGGTTCCGTGAAAGGGTTAAGGACCGCCCGAGAAAGAACAAGGACATTGTCATAAATATAGGGAATAAAGGAAGAATAAAGAATGAATAGTGTTTTTGGTGGATGTAAGAATATTATGAGACGACCCTATATCGAAGTATTCGGAACGGATTTCCGAGTTCGTATTAGTGATCCAGGAGGAAAATAAGTGTATGTAAAAGCTGGCGGATTCTGAAAAATCGCACTTTTATTTTCTCCGAGAGTTCCCTAGACACTGATAGACTTAAGGATTTAACGAATGGATTTAAGGAATTTGAATTCGAAAGTTAGTAAGAAAGATGGAGAATGATAGTATTAATATTAAGAAGATTCCCGGTAAACCCTAATTAGAAATCCATGAAATATTCCTACGAACAACCGATCAAAACGAGCAATAACCGGATAAAGAATCAAGCAGAGAGCCAAGGGGCAACCATGTGCAAGTGGATATGACTAGTAACCAAGCTTGTTACAACAAGGAACTAGAACAATTAGAGATCAAACTAGTACTTAGCATCATCTTCTCATCCAACCATAAGATCAATACACATGCCCCTTAAAATACCATAACAATTACCTCATACCTTTATTAAAGGTACTTTATGCGTAGATATTATCTCAATAATTCATTTTGGACAAGATGAGGTCAAAGAGCAAGGCAAACAACTCCATCTCTCTCCCATCTTCATGCCATTCGAATTTTGGCTAAATTCAAGAACTAAAATCCAAGTTCCAACCATCATTTGATCTCCAAATTTTTATGGTAAGTCCTATATTTCATAAAAGTGATGCCCTATAAATTTTATCTTCAAATTCCTTAGTTTTCATTTTCAAAAAAATATGAAAGAGGAGGATGAATAGTAACCTTCTTGAATTAACTTTGTTTATCTTGATTTCCATGATGATCTATTTGTTAAGGCTAGGAAAGGCACATACAAGGCTTATTAAAGCTAGGACATATCCCAAGGAAGGTAATCCACTTGAAACCCTAGATCTTGTTTTGAGAATTATGCATGTTCTTGATGGATTTAAGCTTGGTAATAATGTTAGTATGTTATAAGCATGATTAGTTAAGTGATTTATTGATTTTGGTAACATGATGAATATAATGATAAAGTAGATGTTCTTGGACAGATTTGGGATGAGAAATATGTGTATGAGTTGTATTGATGCCCGGTGTGGCTTGGTTGTGTTGCTATGATTTTTAGAACGTTCGATTTATAGCCGTCGTAATGCCGAATTTTTGTTAACACTTAGAAACCAAGCATGGCAGTTGATATAAATTCCTGACCTTGATAATATTATGACTGGTCCTTGTAGATCTCGAGCCATAGATCGTTTTGGCGTGAGAATCGAAACATTCCGACTTACGGTTTAGGAGTTATGGTCAAATTACTAAAATTGGTTCGGAACCGTAAGTAAAAGTTCGTAACTTCAATTGAACTCTCGTAAAGCATGTTACTCAGTGGTGAATCTTGGTAAATAAATACTAGAGGTCATAATGAAGGTATGGAAGAAAACCACATGTCAAACAGATCGTTTTCTGATTTTATAAAAATGTTGGAATCGAAGTTAAACGCGAACGAACCCCTAAAAACCGGCTTGGTTATAACTTTGGTAAAACACTTAGAGAACGAATTATAAAACTCGAGGTATAATCTCAGTTCATAATCGATCGACTTTAGAACTTATACGACTTAAGTATATACCGAGTGTGGGTACGATGACATGTCGTAATAACGAACAAATGTTTGATCGTATCAGTAATAAAAAGAGTTACACTAAAAGGTGTATAACGAGATAATTCAAAAACGTGTTTCGATTTAAGTGAAGTTTATACCTATACTTTTAAAACATGTCAAGTGGTTAATCTCGAATGTTATGATTGTTTATAGATCATCGAGCAAACCCAGGACACGCTATCTCCACCCACACCCGATTACGAGGCAAGTGTTCAAAACTTTGAACCTATTGTTGTGACAATATATATATATATATGTGACTGCCATCTTACATATGCCATAGCATGCATGCCTATTGTCAAATTATATTATGATACCTGTTCCCTGAATTGATATTGGCTTATAGACTAGATACGAATTATCAGTTATAAGCCGGATTGTTTTAATAAGACCCTTTGCGAAGGGCATATGATATTCATTCTTAAATATAGACCGGGAGTCGGTATTTTGAGATATAGATAGTCGTGGAAACCCGGAGGGATTCCAACGGCAGATTATTATTTATTTTAAGGAATGTTATTATTAAACGTTATTTATATTTCCATAAAGTATCAATTACTTGGAAATATTTCGAGGAATGTTATTTGAGTATTATCTCAGTCGAGAGATATTAAATGAATGTTAGTTTCGAATATTCATTTAGAGTTGATTATTTAATGAATATTATTTTGATATTCGTTAGATGTTATTTATTAAATGAATATTACTTTCGAATATTCATTAAAGGTTTATGTACTTAATGAATATTATTTGAAAATATTCATTGGAAGTTCGAATTACTTAAGGGATATTATTTCGAATATTCCTTTAAAGTTTTAATTACTAAATGAATAGTATTTTAATTATTAATGAATAGTATTTTGAATATTCATTTAAGGAGTGATTTATTTAGTAAATAATTCTATATATTCATTCGAGGATTACTTACGAGCACTATTATGATTTAATAATATTTCGTAATTATTATTGAGTTAATAAATATTCTTGGAATATTTGTTTAATTATTTTAAATTCTTTTTAGAATGATTTATATTATTTGGAGATTATCTTTCACCTCCAAATATTATGTAAAATATTTCGGAGTCTTTTTACGACTATTTTATCAAGGAAAGGTTCCCAACTCTTTTTATTTTTCATTTAAATCTATCTTAAAAGGATTTAAATGCTCGCTCAGACTTCCATATTATAGGGGAACCTACTTGAGCAATGTTAATTATCTTGTTGAGTTCCCGGTCATAAATCTTGTAAAACTATTCTTTTCACTCGCAACTCGGTTGCTGTTTATCGATTGAATCTTTGAATAACCTTCTTATCATTCGAGGGGTAAGATTATTGGAACAAGATGGTATCCTCTAACAAGCAGCAGCTTGGGAGATAAGATGTTGAATTTTCCTTTCCAACTAGATACGACTACTTTGTGGAGTCTTATCAACAAGTAATATACTTGGGGAAAGGGGGACAAACTTTGCGTTCAGAGTCATGAATTTCTTTTCGAACTTGGAGTCGTGTAAGAGGCCGAGTAGCGCCGGTCCATCCCATTTGGCCCAACCGTTGGCCGGGGAGAGCTAGTAGGGCGGTAGACAAGTAAAGCCGTCAGTTCTTCCTTCTACCGGTAGTAAATCTAAATTGAGCTGTACAATCTGCGACTGATCATCGTAAGATTGGCAGTGGGCACGGTGAATACTCCAGTATAAGTTCATCATTCAAATTCTTTTATTTTCTGCAACATTATCATTGTTGGCAGTGTTGGAAGATTATTTATAATTAGAGTTGCAATATTTCTCCTGCAAGTTCCTCTTTTATGATAAATGATAATATCTGGATTATCTTTGACATAGCAGATATTCCCACCTATATATGTATTTTGAGTTACCTTGTAACTTCATCGTTCATATTATACTGGCATCATTTCCGTAAATGCATGGCATATGGTTTGAAAGATACTTTTGAACTGTTATATATTATCGTTCAGTTATACATTATTGTTGGTGGGCTATTGCTCACTCTTGCTTTATTATTATATCACAACAACAGCTAGACCAGATGACTCGCACAAGGTGCACTCGACGCTGACGAGGACGATGAGACTACCTGAGCTGAAGAAGAAGCTAGTGGTAAAATAGATTCATTCTTTCAGTACCAAGTATATGGGCTGGTATGACTTATGAAAATGGATGGCAAAGAGTATGTATTCATATTGAAATTCTTTTGGATTGTAAGAACTCATAATGTGATTAATAAAATTTGGTAGTTACTCTGATTTCATCTCTGGGACTATAACGGGTGTGTTTTATATTATTGTGTTGGGTCATAAAGATGTAATTTATTTTATGTTGAAGTAAGTTCAAGTATTGTGGACAGAAATGGAGACCGTAACGACCGGATCCCGGACCCTGGATCTGGGGGTATTACAAGTTCCAACCTCTGATTACTGGAGAAGTAAAAAAAATAATTTAGTTAGAAGGGGGGTATAAGTTAGTTCAGAGTTACTGTATATCAATTATTTACTACAGAGTTTAGCATTCATCAGACATTAAGTGGTTACTACGAGAGTTTGTGCAAACAGTGTTTACTGAATTATTTTATGGATTTTATGAAAAATTAGATGCTCTAAATATTGAATTAGTAAACTCTTCTATACACACACATAAATTCACAACTGTGCAGTTTTTGAAAGGGTTATGGTAATAAAGTTGGAGAATTGACAAACACTGACGAATTTCATCTAGTACTCCAAGGTAAATTTTATTTTAGACAATTTACATACTTGGGGTAAAAAGAGTTTTTGAAAAATGAAATAAATAATTGCCAACTGTTAATGAGTATTAGAGTGTTAAAGTGTATTGGAAATAGGAGAGAGAGAGTAGCAGTAATTATTGCCACAATTACTGAATGTAAAAAGTTGTTCCATTGCATATGTGCCACGTGTCCCACTCACACATTAAACAAGAAACTGGTTGCGTGTGTTAATGTTTAAAACAATTGGGTTTTAATTTTTAATTACAAATCTAATCATTTTACATAAACGGTTATTCTCTTTGCACACAAACACTCAAAATTACTTTGTTCTTTCACTTGCACATTTTCACAAACACCTTTCATACATATCTTTTTCTCTGATATTTTCTTCTCGAGTCTAACCTCATGGCCACCAAAGCTTTTAACGCTCGAGGGTTAGTGTTTGTACCTAACAACTATGCAGCTCCGTTGAATAATGAGAACGTTCCTGCGGCGTTTCATCTAATTCAAAACTTCTTGCTTGACTCGGAGATTGGTAGAGCCTTAGTCGAACCAACAAAGCTCTTTGCTGCACAGATTGCTACTTTTTGGCAGACAGCTACTTATGGCGATGGAGAAGATAATGGGACTCCTTCGATTATTTTCATATATGAGGAAACAGAGTATGTCATTACTCCAATGACGGTCAGAGAAACTTTGGGTTTTGATACACACTGTACATACAGTGTTGTTGGTGAAAGATTTCTAAAAGAGATGTTGCAGCAAATTTGGTACTCAGGACCTTTAGAGAGACTTGGTCAAGTGAAAAGGCCATTTCTGAGGAATGAGTGGAGTTTCTTTTTCGATTGCATCACAAGGGCGTTTGGAAAGAAATTCACCAATTGGGATGCTATTCCTACTGACAGTTTTCAAATCGGGTATTCTCTTTTTATTGAAGTAATTTTGATTTTGGTAGACTCGTTTTGATGAATATCGGTGACATATTGTCAGAGTCTAGTACCACTGTTTATTTTTCTAAATTTTGTCAATTACTATTCTCTGCTTGTGTGCCTGATGTTGAAATTTTTTAGGAAGACATTATTGAGGCTTTTAGAAGAGAGTATTCTATGATTTGACCAACAAGGATGCAAACAAGGAGCACGTACCTGAATTTTTTTTGCCTCTTGCTCTTCAAAACTTCTTAAATCAACCTCAAGAACTACAACAGCCTGAGCCTGCACTTTCACAACCTGCAAACACTGAACCTTTACAACCTACAAACACTGAAACACAACCTCAACCCTCTCATCCTAAAAATGCTGAGCCAAACACTGAACAAAATCCACCATCTACACAGGCTAAACCAAAGAGTGGAGGTAGAACAAAGCACAAAGCTGTCAGGGCTAAAAAGGTAAGAGTAAAAAGATCTAACTTCTCAAACTCTGCTGAAGAAGAAGTGGCAGCTGAGGTGCCTAAATCAAAGAGGAGAAGGTTGTTAATTGATGAGTCAGATGAAGAGATAAATCTTGAAGCTCCAGAGGTGATTTCTAAGGAGATACCTACTGTTGAGATAAATACTGAAGAAGAAGCTGTAAAGATAACTGAAGATGCACAGATGGATGTGGAAAACAGAGATGGTTTTGCTAATTTGGATGCTTTTGATGAGTCATTCATTCCATTCTCTGATGACGTTGAAGTTCCTATTTCATCGCCTGTTGTTGCTAACTCCGAAGAAACTGGTGTAGCTGATCAACCTACTATGGTACTTGATGACACACTAGCAACACATACTGCATTATTCTATGATGCTCACCAAGTTACTGAACAAGGTGAAGAAATTGATCAACCAACCAAGGCTGTAATTTCTGAGCCTGTGGATGAAGTTCTTACGATTGTAAAGTCTGTTGCTGATGGAGAGCAAACTACAGAGAATATTAAGGAGACTTTTGCTGAAGGTATTGAAGTTGCAGAGCCTCCTGCTGAAAAAGTTGAAGCTGCAGTGAATATTGCTGAGATTGATCCAGTGGAAAATGAAATCGATGTTGAAGATGAAGGAAGTACTGAGTCTAACTCTTCTCAGAGACAACCAGTACAAACTGATGCAAAGAGAACTGATTATTCTGGACCTTCACATCAACGTGAAATTGAAAAAGAACATTTTGTAAAATTTTCGGAGAATTGGTATAAAGAAGATTGCATTTTTCCTGCTGGAAGAGCAGCTGCTTTTGTGCATAGCGCTGCTACAAAGATTTCAAATCCAGAGATTCTTTCATGTCTGAAAGCCACTGTTGTTCAATTCAAGACTCTTAATAACAGGTTTGATGATTCTCAAAAAGCAGTAACTGATCTGCGAGCTGAAGTTGTTCAAAGAGACATGACTATTCAGAGAGATAATAAACTGAAGTTTCAGACTTTTTCTAAAGATCAAGAAACTCTGTTTAAAAGGCTAAGTAAAGTGGAAGAGAATCAAACTGCCTTTTTTGGTAAAATTGACTCTATTGCTACCTCATTGGAATTGATCACATCTTTATTGATTCCGGATGATGTCAAAAAGGGGAGAGAGTTGCTAAGTTCAAATGCAGGCAATCTCAAACTCTGACTAAGAAGGATGATGCTGAAAATGGAGGAGCAAATGACTAAAAGAGATTAAAATCAAAAGCTGGTAAAGACATGAGTCTGAGATCTGGCAAGTCTTCTACAAAGTCTGATCGAATAAATACTGATGTTCAGGGTACGTCAAAGACCAAGAGCTTGTTATTCACTAACAATCCACAGACAGATGAAGAATTGGCTGCAAGATTGTTTCTTGAAGAGAATGAAGGAGTTATAATTGAAGACATTGAAGCTGAAGAGAAGAATTTACAAGAAGAACATCAAAAAGCTTTGAAGTCTGGAAACTTAAAGAAGAATGAGAAAGCTCCTGGGCCTGTTCAAAAAGCCATTGTTATTAAAGAAAATGTTGGTGCTGATCAGAATTTACTTTTGTCTAGGAAACCAACAGAAGATGCTAAACAGAAGCTGAAAGGTAAGATTTTTGAAGAAGAAAAGGTTTCGAAGAAAGTGCATACAACCTCTGTTGCTACACAAGTTGTACAGAAACCATTGTCTA
The DNA here is from genome assembly GCA_036435485.1 of Saposhnikovia divaricata. Lineage (NCBI taxonomy): Eukaryota > Viridiplantae > Streptophyta > Magnoliopsida > Apiales > Apiaceae > Saposhnikovia > Saposhnikovia divaricata. The sequence continues at coordinate 60,080,095 of CM071599.1, read as the reverse complement.
CTCAGATGCAAATGTATTTTGTAAAACCAACTATTCTTGATCAAACTCTGAAGACTGGAGGTACTGATTTTCTACAAGGCAGAGCTTGTATGTCCAAGCAAAGTCGAGATACATCTGGTTTGGGCTCACATAGAGAAATTAGAGTGAATACTAGTCCTCTAGATCCTTCATCACTGGCTATTCCAGGACAAGGTGTTCCACAGGAGAGTTTGGACAGACTAAAATCAGTATAGCTGATTTATCAAAAGAGTTTGAAGAAAGATTTTCTGCTGTATTTCATGGCTGATTGGACTATGTATAAAGTTGGTGAGAATGACATTGATTTGAAACTATGGGAAGAATTGGAATATGTTCTATATATCTTCAAAGTGAAAAATCAAAGGACTCAACAAGCTGCTAATGTACGAAGGAATAAGATGTTGAAATCTAAGGCAATTAGTGGTACAAGATACACAAGTAAGTATGTTCCAAAATACAGAGATTATCATGGGAAGATCGTTGAGATGAAGAAAAATAGTGCTCGACTGAAGACAGATCTGGGTATATCTGTTTTAGATTTTAATCCAGAGTCAGAGAAAGCAAATTTTATCAGATTAGGTATTGACATGAGAAAGAACAAAATATATTCTCTGAGATCTGTAATCTATCAGACTGGTGAAGATAATCCTGAACTTAAAGAGATTAAGAAGATCATGCAGATAGAACTCGAGAATGCAGAAAGAAGATTGCTTATAGACTATCTCAGATCAACACCAGATGTTGAGGAAATTAAGTAAATAAAGCTCTGTAAGTATTTCTTGTTTTCTGTAAATTTTGTTTAGGTAGAAGTTTAAATTCTGATTATTTATTAACTACTGTATTTGTATTATTGTTTTGACATCATCAATTATTATTAACTTGTGCATTTTTGCTAATGAACAAGTTGGGGAGATTGTTAAATATAATTGATGTGAATATGTCAGTGTTTAAGTGTTACAGAGGTTCATCAGAGTTTAACTGAAAGTTGAAAGCGGTCAGAGTTTAATTAAACTCTGACAGATGGAAGCTCGACAGGGTTTGCTAAACTCTGTCAGGAGGAAGCGTCTACTGGTCATCATCAGACTTTAAAGAATAATTGAAGATAATTATGGAAGCGATATCTTTGAAGATTAGATAGCTGTCAAAGACATTGTGTGGACTAAGAAGACGCGTAACAATCATAATTGATAACATTTGTATAGCTGATTTATAGGAGTATCAATTATCGATTGTACTGTAGCTGTATATCTTTATAAATACAGTTAGGTTAACCCTAGAAGGGTATCGAAAAACGTATTATCATTTCATTGTAACCTAAGCAGCTCTCTGTGATATTTTACATCACTGAGAGAGGAGTTATTAATTCCATACAGTTTTTGATTATTTAAATGTGTGTTAATTGTTATTCTCTCATACAAACTTGATTATATTTGTGTATTCGGCCTAACAGTAGATTTGATGCCTGCATCTTCACTTTGAGAAGATAGTTCTTGTGGGGCAGGAATGTTCTTGTCTTCACCTTCCCTTTGAGAAAGTGGTTCTTGTGGGACCATTCCTTTAGCAGTGTCTGCACCCACACTTTGAGTGAGTGGTTCTTGTGTGATTGGATCTGCAGTAGCTGCTGAACTGCTTTAAAGTTCAGGTTCTTGTGGGCTTGATCCTTTCAGAGGTGAAGTGATCCTCTGTTTCTTCTGTCTATGAAAAACTTTTGCTTCGGCTTGTCTCTTTATCTGAAGAGGTGTTGGTTTATGACCAAGCTGAGCAGCAATAGCATTTACTTCATCCATAGACATCTCAATTATTCTTTTGTTTGGAGATGTAGGTGCTGGAGAATTAGAAATCTCAAAAGTCTTCACATGTGATGTATCAGGAGTAGAGATGACAGGAATGACAGATGTATCAGGAACTTATGATTCATCAAGATTGATATCATCATCAAGATTCTGCATTTCTTCAGGATTGTAATACTAGCTCTTGTTGACTATCCTTCTTCTTTTCTTTGGCTTTACTGGCTTAACCAATTCATCAGTAACAGGAGCAGCAACTTCCTTTTTCTTCATAATTATTGAGATGGTCTTGTCATCATCACTATCAGAATCAGAATCCTGTTGCAAAAACTTTCTCTTCTCACCTATTTCTTTAGATACTCCAGACTTAATCAAAGACTCATCAATCAGAACCCCTTGTTCACCTCCTTGTGACTTCTTTTGAGTTAGGGTTGTAGTGGAGAAGTTCTTTGATCCAGATTGTCTGCCAGACACATCAGATCTAGCTGGCTTATTTTCTTTTACAACTGAAGTCTTTTTAGAGACACCAGAGGTGGTTGACTATTTAGATAAGTGTATGTGTGATGTGCTTGTGTCAGGAACAGAATGTGTTTGATCATGTCCCATAGCACTTGTGGTTAGGCCATAAAGTACAGGCAATCTCTTTTTCAAGAGAACTCAGACCCCATCAGGAATGTAAGGATTTCCCTCAAAACCATTTGCCTTATCCGATTTAACCAAAGATTTGATATTGTTTTCAGAAATTTTAAAGATAGGCAAAACTATATCATTTTCAAATTCAACATTGGGACATAAATGAGAGAAAATTAATTGAAAAAATCTAATAAAACAGACATAACCACATTTATCTGTTTTCCTAGCATTTAATGCTCTCAGAGTAAAAGACCCATAATCAAACACAGTATCATGGATTAGAGAGTACCCAATGTGAACTGAAGAGGTCGGTAGTGCATCAAAGTTAGAGACTTTGTTCAAGAAGCACCTAGTGATGGTATCAAAGAAGAAATTCCATTCCTTCTTAAGCTTGGTTCTGTATAACTCTCCAAACTTTCTTGGTTGTCCATTATAGCCCAGACTCATAGCAAACGCCAACAAAGAAGCATCAGTAATTGTTGTTGGAGTCATAACATTGAGATAAGGTAATTGCAGAGCTTCAACGACCACTTCTGGAGTAACATGATGTGTAACTCCATTGTATGTAAAGGCCAAGTTAGGCTTTCTTGAGGGTTCACATACACCAAAGATAGCAGTATTCCAAACCTGCATTACACACTTGAAAGAAACTTTGACGGGTGCCGTTAAAGCATAATTAATCGGACTAGACGCCAAGAAATCCTGAATGATGTGAAATTCATTCGACAGCTCCTAATGGTCAAGAACCGCAACATAGTTGTTAGGAGCAAAAGTGACACCATTGATAACAACCTTATTGTTTACAAACGATGAATTCTCCATTTTCGTTGTGATGGAGAGAGATTGAAATTTTGAGCAATTAGGGTTTATGTTCGCACAATGATACAGAGAAAAGGCAATACTGATAGTTTTTACAATAATGAATCAATTTAGAAAACTAAATTGATTTTAGACAGACTAATGATTTCTCAAAGACAGGTGTTAGTAATCGATTTGTGCAAAATAAGTAATGGACCAAATTACGTGAGAGAGTGGCGATAACCGCACGCGACACGACTTACGATGTGTATCTATATTTATCAATGAGTAAAACACGCACGCTCGTATTATTCAAGAAATACACTTGTGATAATGATTAAAAATGTGGCAATGAAATATTTAATTTAAAAAATCAAATATCACTATCTCAAAATACCTGGTACCGTTAAAGTCAGAATACGAAGAGTTTCTTGACTTCGTTACTCTCCCATCTCTATTTAACACCTAGAGACTTGTCCATTATCCCTTTAACTCTTCATTCTCTCCTGAAAATCAAAAACCCTTCACACAGCACACCTTAACACAATGTCAAAACTTACCATCAAGGAAAAGAATCTCCATCTCGTAGAGAAGAGAGATATCTTCAGTTATACTTGTGAAGAGTTTAATGCCTTTAACTGCGAAAGGCAACTTGAAACTTTGTGGCTTCAGATGGATGCTGGTCTTGATGAAATAAAGAGAGAAAGACCTGCAAGAGTGATCGACATCGATGCTGCTCTTCAAGCAACATTTGCATGGCTTTCCTCTAAGGCATCCTCATCCAACACCACTAACCATTGTTAATTAATATGTCAGCAAAAATAACCTTATCCCTTTCAACTTCCACCCAAACAAAGTGGAAAAGAAGGGATCTGGGATGGCTGCTAGCAATGGAGTGGTTTGGACTTCACTTTTTATTTTCTGTTGAATAGATTATTAGATAGAGAGAACAAAAAGATGTAATACTTGCATGTAATCTCTTTCTTGTTATCAATGAAAAACTCTGTTTCTTTAATCTTATTCAATGTGTTCTACATTTTTTTATGTTTATGAACTGTTCTTCAAAGAATTAAATCAGAGAAGTAGACATGAAAACTAATCAAAGTAATCACATAAGTAACAAATTCATTAACAATAACCACAATTAAATCAGGAAACAGAACAATTAGGGAATACTTGAATTACAAATTGTACTGATAATCGAACCGTCGCATCAGGATTTGATGTTTGACTAAAGTCAGGATTGACTTTTTGTTAGTATTCGACATGCATCTAGACTTGATAATCATCAGTATTTGGTCTCCCTTTGTTCTCAGAAACTCTCATAGTTTACCATTCCCAATTCATTCACCAATTTTGTAAAAGTAGCTTCAGGAAGTGGCTTGGTGAATATATCAGCTAACTGTCGATCAGTAGGAACAAAGTGGAGTTCGATTGTTCCTTCCAGTACTTGCTCTCTTATGAAATGATATCTGATACTGATATGCTTAGTATGAGAATGCTGGACTGGATTTCCTGTCATAGCAATAGCACTTTGGTTTTCACAATAAAAAGGTATTTTTGAAAATGATAAACCATAGTCCATTAGCTGATTTCTCATCCACATGATCTGAGCACAACAGCTTCCAGCAGCAATATACTCAGCTTCTGCAGTTGATGTTGAGATAGACTTTTGCTTTTTACTAAACCAAGAAACTAGTCTTCCTCCAAGAAAGTGACAACTGCCTGAAGTACTTTTCCTGTCTATTTTGCATCCTACAAAATCAGCATCTGAGTAACCACATAGACTAAAGTCAGACTCTTTAGCATACCAAAGGCCAAGTGATGGAGTGCCACTCAAGTATCTAAAAATCCTTTTAACAACAATGAGATGTGGTTCTCTGGGGTTTGCCTGAAATCTTGCACATAGACAGGTAGCATACATGATATCTGGTCTGCTAGTAGTTAGATACAAGAGTGAGCCAATCATACCTCTGTAGTTAGTTACATCTACTTCAGTACCTTGATCAGGATCAAGTTTGGTACCTGTAGCTATGGGAGTTGAAGCAGTAGAACTATCTTGCATGTTAAACTTTTTCAGCACATTCTTTTTATACTTTGACTGATTGATAAAGATCCTATCATCAGTCTGTTTAACTTGCAGACCTAAGAAATAGCTCATTTCTCCCATCATGCTCATTTGATATCTAGACTACATTAGCTTTGAAAACTTCTCACACAATTTGGAGTTAGTTGACCTAAAAATGATATCATCAACATAAATCTGAACTAACAGCAAGTCCTTACCATGATTCAAATAAAATAAGATTTTATCAATTGTACCTCTTTTGAAACCACTTTCCAGTAAGAATTGAGCCAGAGTTTCATACCAGGCTCTTGGAGCTTGCTTTAGTCCATAAAGTGCTTTAAGGATCAATGAAGCCAAGAGGTTGTTCAACATATACCTCCTCTTCCAGTTCTCAATTCAGAAAAGCACTTTTAACATCCATCTGGAACACTTTAAATTTCTTGTGGGCTGCATATGCCAGAAAAATTCTGATGGCTTCTAGCCTTGCAACAGGAGCAAAAGTCTCATCATAGTCTATTCCTTCCTGTTGAGAGTACCCCTTTGCAACAAGCCTTGCTTTATTCCTCACAATAGTGCCATCTGCATCTGTCTTGTTTCTGAACACCCACTTTGTACCAATAATTGATCTACCCTTTGGCCTTGGTACAAGTTTCCAGACTTCATCAAATTCATTCAGTTCTTCTTGCATTTCTGTAACCCAATCAGCATCCTTTAGTGCATCTTCAACTTTCTTTTGCTCCTCATTTGACAGAAAGTTATTATAGAGGCATTCATTTTGTGTTGCACTTCTGGTTTTAACACCTGCATCAGGATTCCCAATAATCAAATCAGGATTATGGCTTTTAGTCCATTTCCTTGCTGATGGTAAATCATTCCTTGAATTGGATTCTCCCCCTAGATTGGTGTTATCTTCAAAAGAACTAGAATTATTAGAAGGTCCCCCTGAGATAGTGCTATCTCCTCCTGAAGTGCTACCAGGATTATCACTTGAATCTGTTTCTGATGAATCTCCTCCTGATGTTTGAGTTGTATCAGTACTGATGGTATTTTGCTGTTTCTCCCCCTCAACATTTGCATTATTTGAGTCATCATCAGTAACTGGTCTTTCATCAGGCATTAGTCGATCGTCAGATGGAGTATCAGTATCTGACATCACTTCATCAGAATTCTTGGTAGCTTCATTTGTAAAGATCAAACTATCATGTGAGTCTTCAGCAATTCCTGTTATCTTTTTATCATCAAAAGAAACATTGATAGACTCCATGACTGTCCTTGTTCTTAGGTTATCGACTTTAATGGCTCTTGAAGTTGGATAGCCAATAAAAATGCCCTCATCAGCTTTAGTTTCAAATTTCCCTAGCTATTCAGGATGAGGTCTAAGAACAAAGCACCTGCAACCAAACACATGTAGATGTTTCAGACTTGGTTTCTTCTCTTTAATCATTTCATAAGGAGTGACACCATGTCTGTTGCTTAAAGTAATGTTCTGAGCATAGTATGTTGTGTTGACTGCTTCTGCCCAGAAATATGTAGGTAGCTTAGCTTTCTCCAACATTGTTCTGCCAGCTTCAATAAGAGTTCTGTTCTTCCTTTCAACTACTCCATTCTGCTGGGGTGTGCAAGGAGCAGAGAATTGTTGAACTATTCCTTTGTACTTGCAGAACTCTTCCATTACTGAATTCTTGAATTCAATTCCATTATCACTTCTTAGAATCTTGACTTTGTACTTTGTGCCAGTCTCAATAAGTCTCACATGGTCCAAAAGTATCTCAGCAGTTTCATCTTTTCTGTGCAGAAAATAAACCCAGGTAAATCTAGTATATTCATCAACAATGACTAGTGTATACCTTTTCTTACTGACGGACATAATGTTGACTGGTCCAAACAAGTCAAGGTGTATCATGCGATATGGTTCTTCAATTTAGGATTAGATTTACTCTTGAATGATGTCCTTCTCTATTTAGCCTTCGGACAAGCATCACAGAGTCCATCTGGAGTATACAACGCCTTTGGTAATCCTCTCACCAAATCTTTCTTAACCAACTCATTGATGTTATTGAAGTTGAGATGAGAAAGATTCTTGTGCCAAATCCAACTTTCATCTACTATTGCTTTACTGATGAGACATGTTGAGGGACCATCAGTATTGGTATAGACGTTGGCTTCATAAATGTTACCACGTCTTTGACCACTTAAGACAATCCTTCCAGATGTTTTACTGATCACTTCAAAGTGAGTATCATTGAAATTGACATGATAACCTCTGTCTGTGATTTGACTAACACTAAGCAGATTGTGTTTGAGTCCTCTCACCAGAGCTACTTTCTCAATGATGACATTTCCAATGATTATATTGCCATTTCCCAAAGTTTGTCCAATGTTGCCATCTCCATAAGACACTGTTGGGCCAGCCTTCTCTTCAAATTCTGATAGTAAGGTTTTGTCTCCAGTCATGTGAACAGGACATCCACTATCCATGACCAACACATTTTTCTTTTTACCCTGCAATCAGAATCACAAAGAGCTCAGTTAGAATTTTTAAGAACCCATACTTGTTGGGTTCTTTTTGCATGCAATTTAACGTTTTTAGCAGCAGAAGTCTTTTTAACAAAAGCAATTCTGTCAGATTTAAATCCATCAGAATTTGCTTTGTCATTATCAGAATTAACAGATGCATGCTTAGTATTCAGACTCTTTGTTTTACCAGAATTTGTACATTTATTAAACTTTGGCAACGGATCATAATGATTGTAGTACAAACAATGGTATTCTTCAAATGTATAAATAGAAAGCAATTTACTGCCACAGTGAAAACAAGGATTCTGTGGTTTATAAAATAATGATCTATTCCTAATGTCAGACTTAGGAACTACAGTAGCCTTCTTTTTACTCCTCCTGCAATCAATAGCAAGATGATTAGAGTTACCACAGTTAAAGCATGTTTTCTTTGGTGCATTTGGAATATACTTATAATTGTTCTCTTTGTTTATTCCAGTTTTACCATTCATGTTCCTCTTAGCAGTAGTGGTTTTCTCTCTATCTGTCACTTCACAGATTCTGTGTCTCAGTTGTTTCTTAGACAAAAGACTTATATTTTTTTTGACAGTTTTAGACTCAGAATTTTGTGTAGAAGTAGATCCCTTTTCTAAAGTAGATTTGGGATTTTATGGATACAAATACTTAACAGGTTTTAATTTAGTCTTTGTTCTGTCTATAACATGTCAGTAGGTTTTTGGATTTGTTAACTTATTCACAACAACTCTTCCTGGTTTTGTTGTTTCAGTAGTAACAACTTTACCTTTATTCTTCTTTTTGTCCTCTGGTTTATAACCTAGACCCTCTTTCCAGTTCTTATCTATGATAAGATCATGTGTTTTCTTTCCAGAGTGTGTCCCGGTTCTGAGTTTCTCATTAGAATCATTAAGTTCCTTTTCAAGTGCAGTACATTTAAACTCCATTTCTAGCTTCATGTTCTTAGCCTTCTCATATTCATTTTGTACTTCTTGCATAAAGAGTAACTCAGCTTCTAGATGATCATTTCTTTTACACAATTCTGACATCTCAGATATTATTCTAGCATTTTCAAGAGATTGACTTTTAAAGCTAATATGCAGAGACTTTAAGAAAGATCTTAACTCATAAACATTATCAGTATCAAAATCAAAAACAATTTCAGGTACCTTATTTTCTGGAGCAGCAATCTCATCCACATTTGCCATTAATGCATAGTTCACCTTTTCCTCTTCAGAGTCTGAGGAAGAGTCCATCCAATCCTTGCTTGATGAGATAAGAGCTTTGGTCTTAGCCTTTTTGCATTCAATTGCAAAGTGACCCATTCCATCATAGTTGTAGCATTTGACTTTTGACTTGTCAAACTTGCTGCCTTTGCTTTCATTCTTCTTGTACCTGTTTTTGTCAGTATTGAATGGTTTCTTCTGAGAGTTGCCTTGTCTTCTAGCCTTTCTGAATTTCATCTTCTTGAAGCCTTTGACTATCATAGCAACCATTTCCATCATGTCAGAATCAGTAGACTCATCATCAGTATCAGTATCAGGATTGGCGTCAGGATCTGATGATGAGTCATCAGTATTGGACTCAGCTACTCTACTTTTCCTCCTTGAAACCTCCACAGCTTTTCCTTTTGATTTTGATTCAACATTCAAAGAAACAGTCTTTGCTTTATTGTTTTTTTTATTCTTCCTTTGTTGAACCTCAAGATCTTTGGTTCTTAGCATCCCATAGACTTCATCAAGAGACACAGCATTAAGATCATACTGATGCCTAATGATAGAGGTTTGAGTATCCCACTCCTCAGGCAAAGCTCTAAGAAACTTGGTATTCGAGTCCTCTGGTTCATACTCTTTTCCCACCAGAGATAGATTATTCAATAATTTCAGAAATCTATCATACAGATCAGTGAGGCTCTCATCAGATTTTTTCATCAAACTGTTCATACTCTTGAATCAACAGAGCCCTTCTGTTCCTTTTGATAGATTCAGTACCCTAGCATTGAGTTTCCAAAGTTTCCCAGATCTTCTTAGCAGTTTTACATGCTATCACTCTATTTGACATGACAGCATCAAGGCTATTATGAAGAATATTCTTCACCTTTGCATCTCTGAGTACTTCAGCCTTTTCCACAGGAGTCCATTCAGCCTTTGTCTTCTGAACATAGTGCTCAGGTATAGTATCTGTTCTAGCAACCAGTCTCCTAGGGATATATGGACCATCATATATTCGATCGAGATAGTTAGGATCAGTTGCCTCCAAATACATCAACATCTTTACCCTCCATGTGGGGTATTCAGCCTTTTTGAGAACAGGGATTTTAATACTTTCATACTTGCTTGTCGACATCTTAAGATCATTTTTGATTGTAATTTATCAGTTTGCTTTGTTACCAATTGTTACCTAGTGAAGAACAATTGTAGAAGGGGGGTTTAATACAATTGTATAAGATTTTCGACTTAAAACAGAAATGATAACACAAGTATGAATAAATAACAGCTTAATTAATTCTGATATAAAACTGTTACAAATTCTCTCAAGAAATTTTGATGTTCTTGAGAGCTGCTAGGTTACAAGATAATTCGTGTAAGCAATTACATAAATTTTAAACCTAAACTGTGTTTATATAGCATACACAGCTGCACTATCAACTACAAGATATATCAAATCAATTACATACATCTCTTAGTACATATCTTGAATGATAGCTGCGTTCCTATAAATCAGGAACCGACATATCAATCTCTCTTGATTCCTGGACTGATGTATATCCTCGTGTAATCCTGATCAGCCTCCAATGATGATAACCTAATACTGACGGTGCATTACTGATGACATCAGCATCAGTATCTGATCAGTAGTCGAGATCCTGACCATCACTCGAATTAATATCTAACACTCCCCTTCGAGTTGATGTGTGACGCTTCTGATTATGCGGTAGGAGCCATTTTAGGGCAACGAATTGATAAGATGCCACATGTCATTTACTACGCTATCAAAACTTTGAATGATTCCCAACTTTATTCTACCACCGAAAAGGAACTTCTAGCTGTAGTCTTTGCTCTCTACAAGTTTCGGTCTTATCTTATCGGTTCAAAAATCATTGTCTACACCGATCATGCCGCTCTTCGTTATCTATTCTCTAAGAAAGACTCTAAAGCCCGATTGATTAGGTGGATTCTCTTGCTTCAATAGTTTGACCTAGAAATTAGGGATAAGAAGGGTTCTGAGAATGTTGTCGCCGATCATCTTTCTCGCTTTATAGTGGAGTCCACCATCGACTCTCCTGTAAACGAATCTTTTCCAGACGAGAAACTTCTGTCCATCTCTACTCCCCCTTGGTTCGCCGACATTGTCAACTATCTTGCAACCGGCGACATTCCCTCTCATTGGTCCGCACAAGATAAATCCAAATTCTTTTCACAAGTCAAACATTTCTTTTGGGATGACCCGTATCTCTTTAAATATTGTCCCGATCAAATCATTCGGAGGTGCGTCCCAAATCACGAGTTTAGAAGTATACTGTCCTTTTGTCATGACCAAGCTTGTGGAGGGCATTTTAGTGCTAAGAAAACAGCCGCTAAAATCCTCCAAAGCGGTTTTTTATTGGCCTACTTTGTTCAAGAATGATGCCGAATACTGTGCCGCGTGTAACAGGTGTCAACACTTAGGAAAGATCACTAGGAGAAACATGATACCAATGAGCCCCATCTTAATCATTGAGATTTTAATGTATGGGGTATCGATTTTATGGGCCCATTTCCTAGTTCCTTTAGCAACCTCTACATTCTGTTAGCGGTTGATTACGTGTCTAAGTGGGTGGAAGCCATTGCTACTAAGTCCAATGATAACATGGTCATTCTTAAATTCCTCATCAATTTGACAAAGGCAAGCACTTCAAGACTCATCAAGTTGAGTCTCTTTTGAAAAAGTACTCAATAACTCATAGGATAGCCACCCCTTACCATCCTCAAACTAGTGGTCAAGTTGAAGTTTCGAATCGTCAAATTAAGCAAATTTTAGAAAAGACTGTCAACTCGAATAGGAAGGATTGGTCAACTAAGTTGATAGATGCCTTGTGGGCCTATTGGACCGCTTTTAAAACCATTTTAGGCATGTCCCCTTATCGGAGTGTTTTTAGAAAGGCCTGTCACTTACCCGTTGAGCTTGAACATAGGGCCATGTGGGCCATTCGTGAGTTGAATTTTGACTTATCAACTGCCGGTAGTCATAGGAAGTTGCAATTTTCTGAACTCGTGGAGTTGAGGAATGAAGCCTATGAGAACGCTAAAATATATAAACAAAGAACTAAGCTTTTTCATGATAAATCTATTTTGAGAAAATCTTTCTTTCCCGGTCAAAAAGTTCTTTTGTACAATTCTAGGCTTCATTTGTTTCCCGGGAAATTGAGATCCTGATGGGAAGGTCCTTACATTGTTAGGATTGTTTTTCCTCACGGTGCTGTTGAAATTGAAAATCCTAAAAATGGTGACATATTTAAAGTTAATGGACAAAGACTCAAACCATTTTTAGAGCTGCCAATTGATCCCGAGGAAGAGGTTATCCACCTCATCGATCCAGATTCAAGTAAGTTTCTCCAGTAGGTAGTGGTTAACTCTCTTTCATCCTTATCAGGTATTTTCTCACCATTCTCCTTTATCATTTATCTTGCATTTACATACATTGAGGACAATGCATGATTTAGGTATGGGGGAGGGTTTTAGTGTAAATACATAAAATTGAAAAATCCAAAAAAATTAAAAAATTTGAAAAATCCAAAAAAAATAAAGATATTTTAGCTTAGTTGTCCTTCCCGCTCTTTGAACTTTAGAACTAGTTAGTGTTAACTGTTTTTAAAAATTATATGTATAATGCCTTTAGATAATTTGAACGTAGTCAAGTAAGGTTTTCCTCATGAAACTTGTGTCGAACAAATTTTTTGCTTAAAAGTCCAAGACGTCACATTTGCACAAGACTTTTGATGGAAAAATTGTATAAGAATGTTAGTCGATACCTGAGAGAGAACCCACATGTTAGAACAAAGTCGAATCAAACCTTTACAAGATTTGTCCATATAGTGTTCAAAAAAAAACAAATCAATAAATGTTTGTAATTGTAGAGTGCTAATGTAAGTGTGTAATAATAAATTCTTAATAGGGAAATCGGCTAGGTTGGGCTCTTTGGTAACCCGAGTAAGTAAGTCCGAGGGGACTTTGTGCCTAGTAACCTAAGGTCCTTTGTGATCTGGGATTGTTGACCTAAAACTCGCTAAATGGGTATCGATGCAAAAGTCTTTTGGGACCTCAACCATTGCACAGTCGGTCTATGCAAGAACCCTAATTTTTGGTAATATTTTCTTTTATTTAATATCATGTGGCATTGTCAATTTGGAAGCTTTCTAGTCATCCCTGTTGATTAATAGAATTGATTGTCTGAGAAACTGTGTTGTTGCATTCATTATGTAAGATAAAAGGAAGATTGTGAAGGCAAGAGTCTTATTGTTAGTAAGATTTATAAAACTTGGGATTTGAGAATGATTAGAGCATTAAAAGATTTATTAAGGATTATGACGCGGAATTATGGACATTCGAGGGATTTACACAATTAAGTACTTAAGGAATTATAAGGAAAATCTCTACGCGACAAAATATTATTACGAGAGATTAATTAAGATACGATACGAATTAAAGATTAAATGACAAGCATTGGTGGAAGAATAATGATACAAGGAGTAGTATTGCATGCAAGTCCCATGCAACCAAGTGGTTAGGAATGAGCAAACTAGTTAACCAAATGGAAGAGGAATAGTAACTAGTTACATTGCTTTTTCAAAAGAGGAGACAAGAAGTACAAGAGGCCATACCATGCTAGTACCTTGCTTATACATACAACATTATGTATCACCCAACCTCACTTTATCAATTATTCACCCAACAACAAAAAAAATCAAAAACACAAACCCCCCCTCCAAGAAGCTCTCGGCCAAGCATAGAAAAGGAGAAGAAAAATTCTTCTTCCTCCATTTCTCATCACTCATAAATCAAGACATAATTCCTAGGCCCTCTCCATCATCTAAGCAAGGTATGTTAAGAGTTTCAAGCCCTTTCATCCATCCAAATTCAAGTTATAAATTGTTAAAGATATTGTGAATAGTAACCATGTTAGTTATTCTTTTAGATCTTGGATGGTATGGGTTGTAGGAGACCATTCAAGGTGTTCCTGAGTTTTGTAAGGCTTACCCAAGGCTCCTAGGTGCTCAAGAAGGTATAAAAATCATAAACCCTTTTGGTCATGTAGTGTTAATGATGTTTGGTGATAGATCCATGTGTTATAGTGTTAATCTTGGTTGTAAAAGTAATGGATGACATGGATCTTGAGTTTTGATGTTGTGATCGTGATTTTTATGATTGTGGATAGTATATGTATCTCCATGAATGTTATAAAGCATGAACTAAGTGAATTAGGTATTGGTTGTGTTGTGGACTTGAGAGAATTGGTTGATCTAAGTGATACATGCTTGCTGAGTTTTTCCAGAAACATTGACCTGTCTTGTAACATGGTTTTGAACCCCCAAATATTGTCCCCTGAGGTCCTACCATATATTGTTGGAAAGATAATTGAATGTAGTTTCTGGAAATGTAAGGTTAATGACTAGGTGATGTATATATTTTAAGTTATGGCCGGAGAAGTAAATTGTGTTTCTGGATTCCGGGCTGCACTAAGTGACCCCCTTGTGAACCTTGTTTAAACCCCTAAAAATATATGTGGGATCATGGAAAAATTGGAGAAGTTAGGGAATGCAGTGTTGAAGGCTACCCAAAAAGAATTGGATTAAAATATGAATTTTTGAATTTTATAAAAATGCTAGAGTAAATTTCGCGCAAGGGAAAAAGTCGTTAGTGGAGCATAATTCTAGGGGTAATGGTTATGATTCGAATGTAGTAACTAAATTAAGTTGAATAAGTGATGAGCTTAACCGAGTGATGACATGAACCTATAGTGGGGCTAGAGTGTCATAAGATGAAGTCATTAAGTTAATTTCGTATCCCCTAAACCCCCGTAATTAAAGAGATATTGTTAAGGTACTAACGAGCGGTTATTGCTTATGTATAGATCGTTCCACTCCGCACGCTCGACCACCCCAACCAAACCAAGGCAAGTTTACTTTTCAAACCTTACATATACAAGGACTTTCACTGTTGTGTTTGTAGTTTTCAACCATATCAAATGCTATGTTTATCGAAGTATTGATGCAATTGAGATTGTATAAGTACATATATGTTTGTACCCCTTGAACTTAGATTGAAATGTTTTCTTCGGACAACGACTCTAGCAATAGAGGTCGTAGCGGTCCATATATACTATTGACCGGGGAGCGGTATATTATGATATCGTATCTAGATTGCGAAAACCCGAAGGGTCATTCGGGGAGTATCGTATACTCAAGTAATTATGTTCATATCTTCGTAAATACTCGATACCCTATCTTGGATTAAAAGTTTATTTCATCGAATAATTATTTTATTAATTATTAATATTAAATCTTAAAATATTATTTATTAATTATCGTTCATTATTTAAAGATGAAGTCAATCCAAGATACATTTAATACTTTCAAACTCGAACTCTTTCGAACTCAAAACATTTTCGAAAACCCCCGGTCAGGTTCTGCTTCTTGTATGATTTCAAGAATCATCGGTCGACTGATGTCGGACCTCAATTACTCTGTTTTCAATCAAAATCAAGTTTTCAAAAGAAAAAGAAAAATGGACTCTGGCAGGTGTGGGAACAGTTGACGAACGATTCCCGGGATGTGTAAGCGGCCGTGAGCCAGGCGGTCCATCAATTATTATTCCGGCCCAGGTGTTGCCGAAGGATGATTACGGATGTAGTTTTCATCAAGGGTAATTACGGATGTAGTTTTCACCCGGGGATAGTTACGGATGTAGTTTCTATCCTTCTACCCGTAGAGAAGACCCGCGGATTATTGGACTTGGATGTGGCGACTGATCATCGTCAATCCTTGTCAGGTTTTGTGTTTTCTTTAAGTCCCATTCCTCCATTTTGGAAAAATGCTTTGACACGGCTTCTTAGGCTTTGGTGCCAAGTTGCTGATAGTGTTCTATTTTGATGAGAAAGATGTTGACTCAATGCAGTATCTAGAACTGCAAGTTTATTTTGAAAACAAGGGCACATATTGTTGCACCTTCGGAATTTATCGACAATGACAAGTGATTTTATATCTGATTGATACAAACAAGTTTAATAACTGCTAATCATATGAAATGTTATATTGCTTACCTTATACATATATTTCTTGCTGAGCTATAGTTGCTCACCTTTGCTTGTTTTCAAATTTACAAACACAACAGCTAAGCGAAATGGCAAGACCCAGGCAGACTACTCGAAAGCAGGTGACTAGACCCGAGCCAGCAGTTGAGATTCCACCAGTAGGCCCCATTAGCCGGATTGGTTGGCAGCTTTTGTTAGTTCGTTTTATTTATCAGTATGACCTGTGCAAGGCCGTGTATCGTAACAAACTTTCAAGCCGCCAACTTCGCTTCATATCGAAGTGTTGCTGGTAGCATAAATACTATTTAATTCGATCTGTAATAACTCTGATACTTTTATTTCTGCTTAATCAATGCGGTGACGTTTCTGAGGCTCTAACCTGTGTGTGTGTGTGTGTGTGTGTGTGCGGTGTGAGTTTATTGTGGGGTCGATGGTTGTTTTATATATATCATGTGCAAGAACAGGTATGTTATTAATGGAAAATGGACCGTGAGCACCTAGATCTCCGACCCCAGATCTGGGGGCGTCACAGTCTAACTACTAAGAACGTGAAATTTGGCTAGAACCTTGTTTTGATAGAGATTGGGTCATTTCAATATTGTTTGAAAAAGAGAAAATATTCGTATGCACTTTATCCATCAAGGGCCTTAAATTCACTACACACCTTGGGATTTTTTGTAAACTTTTAGAGTCTAATCATGTGGATTGTGGGAACCTATAACTTGGCTATTATTAGAATAATCTTTAAGGCATATATTTTCCTACAAAATTGTTTTGTTTACACCAATGAAAGCTAGAATAAAAGTAGAAAGTTGGATACTTGCTGATTTATTTCAAAGATTTTATGGGTATATCTTCTGTAAACCCTTAGGAGACAACACTCCTCTTGTAGAGATCGTCTATGAGTTTAACGGGTTGGTAAACCTAAAATTACCCGTGATTCCACGACAGTGAGTATAGGATTTTTCATTGAGCATTTTTCTTTTTGTTTTACTCGAGGACGAGCAAAAGATAATTATGGGGGCATTTGATAACTGCATATTTTTGCATATTTTTATTACCTATTTATTGCTTGAACTCGTATTTTAATAAATTATTTTGTTGTATTTCAGGAAGTTCAAGAAAAAAAATCAAGAAATGGCAAAATAAAGTGTTAGGAATAATTCATAAGTTGTGATGTTAAGAATAGAATTTTGCTAATACTTCTTGTATATCCTGATCTTATAAAGGATTTAGCACTTTGTATAGGATATATGTGTTAGACAGTAATCTGTAGAGTTTAGTCAGGAATAGTGTGTCAGAGACTACATGTCAGGAACAATGTATAGGGGACTACATGTCAGGAACAGAGGAGCAGATCCTGATACAGTAAGTCAGATCCTGATCAAATACTGATGGGATAATCAGATCCTGATGCAATGGGAAATCCTGATATCAGTCGTGTTATTGATGATGTCAGTCGTGTTACTGATGATGTCATTATGGATGCTACAGAAACTGGCAAGTGCTATAAAACAGGATCTTTGTTTTGGAAAACAAGCAAAAAGATATCGTGAAGGAAACGAATTCTCTATTGATGGAAATTATCAACTGGACGGCATAACATTGTCATAGATAGATTACAATTCTGTTATTAGTTGATAGGTAGCATTATAAATACTCTCTCTATATCATTGTAAAAAGTGTGAGTTCGTAAGATTTGAATTCGAGAGTTCGAAATAAACAGAGAGAGATTTGTATTGTCAGCAGCTGCTAAAGGAATTGTACACCTTTGGTAGAGTTTGTATTTAATTATTTTAATACAAACAAAGTTTGATTCATTCGTTTATTCTAGTTCATATAATCAAGCAAAAATCAGACATGATTATATAACTTGTATTCAACCCCCCTTCTACAAGTTATTCGAGTTAACAATTGGTATCAGAGCAGGTTGATTTCGAATAATCATAAAGATCTGCAATCATGTCTGGTTACAAGGATGGTAATACTAAGATCCCTATGCTCAAGAGAAACGAATATACTCTATGGGAAGTGAAGATGTTGCATCACTTCGAAGCAACAGATCCTGATTATCTTGACAGAATCAGAGATGGGCCTTTTGTTCCAACAAGGCTTGTTCCTCAAGCAACTGTCGAAGGAAAAGTTGTTCCAGAACATATAGCAGAAAAGCCTAAATCTGAATGGACAGATAAGGAAAAGGAGAACGTTCTTAAGGATGCTAAAGTGAGAAACATACTATTCAACAGTCTTGATTCTGTTCTCACTAACTATGTTCTCTCGTGTAAAACTGCTAAGGAGATATGGGACAATCTAAAGGTTCACTGTGAAGGAACGAAACCTGTCAGGAAGAATATGAGGACACTTCTCATACAACAGTACGAGTACTTTGAATCCAAGTCTGGTGAGTCACTTACTAACACCTTTGATAGGTTTACTAAACTCATCAATGAGATGGCCATGCATGGTAAATATTATGACTTGGAGGATATGAATACGAAGTTCATGAAAGCTCTTCCTGATTTCTACAATGAGAAGATATCTGCAATTGAGGAAGCTAATGATCTTGATGAGATATCATTAGAAGCAGTTTATGGAAAATTGAGAGCTTATGAACTTGACAAGCAGCAGAAAAAGAGTAGGAGTGAAGGAAAGATGAAAACTGTTGCACTCACTGCTCAATCTGAATCAAAGAATCTTCCAGAAGAAAAGTTTGAATCTACTGAAAGAGACTTGAGAAAGAAGAAGAGCAAAGAAAGTTCTGAGTCAGAGACTACAGATATAGACTCTGAAGATAATGATTCTGAATCAGAGATGCAAGAACTCTTTGCTATGTTTGCTAAAGCTTTCAAGAAAGGAAGATTCAACCGGAGAAGATTTAGCAAAGGCACTTTTCAGAAGAAAGAGGAGAAGAAGAATGACAAAGGAAAAAGTACAATCATCAAGCTTGATAAAGCCAAGATCAAATGCTTTAATTGCAGTGAGCTTGGACACTTTGCTAGTGAGTGCAAGAAGCCTAGGAATTCAGGGAAGGGTAATGCACTCATGGTCACATAGAAGGATTGGGCAGACTCCAGTGATTCTGAAGGTGAATTGGATTATGACAACATTGCTTTGATGGCAAGTGCTTCGGACAAGCCTGGATCTCCGAAGAAAACTTCTTCATCTTCTGTTAAGGTATCACTTCACTCTCTTGATTCATTTGATAGATTAGATTCTGAAGATATTAGATCTATTCATGTTGAGTTTAAGAATCTTATGACTAATTTCAAAATTCTTGCTAGTGAAAAAGTTGAACTCAAGGCTAAGAATGATGAATTAGTTAGTAGAAATAATTTTCTTGAATCTGAGTTAATTCAAATGGAAGAATATAAGTTAAGTTCTGATAAAGCTAAGCATGATTATGGTGTTATTCTTGAGGGTTATGACTATGTCAGAAAAGAACTAGAGGAAGAGAGAGATGTGATTAAAACCATTAACAATTCTGGTAAAAAGACTCAAGAAATCATTGAAAATCAAATTCTTGGTAAAGTTAATGGTTTAGGTTTTGATAAGGCTAGGCAAGAAGATACTGTAGCTATTGTCAATGATGATAGTAAAACTGAAGCTAGCACATCTAATTCTGAAGGTAAGAAGATAGTTTCCGAACCTAAACATGTTAAATTTGTTGATTCTAAAGGTACCCAGTTGTGCACAAAAGAATTAACAATAGCAATTCAGATGAGAGAGTGTTAGAAAAACCTAAGAATGTCAACATAGGTTTTCTGTCTAAGTCTCAGTTGAAACAGAGACTAGAAAGTATTTCAGAGTCTAGCAAGATTAGAAGAAATAGGGATGGAAATGAAGGTATTAACAAAGAGAATAATTACAAGAATGTACCTGATGCACCTAGGAAGAAATGCTATAAATGTGGAAATCATAATCATTTAGCCCTAGACTGCAATCAAAAACCTTCTTGGAAAACTGAGTCCAGATTCCCCAAGACTCAGAGAATTCAATACCAACCACAAGAACCCTGTTATCATTGTGGTAGTTTACTTCATTCCATTTATATGTGTAAGGAATATCATGAACTGTATTATGACTATTATTCTCTAAAATCTGAAACTCCTAGTCACAAACAGTTTGTGAAATCTAAGTCTAAGGTTGAATCTGCAACAGGTAAATCAAAAGCAAAATCTTCAAAGCCTGTTGGTTCAAAAGTTAGAAAGAAAGGATCCAATCAAAGTTGGGTCCTAAAAAATTCTAACTAGCTACTTTTTGTTTGCAGGGCACTGGAAAGAAGCATTCAGTTATCTTGGACAGTGGATGCTCTAGACATATGACTGGAAAGAAGTCCCTGCTTACAAAGTTTGAGAGGAAAGCTGGCCCAATAATATCCTTTGGAGATGGCAACAAAGGAGAAACTCTGGGATATGGCTCAATTATTTTTGGGGAATGTCATCATAGAAAATGTAGCACTGGTTGAAGGCTTGAAACACACACTTTTAAGCATAAGTCAACTAGGTGATAATGGTTACCAATCAATCTTTGACAATAAGGGATGCAAAATCTTGAATATGAAGAATGGAGACATTGTTCTGACTAGTCAGAGACATGGTAACATATATGAAGCCAGCTTGAGTGGCACATCTAAAGGAACTGTCAGATGTCTTTACAGCAAGGCATCCAATGAGGAAAGCTGGAATTGGCACAAGAAGCTCTCACATCTCAACTTCAAGAAGCTTAATCAACTTGTTAAGCATCATCTGGTGAGAGGCCTACCTCAGGCAAACTATGTGCAAGATGGACTTTGTGATGCTTGTCAGCTTGGTAAACAAAGAAGAACCACTTTCAAGAGCAAGACAGAAAATTCAATTACTGAACCATTTCACATGCTGCATCTTGATTTATTTGGTCCAGTAAGCATTATGTCTATCAATAAGAAAAGATATTCTCTAGTTATAGTGGATGACTACACAAGGTTCACATGGGTATTCTTTCTACACAACAAGGATGAAGCTCCTCAGCAAATCATGGAACTTGTCAAGAATATTCAAAATAGCTCTGACTACAAGGTCAAAGTGCTCAGAAGTTACAATGGTACAGAATTCAAGAATTCTACAATGGAGGAGTATTATGTAGACAGTGGAATTACTCAACAGTTTTCTGCACCTGTAACACCTCGGCAGAATGATGTAGTAGAAAGAAAGAACAGAACTCTCATAGAGGCAACAAGAACCATACTTGCAGATGCAAAGCTTCCAACCTATTTCTGGGCAGAAGCTATCAACACTGCATGTTTCACTCAAAATTGTACCTTGGTAAATGGTCATGGTAAGACTCCCTATGAGATGATCAAAGGAAAGAAACCAAGTGTGAAATACTTTCACATCTTTGGATGCAAATGCTATGTCCTGAAAGTTCATCCAGAACAACTCGGGAAATTTGAAGCCAAATCTGATGAAGCAATCTTTCTAGGATATTCAGCATCAAAGGCCTTCAAAGTATACAATCTCAGAACTCACATTGTTATGGAATCAATTCACGTTGCATTTGATGATAAGAAGTTTGGAATTTTGCAAACTGATGAAAGTCATAATTATCGGGACAATCAGATCTTTGCACTGCGATTTTTGATACAATAAATTAACGAGTACGAATAGAAAAATCACATTGTTAACGGTTGATTCCACGCTCTTCTATTGTATTCCCAAATTCCCTTGAGCGAAGTGTGGCATTTGTCTTCTCAAGTTAACCTCTCTTCTTGCTCCTGGGTGGCTACAAAATTTTTTCGACCAACCCTAGCAAGAAGAAAATAAGAATATATATAGGGCTAGGGATCATGGACAATTAGGTTGGGCCTTCTAATTAGATCTTGGGCATAGCCCAATGTAATTAAATATTAATTCAATCCACTAAAGAATTAATATTTGCACTACCTTTCCCAATACCGTAATTTAATTAATTAATTCGGCTCCAATATTATTTGCTTATTAAATTCCCCGTGTTTAAAATATCGCATGTCCATTAATTAAATAAATTATTGATAATTCATTTAATTAATATCTTTTATCCTTGATCATCCACTCAACCTTTATTTAATTATGCCGGAATAAATCCACCTGCAGGGTTTCACATAATTAAATCTTTTTGAGCTTTCAAGGGGACATCATTAACCCGAATATTATCAGGACATGGATTCCTTCAATAAATAATATTCACCAAATATATTATTTCATCACCCAAAATATAATGAAATAAATCAAAAGAATTATTTCATATATAAATCAAAGCATGTAAATAATATACACGTGTCAATTACTATATCTGGATTAAGAACCTAAGCATTAATAATAACATAGAATCTTAGTTCACCTTCTTAATCAGTATAAGGGAACAATTCTAAATTTGATCCTGTTCAATATACACAAAGTATACTAGTATTATTTAATAGTCAATATAAACTATTCTAAATAATACTACAGCCATACCAGTGGATTGTCCAATACCACCTGTGTTGTGAACCTTATTATATTATATAAACCGTATTTAACAATCTAATATTCTGTATCCCATTTGATACTAGATTGTCCACAATATATAATATTAGACAGCACGTAAACATTTAAATGATTCTCAATAAAACTGGGCCAGAAATAAATGTATATACTTTAAATAAATATTTTCAGTATACACCAACAATGACAATCTGGAATTTGAAAATCTTAAGTATTCTGAGATTTCCTCCAGCGATGATGAAGGTTCTCCAGAGGAAATCTCTATTGCTTCTCAAAGGAATGCTACTGTTGAGGGGGAGCAATTCAATCAAGAAGAACATAGGACTGGTCAGGATCAGACTGGTCATTCAGAGTCTACTTCATCAGGAACTGATCCTTCAGAGTCTAATGAAGGAAGATCAGGAACTAGCAGTAGTACTGAATCCACTGATTCTACTGATCAAGGGGGAGCTTTTGAAGGAAATGAACACTCTTCTACAAGAAATACCACTAACTTAGGGGGAGAGTCTAGCAGGAACCTACCACCTGTTAGAAAATGGACAAGAGATCATACCGAAGATTTGATTATTGGTGATCCAAATAGTGGTGTTCGAACTAGAAGATCAATTCAAAATGAATGCTTGTACAGTTGTTTTCTCTCAAAGAATGAACCTAAGAAGGTTGAAGAAGCCTTACAGGATCCTGATTGGGTAATAGCAATGCAGGAAGAATTGAATGAGTTTGAGAGGAACAAAGTTTGGAAACTGGTACCAAGACCTAAAGATAGATCTATTGTTGGTGCTAAATGGGTTTTCAGAAACAAGCTAGATGAATCTGGTATGATTATAAGAAACAAAGCAAGATTTGTGGCCAAGGGTTATTCTCAGGAACAAGGAATTGACTATGATGAAACCTTTGCACCTGTAGCAAGATTGGAAGCAATTAGAATATTTCTTGCATTTGCAGCTCATTCAAAATTCAAGGTATACTAGATGGATGTAAAGAGTGCTTTTCTAAATGGCAAGCTTGATGAGGAAGTATATGTGGAACAACCACCTGGTTTTGTTGATCCAAAGTTTCCAAATCATGTCTACAAACTTGACAAGGCACTCTATGGAGTAAAGCAGACACCAAGAGCATGGTATGAGACCTTGTCTAAATTTCTTATTAAAAATGGCTTCACAAGAGGTACAATTGACAAAACTCTATTCTTTAGAAAGATAAAAGGTGATTTGCTTTTAGTTCAAGTTTATGTTGATGATATTATATTTGGTTCTACTAATGAAAAGTTATGTGCTAAGTTTAGCAAGCTTATGCAGTCTAAATATCAGATGAGCATGATGGGTGAACAAAATTACTTTTTAGGCTTGCAAGTCAAACAGACTGAGACTGGTATTTTCATTAATCAGTCAAAGTATATCAAAGATCTTTTAAAAAGGTTTGACTTTCAAAATTGTGCAATTGCAAAGACACCCATGGCAACAGCCACTAAGCTAGACTCTGATCCTAAGGGAAAGAGTGTTGATAACACTAGCTATAGAGGCATGATAGGTTCATTATTATATTTAACTGCAAGTAGACCAGATATAATGTTCTCTACCTGTTTATGTGCTAGATTCTAAAGTGATCCTAAGGAATCTCATTTAATTGCTGTGAAGAGAATTTTTAGATATCTGAAGGGAACTCCAAATCTTGGTTTGTGGTATCCAAGAGAATCTGATTTATCCCTAATTGGCTATTCAGACTCTGATTATGCTGGGTGTAAAATAGACAGGAAAAGCACTACAGGTACATGTCAATTCTTGGGAAACAGATTGATTTCTTGGGCAAGAAAGAAGCAGCAATCAGTTTCAACCTCAATTGCAGAAGCTGAATACATTGCAGCAGGCAGTTGTTGTGCTCAACTCCTCTGGATTAGAAATCAGTTGATTGATTATGGTATGACACTTTGTAATATTCCTATGTTTTGTGATAATACTAGTGCTATCAAAATTGCAGAAAATCCAGTTCAACACTCAAGGACTAAGCACATTGATGTCAGGTATCATTTTATTAGAGAACATATTGAAAATGGTACTATGGAACTTCATTTTGTTCAAACTGACAAACAGCTTGTAGATATTCTAACTAAACCACTTGATGAGGCCACATTCATTAGATTGGTTAGTGAGTTAGGAATGTTAAAATTTTAGATCTTTAACATCTGCACAAGTAGCAAGGTATGTTGTTTCATCTTATAGACTTGATATTGTGTCAGGATCTATACTTGATGGCTAAATGCTTAAGCTGTAACACTTTACTTTGATAAATTACAGTATGATAGACTTGTTAATAAACATCAGGATTGCTATCAGTATGCTGACATCATCAGGATTGTATCGTCAGTATCAGGATTGTGAAATTTGTGTGTCTTACTGTTTCAAATTCTGAAGTTCATGTTATTTATTGATTCAATTCTGAGTTTTGTTAAGTCTATAATTAGCAAGTTTTATTACATGCATACTGATAATTTATGTCATTATTTATGTGAGTCTATAAACAACGATAGACAAGTAGATATTAAGAACACTTGTATTTTCATTAATCAAAAGAATTACATACATGAAAATGAAATACAATTCTTCTTTTTTTCTAACTACTACTGATAATTCTATTCTTGTCTAAAGTTGTTGCTACTTCAATTCTCAATGATCGACTTTAGGACAAGGAGTATCTCAAGAATGAATTCCTTGTCTGGGCGACTTGAATGAAAGTAGCTGACTCATCTTCATGCTTATTGAAGAAGATGAATAGCATCTCCATCAAGATCAACCTCAGACACTTCACCAAATTCTTCATCCTCAAGGAGTGAAGAGATTAGAGGAGGATTGTATCCAACTGGTAGATGTTTTAGAGGAGATTCGTGGAAATCATCTGGGTTAAGATCAAACATATCTGACTTGATGAGAAAAGTCATCTCTTCTAAGAGATAGTTCACTTGCTCCTGATCATCAAGAGTAGAGAACTTCTCAGTGGTAATGAACCAAAAGCTAGGGTTCATATGAAGATTTGGGTTGAAATCCATGATGGAAAGAGAAAAGAATGAAAAGGTTTTGGAGAATGGCATAAGGCATCGGTTTCTTTTATAGAATGACGTGGAAAGCTGAACAGTCATTTGGGAGATATCAATGCATTCAGTCATAATTATGTGTGACTGTATTTCTTGTATTTTTAAGAAATATTGAATGAATTTAACCAATTGATTTTGTTATTTCTTTTACAGGTAAAAGAAAATGCCATGTGGAAACTCCATTTAGTCTCTGGAATCAGGATGATATTGATCAGGAATACGAGTGTGTTCACATCTGGATTAGTAATTCTTTTTATTTAGAAATCACATTGAATCGTGTGATTATCCTGATGAAAAGATCACATCAGGAAAAGGAAGCTGATCAGTATTGATTTTTATCTTGATTTTACCTTGACTTATTTACTTGAAATTATTTTTGGATTTTATTTTCCAAAAGTCATGGGTAACTGCATTTTTCAGGGACTGACACCTATCAACCTAAGTGTCAACGTGGGATAATGGGTCTGAAGGATTTTTTAAATATAATTATTTTGACACTCTAATCGTGTAATTGCTTTCTCTAATTTCATTATTTAAAGCAAAAACACTCTCGGGTTCTCAAAATCACTAATCAATTTCAAAGATTTCTTAAGTTTTTTTCAGATCAAAATGGCAACTCAAAGAAGACTACCCAAATCAGTAGCTTTCAAGTTTGGTGACTTTGATTTTATGATGAACAATCATGTTGCAGCTATCACCAACAAGGAAGGGGTGTCAACTGATTTTCACTCGATAATTGACTTTATGGCGAAAGGACAATTAAGTTATGCCTTGACAGCATCTCCACAAATTAATCAAGTAGCTGTTTCACAAGCTTGGGAGAATGCTGAGGTAATTGATTCTACTCAGAGTCAATCAGGTAAGATTGTTCTATACTTAGGACAAGACTCATTTGATATTACTGAATCTGTTGTTAATTCAGTACTTCGCTTACCTATTAGTACAAATTTTGAGAATGTACCATCTGATGATGATGTGAGAACTATGTTATCTAAATTAGGTTATGATGTACCTCTAGATAACATGAGCCAGTTAAATAGATCTTTTCTTAGGAAAGAATGGTCTTTCTTCTTTGATCAAATCACTAAATGTTTTACTGGTAAATGTAGTTCTTTTCAACAAATTACTGTTGTTACATCACATATTGCATATGCCTTGCTTTATAACAGAGTAATTAATTTTGGTCACATTATCTTAAGTCAGATGTGTATTAAACTTGGGTCAAGAAATCATGACAGGAATATGGTTTATTATCACAGATTCATGCAACTGTTTATTAACCATTTCATTCCTGATGTTGAAGCTAGATTTGGTAGAGAATATTGTGTTTCTTCTTATGTACAACAAAAGAGAATTTTCTCTGACATTACAAAGAAGGACAGTGAAAAGAATCTAGATGAAATACCTGCATTACATTATCCAATTCATGTTCAGGTACTTCTAAGAACTCATCTTCCTACTATCTATAATTCTTCTTTTTTTGGTGGTGAAATGACTCAGGAATCCCAATTGGAGGAGAACCCCCTGTGTCTACCCAAGTAGCCAAAAACATTACAGTATTTGAAACAATTCTTGAACCAAATTTTGATCCACGGCTTATTGTTTCACAGAAGCCAACCTCTGGTGTTTCTCAAAAGACATCAGTTGTAAGGAAGAGAAGATTTGTTATTTCAAGTAGTAGTTCTAGTGAAGATGATGATAATATATCTCTTGCTGAGAGAGCAGAATTGAAGGCTACAATTCAACTTTCTAAGCTAGGACAAAGAGATGGAACACCTAGTCACAGCCAGGCTGCAGTCTCCCAAAAGCCTGTAGTTCTTAAAAAGGGAAAACAGTTACTGGATACTGTCTCTCAAAAGACTGTGTCTATTGAAAAAGGATCTCATCCCAAGATCACTTCTGTGTCTACACCTCTCGAGTCTTCTCAAGACAAATCTGTTGCTCACTATACTAGGAGAACAAGGAGAAAGATTCATTTGTCACCTACACACACAGTGTCAAGTCCAACTAACATTATGCAGGTCTCTACAAATAATTCTACATCCATGTCAGTATCTGGCAAGAGAGATCTGGATCTTGATTTTTCATGGGAAACTACATTGACGTACAGACTAGCTATGGAACTTATTTCAAGTGGTGAATAGTAGAATAGATCATATCACAACCACTGCAACACAAGAACCATCTAGTCAGAGGTTAGATGACTCAGGAACTGTGATTGATGATGCTGAAAGGTCTTCTGTGATGATTGAAATTGCAAGTGAGAAACCCTATGATATGGGAGGAATGACTTTGATTGATTTTTCTGAAGATCAAACCAATATTGTTCTTTCAGAGTCTATCTACCTTGAGGGTGTGTCTCAGCAACCAACACTTAAAGATGGTGACATACTAGCTATGGTGTCTAATGAAGTATTACTGAAGACATCAGAGTCTAGTGTAAAACTTGAAAGTGGTATACTGGAGCCTGTAGTTTCTGAAAAGAAAGTAAATGATTGTAAGGGTTCAGAGAGTATAGCAGCTCACTCCTTGGAGAAAACCTCAAGCCCCATGCCATATGAGGAACCCTCTCTCCATGTGAGTTCAGGTATAAAAACTTCTTCTAACCCCTATTTTTCTGTAGGTCATGAGAGCACTTATCCAAATTTGAGTGATACACTTGAAAAGATGGATAGATCCACACACAGAGAGGCTGGCTCCTGACCTGGCAAAAGGAGAGGTAGAAAGAGTGTTGACTTTAGATAGTCAAATTGAGAATGATGGTATGAATGATCAACTCCATAGTGAGGGAGAGAAAATTAGGAAACCACCATCGTTTGATTTCTGGGATCAGGTTTTTCCTGAATCTTGGTCTGAAAATATTGGTATGGATGCTGGTACTTATTCTTTTATCAAGATGTATGAGAAGCATGACTTAGCACATCACAATGCAAAGCCAGAAGTTAAAGCTCAGAAACAGAAAGAAAGGCTTGTAGAGATCATTAACAGAAGAGGTGAAAGGCTAAGACAAACTTCTACTCAACCAGTACCAGAAGAAATTCCTAATGATCCTAGTATTCCTTTGTTTGTACTTCCAATTTCAGCTAGAATTGCGACATCAACAATATCTGATCAATCTAAGGAGGAGTCAGGTTTGTAGATGTTAGTACACAGAATACTGGTGAAGGACAGGATGATCATACTTCAGCTCCAGATCAGAAAAATGAAGATGTTTGTACTTCTACTCAAGTATTATTACTTGAATATCGTTCTCAATAGGAAACTTCTTCTACAAGACTCAAAGATAATGTTATTTCTGCATCTGAAGATACAACAAGCACTTCCAACATTGAAGTCAATTCTGAAATTCTTAAGGACATTCAGAAATCTCAAAGTGATATTCAATCGAGACTTCAAATTCTTGAAAATAACCAAGTCACTATCATTGACAATCAAGCAGTTCTGATGAATCTCATTTGTTCTGTTACTGAATCTCTTGGAATTCATGTTGCTGATGTCAAAAAGGGGGAGATAAAGACAATTCAGAAACAACAACAACAACAGACTGGGGGAGATAAGCAGACTGAGAACAGAACCAAGGGTGACAGAGTTGGTAAACTTCATCATGGAAGTGGTAAAGGAAAAGAAGCATCAAATAGTTGAATTCTTTCTTCTAAGTACTAGATACATGTCTACATCTGAAGAAGGAGGTACTTAACTTCATGATCTTGAATTCATAAATTCTATTCTGGTTGTATTGTTATGTGTTTTGCCATCTACAACTTAGATTTATGCTTCAGATTCTAAATCATAAATAGGGGGAGATTGTTAGGAATAATTCATAAGTTGTGATGTTAAGAATAAAATTTTGCTAATACTTCTTGTATAAGTAGACTGAGAACAGAACCAAGGGTGACAGAGTTGGTAAACTTCATCATGGAAGTGGTAAAGGAAAAGAAGCATCAAATAGTTGAATTCTTTCTTCTAAGTACTAGATACATGTCTACATCTGAAGAAGGAGGTACTTAACTTCATGATCTTGAATTCATAAATTCTATTCTGGTTGTATTGTTATGTGTTTTGACATCTACAACTTAGATTTATGCTTCAGATTCTAAATCATAAATAGGGGGAGATTGTTAGGAATAATTCATAAGTTGTGATGTTAAGAATAAAATTTTGCTAATACTTCTTGTATATCCTGATCTTATAAAGGATTTAGCACTTTGTATAGGATATATGTGTTAGACAGTAATCTGTAGAGTTTAGTCAGGAACAGTGTGTCAGAGACTACATGTCAGGAACAGTGTATAGGGGACTACATGTCAGGAACAGAGGAGCAGATCCTGATATAGTAAGTCAGATCCTGATCAAATACTGATGGGATAATCAGATCCTGATGCAATGGGAAATCCTGATATCAGTCGTGTTACTGATGATGTCAGTCGTGTTACTGATGATGTCATTATGGATGCTACAGAAACTGGCAAGTGCTATAAAACAGGATCTTTGTTTTGGAAAACAAGCAAGAAGATATCGTGAAGGAAACGAATTCTCTATTGATGGAAACTATCAACTGGACGGCAGAACATTGTCATAGATAGATTATAATTCTGTTATTAGTTGATAGGTAGCATTATAAATACTCTCTCTATATCATTGTAAAAAGTGTGAGTTCGTAAGATTTGTATTCGAGAGTTCGAAACAAACAGAGAGAGAGAGATTTGTATTGTCAGCAGCTGCTAAAGGTATTGTACACCTTTGGTAGAGTTTGTATTTGATTATTTTAATACAAACAAAATTTGATTCATTCGTTTATTCTTGTTCATATAATCAAGAAAAAATCAGACACGATTATATAACTTGTATTCAACCCCCCCTTCTATAAGTTATTCGAGTTAACATAAAGAAATAAAGGTCAAAGAAGAGAAAAAGAAGAAGAAGGACCAAAATAGAAGAAAATTAAAGAGAAGGGGGTGTGGTGCAAGCATGAATCTTGTTATTTTTATTTTTATTTTCAAAGAAAAAATGGAGGGCTAGGATTTAACCATACCAAACAAATGAATGGTGGGGATTAATCCACACCAACCAAAATCCCAAATAATTTCCTATGAATATCCTCTTTTTTCTCTTGGAAAAGAACTCCTTAGTTTTAGAACAGCCCATTAATATTAGTGCACTCCAAAATTAACAGTTGTAATTTTTTTTGCAGCTCTTGTAACATTTTCGTTTTTAGTACATAATTTTCTTGTTTTTAATTCATTTTTAATTGGTTAATTCGAAGTGCTAATGTCAGCTTCTCCCCTGTTTCTTTCCGTTTAACTCACAAAACCTAGCTGCTCTCCTCCTTTCCTCTCTTTGTCGCCTCTTACATAAACACAAAACCATCTCCACTTTTCATTTTTTTTTCTTCGATTATAACAAACCCATCTCCCATCCTCTCTTTTCGTTCACTACAAACTAAACACCCTTCTCCCCTTCATTCCTCTCTCTCTCTCTCTCTCTCTCTCTCTCTCTTTCCCCACAAAAAACCACGACACCTCTCTCTCTCTCTCTCTCTCTCTCTCTTTCCCCACAAAAAACCACGACACCCCATTCGCCTTTTCTTTGTTTGTAATTTCGATTTTCTGAACTAAGTTATTTTCACTGGGTTTTGCTGATTGTTTCGAGTTGCCGAGCTGTTGAGTTTT
The DNA here is from genome assembly GCA_036435485.1 of Saposhnikovia divaricata. NCBI lineage: Eukaryota > Viridiplantae > Streptophyta > Magnoliopsida > Apiales > Apiaceae > Saposhnikovia > Saposhnikovia divaricata. Next base: position 60,048,737 of record CM071599.1, on the reverse strand, counting down.
GAATTTCGAGCACTGTGTTTGTATTTGTTCTTTGTAATTCTGATTCATTTGTGTAGTCGCTAGTTCGAGTTGCTTAGTTGTAGTCGTCTTCGAGTTTGGTTGTGATGGTTGCTTTCGATTTTCGTTGATGGCCTTTGTTCGAATTTCTTGCAATTTATCCGAGTTCCTGTGTTTATGGAGTTCAGAGTTCGATTTGTTAATGCTGCTGGGCTTGTTTTCTTTTTCAGCTATTTTTTTCCTTTGCTGGGAGTTCGTTTCTGCTTGGGAGTTTGTTGTTTTGATTTTGCCGAGTTAACTCTGAGTCGACTGGGCATTCTTGTTGTTGAGACTGAGTTGCTGTGCTGAGGGCGTTTCTTTCTTTTTGTTTATGTCTGTCAGTTTCTGTTTACTGTTTGGTTTTTAAGTCTTGAGTTTAGTCGGTTGATTCCCGAGTTACAGCGGAGTTGTTCATTTTACGGATTAATCGAGTCGTTTTTATTGTTCAAATATTGCGTGTTTAGTCATTTTGTTGATCTGGGTCTGATTTTGTTTCGTTCGCTGAAATCCCTTCCCCCAGTTTTGTTTTAAAAATTTCCGTGTTCGATTAGCTGAGTTCTCGTTGATAAGCGTGCATTTAATTCTAATATTATCCCTATATTTAATTTATTTTGCATTGATTTGGATTTTTATTTAATAAATTTTAATGTTTTATTGTAGGAATTAAGGAGTTATAATAAAGGAAGGCTTGGAGTTTGAATAGCAAGAGTTGGAGATAAATTTGATTAAAATTCGGATTTTCCGGGTAGCTTGCGCAGTCTGCACTGTTTGGGCCATATCTAGAGTTCTACAAGTCTGATTCTGACGATTCAATAGCCCACGGAAAGCTTAGGAGAAGAGCTTTATTTTGAAGTGGTCTTGAATTTAAAATCCAGCCGAATCAGCCCAGAAACTGAGTCAAAAAATGCAGTTACGAATTTCCTTTATTAGAATTCAATTCTAATTGGGAAATCTCCTTGTAATTATTTTAAATAATTAAAAATACTTTTATTAGAGATATTATTAGATATAATTCAGACGGTATAGACAGATCGTACGAGAAAGAGAGGCATAGGAAGAGAGAAAGAAGACGCTTGAGAAGGAGATTCAACCATTGAAGACATTCAATTGGATTTGTTCCCTTCATCTTTTTGTTCAGAATTCTCTCCTTAACTCTTTTAATCATGTTTATGGGTTATCAATTCTTGTATGATTTTGAGATTTCCATCATGAACTAATTTTATAAAGTTGGGATTTTTATGGAACCCTGGCATGGGATTATTGGTGTATTGTTAAAGAGTACTATATGCGATTTTATAGTTTATTCATTCAAGTATTTTTCATGCTAATACTTGCTATTGTCTGATCAACATTAGTAGGATAACGAGTTAATTATAATACCGAAAGGGTTATATTTAATTGACATAAGACTTCAGTGGTGCATGCTTATATCTTTTGATTATAATACTATTACGGTATGGACATATATTGTGACCATGCATAGCTATGTGAATTGGTGATTAATTAAATTCTGAAGATTAAATTGGCATAGACATATGTTAGTTTATTTGATAGGAATTATACCATAGTGATTTCGAGAGAAACCTATGACCATTGAATTCTAGCTAGTAAATTGTGAATTTGCTAAGTGCTCTACAACTTTATTACCGATATTCACGTGTTAGGGGAAATAATTATCCTGACTTATCTTCTCATATTTGGAATCGTTAAACTCTCTTCTCTAGTATAATTTAATTGGTTAAATTAGTTCTTATAATTAGTTTAGTTATAAAAAATCAACAATCAATATATTTGTTCGATAACTGAATTGTTAGATATAATTTGTGATTCATACGAATTTACAGTCCTTGAGGAATGAAATCTGGTATTTACTATTGTATTACTTGTTTACGACTGTGTACACTTGCACATCTAGATTTTACGCAACAAGTATTTGGCGCCGCTGCCGGGGACTGTTTTAGTTGTTAATTGCAAAGTTAATTTTCTTACAGTTTGGTTTTTGTTACTTCTGTGCTAACGGGAGTAATATTTGTTTCTTATCAGGTGTCTTTGTGTATGAACGAAGAACCTTCAGGATTATTTGCCTTTGATCCTGAAATTTAGCGAACTTTCAAAGCAAGAAGAAGAGTGCAACGTGAAGTTAAGGAAGCGTATCTAGTTATGGGTGATGAGACTGTTAATAACCAAAATCTGGCACCTAATGTTCAAAATGGTATGATGGTGTTAGATGATCGAGATATTGCCATTCAACAGTATGGGAAACCTCATGTTGGTGAGTTAAACTCAGGGATTGTCAACCCTGATATTCAAGCAACAAAATTTGAGCTGAAACCAGTTATGTTCCAGATGTTGCAGACTGTAGGTCAATTCAGTGGGATGTCTAATGAGGATCCTCATCTTCACCTTTGGTTGTTTGTTGAGGTTTGTGATTCTTTCAAACTTTCAGGAGTCACAAATGATGCTTTGAGATTGAAGTTGTTTCCATATTCTGTGAGAGACATGGCTAGAGATTGGTTGAATTCATTGCCACCAGGTTCTGTGGCTAATTGGAATGATTTGGCAGAAAAATTTCTTATGAAGTATTTTCCTCCCACTAAGAATGCAAAGCTTCGTAATGAGATTTTCTTTCAGCAGATGGACGATGAATCTTTATATAAGGCATAGGAGAGATTCAATGCATTACTCAGAAAATGCCCACATCATGGTCTTCTTCATTACATTCAGATGGAGACCTTCTATAATGGTCTCAATACTCAGACAAAGTTGGTGGTAGATGCATCTGCAAATGGAGCTCTGTTGGCCAAATCTTATAATCAGCCATATGAGATTCTTGAGACGATTGCAACAAATAATCATCAGTGGATAACTAATAGGGCTCAAGCTGGGAAAAAAGTAGCTGGAATTTATGAGGTTGATGCAGTAACTTCAATGAAAGCTCAAATGTCATCCATTGAGAATATGCTCAAGAACTTGACGACATGAGGTAATCAATCTATGGGGCAGTCGGTGAATCCACAGGTTAATCAAATCAAGAATGTCTCATGTGTGTATTGTGGTGAAGATCATACTTATGATAGTTGTCCTTTGAATCCTGAATCTATTTATTATGTGGGAAATCAAAATAAGGGTGGTCCTTATTCAAACACCTACAATCAATCATGGAGGCAACATCCTAACTTTTCTTGGAACAATCAAGGGGCCACTTCTGGAACTTCATCAAATAGCTTTAGGCCCAATTATTCGCCTGGATTTTCTCAACAAGCTCAACAACAACTGCCTCAACAAGCATCTCATCCTAGTTCTCTTGAAAATATGCTTAAAGCATACATGGCAAATAATGATGCTCTCATCCAAAGTCAAGCAGCATCACTGAGGAACTTGGAGAATCAAGTTGGACAACTAGCTAACGAGCTTAGAAATTGACCACATGGCACTCTCCCTAGCGACACTGAAAAGCCTAGGGATGTTGGGAATGAGCACTGCAAAGCCATGACATTGAAAAGCGGAAAAGTCTCGGAGAATGCTAAATCTCACTCCAAAGAAGCTGATTCCTCTTCAACTGAAGGTGAGGAGAAAAATTCAGAAAATATTTGTGTCCAGACTTCTAAGGTTCTTCCAACACTCCAACCGCAACCACCATTCCCTCAACGGTTTCAAAACCAGAAGCAAGATGTTCAGTTTAAGAAATTTCTAGATGTTCTGAAACAGCTTCACATCAATATTCCACTTGTAGAAGCTCTTGAGCAGATGCCCAACTATGTGAAATTCATGAAGGACATTCTTACAAAGAAGCGAAGGTTGGGGGAGTTTGAAACTGTAGCTCTCACACAAGAGTGTAGCTCATTCGTGCAGAATAAATTACCACCGGAGATGAAAGATCCAGGGAGTTTCACCATTCCTTGCACTATTAGAAATTCTTATTGTGGTATGGCGTTGTGTGATCTAGGAGCTAGTATAAAATTGATGCCTATGTCTGTGTTCAGGAAACTGGGAATTGGAGAAGTTCGGCCTACAACTGTAACTCTTCAACTAGCAGATAGATCTCTTGCTCATCCTGAAGGAAAGATTGAAGATGTCTTGGTCAAGGTGGATAAATTCATATTTCCTGCTGATTTTATTGTTTTGGATTATGAGGTAGATAGGGAAGTTCCCATTATCTTGGGTAGGCCATTCCTTGCTACCGGAAGAACATTAATTGATGTGCAAAAGGGGGAGCTAACAATGAGGGTTCAAGATGAAAAGGTAACTTTTAATGTTTTCAAGGCTATGAAATATTCTGATGATGTAGAATATTGTTCAGCAGTCACTTTGGTTGATGATCTAGTTTCTGAAAAACTAGAGTATAATTCTTCACATGACCCTTTGGAGAAATTGATTCTCAATGTATATGAAGATGAAGTCGATGATGTTGATCTTTTAGCTTGGTTGGAAGCTTCACATGGTACAAGAACTAGAGGCCATTTTGAGTCACTGGAGTTATCATCAAGGGAATTCAAGATTCCAAAGCCATCCATTGTCGAACCACCGGAGTTAGAATTAAAAGCTCTTCCTTCTCATTTGAAGTATGATTATTTGGGACCTTCTTCTACTTTACATGTTATTGTCTCTGCTAACTTGTCTAGTGCTCAGGAAGATCAATTGTTGGAGATTTTTAAGAAGCAAAAGAAAGCTATTGGGTGGACTCTTGCGGATATTCGAGGTATTAGCCCTTCTGTTTGTATGCACAAAATTGTGTTGGAAGATGGTGCTAAGGGATCTATTGAAGGCCAACGTAGATTGAATCCCATTATGAAAGAGGTGGTAAAGAAAGAGATTATCAAATGGCTTGATGCAGGAATCATTTATCCAATTTCAGATAGCTCATGGGTTAGTCCTGTTCAGTGTGTGCCTAAGAAGGGTGGATTCACAGTGATAAAGAATGAAGATAATGAGTTGATTCTGACCAGAACAGTCACGGGTTGGAGAATTTACATTGATTATCGAAAGTTGAACAAGGCCACTAGGAAGGATCATTTTCCATTGCTTTGTTGATCAAATGCTGGAAAGACTTGCTGAAAGAGAGTACTATTGTTTCCTTGATGGGTACTCTGGTTATAATCAGATAACTATAGCTCCAGAAGATCAGCACAAAACTACATTCACATGTCCTTATGGTACTTTTGCCTTTCGAAGAGTTTCGTTTGGGTTATGTAATGCGCCTCCAACTTTTCAAAGATGTATGATGGCTATCTTTTCTGACATGGTTGGTGATTTTCTAGAGGTGTTCATGGATGATTTCTCAGTGTTTGGAGATTCTTTTAATGATTGTCTATGTAACTTGGGTAAGGTGTTAAAAAGATGCGAGGAAACTAATCTTGTACTCAGCTAGGAAAAGTGTCACTTCATGGTGAAGGAGGGCATTGTATTGGGACATAAAGTTTCAAGGAAGGGACTCGAAGTTGATAGGGCCAAAATTGAAGTCATTGAGAAGCTACCTCCTCCTACTTCCGTCAAGAATATTCAAAGTTTCTTGGGCATGCAGGTTTCTACAGACGGTTCATTAAAGACTTCTCAAAAAATTCTAAGCCACTTTGCAAGTTATTGGAGAATGATACTCCCTTTCAGTTTGATGAAGCATGTTTGAAGGCTTTCGAGGAATTAAAGCAGAGATTGATTTCAGCACCTATCATGATTGCACCAGATTGGAGCTTGCCCTTTGAATTAATGTGTGATTATAGTGATTATGCAGTGGGTGCAGTAATGGGTCAAAGAAAGAATAAAGTATTTCATCCTATCTACTATGCAAGTCGTACTTTGACTGGAGCTCAGTTGAATTACACGGTGACTGAAAAGGAGCTTCTCGTTGTTATGTTTGCCTTTGACAGTTTCGCTCTTATCTTGTGGGCACCAAAGTGGTTGTCTTCACAGATCATTCAGCCATAAAATATTTATTCACCAAGAAGGATGCAAAACCACGGTTGATTAGGTGGGTTATTTTACTTCAAGAGTTTGATATTGAGATACAAGACAGAAAAGGTGTTGAAAATCAAGTAGCCGATCATTTATCAAGAATGGAGTACAATGAGGAATCTTGCACTTTGATTCTTATTAAAGAAACATTTCCAGATGAACAGATGTTTCAGGTACAAATCTCTAATGTTACTCCTTGGTTTGCTGATTTTGCCAATTATTTAGCTACTAGGTTAATGCCGCTGGATTTATCAAACCAACAAAGAAAAAAATTCTTGCATGATGTGAAATCTTATTTTTGGGATGAGCCTTATTTGTTCAAGCAAGGTGCATACCAAATTATTAGAAGATGTGTTACTGAATTTAAGGTGCAAGATATTCTTTTCCATTGTCATTCATTTCCTTCAGGTGGACATTTTGGGGGACAACGCACTGCTGCAAAGGTACTGCAATCTGGTTTTTTTTTTTGCCCTCTCTGTTCAAGGATGCTCATGTATATGTAGTTAGATGTGATCGTTGTCAAAGGGTTGGTAATATCTCGAGAAGAAGTGAGATGCCTTTGACTAATATTCTTGAAGTAGAGTTGTTTGATATGTGGGGCATTGATTTCATGGGTCCATTCCCTCCTTCTTTCAAAAATGAATACATCTTAGTGGCTGTCGATTATGTTTCCAAATGGGTGGAAGCTGCTGCCTATCCCACTAATGATGCAAAAGTTGTCATCAAGTTCTTAGACAAGCATATCTTTACTCGCTTCGGAACCCCAAGGGCTATAATCAGTGATGAAGGTATACACTTTGTAAATAAATTGTTAGCTAGTACTTTAGCTAAGTATAATGTGAGACACAAGGTAGCCACCGCCTATCATCCTCAAACTAATGGGCAAGCTGAGTTGTCTAACAGAGAAATTAAGAATGTTCTTGAGAAAGTGGTGAATCCGAACCGTAAAGATTGGTCTACAAGGTTAGACGAGGCTCTTTCGGCCTATCGCACTGCGTACAAAACTCCTTTGGGTATGTCTGCATATAGGTTGGTTTTTGGAAAGGCATGTCATCTACCGGTTGAGCTTGAACACAAGGATTATTGGGCTCTCAAAAATCTAAATTTTGACATGCAACTTGCTGGTGAAAAAAGAATGTTGCAACTTGATGAGTTGGATGAACTACGATTCTTCTCCTATGAGAATTCTAAGCTTTACAAGGAGAAGACGAAAAAATGGCATGATAAAAACATTCAATCTCGAGTGTTTGAAGTGGGGCAACAGGTCTTATTATTTAACTCAAGGCTGAAGTTATTTCCGAGAAAGCTGAAATCAAGATGGTCCGGACCTTTCACAATTATGAAAGTACATCCCTATGGAGCTGTGGAATTACGTGATAATCAAGGGGGTGAATTTCAGGTGAATGGACAACAATTGAAGCATTATTGGGGAGGTGAGGTTGTACGTGATAAAAGCTCACTTGATTTAATGGAGCCTTGATCGAGAATGATGTCTAGCCAAATACATTAAAGAAATGCGCTTCTTGGGAGGCAACCCATGATTTTTTATGGTTGGTAAATTTGTATTTCATTTTTTTTTCTCTTTTCTGTATTTATTTTTAGGTTAGTTATTATTATTATTATTATTATTAGAGGTAGATAATTTTTATTTCATTTTTTTTTACTCCCACAAGGTACCTTGATGATTTTGTTTCAAGTGTTTCAGGAATAAATATTTTTTTTGAGTACAGGGGTGGTTTGGAAAAAAAAAATTGGAGCATTGCAAAAAAGAAAAAAAGTGTGTGCATTTTCCGTACCATGGCAGGAATTTGTAAACCGTGATATTGTGTTCCGGGTGAGAAACGAAACAGACACAGAGGTGGAATACTGGCGTATCAGTTTTCCAAGCCGCGGTTTCATGCCCTGTTATGTTGGACTCAACAATACCAGCAGTATTGATTTTTGCAACCTGGCGTTTTTAACTCCTGCCAGGTTTCATTCGCACGCTATATTTCATTCGTGCGCGAGGTTGCATGTATGTGTGCGTGCTCCTGTGCGTGGCTTTCTTGCTGCAGTCCTCTACTCAAGCCCATCTGCTGTGGCCCACTTTCTGTTAGCCCAGCCCAGTTACCCAGCTCACTTTCAATGCAAGTCTATCAACAATTCAACAGCCATGTGCAATTTACGTGTGTCACTTCAAATATGTTGTCAAATGCTTGTGGCTGCCATGTTATAAAAATTATTTATAGATTTTGGAGGTCAAAGGGAATTGAACCCATGACCCCTTGGAAAGAAAGGCAAGCCACCCACCGCTACACCAAGTCATTTTAGGTGATGGAATTTGCTTTGACAAATTAATGAAGACATAATGCACCTGCAACTTTGCCACACTCTAGGGGAGTATTCTTACTTTCTTTTGTACATATATATTTTTATTAGTTTATTTTTATATTTTTTTATTTATGATTTTTATTAGGTTGTTTATTTTTATAAATATTATTATTCATTGGGGACAATGAACCACTTAATTGTGGGGAGGTGTTTTCAATATAAAAAAATAAAAAACAAATTAGGATCATTACTAATTTTATTTTTAGGATTTTTTTTTCTTCTTAGTTTTTTTTAGGACATTAGGTATTTCTCTTTTAGATTTTATTTTAGGATAGTAAAAAAAAATTAGAAAAACACAAAAAAAAATTAGAAAACTTAAAAATTTGATTGCCTTGTCAATATAGCATGTTAATAAGGATAAGTACACACCATGTAGACTAATTATTTGTGCGTCATATGTATGTCTCCTTAGCATAAAATACCTTATGCATGATGATGTCTTGTACGTGCTTACAAAAATTTAAAACTTGAATTTTTGTCACTGTCAATTTTGATGAGTATGGAATGCTATCACCATATGAGATCTTGAGCCTTAATTTATGATTGATGCTTCTTTTTATCAATCTATTTTTTTTTGTGGTGAGTTATTCGTCATTGCATGTGTTGCTCTAGAACTTGCTTTAAACCAGGTCGTGCGAATATTGATATTGTGTATTGTGTAAAAAAAATAAAGGCACTAGGATTAACCATATTGTCCCAAACAGTAACCCATAAAAATAATCCTTAGTGAGCCCCCTTGAGCCCATATCCTTTTTCTTCGTATATCACCATCTAAATCTTGAGCTTATTTATTTCTTCTTGTCTTGATTGACTAGTAGAGCACTATGATGTATACATGAGATTGGTAAAATATTAAGTGTGGGGATATCTTTGTCATTGTGTGAAATTTTGGGTGGGAATTGAATTGGTTTGGCTACTTCCTCTCTGTGACACCTCAACAGAGTCACAAAGGTTAAATAAAAAAAAGAGGAAGCAAGAAGAGAAAAAGAAATAGAGAGAAAAAAAAATTCAAAAAGAAAAAAAAGGAAAAAATGAAAAATGAAAAAAAAAAGTAAAAAAATAAATCTCTCTAAAAAAACAAAAAAAAAAAGAGAGTAAATGTTCAATGGTTCTTGCAATGTGAAATTTATGAGTTTACATTTGTATGAGGGATGATATCTCAAGTTTTGTTTCATGTTGAGTGCTTCAAGTATATATGAACATTATGCTCTATTAGTTGTCAAGTTTAGCCACTTGTTAGCCTATTTCTTTGATTTCCTACCCCACACCTAAGCCTCGTTACAACCCTTGACAAAGACCTTTTGATTTATACGAACACAAAGTCTAGAGATTTTGGTGGACAAGCAAGCTTTTGGTAGCACATGTGCGTTTGATTGAACTTGAGTGATACAGTTGCACCTAAACACTTGTGTGATTTGAGTGTTTGTGAGGTTATTTTCCATCCAAAGCATGTTATTATCTTGTTGATTGAGATTTTGATGTTATTCATGATATTTTAGTCTTTTAAGACTATGTGTGCGTGTCTGAATAGTTGTGTTGGTGTGTAAAGTTGAGGAATCGCATTATATGACATCTATGAGCTATTACATGATTAAGTTTGCATGTGTGGAGTGCTATGATATATTTCATGTTTGAGACTTGGCAGTCAAAATAAAAATTAGGAATTTTGTGGGTAAATTCACTACAAACCCTCACGAGACCTTACTCATCCACTTGGGATACCTTGGGGTTTAAAGGGCTTGTTGCATATGCCAAATGCAACCGTGATCACCTACGGAAGTGGTATTAGTTAGTTAGGATTTAGTTTTTCTTTCTTCTTTGCCCGAGGACGTGCAAGATGCTAAGTGTGGGGATGTGATAAGCGTGCATTTAATTCTAATATTATCCCTATATTTAAGTTATTTTGCATTGATTTGGATTTTTATTTAATAAATTTTAATGCTTTATTGTAGGAATTAAAGAGTTATAATAAAGAAAGTCTTGGAGTTTGAATAGCAAGAGTTGGAGATAAATTTGATTAAAATTCGGATTTTCCGGGTAGCTTGCGCAGTCTGCACTGTTTGGGCCATATCTAGAGTTCTACAAGTCCGATTCTGACGATTCAACAGCCCACGGAAAGCTTAGGAGAAGAGCTTTATTTTGAAGTGGTCTTGAATTTAAAATCCAACAAAATCAGCCCAGAAACTGAGTCAAAAAGGCAGTTACGAATTTCCTTTATTGGAATTCAATTCTAATTGGGAAATCTCCTTGTAATTATTTTAAATAATTAAAAATACTTTTATTTGAGATATTATTAGATATAGTTCAGACCTAATTTGGTATAGACAGATCGTACGAGAAAGAGAGGCATAGGAAGAGAAAAAGAAGACGCTTGAGAAGGAGATTCAGCCATTGAAGACATTCAATTGGATTTGTTCCCTTCATCTTTTTGTTCAGAATTCTCTCCTTAACTCTTTTAATCATGTTTATGGGTTATCAATTATTGTATGATTTTTAGATTTCCATCATGAACTAATTCTATAAAGTTGGGATTTTTATGGAACCCTAGCATGGGATTATTGGTGTATTGTTAAAGAGTACTATATGCGATTTTATAGTTTATTCATTCAAGTATTTTTCATGCTAATACTTGCTATTGTCTGATCAACATTAGTAGGTTAACGAGTTAATTATAATACCGAAAGGGTTATAATTAATTGACATAAGACTTGAGTGGTGCATGCTTATATCTTTTGATTATAATACTGTTACGGTATAGATATATATTGTGACCATGCATAGCTATGTGAATTGGTGCTTAATTAAATTCTGAAGAGTAAATTGGCATAGACATATGTTAGTTTATTTGATAGGAATTATACCATAGTGATTTCGAGAGAAACCTATGACCATTGAATTCTAGCTAGTAAATTGTGAATTTGTTAAGTGCTCTGCAACTTTATTACCGATAGGGCTGACAATTTCGGGTTTCAGGTCGGGTTTGGGTCGGGTCAGCAGATTCGGGTCGTAAATTTGACCCAACCCGAACCCGACCCGAAAATTTAATGGGTACAGGTGCTCAACCCGAACCCGACACGAATGGGTTTCGGGTAACCCGACCCGAAAATTTAATTTTTTAAAATTTAAAAAAAAAATATATATATATATATATATGTGTATATTAAAAATAATATATATATATATATATATATATTCGGGTCAGTTTCGGGTTACCCGAACCCAACCCGATTTTTTTGGGTCAAGTTAGGGTCAACCCGAAACCGACCCGAACCCGAAAAATATAAACCCGAAACCGACCCATGCGGCTTGGGTTCGTGTCGGGTTCGTGTCACGGGTCCAAAATTGCCAGCCTTAATTACCGATATTCACGTGTTAGGGGGAAATAATTATCCAGACTTATCTTCTCATATTTGGAATCATTAAACTCTATTCTCTAGTATAATTTAATTGGTTAAATTAGTTCTTATAATTAGTATAGTTATAAAAAATCAACAATCAATATATTTGTTCGATAACTGAATTGTTAGATATAATTTGTGATTGATACGAATTTACAGTCCTTGAGGAACGAAATGTGGTATTTACTACTGTATTACTTGTTTGCGATTGTGTACACTTGCACATCTAGATTTTACGCAACACTCGTGTTGCTCTATTTGTTCTGTGCCTCATTTGTTGTCCGTTTTGTCTGGTTGTTGTTCCGAGTTAGTCACCGAGTAGTGTTTAATCGGTTGTGTTTGAGTTACTCTGTCCAAAACCTGCAAATTCGAGTTGTCATTTGCTGCATTGTTATAAAATGATGCTGGTATAAAACGATGTTGGTTAATGAGTTCTGAGTTCCCGTTTTCAGGTTGTCTGAGTAGTATTATGATGATGGCTTTTCACTGAGTTTGCAGAATGGTTTTGATTTTTATAAACTTTAATTCGCTATAAACTTGTGTTGGTTTGTTATTGGCTACTTTTATTTTACAAACATTACATGTCGAAATTTTTCTAAATTTTTGTAAATAAATCGATAGTTTTAGAATAAAATTCACTTTTTAATTCGAACTTAAAATTTTTAGATTAATTTAGCTTTGGTTCTTTTATTTATTAGTTTAAAAATAGAATAAATTTAATTCCTTTAAATATAGATTAATTTTCTTTTGGTAATTAAATAGTATAAAATCCAATTTTCACAAAATCACTTTTTCTAATTCGCCTAAATTAAAATTAAGGATCGCGAAATAAAATTAGTCCCAGTGGATCGATATCTATAATACTAAAACGAAGATCGTGCGCTTGCGATAATTTAATTGTTTATTTTTAGCACATCAAGCATGAAGTGAAAACATTGTTAGGAATATTTGTAAGGGCCCTATGAATTAATTTGAACATGCCAGCTCTCATATCTCAAATAAATTAGGAGACAAGCCAATATAACCTTTGCTAAAAATAAGGCCACTTTACCTTATTTTATTCACCACTCATTACACCCACATAACCTTGTCTCTTCATGATAACTAATATTCCTCTTGTATACATGCTCCATCTTCTTTCTCTCAACTGATCAAAGCTCCTTCCACTTTCTTAAAACTCCATTAACGTTCAAATGGAAAAAAGGCTATACATTTTATATCCGTTGGAGCCTTTCAAAATTGGTTTTTAAATTGTTCTTGTTTACCTATTTAAGGGATGCTCTTTCTCAGTTCTTAATATCGATCATGTGACACCCCTAGATCCGGGGTTAGGGATCCAGGTCATCACGGTCCAATTTCCATCTATTATCAATATCTCTTTGGATTTTTTTTTATATAAATATATCATTTAATACTTATGCAATCGACCCCACACTAATACACACACACCAGTCATATGCTCAGAGAACAACATCCATTAATGATAACAGTTAAAGATAAACTGTTGTTACAATCCCAGAATACCATCTATTACACCCATATATAAGTATATACTACCTTAAGAACAGGTGTCGATACTTTCTCATAAGGTAGACTTCCTCTTTACCCTCTTCCGGGTTGTACTGCGACGTTTCCGCACCTGTTCTAGCTGTTATATAAATAAAATAGCAAGAGTGAGCTATAATAGCTCTGCAAGATAAATTCTATCAACTAGCATCAAAGGGAAACAAACCATTATATATATATATATATATATATATATATATATATATATATATATATATATATATATATATATATATATATAATAGACAAAAAAAACAAAGTTCAGTTATTATGGAAACAATTTTATTTTTATTCAATATATACACCTTCCAATTATCTTTGTACGAAAAGAAATATATAGTATTATAATATCAGTTTCTCTTCTTAAATAATATAGTAATCCATACTTCGTTTCCGTATAATTTGAAAATGCACACCTAGAGGGGGGTGAATAGGTGTAAATAGCTAACTATATTCAACTAAGTCCGATTTTAAAAATTACCAGAAACAGCTTACAGATTTCGTTTTATGCAGAGACAAATGGTAAGCTGATTGTAAACAGTATGCTGAATGTAAAGATAACAAGTACAGTAAAGTGCATAAACAGTAAGCTAAATGCAAGCAGTAAGTAAAGAACAGAAAATAAAGAACACAGAGACTTTTAGCCAGGTTCGACCCCTAACCCCTATGGTCTACGTCCTGGTCCCTTACCAACTTGGTAAGAGAATATATTATTGATCACTGAAATAAACCAATTACAAGATACAACAATATATCTCCCTCAATACCCAGCTGTTGACAAATGGCGTGCTGAACTCCCGTTTCTGAACTTGCTCTCTAAGCTATACTTCCCAAGTATACTTCTCTAGCAACGATCACCAAACCCTAGTTCCCAAGCCAAATTGTCCAACAACTAAACCTTACAAATCGAACAATACAATCAATAATGGATACAACTCAAACTATGAACTCTTTAAGATATAGCACGTATGAATATACTAAGAGCTCGAGAGAATCAAAGGATATAGCAATGAAAACTGAGTTGTTTGAATTCTTGTGTGCTTGAATATTTTCTCTGAAGTGTTTTTTCAATTCTTAGAAGCGAATGAACACAAGAATCAGTTTATAAAGCATCACACCAACGTTCAGAAAATCAATCACCAATTATTCGAACAATTAGAATCAATTTCCAACGTTCAATTGGTTAGAGATTTTACAAACGTTCTTGTGAACGTTAGACAGAAGGTTTGAAAGAAAGAGATCGATGAAAGCTCAACCCTTCTGATTTGTATAGATATAAAAACGCGTATAGGAGATTTTGAAAGAAAGAAATCTTTTAAATAAGGAAACTCCCATAAGTTTTATGATTTTGTTTTAAAGAAAGATATTTGAAAAGATTTGAGCTCTAGAATATATTATATACGTATTATATAATAAAGATTCCTTACAAAATATTTCCTGAATAAAATCCATGCGAATCAGTCTTGATCTTTATCTTCAGGATTTCTGGCAGTTGCAAATGGCTTGCTGTTTGCGACTGACTGTCAGAAATGGCTTGCTGTTTGTGAACTGTCAGTTTGCAATTGGCTTGCCAGACTCTCTCTGTTGTAATACCAAATGGCTTGCTGTTTGTATATTCTGTGTAAACAATCAGTAGGCTAATATACCCTGCAAAACCACGTTAGTACAATACAAGCATAACACGATGTTTTATATCAAACTACAATCAAATATCTTGCTGAATGTGATCATCAAAACCATAGGAGTATCAATCTCCCCCTTTTTGATGATTACACAATATTTAGGAGAAATAAGAACTCCCCCTAAATCCCTGCATATTAGTACATTTTGATATAAAACAAATTCAAGATGAACAAGCAATTAATCATATCCAAGTCGAATATCTTGACCAAACAAACAAATAAATTCTCCTAAATTTCTCCCCCTTAATCCATCAAAAAACCATCAAAAAGAATATTAGTCCAGGTCTGGAATAAGCATAGAGAAAAAATATCATGGTAATGGCATATAAATAGTTCAGATACAAATGGTAAGCCAACGTTACCCATTCTGTGCTTGTCAGCTTGCTGACTACACATTACACATGCCAAGCTCCATTCGTATGGCTGCAAATCTTTCTTCAGCCAATGGCTTTGTGAAGATATCTGCTAGTTGAACTTCAGTTGAGACAAATACCAACTCAATCTTCCCCTTTGCTGCATTATCTCTCAAGAAATGATGACGAACGTCAATATGCTTTGTTCTTGAGTGATTCACAGGATTCTTGGAGATATTGATAGCACTCGTGTTGTCACAATATATTGGAATCTTGCCACACTTGATATTGAAATCCCTTAGAGTTTGAATCATCCATAAAATTTGAGAGCAACATCTACCAGCTGCTAGATACTCTCCTTCGGCCGTTGAAAGAGCAACAGAAGCTTGCTTTTTGCTTTGCCATGACACCAAGCTTTGTCCAAGAAATGTACAAACACCACTTGTGCTCTTTCTATCAGTTTGAGACCCTGCATAATCTGCATCACTATACCCCACGAGATCAAAAGTATTTGTGATAGGATAGAACAAACCAAGATTGATAGTACCACTTAAATATTTAAAAATTCTTTTAACCGCATTTAAGTGAGACTCTTTAGGGTTGGATTGAAACCTTGCACAAACACAAACACTATACATGATATCAGGTCTTGAGGCAGTTAAGTATAATAGACTTCCAATCATACCTCTATACCTTTTGATATCCACATCCTTACCATTCTCATCTGCAAACAGCTTGCTGTTTTGAGTCATAGGAGTTGTTTTTGCTTTGACATCTTCAAAACCAAATCTTTTGAGCAGATTCTTTGTATACTTGGATTGATGCACATAAATACCATCATTGGTTTGCTTGATTTGGAGACCCAAGAAATAATTGAGTTCCCCCATCATGCTCATGTCAAATTCATTGTACATGCACTTAGAAAACCACTCACACATAGATTCATTAGTAGAACCGAATACAATATCATCCACATATATTTGTACAACAAGAATATCTTTACCATTTTGCTTTGTAAATAATGTGGGATCGATATTACCTCGAGTGAATCCATTTTTGAGAAGAAACTTACTAAGTCTTTCATACCACGCTCTAGGGGCCTGCCTTAAACCATATAATGCCTTCTTGTGCTTGTAAACATAATCATGAAACTTCTCATGTTCGAATCCAGGAGGCTGTTTGACATAGACTTCCTCATTCAGCACGCCATTAAGAAATGCGCTTTTTACGTCCATTTGATATAACTTGAATTTCTTGTAGCATGCATAAGCAAGAAGCATTCTGATTGATTCTAAACGAGCAACTGGAGCATATGTTTCATCAAAATCAATTCCTTCTTGTTGATTATAGCCTTGAGCCACGAGCCTTGCCTTATTTCGAGTGACGGTTCCAAACTCATCCACTTTGTTTTTGAACACCCATTTGGTTCCTATGATAGAAGCATCTTCTGGTGGCTTTACAAGTTCCCAAACATCACACCTGTCGAATTGGTTGAGTTCTTCTTGCATGGCCATGATCCAATTTTCATCTTCTAATGCTTCCTTGATATTTTTGGGTTCTTCTTGAGCTAGAAAGGCAGCATAAGCACAAAAGTTTGCCTTTCCTCTCCTTGTTGTGATTCCATCTGAGATATTTCCAATAACAAGTTCTGGAGGATGGTTCTTTACTGTCCTTGTAGCCTTTGGTAGAGAATGTTGAGCAATTTCTTCGTGTGAAGTTAATCTGACCACTTCAGCTTGCTGATTTGCAGTTCCAGCTTGCTGTTTTCCATTCTCAGTAGTGTTATTGGCTTGCTGACTTCCAGTTTCAGCAGAATTGTTGGCTTGCTGATTTTCAGTGACTTGAGGTTGTATGTTATCATTTGTTTCACCTGCAAATTCTTCCTCATCTCTTGGCAGATCATTGTTAGGTTCTTGAAAAGTAACATCAATAGATTCTTCAACTATACGTTTATTTAAGTTATAAACTCTATAAGCTCTACTAGTTAAAGAATAGCCAAGAAAAATAGCTTCATAAGATTTAGCATCGAATTTACCATCATTATCAACTGTCTTGAGCGCAAAACACTTTGAGCCAAAGATTTTGAAGTAACTAATGTTTGGCTTCTTTTTCCTCAACAATTCATACGGAGTTTTGTTCAAAATAGGCCTGATTATGACTCTGTTCAACACATAGCATGCTGTATTCACTGCTTCTGCCCAAAAACTTCTATGCAGCTTGCTTTCTTGCAATAAAGTCCTTGCTGTTTCTTGTAGTGACCTGTTCTTCCTTTCTACCACTCCATTTTGTTGTGGAGTCCTTGGTGCAGAAAATTCATGTGTAATTCCTTTTTCTTCACAATAATCAATGAAGTCCATGTTGAGAAATTCACCTCCTCTATCACTCCTTATACCTACAAGCCTTGTATTCAACTTGTTCTCAAGTAATTTAATTAGCTTCTTAAACTCATCAAAAGCACAATCTTTAGTACGAAGAAATAATACCCATGTAAATCTAGAATAATCATCTACAATCACAAAACCATATTGTTTACCTCCAATACTCTTGTAAGCTTCTGGACCAAATAAGTCCAAATGCAGAAGCTCTAAGGGTTTAGAAGTAGATACCATTTTCTTTGATTTGTGAGTACTTCGAAGTTGTTTGCCCAATTGGCAAGCTGAACAGACTTCTGTTTTGACATACTTTAGCTTGGGCAGCCCTTTCACTAGTTTCTTGCTTGACAACTTTCTGAGCAAATCCATGTGTGCATGTCCCAATCTTCTATGCCAAATATATGGGTCATTATCTACTGCAGCCAAACAGCACGCTGTTTCCTGCATATCAAAGTCTAATACATATATATTTCCTTCCCTTCTAGCAACTAGGGGGATTTTGTTAGTACCAATAGTAATAATAGTTTTATCAATGCCAAAATCAACATAATGTCCATCATCAAATAATTGAGTGACACTAAGCAAGTTATAAGTAAGACCTTTGACATATTGAACTTTATCAATTGAAATATTACTATTACCAATAGAACCGGTACCAAGGATTTGAAGAGTTTTACTATTCCCAATTGTCACTCTTCCACCCTTTTTCATTTTGAGATTCATAAACTGGGATTTGTCTCCACACATATGTCTTGTGCATCCACTGTCCAAGATCCATTGCTTTGACTTGACCTTAGCAGCAAGGCACATCTACAAAACAAACAAAAATAACTCAATGTTTTGGTACCCATATAGGTTTGGGTCCAGGTTGGTTAGTAGCAAGAATATATAAAGTATTTAAATCAGATTTCTTGATCCACATTTGGACCACTTTTGGGGTCTGATTTTGCTTGTTGTCATTCTGTCGGTAAGCTGTTTGTCTCCTGCTATTTGCATTCTGGTATGCTGTTTGTCGCCTGACTGGTCCATTCTGGTAAGCTGTTTGTCGCCTGACTGGTTCATTCTGGTAAGCTGTTTTCACTTTATGATTTACTTGAACCACACAATGTCTTTCCAGATGTCCTTTTCCACCACATTTGTTGCATGTCTTCCAAGGCATAGCATAGTCATAGGGTATGCCATTCTTTCCATCATATTTGAGCACCTTATCTTTCTTGTTGAAGTTTAAACCAACACCTTCTCTGACCAAAGGTACATTTGCCTTCTTCATCATTGTTTTTAAAGTGTCTTCACCTTGAACAAAAGTTTCCATGCCCTTCTTGAGATCTTTAACTTCTGTTTCTAGGAGGGTGATTACTTCAGCTTGCTGTTTGATGAGTTCAGCTTGCTGAACTCTCTTTTCAGCAGTTTTTGAGGATTCGGCTTGACTAGATTCCTTCATCTTGTATGATTCCAATGCTTTAGCTTTAGTTTTAACATCAGACCTCAGCTCTTTGATTTCTTCAGTCAAGGTCTTGTTTCTCTTTTCAAGTAGCTTGACATTAGCCTCTAAATGTCTGTTCTTAGTATTTAGTTCCTTGATCTCTGTAGCTTTACTAAATGAAGTTGAATCCCATTCTTCCATTTTTGGCAAAAGATCTTTTACCATTTTGGATAAATAGGCATTCTTATCAGTCAACTTGCTGATTTCAGCCTTTAGTGCCATGTGTTCTTCAATTGTAACACTATTTTGTTCCTGCATGGTTAGTGAATCTAACAATATATCATCTGAAGAGATATAATCATTAAAAGAGTTTACCTCACTAGGATCCTCTTCAGAATCAGTTTCAGCATACACTCCTTCTGAATTTCCTTGAACAGATTCATCTTCAATTCCAACAAGTGCTAAGTTCACCATCTCTTCACTTGAGTCATCACTGGAATCTGAATCATCATCACTCCAAGTCAGTAGAGCCTTCGATTTCTTCTTGTCCTTGAAAACAGTAGGCTGTTTTGACTTTAGTTTGTAGCAGTTCCTTTTATAATGGCCTGGCTTGCCACATTCGAAACAAGTTTCCTCCTTAGAGTCCTTTGAACTCTTTTTGTTGTTGTAGAAGCCACCTCTTTCCCTTTTCATCATATTCTTCTTTTCTATCAGCCTTTTGATCTTCTTTGAAATAAGTGCAAGTTCCTCATCAGAATCAGATTCATCATCAATGTCAATTGGCTTGCTGTTTTTAGAATGGAGAGCCATATTCTTCATCTTTTCTGTTGGAGCTTTAACACTTGAACTTCCCACCTGATTTCCATTTATCTTGCTTTCAAATTGCTCTAGCTCAGCAAATACGGCCAAGTGATCCATAGTATCAATAAGTGGTGAGGATTCCAAGGCAGTAACCTTAGCTTCGTAGATGAATGGTACTGCACTCAATACCTTCATATTGATTTCATCTTGTGGAATAGATTTTCCAAGCCTCTTTAGTGAATTTATAGTAACTTGAAACCGTGCTTGACTATCCTTGATAGTTTCACCTTCATTAAGCTTGAAATTCCCAAAGTCATTCATTAGCTTGCTAAGCTTCACCTTCTTTAGAGATTTCGAACCTTCATGATAAGTCTCCAAAGCATCCCACATTTCTTTGGCTGATTTGAGTGAAGATACTTTATCATATTCAGCCTGGTTTAAACCATTCATAAGAGAACTCCTTGCCTTTCCATTGTAGCCAAGTTTGATTAATTCATCCGGAGTGAGATCATCAACATCCTTTGGCTTGCCATCCTTATCAAGAAAGACATATGGACCTTTTTGCACAACTCTCAGAACTAATGGATCTCTGGATAAGTGAGTTTCCATGCTGCTTTTCCACCAGTGGTAGTTTTTGTGCCATGAAGAAGTGGAGGCCTAAAATCAGATTTTCCTTCGGGATAGTTTTCAGCCATTATGATCGAATACTTTCCTGTTACAGAATTGTTAGTATACCAAAGCTCTGATACCAAATGAAAATGCACACCTAGAGGGGGGTGAATAGGTGTAAATAGCTAACTATATTCAACTAAGTCCGATTTTAAAAATTACCAGAAACAGCTTACTGATTTCGTTTTATGCAGAGACAAATGGTAAGCTGATTGTAAACAGTATGCTGAATGTAAAGATAACAAGTACAGTAAAGTGCATAAACAGTAAGCTAAATGCAAGCAGTAAGTAAAGAACAGAAAATAAAGAACACAGAGACTTTTAGCCAGGTTCGACCCCTAACCCCTATGGTCTACGTCCTGGTCCCTTACCAACTTGGTAAGAGAATATATTATTGATCACTGAAATAAACCAATTACAAGATACAACAATATATCTCCCTCAATACCCAGCTGTTGACAAATGGCGTGCTGAACTCCCGTTTCTGAACTTGCTCTCTAAGCTATACTTCCCAAGTATACTTCTCTAGCAACGATCACCAAACCCTAGTTCCCAAGCCAAATTGTCCAACAACTAAACCTTACAAATCGAACAATACAATCAATAATGGATACAACTCAAACTATGAACTCTTTAAGATATAGCACGTATGAATATACTAAGAGCTCGAGAGAATCAAAGGATATAGCAATGAAAACTGAGTTGTTTGAATTCTTGTGTGCTTGAATATTTTCTCTGAAGTGTTTTTTCAATTCTTAGAAGCGAATGAACACAAGAATCAGTTTATAAAGCATCACACCAACGTTCAGAAAATCAATCACCAATTATTCGAACAATTAGAATCAATTTCCAACGTTCAATTGGTTAGAGATTTTACAAACGTTCTTGTGAACGTTAGACAGAAGGTTTGAAAGAAAGAGATCGATGAAAGCTTAACCCTTCTGATTTGTATAGATATAAAAACGCGTATAGGAGATTTTGAAAGAAAGAAATCTTTTAAATAAGGAAACTCCCATAAGTTTTATGATTTTGTTTTAAAGAAAGATATTTGAAAAGATTTGAGCTCTAGAATATATTATATACGTATTATATAATAAAGATTCCTTACAAAATATTTCCTGAATAAAATCCATGCGAATCAGTCTTGATCTTTATCTTCAGGATTTCTGGCAGTTGCAAATGGCTTGCTGTTTGCGACTGACTGTCAGAAATGGCTTGCTGTTTGTGAACTGTCAGTTTGCAATTGGCTTGCCAGACTCTCTCTGTTGTAATACCAAATGGCTTGCTGTTTGTATATTCTGTGTAAACAATCAATAGGCTAATATACCCTGCAAAACCACGTTAGTACAATACAAGCATAACACGATGTTTTATATCAAACTACAATCAAATAGCTTGCTGAATGTGATCATCAAAACCATAGGAGTATGATAATTTTCCAAAAATAATATTCCATTTGAATAAGATCTCGCAATAATATCCTTCTGTTTCTTGTATACGACAACCATATACAAATAATATAAAATCAGTTTCTCTTCATTCCATATAAATAATTCCATCACCTTATCTCATTTTCTTGGTTTCAGCATATAACTCTGAAAACCATTGTCAACCCTTTCTTTTCAAAAACATTGGGGATATCTGCTGTCGCCTGATACATTAGGACGATGATCAGTCACCTAATCGTACCTGCTCTCTTTTTACTACCGGTAGAAGGAATGAAGATCATCCCTGGAGGAAGGCCACCTGCTAACATCCTCCATTGGCATCTTCGTGCCGTAATAAAAATAATAAATGCAGGACTGTGTCGCACACAGCCCTGACACAACCACTTACGCAAGTCTGTTGCAATCCCCCTTTTTGTCAAATCATTTTTCCATTTCCGTTTCCATTCACATTTATTCATCACCTTTAAATCATATGTCATTATACTTTAATTATGACTCATACATCTTTTCTATAATTATTAAAGTCAAATATGCCTTTAGAACATAAAGTATATTCGCTCTATCCATATTCGTATCTATCTTTCTTTAATTCTCAAAATCAGGAAATAAATCCTTAGCAATATAGCATCGTAGAAAAACATATGTATGCCAAGAAATCATTTTACTTAAATAAAATAGTTTTCTAAAGTAAGAGTAGAAGAAATCTTGCTCTCTTATATACACATATATATATATATATATTGTTCCATCTACTTTTAAAAATAGTAGATAATAATCAAATAATACTTATTAAATCACAATATTTAAAAAGAATATCTTTAGCAAAATATTATAAATCATATAACCCTAGATAACAACTGATACCATTCTTTTATTTACTTTAGATAAAAACTGATACCATTCTCTCATATTCTCTTAATCATAAGGCATGTTCACTTCATGCATAATCATCTCTATACATATCCATCTCATACTCATATCCATATTCATATCCATCTCATACTCATATCCATATTCATATACATCTTCGTATACCTTTCTTTTCGATATCAATACTCAAGGAAGACAATTTCTTCACAATATAGTAATAATAGCATCACATATATATTCCATGAAATCAAGTTTCTTTGAAGATAAATAGTTTTCCAAGTAGGGATAGAAAAGATCTTGCCTCGATCCCTAAGTCCCAGAGGTACGTTCCAGTGTTCGTCTTGAGTTTCTTCCTTGTAGCTTCAACATCACGTAATAAACCTTGGGTACTCCTTAAACAACCTCAATATAGCTTGAATCAACTTGCTTTTCTGGAAAAATCTTGTGAAATACGACTTGTAGCTTATCTCATGCGCTTTCTAAAAAGCTATAGAACGCAAAATTTGGCTGAGAAACGAAGAAGTTATGCTTGTTTTACTGATCTCCTGGAAATCTGGCCGAAAGTTTTCTTCTTGAAAGAAAATTGTTTTGTTTTGCTTTCTCTTGTGTAAATGATGTATATCCCTTGTTTCTATGTTGATATATCAGCTACTTACCTTTTGTAATTGTGTTTTGGAGTCCACCAATCAAAGGGTGCCAATTGTTGGCCATCTAGACACTTTGCCATGGTGAAATGCAACTTAGTATCAAGGTTTTGGCAAGTTTACTCCTCTTCCACTTTGGTTCTAATATTTTCACCAAGTGGATTCCTTCCCTTACACTTTAATTCACTTACCATACAGCTCCATGTGTAGGTTGGGCCAAAATTTGGGCTTTTACCATGCTCTAGGGCTTTTTGTTTGGGCTTAATGCAAAGTTCTTTCATCATTTGATTTATCGAAAGATTTCTATGATCGTTTCAGTGGTTTCTCCTCTGTAAATCTCTTGCATATATATTATCCTTTCCCACATCATATATTAGTGTGTTAGGGTGGTTCTAATCCTCAAGTAGATAATAAATCCAATATCCTTGGTATATTCTCTTTATCTCAGAATTTGCTCTCCCGGTTTCGCTCCCGATTTCTCAAGCGTTCTCGAACTCGTTTGCATTCTCTTTGCTCTAGGATTATATCCTCAGTCCTCTTTCCTTCTCATAATATATCCTCCCTTGGACTTCTAATATTTAATATCCTTAATTTATAATCCAATTATTATATTCCTGACTTCTCTGTCAATTATGGAATAAAATAAAGTTTGGATTCTCTGAATTCTGTCCTCGTTTCGAGTCACTTATTTTCATAGTACATCACTAATATGGTTTCTGTTTACTCATTTTCCATTTCCAATATAGAGCACCTACACACCATTTTCCTAAATTCCTCGAGATCACTATTCATTTAATCACTGTAGCCTTCCTAAAGTTAGGGTTATTACATTCTTCCCCCCTTAAAAGGATTCCGTCCCGGAATCATTTTGAAAATACTAATGAATACTTTTCTCACCTGACAAATTTCTAATTCTCACACTAATTCCTTTATCCTTCAGTTCTTTCATAACATCTCTACCTTGTTTGCGCAAATACACTAACATACACTTGCTTGTCATTCATCAACATCCCATTTAGCTTATCAATAGCAGTACTTTTACTATCTTTTCCTTGCAAATCTCCTCCTGTTTTCAGTCATTCTATATTATCTCATCTCTCCTTTCTCATCTAATTAAGGGTATCGGCCACCATATTGGCCTTTTCTGAATGTTAGTGTATCTCACTATGGTTTGGCTATATTTTGATCTCTATCATGATATAAATATTAATACTCCAATCTTCCTATATCTCATCTCTGTAAAATTTTCCAGAAAATAAATTCTACTAATATTCCTTGAAACAATTGTAAGAAAAAAATCAATTATAATATATATTTCCTGTTTGTACTTATACGAGCAAATACTTTCCCTTCATTCTAAGAATTATCCTTGCACTTTCCCCATTATTCCCAAATCTCCTTTTTATAGAGTTCTCTGACTCTTAACATATATTGATTTGGATGACACGAGAATAACTCACTTTCTTATATCACCATAGTTTACTTTCTTACAGATAGATTATTCTTATCTATGTTATCATCCCATTTACACCATTCATTCACTTAGTCAATCCCTAACCAAACATTTATACTTAAGAAGTTAAATTAGAGCGTACCTGCAATTTCCTCCGTATACCTTATCCCATATGTCTATTGTTCACTATACGCTCTTTACATCTTGCTGATCCACCTTAGTTCCTTCATGATATACTATCTATTCCACCTCTGTAATTTCCCTTTGTTATTCTCATTAAAATCTTTACCTCAAGTTTTACTCATTCACACCTTTTGGATTAATCCTTTGAATAGTTAACATCTTTAATCTCTCTCTGCTACTTAGGGTATTAGTCACAATATTGGCCTTCCCTCACTAATAGTTATTGCACCTCGAATCCTTCATTAATTATCCCCACTTCTTTTGTTTATCCTTATTCTGACTCTATCCTCAAAATACCCTTAGTCTCAATAGTAAATCTCAGTTATACCTTAAAATTCCTCATATTCTTTTCTCTTACTAATAATCAAATATACCCATTTCTCCTCACGAAATTCCTTCCTCTCTTATATTGAAACGCTTCTAGCTCTAATTATTTCTTAACGAAGTTCCCCTTGGAATCTCGAGTTTCCTCGTATAATCACGTATACTCTAAACCTTACTTTCATTATTCTATCCATAAAAAAAAATCTTCTATATTCGAAACAATTGATAGAATCCGAGAAACTTTGAATTGAAACTAACCCATAATCCAGTAAAGGTCCCCTAACAATTTATAAGATTAAGAGTTTTAAATAGCTCTTATTCGAAATAAAAGAATATTTGGGAAATCAATATGATGGAAGAACCCGTACGTCACACAAGTGAAGGCGTCCCCTCCGACTTTCTATCACACAGACAGATCGTCCTTGTGTATACATATAGGGCTGTTCCTCTTAGTTGGAGTAAGAAATATAGAGGGAAATTTAAATCACGATGATAAACACCATCTTCCAAAAATAATCTTAGAAGAATATTTTGACTAAGATAGATAAAATATAATTTTGAAACACATTTCAAGGGTATCAAAAAGTTTTGAAAAGATACAGGCACTTAATAAATAAGAAGTGCTAGATCACAACTGGAATTACCCATCAGTGAAGGAAAATTGAAAGTAGTTACCGTTAATAGCCTCTGCCCAATTGAAAATCCCAATAATGGAAGGTTTTCCTCAAAGACTATTTATATCTTAGACTGCGTATTATCCAAAATTTCTTAAATTTGGCACTCACCATGTAGCCTTAACCTATCGTCTGCTATTCCCAATTATCTTCATTTACCTAGTCGTGACTTGGCTCGATACTCTCTGCCTTTATCCATAATAGAACACAACCTTCTAATCGATATACTTACGTAATGTTGATCGTCTTATCCTGACAATGCTCCGGTATCAAAGACCGTTTTAAAACTATTCTTTATAATTGTATATTCTAACATACCACTTATACTCACGAGATTGTTTAACGTACACTTCCCAATACATCAAATATTCCCTTTTTCAAATCAATCCTGTGTGCTACATAAGTTTAACATTTTTAGCATAATAACCTTTTCATTTAAGTCAATCCCGAGACCTCTCAGTCTGTCTTGGTCCTTAAGGTATATCTTGGCTTTACCGACCAATCTCAGTTTCACCATTTCATCTCCGCAATCAATTGAAACAATCAGTGTCTATTCACCAATCCACTTACAATATTACTTCAAACTCCCTTCAGCTCAAGAAGATTTAAATACCCTTAACTTTGGCTTACCAATCTCCTCTCCCTATACTAAAACATAAACGTTTATTAGTAATAATATATAAAATTATAATCACTACTTAGAATAAACGCTTCGTTCGATAAACCACCCTTGAACTCGATGTGCGTTCATATTTTAAATCATTACATATATATCTATATGTGTATATTATTATCACTTTTATTCCTGAGCATTATGACTCTTAGCTCTGATACCATCTGTGACACCCCTAGATCCGGGGTTAGGGATCCAGGTCATCACGGTCCAATTTCCATCTATTATCAATATCTCTTTGGATTTTTTTTTATATAAATATATCATTTAATACTTATGCAATCGACCCCACACTAATACACACACACCAGTCATATGCTCAGAGAACAACATCCATTAATGATAATAGTTAAAGATAAACTGTTGTTACAATCCCAGAATACCATCTATTACACCCATATATAAGTATATACTACCTTGAGAACAGGTGTCGATACTTTCTCATAAGGTAGACTTCCTCTTTACCCTCTTCCGGGTTGTACTGCGACGTTTCGGCACCTGTTCTAGCTGTTATATAAATAAAATAGCAAGAGTGAGCTATAATAGCTCAGCAAGATAAATTCTATCAACTAGCATCAAAGGGAAACAAACCATTATATATATATATATATATATATATATATATATATATATATATATAATAGACAAAAAAACAAAGTTCAGTTATTATGGAAACAATTTTATTTTTATTCAATATATACACCTTCCAATTATCTTTGTACGAAAAGAAATATATAGTATTATAATATCAGTTTCTCTTCTTAAATAATATAGTAATCCATACTTAGTTTCCGTATAATTTTCCAAAAATAATATTCCATTTGAATAAGATCTCGCAATAATATCCTTCTGTTTCTTGTATACGACAACCATATACAAATAATATAAAATCAGTTTCTCTTCATTCCATATAAATAATTCCATCACCTTATCTCATTTTCTTGGTTTCAGCATATAACTCTGAAAACCATTGTCAACCCTTTCTTTTCAAAAACATTGGGGATATCTGCTGTCGCCTGATACATTAGGACGATGATCAGTCACCTAATCGTACCTGCTCTCTTTTTACTACCGGTAGAAGGAATGAAGATCATCCCTGGAGGAAGGCCACCTGCTAACATCCTCCCTTGGCATCTTCGTGCCGTAATAAAAATAATAAATGCAGGACTGTGTCGCACACAGCCCTGACACAACCACTTACGCAAGTTTGTTGCAATCCCCCTTTTTGTCAAATCATTTTTCCATTTCCATTTCCATTCACATTTATTCATCACCTTTAAATCATATGTCATAATACTTTAATCATGACTCATACATCTTTTCTATAATTATTAAAGTCAAATATGCCTTTAGAACATAAAGTATATTCGCTCTATCCATATTCGTATCTATCTTTCTTTAATTCTCAAAATCAGGAAATAAATCCTTAGCAATATAGCATCGTAGAAAAACATATGTATGCCAAGAAATCATTTTACTTAAATAAAATAGTTTTCTAAAGTAAGAGTAGAAGAAATCTTGCACTCTTATATACACATATATATATATTGTTCCATCTACTTTTAAAAATAGTAGATAATAATCAAATAATACTTATTAAATCACAATATTTAAAAGAATATCTTTAGCAAAATATTATAAATCATTTAACCCTAGATAACAACTGATACCATTCTTTTATTTACTTTAGATAAAAACTGATACCATTCTCTCATATTCTCTTAATCATAAGGCATGTTCACTTCATGCATAATCATCTCTATACATATCCATCTCATACTCATATCCATATTCATATCCATCTCATACTCATATCCATATTCATATACATCTTCGTATACCTTTCTTTTCGATATCAATACTCAAGGAAGACAATTTCTTCACAATATAGTAATAATAGCATCACATATATATTCCATGAAATCAAGTTTCTTTGAAGATAAATAGTTTTCCAAGTAGGGATAGAAAAGATCTTGCCTCGATCCCTAAGTCCCAGAGGTACGTTCCAGTGTTCGTCCTGAGTTTCTTCCTTGTAGCTTCAACATCACGTAATAAACCTTGGGTACTCCTTAAACAACCTCAATATAGCTTGAATCAACTTGCTTTTCTGGAAAAATCTTGTGAAATACGACTTGTAGCTTATCTCATGGGCTTTCTAAAAAGCTATGGAACGCAAAAGTTGGCTGAGAAACGAAGAAGTTATGCTCGTTTTACTGATCTCTTGGAAATCTGGCCGAAAGTTTTCTTCTTGAAAGAAAATTGTTTTGTTTTGCTTTCTCTTGTGTAAATGATGTATATCCCTTGTTTCTATGTTGATATATCAGCTAGCTACCTTTTGTAATTGTGTTTTGGAGTCCACCAATCAAAGGATGCCAATTGTTGGCCATCTAGACACCTTGCCATGGTGAAATGCAACTTAGTATCAAGGTTTTGGCAAGTTTACTCCTCTTCCACTTTGGTTCTAATATTTTCACCAAGTGGATTCCTTCCCTTACACTTTAATTCACTTACCATACAGCTCCATGTGTAGGTTGGGCCAAAATTTGGGCTTTTACCATGCTCTAGGGCTTTTTGTTTGGGCTTAATGCAAAGTTTTTTCATCATTTGATTCATCGAAAGATTTCTATGATCGTTTCAGTGGTTTCTCCTCTGTAAATCTCTTGCATATATATTATCCTTTCCCACATCATATATTAGTGTGTTAGGGTGGTTCTAATCCTCAAGTAGATAATAAATCCAATATCCTTGGTATATTCTCTTTATCTCAGAATTTGCTCTTCCGGTTTCTCTCCCGATTTCTCAAGCGTTCTCGAACTCGTTTGCATTCTCTTTGCTCTAGGATTATATCCTCAGTCCTCTTTCCTTCTCATAATATATCCTCCCTTGGACTTCTAATATTTAATATCCTTAATTTATAATCCAATTATTATATTCCTGACTTCTCTGTCAATTATGGAATAAAATAAAGTTTGGATTCTCTGAATTCTGTCCACGTTTCGAGTCACTTATTTTCATAGTACATCACTAATATGGTTTCTGTTTACTCATTTTTCATTTCCAATATAGAGCACCTACACACAATTTTCCTAAATTCCTCGAGATCACTATTCATTTAATCAAAGTAGCCTTCCTAAAGTTAGGGTTATTACAGATCAAGTGCAAGAAACAAGATATATACACAACTTCAAAAGCCTTCATTGCAAAATCTGTTAAAACCTTTCAAACCCTATATACTAGCATATATACATTCAGAGGGTCCATAGGTTAAGTTGTACTTATTCAAATCATTGAATTGTTCAAATTGTAATTGATTTGCTGCTGTAGAAGGTTGGCTGATGCTTTTGGGTGGGTCGAATTAGGTTAGAGAAGGATACTTGGGAAGTATTGCTTAGAGAGTTAGTTCAGTATAGCAAACAGCAAGCCATTTGTAAGCAGCAGGGTGTAAGGGAGATATATTGTTGGATCTTGTAATCGGTTTTATAGTTGATCAATAATATATTCTCTTACCAAGTTTGGTAAGGGACCAGGACGTAGACCATAGGGGTTTAGTGGTCGAACCTGGCTAAAAGATCTTGTGTCACATTTAATTT
Source organism: Saposhnikovia divaricata (assembly GCA_036435485.1). Taxonomy (NCBI): domain Eukaryota; kingdom Viridiplantae; phylum Streptophyta; class Magnoliopsida; order Apiales; family Apiaceae; genus Saposhnikovia; species Saposhnikovia divaricata. The sequence continues at coordinate 60,018,259 of CM071599.1, read as the reverse complement.
TCTACATATTTCATACTACACTGCATTTTAGTTACAATCAGCGTGCTATTTGTAAACTTCGTTATCACAAACAGCAAGTTGTTTCTGGTAAAATTTCAAACAGGTTATAAATAACCATTGTTAGCCATAAACACCTAATCACCCCCCTCTAGGTGTTGTTTTTCAATTATTGGATATGATAGGGAGGGATCATATTTATCGATAGACATGTACATAAAAGATTCAATTGATCTAAAAAAAAATCAGATAATGAGATTACAAGAAATTGATTCATGAATGGAAGTCATAAAAGATAAAATTGAGTTTTTAGAATATAAATAAATATAAGAGTTGTGTGATCTTCCAAAAGATAGAAGTCCATAGATCGTATGGATTTCGAAAAGAGAATATAAATTTGACGAGTCTTTTGTAAATTTGATGCTCTTTCCATTTATAAAAGATTTTTTGGAAGAAGAAAAAAAAACGAAGAAAAAATTAAAAATATATTATCAATTTTGAATTAGACAATTTTATTTGTTTTTGAATAGTGAGAGTTTGTGTACAATATTATTAATATATGTGGATTATATATTATTAGCAGGATATTAAAAACTATGTATATTTGATATGAACTAAGTTGAAAATTTTGTAGTAAATTTGAGATAAAAAATATAGGTGAATTTTTACATGTGAACTAAGTTGGAAATTTTGTAGTAAATTTGAGATAAAAAAAATATAGGTGAATTTTTACATATTAGGGAAATTTGTATAAAGGAATATAAATGTTAGAATATTGAGTTTGAGGTAATAAAAGTATATGAATAATAAATGTTTAATCATTTTGGGATGTATAATTTCGGTACTAATTCCATCGAGAAATATGGGAAAACGATTATGCGAAAAATGAACCAATAAAGATATCATATGTGCAAATAGTCAGAAGTTTGATAAATTGTTATATAGACAGATCTGTTTAAAGTAATTTATGCAAATTTTGGAATAATGAAATGTAATCAGAAATCAACTTTAGGACCGTTGCTCAATGAGCTGACTGCTGAAGTTGGAAAGGTATTAAAAAAATATGTTGTGTGAATAATTCACTAATTATATGATTACAGACTTTTTTACATACGATATTCAGACATGTTAGTTTCGTTGAAACAAAAAATATTTTATTGATCAAATATGGAAAGTTAATTTGAGGAAAAGTAAAAATATTTATTAGAATTATAGATTCTAGAAAGGTGGAAGTCCTAAAAAAAATTTGATAAAAAAGTAAATTGTAAGATGTTGTATTTGATTTATTTTAATAAATATATATCAAAATAAAATACATTATTAATGTAATTATAAGTTACAAATGAAATATTTAATAGGTAAGCTACACATCTATACTATCTATACTTCTATACTATACTATACTATACTATACTATAATAAGTGAAATGGTATAATTTGTATTATTTTTTTTGGTTATGCCCTATTTTTTGTTATCCCTCGTTCACAACCATACTATACTATAATAAAGATCCAGTTGGGTCTTCCTCTAACTAAGTGAAAGGGGTGTAATTTATAGTTTTGTGAACCCCTTTTTTGGTTATACCCTATTTTTGGTTATCCCTCATTCATAACCGTTAAATCTTCAACTCAAGTAGATCCGTTAGATACAACAATACTAAAAGTTATTATATACAGAAGTCTAAGCACTACTACAAACAGGTCAATAGACATCGGCTAAAAACCGATGTCTGGCCATTTTGCAACCGATGTCTTTGTGGGTGTAGAGAAAGGTCCAACCCTTTTAACATCGGTTTTAAACCGATGTCAAAGAGTATCTATTACATCGTTTCCTGGAACCTAACTGATGTTAAAGACTATCTGAAACATCGTTTACTAGCAACTAACTGCTGTGAAATAGTGGTTTAGACATCGTTTATTATATAAAATCGATGTGTATGATATATATTAACATCATTTATAAACCGATGTAAAAAGCATCAACAATGTGACACCATTTTGTGTCAATTACATCAGTTTGTTTTGTGGTAGTGATGTTACTGTGTGTCAATTACATCAGTTTGTTTTGTGGTAGTGATGTTACTTCTTATTATAAACATCGGTTTCATTGAGTTTATCTGATGTGTTAGTGTTATAACAATACTAGCTAGCCAAAACAATAACAAACAACCAAAATCATTCCAAAATGAAAAACAAGCAAAAATTAATGGTTCTAAAAATTACCAAGTCATTTCTCCATTCCAAATATTCCAAATGACAATACCATGTACTACTCGATCCTTACAAAATTACATGTAATAATAGAAAATTTGATCAGGTCTTTCTTATATCCTTCAATCATAAGTGGCATCACCAACGCTCTCTGATTGTCTTCCATCCTATTGTGATAATTGGCAATTCAGAAAAAAATACATTCAACATATATAAAGCCCATAATGCAAGTATGTTAATTACTTTAGGGAAAGATGAAAACATATTCAGTTAATTCAAATATATGATGGTTACCACTTCGCTGCAATGATGTGAAACCCTTCCATGTCAAAGCTGATTCTATCACTGCTGGCCAAAATGGAGCAACATTTTCTGACCAATCTGCTGTTTTTATATCCTACAAAAGAAAAGTAAAAGCTTCAGCTACCAACTGTTTCAATACCTTAGGGTGTTACAAGTACTACTTAAATTTACCTCCTTGCAAGGAATTGAAAATTTCGATTTCTTAGCTTAAATATAGAAAATTGAAATTAATTAATACCAAATTAAGCCGCTACCCCAATAATTTCTAATTTCTAATTTGTGAAAATTTGACTGAATACGTAATCTGCTTGATTAACCTCGATATGATCTAGTGGTGCATTTGCACTTGGTCTGCAAATAAATTAATTAGCATAACTTAGAGAAGAGATGCAATCATATCAAGTTAAACCCTTCACCCCAGCTTTCATATAACTCACCTGTATTTTGACCTTAAGTTCACGGACAACTTGGAACAACCTTTTGTAGCCACTCCAATTGTAAACCTGTGGACCATGTGCTTCTACTATACCCTACCAGGCATTAACCACAACACCATCAACATTGATTGCTTTTAAGAATCTAAGTTGGTTTAGTAGACTATCAGAATCCACAAGTTCACACTTTGTATTGATGACACCCAGCTGGAGCCCAAAAAAATAACATGTCAAAAAGCAAAAATACCATTACCGGCACTTGACTGTCATTCCAATAATATAATAAACCCAGCAAATATATATTTCAAGTGAAAACTCTATCTGGAAAGGTTAATCAAAAAACTAAACATAAATATTGCATTCCAAAAGAACTAGTAGTCATCGAACACATAAAAGATTTTGGGTCAATAAAATGGTGTTTTAGCATTTTTTTTTAGTAGAAGTGCAACAGCAGATTTGAATTGGAAAACCTTCTCATATAACAACCTGACAGATAAGTATAATCATTAGAACATGTCCATTTGAAGTCAAAAAATTGATTCAAACCACAAAAGCAACATGACCCCGTATCCAAGCCAAGTGTGATAGCAAGTGCTGGAACACTATCTTCAGATTTAGTACAACTTATAAATAAGACTAAAAACCAGCACATTGCACAAGATCACTAATAAAGTCAAAAAGTTGCAACTGTGAACTAATAGACTCATCAAAAAGTATGAAGTATGAACCATCTTGAAGGAAGATGTCCTATCAATAGCATCCATCTTACCAGAGAGAATATAAACATATATGTTTAATCACCCACTACACACACGCCTGCACACACACACACTCTTCTGTGATACCATTTAATGGCAGTCCTGCATTGCATACTAAACCCGTGAGTTGAATTAATATCATAAGGTTTCAAGTGCAAAATGCACTGCATGAGCCATAATGTACAACATTAGTACAAGATTGTTAAAGGAAGACCATTAATTTTAAATTTGTAATTCAGCAGCCTATTCATACACATAGAATTCAATGTAGAGTGAGTCATTTACCTGCCTATTGTCAACAGCATCCATGGATCCCCCAATAATGGAATCATCCTGAACATCTAATCCCTCAGCTTTCTCCACTCTATCAACTTAGTCATTTTCCAGAACAGAGAGCTATCACTGGTAACATGTGGACGAAGAATATGTATACATCTATTGAATTATTTCTACTATCACTGCTATATCACACACCAGGTGAAAGGATGAACATGTATATAAGTCTATCCATTATAGCTTTATTCTTGCAGCAGAGAGGGACTACATATACAACTTGCAACAAACATATAATTACAATTAAACACATTATACCGACACACAAAACCAGATTGAAAAAATAAAGAAAACATGGTAAGAACTACACAACGAAAGAAGATATGAATCATCATTAAATATCAAGCAATTCAACTGACCAAGTATCACTAACAAATGAAACCAAAAATCCAAAATTCTAAACAAATCAAATACCCAAATAAAAAAAACATTCCAGAGCATAATTCAAATGTAAAAATTCTTCAACAAGCAGTAACTAAAACAAAAAAAAATTTGAAACATAAACTATAAAATGAACACTTACCAGGCAAGAATTCAACTCTGAACTTGTTGCTGTAGTGTCTGTATAAGCCCAAAAGCCGTGTATCTCATATAAAAACCAAAAATCATTATTAATAAATCAAGAACACAGAAAAAGACTCAAACTTTATAAAAACCCAAGATGCCAAAATAGTAAAAATGTGGACAATCACAAATAATAAACAACACATCCTAAATGCTAAACAAACAGAATCGTGGCTCGATAAATTCCCTAATTCCTTATACAAAAAATAAAAAGAAAATTTACATTATTCACAATAGCTTTTACCCAAAATAAAACAAGATCGAAAATAGCTTATCCATTTACTAAATCAAGTTGAGATGAACAATTAATCGATTAACAAATCAATTAAGAACATGTACTAGCTATTTGACCAAGTAACTACAGTAATTGGGAAATTAGGGTTACAAATTGAGTTTAAAAGAGAGAGTGAAAGAGGGAGTGAATTAGGGTTCTTAAGAGGGGGTTGAGAGTAAAAGCGAGAGTGAAAGAGAGAGAGGGTGAGGCCGTCGAGAGAGAGGGTGAGGCGTCGAGAGAGAGAGGGTGAGGCGTGAGAGAGAGAGTGAAAGTCGAGAGAGAGAGAGAGAGAGTTAAGTCGGATGTATATGTTTTTTTGTTTTTGTTTAATTTGAGAGCGGGGAAGTAAAAATTAGCTAAGGGGGAAATCAAAAAATTGGCTGGGGGGGGAAATTTTGGGGAAGCGGGGGAAATTTGTGTGGGCGGGGAAGCAACAATTTTTTTAAGCCTACTTTAGACATCGGTTATTTTTTGACCGATGTTATAATATGTTAAAGACATCAGTTGTGGTACTAACCGATGTCATTGATATTTCAATTATATGCCAATGACATCGGTTTGCTTTCAATGTGATTTCATAATATATCAAAGACATCAGTTTTTTTTCGACCGATGTTAGTGATAGTTTTTACATCGGGGAAATCATAAACCGATGTGAAAGGGGCGATGTCTATTCTACTTTTTCTAGTAGTGAAGGTTCAATTCCCGCCAACAACATAATTATTTAAATTTAATATAAACATTATTTGTTAGGCCGAATACACACTAATAATCAATATTAGATGAGAGAATAACAATTAAGATGATTATGCACTTTTAAATCTTCTGGTATTAAAAACCCTCTTCGTGATGTACATTATCACAAAGAGCTGCTAGGTTACAATAAAGATAGTTCGATACACGATACCCTTCTAGGGTTAACCTAACTGTATTTATAAAACATACAGCTGCTATACAATCGCTAATTGATACTCCTATAATTAAGCTATACAATTGATATCAATTACGATTGCTACACATCTCCTAAGTCAACTCAATCTCTATGATAGCTATCCAATCTGTAAAGAGATTACTTCCATAAATAACTTCTTTAATTCTTCAAACACTGTTGACTGGAGACGCGCTTCCTCCAGACAGAGTTTAACTAAACTCTGTCGAGCTTCCATAGTCAGTGTTTAACTAAACTCTTACTACTTCCAACTAAACTCTGATTTGTCGCTGTAGCTCCTAAACACTGTTTTCATCAATCATTTCTAACAATCTCCCCCAACTTGTTCATTCGCAAGAATGTACAAGTTTATAGTAAATGATGATGTCAAAATAAATACAAAATTACAGTGATTAATATACAAACAGAGTTTAAGCTTCTACTTAACAAAAAACTACAGAAATAAGAAAACTCTTACAGACTTTAAACTCTAATCTCTTCAAGATCTGGTGTAGCTCTGAGATAGTCTATAAGCAATCTTCTTTCAGCATTTTCAAGTTCATTCTCCATAGCTTACTTGATCTCTCTCAACTGAGGATCATTCTCATCAGTTTGATAGATAGCAGCTCTGAGATCGTAGATTTTGTTTCTTCTCATTTCATTTCCCAATCTGATATACTTCACCACTTCAGACTTCACATTAAAATCAAGAACAGTGATTCCAAGATCAGTCTTTAGCTTTGTAGTTCCCTTTTCCATCTCTATCAGCTTTCCATTCCAGTCTCTGTACTTAGGAACATATTTACTGTTATACTTCATGCCTCTTCTTGCCAGATTCTGAAGCATCTTCTGTCTAAGCACATTGGCAACAGATTGAGTCCTTTGATTTGTTACCTTGAAAAGATACATAACATGTTCTAGTTCTTCCCAATATTTCAAACCAAGATCATTCTCCCCAATTTTAAAAACTGTTCCATCTGCCATGAAGTATAATAGAAAATCTTTCTTTAGGCTCTTCTGATAAACCAACTGTACTGATTCCAGTCTGTCTAAACTCTCTTGAGTGACAACACCTTGACCTGGAACAGCCAGTGAAGATGGATCTCTAGCACTAACATTCTGCCTTTTATCCCTGTGTGATCCTATACCACCCTTGTTGTTTCCAATTTTCCCAGAAAATGCTCTTCCATCAATGAAATCCATAGAACCTTTAAGTGCTTGATTTGGATCATGAAGAGTTCCCTTTCCAAAAGTTGATTTCAACTGAGAAGATTGTAAAGGTGTGGTCACAACTTGTGTAGCAACAGAGGTTGTGTTTTCATTCTTCTTTACAACTTGTGTAGAAACAGAGGTTGTATTTTCTCCAGCAATGCCTTTCAGCTTTTGCTTAAAGTCTGCATCTATTGGTTTTCTGGATACTTGCATCCTTTGTTCAGTACCAACTTTTTCTTTGATTTGAATGCCTTTAAGAACAGGCTTTGCAGCTTTCACATTCTTCTTAGAATTTCCAGATTTCACAGCTTTCTTATGTTCTGCTAGAAATATCTTCTCTTGAGCTTGAACATCTGCAATTGTAACTCCCTCTTCATTTTCTTCTAAGAATAACTTAGCAGCCAATTCATCATCAGTCTGAGGATCAGAGGATAGTACCAAACTCTTAGTCTTTGAAGAACCTCGAGTATCAGTGTTTAACCCAGCAGACTGTGATTTAAGAGACTTGCTGCTAGTTTTCAGAGTTTGAGTTTCTACAGCCTTGCCTTTATTATTTGCTCCTCCATCTCCAGCATTATCCTTCTGAGTCAGAGTTTGAAATTGCTTGCATTTTGACTTTGCAACTCTCTCCCCCTTTTTGACATCATCAGGCATGAGTATAGATGTGATCAACTCCAAAGAGGTAGCAATAGAATCAATTTTAACAGACAAGGCAGACTGATTCTCTTCAACTTTACCCAGCCTAGCAAAGAGATTGTCTTGAGCTTTAGAAAATTTTGTAGTCATGAGTTTAGACTCTCTTTCCATGTTCAGTTCTCTAGTTTGGATCTCAGTCCTCAAGTCAGTGATTGCCTTTTTAGTTTCATCAAATCTACCATCCAGAGTCTTGACTTGAACTACAGTTGCTTTTAAGCAAGAAAGAATCTCTAGATTGGAGATAGTGTTGGCAGTTTGCTTAACAAAATTAGCTACTCTTCCTCTTGGAAAAATGCAATCCTCTTTGTACCAGTCAGCAGCAAATTTTGCAAGTTATGCTTTTTCAATTGCATGAGACTTACAAGGTTGATCAAAAGAGGTATGTTTATTATCTGTTTGCACTGGTGCCCTCAGAAAAGAATCAGAGTTTGCACTGCTTTCACCTTCAAGTTCAACACTTGCAGGTTTAGCATGTTCTACATCATCTTCAAGTGAAACACTGTGCTGAGCATTGTCAGCCATAGTTTCTGCAATTTCTTCTGCAGCATTGTCAAGATTTTCTTCATGTTGCTCAGGCTCAGCAACAGAGTTTGCATTTGTGTCATCAACAGGCATAGGCTGAGAAGTAGCCTTGGTTGCTTGATCAACCTCATCACCTCCTTCAACAGTCTGGTGAGCATCTGAGATTAACTCTGTATGTGATGCTACAGTTTCAGTAATGACAACTGTAGGTTGATCAGCTGCACCAGTTGCTTCAAATTGAGCAAAAATAGGTGAGATAGGATCAGAGAATGGCATGAATGAATCAAGAGTATCATCCATTGGAGAAAAGCCATCTCTATTATCCTCTTCTGCAGGCATTTTATCCTCTGCAGGCATTTCAACCTCTGCAGGCATATCAACCTCTGCAGGCATTTCAACCTCTGCAGGCATATCAACCTCTGCAGGCATATCTTTTTCAGCCTCAACAGTAGGTGTTTGCTGTGAAACCACCTTTGGAGCTTCAACATTTTCACCATCAGAATCAGAGATTACCAGTTTTCTCCTCTTAGCTAGAGGCACTTCATCTGAATCCTCTTTACTAGATTCTGCCACCACAGAGGGTGAAGAAGGTCTTTTTGCTCTTTGAATATTTCTTCTAGCATAAACAGCTCCAGGAGATGTCTGTTTTGCTTTGGTGTGTTTCTCTATTGTCTTCTTAGCTCTTGTATGTCTTTCAGTAGTTGCTGCTGATTGCTTTACTCTGCCTCCTTTTGCTTTAGGCTGTGGTTGTGGTTGAGATTGTGATGGTTCAGTGTTTAGTTATTGAGTGTGTGAAGATTGTTTTGTGATTGGAGATTGAGGAATTTGGGTTAGAGCAGTGTTTGTGATTGGTGATGGAGTGTTGTGAGTGAATGCAGGTTGTGGTTCAGGGATAGTGGTTTGGTTTGAGGTTGCAGGTTGTTGAGTAGGTACAGTGTGGATAGGCGATGTAGATGGTTCAGTGTTTAAGGTTTGAGTATGATCAGTGTTTAGTGGTTCAGGGTGTGGTTCTGGTTGTGGTTGGTCTTGAGGTTGGTTGAGAAAATTCTGCAAGGCAAGTGGCAGAACAAAGACAGGTAGGTTTTCTTTACCAGCATCCTTATTAGTCATATTAGAGAATATTCTCTTGTTGACTCTAAAAGGCTGAATCACATCAGCTTCAACAATCTCTAAACCAGATACACAAGCAGTGAATAGCATTTGACAAAATCGAGCAAAATAAACTGTAGTAGACTCTGACAATTTATCACCTAGATTCATTAGAACATATCTACCAAAATCAAAATTACTACCATAAAGTAGAGAATACCCGATTTGTAGACTGTCCATTGGAATAGCATCCCAGTTAGTGACCTTCTTATGGAATGTTCTTGTGATGCAGTCGAAGAAAAAATTCCATTCCTTCCTGAGATTAGACCTCTTTACACTGCCAAGCCTTTCAAGAGAATCCATGTAGCCTATCTCCTGTAGCATTTGTCTCAATTGAGGTTCACCACATAAGCATAAGAGGTGTGTGCATCAAAACTCATCGTTTCTCTGACAGTTTGTGGAGTAATCACAAACTCTTGTTCATCATAAGTGAAGATGATGATTGGAGTCCCATTCTCTCCTCCATCCACATAGACTGAGTTTTGCCAAAAAGTGGAAATTTGAGATGCAGAGAGAGTACTAGGTTCAACCAGTGCTTGTCCAATCTCTGAGTCTCTTAAGAAATTCTGCATAAGATGAAACGCTTCTGGAATACGTTCATTATTGAGTGGGGCTGCATAATTGTTAGGGACAAAACGTAGACCAAAAACAGTGAATGATTTAGAAGCCATTAAATCAAGAAACGAGCAAGAAATCACAATGAAAAGTGTATGTAGGAAAAGTGTTTGCGAAAATGCGCAAGTGAAAACTGAGAGAACTGTGAGATGTAAGAGTGAGTGGGTGAAAGTAAAAATCAAACGTTGTACACAAAAGTAATTAGAGTTGTAATTAAAAATTAAAACTCAATCGTTTGTGTATTCAAACACTCAACAGTTCCTAGATTAATGTGTGAGTGGGACACAATAATGAGTGAGTGGAACACGTGTCATACATGCAGTGGATCAATTAATCACGCGCAGTAAAAATAACAATTATCACCGCTGTATTCTATTTCCTATTTCCAAGACACTTTAACACAATACACTTATTAACAGTTGTCAAAAGCACTATTTACTCCAAAATTTTCAAATTATCCAAATGAAAATTTACCTTAGAGTACTAACCACAAATCAACAGCGTTTGTCAATTCTCCAACTTTATCACCGAAACCCTTTCAAAAATTGCACAGTTGTGAAAATATGTGTGTGTCTAGCAGAGTTTACCAAATCAATTTTTAGAGCATCTAATTTTTCATAAAATCCATAAAGTAAATCAATAAACACTGGATGCACAAACTCTCATAGTAAACACTGACTGTATGATGAAAGCTAAACTCTGTAGTAATCAATCTATATACAGTAACATTTAATTTATTTTATACCCCCTCTATTGCTAATATATATATATATATATATATATATATATATATTATTTATTTTTTTATTCTATTCATTCCAGTAATTAGAGGTTGGAGCTAGTCACCAAAAATTCAAAAATTTTAGCCCTTATCATTTTGATAAGTTCCTGGGTCATCCTAGTCTTTGACTAGTCACCAAAAATCAGAGAATTTTAGCCCATATTATATACCAATAGGTTCCTGGGTCATCCTAGTCACCAACATAATCTCAAAGTAGTATAGCAACCTATATACATTTTCTTAGGGGGTATTGCAGTAAGCATTTTAATCTACCAGAGTATAACTAACAGAGTTTAGAGTTCATCAACATCAGTAGTTATTCATGAGAGGCAATGTACACAGTATTTATAGAATCAGAGTTTAGGACAAAATAAACTAAGAGATGCTATAAATATGAACCAGTATCATGCTGTGTTAACTTTCTGCACAATCTAAGATTAGATCACAATAACTTAGAAAGATTCATGATTAATTACTGAGAATCATGCTTCATACATATTTCTTCATTGGTGTTTTCATTCAGACAATAATCAACTCAGAATTCACAGAGTTTATCAAACTTATTAACAGTGTATGACATACAGGCATGCTGACAGAATTTAACAGAGTTTGACAGTGTTTAAAGAAAAATATGTTAACAGAGTATGCATAACAGAGTTTAATCAACAGAGTTCATTTAGCACTTAACAAATCAAGGAAATATGAGCAACACATTACATAAGTAAAATTTGAATCTAACCAACATTCCTAGTCAAAACCAGAGACCATTCCTAGTTCATTGACCAGTCTTGTAAATGTAGCTTCACTCAATGGTTTGGTGAAGATATCTGCAAGCTGTTGTTCTGTAGACAAAAAATGTAGTTCAATATTCCCTTCTTCCACATGTTCTCTGATGAAATGGTACCTTATGCTGATGTGCTTGGTCATTGAATGCTGTACTGGATTACCTGTCATAGCAATAGCACTTTGATTATCACAGTAAATAGGAATCTTACTGTACCTCAATCCATAATCCAGCAATTGGTTCTTCATCCACAAGATCTGTGCACAACAGCTACCAGCTGCAATATACTCTACTTCAGCTGTAGATGTAGAAATTGATTTTTGTTTCTTGCTGTACCAAGAGACAAGTCTGTCACCAAGAAATTGACAACTTCCACTAGTGCTCTTTCTGTCTATCTTGCAGCCTGCAAAGTCTGCATCAGAATACCCAAATAGCTTAAAATCTGATTCTCTGGGGTACCACGGACCTAATGATATGGTGCCCTTGAGATACTTGAAGATTCTTTTCACAGCTGTCAGATGTGGCTCTCTAGGATCTGCCTGAAATCTTGCACAAAGACAGGTTGCATACATGATGTCAGGCCTACTAGCTGTCAAGTAAAGAAGAGATCCTATCATGCCCCTGTAGTTTGTCATATCCACTGAAACTCCTGTGTCTTTGTCCAATTTAGTTGTTGTTGCCATGGGAGTTGATGTAGATGAACAGTCAAGTATACCAAATTTCTTGAGAAGATTTCTGGTATATTTTGCTTGATTAATGAAGATACCATCATCTGTTTGTCTCACCTGTAGGCCTAGAAAATAACTAAGCTCTCCCATCATGCTCATTTGATATCTGGACTGCATGAGCTTGGCAAACTTCTTACAGAGTTTATCATTAGTAGACCCAAAGATAATGTCATCAACATATATCTGAACTAAAAGCAAGTCACTCCCAGATTTGAAATAAAACAGAGTTTTGTCAATAGTACCTCTGTTGAATCCACTTTCTAAGAGAAATTGAGCCAGAGTTTCATACCATGCCCTTGGTGCTTGCTTAAGTCCATAGAGTGCTTTATCCAGCCTGTAGACATGGTCTGGATATTTTGGGTCCACAAATCCAGGTGGTTGTTCAACAAACACTTCTTCTTCAAGCTTCCCATTCAGAAAAGCACTTTTCACATCCATCTGGAACACTTTGAATTTCTTGTGAGAGGCATATGCTAGAAAAATTCTGATTGCCTCTAATCTTGCAACTGGAGCAAATGTTTCATCATAGTCTATTCCTTCCTGCTGTGAATAGCCTTTTGCTACCGGTCTAGCCTTGTTCCTTGTGATAACACCTTCACTGTCAGTCTTGTTTCTGAAAACCCATTTAGTACCAACAATAGATCTGTTCTTTGGCCTTGGTACAAGGGTCCAAACTTCATTCCTTTCAAATTCATTCAACTCTTCCTGCATTGCTGTTATCCAGTCAGCATCTTGAAGAGCTTCTTCCACTTTCTTTGGTTCATTCTTAGACAAGAATGCATGAAACAAACATTCACTTGCAGTGGCACTTCTTGTTCTCACTTTTGCATCTGGATCACCAATTATCAAATCAGGTGTATGTGATTTAGTCCATTTCCTAGCAGAAGGCAAATGACTTCTGTCAGCATGTGATTTTCCCCCTTGATCCATGCTCTCCTGATTTTGTTGTGGGCTTTCTTCATTTTCTGAGACTCCCCCTGAACTTGACTGCCCAGAGTCAGAATTTGAATTTTCAGAGTTTGAATCATCAGAGTTTGATCCAGATTTTTCAGTTGACTCAGTATCAATGTTTGAGTCTTCATCTTGATCATGCTCCCCCTCAACTGGTTCTTCCCTTTGTTGTGGCTGGGAAGTTTCTCCAGTGTTTACCAGTAGAGGTTCAGAGTCTGTTTCAACAGAGTCTGTCAGAATAGTTTGATCAGAGTTTACTTCAACAGAGTTTAAATCTTCATTTTCAAAGTTCAGTTGATCATATTCATCTATGTCTTCAAGTCCAGTTATTTTCTTGTCATCAAAAGACACATGTATAGATTCCATGATCACTTTAGTTCTCAGATTGTAAACTCTGAATGCCTTTGTTGACAGTGGATAGCCAACAAAAATTCCTTCATCTGCCTTTAGCTCAAACTTGGTCAACTGTTCAGGATGAGTTTTCAAAACAAAGCATTTGAACCCGAAAATATGAAAGTATTTCAGGTTAGGCTTCTTTTTCTTCACCATCTCATATGGTGTCTTTCCATGCTTATTGATCAGTGTAGCATTTTGAGTAAAACAAGCAGTTTGAACAGCTTCTGCCCAGAAATAATTTGGCAATTTTGCTTCATCAAGCATAGTTCTGGCAGCTTCTATCAAGGTTCTATTTTTCCTTTCAACTACACCATTTTGTTGTGGTGTACCAGGTGCTGAAAATTCTTGCTTCACTCCATTGTCCTTGCAGAATTCTTCCATTGTTGCATTCCTGAATCAGTTCCATTATCACTTCTGATGATTCTGACTTTGTTACTTGATCCTTTGTCCAGAAGCTTCACATGCTCCATCAGAGTTAATGTAGTTTCATCCTTCTTTGCTAGAAAATACACCCAAGTGAATCTAGTGTATTCATCAACAATGACTAAAGCATATTTCTTCCTTGCTATAGACATAACATTTACTGGACCAAAGAGATCAACATGCATAAGATGATAAGGATCAGTGATTGAAAATTCTGTCTTGCTCTTGAAAGATGACTTCCTTTGCTTGGCCTTTTGACATGAATCACATAGGCCATCAACATTTAACAGAGCCTTTGGGAGTCCTTTTACAAGATCCTTTCTGATCAATTCATTGATATTGTTCAAGTTCAAATGTGAGAGTTTCTTGTGCCACTTCCAACTCTCTTCACTAGACATTCTTGTAGACAGGCAAACATCTTTTCCAACATAGTCTATTAAGAGCTTGATTTCATAAATGTTGTTTTGCCTATGACCAACTAGAACAACCTTTCCTGTAGATTTTCTGATAACTTCACAATATTCAGGTTGAAAATCTACATGATATCCCTTCTCACAGATTTGACTCACTTATAGAAAGTCATGCTTGAGTCCTGGGACATGAGCTACATTGTTGATGATGACATTTCCAAGATTAATATTGCCATATCCCAATGTTCTTCCTACATTGCCATCACCATAGGAAACTTTTGGGCCAGCCTTCTCCTCATAGTCTGATAGCAGGGCTTTATTTCCAGTCATGTGTCCTGAGCATCCACTGTCCACGACTAGGATTGCCTCCCTGTTGCCCTGCAATCACAAGCAATTACTGAGAGTTAGATTTAAGGATCCAGACTTGCTTAGATCCTTTGACATTCTTAACTTTGTTAGCTTTAGCAGCGGAATTAACATTATCAGAATTTGAGCTAACAGTGTCAGAGTTTACACTTGCAGTATTAACTTTAACCCATTTCAGATTGGGTTTCAGATCATAGTAATTATGATAGATAGCATGATACTCTCTGCAAGTATAAATGGAATTCCAAGTGCTTCCACAGTGTGTGCATAAAGTCTGTGGCTTAGTTCTAGCAAAATCCTTATTTACCTCAGACTTGGAAGGTAAAGAATTTATATTTTTGTTTTTCTTGCAGAAATTTGCAAGATGCTTAGTACTACCACAGTTATGACATGTCTTTCTTCGAGCATAACTAGCAAGCATTGGTTTATTTCCTGAAGTGATGCCTACTTTTCCATTTCTGTTCTTATTTGACACTCTCTATTTCTTAACAGATTTTAACTCCTTCAGTTTATGTTTGAGTTGTTTATCTGTCATCAAACCAATATTAACCTGTTTAGCACAAGTTTTTACTGATTTGACCTTAACAGTTTCTTTTTCATTATCAGACAAAAATTTACTGGCTCCATGTACAAAATGAGGTCTGATTTTAACTTGACTTTGAAATCTTAGTTCATCTCCCTCATTATAACCTAGACCAACAGTGTCTGTTTGAAAAACCTGTTGAGTCTCCTTTCCAAAATTAGTCCAAGTCTTAATTTTCTTATTTGCTTCCTCCAACTCAGATTCTAGTTGTTTATATTTCTGAAGCAAATCATGTTCTATAGAAACAGCATCATCTCTCTCTTTCTGAACTTGTTGCATATTTTTTAGCTTTTCTTCAACAATTTTATTTCTCTCTTTGAGTTCAGAATTCTCAGATTTAATCCTCTCATTCTCTAATGTCTGATCCCTATAACTTATATGCAATGACTTAAGATAAATTCTTAATTGGGAAATATCATCAATATTATAAGCATAGGTAGTTAGAGGTACCTGATTTTCAGAAGTTTTTGATTCAGTAGTAGCCATGAGAGCATAGTTCATTTCTTCATCAGAATCTGAAGTGTCTGCCCAATTTCTGCCTTTAGTGTAGAGTGCTTTTTCAGTTTTACCTTTCTTGCACTCAGGAGCAAAGTGGCCCGTCTCCTTACACTTGTAGCATTGGATTTCAGACTTGTCTTTCTTCCCCCCTTGAATCTCTCTTATCAGACTTCTTGAAGCTTTTCTTGTCAGAATTGGAAACATTCCTGGAGAAATTCTTTCCCTTCTTGAAATTCTTGAATCCCATTTTCTTCAATGTCTTAACCATCAAGGCAGCCATCTGCATTATCTCTTCTTCATCATCCTCAGAATCAGATGATTCATCTGAGTTTGAGTCATTGTCAGACATTGGTGACTCACTATCAGACTGTACAGCTAGTGCCTTTCCTTTAGCTTTTCTCCTGGATGATTCTTTCTTCGTAGGCTTCTCTTCAACCTTAAGAGCAACAGACTTAGCCTTTTTGTTGAATCTCCTGTTTCTCTGTTCCATTTCCAATTCATGAGTTTTGAGCAACCCATAAATTTCATCAATTTTGGTCTCATCAAGTTCATAATTGTCTCTAATAGTGGTAGTTTTCACATCCCACTTTTTAGGTAGAGACAGAAGAAACTTTAGATTTGAATCTTCCAATGACAAATCATTCAACAGTTTACAGAATCTGTCAAATGTTTGTGTCATGGTCTCTTCAGGTTTAGCCTCAAAATGTTCATACTCCTGAGTGAGTATGTTTCTCCTATTCTTCTTGATAGCAGGAGTTCCCTGACATCTAACCTCAAGAGCATCCCAAATTTCTTTTGCAGTAGTCAAGCCAATAACCTTGTTAGACATAACATTATCCAAAGCACTGTGAAGTAAATGCCTCACCTTTGCATCCTTAGCAATGGATGAAAGATCTTCAAGAGTCATATCCTTCTTCTCCTTAGGAATCATTTTGGCCTCTTGACCAGTAACAGCAGGAGCCAACTTTTTGGGCAGGTGTGGCCCTTCATAAATCCTGTCAAGATATTCTACATATATAGCTTCCAGAAACATGGTCATCTTTACCCTCCAGATGGGATATTCTGATGGCCTCAGAATAGGAACCCTAATAGCCTCATATCGACTAACAGTGGGTTTAGCATTTTCATACTCTGATGGAGGTGGAACTTCAAACATTATGATTTCTATGTGTGTGTGGATCTTAAACTGTAATATTTAACAGATATGGCTCTGATACCACTTGTTAGGCCGAATACACACTAATAATCAATATTAGATGAGAGAATAACAATTAAGATGATTATGCACTTTTAAATCTTCTGGTATTAAAAACCCTCTTCGTGATGTAAACTATCACAAAGAGCTGCTAGGTTACAATAAAGATAGTTCGATACACGATACCCTTCTAGGGTTAACCTAACTGTATTTATAAAACATACAGCTGCTATACAATCGCTAATTGATACTCCTATAATTAAGCTATACAATTGATATCAATTACGATTGCTTCACATCTCCTAATTCAACTCAATCTCTATGATAGCTATCCAATCTGTAAAGAGATTGCTTCCATAAATAACTTCTTTAATTCTTCAAACACTGTTGACTGGAGACGCGCTTCTTCCAGACAGAGTTTAACTAAACTCTACCGAGCTTCCATAGTCAGTGTTTAACTAAACTCTGACTACTTCCAGCTAAACTCTGATTTGTCGCTGTAGCTCCTAAACACTGTTTTCATCAATCATTTCTAACATTATTATATACAAAAAGTGTTGTGGAATAAAACTAGGTTTCGTGCGTAATTAATGCTAAGGTGGGTGAGCTTCAAGCTTTAATGGTTGTTTCCGCGTTTCGAGACTGATCGGTCCTCGCAGAGTGCCTACGTATCTCGTTATTGAGAATCAAGCCAAGACGTAGTTCTGAGAATGAGGGGCAGGACCTTTATATAGGCTTAGAAGCCTAAGAATTATGGTAGGATTTGGATACTTTGTGGGCAAGCCACCGCCTTGAGGAAGGTTCTAGACTCCTTCCTTGTAGGAGTCAGTTTCCATGTTGAAGTAGGTGCCTTGGAGGCTAAGTCAGGCAGGAGTAATATCCTTATTTGACTTTTATTGCTGATCTATTTATTACCCCTAATATTAATTACGAAATTAATATTAAAAATAGGGTTTCGATCTTGTTGGTAGGTCCCACGTTTGGACCATACCCGGTCTAAATAATGCCATATCAAATGTATTTTTAGGGCTTACTTTTAGCCCATATCATTTGCCCCCCAACTTCTAGGAAAATTGATCAGGTTTTCCTTGAAGTTTGAACTGCCTTTTTCAAGACTTGGGTCAGGATTTATCGTTATACACTAGTGTTTCACGAGTATCGTCTTTTGATGTAAAGCGTGGAGCGACCGACGCATTTACGACGACATTTTAAATGATGCTAAATGGCACTAAACGACACTGAACGGTGCTAACTAGCCTTAAATGACGTCTAAATGGCGTTACATGGTATAAGACGAGGCTAAACGGCGCTAATCGGCACTAATTGGCACTAATCGGTGCTAAACGGCACTAAACAGTGCTAAGCGGCACTAAACCTGGGCTGCCATTTTCCTAAAACGACAACGTTTTTCTGAAATGGCGACCGGCTTAGGACGACCAGTCGACTGAGGCTCGGTCGGCTGAGGCCGGTCGGTTGAGGCCGGTAGGCTGAGGCTCGGTCAGCTGAGGCTCGGTCGGCTGAGGCCGGTCGGCTGAGGCTCGGTCGGCTAACGCTCGGTCGGTTGAGGCCGGTCGGCTGAGGCTCGGTCGGCTGAGGCTCGGTCGGCTGAGGCTCGTTCGGCTGAGGCTCGGTCGGCTGAGGCCGGTCGGCTGAGGCTCGATCGGCTGAGGCCCTTGGCTGAGGCTAGTCGGCTGAGGCTCGGTCGGCTGAGGCCTGTCGGCTGAGGCTCGGTCGACGGAGGCCCTTGGCTGAGGCTCGGTCGGTTGAGGCCGGTCGGCTGAGGCTCGATCGGCTGAGGCCGGTCGGTTGAGGCCGGTCGGCTGAGGCTCGGTCGACTAAGGCCCTTACCTGAGGCCGGTCCGCTGAGCCTCGGTTGGCTAAGGCCCTTGGCTGAGGCCGGTCGGCTGAGGCTCGGTCGGCTGAGGCCCTTGGCTGAGGCTCGGTCGGCTGAAGCCGGTCGGCTGATCTTAAATAGAATTACTTCGAACTTTTCAACCACAATGTTGGAATGTTGACTGAGTGTCTAACTCTTGAGCTATGCTTGAATCTCTTGATCCAAGTTTGGCTCTAGTAGCTTTTCTGGCCTTCAACGACTTTAACTTAGTTCCTTAGTCCTTGATTCTGGACTGGAATTCCAAGCTTCTAAATTTATACTTGACCATCAAGGCTTACATTCAGCATTGTCAACCTAGAATCCAAAGTTCAGGTTTAAATGTTAAACGGCGCTAAACGACTGTGGCTCAACGTTTCATATAAAATGATGGTTAACCAATCACATTTCAAACATCAGGAGGGACGTTTGAAGGCTAACTGAGGTGTTGGAATGCTGTCAGCATCTTGGCACGAGTGTCTCGGCCAGAGCTCTCTCCGGGAGCCTCTTGGCTCGAGTGTCTCGACCAGAGCTCTCTCCGGGAGTCTCTCGGCACTAAACGGTGCTAATCGGCACTAATTGGTGCTAATCGACACTAATCGGTGCTAATCGGTGCTAATCGGCGTTAAACGGCCTTGGACTCAACTTCTGGTCCATCTTAGTTTTCATATTCGAAACAATGTCGGGACCGACTTTCGACATTGAAATGATGTCGGGACCTTCGACATCGAAACAATGTGGGGACCTTCGACATCAAAACGAAGACCGGTCAGCTGAAGCTTCCCGGGTGCCCCGATCTTCCGGTCCCCGATCGGCTGGAGCCTTCCGGGTGCCTCGGTCGACCGGCTCTTGGTCGGCTGCGGCTTGGTGCTCGGTCAGCCGCGGGTCGATCGGCCGTCGTGCCTTGCACGCCTCGGTCGGCTGGGGGTCAGTCGGCTGTGGTGTCCCGGATGCCGCGGTCGGCTGGGGCTCCTTCGGGCGCTCGGTCGGCCGTTGCCTACGGGATTGCCTTCGTGACGACCCTGGCTCTAAGTCCTTGGCTTCCATCTTGAATACCAGTCTTTCATATTGGTAATAGAACATCAATGTCAACATTTGAACATCACTTCAACCTTTGGATCTTGATTGGAGGTCCATGACCCCCTCAAGTTTGGCCTTCATAACAAACCATGACCTTCATGGCTAATATCTCGTATTTCTCATCCTAAGATTCGATATTGATATTCACATGTTCAACGTTGGTGCACTGGATCAAAGACCCAGGATCCCAAGTCGATTTTTCAATTTCCAATTTGAGTTATCAACCTTTCTTATTAGTTTTTCTAATAAGTATTCTTAATCAACCACCAAAATATCTATCAGGTTGGGGGTGTTCTGGACCTTTTTCTCTTCTCGGATAAGGACGGCGCTCAGTGCTTGTTCGGATACCGCCAGGTATAGATAAAGAGTCTCCTCAGGACTAGGTTTGGCCAACAACGGGGCTTCAGCCATGTACTTTTTCAACTGTTCAAAGGCCTCTTGGCTCTCAGAAGTCCACTCAAAATTTTTCACCTTCTTCAATGTTTGAAAGAAAGGCAAGCATTTATCACCAGATTTGGAGATAAATCTCCCCAGGGCTGCATCTCGGCCCGTTAACTTCTGTACATCTCGTATAGAGCGTGGTGGTTCCATATCCAAGATCACTTTGATCTTATCAGGGTTGACCTCTATGCCTCTCTTCGAATCCATCAATCCCAAAAATTTTCCCGATCCAACGCCAAAAGCACACTTGGATGGATTTAACATCATCTTGTGGTGCCTCAGTACTTCAAATGCCTCTCTGAGGTGCTCAATATGGTCAGCCGTGAATAGGCTCTTGACTAACATGTCATCAACATAGACCTCCATGGTTTTTCCAATCAGATGGGCGAATATCTTATTCACCAGTCATTGGAAAGTAGCTCCTGCATTCTTTAGACCAAAAGCCATAACAAGATAATAGAAAACACCAAAGTCAGTTATGAAAGATACCTTTGGGATGTCATCCTTGTGCATCTTAATCTGATTGTAGCCACTGAAACCATCCATGAAGCTCAACATCTCATGTCCAGCTGTGGCATCTATCAATGTATCTATCCTTGGCAGGGGAAAACAATCCTTCGGACACGCATCATTCAAATCAGTGAAGTCTATACACATCCTCCACTTCCCATTAGCCTTCTTGACCATCACAGGGTTAGCCAACCATTCGGGGAACTGAATCTCTTCAATAAAACCAGCTTCTAAGAGCTTGTCCACTTCCTGCTTAATGGCATCTTGCCTTTCAGGAGAAAAATTCCTCTTCTTCTGCTTTATTGTCTTGCGCTCAGGATCGACATTCAACCTATGGGTTATAAATTGGGGATCAATCCCTGGCATATCAGCCGCTGTCCAAGCAAATATATCATTGTTCTCTATTGGTCTTCATCCTTGGATCCTTAATCCAGGTACTTAAGACATATTGAAGAGTAGCTAGTCCTTAACATCCTTGGCCTTTCATGGCTTTGATTGTTGCGTGTGGCTTTTATCTGCTTGTCTTTTAACCTGGGTCCTTCACGGACTTAAACTCTTATTTGGTCGTGCTGTAACCTAACTCTTGACCCTTCAGGGTCTTTATTTATGCATTTGTTTGATCTTCATTCGTGTATTCTTTTATTTTCGATACTTGGTCATCCTTGACTTGCACTCATCAGGTGCTTGACACATAAATAAAATCACACAATCAATGAATGGAAAACAAACTTGCATTAATAACTTGAAATGGGTTCAACCCTTACATAGAGTACTACCGTCCTACTCGGAGCAGCATGCTCTTCAATGGTTTCATTGAACCTTATTTCTACTTCTACTAGATAAATATGAAGCTAAGTCCTACTAGGATAACTTGAGCCCATCGGGGCCTTGCAAGACTAGGCCTGCACCACTTGATTTTGCTTTTTATGCTCCAACAAACTAGAGCGCCCACCACTCCTTCTGGTCTCCTCATTCTTATTCTGAGGTTCACTTCCTGCTTGGGATACTATCTTCTGCCCCCCGACTTCGTGGTTGCAAATGGTACATTCAACCACAAAGTCAGTTAACGCCTTAGCCTCAATGGCTGTCCGAGGCTTCTGTGATGTCCTCTGCTGGCCTTTCTTGATGTTCCTTATCAATGTGGACATAAATGTCTTCAATTGGAAGGACCTGCCCCCAACTCAATCAGGCCTTAAAGCAACTACATAACAGCTCCTAACCATTTTCAGGTCACCTTTTTGTTCTCCTACACCATTCCTGGTTGGAAACTTGATCTTCATATGATATGTAGAGGCCACAACCTTAAAAGCGTGGAGTCCAGTCCTTCCGAGGATGGCATTGTAAGTAGAAGATGCTTTGATAACCAAAAAGTTCAACATCTGAGTGGCCTCTATCGGCTTCTGTCCGATGGTGATGGGCAACTTAATAGTTCCCTCAACTTTAGATTCTACTCCATTAAACCCGTATATAGGTGTGTTGGAGGGGATCAACTGGGGGTCGTTATATCCCATCTTCACAAATACGTCGTGAAACAAGATGTCCATAGAAGCTCCATTGTCTATCAAGACTCGTTCTACCTCTGAATTTCCAATCACGGGCGTTATGACCAGGGGGTCATCATGGGGGAACTTTACCCCTTCAAGGTCTGAATCGTCAAATTTGATTGTTACCTCGGTTTTTGCACGTTTTGGTATTTCCCCAACAATGTGCATTACTTCTCTGGCATAAGCCTTTCAAGAATTCTTTGTTATCCCGGCCACGGTCGGGCCACCTAAGATCATGTTGATTACTGACCCTCGGGGCTATGGGTCGCGATCTCGATCATTGTCGCTCCTATCATACTCTCTTCTCTGATTAATTACCATGATTTTCACCCTTAGTGAAGTGGTTTAATTTCCCTCTATGGATCAAGAACTCAATCTCATCTTTGAGTTGCTTGCAATCATCAGTGTCATGTCCCACATCCTTGTGGAACCAACAGTATTGCTCCTTGTTTCTTTTTGCGGGATCACCCCTGAGTGGCTTCGGTCATCGAAAATCCTTATCCTTCTCAATATCCAACAAGATTTGACTCCTAGGAGTGTTCAACCTTGCATACTCAGCAAACCTCGGTCCTAGAGCAGAGTCGGTGTCCTTGCTAGTTCGGGGATACTTGTCCCTAGCATCATACTCCTGCTCTGTCTTTCGCTTCCTAGATTCGTTGTTATTCCCTCCATTACCTACTATGGCCTCTTTCTTCATGCTATCCTCAGCTTTAATGTACTTATCAGCCCTTCGTTGGAGCTCAGCCATATTCTCAGGGGGATGCTTTGCCAATGACCTCTTAAAGAAGAGATCAGTGGTTCCGTGCTCCAGGGCTACCATGGCCACCTTGTTCTCTAAGTCAGTGATATTTAGAGTCTCCTTAGTGAATCGCTTGAGGTAGTCTATGAGATTTTCATTCTTTCCTTGTACTAGATACATAAAAGATGTAGAGCTTTTCTCATGAACTCTTCTGCTAATGAATTGGCTGACAAAAGCGGCACTTAACTCCTTAAAGGAGCCAATCGAATTTGCAGGTAATCGGCTATACCATCTTTGGGCCATGCTCGACAGGGTTTGAGGAAACACTCTGCACTTTAGAGCATCACTTGCAGGCTGCAATAGCAGTGCATTTGAAAACGTCCTGACGTGATTTTCGGGATCATCTGTTCCATCATAAGCCTTAATTTTCGTCATCTTGAACTTCCTAGAAATACGAGCATTCATCACCTCCTCAGTAAACGGGGGTGTGGGATCATCAGGATCTCCAAGAGGCATCAGATCTTTGGGGTTATCCCTGGGGTTTCCACCATTGTTGTTCTTCCAGTTTGGGCATCAGCACTTTTCTGTCTCCTTGAGGACCTCTCCAACCTCCTGAAGTAGGAGGAGGTTGATTTTGATTCAGTCTCGCTTGCTCTCTCGCCATGTCGCCCTTCAGCTTCTGGATCTCGGCTTCATAAGCCTTGATTCTCTCAGCGATTGTCATGGGGGGTCCATCATGGATTCATCGAGTACGCCTGATAGGCTCATTGCTTGGATGTCGCCTCCTTGGGGCTTGATCACTGTGACGCCCCCAGATCCGGGGTCGGAGATCTAGGCGCTCACGGTCCATTTTAGATTAATAACATACCTGTTCTTGCACATAATATATAAAACAGCCATTGACCCCACAATAAAACTCAGGCCGCACACACACATAGGTTAGAGTCTCAGAAACGTCACACAATTGATTAAGCAGAAGTAAAAGTTTCAGAGTTATTACAGACCAAATTAAATAGCATTTATGCTACCAGCAACACTTCGATAAGAAGCGAAGTTGGCGGCGTGAAAGTTTGTTACGGTACACTGCCTTGCACAGGTCATACTTATAAATAAAACGTACTAACAAAAGTTGCCAACCAATCTGGCAAATGGGGCCTACCGGTGGAATATCAACTGCTGCCTCGGGTCTAGTCACCTGCTTTCGGGCAGTCTGTCTGGGTCTTGCCATTTCGCTTAGCTGTTGTGTTTGTAAATTTGAAAACAAGCAAGAGTGAGCAACTATAGCTCAGCAAGAAATATATGCATAAGGTAAGCAATATAACATTACATATGTTTAGCAGTTATTAAACTCGTTTGTATCAATCAGTTATAAAATCACTTGTCATTGTTGATAAATTTTGAAGGTGCACCAATACGTGCCCTTGTTTTCAAAATAAACTTGCAGTTCTAGATACTGCATAGAGTCAACATCTTTCTCATCAAAATAGAACACTATCAGCAACTTGGCACATAAGCCTAAGAAGCAGTGTCAGAGCATTTTCCAAAATGGAGGAATGGGACTTAAAGAAAACATAAAACCTGACAGGGATTGACGATGATCAGTCGCCACATCCAAGTCCAATAATCCGCGGGTCTTCTCTACCGGTAGAAGGATAGAAACTACATCCGTAACTATCCTCGGGTGAGAACTACATCCGTAATCACCCTCGATAGAAACTACATCCGTAACTATCCTCGAGTGAGAACTACATCCGTAATCACCCTCGATGAAAACTACATCCGTAATCATCCTTCGGCAACACCTGGGCCGGAATAATAATTGATGGACCGCCTGGCTCACGGCCGCTTGCACATCCCGGGAATCGTTCGTCAACGGTTCCCACACCTGCCAGAGTCCCTTTTTCTTTTTCTTTTAAAAACTTGATTTTGATTGAAAACTGAGTAATTGAGGTCCGACATCAGTCGACCAATGATTCTTGAAATCATACAAGAAGCAAACCTGACCGGGGGTTTTCGAAAATGTTTTGAGTTCGAAAGAGTTCGAGTTTGAAAGTGCTAAAGTTATCTTGGATTAACTTTGTTTTTAAAATAATGAACAATAATTAATAAATGATATTTTAAGATTTAATATTAATAATTAATAAAATAATTATTTAATTAAATAAGCTTTTAATCCAAGATAGGTATTTTGAGTATTTACGAAGATATAAGAATAATTACTTGAGTATACGATACTTCCCGAATGACCCTTCGGGTTTTCGCAATTTAATTACGATATAATAATATACCGCTCCCCGGTCAATAGTATATACGGACCGCTACGACCTCTATTGCTGGAGTCGTTGTCCGAAGAAAACATTTCAATCTAAGTTCAAGGGGTGCAAACATATATGTACTTATACATCTCAATTTCATCGATACTTCGATAAACATAAACATTTGATATGATTGAAAACTACAAACACAACAGTGAAAGTCCTTGTATATGTAAATTTTGAAAAGTAAACTTGCCTTGGTGAGGTTGGGGTGGACGAGCTTGCGGAGTGGAACGATCTATACATCACCTAGTCATGAACCTTTTATTTCTGGAAACTACATTCAAATACCTTTCCAACAATATATATTAGGACCTCAGGGGACAAGATTTGGGGGTTCAAAACCCTCTTACAAGACAGTTCAAGTTCCTGGAAAAATCTTAGCATGCTTATATCACTTATCCATTCAAGAACCTTACATACACATTAAATCCATCATTTAAACCACCAAGATCCTACTTTACAACATACATGGAGTTACATATACTAACCACAAGCTCAAAATCACAACCACAACACTTAAACTCAAGATCTACATCATCCACCACTTATATGTCCAAGATTTACACTAATAATCATGGATCTAACATTAAACATCACAAATACTACATGGCCAAGAGGGGTTAGAGTTTTTATACCTTCTTGAGTATCTAGGAGCCTTGGGTATGCCTTACAAGTCTAAAGAACACCTTGAATGAGCTCCTACACTCCTTATAATCCAAGATCTAAAAGAAAACTTAACATTGTTACTATTCATCAAAATTTTAACAATTTATATCTTGAAAATTAATGGATGAAAAGAGTTGGAATTCTTAGTATACCTTCCTTATATGATGTAGAGTGCCTAGGAATTTTGCCTTGAATTAAGAATGAAGAGAAGTGGAAGAAAGAATTTCTTCTTCCTCTTTCTTTTTCTTGTTGGTCGAGAGCAAGAAGCTAGGGGGAGAGAGTTTCTTTGTTTTGATATTGTGTTGGTTGGATAAAGTGAAAAGGGGTTGGGTGATATGTATTAGTGTATAGATATGTCTCACATGGTACAAGTCTAGGGTATATGCCACCATACCCTCTTGTCTCCTTGGAAAATGGTGCCAACTAGTTACTATTCCTCTTGTCCACTTTGTATTACTAGTTTGCTTTCCTAACTACTTAGTTTCATGGGACTTGCATGCAATATCATTCCTTGTACCTTTATTCTTCCACCAATGCTTGTCACTTAATCTTTAATTCGTATCGTATCTTAATTAATCTCTCGTAATAATATTTTGTCGCGTAGAGATTTCCCTTGTAATTCCTTAAGTACTTAATTGTGTAAATTCCTCGAATATCCATAATTCCTCGTCATAATCCCTAATAAATCTTTTAATACTCCATTAACTCTCAAGTCCCAAGTTTGATAAATCTTACTAACAATAAGATTCTTCCCTTTATCTTTCATAGTGAATGTAACAACATAGTTTCTCAGACTATCAATTCCATTAAACAACAGGGATGACTAGAAAGGTTCCAAATTGACAATGTCACATGATATTATATAAAAGAAAATATAAAAAAAAATTAGGGTTCTTACAGCCTCCCCTCCTTAAAAGGATTCCGTCCCGGAATTAGGTTGAAAACAGTTGGGGGTGCTTTTCACGCATCGTGCTCTCTAGTTCCCATGTTGATTCTTCGACATTCTGGTTCCTCCACAAAACTCTCACTAGTTTGACAACCTTGTTCCTCAGCACCTGTTCTTTTCTATCCATGATTTCTACGGGTTGCTCCACATAGGTTAAGTCTGGCTGCAGATCCACTTGGTCATATTCTATCACGTGTCGGAAGTCGGTATGGTAGGGTCGTAGCATGGACACATGGAACACATTATGTACTTGCTGCAAGCTTGGGGGTAAAGCCAATTCATAGGCTAACTTTCCAACTCGTCTCAAGATCTCAAAAGGTCCAATAAATCTTGGGCTTAGCTTCCCCTTCTTACCAAATCTCATCAATCCCTTCCATGGTGATACCTTTAACATCACAAATTCTCCTACCTTATATTCTTTGTCCTTGCGGGTCTGGTCCGCATACTTCTTCTGTCTGTCTTGGGCCGCTACCAGCCGTCCTCTTATGAGTTCGATAGTTTCTTTTGTCTGTTGGACCAGTTCAGGCCCTAATATCTTCCGCTCTCCAACTTCTTCCCAACACAAGGGAGATCGACATCTTCGTCTGTATAAAGCTTCATATGAGGGCATTCCTATACTCGCATGGTAACTGTTGTTGTAAGAAAATTCGATCAACGTCAAGTGGTCATCCCAACTTCCCTTAAAATCGATGGCACATACTCTCAACATGTCCTCTATGGTCTGGATGGTTCTCTCACTCTGTCCGTCTGATTGGGGGTGGTATGCAGTACTCATGTTCAACTTTGTCCCCACACAATCCTGAAAACTTCTCCAGAACCTGGAGTTGAATCTTGGGTCTCTATCTGATACAATGCTCACAGGAACCCCATGCCTAACCACAATCTCCTTTAAGTAAATATCCACCAGCTTGTCGACAGTGTATCTCTCGTTGATTGGAAGAAAATGTGCTGACTTGGTCAATCTATCGATAATTACCCAAATGGCGTCATGATTAGTCTTGGTCCTTGGTAGTCCGACCACAAAGTCCATCGCAATATGCTTCCACTTCCACTCGGGTATCTCCAAGGGTTGCAACAATCCACTGGGCCTCTGGTGTTCGGCCTTTACTCTTTGACATGTCAAGCATTTATTTACCCACTCTGCCACGTCCTTCTTCATATTTGGCCACCAATAGTATTCCCTCAGATCTCTATACATCTTAGTGCCTCCAGGGTGAA
Organism: Saposhnikovia divaricata; assembly: GCA_036435485.1. Classification (NCBI taxonomy): domain Eukaryota; kingdom Viridiplantae; phylum Streptophyta; class Magnoliopsida; order Apiales; family Apiaceae; genus Saposhnikovia; species Saposhnikovia divaricata. The sequence goes on along the minus strand of CM071599.1, from coordinate 59,989,816 downwards.
TTGAGTACCTTGAACTATGAGCCTCTTGCAAAATCTCGTCTTTTAATTCCTGAACGTTCGGGATCCATATCCAAGATGCGTACCTCATAATTCCATTCCCGTCCTTTTCACACTTAATTTCCTCGCCAGTCAAAATTTTCTCCATCGAATTCTTTTCTTCTTCTATCTTCTTTTCCTGGCATAACTTAATCTTTTCCAATAGCGGTGGTTGGACTCTTATTTCCATTAGACTCTCTTGTCCAATTCCTGGTAACCTCACTTCAATCTCCAGTTTCTCAAGGTCCTTGATCAACTCGTCCACTGACGTTATCATCTTGAGTTTCTCCTTTCGGCTAAGTGCATCGGCCACTACGTTGGCCTTCCCTGGGTGATAATGAATCTCACAATCATAATCTTTGATTAGCTCTAGCCATCTCCTCTGCCTCATGTTTAACTCTTTCTGAGTGAATATGTACTTTAAGCTCTTGTGATCCGTGTAGATTTCACACTTTTCTCCGTAAAGATAATGTCTCCAGATCTTCAAAGTGAAAACTATCGCCGCTAATTCCAAATCATGGGTGGGGTATCTTATCTCATATTCCTTAAGTTGTCTGGACGCATAAGCAATCACTTTACCATGCTGCATAAGCACACACCCTAAACCTTTATGGGATGCGTCGCTATAAATCACAAAATCTCCCTTATCATCAGGTAGGGCTAGTACTGGTGCTGTCACCAACCTCTTTTTCAACTCTTGGAACCTCTCTTCGCATTTTTCAGTCCACACAAACTTCTCGGTCTTGCGAGTTAGTCGGGTCAAAGGGGCTGCTATCTTGGCAAAGTCTTGGACAAATCTCCTATAGTAGCCAGCCAACCCTATAAAACTTCTCACCTCTGTCGGAGTGGTTGGTCTCTCCCAATTTGATACAGCCTCTATTTTGGCTGGGTCCACTAGAATGCCTTGTTCGCTAATCACATGCCCTAAAAACTGAACTTCATTCAACCAAAATTCACACTTTGAGAACTTAGCGTACAACTTTTCTTCTCTCAATGCTCCCAATACAATCCTCAAGTGCTCTGCATGTTCCTCTTTCGTCTTGGAATAAATCAAGATGTCATTGATGAAGACTATAACACACTTGTCCAAGTACTTCTTGAAGACTCGATTCATTAAGTCCATGAAAGCTGCAGGGGCATTCGTTAACCCAAATGACATCACTAGGAACTCATAGTGTCCGTACCGGGTGCGAAAGGCCGTCTTTGGTATATCTTCTGGCTTAATCCTTAACTGGTGGTACCCGGTCCTCAAATCGATTTTAGAAAAATAAACTGCGTCCTTTAATTGATCAAACAGGTCATCTATCCTGGGCAAGGGATATTTATTCTTTATAGTCACCTTGTTCAACTCCCTGTAGTCTATACATAATCTCATACTACCATCCTTCTTTTTCACAAATAACACCGGGGCTCCCCACGGTGACACACTAGGTCTTATCATCCATTTATCCAACAACTCTTGTAACTGAGTGGCCAGCTCTTTCATCTCCACTGGGGCTAGCCGATATGGGGCTTTCGAAATTGGGGCCGTACCCGGAACTAAGTCTATAGCGAACTCGATGTCTCTATCAGGTGGTAGTCCCGGAAGATCATCCGGAAATACGTCCGCGAACTCATTAACGATAGGGATTTCCTGTAGGTTTGGTGCCTCCTTCTTGGTATCCTTCACATAGGCTAAATAGGCTTCGCATCCTTTACGTAACAGCTTCTTAGCTTGAATCATAGTCAGGAACTTTTGGTTTTGCCATTTTCCACTAAGCACTACTTCTTCGTCCCCTGGCAGTCTCAAACTTACTTTCTTCTTTACACAATCAATCTGGGCTCCGTGGGTTGTTAACCAATCCATACCTACTATTACGTCAAACTCTCCTAGTTTAAAAGGTATTAAATCTACCTGAAAGTGTCGCCCTTCTATTTCTAGGTCACAACCTGGACATACTTGGTTAACAGGGATAATTTCATGATTAGCTATCTCTACTTGCAGTCTGTCTTTCAATGGTTCAGTCTTAAGGCCTAACCGACATACAAAATCTAGAGATATGAAAGACTTGGTAGCTCCCGAATCAAATAAAACATTTGCCTTAACTGAGTTGAGTAGTAGAGTACCTGCGATCACATCCGTGTTCCTTACGGCATCTTGCACCGTCATGTTAAAAGTTCTTGCAGTAGGGGCCTTGTTAGAAGCAGTTCCACTCACTCTCGATGCAGCTGGCCTAGAGGACATACATTCCCTCATTCGGTGCCCTGGTTTCCCACACTTGAAGCAATTACCTCCGACACTGGTGTTGTTACTAGTTCCTAGACAGGCGTTAGCATAATGTCCTGTCAACCCACATTTGAAGCACTTCACATCCTGTAGGTTACACACGCCCGCATGTTTCCTTCCACACTTATTGCAATCCGGGGGTAGGGCTCGGGATGGGGTAGAGTAAGACGATCCCTGTGGTCAGCCGCTCTGGCCCACACTCCAACTTTCAGCTCTCTTGGTTCCAAAGTTTCCGCTGGGTTGGGACATCGTCCCTCGCTTAAATTTGCTCGGAAAGCTCCCACCCGCAGAATTTCCCTTTCGACTATCAAACTTCCTCTTCTTTCCTTCCCTCTCCTTCTGTGTCTATTCACTCCCCGCCTCAACGATTGGTGCTTTCTGTACCAGGGTGGCATAGTCTGTCAGCTCAAGAACCGCCACACGATTCTGAATCCATTGCTTTAGCCCCAATTGAAACCTTCGGGCCCTCTTTGCCTCAGAGTTCACATATTCCGGCACAAACCTTGACAACTCAGTAAATTTGGCCTCATACTCGACCACCGTCATGTTACCTTGCTTTAGTTCCAAAAACTTCAGCTCCATTTGTTTCTCCATGAACCTAGGAAAGTACTTTTCCAAGAACAGCTCGCTAAACCTCTCCCAGGTCACCACACCTCTTCCTTCCAAATTCTTCTTAGCTTCCCACCAATAGTTTGCCTCACCCTTCAGAAGGTAAGTGGCGAAAACAGTCTTCTGCTCCTCAGCAACACCTATTATCTCGAAAGATTTTTCCATTTCCTTCAGTCAGGCTCTTGCCTCAATCGTATCTGTAGTTCCTTTAAATTCTGGGGGTTTTCAGGGATTTGAAGTTTCGGAAAGCATTTGCATTAGCATTGTGGGGTGGTTGCTGAACCGGGGGACGGTCCAAGTTCTGCCTAAGTAGTTCCATGAACTGTTCCATAGGGCCTCCTCTTGGATGTTCCACCTCTCGGGTGTCATCACCAGCTTCTTCTTCGTCATACTCAGAGTCATCAAACAAGTTATAGTCATCGCCCTCATCCTCACTCAGGTTCACATTCTCCCCTTCATGGTTCTGGTGGCCTCCGGTCCCATGGTGGCTACCCTGGCCTTCAGAACTGACCGGGTGAGCTCGAGTGTTCATTCTTCTGGGTGGCATGATTCTGATAATGAAACAAGAAATGGGTTAGGGTTTTCTATTTACCTGACAGCGTTTACACAGGTCAAGAACGTATCGTTCCTCCTCATAAGGGTGGAAGTTGCAAAAGTTTTAATGACCTGATGCTGGAGATAAAACGTCAAAACATTTTTGGGAAAAATCTCTATGGGATGCGAAAACATTTGCAAGAGTTTTCAAAATTTCAAACCTCAAATTTTATTTTATTTTTTGAAAAATTTATTTAAAAAAAAATTTGTAGGAACATTTTTGGAAATTTGTAGAGAACAATTTGATATCGCATATCGTAAATTTGAAACAGCATGGTTGTATTTGCGGCTTGTAGCAATTGTATATATTCACAGTTGGATATCAAAACAGTAAAGCATGGCATCGGAAAGTAAGGTAGTTGAGACAATATCAAGTAAACTGAAACTAGATAAGTACGGTACAAAAGTTATCACAAAGTTTGGATGTTAGAGCCTAATACATAGTTCCGATGTCAAAGTCTAGCAAAAGTGGAACAATAACAAGTACATCATCTGAATAGTCAGGGCTACACAAAAGTAGGGCTACATCCGTACATACTATCTGAAGTCACATCTACATATCTGTAGGTCAGTCTACTCATCCACTGGTCATGATGGATACCACTGCACAAGTCAACTATCCCGCAAAATCGACACACTAATGTCATCTGAACCTAGAGGACTGAGCTATCCGTAACACATCATGGGGCCGCACCGCGACGGAGCAAGGTCCTCACTCGGGAAAATGCACGACGCACAACACGCCTAGCATCCCTAGCCTGGATCACTCCGCCCCCGCGGATCCCTTAACCAAGAATCCTCTCGCAACTCCTCCTCTCAATCCTATGGAGTCGAGCCCTAGTCCTCCTAGCAACAGCAGGCCTCATCTCAGCCTGGATCCTCAATCGCGCCTCGCGCTCCTCCACTAGTGCCCACCTCGCCTCATTAAATCTGGCCTCTGCAGAAAGTAAGTCTCAGGTCAGGAACTGCACCACGTAGGCGTGCTCAGTACCCGACACTGGGGGTAGGTCCATCGGCGGGGGTGGTATGACAGGAACAGGAGCAGGTGCAGTAGCAGTAGCAGTAGCAGGAGCAGGAACAGTAGCAGGAGCAGGAGCAGGAGCAGGGGTAGGGTCAAGCTGCTCCTCGCCAGAAGTATCATCCTCGGAGTCACCGTCCGATGAAACAGGGCGCGATGACTGCAGAGAAGGTGGGGGTGACACAACACGGCCCTCACCGGATCTCACACTCTCCTCATCAGTAGCTACAGGAGAAGCGGTAACAGGCTCAGGCTCAGGCTCAAAGGGCTCCTCAACGGGATCCTCATCATCAGTATCTCCTATCAGCGTAATCCAGGGGCCAAGCTCAGAGTCAGCACCCATATCCTCCTCAGGATCCTCGGTATCTCGCATTAATGCCTCGTCATGCTCTCTCTCAAAGGCCTCAGGGTCTGGTATCTCCTCCATCTACACAAGGGAAATAAGGTGGGTCACTAACCATAAAGAAAGGTTTAAGGAGTAGTTCCCTCACGGGCCTTAAAGTCAGGGCTATATCCGATAACCCGACTGCAAACTCGATGAGAGTTCTAAGTATTATTAGGGTTGTTATTAGGGTTATTATTATTGTTATTATTATTAGGGTTGCTTTCTTAAATTACTATCGTTTCTGAGAACTGTAACCTCGCTCTGATACCATTTCTGTGACGCCCCCAGATCCGGGGTCGGAGATCTAGGCGCTCACGGTCCATTTTAGATTAATAACATACCTGTTCTTGCACATAATATATAAAACAGCCATTGACCCCACAATAAAACTCACGCCGCACACACACATAGGTTAGAGTCTCAGAAACGTCACACAATTGATTAAGCAGAAGTAAAAGTTTCAGAGTTATTACAGACCGAATTAAATAGCATTTATGCTACCAGCAACACTTCGATAAGAAGCGAAGTTGGCGGCGTGAAAGTTTGTTACGGTACACTGCCTTGCACAGGTCATACTTATAAATAAAACGTACTAACAAAAGTTGCCAACCAATCCGGCAAATGGGGCCTACCGGTGGAATCTCAACTGCTGCCTCGGGTCTAGTCACCTGCTTTCGGGCAGTCTGTCTGGGTCTTGCCATTTCGCTTAGCTGTTGTGTTTGTAAATTTGAAAACAAGCAAGAGTGAGCAACTATAGCTCAGCAAGAAATATATGCATAAGGTAAGCAATATAACATTACATATGTTTAGCAGTTATTAAACTCGTTTGTATCAATCAGTTATAAAATCACTTGTCCTTGTTGATAAATTTCGAAGGTGCACCAATATGTGCCCTTGTTTTTAAAATAAACTTGCAGTTCTAGATACTGCATAGAGTCAACATCTTTCTCATCAAAATAGAACACTATCAGAAACTTGGCACATAAGCCTAAGAAGCAGTGTCAGAGCATTTTCCAAAATTGAGGAATGGGACTTAAAGAAAACATAAAACCTGACAGGCATTGACGATGATCAGTCGCCATATCCAAGTCCAATAATCCGCGGGTCTTCTCTACCGGTAGAAGGATAGAAACTACATCCGTAACTATCCTCGGGTGAGAACTACATCCGTAATCACCCTCGATAAAAACTACATCCGTAATCATCCTTCGGCAACACCTGGGCCGGAATAATAATTGATGGACCGCCTGGCTCACGGCCGCTTACACATCCCGGGAATCGTTCGTCAACGGTTCCCACACCTGCCAGAGTCCCTTTTTCTTTTTCTTTTAAAAACTTGATTTTGATTGAAAACTGAGTAATTGAGGTCCGACATTAGTCGACCAATGATTCTTGAAATCATACAAGAAGCAAACCTGACCGGGGGTTTTTGAAAATGTTTTGAGTTCGAAAGAGTTCGAGTTTGAAAGTGCTAAAGGTATCTTGGATTAACTTTGTCTTTAAAATAATGAACAATAATTAATAAATGATATTTTAAGATTTAATATTAATAATTAATGAAATAATTATTTAATTAAATAAGCTTTTAATCCAAGATAGGTATTTTGAGTATTTACGAAGATATAAGAATAATTACTTGAGTATACGATACTTCCCGAATGACCCTTCGGGTTTTCGCAATTTAATTACGATATAATAATATACCGCTCCCCGGTCAATAGTATATACGGACCGCTACGACCTCTATTGCTAGAGTCGTTGTCCGAAGAAAATATTCCATTCTAAGTTCAAGGGGTGCAAACATATATGTACTTATATCGATACTTCGATAAACATAAACATTTGATATGATTAAAAACTACAAACACAACAGTGAAAGTCCTTGTATATGTAAGTTTTGAAAAGTAAACTTGCCTTGGTGAGGTTGGGGTGGACGAGCTTGCGGAGTGGAACGATCTATACATCACCTAGTCATGAACCTTATATTTCTGGAAACTACATTCAAATACCTTTCCAACAATATATATTAGGACCTCAGGGGACAAGATTTGGGGTTCAAAACCCTCTTACAAGACAGTTCAAGTTCCTGGAAAAATCTTAGCATGCTTATATCACTTATCCTTTCAAGAACCTTACATACACATCAAATCCATCATTTAAACCACCAAGATCCTACTTTACAACATACATGGAGTTACATATACTAACCACAAGCTCAAAATCACAACCACAACACTTAAACTCAAGATCTACATCATCCACCACTTATATGTCCAAGATTTATACTAATAATCATGGATCTAACATTAAACATCACAAATACTACATGGCCAAGAGGGGTTAGGGTTTTTATACCTTCTTGAGTATCTAGGAGCCTTGGGTATGCCTTACAAGTCTCAAGAACACCTTGAATGAGCTCCTACACTCCTTATAATCCAAGATCTAAAAGAAAACTTAACATTGTTACTATTCATCAAAACTTTAACAATTTATATCTTGAAAATTAATGGATGAAAAGAGTTGGAATTCTTAGTATACCTTCCTTATATGATGTAGAGTGCCTAGGAATTTTGCCTTGAATTAAGAATGAAGAGAAGTGGAAGAAAGAATTTCTTCTTCCTCTTTTTTTTTCTTGTTGGTCGAGAGCAAGAAGCTAGGGGGAGAGAGTTTCTTTGTTTTGATTTTGTGTTGGTTGGATAAAGTGAAAAGGGGTTGGGTGATATGTATTAGTGTATAGATATGTCTCACATGGTACAAGTCTAGGGTATATGCCACCATACCCTCTTGTCTCCTTGGAAAATGGTGCCAACTAGTTACTATTCCTCTTGTCCACTTTGTATTACTAGTTTGCTTTCCTAACTACTTAGTTGCATGGGACTTGCATGCAATATCATTCCTTGTACCTTTATTCTTCCACCAATGCTTGTCACTTAATCTTTAATTCGTATCGTATCTAAATTAATCTCTCGTAATAATATTTTGTCGCGTAGAGATTTCCCTTGTAATTCCTTAAGTACTTAATTGTGTAAATTCCTCAAATATCCATAATTCCTCGTCATAATCCCTAATAAATCTTTTAATACTCCATTAACTCTCAAGTCCCAAGTTTGATAAATCTTACTAACAATAAGATTCTTGCCTTCAACAATCTTCCCTTTATCTTTCATAGTGAATGTAACAACATAGTTTCTCAGACAATCAATTCCATTAAACAACAGGGATGACTAGAAAGGTTCCAAATTGACAATGTCACATGATATTATATAAAAGAAAATATTAAAAAAATAGGGTTCTTACAGCCTCCCCTCCTTAAAAGGATTCCATCGGATTGGTATTCACGGGGAGATCCGTAGTGTGGATCTGTACCCCTGAGAGTGGTGGACGACCGTTTAGAGGTGAGACCACCATCTGAAGTCGGTTAGTCTCCTGTCCTGGTTGAACGATCATTAGTAGAGTCCTCTAAGTTTGGGGATTCGTCCCTGTTGATTGAGAGATCTGAGTTTCAGTGATCGCCCCTGTTGATGGGGGCAACTGTCCTTGTTCAGTAGTGACAGGTGGATCAGAAGTAGCGGGTGGATCAGAGCTGAGGGGTGTGGCCTCGGTTAAGGCTAGTACTGTTCTTCATGTTTGAACCATGGTTGATGTTGTCTTCCCACAGACGGTGCCAAATGTTGTGGAATAAAACTAGGTTTCGTGCGCAATTAATGCTAAGGTGGTTGAGCTTCGAGCTTTAATGGTTGTTTCCGCGTTTCGAGACTGATCGGTCCTCGTAGAGTGACTACGTATCTCGTTATTGAGAATTAAGCCAAGACGTAGTTTTGAGAATGAGGGGTCAGGCCCTTATATAGGTTGAGAAGCCTTAGAATTATGGTAGGATTTGGATACTTGGTGGGCAAGCCACCGCCTTGAGGAAGGTTCTAGACTCCTTCCTTGTAGGAGTCAGTTTCCATGTTGAAGTAGGTGCCTTGGAGGTTAAGTCAGGCAGTAGTAATATCCTTATTTGACTCTTATTGCTGAGCTATTTATTACCCCTAATATTAATTACGAAATTAATATTAAAAATAGGGTTTGGATCTTGTTGGTGGCCCCACGTTTGGACTATACCCGGTCTAGTTAATGCCACATTAAATGTATTTTTAGGACTTACTTTTAGCCCATATCAAAAAGGTATGGTTCAAATTCTTGCATTAATAACGTATATAAATTAATATTTATGATATTTTATTAAAAACATCAATCATATCATATCTTCCAATTATTAATATTTCCTTTCGAATTAAAACACGTTACCTTTTTGATTTAAAACTAATCTTACAATCACTAATATATACCCGAAAATAACACACCATATTTTCCAATTATTAATAAAATATATTAAAAATCTGTACACGTTGTTTATAATAAAGAAACATTAGTATAATCCGTAAACATGAGTATATTAAATTATATTAAATTAAAATTTATTAATTATATAATAGCCGAAACATTAAAAATTTTGATACAAATTTTTTTATATATGTTTTTTGGTATTTCGTGAATTTACTTATTTACCCTTCATTATAAAGAAAAATATATACGAGATCTATACTATTAAAATACCTAAAATAATTAATAACATAATATAATTAATGGTAATTAGTCGATTGCTTTTTTCACATTTACTTTTATTTGAAGATATTACTTTTTATAAACACCTAAAAACATCAATCATATCATATATTCCATTATTAATATTTCATTTCTAATTAAAATACGTTACCTTTTTGATTTAAACTGATCTTACAATCACTAATATATACCCGAAAATATCACACCATATTTTCCAATTATTAATAAAATATATTAAAAATCTTTATACGTTATTTATAATAAGGAAACATTAGTATAATCCGTAAACATGAGTACATTAAATTATATTAAATTAAAATAAAAAAATTATTAAAAATAATCATTATATAAAAACATAATTGTAATATTAAATAAATTTTATAATATAATAAAAGAAACCCGTGCATTGCACAGGCATTGAAAGTTTGTCTGTTCAGTTTTTGGTACGATCATCATAATTATTAAAATAAATAATAAAATAAAATAATTAATGATAATTAGCTGATTGCCTTTTTTAATGAAAAAATATTTACTTTTAATTGATGATATTACTCTTTATGAATACCTAAAATATTAGTTCAATCAATAATATTTCTTTTCTAATTAAAACACATTAACTTTTAATTTAAAACATAATATAGCAATAATTAATATATACCCAAAAATATCACATCATATCTTCTAATAAATAACAAAATATAATAGAAATCCGTATACTACGAATAATGACCGTTAGATTTTTAGTAAAAAATCAAAATCGTTAGATCTAATGATTAAGTATATTATATGATTAAATTAATTTAATAAAATTTTAAGATTCGAATTCTATCAACGACATATTTATTTTAAAATTTTGTAATATAAGTTTTAAACCATGCATATCATTAATTAAATTTATATTAAATTATTTAAATTAAAATAAAATATTGTAAATAATGATTATATAAAAATATAATTGTAACATAAAATAAAATTTATTACATATCAAAATAAATCTGTGCATCGCACGGGTTATAAACTAGTATTATACTAAAAGATCAAGGCTCGAATCCTGTCAATAGTAATTTAAATTAAAAATACATATTTTTTTTTAATCCTTTTTTCTTTTACTTTTTCAATTTGCGCTCAAAACTTTTGAAGGACGACTCAAAACAAAGAAAGCAAATTTCAAAAATATTATTTTTAGAATTTATAACTATTTTGTGGTCAAAGTACAAGATCAAATATTTTTGCCTTGGCAGCAGCTTGGCTTAATTATCTCCAAAATTCATATATGAATTTCCACACGCTTCTATATATAGTAGATGATGATTAATGATGTGCAGTCTCGGTTCTCGGAAATTATCGTTACAAATATGTAACCTCATGCGTAGCAAAAAAGAAAAAAAGATACAATAATTATAGAGTCCAGCAGTGGCGGATCTAGCGAAAAAAACCTACCCAGCGCAATTTTCTTTTTGATGAACCATATCATGCTACTTGATGGGTTTTTTTGCCCTTTTGATCGTTTTTTCTTAAAGGGAAAGTAAGGAATGCAGCTTAAAAAGCTTTCTATTGTCTAAATATTTCTAATCTTCTTCTGAGCATTTTATCAAATAGGTAGAGTACTGATACTGTAACTCCCATAAGTATGTTGCTCGATATATTTCAACAATAAATAGGTACATTACGTAGTATGAACTATTTGTAATGCACAAGCTTGAAATTTCATCATAGCTCTTCATTTTCTTGTTCTAATCTAATTAAGAGTTCCTACTAACACTTTCTAATCATAATCTCAGAAATTATCACCCAGCTGTGAATCTTCCTTTTCCCTTTTCCTTCTATTTTCCACCCAGCGGGAGCTGGGTCCGCTCTCTCATAGATCCGCCCCTGGAGTCCAGCCTCTAGTTTTGACTAATGCAAAGTTGCCGAGTTGATATGGCGCCGTGGCCCGCTATGAGGCGTACCCTTGCAAAGTAAGGAAATGTTGAGCTCACACTCAGCCGAATAAAAACAGAAATATTTACATATTTCACATTTAACATTTCACATTGCGGACGGTTGCAGGAAAACCTGAAAATCATACGTAATTAATATCGGATATTTTGAAAAGACATTGTATTGCTTATTAATGTTACAGGTATCAAAATTTGTTATCAAATGATACGGTATTAATTTTTTGGCATTTTGGGATATTTTAATTAGATAATCTTTGTGGGTTCATTACAATTATAATCAATTAAAATAATGTCATGTCATTCTATAACAATTTTTGATACCCAATTTGATATCTCTAACATTTTTGGTAAACTTGGGGGTATTTTTAGAATAGTTTCAACCTTTTTGAACATCTCCAAATATATGATTAATTTTCAAATCCTACTGGCATGATTACTTTTTTAAAACACTACTCCCTCTCTCTCATAAAACATTTCCTATTTACTATTTCGGGACGTTCAAAATACTTTTCCTCTTTCTATTTTAAGCCATATAAAACAATATTCAATACCTACTATTCCACCCACCACTCCTTAAAAATAATATTCAATACCACCTACTTCATCCACTACTCCTTTAAAACAATATTTAATACCCACTACTCTTTAAAAACAATATTCAATACTTACTATTCAACTCACTACTCCTTAAAAATAATATTCAATACCCACTATTTCACCCACTACTCCTTAAAAACAATATTCAATACCCACTACTCCTTAAAAATAATTTCTAATTCCCACTGCTCTATAAAAAAATAATATTCATCATCTACTATCTTAAAATTCGTGTTTTTAGTCAAGCAGGAAACGTTTAATGAGACGGAGGGAGTACTACTTCAAGTTCTAAAATACACAAAATAGCCCGCAAGGGTTGTCTCAGTTGGTTAAAGAGTGGCCTTCTCACCTCTTGATCACACAGGTTCGACTCCCATGGGAGGAGGATTTGTGATTATGCCATCCTAGGGCAGAGCCTGTCGCACTTGTGCGGTTTGTCTTGGATCACGTGGTTTGCAGGCTATTGCGTGAGTCCATGGGTTTACCCAGAGCGCACCCGAAGGGTAGCGGCTGGGGTTCCCTTAAAATAAACACACAAAACAAAGTGTGACAGAGAAACATGGCAACTTTATTAAAACAAAGGGTGACAGAGAAACATGGCAACTTTATTAATATATTATAAAATAATTTATAGTGAGACGATGCTCTTACATATATATATTCCCTCCGTCCCATCCATTTATTTATATTTTTGAAGAGTGTTTGATATGCATTTTAAGGTGCATATAAAATATAGTTTCGTAATTTATTTTTACAATTTTACGATTTTGAATAAAAGTAGAATGTTTATATTTTTGTTCAAAATAAATTTAAAAAATAAATTATAGAACTATACTTTATATGCATCTTAAAATGCGTGCAGGACATGCTCTTAGAAACGTAAACAATTGGTTGGGACCGAGGGAGTAGATTTTTTCAGTAATTTGACAAGTATTAACAGTTGCTCCTCAATTTTATGGAGTATCTTGAAATGCTAGTTACTTCTCTACTATTGCCTATAAATTCATGCAAAACTAGACACGGGAACCCATAAACCAACAGAGCCATTCAAATAAAATCACAAACTCTTCCATGGAGTTCCTTGGTAATCTTCTGTGCTCTTCTATGTTCTTCATATTTCTCCATGCATTTTCATTATTTCGTCGACGAAACCTACCACCAGGCCCAACCGGCATCCCCATCTTCGGAAGCCTCTTCAATATTGGTAACAAACCTCACGAAGCATTTTTAAAGTTGGCTAAGAAATATGGCCCTTTAATGTCCGTCCGACTAGGTGGTGTGACAAGCATCGTGGCATCTTCACCGGAGATGGCCAGGGAAATTCTCCAGAAGCATGACGAGGCGTTTTCTGGTAGAGTAGTCCCATCTGCTATAACTAAACTGGAGCATCCTTCTTATGCTGTGGTTTGGCTTTCTACGAATGAGCAATGGCGAACACTTCGAAAAGTTCTAGCCACATACTTGACAAACATTCAGAAATTAGACACGTTAAGGAACTTGAGGCACAAAGTTGTGCAAGAAATGGTTGAGCATGTTATTGAGGTTAGTAGAAAAGGAGAAGCAGCTGACATAGTCAAGTTAGGGTTCGCCACAGCTGTAAATCAGATATCAAACACATGTTTCTCTGTAAACGTAGCTGATTACAAGACTCAAGATGTTAAGGGGTTTCAAAATGCAGTGAAATCCGTCATGGAGGTTGATATTAAATTTAATGTTGCAGATTATTTTCCGTTTCTCCGAGCTTTGGACCCTCAAGGATTAAGAGGAAAGGCCAAGGATGCTTATGGATATCTGGAAGAGCTATGTGATAAGTTTATAATTGAACGATTGAAGCATAGACAGAGCAAGATGAAGAAACATGGTGATCTCTTAGATTGTTTCCTTGATTTTAGCCAAGAAAATGAATCCGAGTTCAGCTTAAAGCATGTCCAAGTTTTGCTCGTGGTATGAAATGTTGTCCTCTTCTTTCCTCACACACTTTAAACTCTCACGCTAGCTCATGTATATAATCTAACAGTAATCTTAATATTTTCAGGAATTATTTTTAGCAGGAACTGAAACAACTGCAAACACAGTCGAATGGGCTCTAACTGAATTGATGCTCCACCCTGGAAAAATGGCTAAGCTACGAAAGGAGCTAGTTGATAGTGTAGAAGTGAATGGGAAAATAGAAGAAGGTGAAGTTCTAGGGCTGCCCTATTTACAAGCAGTTGTGAAAGAAACAATGAGACTCCATTTATTGGTTCCTTTTCTAGTTCCTCGTAAAGCAGAGAAGGATGTAAACCTCAAAGGCTATATGATACCTAAAGACACTCAAATACTTGTGAATGCATGGGCTATTGCTCGAGATCCTGATTATTGGGAGAATGCCACAAGTTTTATTCCGGAAAGGTTCCTAAGTAGTGATGTAGATGTCAAGGGCCAAGATTTTTCACTACTTCCATTTGGTTCCGGTCGCAGAATGTGTGCTGGAATTGCTCTTGGACAGAGGGTGGTGAGCTTGATGATAGCATCTTTGGTTTACCATTTCGAGTGGAAGCTTCCTGACGGAATGAAACCAGAAGAACTTGATACAAGTGAAAGATTTGCATTATCACTACAGAAGGCAAAGCCTCTAGTTGCCATCCCCAAGATCCTGAATGCATAAAGGGGTCTCTGTCATAAGGACCCCAATATCAATAAGTGCTGATAATCAATAAGTGTTTTAGCGTCTAATTTGAATATATGTTGCTCTGTTGTATCGTCTACTCGTTTACTTGACTGTTGCTTGTGTAATATATTTTATTTTTCAATAATTCAAAGAACGTGGATGGTCTGGGACAAACTATTATTTACATATCACATTGTCGTAAAAAATTGCTCTACATAAAAAGATGGGGACTCAATGCATCTGCACTAATGGTTTGTTCTCAACCGTAATCGAAATATAGGAGTAATACATACTCGTAACATGTAACCCAAAATTCACAAAATGACACATGCATTACATGTAAATTTAATTCACCTTTTAAAATTGTACTAAAAGTTTTTATACTGAAAATATCCTCAAAAGATGACTTCTATTTACAGAAAGAATTCTTGAAGGGGATCATTTCGTTCTCGTCCCATATTGGAAAAGAACAATAATTTGATACTCACGGTCTCATTCTCCATTTTGGCAGACAGGACGCACCATTGTCAAAGAATTAGGTATGATACACTCATTTTCATGTTTTATTGACAAGTTTAAATGTTAATATAAAAGATCTTAAATAATGATATATAAATAGTAATAAATTTATAAACTAATTTTATATGAATTAACATGTGACATTTTTTGTTATATTAAACAAATAAGTATCTATATTTATCAATACTAAACTATAATAAACAAGCTAGCGAATAATTGTTCCTAATTTGTTTCAATGATTCAACCATACAAATAGGGATGGCAAAAAAAACCGATCCGATGGATACCCGATCCAATTTGACCCGATTGGATCTTACCGAACCCGATTTTTTGGATTTGGATTTGATTTTTAAACCCGAAAGAGTTCGGATTTGGATTTGGATATTAGCCAAATCCAACCCGATCCAAACCCGAAATCCAAAACCCGATCCAAACCCCAAACCCGAAAAAAATCTAATATATATTAATATATATATATATATATATATATATATACATATATATATATATACATATATAATAATTTATTCCTTGTTCCTTATAAATAAATACCCATTATTGAGACCCAGCCCATTTACTCAATTAAGTCAATTTCATAAGATTGGAGCTACTGCTAGTCTACAGTTTGTCTCTAGATATTTATTTGCAGTTGTATTTTCATTTTTCTGTCCCAGGATATTTAGAGTGGTGTAACTTGGACTTATTTATTTTTCTGTCTCTGAAATCTGAATATTTATTTGTAATTTTAATTTTTATGAAATTTATCTTAAAAAAAGTATTACTACTTATTTAGCAGAATTCAAAAATTCGGGTTTGGATAAACCCGAACCCGATCCAAACCCGATGGATCGGGTTTGGATATTGAATTTCCAAATCCAATTGAATTTGGATCGGGTTTGGATTTGGATTAAAAATTCGGGTTTGGATTTGAATATCACAGATATCCAACCCCGATGCAACCCGTTGCCATCCCTACATACAAACAATAGTAATTGATGAAAACTGTTAGATCTACAATTAAGAAATATTCCATATTTGTGCTAATTTAATGAATACCAAGGTTCGAATCTTATTAACAACAAATTAAAGTTAAGAATTTATATTATTAGTTCTAAATATTACATGAGCTTTTGACTAACATATATTAAATTAAACTTAAAATAATTATTAAACTCGAAAATTAGATAAAAATTTAGCGTCATTATTAAATAATATTATGGGGGTATTTGGCTAAGCTAATTTTCCAGAAATAAGGACTTATTTTAAAAAATAAGCTAGGGTTCCTAGCTTTTTTTTAAAAAAAAATTTTTTTTTCAACTTATGAAATCTCAAATATACATTAAATACTTGTATAAAAAAAATTATCAAAATATGAAATTTTACCCAAAAGTAAGTCCATAAGGACTTATTTTAAGTCCAACCAAACAACACCTATATCATATTATTTAAAAAAAGCCCGTGCAGCTAGTATAAATAATTTTAGATATCTGATATGTAACAATGTTCGTAAACATGAAATTTATTTCACATTTCAAATGATGTGAATTGACTTAATATTTCAAATTCTTAAGTTCATGCTTGAAACTGAATAAGTTCAAATAAATCAAATCAAAGAGAAAGTTCAAATAAATCAAATCAAAGAGAATTATCCAGACATATCCATATAGAGGATAAATACACGTTCTCAAAAAAAACAACAAATATATTTTAGAATAATGCTAGAGGTATACCAAAATATGTTATCAAATGACATGACACTAATTACTTACGTTTTGGAATGTTTTAATTGGATGATCCTGACGGGTCCATTACAATTATAACCAATCAAAATAATGTCACATCATTTGTAATAATTTTTGGTACCCAATTTGATATCTCAATCATTTTTCATATATTTTACTTTATGGGCACATTACAAATTTACAATGATACACTCCACGGGGAACATATCTAATCCGCAGGATTACTTAAAATATCATAATTCATACCCAACTCATTCCCCATTCAAGAGTGCTTCAGTCGGACCAAGAGTTTATTACTACCAAACATTCATCATGTGCACCAACCATCAGTACTCTCTCACCAATCAGTTTCAACAATAATGATTCAAATAAAACCAAGTTGCTGTGTCAACATTAAGACATGAGAAGGGTCCTTCCAACATACCCATGCGATATATCCCTCTCCTCTTAGCGAAGATATTTTTCTAACAAAGACCATTTCGTAACTTATAGGAGCGAAGATATTTTTCTAACAAAGACCATTTCGTAACTTATGATAGCCTAATATTTGGATTCTATGTTTTTCTTTTCTTTTTTCTTTTCTATTTTTAACACAGATTCAATGATAATCTCAAAATGGATTATGGGGAAAAAATCTTGTGAAATTCTGTTGAACAAAAGGATATGTACTAGCCACGATCACTAATAAGTGATGCAGGACAAGAGATTAAAACAGTAATAATGCAAAGAATTGATCCCAAGAATATTTATCCAATTATATTCCCAAGAAAAGTGTATAATCAAAGCTTCCCTAAAGTGTATAATCAAAGCTGCCCTGATATGTGAGGGCTTACCTAACTTATATATGATCAAAAACCCTAATAATAATACCTAATGGACTAAGGCCCATTAAAACTTGGGCTTATTTAAAATAACCTACTACGTAATTAATGAACTACTTGTCCCACATATTAAACATATAACCAAATAATTTTAATTCTTTCTAACTAAATATATATAAACTATTAAATAACATATATAAATCTTTTCCACTTCTGTTCCTCATCATTCTCCCCTTGTTGGAGAAAACTCGACCACGAGTTTTGTAGAAGTCAAGATGATGCAGGAGTGTACTTGAAAACGAAGATTTATTGAACAAAAACAGATAAAGCAATGAATTATACGAATTCCAAGAATAATTAATCAATATTATTCCCAAGAAAACGTGTATAATCAAAGCTAAGTAATATGTGGGGGATTATATCACTTATATTGAATAATTAAATCCTAGTACTAAACTTAATAAACCTAAGGCCCGTAAACAAATGGGCTTTATTCTAATTAAACTACTTAAATAATAAACTCCTAGCCCCACATATAAAACATTAAGATTTATACATCATTTATATCTACACTAGACAAGTATAAACTAATAATAAACATATATTTTAATTTCTTATTTCCGTTCCTCATCATTCTCCCCTTGTTGGAGAAAGCTCGACCACGAGTTTTGTAAAAGTCAAGAACCAGGCAAGACTGAGTTGGAACAAAGAAAAAGTGTTTCCACGGACTAAATGCACAAAACTTCGAAAACTGACTAGCAAGCGAAGGAGGCTTAGGCAAGTACTCTGGAATGATGAAGTCGATAGGCTCAACCTCAATAATATCAACTACTTTACGATCCTCGACATTTTGAAAGCAATCAAGTTGTGGCTTGGTTTCTTCCACTTGCTCCTCAGTAGCAACCTTTAAATGCTCAACTTGTTTAACCTCCTCAATTGGATCTTCCATAACTTGTTTAACCTCCTCAATTGATAGTTCCGTAGCAGCTTCTCCAATATGCTCAACTTCCATTTCCCCTTGGACCTTTTTCTCATTTTCCTTTTTCTCATTTTCCAAAAGTACAAGACGTTCAACCTGAGATGTGAGAGTCTTAAGAGTGCTCTTTAGTTCCTCATCTGCACGTTTGTACCTTTCATCTGCACGTTTGCACCTTTCTTTGCTCAACGCAATTTTGTACTTCTTTTCCAATCTTTCAAGTTCATCATATTGATTATCTAACTCCTTCAACGTAAGCTGATATTCATATAACAGCTCTTGACAATAGCAAACATAAATTTGGTAGTGCAACTCATTACGTTCACGCTTAAGGAAATAGATATTATCTTCCACACTTTCAATTTGACGCTTGATGTGAGCAGACATGGCTTAAACAAGGATAAAGAGGGGCTGATGTTCATAAATTCTGAAGATTAAGGACTGAAATATTAGAAATCAGAAGTTATAGGTGTTGATTTGTACTTTCTGGATAGTCCTGGTGTGAACTAAAATAGGTAAAGGCTGCTGATTTGAAAGCCAAAGACATGGTATTATGTTAAAGCTGGTGGACAGGTGAAAGAGTGTATATATATGTATATGTGGTGTATGTATATACGAAAGAACAAGGTTACGGGTTACCCCTTTTGTTTAACACGCAAACAAGTTGGAAAGCAACTGATGTACAGAGGAGATGTCGTGACGGTGGCGTATGGTGATCTATTTCCAGCAAGCAGGTGCTATTTCCTATGTCAGCAGCGTGCTACAGATGCGCCTTATTCTATCCATTTCCGATTCTTCTGATTCTTCTCATTTCTGGTGTGTTTTGATAATGGAGATGAACGTTTTGTGGTAATAGTGATTAAATGGTGTATTGTTGGATTTTAAGGTCCAAATATGATTGGGGTTAGGGATTTCGATTTAGGATTCTTGTATATGGGTCGGGTTGGGTGTGTAATTATGGTTTTGGGATTGGGGATTTAGGTAATTAGGATTCTGGGTAGTTAAAATAGGTAGCAAGTTTGGTGTCTTCTGATGGTATGGTGGTGTATGGTAGTGATGTGGTCACTGGAAGCTAGCTAGGGTTCAGCGGTGATGGGTGGTGTCTGCAGCGGTGAACAGTAAAAACGGCGATGAACAGTACTTTTGATGAACGGTAACGCACGAAAATCAGTTTTGAATCTTATTCGGCTCTGATACCAATTTGATACAGGACAGTACTTGAAAACGAAGATTTATTGAACAAAAACAGATAAAGCAATGAATTATACGAATTCCAAGAATAATTAATCAATATTATTCCCAAGAAAAAGTGTATAATCAAAGCTAAGTAATATGTGGGGGATTACATCACTTATATAGAATAATTAAATCCTAGTACTAAACTTAATGAACCTAAGGCCCATAAACAAATGGGCTTTATTCTAATTAAACTACTTAAATAATAAACTCCTAGCCCCACATATAAAACATTAAGATTTATACATCATTTATATCTACACTAGACAACTATAAACTAATAATAAACATATATTTTAATTTCTTATTTCCGTTCCTCATCACAAGAACCAGACAAGACTGAGATGGAACAAAGAAAAAGTGTATCCATTCGAAGAAGTACGAATTAGATGCAAAGAACTTCGAAAATTGACTAGCAAGCGAAGGAGGATTAGGCAAATACTCTAGAATGATGAAGTCGATATGCTCAACCACAGTAATATCATGAACTACTTTTTGATCCTCAATAGTTTCAAAGCAGTCAATATGCTCAACTTCAATAATATCAACTACTTTATGATCCTCAATAGTTTGAAAGCAGTCAGGTTGTGGCTTGGTTTCTTCCACTTGCTCCTTAATAGCAAACTCTGTATGCTCACTTGTTTAACCTCCTCAATTGGATCTTCCGTAACTTGTTTAACCTCCTCAATTGATACTTCCACAGTAGCTTCTTCAATATGCTCAACTTCCATTTCCCCTTTAACCCTCATTTTCCAAAAGTACAAGACGTTCAACCTGAGATGTGAGAGTCTCAAGAGTCCTCTTTAGTTCCTCATCTGCACGTTTGTACCTTTCATCTGCACGTTTGCACCTTTCTTTGCTCAACGCAATTTTGTACTCTTTTCTAATCTTTCAAGTTCATCATATTGATTATTTAACTCCTTCATCGTAAGTTCATATTCATATAACAGCTCTTGACGATAGCAGACATAAATTTGGTAATGCAACTCATTACGTTCACGCTTAAGGAAATAGATATTATCTTCCACACTAGCAATTTGAGGCTTGATGTAAGCGGACATGTTTTAAAACATGGAATATCAACTGAAAGTGAAGAACAATTCAAAAGGCGAAGCAACTGAAATTTCAGGGGCTGATTTGTACTTTCTGGAAGCTTGGACTAATAGTTCAGAAATTCAAGGAACTGATTTGGAAAGTGTTTATAATCTGAAGTAGCACACTGGCTTTTTTTTTTTTAACTCATCAACAACCAACTATTGTAAAACTGTAATATATATATATACACGTGATATATATATGAGTTTAAGGTTACCCCTTCTGTTGCCAAACACAAACAAACAGCAGAGTATCACGATGTTCAGAATGCTAAGGTGCAACTGTTGTAGTGGCTGTTGAACACAAACGTGTGGCTTCCAGCAACTCCAAGAAAACAGAAGTAGCGACTCCCGAGAATAGACGCATTCCAGCAAAGCTTTGGCAGATTTTCTTCTTCCCTTCTTCCTGATTAAATTTGCTGACCGCTAAATAGAACCAAATCTATTGCCAACAGCGGACTGGGTTGTATTGTCGGGTTATTAGGGTCCGATGGACTTGATTTGGGAATTAAGGTTTACAACCGGGTCTGGTTTGGTTGTACTTTGTGACGGGTCTGGGATGCGTTACGGTTTAGTTAATCGGGGATTCGTGGAACTAGGGCAGCAGGCGTTCAGAGATGTATTAGGGATTGGTGGCTGAGAATAAGCAGCGGAACAGTGGTTTTGCGGTGGGTATCTATGATGGTGGTAGTGAAGAGATGGAGGGTTGTGGTGGTGGGTAATTAGGGTTCGTATGAACAATACCAGCGATGAACACTAAATCGACAATCAAAATTGAATCGGCTTCGGCTCTGATACTAATTGATGCAGGACAAGAGATTAAAACAGTAATAATGCAAAAGCAAGCGCAGAGAATTATACGATCCCAAGAATATTTATCCAATAATATTCCCAAGAAAAGTGTATAATCAAAGCTTCCCTAATATGTGAGGGCTTACATAACTTATATAGGATCAAAAACCCTAATAATAATACCTAATGGACTAAGGCCCATTAAAACTTGGGCTTATTTAAAATAACCTACTACGTAATTAATAAACTACTTGCCCCACATATTAAACATATAACCAAATAATTTTAATTCTTTCTAAACTAAATACATATAAACTATTAAATAACATATATAAATCTTTTCCACTTCTGTTCCTCATCAATAAGCATCGTTAAACAGTACCATAATGTCATTAGCAATCTAGAATAGGCTACATAAAGCTACCTCCTTCGGGATCATGGAAAGAGTACAGGTCAACTTCTTAGAGGAGGCAGCAGCCCTTCTTTCTTGCTCATCTCATAAAGGGAAATCGCCATAAGAGCTTTTGCATCAGCTGTACTGTGCCAAAGTTTTTCGTAGGGAACAACATGCACCTTGATCAACTCACCATGTTCCCGAAGCCCCGTTGTTTTTCCCTGGAGCTGTGTAATAGTCTCTTTACTTGCATTTCCTCTGTACAGAAACAAACTAATTTCTTCGTCGCACCCACCCTGAGTAATAAGTAGCAACACTAATCAGTATCACTTCTTTTGTACATAAACAAGAAACAGTGAGATAAATACATAGAAACTACCCTACCTGAAAGGATTGATGATTAACTAGCTGTATAAAATCGTTTCAAAAACATGAATAATATGAACAATTAACACCATCTTCTATTGAGTCATCCTCATTACAATGTAGCTAATAATAATATTAGACACCCATTTTGTAACTAGTGTGAACAGAGTTGCAGAGTCACAGAGGTGTAGTACTCTGTAAAACATAAAAAAGGTTTCACTTCACATATTGCTAGATAGGTTTCGCATTAACTAGTTTTGGTTCGAAATAGCTTGCTTACAATTTCTAAACTATATTTTATCATGTATTCTACAATAGTACAACATGTATTGTGTTAGGGCATCTCCAATGATTCAACTTTAACTTCATATTTGAAGTTAAAGTTGTACTATTTCATCTCCAATGGTATCCAACTTTAACTTCAAATATAAAGTTACTTTATCTTTGACTTCAAATATGAAGTCATACTATTCATTACTCTATCTTTAACTTCAAATAGAGTTTAGAGGAGTGGTTGGAGAAGAATAAAGATATGAAGTGAAATTACTTTATCTTTGAAGATAAAGATAGAGTAACGATTGGAGATGGCCTTAGGAACTCTTCTTTATAATTATAGTGCTCAATATTAACCAATCTGACACCAGCTGATAAGTAATAATGCCTCCTGCATGATTAAGTAATCATTTATATACCGGGGAAGGGAAAACTTTGCAACCAGTTGATGGATCCAGAAAGGCAGTGAGGTCAACCATGTCATCAAGATTCAACTGTATCCCAGTCTCCTCCTCAACCTATCATAGATCAGAAAAAGAATTATAGAGGGTTACCTATTATGTTGTTGCTCTCCCATTGTTCTTATGGTAGACAACAAATTGATTACCATGTATCAAGTTGATTTACACAAGATAACAAATCAGTAATTCCATAAAAGAAATTAACTATGTATAAAGCATTTCACAAGGTTATAATCCATTAGAGACAACTGATTTGAATTAAACTTGCAGTGGAAGAAACTATAGAACTATGATAAAGATGTAAAAACTGTGCAGATAAAACATTAGAAAGAACACTGACCTCCCGAACGGCTGTCCCAACGACATCACCCTTATCATCGTCCAACATTCCAGCTGGTAACTCCAATATAAGTTTTCCAACGGGAACCCTAACCTTTCATGTATTAGAGGTCCAATTAGTGATTTACCAAGGTAAACATCAAACAGGAGACATGCCATTTTTATGATATTTATTCCTTCCTCTACATATAGATGCACATTTTGCAGAACACCAATGAACATAAACGTAATCAAAACAAAAAACCTGCTCTGTGAGCACAGCATATGTCTTGCCTTCTGAGTCCAAAAGGATTAGCACTGCAACAGCTGGCCCGCGCGCAAACACAATACCTGGAACCTAACCGCATTTAAATGCAAATACAAAGGATAGGTATCACCCATCTGACCCCCACATAAAAGATGTATATTAACTTTCAGCCATTGCCCATTTGAAATAATACAAGAAAATGCATATTAATAAAAAGGAGGATATCTTATTGCAAATAATGCAAGAAAATGCATATTAATAAAAAGGAGGATATCTTATTGCAAATTAGGCCATTTATCAAGTTAATAAGTTGTGTTCAGATGCCCTACCATCAACAGTAGAGAAATTGTGTTTGTGCACACACGTGATTTCCAAGAAATTCATACATCATTTAGCTAATATAATACCTTACTTCCTGTTTCCTTGTCGATAACATCTGCTTTGAATTTGAGAAAGCCAACACGTTTTCCGAACATATCCACTCCCTATTAAAATTTCTGCAAATGGTTAATAACTGTATATGATATTGTGTGGCCTAGCGATTTGCATACGACAACAAAGTTGTTTTTAAAAAAGTACAGATCTTGCATGACAGAATCTTTTTATTAAAAGCAGGATGAGTTTATAACCAGCAAAAACAATAATAGCCTAATCAACAGAGCAAAAGCATGGCAAAGCATCCTGGTTGTGTTACAACAATATTCATAGGAGACATATCATGCAAACTAGTCATTTCTGACTCCATTAAATGTTACCTGGATAAGTACTTGTTTCAAGGACATGTCCCCATTTACAAGCAGCCCAGATTCTGTTTGAATATTCTTAAGCCACTGCTGAAACAAAGAGGACTCAATAGCATTCCTGCATCGCAAACAGAGCCTCAAAATAATGCAATGGCAAATATATCTATACAACAATAACAATGGATTTATACACATTTTTTTAAAAGTAACAATATTTACATATTACAACAGCAGTTCTTTAGACCATAGTAAATGTATTTAAAATTGTCATGCATGAGTTATCCATATTCAAACAAACATTTTAAGTACAAGCTAATTAGGGTACTACTTTATAGTTTTATATACCTGTTATCAACCAGTGTCCTAAAAGTCCAAGCTGAATAGCTGATGATATAACTCAGATCCGGGCATAGTAGATAAAAGTGTATTTATCTTATTATCTATGTATTTTATGTGGGGATAGTAGATTACGTATTTTAATTTTTGTAAGCCCGATTTTTTACGGGCCTTAGTCCATAGAGTTATGTTATCGGTCTATTCTCTAAATAAGTGAAATCCACTGAGTTTATGCTTTTATTGTTTTGTTATCATAAATTTTCTTTCTACAAGTTGTCATAGATCAAATGGTATCAGAGCTTAGGTTTCACCATCAATTTCCTAATTGCTGGGAGATCTTGGATTTTGCAAAAAAAAATTAAAAAATGCTTATCAGTCACTATTCATTGCCGTAATCACTGTTCATGGATCTGGGTCACTGTTCCCCTGTTTACAATTCATTAGAGTTAAAGAAAATCAGTCAAGAAAAATTCAAAATACAAAAGGGAAGAAGAAAAAGATAAAGAGGTTGCTAGTGTGGGACAAAAAAAGTGGTATCCCCAATCTTCATCTTAATATATTCCGCAAATTTATAGTTAGGTGCTTTTAACTTTCTTAAAATTTTACACCAGACCCTTAAGTTTTTTGAAAATCACAAACCAACCCCTGAAGCTTTAAGGAATACAAAACAGTCCTAGAATTTGCAGATTTTTCAGATTAGTCCCTTTGATGTAGGACAAGAATAAAAACAAGGAAAAGATAGATAACTATGAATTAACTGCAGTAAACCCAAGCCCTAAGGTGCTCCAACCGTAGAAGAACAACTACTCCTAGGATTTCTCAACCGCGGAAGAAAAGAGTTTGTTAAAATTGCAACCCATAACAAGATAGAGAACAATCTCAATTCATTAATCAATTAAAGTCTTCTAATAATAATATATTAGTAAATCCCTAAACTTAACAACCAAATAAAAATCTTCATAATAAGTTCATTAATCAATCAAAGGCTTCGAATAATAATAGATTACATCTCTTTATAAAGGAGTAAATCCTTAAACTTAACCACCAAATACAAATCTTATTTAAAAAGGAAACAAATCCTTTTATAATTCTACTACTAAAATCTGCAATACTCTTAATAATCGATTTATCTAATATAAGAGCATCTCCAATGGGATTGGCTAAAATGATTGCCTAAAATAAAATTAAAAAAATGATTAGCTAATATTTACCGAATCTATAAGGCAGTGTTGTTTAAAACGCTGAATCTAAAAAAAGCGCAACACCTGATATTGAAGCACAACTCGCGAAACGCCATTAACCGTGCATTTTTTGACCGAAAAAAATTATTCACAAATTTAACTAGAAAATAATAGTTAACGTATTCTAAACACTCAGTAATTATAAGACACATGCATAACATATATAACATGGTAAATATGTCAATAATGAAGTATTAATCAATAATCTTCAATAGTTCAGGGCTTGAAAGTTGTTTAGTTCAATCTCCGTCTGTGGCCCCTCAAATTCTCCCTCTTTCTCCTCATTATCTTTATTTATTAGAATTATCTTTATTTATTAGACTTGAAGAAGATGCTTCATAAATTGCATTTGTGTGATAGTGAAGAGGGGTTCTTTTCTTTTACCTTTCTTTTTAAGGGTATTTTTTATCTTTTACTAATCTGAGCGTTTTTTGCGCTTAATCGCGCTTCATGAGGACTTTTTGGACGATTTCATAATCGAACACCTTGCGCCTAAGCGCAAAGCACCATTAAATGCGCAATTAAGCGCGCCTTTAACAATACTGCTATAAGGTGTTGTGCTCCAATGGGGTATGTACAGCTTTGTTACACTCTCCAAAGATTCGAACCAATGTAAGGAGGTTGGCTATAATTTTACCTACGGGTTTTGTATGGTCAGAACTACACAATTTATACAAATTATGAATAATACTTGCCACCAAGGATTTTTTTGCTAAGAACTTCTTCCATTGGAGATGCTCTTAATACCTACTAAGTTACAATCAAATCTATTCTTAGAAGGGTGTATTCAATTCAGATTTTGATGGACTGAAAAAAATTTATGAATTTTAAAAGATTGTTGTTGATTTTAATTCTACGCGGATTTTAGAAGAGTTGATATAAAATTTCGTAGAGTCTTGCTGATTTAAACGGAATTTCCCACAAATCTTTCAAAATCTCGTGATTTTAGCAAGATTTCAAAAGATATAAGATACAATAACAAATCCATCAAAATCCACCATTTTAACAAATACAAAAAAAATCCATGGACTTTTGAATACTATCAAATTTTAAAGTATTTTTAAAAATCTAAATTGAATACCATCAGATTTTAACGGACTTTTTAAAATATAAAATGAATACCCTCAAATTTAAAAGACTTATTGAAATCCATATTAAATACCACCAAATTTTAGGGGACTTTTTAAAATCCAAATTGAATACACTAGGATTTTAAGAATCCAGAAAATTCCTTTAAAATCCAAATTGAGGACACCCCCATTAGTTAATAAGATTAAATTAAGTACAAATTCATATTATAATTCCTTGTTCCGCATCACCCTTAAATTCAAAATTTTGACAATTTAACTTCTCCGGCCTTTGAGTTTTGACATTTTAGCCCCTAAAGCTCCTGATCCAAGCTGACAGTACAACTCGGATCCAGGCATATATGTTATTAATTAATTTAAATATATTTAGTGTAAAGGTAAAAGTGTATTTATCTACGTATTTTATGCGGGGCGAGTAGATCAATAAAATAAGTACTTTACTTTATATCCCTTCAACAATTAAGAAACCCTTAGGCTAGTGAATTTTCTGCGGTTACTCCCCCAAGTTTATTAATCTTCTTATTTTTATGTCATATATCAATCTTATCTACAATCTGTCCAGCATCACCTAATTTGAGGTAGCCCCTCATCAGGGACAGGAAAACCCCTCATTCGGAGTAATGCTTCATCCTCTCATCAGGGTACCCATTATCCCCTCATCAGAGTACCCAACATCAGCTTACTTTGACATCCTGAACTTCCCCAAGAATTTATATGGCAAAGCCCCTTCTCCATGTCGGCATGCTTCCTACGCCACCACAAAGTCGCATTATCACTAAGATATCGGGTAGCCGTACGTACCTTTGTGGCCTCATCAACAATGCCGACTGCCTCAAAGTAATTTTCCACGTCCCAAAGGAAGTTCTCCACAACCTTGGCGTCTCTTACGCCATTGAACTCCTTGGGCTTCGGTGTCTCAATTTTTCGCGCCTCGAGCGCCCCTTTGGAGTAATTCACTTCTGAAAAATTGCTTGGACTAATTCTCATGCAGAATCAAACATACAAACATAAGAGAATACCAATGTCCTGTGAAGCACGGGTGCGCCACTTACATACCGCACTGCGCACCGGGCGTATCCCCGTACTTTGCAGCGGGGATTCATGGAGCCTCAGCTCCAAATATTCAGAGAATAGCTTTAAATCTAATAGGACAGCCATGCTCTTCTTCTTGTTGTGAGAGAAATTGGAGTACGTATTCCTTCATTCATTCAGTTAGAAGGATTAGGATCCTACCAACTCCGGCGGAGGACTTGGTTTATGTTCACACCAATCTTCGTCTCCTTCCTTTCTAGAAAGAGTGACCTTTATTTGAAAGGAGAGACAAGGTTATGGGATGTTGGAGGTGATCGCTTTGATCCACTTGATGGTGCTGAGGAACTTGAGATAGCTACTCTTTCTCTTGATGAGCCGAAGATGGAAGCCATGATTTTTCGAGATGATTGATGTTTAGTGTGAAATTATTATTACATCTTTTATTTGTCAAGATTTAAGTATGGTGAACTTGTGTATTTGACTATTTCATTTAATTTGAATGTTATTTCTTGGTTTTGCTAATTAATTATATATATATAATATATATATATATTTAATATTTTAATATTTGTCGAATCCCCCCGCACCCAAATCCCCATATTTTTTATTTTGCCGAATTGGCGAATCCCCGCACCCTGCTTCCCAGCCAATGTCAAACTTAGAACTTATTATTAATCATTGTATATCCCTATCAAACATAAGAGAAGACCAATGTCAAACTTAGAACACTTACGAAGACAAGGTCCTAACCAATTCGAGTCTTGCATAAAAACAATTTCCCCACAAAATAGCCTAAACAAATTGGAAATTCACTATTTAAGTAGAAACTTAAATAACTATTCAAGACACATAAAAAGAACATTAGATTATCTCGAATTAGCTACCTGAATAATCCTTCTGTTTAACACTCATTTAATAGACCACTCGCTATACGGAGAACAAAACAACTTGGCCGGATTAATTTTTTTACAAATAATGATTAAAATCAACCATATTTCACTAAGCTTTTATTATCCTTTACTAAACCAATAAAATGAAAAATACATATGGACAACAATAAGTTTAACACATAAACGAGGATGATACTAATTTATGATTAACCATCAACACTTTGAATATAAAAGTATAAAGAAGCGGCAAGAAAATGAAATGGGTGACCTGAAATCAGTGTCGGAGACACCGGGAGCGGCGATAACTTGAAGGGGTTCGCCGGAGCGAGTTGGCAAGTTGATGGAGGGAGTTATTTCAGGAGATGACATTTTAGAACAAAATGCCCTAATTTTGCACCTATTGTAAATTGAAATTGGGGAAGATGAAGAAGATAGTTGTCTGAGATTAAAGAGTGAAGAATAAAACGCCGTCGCCATGGCCGATTATGTACGGACACGTGCACACCCGGGAGGTTTTTAAACTACGATTAAGAGTGAAATTGAGTATTGGTAATCCCTCCGTCCGGAATCAATTATAAAAACTATTTTTTAACACTACTTTTACTATTACATTCACTACTTTTTTATTTTATACTCTTTTTTATATTAAATAAACACTATTACGTCCACTACTTTCCTCCACTATCTCAAATTTATAATTAAATACTGATACGTCCCACCACTTTACCCATTTTTCAACTAACTTTCCTCTATTTCTACTACCTTTTCTTAATCTCCGTGAAAGTCAAAGTGGTTCATGTATTGTGGGACGGAGGTAGTATCTTTCTAATTTTGCGGCATTTTTATTTTATACTCCTTTGTCTCTCTCATTATTTTATACTTTACTTTTTGGGACGTCCCACCAATTCTTTACATTAATAAAAATAGTAACTTTTAACAATAAAATATATTATTACTTACACTACTTCACTCACTTTTTCAACACTTTATACTATTACACCCACTACTTTACCCACTACTTTCCTCCACTATCTACTATCTAAAATCTATATTGATAGGTCCCACCACTTTATTCACGTTCATCTAACTTTACTCATTTTTCATACATTTTCTTGGTTTTCGTGCCCAAATCAAGTGGTACTACCCAGTGGGACATAGGGAATAACTTCTAAAAAAATAATACCTTTTTAGGAAAATGTAATATATCGGAATTTTTTTCGAGAATTGTATTGTACTAGCGTAACAGCCCGTGCAAGGCACGGGCCTCTATATAAATATCTCTAATTTTGTTCTAAAGAATAAGGTAGCGGGTGGTTTAATAATTTCTTATCTGGAAACTCGTAATTATGAAATTGTAATATGAGTAGTGATATGTGTTAATAGTGAATGCCAATATGGACTATATATAGACGCTAATAATAATATTGTTGGGTATGATGTACAAGTCTGATTTACGAACGGGGACCGTGTAATTATAAATTTGAGAGATTAAGATGATAATTTTTATCTTTCCATAGTGATAGACACTGCTTTCATATCAACACAATCGTCCACAATTAGTTGCAAGCGATAACATACTCATTAAAATATGTTAAGTGAAAATGACTTGATTTAACTATAAGATTGTGCTTCCCTTAAAATATGTCAATGTCATCTATATTGCAAGTCTATAATGCAATGTTCTCACACCAGTCTTGAACCTATAAAACCAAAATCCCTATAGAAAATAGAATTAGGTTGCAAAGAAAAATTTAAAAAAATGACAAATAAATAAATAATAAAATTATAGTTCATATCATTTTACATCAGATCAACTTGGAAGAAGTATATTATGTTAGTTATGTTTATCTTATGTCCAAAAGTAGATTAGATATTACGTAATTGTTTCATTTATTATGAGTAAATAATTCCCTAATCCGGGAATTAGGTAGTATTCAATGGTTACTATGCTTGTGTAGTTATATTGCGATTTCTCTGCCTTGTTAATCTGTTGTTGAGTGCTTAACACGATTGAGGAAGTCGCGAACCCTTAATTGTATCTTTAGAAATTGTAATGAATCGGGAGAGGATCATACCTTTTGATTTCATCTTACATTTATCTAAATATATATTATAACTCAATCATTACATATTATTGAAATGTTAAATTATGAAAACTCATTTTTGACTAAAATTCAATTATTTTATATGCTTTTTTGAAAATTAATGTATATTACTTAATATAATTTAATAATTTCACAATACCGATTAATAATTTATAAATTGACTATAACATATATTGACAAATATACTGTTTTTCATAATTAAAAAATTATATAAAGGTAATATACAATATTACAAATGATAATTTTTAAAATGTTAAGTAGTGTCTATATATTTAAAGTTTCATTTATCAATCTAAATTATATGACATAATGCATCATTTTAATGTATTATATAAAATATGTAGTATCATAATTTATAGTCAAGTAATAATACGACGGGTTATTACTAATAATAACTAATAATTTTATAACATTTATGATCTAAAAAATCATATCTTATTTTCATCTAACATTACATATTTATCACGTTATTTTTTATAAACAACATAAATCTTATTTTTAAAGTTCTTCTTTTTAAACATAAATTCAAAAGTTTTTCTACATTTTTAAATTTTTATCTTTTTTATATCAATTATATATTAAATCGTTCAAATCCTAAATAGTTGGTCGACCAAAATCTCTAATTTAACTCACTTTTTTAATTTTTTGTAAACCTAAAATTATATGATCAACTTATAATTATGTTTGATTTTATAAATAGAATATAAATATTTATTGAAACACAATCTTAGTGATAGATAGATAGAATTAAGAGGGCGATGACCCAGAATACCCACAAATTAAATACACATAACCAAAATATCCATCATCAGTCAGCGCGTCCCTAAATACCCACGGGACACGCTACTGGTGGTGGAGCATCTTCAGACACGCTACTGGGAGTGTAGTGTCGCTTAGACACGCTGGTGGAGAAGGCGTATTGCTTGGTCACGCTGGTGGGCGGAGGTGAACAGTAGCTTGAGATACGCAACTATCAAATGCGCATCTTAAGATACGCATTTGCCAGTTGCGTATCCATCATCTTCTCCAAAATTAGAGAAATACGAGCTGGCGATTCTGATGGCGAAAATCACAGAAATGCTCCGTTCACAGCGTATAGGTACTTTCCCATAACGTGTTATACATCATTCGAATCGTCTTTCGACGATCTACAATCCTATACCCATCTTAAATCATTTGGTTTGCCGGAATTCAAACCCCCAAATCGAACCATCTCTTCTCCTTCATTTTTTTCGACAACCTCGTATGGGCCCCTACGGGGCTAGATTCGATAAAATAAATTGGGTAAAACGAAGAGGAAGCAGTGGTGGTTGGTTTGGTGTGCTCAGATACGGTGGAGGTGGCCGGAGAGAGGCGGAGAGATTGGATAGATTCGAGAGAGCTGGGAGAGATGAGAGAGGCGCAGTGATTGCTACAGTACTTCAGACACGCTACACGCAGTAGCGTGTCCCGTGGGTAGTCAGGGCCGGTCCTTCCGAAAATCAATATTTTGGGTCATGGGTACCTCATTTTGAGGTATTTTTGTCATTTTCTCTAGAATTAATAGATAATAGATTTGTTGTATCTTCAAGTTCTGCGAGTTCTATATATTCAATTGACCTAATTATTATAGATATGTGTTCGATTTTCATCGAGAATGTGATTCTTGTTTGCGTTTTTGTATTGAGTTTAATAAGAGATATAGTTTCATTTAAAAATATAAAAAATAACAATTGTAACATAATTGATATCCATTGAATTGTAAAAAACTACAAAATATTAAAATTTTATAATAACGACTGAATGTATAGTTATATTATATACACAAACTAAAAAAAGGAGTTATATAAAAATATAAACCAACATTTTATATAGTTATATATAAAATTACGGAAATTGGAAAAAAACAGAATTACATAAATAATGTAAACAAATATTTTATTTATTCAAAAGTATAACAAAAAAATTAAATAGAAGAGAAGAAGAGGATGTGATTAATCTAGTAAGATTTTTGAAGTAAACTCAAGAATTAATGTAGCACACTTGGTTATGACATGAGATTCTTGAGTGGAGGTTAAAGGTTCGATTCTCAATGAATACACAAATGAATGTGTTTTTAGTATAAACTAGTTGATAAAGCCGCGCTTCGCGGCGGCGTTACAATATTTTTAAAAAAATTCAATACAATTACGTTATATTATAATATTAATATTAAATTTTTATAATTAAATAATCTTCTCTAATGAATCAATTTCTTGTTAAATACGATTCGTTCGATTGAGCCGCTCTCTCATTAAAACGGAAATCCCAATTTTTAACATATATTATAAAGACTTATATAATATTTTTTATCTATAAAATCAAACCGTAAAAATAATAAAAAAAAATTATGACTTCAGTATCAAATTCTTAAAGCTAATACAATCTTTTCTAGCGAGCCGTCTTCCCGTTAAATACGTTTCGAGCCGCTCTTATTTGAAACCGAAATTCTAACTTCATTATATAAAGAGAGTAAATTCCAATTTTTATATTCTTTAAACTTTTTAATATTTATGGAGTTTTAAAAGATGAAAATACATCTTATATTTTCTGTATATTATAGATATTCTTGTATTTATTTACAGTTTTCGCATGGGAATGTCTTTCTGTTATGTTAACATATCAAAAAAAAGTTAAAATACTAAGACCTTTCGTTACGGGAATAATATTACATTTATGGATATATTTTTGTAATGCAAGTATAATCAAATTGTATAAAAAAATTAAAATAAAGGATTTTTAGGAAAAAAGATGTATAGTTTTAAAAAATCGTATAAGACGTCTCCACCGTCCTCGTATTCTACTTCCAATAAGATATTTTATTTTTTGTATTAATTATATATTTAAACATCTTTTATACGGTCTTATCTAATGAACCGTTTTCTTGTTAAACACAGTTATTACTATTGATTCGCTCTCTCGTTAAGACCAAAAACCTAACTTTTACACATATTACTTGTATGATAATGTTTATCCATAAAAATCAAATCCTAAAAATAAAATATAATTTATAACATCATATGATATTTTAATAGCTAGTACAATTTTTTATAGTGAGTCGTCTTCCCGTTAAACACGTTTCGAGCCGCCTCGTTTGGGATCTAAATTCTAACTTCATTACATATTATTGATAATACTTATCTTACACAACAATTTTTTTCCTTGAAATCAAAACCTAAAAAATAGAGTGAATTCCAATTTATACTTTCTCTAGATTTTCTAAAATTTTTGGAGTTTTAGAAAATGAAAACACATTTTATTTTCTCTTTATTTTATAGATACTCCTGTATTGCTGCATGAGATTGTTCTTTTACTCATTGTTCTTTTATTATGTTAACACATCAATTCTTTTCTTTTTAAATACGGTGACTTTTTTCATGACAATAGTATTGGATTTATGAATAAATTTTCCTAATATAAATATAATTAAATTATATAAAAAATATATTTTAAAAGATCGTACTTTCTATAAAATATTTAATTATATGTCTGCTCTATATATTCAAACACCTATTCTAGTTCTAGTAGAACTTTTATTTATATATTTTTTCTATAAATTCGAACTCTTATTCTCTATAAATTCGAACTCCTATTCTACTTCCAATAGAACTTTTAATCGTATGTCTTATAAATACTTATTATACTTCCAATAGAACTTGTAATCATATGTCTTTCCTATAAATTCGAACTCCTCTCCTTTATGAATTAGAACACCTATTAGTTCTAGTAGAACTTTTATTTATATATCTTTTCTAGAAATTTGAACTCTTATTCTCTATAAATTCGAACTCCTATTCTACTTCCAATAGAATTTTTAATCGTATGCCTTATAAATACTTATTATACTTCCAATAAAACTTCTAATCATATGTCTTCCCTATAAATTCGAACTCTTCTCCTTTATAAATTCGAACACCTATTCTACTTCTAATATGCTAATTGATTGATATTTTTATATTTATTAGTGTTTAAAATTTAAAATTCTAGAAAATTAAAAAAAAATCGATTGAGACGATATTAGAGCGCCACCTAAACTCCCGATATCCTCCTTTATATATATATATATATATATATATATATATATATATATATATATTGATTGATTATATATTTAAACATATTTTATACGGTCTTATCTAATGAACGCTTTCTTGTTAAGCACAATTATTACTATTGATTCGCTCTCTCGTTAAGACAAAAAACCTAACTTTTACATATATTACTTGTATGATAATGTTTATCCATAAAAATCAAATCCTAAAAATAAAATAAAATTTATAACATCTTATGATATTTTAATAGCTAGTACAATCTTTTATAGTGAGTCGTCTTCCCGTTAAACACGTTTCGAGCCGCTCTTGTTTGGGATCGGAATTCTAACTTCATTACATATTATTGATGATACTTATCTTACACAACAATTTTTTTCCTTAAAATCAAAACCTAAAAAATAGAGTGAATTTCAATTTATACTTTCTCTAGATTTTCTAAAATTTTTGGAGTTTTAGAAAATGAAAACACATCTTATTTTCTCTTCATATTATAGATACTCCTGTATTTATTTAGGATTCTTGCATGAGATTGTTCTTTTACTCATTGTTATTTTATTATGTTAACACATCATTATTTTCTTTTTAAATACGGTGACTTTTTCCATGACAATAGTATTGGATTTATGAATAAATTTTCCTAATATAAGTATAATTAACTTATATAAAAAATATATAATTTAAGAAGATCGTACTTTCTATAAAATATTTAATTATTTGTCTGCTCTATATATTCAAACACCTATTCTAGTTATAGTAGAACTTTTATTTATATATATTTTTTATAAATTCGAACTCTTATTCTCTATAAATTCGAACTCTCATTCTACTTCCAATAGAACTTTTAATTGTATGCCTTATAAACACTTATTATACTTCCAATAGAACTTCTAATCATATGTCTTCCCTATAAATTCGAACTCTTCTCCTTTATAAATTCGAACACATATTCTACTTCTAATATGCTAATTGATATTTTTATATTTATTAGTGTTTAAAATTCTATAAAATTAGAAAAATCGATTGAGATAATATTAGGGCGCCACCTAAACCCCCGCTATCCTCCTTTATATATATATATTGATTGATTATAAAATTGTGGTACTTTTGTAATTTTTTAACTTGAAAGGGTAAAATGGACATTTCATAACCATTTTATTGGCAATTTTTACCCTGTGTTCTCTTATTATATATAGTAATAGATAGATAATAGATAGATTTTCCCTTTACATTCATCATAATATTAAAATATTATATAATTGAAAATAAATATTATAATATGTATTATTCAAATATATATTTGAAAATAATTGAATATGAAATTAGGGTAAAATTGTATAAAATTAAATATTACTTAATTATGTAATTACCGACTCGAACTCGTGGTGAAACCAAGAAATTTAGTGGAATAAACATATCATGTATAATTTTGAAGGTGTATTGAATGAAATTCAAATTTAAATGTAAGTGAATTGGTACTTTGATAATTTGACTATTAAATTAAACAAAAAAGATCATGTATAATTATGTACTATATGTTAAGTTTGAGCTGGTGACTTAATGTTTATTTATTAAATATTAATGGGCAATAGGATAATTGCATTCAAAAATTATGAATTGTAAATGGCACGACCTGCATTCGGGAATTTTAACCTGCATTTAGAAATTATGTAATACAAATTCTTGCAGAGCAGAGTCTGAGTACAAGCAATTTCAAATATCCGTCAATGTCCTCAAAAAAGGGGCATTCTATTTCCCACTGCTAGCTTTAGCAAAGGAAAAAAAGAGTAACATTACCACTCTACCTCTACCCTCAAGCTCTCTACCCTCAAGCTAAGTGTATATACAAGTCAACCACAGCAAAGATGGACACAACACATGAATATCATCTATTGAGTAACACATTAATATGTATGTGTGTGCCTGTGATACATCACAGGAGTAACACAATTTTTGAAGAGAATGGGGAACCTGAGATACATCTCAGATAACTTCCCTCAAATATTGAGTAAATCGGGGCCTATTTCTGCATAACCAAAACTATGTCGTTTTGTTTAAAAATGTTTAAAAATAGGATAGTATCTCAAGAAAGTTAGCAAGAAAGTTACCTGTATCTCAGGTTCCTTTTTCTCATTTTTGAAATAAAAAATCTAATTTATAAAGACTGCATGACAAAGGCAGAGAAGACTTTGCAGTGGTGCTATTAATACTTTTCGTCTCTTCTGTTACTATTGTCATACCAAATGTGAAGCAACTAAGATCACAAGACCTCATGCTCCATCAGCTCAATTATTTTACTACCAGCAACATGTAAATGAACAACACCCTCACACGCACAAATACATTCCAACAAGCAGGTCCTTGTTCAAAGAAGAACATGGAGCCCTATAATCCGTCTTCCAAGATTGCCCGAATTACGGAACATGGTAGCTTCAATTTTTAACAGCCAATGGAAATAATCATATATGTGCATGTTATTTTTCTCATTAA
Source organism: Saposhnikovia divaricata (assembly GCA_036435485.1). Classification (NCBI taxonomy): domain Eukaryota; kingdom Viridiplantae; phylum Streptophyta; class Magnoliopsida; order Apiales; family Apiaceae; genus Saposhnikovia; species Saposhnikovia divaricata. Next base: position 59,951,861 of record CM071599.1, on the reverse strand, counting down.
CTAAACTAGTTTTATGTTATTACTGGCATATTAATTACGTAGGCAGAGAACATTCATTTTGCGACAATGGGAGACCACGTAGCAACCGCAGCTTCACATTTCTACAAATCGAAGAGCTTAGGGATCAAGTGCTAATTTACAAGTACTTAGAAAACGGGATTCCAGTTCCTCATCATCTCCTTCTTCCTATATGTAAAAGTGTTGCTCATTCTCTTAGTGATCTCAAAGGTCATTAATTATCTCCTTATACTTTATTTTCCTGAAATGTATATTCATTATCACATGTTCCGGAATTACAGCTTATTATTTCTGATTCCTCGCCTATTCGTGCATAGTCGTAAGTAATAGCATGTTTGACAGAATGATTCGGATACTTTATGTGATTTAAGGGCCTGGGCATGATTACTAAATGATTTTAACAGGTTTGGGATTTGTTGGTGGCTTGGATTGTTTCAACTATAGAAAGAACATGGAACCTGAACCGGGGAGATGCAGGAGAACTGATGGGAAGAAATGGAGGTGTAATAAAGATGTTGCTAGACCAGATCAAAAGTACTGCGAGAGGCATTTGCATCGAGGAGGCAGCCGGTCATCAGGAACAGCTAAACAGCAGCAAAATTCAGGAGAAAAAACATTGCCATCTAAAAGCGTGAATTCTAATTCCAAAATCACAGATGCCTTAAACTAATTAATTGTTGGACCCGTAAATCGTATTACTGTTTTACTGTCTACTTTATTGACAGCCAATTCCATGAGTCCTTAGTATACTGAATACTATGTTATTTCTGCTCCTAATCATCAATGTGCTTAGTATTTCTGCCACTACTGACCAGCACCTCCATATTTTACTTTCATTTAATCACTCTAACTATGGCGATTCTCAATTTTATCACAGAGCAATGATTTTCCTCCACATATACCACTCTACTTCCCTTAAAACAAGATGTCAGAGGTTAAAGTTGTAAGCGAAAGATGTGGCATCTAAATAATTGATTTTCTGTAAGGAAGCACAAACAAAAACATAAAGCATGCCAATGACATATTCAGATTATTATTCTTTTTTATTTTCATTTCAATGCAGAGTGTTAAACAATTTCCATTTTTTTTGGATTAATTTTCCTAAATAATCCATTTAATGACCGATGGCATGAGAGTAAAACAATCAAACAATCTTATATTATTTATATGAAAACCAATACAAGTAAATCAAATGACAAGGAAAAAATATTACAAGTTGCTCAAAAAGGAAAATATACAAATGATTAGACTAATGCACTCTTTTTTAGTTCAGAATCATCATCATGAATGTACCAAGTGCTGCAGTAATCCATGCCAAATACATTGTAGAAGCTCCATGTTTAGTGGCTGCTGACATAGCCGGTGCAGGTGCTGGAGATCCCACTTCAGGCAACACTGTTATAGCAAGCTTCATATTTCCGGTGGCACAATGAGTATTTTTCGTGCACAAATACCATTTTTTCCCTTCACTTGTAAGAGTAATCATATCATTTCCGGTGGTGAGAGCGACACTTGTTGCGGATGGTGTACAATTTTGAAATGAGGCTAAATCTGCTCTGTGAACATTGTGAAGTCCGGGAGAGTACCTGAAAACTGGACAAAATAGAAAATCAAAATTTATTTTTGGTAAAATGTCAAGTTTAACTAAGTCGTGCATTCAACAATTATATTGTCATTAATCCTTCGCAACATTTGATCAGTAACAACGATGTCTCCCGAAATAATGTAACAAATTAAAAGGTATTAGACGTACTGAGATTATCGCCGACATGGAACTCTTTGGTTGCAGCCCAGGTTTCGTAATCAAAATTGGTTCTCCAACCATCTTTATCTCCAACTATAAAGTCAGTTGCCAAGGCAGGAGCAACGACTGCTAAAATAAGAGCTAATGCAACAAAAAATTTAATCGAGGCCATTGCAAAAAATGAATCAATTTAGAAGCGATAGCTCGAAATTTAGCTTATTTCTTCAGTTGTGTATCTTAATTGGGCTCTATATGCTTTCACCGCACAAGTGTAGGTTCTATTTATAGAGATTGTATTGAGAGTGATATAAATTTAGCCGGCTAACATCGGCACTGCACTTTTGTTGCCATATGGGATAAATTAACTGCAAGAACTCTTTACTTGACCTGGTATGATAATAGTTAAAACTGAAGACAAAATCTAACATTTTATTACGGGATGGACTTAGATTGACTAGGTCAATCAAATACTGTATGAAATAACATATTCAGCAATCAGCATAGCCGAAACTTCGTGTACATAAAGAAAATCACTAGGAAATCTCTCTGGCCTTTATATCATTTTAGCAATCTCTATTGGAGATGTCCTATTTAATGTAGATTTTTCCAAAATAAATTTAGACATTATGTCATTATCTTTGTTAATACTATTTTTAATATTATTTTTCAATGCATAATATCGGAGTTCCATTTTTTATGTTGCATAGACCGCTAATATTAATCCTAGATTTGTTTAAACTTAAAAGCAATGAGCATAATTGTTGAGATTTTCGAGGGGAGAATGAGCAATGAACATTGGTTAGTTCGAGTTGAGCTGATTCTGTCGACGGAGAAGTTTCATATACGTGACTTCATAGTCGACAGGTGCTTCCTATTATTGTTGAATAATTCCTAAGAGTTTGAGGTTTTTATCTTTGGTCATGTTTGGCAATTAGATGTTAGTTGTTAGCGGATTGAGTTAGTTATTTTGACTAGCGGATTGAATTAACTTTTTTATATGAAATTGTTTTGTAATTAGCTGTGTGAGTTAGTTTTTTGTATATTAACTAGATACATCACAATTCTCTAATTGAAAAAACTCCTCTAAGTAGCTTTTTCAAAATCTAAGTAGCTTTTTCAAAATTAGCTTTTTTGAGTCCAAAATGTTATTTCAATCACTACAACAAATCTGGCTATAGACGACACGTATCAAACAACACCCATGGTAAAAAGTGTTGCCCGAAATGATCAGACAACTGTTGTTACAGCTGTATAGTACAGTCAGCAAAACAGAATAAATATAGTAGTGCTAGCTGTTAGTTTGTTATGAGACTTATTTTGTAATATAAATAGCAATGAGGTCTGTAACAACCAACACACAATTCTCATTTCTGTACTCTTTTTGTCATCTTCTTCAATGAAAGTCTACCTTCATTCCTTTTCTTATCTTTAGCATTTTCTGTAAATTGTCATGGTATCAGAGCTGGTCACGTACACATCTTATACCAGCAAATCTATTTTCTATTCATATCTCTCGTAATTTTTGTCATTTCAGATTACAAATCGATTACTTACATACACTCATCTTCTCAAAAGTACTTGTATCTGTGTTGATTTGAAGATTATTCTTCAATATCTGAAAAATATTTCAGTTCTTCTTGTGATTTACTTGTTGAGTCTGTAATGATGACTTATGCTGCTGCTACCGCTGGTGCCAATACTACAACTGGAACCACTGCAACAACAGTTGATGCTAATCACCCATACTATCTGCAAAACTCTGATAATCCAGGTATTCCACTTGTTACTTTGCAACTTACAGATCAGAATTATTATCAGTGGAGTAGATCTGTCTCTATTGCCTTGTCTGCTAAGATGAAATTAGGCATGATAGATGGAACCTTGCCTAAACCTGTATCTACGTCTTCTCAATTTGCTCTCTGGTCTAGATGTAATGATATGGTGTTATCCTGGTTGTTAAACTCTATGACTGTTGAGATTAGAAATAGTGTTGCATATTTTTCTACTGCAAAGGAAGTGTGGGATGATTTAACTGTGAGATTCTCTCAGTCGAATATGCCTCGTGTTTTTCAATTAAGGAAAGAGATAGCCTCTATGAATCAAGGAAATATGACAATTACTGCATACTTTACTAAGTTCAGAACTCTAATTGCTGAGATTGATAATCTCAATCCTCTTCCTAAATGTACTTGTCCTACTAGTAACTGCACCTGTCAAAATGCTCAGAAACTTGAAAAATATGAAGATATGATCAAACTTAGTCAATTTCTCATGGGATTGAGTGATCAGTATACTTCAATTAGAGGTCAATTGCTCTTGATGCAACCTGTGCCTACTATTAGCCAAGCATTTTCTCTACTGTTGCAAGAAGAGTCACAGAGAGAATTTGCCAAAGCTTCTCAATCTCCTCTGTCTGAGAGTATAGCAGCAATGAATGTCAAATATAACAACCTGGCAAAATTTCGAAACAATACATCTAATACTAGTACTCAAAAGAAGTCCAATGATGCAAGTGTATTTTGTGACTACTGTCAGAATACAGGACATACTAAGGAAAAGTGTTTTTGTTTACATGGGTATCCTGATTGGCATAGGCTACATGGTAAACCAAAACCTAAGCCTAGACGGTTCTTAAATTCTGGAACTGGTAATGGAAACATGAAGTCTGCAGCTAATGTTTCAGCTACTGTCAATAGCACCAGTGTTATGCAAAGTGACTCTAAAGTGGATTCTACTTCTGTCAAAGACCTTGGAACATTTACTGATGCTCAATGTCAACAACTGTCTAAGATGATTCAAGACACTCTCAGGCAAAACATGGCTTCTACAAGTTCTCACATGTCTGGTACCAGTTTCTACTCATGTTCTATTGCTACTGTTAATTCTGTGTTAACTAGTGATAATTCAGATGGATTTACTTGGATCTTAGATTCTGGTGCAACTAATCATATTACCTGTCATAAACATCTTTTACATGATATAAAATCCTTGAAAGCTGAACTATATCTTCCAGATGGTAAAACTGTACCTATCACTCATATTGGATCGATTCAGTTAAACTATAATCTTATTCTTCATGAGGTTTTATGTGTTCCTCAATTTAATTGCAATTTGATCTCTATATCAAAACTGTTGTCTCACTCATGTTCAACTGTTGTTTTCTCTCCCAATCATTGTCTTATTCAGGACCTTACTTTGAAGAAGGAGAGAGAGATTGGTAAACTGCAGGATGGTCTGTATAAACTTCATCTACCTCATCTGCCTTTCCCAAAACCTACTATTCATTCTAGTGTTTTGTTCAACTCTGACTTATCTAAGTCAATGAATACTTGTAATTCAAATGATGTAAACAGTGTTTTGCTATGGCATAGTAGAATGGGACATCCATCTACTGCTATTTTAAATAAAATTCCTGTTGTTACTTCTCATTCTTTGTCTTTTCATGCTTGTGATGTGTGCCATTTCTCTAAGCAACATAGGGCTGTTTTTCCTGTCAGTAAACAAAAGAGCACTGATATATTTGCACTGATTCATCTTGATGTTTGGGGCCCTTATAGACAATATACTCATAACAACTATAGCTATTTTCTAACTATAGTTGATGATTTTTCAAAAGGGACTTGGATATTTCTGTTTTCTCATAAGTCTCAAGTTGCAAATCTTATTAAGAATTTTTTGAATTATGTGAAAAATCAATTCAAAAAATCTGTCAAAATCTTACAATCTGATAATGGCACAGAATTTACCAATCATGATCTTCAAACTCATTTACAATCCTTGGGCATCATTCATCAAACCTCTTGCCCTGCAACTCCACAACAAAATGGACATGCAGAAAGAAAACACCAGCACCTGTTAAATATAGCTAGGGCATTGAAATTTCAATCTCATTTGCCAAATTCCTTCTGGGGTGATTTTGTTCTTACAGCTGCTCATCTTATCAATCTACTACCTGTTCAATCTCTTCAATTCAAAACTCCTTTTGAGATATTATACAAAACAGCTCCTGATTACACTCACTTAAAAACCTTTGGCTGTCTATGCTATGCTACAAATCTCAACCCTTCTGATAAACTTGACTCTAGAGCTGTTAAGGGTGTCTTCCTTGGATATCCTTTTGGTAAGAATGGTTATAAAATTCTCAACATGGCTTCTAAGAAATGTTTTTACTCAAGAGATGTTCAATTTATTGAGCATATATATCCTTATCAGAATCTTCAACCAAATACTGTCACTGTGCCTGATTCCATCTTATTTCCTCATTTTCCATCTGATGATACCCCAGACATCAATGAGTCTTCTGTTGCTCCTCATAATGATACCTCTTCTTCTGTGCATAACAATGAGTCTACTACTGTTCCTTCTGTGTCTGTACCTATCTCCAGACCTCATCGAATCAAGCAATTACCAACTAAATTCAAAGATTATACAGGCCTTCCCACTGGCAATGTAGTTTTATCAACTGTCTCTACTTCTTCTCCAGGTACTGGTAAGTCTACTTCCTCTTCTTTATATCCAATTGCTAATCACTTGACTTATAAGAATTTTACTCCCAAGTATCAAGCTTATGTTACAGCCATTACCAAAATTTCCACACCTTATACTTTTAAACAAGCTGCTCCTCACCCTCATTGGTTTGAAGCCATGAAAACTGAGATTAGTGCTCTTGAATCCAATCATACTTGGGATTTGGTTTTGAAACCTGACAATCAGCATGTTGTTGACTGTAAATGGATCTTTAGAATCAAATATCTACCTGATGGCTCTGTGGAAAGGTACAAAGCACGCTTGGTTGCTAAAGGTTTTACTCAAACACAAGGGGTTGACTACTTTGACACATATGCTCCTGTTGCTAAGATGGTAACAGTCAGAATTCTGCTTTCAGTTGCTGCTTCAAACCATTGGTCTGTGTCTCAATTAGATGTCACAAATGCTTTTCTCCATGGTGATTTGTCAGAGACTGTTTATATGAGTCTACCCCCTGGATATGCTGTTCTATCAGCAAATTGTCCTTCCAATTTTTCTCAATATGTCTGCAAGTTAGTTAAGTCCATTTATGGACTTAAACAAGCTCCTCGAAGCTGGTTTGCTAAGTTTTCTGTTGCACTAAAAGATTATAACTTCAAGCAATCACACAGTGATAACAGCTTGTTTACTTTAAAGAAAGATGGAGCATTTGTTGCTGTCCTTGTGTATGTTGATGACATACTCATTACAGGTTCCTCAGAAACCTTGATAGCTGCTGTTAAGAATCACTTACAGTCTTATTTCAAGATTAAGGATCTAGGCCCTCTTAAGTACTTTCTTGGTATTGAGGTGACTAGATCAACTGAAGGATTTTATTTAAATCAACACAAGTATGCTTTGGACTTACTTCGAGACACTGGTTTTACTGAAGCAAAACCATCTCTTCTTCCCATCGAACAAAATCATTTGTTACTGGATAATCACTCTGATTTATTATCAGCTACTGATGCAACTACCTATAGACAAATTGTTGGTAGACTTATCTATCTAACCATCACAAGACCAGATTTGTCTTATACTGTCCATGTGCTTTCTCAGTTTATGAATTCTCCTCAAATTGCTCATATGCATGCTATCTTCAAAGTTCTACGTTATATCAAGCAATCTCCTGGTCAAGGGTTACTTATCTCTGCTACTAGTCCTTTAACTATTTCAGCATATTGTGATTCTGACTGGGGAGGGGATCCTATAACTCGACATTCTTTAACTGGTTACTGTGTTCTACTAGGCTCTTCACTGATTTCTTGGAAATGCAAGAAGCAGCACACAACTTCCAGGTCTTCTGCAGAGGCCGAATATCGATCTATGGCTGACACTTGTTGTGAGGTTATCTGGTTGGTTGCCATTCTCAAGGACTTTCAGGTGGCTCCTCCTTTGCCAATTCCATTTCACTGTGACTCTCAATCAGCCATTTACATTGCTTTTAATCCTGTTTATCACGAAAGGACGAAACACATAGAGATTGATTGCCATCTAGTTCGTGAAAACATTGAAAAAGGGTTGATCAGTCCTGTCCACATTGCCTCTTCTCTTCAACCAGCAGACATGTTCACCAAAGCTCTCGGTGCTTCTGTTCTTTCTTCTCTTAGCGCCAAGTTGAATGTCCGAGACATGTTCCAGCCATCCAACTTGAGGGGGGCTGTTACAGCTGTATAGTACAGTCAGCAAAACAGAATAAATATAGTAGTGCTAGCTGTTAGTTTGTTATGAGACTTATTTTGTAATATAAATAGCAATGAGGTCTGTAACAACCAACACACAATTCTCATTTCTGTACTCTTTTTGTCATCTTCTTCAATGAAAGTCTACCTTCATTCCTTTTCTTATCTTTAGCATTTTCTGTAAATTGTCAACTGTTATTTTCCAACTCGAAAAAGTATTGTGTAATCCAACATTCACACAATGGGCCAAAACCGTTGTGTGATAAATCTTACCAGACAAGCATTTCTTGACCAGGGGTGTTGTGTAAATGCATAAGTATTTTTAAGATTAGACAAGCATTAGCAAATAAGTGTTGTGTGAATGCCTACAACACAATATCCCGGAAAACCGTTGTTGTATTCAGACAAGTGTTTTTAGGTCTGTTGTCTAAGTACCAGTCATACAATATGTTATACATAGTGTTGTGTGACATTGAACCAACACACAACATTTTTCAGAAATATTATGTGAATGAAGCATAAACAATACATCGTAAAAAGTATTGTCAGAATGAGACAAGTGGTTTCCAATGTGGTATTGTGTAATGATATTTAACACAAGTGTTTTACATAGTGTTGTATGAACTTAATCCAACACACAACAGGTTCTGGCCTATTGTGTGTTTGAACTCATACAAGTGTCTTCTGTTTAAAAATGTTGTCTAATGAACTGTACATGAAAAAAAAAATATTTAAAAGATGAGAACAAACCAACCAACAATCTATCAAGAGTTATAGTTACAAATTAAAGAGCACAAATTAATTTATTACATTACAAAAGACAAGAAGATATGTGAAAATTGTACCTACTTCATTCACCACTATAGTCTTATCTAATTGATTTTCACATTATTACAAATTTACAATTGTCAAAGTAAACAAGGTAAACAGGTAACATTCAGCTGTTATTTGATCTGTGTTCTTTAAGGTATTACAAGAGTTTGCTTGTTAGATGTAATTTTTGATCTATTTAATTTGAAGTCATTTCCTCCACCACCTTCTAATTGCTTGCATGGATTTACACAACCTTCAGTTCTGGGACGGGCTTCTGAATGCTTCTGTCCGGAGGTAGTTTCCGTTCCAAAAATTGATGTATCATCTCATATGCGGTGAATGTAATAACAGCAAATGGAGTTGTTCTCAGTAAGTTGGTGACGCACCCACGATATAAACCAGAAAAGCCTTCCTTTTGGAGCACCTTCTGCAGACAATCAATGCCACCAGCATAGTGTGGTTTTAAATTTCTGACCTGTCCTTGTTATTGAAGTCTAGATCGTATGACCTGGTGATAACAGATAAAATATTACATGAATGAAATAATCAAGGCCTTCTATACTGGTCAGCACCCTAGTCCCGACAAGATCGGAAAGTTGTGCAGTCCTGAACGCAGCCACGCAGGGGCGGGTTGAAAGAAAAGGTGCAAGAAAAGGTGCAGGCGGAGTCATTAAATCCAACAAACACGCAACACTTAATGTTAAAGAACAAAAATATCTGGTCTAGCTTAATAAAAGTAAAATAAAAATCTGATTATAATATTTTCTTAATAAAGCTTGAGAAAAATCTAAACTAACGTTCAAAGGAACGACAAAACTAGTTGACTAAGTAAATGTGTGTCTGTAATCTTTTGTTACACCAGAAAACAAAATAACTAAAAAATATGAAGATTATAAATAAAACATTCAAGTCTTGCAAATTGCATTATAACATAATATTATTTTATATATAACCAATTTAAGTATATTAATGATAATTTGACCCGCAAAACATTGATGCAATACTTAGTCCAAGAATATCTTGAAGCTTTTGTGTTCCTTGTATCTTGAAATTTTGAACTTACTAATTGCTAATTTTGCAAACTTGTCAACAGAACCCAGAGGCCAGCTAATACTTATCAATGGAAAAACAGAAGATGAAGTGTGTAGAAGTCTAGAGAGAGTTCTCCTTACAATGCGAATAACAAATTCAGAACCTAAGGTGAGAGTTTAGCATTAGCTTCAAGTTTACTGCCAAAGATATAGCTTGTCACTAGCTTCACTTAAATAAAAGTTGATGTTTAATTTAGATTGAACTGCTGAGTGAAAGATTAGTTTTCTGGGGAAAGATGCTATCAGTAGTATCATTCTGGTAATAGCTAAGATCGAATGCTGACAAGTTTTCTCTATTGATTTTTTTAATTTGAATCGTTAGAAAGTAGTCCTGTTTTAATTGTCTTTGGTCTTTTGTTGGATAGGTCATATTTCCTTTATATTAGCATATTTCTTTATTAGCAGCATGCACCAGTAACGGCTGCATTATTGTCTGGACTCTAAGGCGAGACATCTTTTAGTTATTCTTTGCACAAGTTATATTCTACAAGTCTACTTTAAATGTTGCATTATTACTTGCACTGTATGCTCTTGCAGCTTGAAAGTGTTCGAGAAATCACCGATATTCTTGATGCTATTGGAAATACCACAAAGCTACCACCAAAGGTTTTGCTATTGGATATGCGTCTCTTGCATCTTTTCTCATGTTCAGCGCTTATACGGATGAAGTAGCTGCCTTTGCTCATGACCTTTCAAGCAGGCAAGCGTGCTGGAGTTTTGTATGCTATTGCGTATTTGCATGCTTTTGTTGTATTTGTGGCTTTAATTACGGAATGGTAATAGTAGTGATTTAGGGTCTCAAGTGGTGTAACCAGCAATATCTTGGTTTCAGTTACTTGACTTCACATGTACAATAGCTTCGATGGATATTATTTAGTGAGATCAACCACCAGTATGTTGGTTTTGTACTTTGATTATGTAATAACATACAATGTTTTTTAATATCCAAGATTTATAAAAAAACCATCATGTGCTTTATAACGAGGCCATGCTTTTAATAACTAGACCGTTGTGTAGTGAAAAGTCGCACAACAACAAAAAAATGCATCCAATGTCTATAAGAAAACATAACAATGCTTTTAGCAAAATGAAAACGTAGTGACTTATATATTCAGACAACATGTAATAAGCACAACAAGTGTGGTGTAGTTAAAACACATACAACATAATAAATAAATGAAAACGTTGTAGGTTGTACATTTACACAACATGCCATATGGGATAACATGTTGTACAACTAACCATAAAACAAATGGTTTTTGCTAAAAAACCATTGTCTGTAGTGACATACAACAACAGCCCTGATCAAGTAAAGGATTGTATCTTTTGCACTTCAACAATAGGCTTTCTTTTAAAAACCATTGTCTTTGCTGCTTAAAACAACAATATATTCGTTAAAACGTGTTGCATTATTGGAGCTTTGACAACAGGTTTCCAAAGAAAGTGTTGTTGTTTCTGGGTATCAGACAACTCTTTTCAGGTGGCTTTTACTTGTCTTTCAACTTTCACACAACAGCTTGCTGTGTATTGTCTGAGGTGTGTATCAGACGACTTCTCAATAGTCAACAGTTTTTGGTACATTCAGACAACACGTTTTGAGTGTCGTCTAAAGCAAAAATCCTTGTAGTGAATTCACTAACTACCAGACACCCAATGTTAGAGGTTCCACTTGATCAAATCTCTAACTTAGCTCAAACCTCTAATTTCTTCTCAAACCTCTAACTTTCAAACACCTTTTTATTTTACATCTATTATTCTTCTATATACTTCGGATGTTCCACTTTCATCTCAATTAATCATCCAATTTCTCCAAAATGTTCCATGTACTTCAGATGCTTGTAGGTTCACTTCCTAGAAGCGGATGTGGCCAGACAAACAACCAATGCTTATAAGATTATCGATGAGCAGACAAATCGTATACTGATGGAGAATTAGCCACTGATACGTTCACTTTTGATGGCCAAACCCAGACGGAGTTTTCAGGCACTTATTTTGGTTGCGGTCACATGAATGCTGGGACTTTTACTCATGGCTCTGGACTAGTTGGTCTGGCCGAAGCCTTAATCACTAAATCTTCAACTATCAAACACAATTCATAACAAGTTCTCTTACTGTTTGGTACCATAATTTCGAGGTTAAATAGCAAATTAAAATTTGGGAAAGATGCTGATACAGCATCAGCTTCTAATGCTATTTCGACTCCTATGGTGTCTCGTACGTGATGATATTTTTTATTATCTAAACCTCGAGGCTGTTACTACCGGAGGAAATACAATACAGAATCAGATGTCTGGAGGAGGAAATATTGTCATTGATTCCGGGACTACACTTAATACAGCTATAGGATCAATGGTGCAACTTTTATGGCAATTGAATCTATAAATATTCCAATAAACAAACTAAATTCTTGTAGTTAGGCAAAAAAAAACAAACTTTGGGACCATTCTTTGTTAGTACGACGTAATATGATATAATGAAGTTTTTAAGATTAGACTTCTCCTCAAATGCGTCAATTCATAAGAAAACTGTTATAAATTCATAAATAAAACAATAAAACAATAATAATACAAGTAAAAATTAATAAAAGCCTCTTGTAGTCTTGTAACGTGCTGTCCTACAAGATTTGTTTTACCACTGTTGGTTGTCCAGAAAGAATAAGGCTGACGCAACAAATGCAAAAATACTTGTGTTTATTAGAATCATCTCAATACAAGTGAAGTGATTAATAAGACTGCTTCAAATCAATTGATTACCAAATAATATTGATCATAAATTACCCACAAACATGAAAAAATATGTTAAAATGACAATTCGAGTACTGTACGTTAAGCTATCTTGATTAAGCCATGGTTATCATCATGATTGTTCCAAATGCTGCAGTAATATATGCAAAATATGTAGAAGCCCCCTGTAAAGTAGCTGCAGAAACAGCAGGAGCAGGTGCTGGAGATCCCATTTGTGGCAACACTGTTATCGCGAGCTTCATATTTCCGGTGGTACAGTGCGAAGCCTTGGTGCATATATACCATTTTTTTCCTTCGCTTGTTAGAGTAATCACGTCATTTCCTGTAGTAAGCGCAACGCTTGTTGCAGATGGTGTACAATTTTGAAATGAAGCTGAATCTGCTCTATGAACATTGTGAACCCCAGCAGAGTACTTGAAAACTGCACAACAATAGAGCATCAATATAATTAGTAGTTAGCAAAAGAAAAATTATATAATCAGATGAGAAGTCTACATTATCCCATAAAAAATAGAAAACTTCGAAAAATGTTTTAAAAGACATTTAGAAAGTGTCAGCTGTGGTCTTGCGACCTCACGATTTGTTACATTAGAACTTTAAATTGATGATTAATATTATGGGACACAATTAAGTATATTGACTTACCGAGCTTGTCGCCGACATGAAACTCTTTGCTTGCAGCCCAAGTTTGGTAATCAAAGTTGGTTCTCCAACCATTGTCATCTCCAACTATAAAATCTGTTGCAAAAGCTGGAACAATAATTGTTGAAATCAGAGCTAATGCAACCAAAACATTAGTGGAGGCCATTGGAAAGAATAAACTACTAATTCGGAAGCACGAGTTTAAATTTTCTCCTCTTTCTTTTAAGCTATCTAGTTGCGTTATGCTTTGATTGAGGTAATCTAGCTTTAATTTATAAAGATTTGAAAAAGCCGGCCAAGTCTGCATTGCTACTTTTTGTGCCATTTGTGATTTGCAGGGCTTTTAGCTTGACCCTAAAATTGTTGGGACAGGATAAGTTAGTCATTCAGAGACAAAGTCAGCGCATTTAGAATCAACTTATCAATCACCCTTAACTTATCATATAGAATAAGTTTACTTATTTTATATGAAACAGTTTTTCGGGGACTTGATGCTTGAATTTTCGAAGATAAAGTAAAACGGCATATATAGTTTCTGCTTGATGTGCATGTGAAACAATCTGCAAAAATTCAAAAGTCGGTAACAAACAATATAATCGTGTTTGTGTGTGTAAGCAACAGGATAGGTGTATCATATGTAAACCATGAAGTAAAAAGGATCTCTAAATAAATTATGATATGATTTTATAGATTTCTGTAAAAAGAAAATTGATAGGGTGAATTGAGGTTCGGTAAATAGAAAATTGATAGGGTGAATTGGGGTTCCGGTAGAGAATGGAACAGGCTTCAAATCTCTCTCATTGAGTACCTCTTTCTTATGGAATATATCCACCATGTATAAGCCATTCTCTCACTACCTCCACCCCATATAGTAACTGCCTTAATAAATTTCCATCAATATAATTAATGTACAAATATGTAACTCCAAATATAATTTACATAACTCATGTAATTATTATATTCATTACATTTAATAAAAACATTATTCATGTATTTATTTCTAAATTAATTTGACAAATAAAATCAAATACAACATCTTCCACTTGACTATTTGCCAAATATTATTCGTGACTCCCACATTTTCTGGAGTCTATATGTATTCTAAACCTTCGTCAGAATAACATACTATATTTAAGTCTATCAGACCAACATACTTGATAAATACTTTCACAGAAATACCTTCTGTTAAAAAAATTCATAATCTATAATTAAACATTGTCACTTTCAATTCTTGTAACCCATTCAAGTTTCTTACTTTCCCAACTTCGAATCCACCATAAATCAATAGGTCTTCCGAAGCTGAATTCTCATTATCTTATCACCTTCAAAAAACTGCACTGTAACAACCAATAACTTCAGACACGTCTGCCTCATAACCAATTAGTGGTGCAATGTACACTTCTTGTACTTCATTATCCTATTCACAACATATCACTAGGTTTATTAGGATTTATTTCATATCCATTCACTAGACCAATTAAATATGCTAAGTCATGTCAATCGATTACACAACATCGAACCTCCGACTACTTGCGCATATGATACAACTAGTGATTCTCTTTCTGCATTAATAATTTCCCCATTACCAATAGGGTTGGTGCCGGACAGCACTTTTGCATCCTTAAAAGATTAAGCATTTCACTCGGATACCTTTCTTGTTCACACTAAATATTCAAAATATTTAATTCCCTGAACTTATCAGATTTCACCCATATTCTCAACTTTTCCACTAAGTCCCAACTTAGTTTTGTTGAGCATTCCTTTATTAATTTCTGATAACAATATAGTAACATAAACTGATAATAGTGTAAACAAACTCCCACTTTTCAAAATACAGACACAATTGTCTAATTTATTCTCGATAAAATATTCCCAATTTTTTCGTAAAACCTTTCGCAATTGAACATACCTTCAATTTAAAAATAAATCCATCAGTCTTATCTTTCCCTTTCAAAAATTCATTTACAACCTATGAATTTTCTATATTAGGGTTGATCACAGAACTTCCACATTGATTCTTCCATATTAACTCGGAATCGTCTTTCATGATTTCCCTATAATAATTAAGATTCTCGCGATCTGATCGCTTCTATACAAGTAGTTGGATCAATAGGATCCTTTCACATCCATATATACCGAAAAATAATATAATTCACTATTATATTCATAATAGTAATTCCCCACTCTAGTGCGACTATTAATTTCTTAATTACAACCATATCTAATGGTTCAATACCAATATTCAGAACATGACCACAATATTCATTTCAATCTACTTCAACACATGCCTCAATTTATAAACACACCTCCAACTTTATTTTATTTATTTAAAATTCATTTACAACCAAAGATTTTTTTTATATTACAGTGGATCACACAACCGCCACTTTTATTTCAATTCCACGAAATAAAATTATTTCGATTTCTCGGTTCCCTCGCTACAAAAAAAACATATTTCACTATTATATACATAATAGTTTTTCATCCACTCAATTGGATTTTGAAACATTTCATATTCAATAAAATAATTCATTACCAATAATCAGATCCGACTCATTATTCTTGATCGATCTTGTTAAACAAATCATAAAGCACTCGTTTCAATAAAAATAGTCAATTTTCGCGCTCTCCATTACGAGCGACAAAAACAACTATTTTCTCTATATTCTGAGCATTTCTGTTCAAATAAAAAATTCAATATATTTTCTGATGTTAATTTCAAAATTATATTGATACCATTTCTCGTTATTATAGAAAACAACATATTCTTATTTATTTGATTCCGGACACTTGTCCCAATTTTCTTATCTTTTCCGCTTTCTATTCTGAGAGCCACAAAATATCCTCAAACACAATATCGTTTATTTCAACGATAAATTTCAAATTGTACTTAAACAATTTATTTCTTATTTTCTTGCTCCACTCAATATAATTGGAGTCATTCAATTTCTCAAAAATAATTTAATTCCCATTTTTGACACGCAATTAATAGCGATCGAAACTTTATTTGTTTTTATATACTCTAATTCCGAGTATTACTAGAATTTTCTCTAGTACAATATAATTTATTTATTTTTTTAATAATAACTTTCAAATTAATTAAAATAATTTATTTCTCATTATTCGACTACACCAATAAATTGATATTTCACTTGCTCTTTATTCCGAGCAATATTAAAATTTTCTTTTAATACAATACCGTCTGTTTCAACGGCAAATTCTCGTTCTCGCACAATCCAATAACAAGCCATTTAATAAAATAGAATAACAAAACTAAGGCATGCAGGCAGGCAAGAACAGATAATCCATATCGATCAAAATAAGCGAAAAAATAAATAAATTATATTCACACAATCCAAGCACAAACTATCACAACAGAGAGAAGACACGAGAAAAAAAATTGGATAATACAGCAAGGATTGAACACAAGCCTACAATCTGGAGATAAAAAAAAACACAGAGTACAGAACAAAACACAGACTGCAAGTCAAATAACAAAAAAAAACTGGACACCGAAAATCCACAGATGGGTGGCAAGAAGGTTGGTCACAAAAGACAAAAAAAATATCTAACACATCTACTAACAACCAACATGATGGAGAAAAAGAAAAGATAAACCCATACATCCAGGCAAATTATCGAATCAAGGAAGGAATTTGTACAATGAATAAACAATATTAGAAGCAATCAAATATAAGTGAACAAAATTATTTCTTATGATAACAACTTTACAGTACCACTAAACTAAACCAGGTACATAAAAAAACTATTCACAAAATTATATAGATAACAAACACACGCAGGCAAGATAGGACATGGCTAACAAAAATTATAAAACTCACATAACAAGAGTATAGAACAACCAACAAGATTACCATTAATTAAAACAATATAAAGTGACTTCCCAAGAAGACGAAAATGATATATATTGAACAGGCAAAACATAGGGCAACAAACACCGAGATCACAGCAGGCGTGGAAAAAAAATTGCCGAATCAAAACAACCCCAAACTAAATCATGGGAAAACCAGTAAATAAACCGATGGTCCACCGGAAATAAAAAAAATCCTTCGCTCTGATACCAATGAAGTAAAAAGGATCTCTAAATAAACTATGATATGATTTTATAGATTTCTGTAAATAGAAAATTGATAGGGTGAATTGGGGTTCCGGTAGAGAATGGAACAGGCTTCAAATCTCTCTCTCATTGAGTACCTCTTTCTTATGGAATATATCCACTATGTATAGGCTATTCTCTCACTACCTCCATCCCATATAGTAACAGCCTTAATAAATTTCCATCAATATAATTAATGTAAAATATGTAACTCCAAATATAATTTACATAACTCATGTAATTATTATATTCATTACATTAAATAAAAACATTATTCATGTATTTATTTTTAAATTAATTTGACAAATAAAGTCAAATACAACAAACCAAAACAAGCAAGATGAGGAAGGAAATGAACTCTAGGTCAATGCGAAACTGTCTCCTTTAAGTGTCAATGTGTTCCGGAACGTGCGTAAACTAGTTGCATGATTCTATGTCACACTATCCCGTAATCGGATTCTATGATTCGATACGCAATTAAAACTGGAAAATTCTAAAATAATTCTTTTCTAAAATCAATTTTCAATATCACGAATTTCGATAACCAAATCAAACAGATATTTTGAAGCACTGCATGGTTTGGTTTAATTTCTAGTCCATTAGTATAATACTAGTTTAGTGTTTGATTTCAAATCTTGTTGCAATTTTTTTTTTAGATTTCAATCTTTGTCAGGCTTTTTATAGGACACTGTGGATGTCTGTCTGGTATTACTTGTGCAAAATCTGTTTATAAAGTCAGACACTAAACTAGTATTATACTAATGGACTAGAAATTAAGAAATTAAGAGCCCGTTTGGGTTAATTTAAAATTATTGCTTATTACTTAAAGTTGCTTAAAGTTATAAGTGAAAAGTGAAAACTTTAAGTTAATATATGTTTGGGTAATTTAATATTATGTATAACTTATGAGTTATCAAAATTATAAAAATAAAAATATAATCATTAAGTTGAACATATGAATGATAATTTTTATTTTTATCAAATAAAATTACAAAAGTAGAATAACTAGTTCAAAAAGGTACCTCTCACCAACTTCTGACTTTAAGCTATTTTTTCAACTTTAAGTCATTTTCTGACTTATTACACAAACAGACATTTTTCAGCTTAAAGTCAAAAATCACTTAAAGCCCCCGGCTTTAAGTGTTGCCAAACGGGCTCTAAACCATGCAGATAACATAAACAAACCAAATGGGCTTTAAAGGTCCAACATTTTACACATATGGCCTAATCCAATCTACTATCTACTGTATATATAATGTGGCAACATGTCACATTCTATTCAAGTGTATTTTACCTTTTCACCCTTTGTAATTAATATATATCAGTTAATAGCTCAGTATTTATTTGGTCCATTTATATTTATTAGTTATAATACTTTAATTGACTTGCAATTAATAGTATCTAACTTATTATTACATATTAAATTTCACAATTTATATATTTACATTTTTCATTTCATGATAAAATGTAGACGATACCGGTAATCGATTGAATTACAAAGTCGTAATGTAACATAATGCACAACTTACACTTATTAATAAGGTAATGAAATAGATAGATAAGAGAAAAAAAATAAACATTTCGTCTATAAAAGATGATTACGAATTTAAGGTAAATTACTTCAAGAAATATTCCGTAACGAATGATGTTGATAACGAGTTGGATATTTCGGAAAATATTTTTGAGTAAAAGATTAGAAACACTCGGCTAACACTTCGAACGAGCAAAGTAGATACTCCAATTGAACTGAACAACGAATACGAAAACAGTCCACTGTCAAAATTGTATTATGTACTGTAATGAGTTATGTTGTATTCTTTTAATGATTATATTGAGAAATGTAAAACATTTTGTACATCCAATAAATTTAGTAAAAATTTCACTTTCTATTTAAATGATATCCTTAAAATTAGGAAAAATGGACACGATTTAAAGAAATTCAGTTAAAGATATATAAATATATAAATAAATATGTTATATATATAATAATTATCTATATAATTATTATACCGAATATTATCTCAATAATCAAATATATTGAAACAAACCCGTGCGTTGCAGAAGCTAGTTAACATATAAAATTGTAAAACAAAACTCCATGATGCTTTTACATTCTTAACATGTTATTTTAGAAACAATTAGTGCTATTCATCACCATGCCCGCATGTATTCCTTTTTAACTAGAAGTGCAGAACAATCTTTAAATGGACAGTAAAATTTATCAGAGGCTCAAATTAGAGCCTCGCATAAATAATCTCCCCATTTATCAAGAACCTTGAGGGCCAAAATGGAATGGCAATGTTCGTTAGAAGCTACTCCCTCTGTCCCTATTTTCTTTTCTTGTTTCTTGAATGGCACAGGTTTTTAGGCAAGGAATAATTAACATGATTAGCAAGAATTGTAAATTGATTTGGAGGCAAATATTACCGCCTAAACTTGAATTACAAAGGGCCAATCCACAATTAAATAAATTAACCAATAAGATTACAAGAGAGTTATTCAACAACCAATCAAATTTGAGAATTACATACACATGGATTACAAGAAATTTACACTAATTACGCATATGAGTACTACAACAGTTTTAGAGCTATAAAGTGAAAAAAAAATCCTCTGCATCATTGCTTTGGCCCCTTTGTTCAGAAATGAGTTTTGCTTTCCCTTTTGATTTGAATCTGCCAGCTGATGAAGACACACCAGGGCAAACACATGAAGAAACAAATGTTCATCATCACAAGAAAAGGCCAAAGCTCAGCTGTGACTCAAGGATGCAAGTAGTCATGTGGCTTTTGAACAGCCAGATAGAGGGGAAACTCAAGCATGGTGCAATTCAAGAAGTGGCCAATCTGTTCAATGTGACTACAAGAACAATCAGCACAATATGGAACACTGCAAAGAGGCAAAAGGCAGCTGGTCAGGCATACAACATGGCAACAAAGGGTCATAACGCAGGGAGAAAAAGAATACAACTACAACCTAATGCAATAACTGAGATAAGCATGGGGGACAGATCAACTATAAGGGACTTGGCAGTACAACTTAAAGTGTGTACAAGTACAGCAAACAGAATGATAAAGAGGGGACTCATTAAACCCCACACCAACCCTTTACATCCTACTTTGAAAGAGGCAAACCTATTTCAAAGGGTTGAATGGGTTCTACATCTTTTAATGAGAGACACACCAACAACAAAGAGGCAATATTATCCTATGTACAACTTTGTACATATTGATGAAAAGTGGTTTTATCTAAGCAAAAAATCACAGAGGGTTTACCTGGAAAGAAATGAAAAGGGCAAGTACAGGGCTGCCAAGTCAAGCAAATTCATACCAAAAGTAATGTTCACAACTGCTGTAGCAAGACCAAGATTTAATGTAGAATATGAGTGCACCTTTGATGGGAAGATAGGTATCTTCCCATTCACTTACCAAGAACCAGCTAAGAGGGCTTCCAAAAACGGAGCAAAGGGGACAATTGTCACCAAGATTGTCGAATCAGTTGGGAGAAAGGAAACAAGAAGCATGTTAATCAATCATGTAATACCAGCAATCATGCAGAAATGGCTAGTAACTGAAGGTCCAAAAACTATATACATACAGCAAGACAATGCAAGGACACATATAACTCAAGATGACCCAGAATGGCAACAAGCTCATCGACAAGGGGACTTCACATTCATACTTGTGCAACAACCACCAAACAGTCCAGATTTAAATATTTTGGACTTGGGTTTTTTTAGAAGAATTCAATCTCTAATGCACAAAAAAATGCCTAAAGATGTTGATGAATTGTTGGCAGCAGTACATCAAGCATATTGTGAACTAGATGCAACAACACTGGGGAATGTATGGTTATCATACCAATATGTCATGAATGAAGTGCTTAAAGTGAAAGGTTCCAATGATTACCTTGTGCCTCATGTTAATAAGAAGAAATTAGCACTTGAGGGGAAGCTACCAGTACAAGTCACTGCACCAATGTGGGCTGTCCATGAGGCATGGAATTACTTGCATGGATCAACAGGTTAATGGGGACATGTATGGTTAGTTTTGATTAATGTACTAGTGCTAAAAGTAAGCTTATTTTTAAGCATTTCATGTAGTAAAAGTAAGCTTAGTTCGAAGCAGTTCATGTATATATAACTACTTGATCTCAGAATGTCCCCAAGCATCATCGACAACATCAACCACCACTAAGCACACACAAGCCTCTAATCAGTGGTAACTGGTTGCTTATGGCACACTAGGGTAGTAATTGTGTCTCAGAAAAATGAAATATCATCATAGGTCACACTATAAAAACAAGCACTTAAGTACACAAACAAGTGATAACATTGCTGATTTTTTGAATGACACAGGAATTTAGCCAGGAAATTACAAGGGGCCAATCCACAAGTAAATGTATCTACCAATAAAAACAGGCAATTATCAAGACAGAGAATCAATTAAGTACAAGAACGACCGATTAACGACAAGAACAAGCGATTCAAAATGAAAATAATCATAGATCACACTACAAAAATAGCCACTTAAGTACACAAACAAGTGATATCATTGCTGAATTTTTTAATGACACAAGCATTTAGCCAGGAAATGACAAGGGGCCAATCCACAAGTAAATGTATCTACCAATAAAAACAGGCAATTATCAAAACAGGGAATCGATTAAGTACATGAACGACCGATTAACGACAAGAACAAGCGATTCAAAATGAAAATAATCATAGATCACACTACAAAAACAGTCACTTAACTACACAAACAAGTGATAGCATTGCTGAATTTTTTAATGACACAAGCATTTAGCCAGGAAATGACAAGGGGCCAACAGTAGGTCAAGAGCAAATTTGATCAAAACAGAGCAACTAAAATGAGAAAACAAGGCAACTAAACAGAGCACTTAAGTACACAACAACACCTGATTACAAGATCAAGTTAACTAGCGATTCAATTCCACGACAAGAACAGGCGATTAAAAACCAGCGAATGAATTTAAACACAAGGGATTCAATTTAAAAACTAGCGATTCAATATACAAACAAGCAATTAACTACAGAAACATGCAATTAACTAAAATTACACGCGATTAAATACACAAGCAAGCAAGTAAGTACAATTACAAGCGATTAACAACAGAAACAAGTTGAAGGTAGAACATCGTTACTCCACTTAGGACCGAGAGCATGCATCTTGTGAATCAGCCTCAACATCCACATCCAAGTCATCGCTCGACGGATCCGGAACAACAACGGGTGCCACTTCAACAGGATCTGAAGAAAGAGGGGACGGAGGAGCTTCATATTCATCCAAGGGGACTTCAATAACACTTTCATGCAGTGGCGTTCGAGGGTTTTGATCCACCGTCACATCCGATTTGGCCACCGATTCCTTAGTTTTAGTTGGAGCAAACTTTAATCGAAGATATTCACGACTGTAACTGTGTACCCCATCACAAGATTCACCTTTGTCACAATGATCGGGATCGGAGCACTCGTATTTAACCGTATTACCAGATTCATCATCGGAATAGGAAAAGCCAAAATGTAAACTCATGTTTTTGATAGAGTAATTAGGGTCTGGAGGCGGAGAAGAGAGAGATTTGATAGAGTAATTAGACTTTGGAGGCGGAGAATAGAGAGATTTGATAGAGAAATTAGGGTTTTGAGGCGGTGACGAGAGAGAATA
The DNA here is from genome assembly GCA_036435485.1 of Saposhnikovia divaricata. Lineage (NCBI taxonomy): Eukaryota > Viridiplantae > Streptophyta > Magnoliopsida > Apiales > Apiaceae > Saposhnikovia > Saposhnikovia divaricata. The sequence goes on along the minus strand of CM071599.1, from coordinate 59,928,820 downwards.
GAGATGGACGAGAGAGAGTAAAGAGACGGACGAGAGAGAATAGAGAGAATAGAGAGAAATTAGGTTAATGGGAGTAGGTGGGAAAGTGAACAGCTGTCAATATCTTTGGGTTAGTGGGAGTATAATATTTGGTTTTTAAGGACAAAAATAGTAAGGAGAAAAGTAATTTGAATATCCTTATTAGGAAAGTAGGAAAAGAAATAAGGGACGGAGGGAGTATCTTTTTTCAAGTTAAGCATGTTGTTGAGTCATTGGAGTTCTGCAAAGTGTGTCTTCTATTTGGACTGTTCTGAAGCATATAATCAAATTCTTAAGATTAAAGCAGGTTTCTCAAGTGGTCTGATTAGAGATTTGCTTGTTAAGAATTTATTTCTTAAGCCTAACTTTTGCATTAGATTGACGATATAAGGTCAGCCTAGTACCAACTGCTAACAACAAGATTCTACTTTCTTCGATTTGAAGAATCTTACATGTACTTCAAATGCTTGATGTGCACTTCCTAGTAGGGGAAGTGGCAGAACAAACAACAAATGCCTAAGCGATTATCGACATAAATCGTATACAAATGGAGAATTGGCCACTGATACGTGCACTTTTAATGGCGAATCAAATACAGAGTTTCTAGGCACTATTTTTGGTTGTGGTCACATCAATGGTAGGCTTTTCAGTAGTCCTGGCTCCAGACTAGTCGGTCAAGGCCAAGGAGTTTATCCCTCACTTCTCAACTAGCAAACACAATTCACAACAAGTTTGCCTATTGTTCAGTACCTGTGGGATTGGGTTTAGATAGCAAATTAATTTGGGGAGGATGCTGGAATAGTGTCAGCTTCTAATGTTGTTTTTAATCCAATGTTATCCCAAAATTATCGTCCTTACTAGTATCTAAACCTCGAGGTTGTCCGACGCAATACTATAAGGAACAATGTTCAGATCGTGTCTGGAAGCGAAATTATATTATTGATTCCCGAACTACACTTAACATGTTAAACCCAGGGTTTAACTTGCATGGTGATTTGGAAGAAGCAGTACATGTGATTGTTGGTCTTGACTCAATCCAACATCCAAAGTACCGTTTATGTTACCAAACAGAATTACTCTTTAGAGTCTCTGAAAAAAAAGGCACTTCAATTGAAAGATACTGATGTCATCTTGAACACGATCAACATATTCAGAAATGTAGGTGTTATGCCCAAATCTGGCATAATAGCTAAATTGATTTAATTAGCTATGGTTCGTAATCTATGATGGGCCTAGAAGATGAAGATTGGGTCACTAAAGCCCATTATTGGAATCAGCCCAACATGCCTTGGCAAGAAAACCTCTATTACAGGAGCACCTCGCTACATGGTTGCGCCTCGCTATATAGCGCCTCGCTGGCGATGCCTGCCAGGGGATCGCTTCGCTTTTGCATCACATCTATAACTTACAGCGAGATCATTATCTCCTCTTCTCTGGAAGGCTCATGGCCAGACCCAAGGTCGCATGAGTAGCTAGGCACAGGGATCGCTTCGCGTGGCCAGGCCTCTCAAGGTCGCATGCAAGGGCCCTGATGGATCCTTCATTGGCCAAATTTATCCGTTCGAGACCCTGGGCTTCCACAGTTGGGCCATGGATCACGGGTAGAATTGATGATTCACTGCCATGTCAGCCCTAATTGAGTGGGCTTGGACTTTGGCTTATCTCTTAAAACCCTAGCCCGCCTAGGTAACTTGTTGCCCAAGAACTACGTCAGGCTTGATCCCTATAAATAGGGTACGTAGGCACCTTGATAGGGGAGAGAAACAGTTAAACCTACAAACACCTATCAAGCTCAGCCACATCTAAACACACAAACCCTAATCCTTGTTCTTCTTTTGTTAGCAAAATATCCGTATTTTGCTCCGGTAATCCAGCAAACCTCCAAAATATTGTTATACAATATTCTCCCTATAACATTTGGCGCTAGATGGAGGGCGCAGTCATTGAATTGGGAGAAGCGATGACTAAATCACACAAAAAGAAGAACGATGGGGAGACCCCGGGATCGCATAAAGTTAACAAGGACGATCCCCTGGCGAGGGACCCCTCAGAGGACGAGGTGTCCAAGGACAACTCTAAGACTGGCTAAAAGGAGGAACACACCCCCCCAGTACAGAGGGTGGCGTTGACCAGCGAGGTTATGTCTTTTCTAAAAGGCCTCGGCGAGTAAGTGACCGCTGTACATGAAAGGGTCGCAAAAGTGGAGAAGCGCTATAGTTCTAGAGGATCGAAGAGGAATGCAAGGACAGGCGGTAGACCCCAAGGGGAAGGAAGCAAACTCCCCACTAAGAAACTCATTGATGACTTTGAGGATGTCCTAACAGATCAAACCAATCCTGACTGGAATGAAGAGGAGGATTCGCTTGAAAAGAAAGGGGGATCGCATGACAAGGTCGCCTCATCTGAGGGGAGATCGGTCAGTGTTTTTGACCGTCTCGGAAAAAAAGCTGACTGAACATGACCTTCGTCTAAAATTGGAAAAGGTCAATGCGCCTCGACATGAAGAATCTAAGAACAGAAGCAAGGGCACACATCGACCATTGTCTCCTCGAGATCGCGAGCGGTCATATCGTCGTGATGACAGACCCCCCTCTCCCCGTAGAGAGCGTGAGCGGTCCCATCGTCGCGATGACAGACCCCCATCTCATCGAGACCAAGAACGATCTCAATATCTTGAAGAGGATCGTAAAAAGAAGGATTGCAGGAATGACTAGGAGGAGTCCAGTGTCCCAAAAAAGACCCAGTCACATCATGGAAGTACTGGAGGTAAAAAGGAGGGTGACAAAGAGGTCAAGGTAGGAGACTATAAGCTGGAGGAGTTGAAAAAGGCCTTGGACGCGATGAACAATGAGAAAGGGATCTTTAGCACTATGGGCTCTTCATCGTCCTTTACTCATGAAATTCGAACTGCTCCGCTTCCTGCAGTGTTTCGAGGCCATCAACATGATATGACCTATAATGGCGATACTGATCCGGCAGAGTTTGTGATTCGATTCAACAATGAGATGGATGTTTATCAGGTCTCGTTACTAGCGAGGTGTAGACTATTTGCGGCCTCGCTGAGGGGAAGTGCTCAGCAGTGGTTTTCGAAGCTAGGGGCATTGATTGTCATCGATTCTTGGGAACAATTCGTGGACATCTTCATCAAACAGTTCCAGTCCTCAATGCTTTACGCACCCCCCTATGTCCACCTTGGCAAACATAAAACAGAAGGAAGGTGAAACCCTTCATGATTACTTTAAGAGGTTCAATGCTGAGGTGCCTTGCGTACGAGGTGCAAATGACGAGGCTGTAAAAAATTTCCTCATCGCTGGAGTGAGGGAAGGTACTGAATTTTGGAAGAAGCTACAAGAACAAACCCCTAGCACTCTTTCTGAATTGCACAAGGTCGCTGAGCCTTTCAAGCGTGTTGAGAAGTCACTCGCAGATTTGAAGAAGAATAATGAAAGGAGTAGCAGTTGGAGTAGGAACAGGGGGGTAAAAAGAAAGGACTCCAGAAGTCCAAGGCGAAGACGGGATCAAAGTCGAAGCCCCAGCCCAAAAAGGAGAGACCGTGATCCTTTGAGGCGATCCCCACCGAGAGCTCGCCCCGCGAGGGATGAAGACAAGTATATTCCTCTAGTCGCCCCAATTGTTCACATTTACGCAGTCAATGAAAACAAGGGGGTATTCAGGAAGCCTCCACCGATGGGTCCGAAGGGGACTGCAAACACTAGCAGGTATTGTGCCTTTCATGAATAAACAGGGCATGATACAACAACTTGTCGAGATCTTAAACAGCAAGTGGATCAGTTAATTCGTGAGGGAAAGTTAACTGAGTGGGTAGTTCGCGAGGTGAAGAAGCATAATCCCAAGTCTGGACTTGGTTATAATCAAGCCCCCCCACCTGAACAGAATCCAGTCATTAAGGAAAGGGAAACGCGAGGCGGAAGTATCCACGTGATAATTGGGGGACCCCATATCGGGGGGGATAGCAATAGGGCTAGAGAAAGATATGCCCGTGAAGATAAGGAGCGACCCCTCACCAATATCCATCACTTGTAGGAGCGACCCCCAAAGCTCTTCAAGGGGGAAGATACAAATATCATGTTCACTGAGGAAGATGCGAAGTGGGTCCACCATCCTCATTCGGACGCCCTCGTTGTCCGAGTTCGCATTGGATCGCAGAATGTTCACAGGGTCCTTGTGGACAATGGAAGCGCAGTGAATGTCCTAACCTACGAGGTCTATCAGAAAATGGGGTTCGTGGATAAAGACCTTATCCCTACCGTAGGGCATCTTTATGGTTTTACTGGAGCTTCAGTCAATGTCAAGGGCCTCGTAAGGCTCCCTGTCACTTTAGGGGACGAGCCCTATATTACCACCCAAATTGCAGACTTTATGGTGGTTGATCAACCTTCAGCCTATAATGCTATCATGGGGAGGCCAATACTCAAAGAAATGAGGGTGGTTACTTCTATTTACCATCTCTCTATGAAGTTCCCTACCCCAAATGGAGTCGGGTGCATTAGGGGGCACAACATGAGTCTCGTGAATGCTACAATAGGGCCCTCAGGTCAGCAAAAAAAGGGAGTAATTCTATGACAGACAAGATGGAGTGCGAGGAGGAAAGTAGGCCTCGCAAGATAAATTTTGTACCCCAAACAGACTGTAACATGATCTCGATTAAGGAGCTCACAGCCGATTATTTTGATAATTTGGGAATTCAAGTAGAGCCAGTACCAGGGGCTTTGATGATGGGAACCTCGCAGCCAATTATGGTTCTCCAGGAAGGGATCGTGGAAGAGGCTACAGATAGTGACAGCGAGGAGAGTCCGGAGCAGGCCGCTGTGCGAGCCCGAAAGGGAAAATGGGTTCGCAAAGAAACGTCCACACTGACAGAACTGCCAAATGGAATTACACAGACAACAACTGTTGTTAAGGAGTATGGGCACGCGGGTGCCAACCCCTGCGAGGCAGAATCAAGTCAGGCTCGCGATTATAATCTAGATCTTGATCCTCGCATCCCAGAACATGTGGAGCGAGCCTGGGCAGCTGAAGACACAATTCCTGTTCTCGTTGATGTGCAGGACCCTTCAAAAGTGTTAAAAATAGGGTCGCAACTCAATCCTGATATGAGAGAAAGGCTGGTTACTTTTCTAAAGGCAAACCTTGACGTGTTCGCCTGGTCACATGAAGATATGGTTGGGATCGATCTTAATGTAATGTGTCATAAGTTAAACTTGGATCCAAGCAAGAAGGGGGTCAGACAGAAGAGGCGACCCATAAGTGGAGAACGAGCTGAGGCTCTAAAGGCAGAAGTGGATAGACTCCTCGAGGTAGGGCTCGTTAGGGAATCATTCTACCCTGACTAGCTCGCGAACCTTGTCCTCATGAAGAAGCCAAATGGAAAGTGGAGGACATGTGTAGACTTTACCGATCTCAACAAACATTGTCCCAAAGATAGTTTTCCGTTACCAAGGATCGACCAGCTATTGGATGCAACAACAGGGCGTGCACTTCTTTCTTTCATGGATGCTTACTCTGGGTACAATCAGATACCCATGTATGGCCTCGATCAAGAGCACACCTCGTTCATCACAGATAGGGGTCTCTACAGCTACATAGGGATGCCCTTCGGTCTCCTTAATGATGGGGCTACCTACCAGAGGCTCGTTAATATGATGTTTGAGAAACAAATTGGCAAGACAATGGAAGTCTACGTAGATGACATGTTGGTCAAGTCTAAGGAAGCTGTGGATCACATCTCTCACCTCGCAGAGATGTTTGATATACTAAGGAAGTACAGAATGAAGCTGAACCCCCAGAAGTGTGTCTTTGGGGTCGAATCTGGAAAGTTTTTAGGATTCATTGTCAACCACAGAGGAATTGAAGCGAACCCTGCAAAAATAAAGGCTTTAATGGACATGCGATCCCCAAGAAGTGTGAAAGAAGTCCAGAGTCTGACAGGAAGGATCGCAGCTCTCAATCGATTCGTTTCCAAATCATCAGATAAGTGCCACGAGTTCTTTAAGGCCATTAAAAAGGTGGGAAAAAACTTTGAATGGACATTGGAATGCGAGGAGGCCTTTCAGAAGATAAAGGAACATTTGGGTTCGCCACCACTTCTCTCGAAGCCCCTTAAAGGCGAGGTTCTCATTGTCTATCTCGCTGTGTCTGAACACGCGGTCAGTGCAGTATTGGTTCGCGAGGAGGGAAAAGTTCAATATCCAGTCTACTATGTCAGTAAAAGAATGTTAGATGCTGAGACTCGATATACAAACATGGAGAAGCTAGCCTATGCCCTGGTCTTGGCCTCGCGGAAGTTAAGGCCCTATTTCCAGGCTCACAGCATTGAGGTTCGCACTGCTTACCCACTGAGACAGGTAATGCACAAGCCAGAGTCTTCAGGGAGATTGTTAAAATGGACAGTGGAGCTCAGTCAGTTTGACATCGAATTTAAGCCTCGCGGCCCTATAAAAGGACAGGCACTTGCAGATTTTATCTTGGAGTTTCCTCCTCAATCCAAGGAAGATGACTGGGCCATCATAGCAGTTCCAGAAAAAATAGTTAGCGAGGACAAAAAGAAAATTCGGCCTCGTGGTGGGAACTATACGTAGATGGGGCATCTAACAAGGAAGGATCCGGGGCCGGCATCGAGTTGGTGACTCCAGAGGGTCGCAAGATATAAAGTGCAGTACACTTCGCTTTCGAAGCCACCAATAATGCAGCAGAATACGAAGCCCTCATTATTGGTCTCAAACGGGCACTGGAAATGAAGGTAGAGAACCTCACAGCTTACAGCGATTCCATGATGGTAACATATCAACTCTGGTGTGGGTGGCAAGCTAGAGGCGAGCAGATTGAGCTATATCTGCGATGTGCACAGAAGCTGATGAAAAAATTTAACAATGTCAAGGTGGTTCATATTAGAAGAGAGAAGAATCAAGGAGCAGATGCACTGGCAAAACTGGGGTCGCGTCGCGAGGCCACATTACTTGGAATTATCCCATTGGAAATTCAGAAGAAGCCTAGTGTACCTGAGGAGTTCATTATGGAAATAGCAACCCCAAAACTGACTTGGATGACCCAAATATGGGAATATGTGAAAAATGGAACGGTGCCTCAAGACAAGAAAGAAGCGAGGAAGATTAAGTATCAGGCGGCTCGCTATGTCATTTATGACGAAGTCTTATATCGAAGAGGGTTTAACATCCCACTCCTGAGGTGCGTAGATGGGGAAGAGTGTAACTATATTCTCAAGAAGTCCATGAGGGGATATGCGGCAATCATACAGGGGGTAGTTCACTGGCCCAGAAAATTCTTCGCCAAGGGTATTATTGGCCTACGTTGAAAAGAGATGCATTTGAGTTTTCAAGAAAATGCGATGTCTGTCAAAGGATCGCTAACTTCAGCAACGTCCCCGTCTCTCACTTCACCTCGCTAATGAGCCCATGGCCCTTTGCTATGTGGGGCATTGATCTAATTGGGGAGCTACCTAAAGCCAAAGGAGGTGTCAAGTACGCGGTTGTGGCTGTTGATTATTTCACCAAGTGGGCCGAGGCTGAGCCACTTGCCATTATTACTGCAAAGAAACTCAAGGACTTTGTGTACAGGGCAATTGTGTGTCGCTATGGGATTCCTTATCAGCTCATATCAGATAACGGAAAGCAATTTGACAGCAAGGACATGAAAGAATTCTGTGAGAACTTGGGGATCAAAAAGAGTTTTTCAGCTGTGAGTCACCCCCAGCCAAATGGCCAAACTGAGGCCATCAACAAAATCATTAAACATACTTTGAAGGCTAAGTTGGAGGAGAGCAAAAGCAATTGGCCTAAAGAATTACCAAGGGTCTTGTGGTCATACAACACGACCCCAAGGACCACAACTGGAGAAACTCCTTTTTCCTTAACATATGGCTGCGAGGCCATGGTCCCAGTTGAAGTGGGCTCCGGATCGTTTAGAAGGGAACACTACGATCCTGAAGCAAACGAGGTCAATCATAGATTGTACTTAGATATGATAGAAGAAACAAGAAGCGAGGCTCAGCTTCGCCTCGCGGCTTACCAACAAAGGACAGCGAGGTATTATAATGGGAAGGTCAAAGCAAGTTCTTTAAAGACAGGCGACCTCGTGCTTAGGAGAGTCATTCCTAACACTAAGGTCCCGGGTCATGGAGTCTTTGGTGCTAATTGGGAAGGGCCTTACAAAATCTATGCTTCTCTCTCAGAGGGAACTTATTACCTCACAGACATGAAGGATAAAGTTATTCCGCGAGCTTGGAATGCGGAACACTTATGCAAATACTATCAGTGAAGGCATCGCTCCTGGTAATTTCTATCTATTTCGCATGAATAAATTTATACAAAATACTGGGGGGTAGTGATCATATAGACACCCTCCCTTTATGATGTAATGACATTGGGCCTCGCCCCACTTACCACTTTTTGGGCCTCGCCCCACGTATCAACTATTGGGCCTCACCCCACTTATCATTTATTGGGCCTCGCCCCGCTTGTCAACTTGTTTGGGCTTCGCCCCGTTTATCAATATAAAAGTTCAATTTCTTTATGAATTACTTTTTATTGTGCATTCAAATTTTACTTGCTTGTTTGTTAACATTAACATACTAAGGTCCAAACCATCTCAACGATGCAAGGATCGCATTTGAAGTTACTGCTACAACAATCTAAGGAATCTAAGCAAAGGCATGCAAATCTAGCACTATTCAAGACAATTCAACATGCAAAGATGGAATAATGATGTAATTGCGAAGTCAAAGTACTAGAGTTACTATAGTTATCCCAATGCAGTTCACAGGTTACTAGAGTTAAACAAAATAATATTACAAATTGCGAGGCATTCTAAGGGTGCCTGCATCCCGAGTTTAAAGGACTTCATCAAATATATAAAAAAAGATTAGGAAGTAAGTGGATCTTGATTGGTAGCAGAGGCCTCCTTCAACAGCCTCGCTTCATCTGCTAACCTCGCTTCTTCCTCCAGCCTTGCCTCCGCAGCATCCTCTTCAGCGATCTCCTTCTTGAGTGTTTCGGCATACTCAACATTACCTGGCCCAAGTTGATCCCAATCAAAATCAGGGATCGTTCTGATGAACCCCTTCATGAAGGAGACTTGACCCTGGGCCAGAAATGTGTCCTGAGCAGTGGCCAATTCAGCCTTAACAGCATTCAGGTCGCTTGTCAGCTTCACGATCTCATCAGCGCTCTTTTTAGCAGCCTCCTCGCTGGATTTCTACAGTTCTTTGAAAGATTTCTCAAGATCATTCTTCTCCTTGAGAGCATTCTTCAAGTCTGTACGAATGTTAGCAGTCTCATGGGAGAGTTCCTTTTTGAACTCGGCTTCAAGGGAACGCTTATCTTCAACTTTTTGGAACTCAAGAACCTTGTTCTTTTTGTCCAGCAGAAAGTAATTCTTGGTATGGGCAGCCTGACGAATGAAGGCCTCGGCTAGACACCTGGTCACCGCTTTGGCATTCTCTTCAGGTGGTGCTTTCCAGTTGGAAGCTTCAGCTTCCTCTGCATATTTGGTTCCCAACGAAGCGAATAGGTGTTGAGAAGCTGAAGCGGTAACAACTCCTGAAGATTGGGCGGGACCGTCCTTTGGTTTATCTGTCCTGGATCGCTTTAGCGGGCTTTGTTCAGGGGAGTCCCCGACCTGGTCCCTGGCAATGATTGTTGTGGTGCTTTCCAGTTGGAAGCTTCAGCTTCCTCTGCATATTTGTAGAAATGGGGGAGCCTGACTTTTTCCGCCGCGAGCAGACATATCTGTAGAAAAATAAAGGACAAGTTACAAACAGTTCAAATAATACGACATAAAGTAAAACAGTTATGCATATGGAGTAAAAAGGAATGCGATGCATGTTTCGGTATTATCCTAGAAGTACCCTCTTCGTCCGTTATTGCGACATGAGAGGACGGCCTCTTCTCTTGTCTTTCTTTTCTTCGAGGCCCGCCTCGCATGTGAAGGCCCCGCCTCAGGGGAAGCATCTATCCCTTCTTTGAGGAATCCGCATTCTATTAGGTTCTCAATGGAAAGAAGAGTCCTAATGTTTCTTTCCTCCGTGGTGGATTTCGTTAATACATCATCGGCTCACTGTTTTTCAACACCTCTTAAAACGGTGCGGATTGGAGCGACTGCGATGCCAAAGGAGTTATCAGTTTATGAATAAAAGGCAAAAAGTACGATAAAGGATTACTGCCTCGATAGCTTACCGGGGAGGTAGTTGAAGCTTGTTTTCACTCGAGGGACCTCGTGTACATAGAAGAAAGGCTCCTTCCACGAGCCCGCATTACTTATCCCGCCTGGGAGAAGGCTTTTCTTGTTGAACACTGGCCACACCGAGAAGTAGACGTAGCCAAAATCCTTGGCTCCACATCGCTTCAGCTGAAGGAAGTAGCCCATTGTCTTCGCATCTAGGGGGATATCCAAGCTTGTGGTAAAGTATGTATAAGGCAATCATGGATCGATAGCCATTGGTGCTGATTTGGATATGAGCTAGATAGTATGTCTCACAGACGTCCTTAATGAATGGGTGGAGAGGAGAAGAGACACCTATCTTCATCAGAGATACCGTTAGGACCATTCTGGGCACTCTGCCTCCATTCTCGTCGTGGTTGAAGCGATAGCATCGCATTTTCTTCTTGGGCAGAATGATCTTGCCTTCAGGACGGAACCTCTTGACACCCTCTGTGATAGTCTTCACGATCAACGTTGAAGACATATCGCGACATGCAAGTACACGAGCTTTACCTGGCTTAACCTTTGAACCGGGCACGATGTCCCTGGGGTTAGGCCCATCAACATAAATTACTCCCTCCAGCTCTGGTTGAGGGGTAGGGACATAAGGATCGGGTGAGGTTTCGGGAACATAGTCATAGTCTCTGAAGTTTACGACTCTGGCCACTTCGTCAAGGCCACCATCATCTGAGGAAGGCTCTTCGTAGTCATCGTCGTCAGAGTTGGCTTCGTTATCAGCACCTCCCTCGATATCGTAATAGGCATCGCCTAATGAATCTATTGGAGAATCACTTATGTGAATGGGCGACATGGTTTGAGATGGAGGTATTCTAGAGAGAATTTCTGCTGCCTTAGAGCTAAATTCATCTCCTTTCTTTGTCAACGTTTCGAGGTCATGCTCGATGTCGGTCATATTGGTGTGAGGCTCGTTCTCAGCTGGAAGTACATCCAAAGATTGATCCCGCGAGCTTGAAGGGTGCTTTGTTCTCCATGAAGTTAGAGGCACTTCTCGGGTATACCCTTCGTTAGACCATAGAGGGTCGAAGTATAACTTGAACGAACTTTCACTGGTGCTCGCATCTCTCGCGATATTGGCTGCTGCAGCATCGCTAATTTGTATATGAGGCATCGGAGAAGGTGTCCTTGAACTGTCGTCTTGTGACATCTGAAAAGGGTGAAATGATTAAGTGTGTGCTCTTACAGAAAGCAAATGAAGGATGAGAAAGGAATAAATAAACAGAAAGGCTCTATGTGTTCCTAGGGTATCGCATTTAGGTCTCGGGAAGGGATTGCATCTATGTTCCTATGGGAGAAATCGCATTTCTATCGCAGCGAAAACGGGATCGCATATTCAAATTAGCATTCTGGGATCGCTATCAAAAGGGATCGCATCGCATACAATTAAAGCTATCTAATCATGCAATTATGATGAAGAATATCAATTTAAATGCAAAAAGAGAGAAAAGACTTACTTTTTCTTGAAGAAGGTTGAGGAAATCGGAAGAAATTCGGGATCGCTTGAAAATTCCTTGCGTTTGATCTGAGAGCAAACTGACAGCACTTTGACAATGTGTTTGTGAGAATGAAAAAAGGTAATGATAGTGACAGGGGTATATATAGTCATCAGGAGAGAGAAAGACATGGGATACGTGTTGAAATCTCGTCCGTTGGACACACATCTCGAGACACAACAGCTGTCAAAACCTTTCAAATTCTTGGGATCGCGCCTACTCCAACGGTTATATCTATTCTTGGGGCTCGCTTCGCGGTGACAACTGATATTTTTTGAGTCCACATCGCATCTCCAATGGCAATATAGACTCGGGGGGTAGTTGTTATGCCCAAATCTGGCATAATAGCTAAATTGATTTAATTAGCTGAATTGATGGTTCGTAATCTATGATGGGCCTAGAAGATGAAGATTGGGTCACTAAAGCCCACTATTGGAATCAGCCCAACATGCCTTGGCAATAAAACCTCTATTACAGGAGCACCTCGCTACATGGTTGCGCCTCGCTATATAGCGCCTCGCTGGCGATGCCTGCCAGGGGATCGCTTCGCTTTTGCATCACATCTATAACTTACAGCGAGATCATTATCTCCTCTTCTCTTGAAGGCTCATGGCCAGACCCAAGGTCGCATGAGTAGCTAGGCACAGGGATCGCTTCGCGTGGCCAGGCCTCTCAAGGTCGCATGCAAGGGCCCTGATGGATCCTTCATTGGCCAAATTTATCCGTTCGAGACCCTTGGCTTCCACAGTTGGGCCATGGATCACGGGTAGAATTGATGATTCACTGCCATGTCAGCCCTAATCGAGTGGGCTTGGACTTTGGCTTATCTCTTAAAACCCTAGCCCGCCTAGGTAACTTGTTGCCCAAGAACTACGTCAGGCTTGATCCCTATAAATAGGGTACGTAGGCACCTTGATACGGGAGAGAAACAGTTAAACGTGCAAACACCTATCAAGCTCAGCCACATCTAAACACACAAACCCTAATCCTTGTTCTTCTTTTGTTAGCAAAATATCCGTATTTTGCTCCGATAATCCAGTAAACCTCCAAAATATTGTTATACAATATTCTCCCTATAACAGTAGGTAACGGTCTGAGTTGCTGGTTATGATACCTTCGGATAATGGTATAGACATATATAGCAACCGGGCTTAAATAAACTTCCAAAATGAGTGTGATCTTGGTGCTAACAAAGTCTCTTTTGCACCTGCGGATTGTACCCAGTTTTAAATTTCAATAACCTGTTTTAGTAATATTATTATTATCATGCGAATAATGAAACCCTATAATATAGTTGGTTAATTAGTAAAAGGGAGCTCACTAGGATTCCCTCTATATCTAACAGTATCTATCTTTTAAGATTCATATATGCACGCGAGAATTAAGAAATTGCGTCAGTACTATAGTTGAATTGTAACCATTGCCCTGCACTAATAAACATATAAATCGACATTCCAATTCTATCGTCTATAAAATTAGTTCATTGTGATGTCCTACTGTAATTGATCATCAAAAAAAGTTCAAATAATCAAATATGTGTGTAGAAATATTCGATTGCAAGCAGGGACAAAGTTTAGAAAATAAACTTCTGAAATGAAATTTTAACGAGTGTTAAGCCTATTGTATATATGAAAAAAAACCTTCAGGACAAGAAATTGTTCTTCATATGATGGAGTCTGAAGTATAAACGAGTAAGATGTATATGTTGGAGTTTCGACATAGGACTTTCTCTACTTATCACCATTTTTCCATAATTTTAGCCACCACAAATGTCGCTTCATATAAGAAAAATGTGATAAATTTATAAATAAATAAGACTGGTAGATCATAGAAGCCACTTGTATAAGATACTTTTTCTCTGTTCAAAATATTAACATGCTGTCCTACAAGATTTGGTTAATGTTTTCTGATCACTGGCTGTCTGAAATGACCAGTCTTGACTGCTCTTGCTCTCGGGATTAAAAGTTCGAAACTTCCTCTCCTTCATTCATTAGCATATCAACATCCCTGCATATGCATATTTGGTGTGTACTCTATTTCTATTGATACAAAATTTTATAAAAATAAGTTATGTCCGTTTCAAGCGCCATCGAATCAAAAACCGAAAATTAAAAAAACAAGTAGAGTAATAAGATAGACCAGATGCCATACGTTGACACAACAAATGCAAGAATACTTGTATTTAATTACTATAAGAATCTCAATACAAGTGACTGGTGTGTTGTACTTCAAAGCAGTTGATATGGGAATAATATTGATCATAATTTAACCACAAACAGGAAAAATGAAGTTAAACTAAAAAAATGGCGTACTATTAAACATTCTTAATTAAGCCATAATTATCATCACGATTGTGCCAAATGCTGCAGTAATCCATGCAAAATATGTAGAAGCCCCATGTAAAGTAGCTGCAGAATCAGCAGGAGCCGCTTCTGGAGATCCCATTTCTGGCAACACTGTTATTGCAAGCTTCATATTTCCGGTGGCACAATGAGAAGCCTTGGTGCATATATACCATTTTTTGCCTTCGCTTGCAAGAGTTATTACATCATTTCCGGTAGTAAGAGCGACGCTTGTTGCAGATGGTGTACAATTTTGAAATGAAGCCGAATCTGCTCTATGAACATTGTGAACTCCAGCAGGGTACATGAAAACTGCACAACAGTAGAGCATAAATATAATTAGATAAGAAAGCTACACTGATCATGTTGAGTTAAATGTGAAATAGGGAAAAGTTGAACCAAACATGCCAATATATCTCACTCAAAAGTATGATATTCGCGCACATTTTGTTTACTCAAAGAAGAAGGAAAATTTACCCAAGTGAACATCCCATAAAAAAAATAGAAAACTTTAAAAAATGTTAAGAAATTTATGAAGTGCCAACTTTGAAATTTTATGGCGACAATTATCTTGATGTGTCACATTAGAACGGTTAAGTATGATGATTTGAAATAATGCTACACATTAAGTAATATGACGTACTGAGCTTGTCGCCGACGTGAAACTCCTTGCTTGCAGCCCAACTTTGGTAATCGAAGTTGGTTTTCCAACCATTTTCATCTCCAACCATAAACTCCGTTGCCAAAGCTGGAACAATAATTGCTGAAATAAGAGCTAATGCAATCAGAAGATTGGTGGAGGCCATTAGAAAGAATAAACTACTAATTTGGAAGCTCGACCTTAAATCTTCTTTTCTTTCTTTGAAGGTGTTAATTAGTTGCTATATGCTTTGATTGAGGTAGTCTAGCTTCATTTTATAGAGATTTAAAAAGCCGTCTAAGACTGCATTGCAATTTGTTGTGCCATTTGGGACTTTCAATTTGACCTCGTAATATTTGTTGGGACAGGATTAGTTTATCATTTTAAAGACAAGCTCTGCGCATATAGAATCAAAATCAGAGTATCAAGTCATCCTAAACGGCTGAGCTGCTGGCAAGTTTAACTTTCCCTCCTTTTAAATTTCCATCTACTCGCTTGTGTATTTATGTTCACAACTGTTAGTATTGGTGCCCTAGAGGCAATGGATACATTATATTTATTTTTGAGTGATATTATATATTCGATATATATATATATATATATATATATATATATATATATATATATATATATATATATATATATATATATATATATATATGTTTATTATTGGTTTTGTTTACTGCGAAATAAATAAAGTATAATAAATGTCCTTAGAATCTTGATACAAATTATATAGTTGCAAGTATGTGACTTGAACATGAGATTATATAATAAATGTATCATATTATTAAATGTCCCTAACCAAGTATTATTATTACTTAGGACAATAATAATACATATGATAATTGACAGATGACCACATCTCATTGGTCATAAGTATGAAGATACTAAAATCAATGCATAGGTAACTGTACGAGTACGGGGTACTGGACAGACCCACAGTGAGATACATCATGGTAAATTATAAAAGTGTCATATGTATTCTCACAGTGATAATGGTGTAATGATCCTTAGACCTGAAGTCGTTATAATTCTACATGAGAATTAATATATTTTGAATTCGTCAAAAGTTATCTTTAGCCGGATAATGATAAAGGTGATTATCGGATATATTATGAATCATGTGAGAAATATGAACGATCTAGATGGGATTTAAATCTCCTGATAAAGGAGTGATATTATCGGCATCTTGTTTGAGCGAGACTATGAAATGCATGGCCATGCTCAAATGTTGACTTGATTAATAGTCTCCTCATCGATCAAGAAAATGAAGATTAAATTATGAAGAGGATGACACATTACATGCCTCGAGTTTAATCTATAATATCATGATTTAAAGGGATTATATTACATGGAACATTAGTCATAAAAGGTTGATTGAATCGTTGATTTAATTATTGTTTTATTAGGTAGCAATAATGTGTTACTAGACGCCACTTATTGTTTATAATTTTATTAGAGAATAAAATTATTGCCAATTAAATAATAAACTACAGGGTCACACACAAAGAATGTTTAAAAGGGAAATTAATTTATTTCATGAATTTAAATTAATAATAATTTAAATTATGATTTTAAATTAATAATAAATAATAATTCGAATTTTATAAAATTAATTAAGTGAGACTTGATTAGTTAAAGATAAAATTTGAAGATGTATTTTCTTGACTTATTTGATTAATTAAGTATGACTTAATTAATTTATTTAAATAAATAAGATTTGTTTAAATAAAAATGGCCTAATTGTTTAAGGCCTCATTTTGCTTTATTTCTCTTTATAAGCCAAGAGTTGGCAAGTCATTTGGGATACAACACAACTGAAATCTCAGTTCGTAAACACAAGGGAGAAATCAAGCACAAGTCAAGAACACATCCGGTTTATTTATTTTGGCTAGTACCAAATTCCGTGGCGTAATCGTTCGACGATTCAAGCAAGCATTCAAGTGTGGATACCGGTGGAGGAGTTACACTTCTACCTCTCAAGATCAACAAGCTTTAGCTCTCAAGATCAACAAGCTACTAGGACCTCCATTTGTCATCCATTGGAAAGCTTTAACAAGGTACTATCTTGTTCTTAAGAAATTTTATACCATGATCATCATTTTATACATGGATCCGGGCTTTGGAATTCGTTTTTAATTGTTATTTACGTCATTTCCGTTGCGTTATCATGCCCGAATTCCAACAATGGTATCAGAGCTACATGTATAAAAGGATGATTTGGTGTTGTGTTCTTGAAAATGAAACATACATGAATTTATGTATTATGCCATGCTTCATTTTAACATACAAAAGATTTTCTATAAATTGTTTGTATGATGTTATAAATTGTTATAACATGTTTTGAATGATGTACTATATGTTAGATATGTTAAACACATCATTAGAATAATTTTAGAATTGATCAAAACTGAAAATTTAATTTTCTGCAAGTTTCTGGACATTCTGCAGGTTCTGGAAAAATTCTGGAATACAGGTAATGCGCACAGCAGTACAAGCCGGAGTTGCGCATGTCGGACATGCGCATCACCAGTATACAGCAGGTGTTGCGCATGTCGGACATGCGCAACAGCAGTGGGCAGGCAGCAGTGCAGTGCGCAGTATTGCAGTGCAGAATATTTTATTTTATTTTTTTCTTTTTCTTTTTATACTTTAACATTTTCTTCTACTTTTGCTTTAAGAATTATGTTAGTGGGCATTATAAACCTATTGCTATTAATCATTAGATTCCTAATGCCTATCATGATTAAAGTTTTAATAATTGAATATTTAAATTATGAATTTAAAAATTATTATTAATTCAAAATTTTATTAATTAATTTAATTTTGATTTTTAATAATATATTTAAATTATTAATTTAAATATTATTATTATTTCGACTTTAATTTAATAAATTTAAAGTTTTAATAATTGAATATTTAAATTGTGAATTTAAAATTATTATTAATTCGATTTCTTTTTATTTAATTTTAATTCCTTTTAAATAATTATGTATTTAATTAAGGAGTTAAATATTAATTTTTTTATCTATGATATGATCATGATAAATGTGAGGTCTATAATTGTTATATGAGCATGGTGAATTGGTTATGGCCCCCTAAGACCTGTAGAATAAATGTTTTAATTTTTTTTTATGGTCTGTAATAATTAAATACGACTTGCATGTCGTTATTCTTGTAATTATTATATCTCGAATGCAACTCGAATTCTTTTGTAATGTATTTCAAAAGGAGCTTGGAGGCAATCAAAGGAAGCTTTGGAAGCAAAGAAGAATTTTGTAATAATTAGTTATTACAACCATAGATTGACCTTGATCTTTTCATTAGCTTGAAAAGATTGCATAGGATCGGGCCATAACCATTGCACGTTTAATTTTGCATAATTGCACTTTACATATGATGTATGGATATATTAGATATATGTATGGATGCATGGATGTATAGAAATATTAGAATGTATGTATTAGATACGACACATATGCCATGTTTAAACAAGATAAAATCTGTAACGATTTAAGATTTAAACAAACGATCAAGATCGTTAAATTTTTCTAAAATCCCTTAAGAAATATTAAGTTAAATAGATGCTTTCCAACAAATAACGATCATTAAATCCTAGATCATTGAGGAGTGGATTTGCTAAAGCAAGGGCTTCTCTTTTATCGTGGTGAGATGTGATTGAGTAAACAAGCTTACTTGAATTGTTATTATTGGGTCCAACTTAAATAAGTCGTCATAATAAGATTGTGAACTTAGAAGCATAGAGTTTATTGAAAGATAGATCGGAGCAATATGTTGTTCACTAAGCTATCCAAGAGTTATATATGATATAATTGACATAACGGTCTACCTAAATAATCATATTTAAGAGGAAAGCCAAAGCTGACTTAAAATATGACGAAATATGGATCTTGGCTCACTAAGAAAGGTTTTATGGGAACCATTTTCCGAATTGATAGTAAGGGTTATTAATTTGATTAAAATAGTGGGAGGTATATTACGAATATGCTATAAATCAACTTAAACATAATTGGTTTTACGAAACATACAAACTAACTCATTTTATGCGCTTTTACAAATTGTAGATAATAAATGGCAAACAACACAAACCACTTTTCGATACGATCAGTCCTAGAAAAGGAAAAGCTGACAGGGACAAACTTCCTGGATTGCTTTAGGAACTTGAGGATTGTCCTCAGGCAGGAGCGAAAGCTGTATGCCATTGAAGTTCCTCACCCAAATCCTCTTCCTGCTGGGGCCATACGTGTAACACCCCCAGATCCGGGGTCCAGTATCCGGTCGTTACGGTTTCCAATTCTGTCCACAACAATTGAACTTTCCTTAACATAAAATAAATTACATCTCTATGACCCAACACAACAATATAAAACACACCCGTTATAGTCCTAGAGATGAAATCAGAGTAACAATCAAATTTTTATTAATCTCATTATGAGTTCTTACAATCCAAAAGAATTTCGATATAAATACATACTCTTTGCCATCCATTTACATAAGTCATACTAGACCATATACTTGGAACTGAAAGAATAAATCTATCATACCAATAGCTTCTTCTTTAGCTCTGGTAGTCTCATCGTCCTCGCCTGCGTCGAGTGCGCCTTGTGCGAGTCGTCTGGTCTAGCTGTTGTTGTGATATAATAATAAAGCAAGGGTGAGCAATAGCCCACCAACAATAATATATAACTGAACGATAATATATAACAGTTCAAAAGTATCTTTCAAACCATATGCCATGCATTGACGGAAATGATGCCAGTATAATATGAACGATGAAGTTACAAGGTAACTTAAAGTATTTGTTTGTAGAAATATCTGCTACATCAAAAGTAAGCGAGATATTCTCATTGTCATTAAAAAGAGGAACTTGCATGAAAAGATTTCAATTCCAGTTATGAACACTTTTCCAGCTCTGCCAACAGTAATCATGTTGCAGGAAATAAATAAGTTTGGATGATGAACCAATGATGGAGTATTCACCGTGCCCGCTGTTCCAATCTTGATGATCAGTAGAGATCGTACAGCTCAAATTAGATTTACTACCGGTAGAAGGAAGAACTGACGGCTTTACTTGTCTTCCGCCTTACTAGCTCTCCGCGGCCAACGGTTGGGCCAAAGGGGATGGACCGGCGCTATTCGGCCTCTTACACGACTCCTAGTTCAAATAGAATTCATGATTCTGAATGTAACGTTCGTCCCCCTTTCCCCAAGTATAGTACTTGTTGATAAGACTCTACAAAGTAGTCGTATCTAGTTGGAAAGGAAAATTCACCAATCACTTCCAAGCTATTGCTTGGTAACGAATATCAACTTGTTCCAACAATCTTACCCCTCGAAAGATGAGAAGGTAAACAACGACTTAATAAGTCAATAGCACCCAAGTTGCGAGTGAAGAGAATACTTTATGACCGGGAAGTCGACAAGATAATTAACAATTTCCAAGTAAGGTTCCCTTATTATTAGGGAGATAGACTCAAAGAAGAATGATGTCTGAGAACATTTCTTGATATATGATTAATAATAATATGACTCCGAAATATTTTCTGTAATAATCGAAGAAGATAAACCTTATCGAGGTTATTCTAAGTATGGAATAAATATTCAGAGAATATTTATTGAATTAAAATATTTTACAGAATATTTAGGAATATGAAAGAATATCTTTAATCAGAGTATTTCTCAAATAATCCTTGAAGAAATATCGAGAGAATATTTATTGCATAATTAAATATTCAAATGAATATTCAAAATAATATTCATTAATTAATAATACCTGAAAGGAATATTTAAAATATTTAAAATAATATTCGATGATTAAATAGAACCCTGGATGAATATTTAAAATAATATTCATAATTAATTAGGAACTTAAATGTTTATTGAAAAAGTAATATTAATTTAATGAATAATATTCTAAATGAATATCAAGTAATATTCATTTAGTAATTCAAGCTTTAAAGGAATATTCGAGATAAGACTCGATAAATAAATCAAGCTTCAGATGAACATTAAAATAATATTCATCAGGTAATTACTATCTTAAATGAATATTCAAAAGTAATATTCATTTAATGAATAATATTCTAAATGAATACCCAAATAATATTCATTTAGTAGTCCAACCTTTAGAAGAATATTCGAAATAATAATCGATAAATAATTCGACTCTGAATGAATATAAAAAAAAATATTATTCGTCGAATAGTTACGTTCAAATAATTATTTGAAGTAGGGATCATTAAATAAATAATCTCGAACGAATATTCAAATAATATTCGTCGCCTGAACAATGGAAAATATTTACTTAGATATTTTCTTTCGAGGTAATCTCGATATGTCAAGAAATATTGACTCCCGGTCTATATTTGATGAATAAGATGGATACGCCCTTCTATGAGGGTCTTACAATAACCGGCTTATAATTGATACATTAGATATCTAATTTATAAGCCAATAAACAATCAGGGAACAAGCATAACGATATAACTTGAAAGTAGGCATTCATGCTATGGCATATGTATAACAGAAAACATAAATATATATGTTCAATCACAACAACAGCCTAAAAGAAGGGAATTGAAACTTGCCTGGTAGTCGAGTACGGTAAGGGGTAGTGGTAGCGGGTCCCGGGTCAGCTCGGGGATCTATAAATAGCCAAGGCATTCGGGATTAATCACTTAACTTCTTAAAAGTTAAGTTATATTTAAATCGAAACACGTTCTCGAGTTATCTCGTTATACCCCTTTTTGTGGATTCCTTTTATCATCGATCCGACCCGACATTCGTTCGTTAATACGACATGTCACTGTACTTACACTTGGGACATACTTAAGTCATACAAGTTCTAAAGTCGATCGTTACGAATCAATATTATACTCCGAGTTTTATCGCCCGTTTTCTAAGTGTTTTACCGAAGTTATAATCAAGCGGGTTTTTAGGGGTTCGTTCGCGTTTAACTTCGATTCAAACATTTTTATAAAATCGGAAAACGATCCGTTTGACATGTGGTTTTCTCTCATACCTTCCTTATGACCTCTAGTATTTATTTACCAAGATTCGCCACTGAGAATCATGTTTTATGAGGGTTCAATTGAAGTTACGAACTTTTACTTACGGTTCCGAACCAATTTTAGTAATTTGACCATAACTCCTAAACCGTAAGTTGGAATGTTTCGATTCTTTCGCCAAAACGATCTATGATTCGAGATCTACGAGGACATGTCATGTTCATAACCAGTTAAAAAAATTATCCCTACTGTGATGCACGAATTCCTTAAGGTTATCGAAAATCGAGCATTACGACGGCTATAAATCGAATATTTCCAAATTCCAATCCTTCCGATAACCATAGTTTCCACTCCACACAACATATACATGTTATTTAACCATGAACTAAGGCCAAGCAATGCCTTTCCGTTCATATAAACTATTTTATCCTCTTATATCAACAAATCACTACATAAGCATGCTTTAATTATTACCATAATCACACTAATCTAAAAACTTATCAAGAACATCATTAAACTCAAAGTAAGAGCTAGGGTTTTGGTGAGATATACCTTCCATGGAGTGGGTAAGGACCTTGCTAAGCCTTGTATAGTCCTTGTATATCCTTAACCAAGCTTAGATCATCCAAGAAATCAAGAAAACCAAGATTTGTTCTTGAAAGTTACTATTCACCATAGACTTTGATGATTTTATTGAAAATGGAAAGAATGGTGTTTGAGGCTAAGATTTCTAGGGTATCACTTTTATGAAATATAGGATCTATGCTAAATTTTTGGAGGCCAAATAATGGTGGGAAGGGTGATTTTGTTTGTTGAATTTAAGAAAAGCCGAATGGCCTTGTTCTTGAGAGAGGATGGGTTGGTTGCTTGGTTCTTTGCTCCTCTTGCATTATTGTATTGTCTTGTGATAATATCTAACCATAAAGCTACTTTAATAAAGTAGTGTGGTCATCCATGATGCAAGAATCAAGTGGGCAAGTGGTGGTTTAAGTGATAAAATCTTGTATCACTTGGTTTGTTTACAATATTACTAGTTAGCATTGTACTAGCTTGGTTACTTGACCCTATCCACTTGCACATGCATATATCTTGATCCCCTGCTTGTTTCTTTATCCGGTTATTGCTTAATTCATTGATCGTTCGGAGGAATAACTCATTCGTTTCTAGTTAGGGTTTTACCGGAAACCGTCTTAATATTTATACTGTCATCCTCCATTCTCTTTAATAATTCTTGAACCTATTTTCCTTAGATCCCTTCAAAAATTCCTTAAGTCTTTCAGTGTCCAGGGAAATCTCGGGGAAAATAAAAGTGCTATTTTTCAGAATCCGACAGCTTTTACATACACTCTTTTTCTCCCTGGATCACTAATACGAACTCAGAATTTCGTTCCGGATACTTATATATCGCGTCGTCTAATAATATTCCTATGTCCACCCAAAATAACTATTCATCCATTTTTCTTTACTTATCCTCTTAGGGTTGTACAATTGTCCCTGATCTCTTTCGATCACTCCTTAACCTTTTTACGGACCCACTGGACCAATAACAGATATCGATTTGGATGACATAAGAATAATCTTCTGCTTGGAATTTCCATATCTTATAACCCTAGGAGATAGATTATTCTTACCTAAGTTGTCAACCATTAGCATTCTTCATGACATATTAGTATTTGAATCCATATCCATTCCATTCATTCATTAGAGCTGGTGACTTTGTTGTCGGAATCATTGTTCCTCATTTTATTAGTACTTAATAAAAAGTTTTAATTATATCCAAAATTTGGGGTTCTTACAATACGTGCTGAGCAAAATGCTTATCAGAAGCATTTGGATGACTCAACTGATGTGTCATGCCTTATGCTAGCATGCATGGCTCCTGAGATTCAAAAGCAACATGAACTGATGAATGCTTATGAAATAATTGAGCACCTCAAAAGCATGTTTGAGGGACAAGCTCGTCAGGAAAGATATGATACGAGCAAGGCATTGTATGCTTGCAAACAGGGAGAGCGAGACCCGGTGGGACCACATGTTCTTAAGATGATTGGGTATATTGAGCAACTAGATACCTTGGGCTTCCCGATTGGTCCGGAGGCTCAAATAGTTCTGATCTTACAATCACTCAATAAGAACTTTTCTCATTTTATTATGAATTACAATATGAATGAGATTGATAAGACACCTACTGAATTGTTGGGCATGTTAAGAACTGCTGAAACCAACATTCAGAAGGAATCCCCTGCTCCCATGCCGATGGTGAACAAAGGGGGTGCCAAAGGGAAAAGAAAGTGGAAAGGCAATAAGAAGAGGATTGCATCCAAATCTGCTGCCAATCCTAATTCTGCTCCCAAGAAGGCTACCAAGCCTAAAGGAGGTGTCGAAAAGGGTGATTGTCACCACTGTGGTAAACCGGGACACTGGAGGAGAGACTGTAATGCTTATTTGGAAGAGCTGAAGAAGAAGAAGGCTGCTGGGCAGACTTCTGCTTCAGGTATTTATGTTATAGAAGTCAATTTGTCTACTTCTACATCTTGGGTATTGGATACTGGATGTGGTTCTCACATTTGTATAAATGTGCAGGAACTGCAAAGGAGTAGGACACTGGCTAAGGGAGAGGTAGACCTACGAGTTGGAAATGGAGCAAAGGTTGCTGCTTTGGCTGTAGGGACTTAGCATTTATCATTGCCCATAGGGCTTATTTTAGAACTTGAAAACTGTTTGTATGTGCCTTCTATTTGTAGAAAAATTATTTCTGTTTCTTGTTTGGACAAGAAAGGTTTTTCATTTACTTTTAAGGACAATGGTTGCTCTTTTGGTTTAAATGACATTACCTATGGTGTTGCACAATTATATAACGGTTTGTATGTTCTTAGTTTAGATACTCCTATCTTGAATGTAAATAACAAACGACTTAAGACTAATGACTCAAATCAAACATACCTTTGGCACTATCGTCTAGGCCATATAAACGAGAAACGCATTTCCAAGTTACATCAAGATGGTTTCTTGGATCAGTTTGATTTTGAATCATATGATGAATGCGAGGCTTGTTTACTAGGCAAGATGACTAAAGCTCCTTTTACCGGACAAGGTAAGAGGGCCACTGTACGACTAGAACTAATACATAGTGATGTATGTGGTCCTAAGAGATCGATGGCAAGGGGTGGCTATTTCTACTTCATTACATTTACTGATGATTTCAGTAGATACGGATATGTGTATCTTTTGAAGAACAAATCCGAAGCATTTGAAAAGTTCAAAGAGTATAAGGCAGAAGCAGAAAAGCAAACTGGCGAAAGCATAAAAACTCTAAGATCTGATCGGGGAGGTGAATACTTAAGCCATGAGTTTAAGAAGTATTTGAGGGAGTGTGGTATTGTATCACAACTTACTCCTCCTGGAACACCACAATGGAATGGGGTTTCTGAAAGGAGGAATCGTACCTTGTTGGACATGGTGCGATCAATGATGAGTCAGGCAGATCTTCCAATTAGTTTCTGGGGTTATGCCTTGGAAACAGCTGCATATACACTAAACCGTGTTCCTACTAAAACGGTTCAACAAACTCCATTTGAGATATGGACAGAGAAACGGAAAAGCATGTCATTTATGAAAGTATGGGGATGTGAAGCATTTGTGAAACGCCTAATATCAGACAAACTTGGACCGAAATCTGAAAACTGTAATTTTGTGGGATACCCAAAGGAAACAAAGGGTTATTCTTTCTATAGTCCCTCGGAGAACAAAGTAATTGTTGCTCGAACTGCTGTGTTCTTAGAAAGAGAGCTAGTCTCTAGAAAAGACAGTGGGAGGAAATAGATCTCGATGAAGATCGAGAACCACTTGATAACGTTGAACCTGAGGTGGAGCATGAGCAAGAAATACAAGATAACATTGCTCAAGAAACACAGGTTGTTCGTAGATCTAGTAGGATTCGCCATGATTCAAAGAGAAATTATGGATTTCTCTTAACTCAAAATGGCGATGTGATGCTCATAGATCAAGATGAGCCTCTCACCTACCAAGATGCTGTGAACGCACCAGACTCTAAGAGATGGCAAGAAGCCATGAATTCTGAGATGGATTCCATGTATGAAAACCAAGTATGGACTTTGGTTGATCCACCTGAAGGGGTAAAACCTATAGGGTGCAAGTGGATTTTCAAGAAGAAAATCGACATGGAAGGTAAAATACAGACCTATAAAGCTCGACTGGTTGCAAAAGGTTTCAAACAAATTTATGGTATTGACTATGATGAAACCTTCTCACCAGTAGCAATGATAAAATCATCAGAATTATGCTTGCAATAGCGGCTTACTATGATTACGAAATATGGCAGATGGATGTCACAACAGCCTTCCTTAACGGAAGCCTTGAAGAGGATGTGTACATGACACAACTTGAAGGTTTTGGAAATCCAAAGGATGCTGGAAAGGTATGTAAGCTGCGTAGATCCATTTATGGATTGAAGCAGGCCTCTCGGAGATGGAACATCCGGTTTGATGAAACAGTCAAAGGTTTTGGCTTTATTCAGAAAGTGGATGAACCATGTGTTTACAAAAAGTTTAGTGGGAGCTATGTAGCATTCCTAGTATTATATGTCGATGACATATTAATAATAGGGAATGACATTCCTTCTCTACAGGCTGTAAAGACTTGGTTAGGACAAAGTTTCTCTATGAAAGACTTGGGCGAGGCTACCTATATATTAGGGATCAGGATCTATAGAGATAGATCAAGAAGATTAATCGGCTTAAGCCAAAGTACATATATTGACAAAATTTTGCATCGTTTTGGAATGCAAGATGCGAAAAGGGGATATGTCCCCATATCTCATGGGATAACGATCTCAAAAGAGAATGGTCCTAAATCATTGGATGATAAAGACCGCATGAGTGAGATTCCATATGCTTCAGCAATTGGATCTATCATGTATGCAATGATATGTACTCGTCCGGATGTCTCGTATGCTTTGAGCATGACGAGCAGATACCAGTCTAATCCAGGTGAAGGTCACTGGACGACGGTCAAGAATATTCTTAAGTACTTGAAAAGGACTAAAGATTCATTCTTGGTGTATGGAGGAGAAGAGAAGCTAACGGTAAAAGGTTACACGGATGCTAGTTTTCAAACTGACAGAGATGACTCTGTGTCTCAGTCTGGATTTGTGTTTTGCCTAAATGGAGGTGCTGTAAGCTGGAAAAGTTCGAAGCAAGAGACAGTAGCTGATTCTACAATGGAATCCGAGTATATTGCTGCATGTGAAGCAGCCAAGGAAGCTGTATGGATACGGAAATTCATTACAGTGCTTGGTGTAGTTCCATCGATCGCAGATCCCATAGATCTTTACTGCGATAATAATGGAGCTATAGCACAAGCCAAGGAGCCGAGAGCTCATAGCAGAACAAAGCATATACTTCGGAGATATCACCTTATTCAAGAGATAAATGATAGAGGAGATATTCACATATGTAAAGTGCATACTGATGATAATATCGCAGACCCGCTGACTAAGGCTCTGTCGCAGCAGAAGCATGAATGTCACACTAGTAGCATGGGTATTCGATACATGGGTGATTGGCTCTAGTGCAAGTGAGAGATTGTTAGTATTGGTGCCCTACAAGCAATGTATACATTATATTTATGTTTGAGTGATATTATATATTCGATATATATATGTTTATTATTAGTTTTGTTTACTGCGAAATAAATAAAGTATAATAAATGTCCTTAGAATCTTGATACAAATTATATAGTTGCAAGTATGTGACTTGAACATGAGATTATATAACGAATGTATCATATTCTTAAATGTCCCTAACCAAGTATTATTATTACTTAGGACAATAATAATACACTGAGGTTAGTATGATAATTGACAGATGACCACATCTCATTGGTCATAAGTATGAAGATACTAAAATCAATGCATAGGTAACTGTACGAGTACGGGGTACTGGACAGACCCACAGTGAGATACATCATGGTAAATTATAAAAGTGTCATATGTATTCTCACAGTGATAATGGTGTAATGATCCTTAGACCTGAAGTCGTTATAATTCTACATGAGAATTAATATATTTTGAATTCGTCAAAAGTTATCTTTAACCGGATAATGATAAAGGTGATTATCGGATATATTATGAATCATGTGAGAAATATGAACGATCTAGATGGGATTTAAATCTCCTGATAAAGGAGTGATATTATCGGCCTCTTGTTTGAGTGAGACTATGAAATGCATGGCCATGCTCAAATGTTGACTTGATTAATAATCTCCTCATCGATCAAGAAAATGAAGATTAAATTATGAAGAGGATGACACATTACATGCCTCGAGTTTAATCTATAATATCATGATTTAAAGTGATTATATTACATGGAACATTAGTCATAAAAGGTTGATTGAATCGTTGATTTAATTATTGTTTTATTGGGTAGCAATAATGTGTTACTAGACGCCGCTTATTGTTTATAATTTTATTAGAGAATAAAATTATTGCTAATTAAATAATAACCTACAGGGTCACACACAAAGAATGTTTAAAAGGGAAATTAATTTATTTCATGAATTTAAATTAATAATAATTTAAATTATGATTTTAAATTAATAATAAATAATAATTCGAATTTTATAAAATTAATTAAGTGAGACTTGATTAGTTAAAGATAAAATTTGAAGATGTATTTTCTTGACTTATTTGATTAATTAAGTATGACTTAATTAATTTATTTAAATAAATAAGATTTGTTTAAATAAAAATGGCCTAATTGTTTAAGGCCTCATTTTGCTTTATTTCTCTTTATAAGCCAAGAGTTGGCAAGTCATTTGGGATACAACACAACTGAAATCTCAGTTCATAAACACAAGGGAGAAATCAAGCACAAGTCAAGAACACATCCGGTTTATTTATTTTGGCTAGTACCAAATTCCGTGACGTAATCGTTCGACGATTCAAGCAAGCATTCAAGTGTGGATACCGGTGGAGGAGTTACACTTCTAGCTCTCAAGATCAACAAGCTTTAGCTCTCAAGATCAACAAGCTAGGACCTCCATTTGTCATTCATTGGAATGCTTTAACAAGGTAATATCTTGTTCTTGAGAAATTTTATACCATGATCATCATTTTATACATGGATCCGGGCTTTGGAATTCGTTTTTAATTGTTATTTACGTCATTTCCGTTGCGTTATCATGCCCGAATTCCAACAACAACAATACCCAAGTTTTTGAATTTTTTTTCAAAAATACTAAATGCAAACTAGATTGCAAATGTTGCATTTGGATTACAAATACTTCAAATGTTGCATTTGGGGTTAGAAACCAAATGGCAAATGTTGCAACCGTATTAAAGTTCTGCAACTTAGGTATTTTTGGAAAAAACCCATCAATGGAATGCTGTGTTATGGAATTCCAAATTTAGTTATCATTAAATTTTGGTTCGATTTTCTTTAACTACATAATTATACATGATTTATTTATTTAATTTATTTTCTTTGATTTCATTTCAGCTTCGATTCCCTGTTAAACAATATTTATTAAATATATATTTACATTCTAATTTTAGATTCGATTCTCTACAAGTACGTACTTAAATAATACTAACTTGAAACCCGTGCAATGCACAGACTTTTTTTAATATTATATAAAATTTTGTTAATTTTAATTAAATTTTAAAGACATAAATTTTATAGGTTAAAATTTTAAATAATGTGATTTTGTTGACTATGAAATACACACAAGACAATACAGAGTGGGGTGAATATATTGTCAAACTTTTCTTCAAAAGGATATTAGCAACGTTTGCTTGGTTGAAGGTTTGAATCTGTTTGTGTAGCTGAGTGTCTATTTGTGTTTAACAAGGTATGAATGTGCGGAATAAAAACACAAGAAAACAGTACTCACTTTAATCTAATATTGTATTAGATAAAGATTCTTGCTACAATCTATGAATACTAATGTTACTATTCTCAGCTTCTTTTTTTCTCAAACAGTTGTTATCACAAATCTATCTCAGTTCATACTTTGCTAGAGAAGTGAGGTTGTACACTTATAGAACATGTGTGCAACCTCCTTACTACACAAATGAAGACAGACAAAATTACTTTCTAATTTATCTATCCCTATTCGAGTAAACATCCAAGCAACTTGTAATTTGACTTTTCTTTAACCTGCTCAGATCCACTTATTCAGCAACTTGTCTCCTGTAACAACTCTTTAAACTTCTTTGTATACTTTCCAAAAGCACTTTACAGTACAGTGGTCGAAAGTGTTTTGGCTTGCTGCAGGTTTCTGACTTGTACAA
The DNA here is from genome assembly GCA_036435485.1 of Saposhnikovia divaricata. NCBI lineage: Eukaryota > Viridiplantae > Streptophyta > Magnoliopsida > Apiales > Apiaceae > Saposhnikovia > Saposhnikovia divaricata. The sequence continues at coordinate 59,898,731 of CM071599.1, read as the reverse complement.
ACTTCAGTAATTTTTCTCCAAGATTGCATTTGAGAAGTAACCAAGTGATTGATTCGAGAACTAGAATTGGCTTAATCGATAACTCTGAGTTCTCGAATACTGTATTACTGACATATCGAATCACTTCTCGAATTAGCCTTTTCTTTAAAAATCCTTGACTTGTCGAATAGAGCTTTTAACTTAAGGAATCCTTGGGATGTCGAATATAGCTTTGACTTGTTGACTCTTTTAGATATCGAACAGTGTCTTTTGAGATATCGAATCCCTGACTTCTCAAAGGCTTGACTTCTCGAATAGAACAAAATACTTCTCGAATTAGTACTTTTGCATATCTTCAATCTTCAAAATCCAACTGTGTTTATTTTTACAGCCTTGTTCTCCAAGCTTTAGGCATGATCTCTTGATCTTCTTTCAAGCATTATTTCAAGACTTAATTTGTAGAGTTACACATTTGGAATATTGATGCCTATTGCAAGTACTAGAAACAAGTAGAAACTCTACAACTAGAGGTTCCCCCAGTTAAAGGGTCATGTAAGTAATAAAAAGCATTACAAACAATTAGGCTTGTTATTAGATGTATTTCAGGCATGCCTCTATGACTGACAATCTCCCCCAAATTGTGAGTAAGACCCTTAGTCACAATTTCATGTTTGATAACAAGCTTAACATACATAAAGATAAATCTTGAAAATTACAGGTATGAAATTGATTAACAACATGGATAAAATTACAAAGAGAGCATTCTTACAGACTATGATGAATTACTAGCCCTTTTCCATTGAGTTCATCCCTTGAGCCTTGGCTTGTAAATCATCATATTCCTTCTTTTTCTTTTTTTCATCTTTCCTTGCAGTCTCATCCATAGCCTTTATGATATCTGCCATAGCATCCAGTTCTTCAAGTAGAATTGAATTCTTAAAATCTTCAAGTACTGGCTTCAACACACTTGTAGGGTAATGGTTGACCAGGTTCATTCTGATGTTGACATTATCTCCATTCCTCCTCATATATTTCACAACATAGGGATTGAACTGAACTCTGCATAACCCTTTAGCCCTTAACTCTTCTGCTTTGGCTTCAAGCTCATCAATCTCCTCCTCTCTCTTTTTCCACTTTTCCAACCTCTCCTTCCTCAACTTCTCCTCATGATCTCTCTTCATTTTCACAAAGTCAATTAATTCTAGCTTCCATACTCTCTCTACTTCATCTCCAATGTTCAGCATTGCAATTATCCTTTAAATGTCATACAATCTGCCACAGTATTGACACACTCCTTGCTCGAACTTGAACTGTCTACCATCAGTGTATTTGAATTCAAGACAGTCATCAACAATATCCACATGATAGATTCTTTGAGCCCTCAGAAAAAGCAATTGATCTTCATCATAATCTTCATCAAGAGGTTGCAATTTCAGCCCTGGGACTATTGTGATGGCTTGGGAGTCAGGTGTCTTTACTTTCTTTACCTTTCTAGCCTTGGACTTGAATTTCACCTTTTGCATCTTGTCACTTGAGAGAAATCTGAAACCTTTGACTTTGGACCATTGTAGTACACCACTAGCAGTTTACTTTTGGAGACATACTGATGGTTTCTTGAGTTGTATTTCCTTTGCTTGAGTTGGCAAGACAGTTGCAAAAGCAACAGATTCAGATATTGTTAAGTCATCACTAACTACATCCACCCTAGACATAGAGTCTTGTGTTGTGGTGAGAGTACAGTCAGTGATGCTTAGGGCTTGCGGTCTTTCACTCCTTTTCTCATACACTCTCTCAGTCCCCTTGTCATCATCTCCCTTCTTCTTATCTTTATGATCATTCCTTTTCTTCTTGTCATCATCCTCCTTATCACTCCTGTGATATCTTCCTCTCCTATCACTCTTATCTTCATCATCATCATCATCATCCTTATCTCTCCTTGCCTTAGCCATTTCAGGGACCATGCCAGTTGCTATGAAAGTTTTGAGGATCTGTAAAGCTTCCAACTCTTCAGCACTCCTTAGTCCCTTCTTCTTTTGTAGCTTATCAATAATGGTAATGATGAGACTATGGTTCTGGGGTGTGAGATGTCTGGGAATGACCAATTGTTTAATATCTTCAGGCCTGGTGCCAGATTGATAGATGATGGTTCTTGGATTTGTAATCACTTCTGGTAGCCTTGAGGGTTGACCATCCCTCAGATCATTAAACAAATTCCTAGTATTCTGGTTAGCTTACTCAATCAGCTTGGAAACTATATCTACTTCTCTGTATTTCAAGGATGTCAAAGTATTATATGAAAGATGCCATATCTTAGATTTAGACACCATCATAATCTCTTTGACAAACACTTGTTCAACTTTCCAGGGGAACACAGTGAAGTTGTTGATTTGCCGATTCAAACTTCTCAGATACTTTTGAGCATCACCACCAGTAGATGCCTTAGAGTCTTGCAGAAACTTCAAGAAGGCAACATCATGATATTTTTTTTTAGTTTGCTACTTCTATCAGTTTGGCTTGTGTGACTACATTCACCTCAACTGGTTGATGTTCTTCATGTCTGGAGGTTTGAACTTGACCACTTGGCATAGAACCTGCCACCACTGTGGATGTGATTGATTGCTGCAAACCACTTGGAGTAGTGATATGCACAGTTGGTAGGGTGACAGTTGGTAGAGAGATGATAGGTTTGACAGGTTTAGGTAGAGGAATTTCAGAGATTTTGGTTTTGCCCTTGCCTTGGATTGAAGCTTGAGGTGTTGTAAATTTTGAAGGTTTTGAGGGATCAGAAATGACAATTCCTTTCTCCCCCTTTGGTTTTGAGTCTAACTTCTCCCCCTTAGGCTTGGTAGCAGATACAGTTTTCTTTGTTGAGACCTTTGGGTTTGTAGAGGAGACTGGAGGTTGTGAGGTAGGTTGAGGGACTCCCATATGTAGCATCATGGCAGAAATCATCTGTTGTTGATTGAGGAGAACCTCAGCAGTAGAAGTGCCTTGAGTGTCCAACTTTTCATTCAGCAAGGCAACAGAATCTTTGAGCTCGGCATTGAATTGTTTTAGAGAGACCACTTCTGATTCCAAACTGTCCACTTTAGACATCAAGTGTGCAGCCTTGAAACCAGTGAGTGATTGCTCTTTGAGTCTTTGTACCTCATACTTTGTCATGTCATGAAGAGGAACATCTGTTACTACCTTATCTCCATATTGATTAGCAAACATAATCTTGATAGCAGCATTGTGATAGATTCTTGTATGATAGAAAGTCTATCATCTAGATATTTACAAGTTACTTTGCAGTCTTTGACATTTCTGAAGACAGAATCCAGAGAGGGAAATTCTTTAGTGAATTGACTTTGAAGCTCTCTCACTACCTTTGTTGTGGCTTTGCAAACTTCTTCAATTTCAGATTTAACTCCCTTTCCTAGGTAGTGAGCAGCCTTCAAGCTTCCTTTATAAACATCATTGATAGCCTCATATAATTCACCAGGAGTTAGAGATTTAGCATTTGACCCTAGTGAAGTGATATATTCATCCCTTATATATTGAAGAGCGTCACTGAGAGAGATGCTGCCATACCCTTGCATCTATGCATCAACATTGCCATCTCTTTCAGCTTCATCTACTATTTTCTCTTTATGTTGCTCAACATTTTGCTTGTGATAGAGTAAGATGGCCTCATAGTCAGCATTTGGCATGTTGGAAGTAAGAAGATGTTGAGCAATCTTAGTGAACTCAGGAATCTGACCCACAATTAAGCTTTGAAATGCTTCGACCGTCAATTATTGTGGAATAGACCCTGATCCTAAAGCACTGTCATGTTGCACAGGCTTCAGCCATTGTGACAAATAGTCAGAGCTATAGCTAGGCAAGCTAGACTCCTCAGTTATTGATGCAACTTCTGCAACCGGATGGGATGACTCTGCTACTGTTGTCTCCACAGAAGTGGGATGAATTACAACAGCTAGTGACACTGGCACAGAGTCTCTAGTAAAAACTAGTGAAGCCTCTGTGTTTTTGATGGTGTCATTAGAAGATGCCCCAGCATGCATTCCCTCACCATCTATATGTGGGTCCTGGGTGGTGAGCAAAGTGTCTTGCACTAAGTCACTTGAATCCATTGGCTCACCAAGAGAGGAGAATTCTTGGTGATCAATGCCTTAATCCTCAATTACTTGAGTTGCAGGCTGCAAAGAAATTTAGTTGGAGATTCTGGAAGATAAGTGTCTTGTAGAATTGATTTTGGCAACTCCCCCTGAGAATTAGATGGAGTTTCAATGGTGATGTGCTTTCCACTCAGTGTTGTGCTAGCCTTATCACTCCCATGTGCTGACTCTTTACAGGAAGGTGCATTGGGGATAATGCTTGATTCCATAGATGCACCCTATTGAGAGGGCACATCTAGTGAGCTGTTTGCCCTTAATTTTATAACTTCTGCCATTTGTGTGACTGAAGAGGTGGTTTTCTTTACTTTCTTCTTCTTTGGCTTTGGTAAGGGTGACTCAGTTGCCTCACTTACTAGCCCTAACTCAGCATTCAATGCTACTTCTGTCAAGACATTCAAGGGTTCAAAAGTTATCTCCTTTCTCTTCTTTATACTAGCATCACCCTTTTGAGAGGATGATGTAGTTGGCTCAGTGTTTACTACTGGGTTTGGTTGAGGGGCTTGGTTAGCAGGCCCTGGGTTAGCACTTTGTTCAACTTGCTTGGGCCTAGCTAACTCAGATTTTGAAGCCCATATTGGCATGTTGTGGGGGTAAGACTCAAATAAACTCTTCATATGAGGAGTTATTTCAAATCTCACATCCACATCATTCCTAGTCTCCAAATTACCAAAAATGAGTTTGGTCATGGATTTAGGATAGCCTATTATTTGTTTATCTATCCCAGGTAAATCAATAAAATTTTTATCTACATGATTAAGTGCAGATTGAATGAAACGAGGGAAGAAAATTTCAGTACCTCTCTTGGCTGGGGTCTGACCAAGTCTACCATATAGCTCCTGTAGAATTATGTGTCCAATGTCTATCTTTCTCCCATAGACTAAGGCATAGCCTATTTGCTATGCAGGTGCACTGATTTGATCAAAGCTGGACTTCCTTGCAGTGAAGACTTGAAGGAGAGTAACAAAAACATAGCTCTATTCTTTTCTCAGAAACTTCCTGTTAAGATGCCCAAGTTTGATTTCATCTGAGTATCTGATGAAATCAAAGAAGTCCTCCAATTCCTCATTTGTGGCTAGAGAGTCATACACGTCTTGTTGTAAGCTCAGTGCTTGATTCATATCCGCTGTAGTGATAGTAATCTCCTTATCTTGAATCTTGCAGTGGACTATGTAAGAGGTTATAACATTCTCAAGAGCAATAACCTCCATAGTAGCTGTCCTCCAGAATTGTTCAAGAATGTCCAGGCACAGGGTTGGGTTAGCTGAGAGTGCATTCTTGATGTATGACTCAGACATCCATCGAACAAAACACTTGAAATTTGCATTTGGTGCTTCCACATAATTGGTTGTTGCAATGAAATTGGTGTGTTTGGGGATGGTGAGTTGGGTGTTTGTCATTGTTACAGAGAAAGAGAGAAGAGAATGAAAGTTTAAGAAGAAGTTTAGCTTTTGCAATTAGGGTTTTCAGAGGTTTAGAAAATTTGGCTGCTTGAGAAATCGAATGAAATGAATAGAATAGATGTGGAATGGTATAAGTATGAAGTACTTGAATTATCGATTAGATACACAATATGTATCGGCAAGTCAAGCATTCGAGAAGTGTAAACAACTATTCGATATGTCAAGAAAGGCTTATTCGATAACTAAAGCAGGTAACAACTCACAGCTGGCAGTTTATCCAATTTAAAAATAACTCTAAACTGGGTAAAATATGTTTTTATGAGTGAATTAAAATTTTGGACAAAAATCGAAAAACGGTTAAGATTCAGCGAGAATTTAGCCTTTTCAAATGATTCGAGAACTCAAATACATATTCAAAAAATCAAGCATTAGAGAACTCAAATACTATATTCAAGAACTCAAGCATGTCTCTATTCGATATCTCTAAAAGACTCTATTCGAGAACTCGAGAGTACCCTAAAGAGGCTTGTTAGAGAAGTCGACCATTGACACAAAATGAATCATTAGAGAAGTCTGACTTATCGAACTATTCTTTTCACTCATAAAATTCAATTTTCACTATCTTTTAAAAATTTACCAGAAATATTCAGTGAAGAATATTCTAACAAATTAAATAGTGATTTTCTTAAAATTTCATAGAAATTTCAAGTTAATAGAATTGAAATATTTATAAATCATATTTCAACCAACACTTACTTCAAAAATATTGAGCATTTAAATAAAATAAGTGTTTACTGCTGCAACAATTTAGTTGATACTTTCACTTAGCCATATTCTGAAGAATTCAACATTCCAATCTCACCAACCAACCTTGTGAAGGTGGCTTCAGCCAATGGCTTAGTGAATATATCAGCTAGTTGTTTATCTGTAGAGACATAATGCAACTCAATGGTTCGATTAGTTGCATGTTCCCTAATAAAATGATATCTGATGTCAATGTGCTTTGTTCTAGAATGATTGACAGGATTGGAAACTATAGAGATTGCACTTATGTTGTCACACATGATAGGAATCTTTTCCAACACAAGTCCATAATCTCTAAGTTGATTTCTAATCCAAAGCACTTGAGCACAGCAATTTCCAGCAGCTATATATTCAGCCTCAGCTGTGGAAGTTGACACAAATTGTTGTTTCTTGCTATACCAAGAGACTAACCTTTGTCCAAGAAACTGGCAGCTACCTGAGGTGCTTTTTCTATCCACTCTGCATCCAGCATAGTTAGCATCAGAATAACCAACCAGATTGAACCCTGTGTCATTAGGATACCATAAACCCAAGTTTGGAGTGCCCTTCAGATATCTAAAGATCCTTTTTATAGCAACCATATATGATTCCTTTGGATTTGATTGAAACCTTGCATACAGACATGTAGCAAACATGATGTCTGGCCTACTTGCAGTGAGATAGAGTATGGAACCAACCATGCCTCAGTACACTGAGATATCTACTTTCTTGCCCTTAGCATCTTCATCCAATTTAGTGGTAGTGGCCATGGGTGTTTTTGTAGGTGAGCTATCTTCCAAATCAAACTTCTTCAATAGGTCTTTGATGTACTTGGTTTGACTGATAAAGATACCATCCTTCCTTTGACTAACTTGCAATCCAAGAAAGAATGTCAACTCTCACATAATTATCATCTCATATCTGCTTTGCATGAGCTTAGAAAACTTTTCACACAGTTTCTCATTTGTAGAGCCAAATATGATATCATCCACATAGATTTGAACTAGGATAATATCATTACCATGCTTCTTGTAAAACAATGTCTTGTCCAATGTGCCTCTAGTGAACTGATTTTCAAGAAGAAATTGTGACAGAGTGTCATACCATGCTCTTGGAGCCTGCTTAAGTCCATACAATGCCTTAAGCAATCTGTAGACAAAGTTTGGAAAATGTGGATCCTCAAAGCCAGGTGGTTGTTGCACATATACTTCTTCTTCCAACTCTCCATTCAGATATGCACTCTTGACATCCATCTGATAAACTTTGAAATTTGAATGTGCAGCAAATGCCAAGAAAATTCTGATGGCTTCCAACCTAGAAACAGGGGCAAAAGTCTCATCATAGTCAATGCCTTCCTGTTGAGAGTAGCCTTTTGCAACCAACCTTGCCTTGTTTCTTACTATTACACCATCTTCATCCATTTTATTTTTCAAAACCCATTTTGTTCCAATAATGGTTCTATCCTTTGGTGCAGGCACAAGCTCCCAAACTTTGTTTCTTTCAAATTGATTTAGCTCTTCTTGCATAGCAATAATTCAATCTGGATCCAACAGTGCGTCATCAAGTTTCTTAGGTTCAACTTGGGACAGAAAACAGCCATAGAGACACTCATTTTGAGTTGCCCTCCTTGTTCTCACTCTTGCATTTGGATCTCCAATGATTTGATCTACAGTATGTGATCTATCCCACTTTCTTGTATGGTCAGATTGATTTCTCAGATTTGATGTTGTTTCATCATCCAAGTCATGATCATCTTCATTTCCTCCGCCTGTGAAGTTGCCACTATTCACAGGTATGTCTTGGATGCTTGTATCTTCACTGTTGGTTGGCACAAATTTTTCTCTTGTTTCATCATTCACTGGAGTTTGTTGAACTATAGTCTCAACTTCAGTTTCAATCTCTTCATCAGAATCATTCAGATTTTTAAACCTTAATGGATCTTTATCTTCATCATTGGCTTCTTCTAGTCCAGGTAGTTTGCTGTCATCAAATGTCACATCTGTGCTTTCCATAACTTTCTTTTGACTGATGACATAAAATTTATAAGCTGTTCTCTACAATGAATAGCTAGGAAATATTCCTTCAAATGCTTTTACATCAAATTTTCCAACATATTCTGAATTATCCTTCAACACAAAGCATTTGCTTCCAAAAGTATGAACATGCTTAAGAGTGAGCTTCTTTCCAGTCATCAAATTGTAAGGTGTCTTTCTAGTATTTTTGTTGATGAGAGTTCTATTTTGATTATAGCATGAAGTGCTCACAGCCTCAGCCCAAAAATATGTAGGCATATTTGCATCAAGTAACATTGTTCTAGCAACCTCAATTAGAGTTATATTCTTTCTCTCAACAACTCCATTTTGCTGTGGAGTCCTTGGAGCTGAGAATTGTTGTGAAATACCATTCTCTTTATATAATGCTTCAAGTATGGCATTTTTGGACTCTGTTCCATTGTGTCTCAGTGCAATCACACTTGCGTTGTTGGCCTTTGCTTCTTTGTCAACTTTCTGTAAGTGCACAATGATTACTTGTGGAGTCTCATCCTTTGATGCTAGAAATTCCACCCATGTATACCTTGTAAAATCATCAACCATCACCAAGGCATACCTCTTTCTTGCAAGTGACATAATATTGATAGGCCAAACAAGTCCATATGAATTAGTTGCAGGGGCTTGGTTATTGAAGTCACTGTCTTTGACTTGTGGCTCGACCTTTTCATCTTTCCTCTTTGGCAAGCCTCACACACTCCTTCTTGACAGAATTCAATTATGGACAAGACTCTCACTAACTCTCTTTTTGGCTAAAGAGTTAATGGCCTTAAAGTTCAGGTGATAACTTCTTATGCCACAGCCAACAATCTTTATTTGATTCATTTGAGTAAAAGCAACAAATTTTGTCCTTGCTTGCAGAGTCCATATTGGCTACAAATAGGCTTCCTTTCCTTACTCCAGATAGAGCAAGTTCACTAGTCTTCTTGTGAGTGATCAAACATTCATCCTTGTCAAAATTCACTTTGAAGCCCCTGTCAGTAAACTGACCAATACTCAGTAGAATATGCTTGAGCCCTCTGACCAGTGTTACATCTTCAATGATGACATTACCAACTTCCAGTTTGCCATATCCCAATGTGTTACCAATGCTGTCATCTCCAAAAGCAAACATAGGGCTAGCCTTTTCTTCATACTGTGATAGCAGGGCCATATCACCAGTCATATGATTTGAGCATCCACTGTCCAACACCCACATGACTTTCATTTCCTTTTCTTTACCCTGCAAACACAAGTGTATTACTTCTTCTTTGGTACCCAAACAATTTTGGGTCCACTTGGCTTAGAAATAGTTTTATCATAAACAACATGCTTATCAACTTTCTTAGAACCAGTCTTCTTGCCACAGCTAGAAGTCTTAGACTTGAGTTCTCAGACTTAGGTGACAGAGGTACCTTCCTAGCTCTAGGAGGACTTGAAGACTTTGGCCTTGTGTAGTGTGTGTGAGAATTGTGACTTATACAACCATCAATGAATTGCATTCTCAAATTGAAACAGCTAGTCATAACATTCATATTGCATGGCATACAGTCAAATTTGTCATAAAATGGAGAATCTCTATGTCTTAAGGGCGCAGAGCAATCATAGAAAGGTTTAGGCACACTACCTACAGGTTTCTTGCAAACATGAGTTAAATGATTGGTACTGAAACAGTTTTGACAAGTTTTCCTAGGGGCATTAGGCACATAAGCATAATTATTATCTTTGTTAATCCCTAGTTTGCAATTCTGTTCTGTTTCCTTTTAGCCACATTCTTCACAGATTCATTCTTACTGGATGATTCAAACTTAACAGATTTTTTAGTTTTGGGTTCAGCTCCAACAGGCTTCTTGGTTTTCAATTTGACACTCTCACTCTTAGAGGGTGCTGGTTGTTTACTTGATTATGCCTCATCCTCATCAATCAACATTTGTTTGATGATTAAGGCTGCCTCATCAATTTCAAGTGTTGATTCTTTAAAGATAGGTGCCTTAGCATTTTTCAAAATATGAGGCATATTCTTCTGAACAACCTTGTCATCTTCAATGACAGCACAACCTTTCTTCTTGTTGAGTGTATCATAGTCAAAACCAATAGCAGCTTTTGCATTTTCTTGATGTTTCTCATGGTAGGACTACAATAGACTAGATGAGTTCTTAAAAGTTTTAAGTTTGAATTCATTCTCAGCTATCTCATCCCTAAGAGCCTTTTCAACTTGCCTAGCACATAGAACCTTATTCTATAAATATTCAACTTCTTTTTTAAGGTTTTATATTTGCATAGCAGTTAGCTCAAGTTCCTCATTCCTTTTGTTTAACAGTTCATTTCTAGCAGACAGTTTAACAATCTCTTCATTAGCAACAGTCATACTAGTATGAATATTAAACATCTCAACAGATAATTGTTCAATCATATTTTTGTACTCTAGAAACTCTGAGATGGTACCTGAGAGTCTGAGGGTGATTCTTCCTTGGTATTGGCCATCAAGGCATAGTTACAGAACTCCTTTTCTTCCTCATCACTTTCAGTGTCATCCCAACACTTCCCTTCAGCTATGTAGGCCTTGCTTGGTGTTTGCTTCCTAAGAAGGGCCTCATACTTGGCTTCAAGCTCTAGAAATTCCTTGTCCTTCTTCTTAGGTTTCTTGCACTCACTAGCAAAATGCCCTAGGTCATTGCATCTATAACATCTCACAGATGACCTATCCACATAGCCATTTTTGAATTTATTCTTGTTTTGCTTCACAGGTGCTTTGCTCTTGTTGAATGAATGGTTTTGAGATCTAGGTTTGAAGGGTTGATTTCTCTTGAATCTGCTATTTGGAAATTTTCTAGCCATGAAAGCATATGAAGTTTTTTCCATGGCATCTAACTCCTCAAGAGTATAAAACTCATCTTCTACCTTTTCCTCAACAGTTTCAGACACTTCACTTTCAGGTTCATCATTATCTATTATCTCTTCTATCCTCAGCTGACTTGTAGATGCTTCAAGGTCTTGAATGGATTTGTTGACAATCAAGGCACATGATGTATTTACCATTCTACCTTGGTTGGCTTGAATAGCCCTCTTCTGAAGCAACTCAAGCTCATGAGTCTTCAACACACCATAAAGCACATCATATGTCACTTTGTTCATATCTCTTTCTCTTAGAGAGATAACTCTTTGCTCAAGGTGGTTTAGTGCAGAAAGTAGAAACTTCATATTCAGCTCCTTGGTACTGTAAACCTTGCCATTCATCTGTAGCTCAGTCACCAGCTTGTGAAATCTTTCAAACATCTCAGTGATGCTTTCTTTGGATTGTGCCATGAAAGCTTCATACTAAGTGACCAGTATTTGTTTCTTTTTTTCTCTAACCTCCTTTGTCCCTTCACACAACACTTCAATATGATCCCGCATCTCTTTTGTTGTTTTGCATGAAGCTATGTTGGCAAACATCGACAGCTCCATAGAATCTATGATCAACAGCATGAGATGGTTATCTAGGGTAACATTCTCTTTCTTTGAGTCTGTCCATTTGGATGGATCTTTTGCAACATGATCTCGGAATGACCAGGGTACCCATGGTAGACTCAGGGATCTCTTGTTGAGGTACAAATGGACCATTATTGAGAATCTCAGGGTATAGAGGGTTAGCAACTTTGATGAACAACATCTTGATTTTCCAGAGGTTGTAATTCTCTTTATCAAACTTAGGGACCTTCACCGTTCCTATTTTCTTTTGTGTACTCATGTTGATCATTTTCTGTATTGATTAACAGCCTACTTTGATACCACTTGTTGAGTATGAAATACACACAAGACAATACAGAGGGGGGGTGAATGTATTGTCAAACTTTTCTTCAAAAGGATATTAGCAACGTTTTCTTGGTTGAAGGTTTGAATCTGTTTGTGTAGCTGAGTGTGTGTTTGTGTTTAACAAGGTATAAATGTGCGGAATAAAAACACAAGAACATAGTACTCACTTTAATCTAATATTGTATTAGATAAAGATTCTTGCTACAATCTGTGAATACTAATGTTAGTATTCTCAGCTTCTCTTTTTCTCAAAGAGTTGTTATCACAAATCTATCTCAGTTCATACTTTGCTAGAGAAGTGAGGTTGTACACTTATAGAACATGTGTGCAATCTCCTTACTACAAAAATGAAGACAGACAAAATTACTTTCTAATTTGTCTATCCCTATTCGAGTAAACATCCAAGCAACTTGTAATTTGACTTTTCTTTAACCTGCTCAGATCCACTTCTTCAGCAGCTTATCTTCTGTAACAACTCTCTAAGCTTCTTTGTAGACTTTCCGAAAGCACTTTACAATACAGTGGTCTTGAAAGTGTTTTGTCTTGCTGCAGGTTTCTGACTTGTACAAACTTCAGTATTTTGTCTCCAAGACTGCATTTGAGAAGTAACCAAGTGATTGATTCGAGAACTAGAATTGGCTTAATCGATAACTCTGAGTTCTCGAATACTGTATTACTGACATATCGAATCAGTTCTCGAATTAGTCTTTTCTTTAAAAATCCTTGACTTGTCGAATAGAGCTTTTAACTTAAGGAATTCTTGGAATGTCGAATATAGCTTTGACTTGTTGACTCTTTGAGATATCGAACAGTGTCTTTTGAGATATCGAATCCCTGACTTCTCGAAGGCTTGACTTCTCGAATAGAACAAAATACTTCTCGAATTAGTACTTAGGCATATCAATATTCAAAATCCAACTGTGTTTATTTCTACAGCCTTGTTCTCCAAGCTTGAGGCATGATCTCTTTATCTTCTTTCAAGCATTATTTCATGACTTAATTTGTACAGTTACACATTTGGAATATTGATGCCTATTACAAGTACTAGAAACAAGTAGAAACTCTACAACTAGAGGTTCCCCCAGTTAAAGGGTCATATAAGTAATAAAAAGCATTACAAACAATTAGGTTTTTTATTAGATGTATTTCAGGCATGCCTCTGTGATTAACAGATTTGATTATATACACTACAAGAAAAATGACCTTTTCCTACCGTCAAATCGGTAGGAAAAGGCCCAAAATCGGTAGGAAGTGCTGCATTTCCTACCGGCCCCGTGCGGTAGGAAATGCTTAAGTGGGAAATGACTTTGGTAGGAAATGATATTGACCGGGTCAACGTGGGTCCCACATAATGATGTGGCATGCCACATGGCGGGGACCCACATGCCAACTTGGACGATGATGTGGCGACATGTCAGATGCCATGTCATATGACACGTGGGTGGGCCCCGCACACGTCATCAGCCACGTCAGCTGCTGACGTGGAAATTGTAGCAAGTGCAGTGCCATTTCCTACCGACCACTTTTGCACACTTCGGTAGGAATTGTTCCAGACACCTTGTAAAATTGCATTTCCCCGGCCATTTCCTACCGCTATTTATTATTTCCTACCGTTCTTATGAATGCGGTAGAAAATGTTTTGAAGACGGTAGGAAATACTAGGTTTCGAATTGTAATAACGGTGGGAAATGGCTTGAAGGCGGTAGGAAATACTGGGCAAATTTTTTAAAAATAAATGTTCTTCATTGATTCAAAAGCATACACATTGCATAACAAAATCAATATCTAATTCACAAGCATACAATCAAAACCAAAAATCAAACATCTATCATAAATCATAATCCGCCTTCATCACCATAAAATTAACAAATTAAAGTTACATCTACAAATTATTTGTACAAATGTACTAAAATACAACCATTACAACAAAGCAAAATAAAAATTTAAAAACCTAAACTAATCACTCTTGAAGTGGTCATCATAATTGTCTTTGTCATTGCCTTCTACATCGCCTTCATCCGAATAGATCTCTTTAGCCTTCTTCCGAAAAGTTCTTCTAATTTGTATCAAGTCCTAACAATTTACATAAAAAATGGAACAAAAAATTATACATATATACATACACAAATGAAAGATAATGAGCTCAAATAGCAAACAAAATGAAAGTTTGAACTAATCAAATTGAAGAATACTATATGTAATTCAAACATACAAATATTATTCAAATTGAACTAACACAAACACACACATATTATATGTAAATCAAATGGATATATAAAAGAGGGTAAAGATTTGTACCTAAATAATGGTGATGAAGAAGAAAATCGAGATGAAAAAAATGAAAAGAGTAGATAAGAATGGTAAAAGATGGAGAGGTGGAGAAGAGAGTTGAAGTGAAGGGGAATGAAGAAAGTTATTGTTTTATAAATCTGAATTACACATTTCCTACCGCACTTCTATATTTCCTACCAATTTGCGGTAGGAAATGACTTTGGGCGCCATTTTGAATTTTGATTTGGGCGCTCATTTCGAATTTTTGGTTTAGGCGGTCATTTTAAATTTTTCGTGAATTATCATTTCCTACCGACTTGCGGTAGGAAATGACTCTGGGCGCCATTTTGAATTTTGATTTGGGCATTTTGAATTTTTTGTGAATTATCATTTCCTACCGCATGATACCATTTCCTACCGTAAACCGGTAGGAAATGGGAAAAAAAATGAAAAATGAGACAGCGGGATTCGAACCCACATCTCCAGCGAAATTTGTACTACCTCCAACCATTATGCTAAAGTGTTTCTTATGTTTTAATTTTACTCTAAAATTATATTACCACAATACCTTGTTTATCACTTTTTCTTTAAAAAGTCCTTACAAATGAACTTTAAAAATCACAATTTTTTGCAAATGTCACTAATTCACAGTGATCTTAAAATTCTCATGGTTGGATCGTTAAAAAATAGAACTAGAAAAATGGATTAGTACAAATTATTGTTAAAATAGGGGTTTTTCCTTATAAAATCACGTCAAATGAATTTTAAAAATCACAATTTTTTTCACACATGACTAATTTGCAGTGATAATGAGATTCGTATGGTTAAATCGTTCAAAAAAATTTTTCTCAAAAAATAAAGTCCAACCCTAGTAACCCTAAATATAACCCCTAAACTACAACCATAAGTTGTGGAAGCTAAGTTGTTAAAGATGGTGAATAATTTTTTTAAAAAAAATTTATTTGTAAGTGCATAATTTTGTTTTGGAACTACGCGCACTAATATACAACGAGTTTAACAAAATAAATAAAAAAGGTTGAAATTATTTTGTAATAAATAAGGGTTAAAGTCAAATTAATAGTTGACCGTTAAATTAATTAATCAAATAAATTTATTAAATTTTAAATATTCTGGAATAAGATTTAAAAATATTGATTTTGACTCCCATCTGATTCGATTGTCGAAATTCTATTTCAAAATTATAGAATCATGAATCAGGAACGAAAACTAATTTAGGGGTTAAAATCAAATTACTAGGTGACCTTTAAATTACTTAATCAAATAAATTTATTATTTTTCTTAAAACTTTGGAATAAAATTTAAAAAGATTGATCCTGACTCCCGTACGGTTTGATCGTCGAAATTCTTTTCAAAATAATCGAATCAAGAATCGGGAACGAGAACTAGTTTAGTGGTTAAAGTCAAATTACTAGTTGACCGTTAAATTACCCAAACAAAAAAATATATTATTTTTTAAAAAAATTGGAATAACATTTAAAAAGATTGATCTTGACTTCCGTACGGTTAGATCGTCGAAATTCTATTTCAAAATGATCGAATCAAGAATCGGGAACGAAAACTAGTTTAGGGATTAAAGTCAAATTACTAGTTGACCGTTTAATTACAAAATCAAATAAATTTTTAAAATTTTTAAAATTTTAGTATATGATTTAATAAGATTGATCTTGACTCCCGTATGGTTCATCGTCGAAATTCTATTTCAAAATGATCGAATCAAGAATCGGGAACGAAAACTAGTTTAGAGATTAAAGTCAAATTACTAGTTGACCGTTTAATTACATAATCAAATAAATTTTTAAAATTTTTAAACTTTTAGTATATGATTTAAAAAGATTGATCTTGACTTCCGTACGGTTCGATCATCGAAATTCTATTTCAAAATGATCGAATCAAGAATCGGGAACGAAAACTAGTTTAGGGATTAAAGTCAAATTACTAGTTGACCGTTTAGTTACATAATCAAATAAAATTTTAAAATTTTAGTATATGATTTAAAAAGATTGATTTTGACTCCCGTATGGTTCATCGTCGAAATTCAATTTCAAAATAATGGAATCAAGAATCGGGAACGAAAACTAATTTAGAGGTTAAAGTCAAATAACTAGTTGACCTTTAAATTAACTAATCAAATAAATTTATTATTTTTTTAAAATTTTGGAATAACATTTAAAAAGATTGATATTGATTCTCGTACGGCTCGATCGTCGAAACTCTATTTCAAAATAATCGAATCAAGAATCCGGAACGAAAACTAGTTTAGTGGTTAAAGTCGAATTACTAGTTGACCGTTAAATTACACAACCAAATTTTTTTATTATTTTTTAAAAATTTTGGAATAACATTTAAAAAGATTGATCTTGACTTCCGTACAGTTCGATCGTCGAAATTCTATTTCAAAATGATCGAATCAAGAATCGTGAACGAAAACTGGTTTAGTGGTTAAAGTCAAATTACTTGTTGACCGTTAAATTAGCTAATCAAATAAATTTATTATTTTTTTAAAATTTTGTAATAACATTTAAAAATATTGATCTTGACTCCAGTATGGTTCGATCGTCGAAATTCTACTTCAAAATATTCGAATCAAGAATCGGGAACGAAAACTAGTTTAGGGATTAAAGTCAAATTACTAGTTGACCGTTGAATTAGCTAATCAAATAAATTTATTATTTTTTAAAATTTTGGAATAACATTAAAAAAGATTGATCTTGACTCCCGTACGGTTCGATCGTCGAAATTCTATTTCAAAATAATTAAATCAAGAATCGAGAACGAAAACTAGTTTAGGGGTTAAAGTCAAAGTACTAGTTGACCGTTAAATTACCTAATCAAATAAATTTATTATTTTTTTTAAAATTTTGGAATATCATTGAAAAAGATTGATCTTGACTCCGTACGGTTCGATCGTTGAAATTTTATTTCAAAATAATCGAATCAAGAATCCGAAACGAAAGCTAGTTTAGGGGTTAAAGTAAAAAATAAAATAAAATTAGTGAATCTAGTGTGACATGCATCACAAAAATAGTGAGTATTAATATTTGCGTTTTTATGTATTTTAATTCGAATTTTATCTTTTTTCCTATTTTTTATTTAAATTTTTAATGTAATTCACAAATTTTTATTTTTATTTAGTAGATAAGATTTTAATTTTTTGCACAGCTCATTTCCTACCGATCATCGGTAGGAAATGTCCACCGACACGTCAACCAATCAGAAGCCGCCAAGTAGACATTTGCTGGTGAATAGGTAAGGCATTTCCTACCGCCTACACGCGGTAGGAAATGCTACACATAAAGCTACACTGCCACATGGCACTTGGGGCACACAACACTCATTTCCTACCGATGTCGGTAGGAAATGTGTCACTCATTTCCAACCGTAGTGAGACGGTAGAAATGGTATGAGTGAAACGACGTCGTTTCATTGCGGCCGAACATTGACGTGGCCTTGCGGGTCCCACTCGACTCATTTCCTACTAACTTCGGTAGGAAATGTGGAGGCATTTCCTACCGGCTATGGGTCCGGTAGGAAATAATCGTTTGACTTGAAAAACGGTAGGAAATGGTCGGTAGGAAATGCGTCGGTAGGAAATAAACGGTAGGAAAAGGCCGTTTTTCTTGTAGTGATATATGTTTTTTGTGATATTTTAAGAAAATGAGAGATTTTAATTTAAATTTTTATAAAAGATGAAATGTTTTAGTTGAAAAGGTAAACGGTTAGTTATTAATTAATATAATATGTTTATTTTATTTTATTTAAATAAAATTGTTCGTGATATTATTTCAAAATAGTAGGTTTCGATTAGAAAAAAATAAAATAGGTAACGTATTTTAGCTGAAAAAGGTAATTGACTAATTATTACTAATTATAATATTATCATTTAATTTAATTAAATAGAACTCACTATAGTATTTTGAGAAAGAGATATTTTAATTAGATAGAATGCAAAAGATAATATGTTTTATCTGAAAATGGGAATTGATTAGTTACTTAAAAATAGAAGATATAACATGTTTCACATAAAAAAGAAAATTTATTAGTTAGTGGTACTTATAGTATTATTTTATTCAAATATATTAGTTAGTGGTACTTATAATATTATTTTATTCAATTAAGTAGAATTATGGATCAAAAAAGAAGTTACTATAAATAAGGGAGGGACTAAAGTGCAAGTGCCAAATATAAGTACCGATTATCTTTAAAATTATATGATTTTTTTCTTTAATTTGAATTAAATTTTTTAAGACATGAAGTTCATGGTTTTAAATTTTTAAATGATATGATTTGATAATGATTACATAAATGTTGCCCGTGATATTTCTAGAAAATGAGGAATTTTAGTTAGAAAATATAGAAAAGATGATACGTTTTAAGTAAAAAAAATGGTGCTCGATTAATTATTAGTAATTAAATATAAAAGAAAATTGATTAGTTATTAAAGCTAACATGTTTTGCATGAAACGTGAAATTGATTATTTATTAGTAATTATAAAGAATTAAGTAAGGGTAATTAAGTAATACTATAAATTATTAAGTGAGGGTAATTAATTAATAATTATAAAAAATGGAGTAAGGGTAATTAGGTAAAAACATAAAGTACCATACCGACCGACCAAACTTTCAATATTTCGGTTATTATAATATAGTATTACTAGTTTAAAACCCGTGCGGTGCACAAATTTTCTTTAATATTATATGATTTTTTCAATAATTTGAATGAATTTTTTATGCTATGAATTTGTAAGCTCAATTTTTAAATTATATAATTTGATAATTATATATATATATATATATATATATATATATGGTAATCATTTAGTTATTAGTAATTATAATATTATTACTTTATTTCATTAATAAGAACGACCATATTTTTGGAAAAAAAAAGGTTTTAGATAGGAAAGTTAGAAAAGATAACAACTGAAAAATGTAATTGCTTGGTTATTATTTAGGAGAAGTGTTGGGTAAACCTGCGTGTAATATTTTGAGAAATGATTGTGTTTTGTGGATAATGAGGTACAAAAAATCAAGTTTGAAAATGATAGGAAAATATTATCTTTTAGTTGTAAAAGGTAATCAGTTAGTTATTATTAATTATAATATTATTAGTTTATTTCATTAATTAGAGCGACCATATTTTTGGAAAGAAGAGATTTTAGTTAGAAAAGTTAAAAGCTGAAAAAGGTAATAATTGGTTAGTTAGTATTATTTAGGAGAATTGTTGGGAAGAGCTGCGTGTTATATTTTGAGAAAACATTGTATTTTGTTTTTTTATAATTAAGTAAAATAATTAAGAATTTGAAAATGAGATATTTTAATAAGAAAATATAGAAAAGATATTTTCTTTTAGCTGTAAAAGGTAATCAGTTAATTATTAGTAATTATAATATTATTAGTTTATTTCATTAATTAGAACGATCATATTTTTGGAAAGAATAGATTTTAGTTAGAAAAGTTAATAGCTGAAAAAAGTAATTGGTTAGTTATTATTTAGGAAAATTGTTGGGAAGAGCTTGGGTGTAATATTTTGAGAAAAAATTGTATATTGTTTTTTTATAATTAAGTAAAATAATTAAGAATAACAAAATAAATAAGGTAAGTACCGTAACATATCAAAACTTTTAAAGTTTCGCCTTTTTTAATATAGTATTGATAATATGGTATATAGACTTAGTGATTATATTTATTTTCAATGATATAAGTTTGACATTTTAATATTTTCATCTAGACCGGGATTATTGATATTATTGCAACTTTCTTTAACCCAAGCAATTTAAAGCCCATTTGATATTGCTATTACAGATAAACTTATTTTTTTGAAGTAGATAAAAATTTGTTTGTTAAACTTTAAAATCAACTTTTTTGAAAGCATTTTTGACTAAAAACTGTTTTTAGAGAAAGTAAATTCCCCATTTTGAAAAAAAGTTGTTTTTCAACTTTTGTGGAAAACAACCATTGATTTTAACATCAAATCTAAACAAAGACATTATTTACAATTTTTCGCAACATCACCTATTTTATCAACACACATTTTAACTAGCAATACCAAACAAAGCGTAATAAATCTCCTGAGAGTATGCTCCTAGGAGATCAGGTGAAACTATCGATAACCAGGATCAATCACCTGTTGCAGTAGAGTAACTAGGGTGTTTGAACTAAGCATGGAGAGAGCCTCAGAGGGGATGGAAGTTACCTTGATACCACATCTAACCAGTTTTTTTACCGAAGAAATGATGTTTTTGGTCTAAATTTGGTAATGACCATCATACAAAATTAGTGATGCAAGACATACAATAAGCTCAAGTATTTTTTTTTAGAGAAAAGGACCCTGAGATTAATCTCAGGTAACTTTCCTAAGATTTCATTTAAAATTTATTGGACCCGTAGGGCTAATTAATAAAATTTTAAACAAATCTTGTATTTACAAAAATGCCCATCCATATTTGTATATAAAATTATACTATGTTAGGGAACTTACCTGAGATATATCTCAGGCTCTCTACTCTTTTTTTTTTTTTTTTTTTTTATCTTTTAAAGAAACTACAATTGTGCTACAAACAGCCAACAACATGTTGGTGCAGTGGTTAAGCCATTGGCCTCCTTTGAAGGAGGTCAGGGGTTCGACTCCTGCGTGTGCGTGAGTTTCTTAGTTTGTATTAGGTTTCCTTTCTGCATTTTGTATTTCTGTAAGCTACCCTCCTCAGACACCACTTTGAGTGGTATTATAACTGAGTAAGCTAAGTTTTAATTGTGCTACAAACACTAACTACTAAAGCATGTGGTCTAAATTTGGTACTATTATAAAACATTAGTGATCTTCTGCATTCTCCTCGAAGCGTTTTGCATTGCTGGCATGGTGTCCTCAACTTTAACAGAGGTGGTTCTCTTTTGGCTTAAAAGTTCCACAGAGCTGTGAAACCTGAATAAACACCTGGTGAAAATTTAAGCAACGTCTTTTTTTTTTACTAGCAAGTGTTGAATACATGATCTAGTGTTTCCAAAAAAACATAAATATTTTCTTTTAAAACATGAATTCCTTGACTATGATAGAGAGACAAATACTTGTACAATTATTTATATTCAATCTTATAATAACAAATAAGCTAAAGACATTTTAGTAAAGCTGAAAAGATTTTGTGTCGTGTACGTTGTGGCTGGACACGAAATTAAATTGTGTATCCAAAACTGTAACACGAACACGACATGGGTTGAACATTACCCGACACAAAACGAAACTAAACTACACGAACTTTTTCATGTACCATTCATGTACACGAAACCAAACGAAACAAAATGACACTGAGACAAATAGAAACGATGCATGAATTTTTTAAAGTCGACATTAATTAAAGATTCAAATTTTAAATTTTAGAGTCTGAACAGAAGTCATAATAAAAGGTACTGAAATTAAAAGACAATGTTGTTGTTCATCTTCACTTCCTCCACAAGCATCTGCAAAGTCACTCTACCAATCAACGATGATCTGCAAAAGTGCAACTACAAGTTAAACTGGGTTAGTTTCTAAAATATCAAATGGGTTAATGTCTCCGTATGATTATCAAATGGAAGTACAAAGGCATTAACACATTTTGTCAAAGCACTACAAGAAACTTGTACAACCACATTAATTTAACAATGCACGTAGTAGCCTCTCCAGGATAATCTCTATAAACCAGTAACAACATTTATAAGGCAAACCTTGACAGAAAAACCACATATTACAGTGTGGTTTAACATGCTGAAATTCCAGAGTTAACCAAATGAACTCCCAACTAACACTACATATTTAATAACGAGAAGGGAAACACGTTGCCTAATACTGCACCATTCCTTAGCGCAAAACTGAACAGTCATGCTTCTGTTCTAACTTGAAAAATTGGGGAGAATTAAACCAATAATAACAATCATAAATATCCTAACAAGTTAACGAGAAAAAAGTTATCGAAAATTGAAACCCTTACGAGAAAAGGTAATTTTAAAGGACAATAAGGGAGAGACGGAGAGTTGTGATAAAAGTATAGGAGGTGAAAATATTGTAAAACCATAAGTCATGACTTGGTGGGAAAACTTGGAGACAAGAAAACTCAAGCAATGACCATAATGGTGGAACAGGAGAGACAGTTTGTATCTCGAAAACGGATGAAACAAGAATCATTCTGCAATTATACTTTAAGATAAGTCATGATTTAATATTCTTATTCATGAATAATATTATTGCGAGTTCTCAGAATGCCTACTATAGACATTTCATTTTCTTGGTAAACTTGATGTTTTGGATTTTGAATGTATAAAATCATATATTCTACGGGTACCACAAAGAGCAAGCCAACGCAATGTTAAAATTGTTCATTTCTATAATTTTCAAGTAAATGCAAAAAAGATTCAATTTTAAATGGATCGAATATTCAGATAAAAATATGTATAAATGTATGCTGAATTTTAAATTTGAGACTAGAGATGCATCTAGCCAGTTATCAATTAATCATAAACAAACTTCAAATTTACATATTTTAAATGAAAGTTAAGAAAGATAGACAAAAATTGGTTAATTTTAAAATTATTTAGTTGTAAAATACAACTAATATTGGAGTTAAAATTTGATTTTAACACCAAGATTCACTTTTTTGGTATTAAATTATAGAAATAGTTATAACCATCTAGCATTGGACTTGCTCCAACAAAGCTTTCTAAAAGATCATTTAGCACCACTAAAAGGATATACAATCCCTATTCGAGAAACTGTGAAGTTGATCATTTTAGCACCCAAATACAGTATGTAAACGGCATACATATACATGGACAAAAAGATGATGAAGTCACAAAATAACTTGCGCCGGCCGCAGGAGAGACTTAATGAAAGGGCAAGTACACTGATATTTGTTTGAGCTTTTACATACAGACTGAGCTCGCATTGTATCTGTTAGGTTTTAACCCAATATGATGTTACGGGTTTGGGTAGATAATTAGATACCAAATATGATTAGAATTTTGTAGGTAATTAGAAACCAAATATGAATATGCTTGTATGGTAACTTGGTGGCTAAGTTTGTGATGACTATATATACATAGTCATATTGTATTTGTTTGATGTGTGAAAGCTTAAGAGATGTAGTCTTAAGTATTGTTTGGGAGATGCTTGAGCATTGTTGGCTCAAGTATCGGGGTTGGGACACCGTTAAGGTGTTATTGTTTTGATGTATTATTGATTGGATTAATAATACAAGTTTGGGACGTGGGTGTTTCCCCGTCGAGTATTTGTGTATTTTTTGTTTCGCGCTTTGGTGAATCTTGTCAACAAATCGATTGGTTATGTATGTGTTTTGCATTTGAGTTTGTGAATCTCGGATTGTGTACGTAAGTCCCCTAACCTAACAGTAATTAAACTAGACAATTGACAATTGGCCAATTTTTTCTATTTTTTACTATTTTCGGTTTGTGAGGCTAAAAGTACATACAAAGCAGACTTCTATGGTTGATATATACAGGCAAACAGCTGATCCTTTTCGTTATGTACTCGTCAGTCATGAAATATTGTAGATCTTGAGACAATTGCAAAGCCTATTATAATTTTCTGTGTTGGATTTTAGTGGACACTTGAGCTCCTGCAGCATAGTTCATAGTCAATAATATATCCACATGTCAAATTTTAACTAACATGTTGACAAGTTACATTTACTGTACCTGCTCATGGCAGATGGCATACCAATCTTAGTAACTCCTGTATGTGCTGGAATATGCTTCGGTTTGAGGCATGTAGCTTTTCCTTGTGATGGTTTTTTCAGCTGCGCCACCAACTTTAGAAAATGATTCACATTCTTATACTAACAAATGATTCAAGTAACTAGAATTGCTGGCTCATTTCAAGTAAATTAAGATTGCATGACAGTACATTAGGTCAGTGTAAGTAACCATTCACACCTCGGTTTTCTGTTGGAACGAAGCCAATTTGTTCTCTTTTGTGTCCTTAAATTAAATAAGACAAGTAATCAGAAGATTGAAAAAAAAGTTAATAAGACATGAATCAATTCAACATTAGTAGGACTAGAACCTTTGACAATGTACAAGTAGGGCGGGGCAATTTTGGTTGTGGTCCAGTGCTTGGTCGAATTTCAGATGTCAAAGTGAGCTATATAGAGCATAGAAGCCAAATGTGAGTCATGAAAGGGCTTAAAAACACAAATATAAATAAACAATTGTAGACAATAGAATTCAAGATAGAGTATAATTTACAAGTAAAGTTGTTGAAAGAGTTGCAGTGATTTGTAAAATGCAAACTGATAGATATCTTTCTTTTTGGTTTAAGTGAAATTGAGAGAGAAAGACAAACATAACAAACTAAGTTTGGCAGAGGTGAAACTTCTCCAGAATTCACCATGCTAAATAGCTCTACAGGCGGATCATGTTGAACCCTTTGTTCTGTATGAAGATGAGATTCCTGTACAAAACCAGAACTTATTCATGCTGTCACAAGTTCATAACTTGATGCAAATTTAAAATATTTAATTTTATATATAGAAATATTTAAATCTGGCATACCGTGGAAACTGTCCTTTCTTTCTTGTTATTTCAAAAATCTCCATTGTCTCCTTTACTGGAAAAGATATGCATTGTGGGACAATATATTACCTTCAAAATTGCTATTCAACATATTCACTGACAAAGTCCTATGCACGATGTGGTACCTTCTTTTTCAGGGGTAGAGCTTTAAATTTGTGAACTAAATCACATCCCTCTTGCTTAGGAGCGTTGATTACGTGTGTTCTGCAATAAGTGGGATTTTAATAACATCAAGTCAAAATGTAATATGATAAATTTTCCAAATACACAAGAACACTGTGCGAAAACCTTCAACGATAACCCATTACAACGTTGTAACAAGTATATGGTTTTATTTTACCTTCTGAGATTATTGTTGCTACACTACAAGAAAACCATTTCTACCAACGGAATCTGCAACGAAAATGTTTCCGTTGGCATTTACCAACAAATATTCCCAACAGATCACAGATATTTACCAACGGAATTTTCTGTTAATTACCTTCATATTAGTAACGGAATAACAACGGTTTATTTACTAACGGATTGTTCATTCTGTTGGTAGTTGGTTGGTAATTTGTTGGCAATCCGTTACTATACATTCTGTTACTAATCCGTTACAAAAGTAGATTGGTTATTTTTTTCATTCCGGTACGAATCCATTGCAATTGTAGATCGGTTAAAGTTATATCTGTTGTTAATCCCTTGGTAATGAGTTAAAATTAATTACTAACATATTGTCAACAGATTGATGTATTCCGTTGGTAATCCGTTGGCAAGCCGTGAGTATCCAATGGTAATTAGTTAAGTATTTACAAAAATGATTAGGCTTCCAACCAAATTAATTTTTTATTTTTTAAAAATTTGGGAATATCATTATATAAGATATATCCTGACATCCGTATCGTTGGATCGTCGAGAAATATTTTTAAAAAATATAAACATCCGTGACAATGCAGTAGTTACGAGTATTAGTCAATGTAGTAGTGTTCTACTAAGATCCCAACCAAATTAATTATTTATTTTTTTAATATTTGGCTATATCACTATATTAGATATATCTTGACATCCATATGGTTGAATCATCGAGAAATATTTTTTTAAAAAATATAAACAACAATCGGTGATAAAGCACTAGTTACGAGTACTAGTCAATACAGTAGTGTTCTACTAAGATCTCCAACCAAATTAATTTTTTAGTTTTTGAAAATTTGGGAATATTTTTATATTCGATATACCTTGACATCCGTATGGTTGGATCATCGAGAAATATTTTTAAGAAAATAAAAACAACAATCAGTGACAAAGCACTAGTTACGAGTATGAGTCAATACAGTAGTGTTCTACTAAGATCCCCAACTAAATTAATATTTTTTTTAAAAAAAATTGGGAATATCATTATATTCGATATACCTTGACATCCGTACGGTTGGATCGTCGAGAAATATTTTTAAAAAATAGAAACAACAATCAGTGATAAAGCACTAGTTACGAGTACTATTCAATACAGTAGTGTTCTACTAAAATCTCCAACCAAATTAATTTTTTATTTTTCGAAAATTTGGGAATATCATTATATTCGATATACCTTGACATTCGTACGTTTGGATCTGAAGGGTTTCGAGCATCAAACGTAGCGGAATTAAACGCGAAAAAGAATAAAAATCGAAACCCTACCGTAGGATCCATGCAAAAACATGATATTTAATTCGGAGTTAGATGATTACCTTATGAAGTTTTACAAATTGATGAAAGATGGAGGTCCAAAGCCATCACCTTGACATCCGTACATTTGGATCTGAAGGATTTCGAGCATCAAACATAGCGGAATTAAACGCGAAAAAGAATAAAAATCGAAACCCTACCGTAGGATCCATGCAAAAATATGATATTTAATTCGGAGTTAGATGATTACCTTATGAAGCTTTACAAATTGATGAAAGATGGAGGTCCAAAGCCATCACCACGCAGCCCTCTTCGAGAACTACGTTGCTAAAGTAATCCACACGAACGCTTGATCGTCCAACGATCACCGGAGCCAGTACTAGCCGAAGAACCTGCCTCTCTCTCTCTCTCTAGCCTCCCACACGTTTTTGAGTAGCTAGGGTTTTTCTCTAAAAATGAATTGCAAAAAGTGCAGCCCTAAACAATACATCATAATGTATTTATAGGGAAGAGATATTGGGCTTCTCCAAACCCATTCTGATTTGGTTTTATTATTAAATTTGAATTCTATTTAACTTTAATTAAGACCAGCTCAATTAATCAAATATGCAATTTCGAATTTAATGATTTAATTTAAATTCGTAATTTAAATTAAAACTCCTTTTAAACGTTCTAAGTGTGTAACCCTTTAGGTTATTAGTACGTTGGCAATAATTTTAATATCCAAAAATAAAATTATAAACAATGAGCGGCATCTAGTAATACATCATTGCTACCCAAGTAATAATAATAATTGGTGATCCAATTAAATCTTTCGTGATTAATGTTTCCGTGTAATATAATCCCTTTAACCAAATATTATAGATTAAACTCGAGGCATGTTTATAGTCATCCTCTTCAACATTTAATCCAGGTTTCCTTGATCAATGAGTAGATTATTAAAACAAATCAATATTTGAGAATGGGCATGCATTTTCATTGTCTCACTCAATCAAGAGGCCAATAATATCTCTCCTAATAATATGAGGGTTAAATCCTATATCTATCATTCATATTTCTCATACGACTCATAATATACCCGATGTCCACTTTTATCATCACCCGGTCAAAGTTAACTTTTAATGTAATCAAAGTATATTAATCCTCGTATAGAAATAAAATGATCTCAAGTCTAAGGATCATTACACCATTATCGCTGTGAGTCTTTCTAATGACATTATCAACATGTAGAATCTCACCGTGGGTCACATCCAGTGCCATGTAAAATATTATATGCATCTATGTTCTTGACTTTAGTATCATTATATCTATGACCAATGAGATGTGGTCATCTGTCAACAAACATACTAATCTTTATGCATTATAATTGTCCCATATAAAAATTGCTGATATTTAGGGAATATAAACACTATTTATATAATCTCAGTTTTAAGTCACGTACTTAAAGATATAGAATACGTGTTATATATTCCAAGGACATTTATTACTCAAACATTTATATCGCAGTGAATAAAGACATAATAAATCAACATAGAATAATCGTTGAAACATAATCATTTAATAACAAAATAGTCTTTCCTAGAAGCACAATAACATTGTCTCCAGGACACTAACACTATCAATCTCCCACTTGAACTAGAGCCAATCGCCCATGTATCTAATATCCATGGAACTAGTGTGACCTTCGTGCTTCTGCTGTGACAAAGCCTTAGTCAGTGGGTCCGCAACATTATCATTAGTACGCACTTTACATATATGTATATCTCCTCTCTCGTTAATCTCTTGAAGAAGGTGATATCTTCTATGTATATTCTTTGCCTTGGAATGGGACCTTGGTTCCTTAGTCTGCGTAATGGCTCTATTGTTATCGCAATACAGATCAACTGGATCTACGATCGATGGAACCACATCAAGTCCAGTAATAAATTTCCGAATCCAAACAGCCTCTTTGGCTACTTCACTGTCAGCAATATACTCAACTTCCATTGTAGAATCAGCTACTGTCTCTTCCTTCAAACTTTTCCAGCTTACAACACCTCCATTTAGAAAAAACACGAATCTAGATTGAGACACAGTATCGTCCCTATCTGTGTGGAAACTAACATCAGTGTAACATCTTACAACTAGCTTCCCATCTCCTCCGTATATCAAGAACGAATATTCTTGTGTTGGGTTTCAACCCAATATGATGTTATGGGATTGGATGGTTTAAGATATATATTGGTAAGATAATAATTGTATGTGTAGACAATTATTATATATGGTATGTCTTGATCACTAAGTTGGGTAATTAGGTGCCAAGAATTGGAAGGCTTGTATAACAAGTATGGTAAGACTTGTATAACAAGTATGGTAAGTCTTGGTGGCTAAGTTTTGGATGGTTATATATACATAATCATATTATGTTTTGATATGTATGTGAAAGCTTAAGAGATGTAGTCTTAAGTATTGTTTGGGAGATGCTTGAGCATTGTTGGCTTAAGTATCAGACTGGGACACCGTTAAGGTGTTATTGTTTTGATGTATTATTGATTATTGATTGGATTAATAACACAAGTTTGGGACGTGGGTGTTTCCATGTCAAATATTGTTTGGTGTTCTTGTTTTGCTTTTACTTATTGATGATAGAAGTATAAGTAATACTTCAATAGTGTTTTACCGTGCTTTGGTGGATCTTGTTAACTAATCGACTGATTGTGTGTTTACTCTGTATTGTGTATGTCCCCTAACCTAACATCTTGATAGCTATCCAGTGACCCTCAACTGGATTAGACCGGTATCTGCTCGTCATGCTTAAAGCATACGAGACATCAGGACGAGTACATATCATTGCATACATTATAGAACCCATTGCTGAAGCATATGGTACTTTACTCATACGGTCCTTACCATCTGATTATTTAGGACAGTTTTCTTTTGAGATTGTTATCCCATAAGACATTGAGACATAGCCCCTTTTAGCCTCTTGCATCCCAAAACGATGCAACACCTTGACAATATATGTATTCTGACTTAAGCCGATTAATCTCTTAGATCTATCTCTATAGATCCTGATCCATAAAATATAAGTAGCATCGCCTAAGTCTTTCATCGAGAAACTTTTTCCCAACCAAGTCTTCACATCCTGTAAAGAAGGAATATCATTCCCTAGTAAAATGTCATCAACATATAATACTAGGAATGCCACATGCCTCCCACTAACCTTCTTGTAAACACACGGCTCATCTTCATTTTGTATGAAGCCAGACACTTTGACTGTTTCATTAAAAGAATGTTCCATCTCGTAGAGGCCTTGTAACAGCCCCAGATCCGGGGTCAGGGATCCGGTCGTTATAGACTCAATTTCCATCCACAAAACCAACATAATTTAAATTACAACCATGTGACCCAAAACAACAACATAAAAACACACCAGTTATAGTCCCAGAGATGAAATCGGAGTAACTATCAAATATTATTAATCACGAGTTTGAGTTATTACAACCCAAAAGAATTTAACTTACATAATCTTTGCCATCCATTTACATAAGTTATATGGATAAATATATCCGATGCTTAAAAGCGGAAAACTAGCCTACCAATAGCTTCCTCCTCAGCAGTGGTAGCTACATCAGCGGGTAACTCTCTGACGACTCCCACGCTCTTGCGCTAAGTGTGCCTTGGACGGCTATCTTCTCTAGCTGTTGTTGTGATATAATAAAATAAATCAAGGGTGAGCAATAGCCCACCAATAATAATGTATACTGAACAATAATATATACAACAGTTCAAAAGTATTTTTCAAACCATATGCCATGCATTAACGAACATAGTGCCAATATAATATAAACGATGAAGTTACAAGGTAACTCAAAATATATCTTTCGTAGAAATATCTGCTATGCAAAAATATGAGCTAGATATCATCACATCTCATAAAAAGGAAATTACAGGAAAAATATGCAATCCCAATCTTGAACACTTTTCAACCCTGCCAACACTGATGATGTTGCAGAAAATTTCTAACTTTGAAAGATGAACTAATACTGGAGCATTGACGCGCCAGAAGCCATAATATTTACGATGATCAATCGCATGTTATCCTTCCCATATTTGTTCTCTACATTTAGAAGGAAGCACCGACGGATTTACTTGTTTACCGCCCTCAGGAACCCCCCCCCCCCCCCCGGGCCAACGGTTGGGCCATTGCTGGACCGGCGCCACTCAGCCACTTACACGGCTCCTAGTTCGAATAACATCCATGACTCTGAAACGTAAAGTTCATCCCCCTTTCCCCAAGTATAATACTTGTTGATAAGACTCCACAAAGTAGTCGTATCTAGTTGGAAAGGAAAACTCACCAATATTTCCCAACAGTTGCTTGTTAATGGAAACAGACTTGTTCCAATCATTTTACCCCTCGAATGATGAGGAAGTAACAAAAGAGTCAATCGATGAATAGCAACTCAGTTGCGAGTGAAAGAATAACTTCACAATATTTATGACCGGGAAGTCAAATAAAATAAATAACAATTCTCAAGCTAGGTTCCCTTATAATTTGGAAGATAGATTTGAATGAAAAATAGAATTTGTAAGAACCTTCCTTGATAATAATAATAATAATAATAATAATAATAATAATAATAATAATAATAATAATAATAATAGTAATAAGACTCTGAAATGATTTACATAATATCTGGAGGTCGAAAATAATATTTGAATAAAATGAATCATTCTAGAAACAAGTTAAAAGAATTAAATAAATATTTCAAGAATATTTATTAAATCATGAATATTTAAAGAATATTCTTAATATAAAATATTGCTCAAAATAACCCTTGAATAAGTATGAGAATATTCATTAAATAAATAATTTCTCGAATGAATATTCCAATAATATCCGATAATTTAATCAACCTTAAATGAATATTCAAGATAATATTCATTAAAGAAATAAAACTAAAATGAATATTCAAAATAATATTCATTAAATAAATCATTCCTCAAATAAATATTCAAATGACATTCCTCGAATAATTTCCATGTACTTAATACGTATGGAAATATGAATAATGTTCATAAATAACATCCCTCAAATAATCTGTCACTGGAATCCCTCCGGGTTTCCATGACTATCTCTATATTACAAAATACAGACTCCCGGTCTTCATTAAAAGAATGAGATCATATGCCCTTCACTAAGGGTCTTAGCAATATCCGGCTTATAATTTGTATATCTTGTATCTAACTTATAAGCCAACATCAATCAGGGAACAAGTATCACAATGTAAATTTGAAAGTAGGCATGCATGCTATAGCATATGTATAACAACATTCAATTATATATATTATCACAACAACAGTTCCAAAGTATTGGAAACTTGCCTGGTAGTCGAGTAGGGGTAGCGTGTCCTGGGTCAGCTCGGTGATCTATAAACAATCAAAGTATTCGGGATTAATCAATTAATGTTTTTGAAAGGCTAAGTATATACTTAACTTAGATTAAGACACGTTTTCAAGTTATCTCGTTATACACCCTCTAGTGTAACTCTTTTTATCACCGTTATGACCCGACATTTGTTCGTTATTAAGGCTCGTCACTACACTTACCCTTGGTAGGTACTTATGCCACAAAAGTGCTAAAGTCGGTCGTTTACTAAAAGAGATTGTACCTCGAGGTTTATTGATCGTTTTCTAAGTGATGTTCCATAGTTATAACCACTTGTTCTTTTTAGGGGTTCATTCGTACTTAACCCTGATTCGAACATTTTTATAAAATCGAAAAACGATCCGTTTGACATGAGGTTTTCTCTCACACCTTCCTTATGATCTCTAATATTTAATTATCAAGATTCGCCACTGAATTATTAATATTGTGGGGGTTCAATTTCAGTTACGAATTCGCATTTATGGTTTCGAACCACTTTTACAAATTTGACCATAACTCCTAAACCGTAAGTCCGTTTGCTTCAATTCTTGCGCCAAAATGATCTATGACTCGAGATCTACATGGGTATGTCATTTATTCATCAAGGACAGAAACTCATCTCAACTGTTATGCACGAATTTTAAGGGTTTAACAAAATTTCGGGATTACGACGGCTATAAATCGAACGTTTCTAAATTTATAGCATCACAACCAAGCCACACCGGGCATACCATCAATCTTACACACATAATACTCTTAACAGTCCAAGAACACTTACTTCATCATCATATTCATCATCTCTCTTAGATCAATAAAGCTAACTACATAATCATGCTTTCATGCTTGTATTAACATCATAATCATAACTAATCTAAAATCATTCAATAATCATCAAAACTTAAACTAAGAGCTAGGGTTTCTTGAGATGATTACCTTCCTTGGAGTATTTAATAGCCTTAACAAACCTTGGTTAGCCCTTGTATAGCCTTAATACAACTTAGATCAACCAAAGAAAACAAGAAAACAACATTAGTTCTAGAAAGTTACTATTCACCCTAGACTTTGATGATTTATTTGAAAATGGAAAAAGTGGAGTTTGAAGCTAAGATTCTAGGATAGCTTGTATATAAAATGTAGTACTCACCATAAAAATTTAGAGATCAAACAATGGTTGGAAGCTTGATTTGTGTTCTTGAATTAAGAGGAAAGCCGAATTGGAGAGATGGAGAGAGTTTGGTGTTTGCTTTGCTTCTCTTGCACTCATCTAGCATAAAGTGATGTATTATGATAATACCTTGGCATAAAGTAGCTTTATTAAAGGGATTATGTCATGGATGATGTATTTTGGATGGACAAGTGTTGATGTTTTAGTGATAAGATGAGAAGGTTATGCTAAGTACTAGTTTGATTCTAATGTTGTTAGTTCCTCTTGTAACTAACTTAGTTACTTGATCATATCCTCTTGCACATGCATGCATCTTGGTCCTTTGCTTGATTCTTTGTCCGGTTATTGCTCATTTTCATTGATCGTTCGGAGGAATATCTCAAGCATTTCTACTTAGGGTTTTACCGGAAACCTTCTTAATATTTATACTACCATTCTCAATACTCCTTAATAATTCTTGAATTTAAATCCCTTACATCTTTATATTAAATCCTTAAATCATTCAGTATCGAGGGAAACCTCGGAGGAAATAAAAGAGCTATTTTCTGAATCTGATATCTATCGGTCATTAATACGAACTCAAAAATCCGTTCTGAATACTCCTATATAGCGTCATTTGATAATATTCCAATTTCCATCGAAAACACTATTCATTGCTTATTTCCTCTTTAATTCTTATAATTAGAAAAATGTCCTTGCGTTTTCCCGAGCGTTCCTTAACCCTTTTACGGAACCACTGGACTTATAATAGATATCGATTTGGATGACATGAGAATAACCTTCCTTCTTGGAATTTATCATATCTTACTTATCCAGGAGATAGATTATTCTTATCTAAGTTGTCAACCAATTGTATTGTTCATGGCATATAAACATTTGAATCCAAATCCATTAAATATTCATTCATCGGAACCACAATTACACTTATACTCCATTACATAATAAAAGTTTTAATTCCTACCAAAAATCTGGGTTCTTACAGTCTCCCCTCCTTAAAAGGATTTCGTCCCGGAATCAGGTAGGAAACAATTGGGTACTTGGTTGTCATTTGGCTTTCCAGTTCCCGAGTTGATCCTTAAACATTCTAATCCTTTCTCAGCACAT
This sequence comes from Saposhnikovia divaricata, assembly GCA_036435485.1. Taxonomy (NCBI): domain Eukaryota; kingdom Viridiplantae; phylum Streptophyta; class Magnoliopsida; order Apiales; family Apiaceae; genus Saposhnikovia; species Saposhnikovia divaricata. The sequence continues at coordinate 59,864,415 of CM071599.1, read as the reverse complement.
CTACTGGTGCTACAATACAACCTTTATCATTTTTATTCAATTTTGCTACTTTTCGTACAACACTCTATCCGGATTATGCTCTTACTCAATCATATACTATTATCCTTATTGGTATCTGCAGTGACTTTGGTATCACTATCGTGCTGCGAATTCGGAGATAACCTCACTCGCACTATGCATTTCCTGATCGCTTTAATCTTCACAATCTCGATCAATACATAGAAGTGGAAAGATTTATTGAGAGATCACTATGTTCAATGAACATTTGTTATATTGTATAGTTAGTACAGAAGGGGGCCAGCCTTTAGTACTTGACAAGCAATTAAACAGGTTATGGTATTCCACTTAGACTTCTATCACACAGAAAGATAGTCACGTAGCAGTACCTCCCCTCCTTAAAGGGTTTTTCTTCTCAATTCATAAAGAAGATTAATAAAAGAGAAGAAAAGAAAAGAATTTCAAAGAATTAAATAAAATTTTCATGATTGCAAAATATCATACTTAGAATTGACCTCTGAACTATAGAGGTTCATCAGAGAAGAAAAATAATCGTATTCGTATCAAATACTACTTTATCGTAACCTCACGTGTCAACATGTCCTTACTGCTCCGTCCGTCATTCTATGGACCTATACTCTTGTTCAATCCTAGCAACACTCACTTTTGGAAATCCTTTAACCTCTCAGGTTAAATCTTAGATTTTTTGCTCGACATCATTCTTACTGATATTCCACGCCACGCTACTAGCTTTTTCATATCCATAATACTAACACTATCAGGTTGTCATCCCGAGAATTCGTTAGAAAGCCCATTCATCAATATATTCATAACATTCCTTGCTTCCTATTCCATAATTACTTTTCCAATCTTTTCTTTATCGACCACATCCTTCTTATTATCTGATCATTCTTCATTTCTGTTATTTATCTCCACTATCATCTCACTATTGAGATGTTGTTAATAGTATTTTTGTTGTTTGTTCGCAGGGAAGGACTGAATGTAATATCAAGTTCAAGTATCATATCTCTCACAATTTAACAATTTAGAAGTGTAGAAGAATGTTTGGTTTGTTTATAAACTAAATTAGACTAATTATCAATCGAGAATAAAATATATGAGGAAAATAATCCAAGAACTGGGGTTCTTCACTTGGTTTCAATGCACATTCAATATATATGTGACATCTACGTTCTTACTCTGCTGAAAACAATTCTTCTAAGGTTATAATGTTCTCTTTCAAGATACAATATAGTGTCTACAACTACACCTTTATTGTCACTTCCGTGATACAATCAAAGTACAATCATTAACTATTACGCACCAAGAATTATAAGTCTCACAACTCTCCTATTAATCTTCCAATCAAATATTCGAGTTATGTCTGTTAAATCTTGTACTAAAATCGCAACTCCTCTTCCAAGTTATTACAATCCCTAAAATCCAATCAAAGGTTCATGACTCCCCTAATTGTATTAAGCCCTCAATAACAGATCAACAAAGCAAGAAAATCACAGATAATTAAACATACATGAATACCAAGGAATGCTACCCAATCCTCAGATTAGAGATTTAGTTACACATAATTAAGGAAGAAAACAAAACACACAAATTAATAGAAGAACTCATAAATATAAGAATATAGAAAAAACCTTTAATCTTCAATCTTCAAAGAAAATAATAGTTCTCCAGAAAAATCCCTAAAAGCTGCGCACAAAATTGGATCTCTCTAATAATGAACCCCGTTTTTCCCATCCCTAGATGTGTTTATATAGATACTCCTAATCTTGCCCAACAAGCAATTACCTTCTATTACAATTAGAATTTAAAGAAGGTACCAAAACTGCCCAAAATACAATTAGAATTAGAAAAAGGGCAAAACAGTAAACTCATGGCCTTCTTTTATAAGAAAACGTGCGCGACTTTAATCATCACATTCCTTGCACGTGCTTTCTATCCCAGGTTGTAGAAAATCTCTCAAGCTTCGCGTGGGCAGTAATATTGCTGAAAACGGACTTCTAGAACTCCAGATATGGCCAAAATAGTATAAGCTGCGCAGCCTTCCCGGAAAATCCGAATTTTAATCAAATAAATCTCCAAAAACAATAGAAGCATCAACTTTAATCAACATTCTCGTAAATCTGCAGAACTAAGCAAAACACATCAAAACTACAACATCTTGAGTCCAAAACAATCAATTTAAGCCGAACTGAGGCATTCCAAGTGGATATAAAATCCACTTATCAGATGTCCTTTGTACTTGGTATTTCCCTATTGGTACCCCGTCACATGTACCCAATAAGCATTACATTCTTGGGGTCAAACTTTCCTTTGTTCAACCATCTAAATTCTCACTTTCTCGATCCATGAGTCTTCTTATTACTCAATCAGTCTATTCCAAATTTCCTCGAGTTCTCCCAACTTAAAGGGAGTTAATCTGTATGTCGTTTATACTTTCAATTTCAACTTTCCGTTGTGACCAACAACCTTTTCCATATACTTTTCTAGCTTCATTGCTGGGGTTTCTCAGGAGTCCACATATCTAACTCCCTTATTGTTCCTCAACTTTATTTCCTTTATATCCTCAACTCTACATTTCTTTCATCAGTCATCTTGTTTCTATTTCGACTATAATCTCTTTATGAACCATCATAGCAGTATCATTTATTCCAGGCATCGCGTCATTCCAAAATTAAACCATCCGAAATGAACCTTGACGATTTCTCTAACTTAGATCCAATACAATCTATTTCTGTTTTTCACTCCGACATCTCCACGGTCGTTATCACCTAATTTCTCATAAGAAGCACCACTATATTAATGTAGTCCACTGTTGAATAACTATCGTTTGTCATTGACTTAGTGCTTTGATAGCTAATCATACGGGTTTCATAATTATTAGATCAAAACCCTCTAGGAAGACAAAATAATCCCTATTCCTTATCCATAGGAATACTTCGTGAACTTGATGTAGATATTAATGAAGCAAATAAAATTGTAGAAGAGTTTCAAGCATAGCGACTATGACAAGCTGATGGAATTATTAATCACATGTCTTCAGTAAAAGACTGGAAACTTAATGGTTTACTTAGTCGATTCAGGAATCGGATATACTTAAGACGATATCAGGAATCGGATCTTTAGTTAACTTATTATAGTCGATTCTTGCACAATCATCAGAAGGAATGTAAATTCCTCCACTCCAATATGACCTTCAAGGTCCTTCCCAATATCATTATGTTTCTTTGGTATGAGCATTTATAATTACTCTTTTATGCTTAAAATGTCAGCCACCTCATTGGCCTTTCCTGAAAATAATAATTTCTTGTAATCAATGTTCTCTAGATCTATTCCAACGCAAATTTTTCTACCTCATTCCCATCACTATTGGATGAAAGCATTCTCCCTTAAGCTCTGCTGAAGGAGAAAAGTATCTATCAGTCTTTTTCCATAAGTCATTGCTTCCACCTTTCTGTGTGATCCTTATCACGGTTACTCCTAATTATACCTAGGATATTTCTTCTCTTAGTTCTTTCTTGTTTTAGGATAATCTCAACCTTTATTTGGTTCAATCCATACTTCCTCATTGTCTCACACATGCCTCACCTGACATTATTATTATTATTGTCGTACATTCCTTATAAGAATTCCATTTTTGAAACTCGGAATATTACCATTTTTCCTTATAAGGTTTCTTAGGTCATCTTCATCATTCCTCCTGTATTTTCTAGGTACAGGGTATATCAAAATATCACCAATCAATCCTATAACAATTCTGTTTACGTACCTTTTGAAACTCCTTCCAATGAATTCTTAAAGGTTATTGTTGCCTTGGTTTATATTATCTGAATTCACAATGTCTTTAGTAGGGTGATGCCATCCTTTGTGCATTCCCTGGGTTCGTCTTAAATTATGGATATTCTATCCTCAATTCTATTTTCAAGAAAAACTTACACCCTTTAATCAGATCACATATCCTTAATAAGGGTCTCTTTTCACTCGTTCTCATCTTGATAATCTATAGGTTGCTTAATGCTAGCCTTTTCTTTCGAATTGATGTCAGTCTACATAACCTTCCGAAAGACAACATATGTCTATCCGCTCTTCTTACAGAATTTGGTAATAGTAGCAAGGATGTTCTGGAAGATATTGATCCTGTTCAACGTGATTCCCTTAGTACTTATTACTCTTCTTGAGGATACTAAGTTTTAGTTAACATTTTTACATCATACTGCACCATCACTAACAATCTTCATATACCTTCACTAATCACTTTCCTCAGTCATAGGACATCCATGGTATTTATAAAATCCTATCATCATGTAGCCCAATTCACTTTACTTCTCTTTCTAGTTCATAAGCTGGTCAATCATATATTCCTGAATCACTTCACTTATATCAAAAGTTCTCGCGGTTGGCGCTTGGTCAGAAGTGTTGGGACAATCAGATCTTGGCACTGCGATTTTTGATAAAATAAATTAACAAGTACGAATAGAAAAGTCACCTTGTTAACGGTTGATTCCATGCTCTTCTATTGTATTCCCAAATTCCCTTGAGCGAAGTGTGGCCTTCGTCTTCTCAAGTTAACCTCTCCTCTTGCTCCTAGGTGGCTGCAAAATTTTTTCGACCACCCTTGCAAGAAGAGAATAAGAATATATATATAGGGCTACAATAGGGATCATGGACAATTAGGTTGGGCCTTCTAATTACATCTTGGGCATAGCCCAATGTAATTAAATATTAATTCAATCCACTAAAGAATTAATATTTGCACTACCTTTCCTAATACCATAATTCAATTAATTAATTCGGTTCCAATATTATTTGCTTATTAAATTCCCCATGTTTAAAATATCACATGTCCATTAATTAAATAAATTACTGATAATTCATTTAATTAATATCTTTTATCCTTGATCATCCACTCAACCTTTATTTAATTATGCCGGAATAAATCCACCTGCAGGGTTTCACATAATAAATCTTTTTGAGCTTTCAAGGGGACATCATTAACCCGAATATTATCAGGACATGGATTCCTTCAATAAATAATATTCACCATATATATTATTTCATCACCCAAAATATAATGAAATAAATCAAAAGAATTATTTCATATATAAATCAAAGCATGTAAGTAATATATACGTGTCAATTACTATATCTGGATTAAGAACCTAAGCATTAATAATAACATAGAATCTTAGTTCACCTTCTTAATCAGTATAAAGGAACAATTCTAAATTTGATCCTGTTCAATATACACAAAGTATACTAGTATTATTTAATAGTCAATATAAACTATTCTAAATAATACTACAACCATACCAGTGGATTGTCCAATACCACCTGTGCTGTGAACCTTATTATATTATATAAACCGTATTTAACAATCTAATATTCTGTATCCAATTTGATACTAGATTGTCCACAATATATAATATTAGACAGCATGTAAACATTTAAATGATTCTCAATAAAACTGGGCCAGAAATAAATGTATATACTGTAAATAAATATTTTCAGTATACACCAACAATCTCCCACTTATACTCAAAATATTCTATGAGTATATCAGTGTTTATTTAATCCACTATTACACAAAAAAAACTATGTCTCCATCCATCTGACTCCTATCGCTTCCACATGCTTGTCAAAAACTTTGGCTGGCAAACTCTTTGTGAAAGGATCTGCCTGGTTGTCTCCTGATGATATGTGAGCCACAACTATATCTCCTCGCTTTACGATTCCTCGTATGAGATGATACTTACGTTCAATATATTTAGCTGCTTTGTGGTCTCACGGTTCCTTCGAATTTGCCACAGCACCAGTGTTATCACAATACACTGTCAAGCTCCTAGGCAAGTTAGGTACCACATCCAAGTCCATAAGAAAGTTCCTGAACCATACAGCCTCCTTTGCAGCCTCAGAGGCCGCCACGTACTCGGCTTCCATGGTAGAGTCTGCAATGCATTTTTGCTTTACACTCCTCCATATAACGGCTCCACCTCCCAAAGTAAAAACATATCCTGAGGTTGATTTCCTCTTATCCCTATCTGATTGAAAATCTGAATCAGTATATCCCAAAGGAAATAGATCTGAGGCCTTGTAAATTAACATATACTCCTTAGTCCTTCTCAGGTACTTGAGTATAGTTTTTACTGCACTCCAATGTTCCTGACCTGGGTTCGACTGATATCTACTAACCATGCCTACAGCAAAGCAGATGTCAGGCCTCGTACATAACATAGCATACATTAAGCTTCCACATGCCGAAGCATAAGGAACTGCTTTCATGCTCTCTATATCCTTAGGTGTCGAAGGACACTGCTCCTTAGATAGAGCCACTCCATGCTTAAAAGGTAGAAAACCTTTCTTAGAGTTCTGCATGTTAAAATGAGCTAATACTTCATCAATGTAGGGCTCTTGAGATAAAGCCAACATCCTTTTCTTGCGATCCCTTATTACTTTGATCCCAAGGATGTATGCCGCTTCACCTAAGTCCTTCATTTCAAATTTTTTGAACAACCATGCCTTTACTGATGACAACATCTTAACATTGTTTCCAATGAGTAAAATGTCATCCACATACAGTACTAGAAAAACCACTACATTACCCTCACTTCTCTTATACACACATAATTCGCTTGGACTTTGATCAAATCCATATGACTGGACTGCCTGATCAAAACGAATATTCCAGTCCTTAGAAGCTTGTTTTAGTCCATAAATAGACCTCTTAAGCTTACAAACAAGATGCTCTTGGCCTTCTTTAATAAATCCTTTTGGTTGTTACATATAGATGGTTTCCTCTAGACTTCCATTAAGGAAAGCTGTCTTGACATCCATTTGCCAAATCTCATAATCGAGATGAGCTGTTATAGATAAAAGAATCCGGATCGACTTAAGCATAACAACCAGCGAAAAGGTTTCCTCATAATCGATCCTTTCTTTCTGAGTATACCCTTTCGCAACAAGTCGTGCTTTCCAGGCTTTCACCTTTTTGTCAGATCCTCTTTTCTTCTTGTAGATCCACATACATCCAATGGGTTTTACACCTTTGGGTGGTTCCACGAGCTCCCAAACTTGATTGGAATACATAGATTCCATCTCAGATTCCATTGCCTTTTGCCATAGATCTGCATCTTTATCTAGAATTGCCTCTTCGTATGTCCTCGGATCCTCATCATGTTCGCCAGAGACCAAGTTCGAGGACTCTCCTAAAAACATGAATCTATCTGGTTGTTGAACAACCCTCCCACTACGACGAGGCACTGGTGCAATATTAGTGTTAAGTTGTGCATTTTCTTGTGGCTGTTCTACTTGTACTATTGGCACTTGGGGATTATCTGTCCCTCCCACTAGTTCCTCTAAACGATACTACTCATGGGTTTATGGTTCATTATATAATCTTCTTCTAAGAATCTAGCATTGGAGCTAACAATGATATCTCGATCCCTAGGACTATAAAATGAATAACCTTTCGTTCCCATGGGATAGCCTACAAACAGCCTTACTTCTGTACGAGATTCTAACTTGGTCGCGTTCTTGTTCAGCACATGTGCTGGACAACCCCAAATCCGAATATGTCTTAGACTTGGTTTGCTGCCAGTCCACAATTCTATTGGAGTCTTGGGAACCGACTTAGAAGGTACCAAGTTCAGAAGGTAAGCCGCTGTTTCTATAGCATATCCCCAAAACGACTTGGGTAAATCCGAATAACTCATCATCGATCTAACACTCTCTAAAAGAGTATGATTCCTTCTCTCTGCTACACCATTCTGCTGAGGTGTGCCAGGTGCAGACAACTGGGATGTGATCCCATTTTCTGATAAATATTCTCTAAATTCTCCAAGCAAGTATTCGCCACCACGATCTGATCGTAGTGACTTGATACATTTTCCAAGATGTCGCTTCTCCGCACTTGCTTTGTACTCTTTGAATTTTTCAAAGCACTCAGACCTACGGCGCAACAAATAAATGTACCCATATCTAGAATAATCGTCAATGAAAGTGACAAAATACTCATAACCTCCTCTTGCTTGGATACTCATAGGTCCACATAAATCAGTATGAACCAATTCTAACACTTCTTTGGCTCTATTCCTCTTTGCTTTAAAAGGCCTATTAGTCATCTTACCTTCCAAGTAGGATTCACAAACTGGAAATGGCTCCACTGCCAACGAGCCTAATGGCCCATCTACTTCCAGTCTTAGAATCCTCCTCAAGTTAATATGACCTAATCTTAAGTGCCAAAGATATGTTTGGTTCAATTCTGAAGGTTTCTTTCTTTTATTTGAGCTAGAAAGAATGTTATTAGTTTCCTTATGTTGCAGCATTGGTTGTATAGGATTAATAATATATAAATTGTCTTGCAATGTACCAGAACATATAACTCGTTTATTCATCATAATAGAAACATTACGATCCAAACAAACATTATAACCATTTATGGCAAGTTTAGAAACCGAAATTAAATTACTTCTAAACGAAGGTACATAAAGACAATTGTTCAAAACCAAAATCCTATCATCGCCAAAAGATAATGTAATTATTCCAACTGCAACTACTGCTACTTTCGTAGCATCTCTCATGAACACATATATCTCGCCATCTCTAAGCATTCTGGATTGCTGGAACCCCTGCATAGAGTTACAAACATGGTCAGTGGCTCCTGTGTAACACCCCCAGATCCGGGGTCAGGGATCTGGTGGTTACGGTCTTACATCCATTCATAATACTTGACTTGAGTCCACAATAAATAAATCACATGCTGTGACCCCACAATAATTACCACTCAAACACACAACAGTTATAGTCCCAGAGATGAAATTGAAATAACTCTTACATTAAGGGTTTACGAATAAAAGTTATTACAATCCCAAAAGGATAACATCATAGGTTTAAAAGTTTTGCCGTTGATTACATTAATTATACATATAGTTAAACAGGAAACAAAAGCTGTCTAACTATGCTACCTCAGCAATGGCGGCTAGCATCTCAGCGGGTAGTCCGGTGGGTCGGGTAACCTGCTTGCGCCGAGTGCGCCTGACGCGAGCCATCTGTCCTAGCTGTTGTTGTGACATAATATGAACAAAGCAAGGGTGAGCGAAAGCCCACCAACAAATATATAACTGAACGATAATTTAAAACAGTTCAAAGCTATCTTTTAAACCATATGCCATGCATTTACGGAAATGATGCCAGTATAATATGAACGATGAAGTTACAAGGTAACTGAAAGTATTTGTTTGAAGAAATATCTGCTACATCAAAGTAAGCGAGATATTCTTATTGTTATTAAGAAGAGGAACTTGCAAGAAAAGGTTGCAATTCCAGTTATGACACTTTTCCAACTCTGCCAACAGTAATCATGTTGCAGGAAATAAATAAATTTGGATGATGAACCAATGATGGAGTATTAACCGCGCCCGCTGTTCCAATCTTGATGATCAGTCGAGATCGTACAGCTCAATTTAGATTTACTACCGGTAGAAGGAAGAACTGACGGCTTTACTTGTATACCGCCTTACTAGCTCTCCCCGGCCAACGGTTGGGCCAAAGGGGATGGACCGGCGCTACTCGGCCTCTTACACGACTCCTAGTTCAAAAAGAATTCATGATTCTGAATGTAACGTTCGTCCCCCTTTCCCCAAGCATAATACTTGTTGATAAGACTCCACAAAGTAGTCGTATCTAATTGGAAAGGAAAATTTACCAATAGCTCCCAAGCTATTACTTGGTAACGGATATCAACTTGTTCCAGTAATCTTACCCCTCGAAAGATGAGAAGGTAAGCAACGACTTAATAAGTCAACAGCACCCGAGTTGCGAGTGAAGGGAATACTTTATGACCGGGAAGTCGACAAGATAAATAACATTTTTCCAAGTAAGGTTCCCTTATTATTAAGGAGATAGACTCAAAGATGAATGATGTCTGGGAACCTTTCTTGATATAAGATTAATAATAATATGACTTCGAAATATTTTCTGTAATAATCGAAGAAGATAAACCTTATCGAGATTATTTTAAGTATGGAATAAATATTCAGAGAATATTTATTGAGTTGAAATATTGAAAGAATATTTGGGAATATGAAAGAATATCTTTAATCATAGTATTTCTCAAAATAATCCCTGAAGAAATATCAGGAGTATATTTATTGAATAAATAAATATTTAAATGAATATTCAAAACAACATTCATTAATTAATTAGACCTGAAAAGAATATTTAAGGTAATATTCATAATTAATTAGGAATTTAAATGAATATTCAAAAGTAATATTCATTTAATAAATAATATCCTAAATGAATATCAAGTAATATTCATTTAGTAATCCAAGCCTTAAGGAATATTCGAGATAATATTCGATAATTAAATCAAGCTTCAGATGAATATTAAAATAATATTCATCAAGTATTTAATATCTTAAATGAATATTCAAAAGTAATATTTATTTAATAAAATAATAATCTAAAAGAATATCCAAATAATATTCATTTAATAGACTCATCTGTAGAAGAATATTCGAAATAATAGTCGATAATCAATTCGACTCTGAATGAATATTGAGAAATATTACTCGTTGAATAGTTACGTTCAAATAATTATTTGAAATAAGGATCATTAAATAAATAATCTCGAACGAATATTCAAATAATATTCGTCGCTTGAATAATAGAAAATATTTACTTAAATACTTTCTTCCGAGGTAATCTCGATATATCAAGGAATATTGACTCCCGATCTATATATGATTAATGAGAGGTATACGCCCTTCTATGAGGGTCTTACAATAACCGGCTTATAACTGATATATAACTATCTAGCTTATAAGCCAACAATAACATTCAGGGAACAAGTATATCAATTCAACTTGAAAGTAGGCATGCATGCAATGGCATATGTATATCAGCAATCATATATATATATTTATTCAATCACAACAACAGCCTAAAAGAAGGGAATTGAAACTTGCCTGGTAGTCGAGTACGGTAAGGGGTAGTGGTAGCGGGTCCCGGTTCAGCATGGTGATCTATAAATAGCCAAGGCATTCGGGATTAATCACTTAACATATAAAAGTTAAGTTATACTTAAATCGAAACACGTTCTCGAGTTATCTCGTTATACCCCTTTTAGTGGATTACTTATTATCACTGATCCGACCCGACATTCGTTCGTTAACACGACATGTCACTGCACTTATACTTGGGACATACTTAAGTCATATGAGTTCTAAGGTTGATCGTTACGAACCAATATTTTACTCCGAGTTTTATCGCCCGTTTTCTAAGTGTTTTACCAAAGTTATAAAAGAGTCGTCTTTTAGGGGTTCGTTCGCGTTTAACCTTGACTCGAACATTTTTAATAAATCGAAAAATGCTCTTTTTGACATACGGTTTTCTTTCACACCTTCCTTCTTACCCCTAGTATTTATTTACCAAGATTCGCCATGACGTTACACAGCTTACGAGGGTTCAATTTCAGTTACGAACTTTCGTTTACGGATTCGAACTACTTTTAGTAATTTGGTCATAAATCCTAAACCGTAAGTCCGTTTCACGTGATCTTTATATCAAAACGAAGCTTAGAGCATTACCTATCCTATCATGGCAGATAAGGTCTCTGGACAGTAGGGGTTCGACATGGAAAATGGCATACAAAACATGGTATTGTAAAATCGGGCATTATAACGGCTGTAAATCGAATATCTATCAATTTCGAATCTTCCCATACACATAGCATCCAACCCAAACAACATATACATGACTTATATACATGAACTGAGGCCAAGCAATGCCTTTCCGTTCATCTAGCTATTTACATCATTAATCCAAAATCCATACATAATCATGCTTATAACTTTAACATAACCATAACTAAGTTATAACTATCAAAAACATGCTTAAATCTCAAACAAGGGTTAGGGTTTCAAGAGCTTTATACCTTCCTTAGATAGTGATATAGCCTTACTAAGCCTTGTATGGTCCTTAGGAGTGATTATTCTTGCTATACCAACCATGAAAAATCAAGAAAACCAAGTTAGTTCAAGAAGAACACTATTCATGCTCCTCTTGAATGATTTATTTGAAAATGGAAATGGATGAGTTTGAAGCTAAGATTTTGAGGAGATAAGTTTTATGAAATGTAAGACTCACCTTAATTATTTCAAGAACAAAAAATGGTGGGAAGGTTGAGTTTGGATTTGGAATTAAAGGACATAGCCGAATGCTTCTTGTTTGCAAGGGGGGAAGAGAATTGCTTGGTTTCTTTGATTTTTTTTGTGTTTTAATCTCCTTTACTCTCATCCACTTACAACATAATATCTTGTAAAAGTTGCTTTAATAAAGTGGTGAGGTGTTGGATGCTCAAATGGCAAGACATGTGTTGGTTTTGTGGTGGTTAATGCTTAACTAGGTAGTTACTTGCTAAATACTTGGTTCTTCTTCTAAGTTGCTAGTTCCTTGCTTCTAGTTTAGTTACTAGATATTTATACTAGTAGCTTGCACAAGACTCTTGCTTCCTCTGCTGGTTTCTGTGTCCGGTTATTACCCGTTTCGATTTATCGTTCGTGAGAATATTTCACGGATTTCTAATTAGGGTTTACCGGGAATCCTCTTTAATATTAATACTTTCATTCCCCATCTTTCATTCTAACTTTCCATTTTATATTCCTTTAATCCATTCGTTAAATACTTAAGGCTATCAGTGTCCAGGGAACTCTCGGAGAAAATAAAAGTGCGGTTTTTCAGAATCCGACAGCTTTTACATACACTTATTTTCCCCCTGGATCACTAATACGAACTCAGAAATCCGTTCCGAATACTTCTATATAGTGTCGTCTCATATTATTATATACTCCTACTAAAACACTATTCATTCTGTATTCTTTACTTGTTCTCTTAGGGTTGTATAAGTGTCCGTATTCTCTTTCGATCGTTCCTTAACCTTTTTACGGAACTACTGGATTAATCGTTATCGATCTGGATGACAAGAGAGTATTCTCTTGCTTGAAGTTGCCATATCTTATTCCCTTAGAAGATAGATTATTCTTACCTATGTTGTCACCCTTTAGCATTCTTCAAGACATAAACATAATAAAGTCGAATTCCATTCATTCTTTCCCAATTATCAATTATTACATTGTAGCCATATCCACTATTCATTCTTACATCATTAAATACATAAAAGTTTTAATTCCACCAAAAATCAGGGTTCTTACAGTCTCCCCTCCTTAAAAGGATTCCATCCCGGAATCAGTTTGAAAACAAGTGGGGGTACTTCTCTTGCATTGCGCTTTCCAGTTCCCAGGTGGATTCTTCTACATTGTGGTTCTGCCACAAAACTCTGACTAGCTGAATGACCTTGTTTCGGAGCACTTGTTCTTTTCGGTCTATGATTTCCACAGGTTGCTCCACATAGGTCAGGTCTGGTTGCATGTCCACTTGCTCATACTCTACAATATGCTTAGCATCCGGATTATACTTCCTCAGCATCGAAACATGGAACACATTGTGCACCTGCTGTAGATTCGGGGGCAATGCGAGTTCATAAGCTAGTTCCCCAATCCGTCTCAAGATCTCAAATGGTCCAATGTATCTGGGACTCAGCTTTCCTTTCTTCCCAAATCTCATTAAACCTTTCCAAGGTGACACTTTCAAGAACACTAGGTCCCCTACCTCGTATTCCTTGCCTTTCCGAGCTAAGTCGGCATATTTCTTTTGTCGATCCTGGGCTGCTACCAACCGTCCTCTGATTAGATCTACTGCATCTTTAGTTCGTTGGACCACTTCGGGCCCGAGCATCTTTCGCTCTCCAACTTCATCCCAATACAAGGGAGATCGACATTTTCTTCCATAAAGGGCCTCATAAGGTGGCATCCCAATGCTTGAATGATAACTGTTATTATAGGAGAACTCAACCAATGGCAAGTGATCATCCCAACTTCCATTGAAGTCTATCGCGCAGACTCTCAACATATCCTCTAGCGTTTGGATGGTCCTTTCACTTTGCCCATCTGTCTGGGGGTGGTAGGCTGTGCTCATGTTCAGCCGGGTCCCTACACATTCTTGAAAACTCCTCCAAAACCTGGAGTTAAATCTAGGATCTCGATCGGATACTATTGCGACTGGGACTCCATGTCGCGCCACTATCTCTTTTAAGTAGATGTCCACTAGTCTGTCGACCGTGTACCTTTCGTTGATCGGGAGAAAGTGAGCCGATTTCGTCAGTCGATCTATAATTACCCATATGGCATCATGATTAGCCTTGGTCCTTGGTAAACCTACTACGAAATCCATGGCTATATGTTCCCATTTCCATTCTGGAATCTCTAAGGGATGTAGAAGTCCGCTGGGTTTCTGGTGCTCTGCCTTCACTCGTTGGCAGGTCAAGCATCTGCTTACCCACTCTGCTACGTCCTTTTTCATATTGGGCCACCAGTAATACTCCTTCAAATCCCTATACATTTTAGTGCTACCGGGGTGCACTGAGTATCTTGAGTTGTGTGCCTCATTTAAAATCTCATCCTTGAGCTCCTGAACATTTGGGATCCATATCCTGTATGTGTACCTCATGATCCCTTCCTTGTCTCTTTCGCACTTAATTTCCTCCCCGGTCATTAGCTCTTCTGTGGAGTTCTTTTCTTCCTCCATCATCCGTTCCTGGCACAGTCTAATCTTTTCTAACAATGGAGGTTGGATTCTAATTTCCATCAACTTTTCTTGGCCCTCTCCGGGTAACTTAACCTCGATTTCCAACTTCTCAAAATCCTTCACTAGCTCTTTCTCTGAAGTTATCATCTTGAGCTTCTCTTTCCGACTAAGGGCGTCAGCCACCACATTGGCTTTGCCCGGGTGATAGCGAATTTCACAGTCGTAATCCTTGATTAACTCTAACCACCTCCTCTGGCGCATGTTAAGCTCTTTCTGAGTGAAAATGTATTTGAGGCTCTTATGGTCTGTGTAAATCTCGCATTTTTCCCCATAGAGGTAGTGTCTCCAAATCTTTAAAGCGAAGACTATGGCTGCTAGTTCTAGATCATGCGTGGGATATCTGACTTCATAATCCTTCAATTGCCTAGACGCATACGCTATTACCTTGCCGTGCTGCATAAGCACGCATCCCAGTCCTTTATGCGAAGCGTCACTGTAAATCACGAAATCTCCTTTTCCATCAGGTAATGCCAGCACTGGGGCTGTCACCAGCCTCTTCTTTAACTCCTGGAAACTCTTCTCGCATTTCTCAGTCCATTCAAATTTCTCGGTTTTACGGGTAAGTCGAGTTAATGGAGCTGCGAGTTTCGCAAAGTCTTGGACAAATCTCCTGTAATATCCGGCCAGTCCAATGAAACTCCTCACCTCGGTTGGAGTAGTTGGCCGTTCCCAGTTTGAAACTGCTTCTATCTTGGAGGGGTCAACCAACACTCCTTCTCTATTGATCACGTGCCCTAAGAATTGTACCTCATTTTTCCAAAACTCGCACTTGGAGAACTTGGCATATAACTGCTCTTTCCTGAGTATTTCTAAGGTTATCCTTAAATGTTCAGCGTGTTCTGCCTCTGTCATTGAGTAGATGAGAATATCATCAATGAAAACTATCACGAATTTGTCCAAATATTCCTTGAACACTCTATTCATTAGGTCCATGAAGGCTGCTGGGGCGTTGGTCAATCCAAACGACATAACTAAGAACTCATAATGTCCATATCTGGTGCGGAATGCAGTCTTCGGGATATCTTCAGGTTTGATCTTCAGTTGGTGATATCCCGTTCTCAAATCAATCTTAGAGAAGTATTCAGCTCCTCTTAGCTGGTCAAACAAATCGTCTATCCTGGGCAATGGATACTTATTCTTTATGGTTAGCTTATTCAATTCTCTGTAGTCGATACATAACCTCATACTTCCATCTTTCTTCTTAACAAACAACACTGGTGCGCCCCAAGGTGACACACTGGGCCTTATCATGCCCTTATCCAACAATTCCTGTAATTGTTCAGCTAGCTCCTTCATTTCTACTGGGGCTAATCGGTACGGGGCCTTCGAAACTGGCGCCGTCCCCGGGGCTAACTCGATGGCAAACTCAATTACCCTATCAGGTGGTAGTCCGGGAAGATCTTGTGGGAACACGTCCTCGAACTCATTAACTACCAGAATGTCTTGTAATCTTGGCACTTCCTTCTGAGTATCTATAACGTAGGCTAAATAAGCCTCGTTCCCTTTTCGTAACAATCTCTTGGTTTGCGCCATGGTCAGAATTTTCTAGGTCTGTCGCATCCCCTTAAACACTATTTCTTTCTTCCCTGGGGTTTTCAACTTAACCTTTTTCCCTTTACAATCTATCTGCGCATCATTGCGAGACAACCAATCCATACCCAAAATGACATCGAATTCCCCTAGCTTAAAAGGAATTAAATCGACATAGAAGGATCGTCCTCCTATTTCTAGCTTACAATCGGGGTGAATTTGATTAACCGGTACGATTTCCTGATTAGCTATTTCTACTAGTAAGGAATCTCTTAGTTGCTGGGTTTTAAGTTTCAACTTATGCGCAAAATCTCTAGATATAAAAGACTTAGTTGCTCCTGAATCAAATAAGACATTTGCACTGACTGAATTGAGAGAAAAAGTACCTGCTATCACATCTGTGTCCCTCACGGCATCTTGTACTGACATATTGAAAGTCCTAGCAGTTGGTGGCCTATTTGAGGCAACCTTGCTTGCTCCTGATGCTGCTGGTTTGTTCTTTGGGCAATCCTTCCTCATGTGCCCTCGCTGTCCACACTGGAAACAGGTCGTGCTGTTAGGGATGACCGTGGTGCAAGAGGTGGCATAATGCCCAGCTCGCCCACACTTATAACAGTTTATCTGCTTCAGGTTGCACACCCCGGAGTGCCTCTTCCCACAAGTAGCACACAATGGCAATAGAGGTCGAGAAGGGTTGGAACGGGACATTCCTGATTGATGGCCGCCCTGGCTCACACTTACACTAGCAGATGGTTTAAACCCTACATTCCTCCCTGGTAGGGAAACCGCTCCTCGATTAAACTTGGTTGGGGGTTTTCCTCCAGCGGATCTTCCGCCCATACTAACATGCTTTCTCTTTATCCCCCCTTTCTCTCTCTCTCTCTCTGCATCTGATCACTACCAGCCTCCACAATGGTTGCCTTCTGCACCAAGGTAGCGTAATCTGTAATCTCTAAAACAGCCACCCTATTCTGGATCCACTGTTTCAGCCCTTGTTGAAACCTGTTAGCTTTCTTCTCTTCTGTGTCTACAAACTCTGGCACAAATCTTGATAGCTCAGTAAATTTAGCCTCATAGTCAGCCACTGACATATTGTTCTGTTTCAGTTCCAAGAACTTAAGTTCCATCTGGGTTTTCATGAACTGCGGGAAGTACTTCTCCAGGAATAATTGTTTGAACCTTTCCCAGGCTATGACAGCATCAGTCTCCATGTTTTTCTTGGCTTCCCACCAATAATTGGCCTCTCCCTTTAGTAGGTAAGTAGCAAAAACAGTGTTCTGAGCCTCATTGATACTCAGAATCTCAAAAGACTTTTCCATTTCTTTGATCCAGGCCCTCGCCTCAACGGGATCAGCCGATCCGTGGAACTCTGGGGGCTTAAGGGACTTAAAGGCCCTAAAGGAATTTGCCACTGAAGTGTTGTTGCTTGGTGGTGGTTGGGGGTATTGGTTCAAATTCTGCCTAAGTAGATCCATAAACTGGCCCATGGGGTTTCCGCCCTGGTTCTCCCCTTCCTGTTCTACTTCAGTTTCTCCACCCTCTATTTCCCTTTCAAATTCTTCAGAGTACAGGGGTTCATCCTCTGCTCCATACTGGGAATCTTCTTGCTCATTATAGTCCTGATCTTGTTCCTCACTACTTTCACGGTTTTCCTCGTGTTGGTTGTGACTTTCTTGGTCAGTAGATTCGCGGGGGTTAGCCCTAGTGCCCATTCGTCTTGGAGGCATTTTACTGAAAATTTGGAAAGTTATACATTAGGTTCACTGATCTGTTTTAGAGGATTTTTCCTTGCACATTTCTTTACATGATTGGGTTTAAAATCCCACAGTTTTATATCTCATGGCAACTTAATCGAAAAGTAATACATATGCTAATAAACTCGTGATCACATCCCAACAAAATTGTAATGACTGAAATGGAAACAAATATATACCAGGTACCGAAAAGGTACAACATCCGAGTTACAACGATAGTTTAAAGTACAACCATCCTAACAACAACAACAAGTCAAAAGTGAAATATGCTGTCTATCTGTCTAGTCTGCAAAAAGGGAAAACAAGTACAAGAAAACCATCCCTACAAAAGCCGGCACTACTATGTCCGTACATGACTAGACAACTAGACCACTGCATCACTACATCTGAAATCAGCCGTCACGACGAAACATCCTCCGAACCCTCCCCATGGCGATGCGGAAAACCTCCTCAGCCTCTGCTCTGTCTACCCTACCATGCCCATCAGTAGGCAACTGTCCCACCCTCACCCGAGCCCTCAGCTCGATGCGGGTCACAGCCCTATACCCAACTCTGTCACTGATAGTCCTCATGCCCTGCACCCTCATCCGGGCGGCTCTCTCTGCTGCTAACTCACTCCTAGACTCTGCCAACCTGGCATCTGCCACAGACAACTCTCTATAAAGCCCGTTCACAATCAAGTTGTGAACACATACTGGGACTCCTCCTATCGGGGCATGAGGTGGGGTGGATGGCTCAGCTGGAACGGCAGTCTCTGTCTGCTGGGGCTCTGGGGTAAGCTCCTCAAACTCGTCCGGGTAGGGGCTCACAGGTAGTGGTGGTGGGGTAGGGGCTCTCTCAACAGGGAGGAGTGGCACAAAAAGTCCAGAACTCCCTACAGCACCAACTACTGGCTCATCTATATCTCCCTCAACACCCTCATATACCGGCACCACCTGATCCGTGGTCATGTCAGTGTCATCTCCCATAGTCCTGAACTCAGTCACAACCCAATAATCATCATCCTCAACCACTAACTCAGCATCCTGTCCTGTCTGGATCCCCTCCGGGTCCTCCTCCCCCTCAGTCTCAACAACATCTGCGTCAGCATCATCCTGGACCTCCTCAGGGTCCTCCTCCTCAGACTCGATCACATCAGTATCAGCATCAACCTGGACCTTCTCAGCGTCCTCCTCCTCAGGCTCAGTATCATCCTCAGGCAAGTGCTCATAGTATGCTCCCTAGTCCGGAACATGTCCCCATCATGCTGTCTCGCAGCTGCCTCCTGGGCCGACAAGTCGCTCGCCTACACAAGACGAACTATGTTACTATCATGATACTTAAAAAGTTCCCGTAAGGGTTTTAGGTGAACCTGGCAAGGGTTTTTATTATATTATTGAATTTATTATTATATAACGTCGTATCATCTCTTGGGATATATAACTCTCGCTCTGATACCATCTCTGTCACACCCCCAGATCCGGGGTCAGGGATCTGGTGGTTACGGTCTTACATCCATTCATAATACTTGACTTGAGTCCACAATAAATAAATCACATGCTGTGACCCCACAATAATTACCACTCAAACACACAACAGTTATAGTCCTAGAGATGAAATTGAAATAAGTCTTACATTAAGGGTTTACGAATAAAAGTTATTACAATCCCAAAAGGATAACATCATAGGTTTAAAAGTTTTGCCGTTGATTACATTAATTATACATATAGTTAAATAGGAAACAAAAGCTGTCTAACTATGCTACCTCAGCAATGGCGGCTAGCATCTCAGCGGGTAGTCCGGTGGGTCGGGTAACCTGCTTGCGCCGAGTGCGCCTGACGCGAGCCATCTGTCCTAGCTGTTGTTGTGACATAATATGAACAAAGCAAGGGTGAGCGAAAGCCCACCAACAAATATATAACTGAACGATAATTTAAAACAGTTCAAAGCTATCTTTTAAACCATATGCCATGCATTTACGGAAATGATGCCAGTATAATATGAACGATGAAGTTACAAGGTAACTGAAAGTATTTGTTTGAAGAAATATCTGCTACATCAAAGTAAGCGAGATATTCTTATTGTTATTAAGAAGAGGAACTTACAAGAAAAGGTTGCAATTCCAGTTATGACACTTTTCCAACTCTGCCAACAGTAATCATGTTGCAGGAAATAAATAAATTTGGATGATGAACCAATGATGGAGTATTCACCGCGCCCGCTGTTCCAATCTTGATGATCAGTCGAGATCGTACAGCTCAATTTAGATTTACTACCGGTAGAAGGAAGAACTGACGGCTTTACTTGTATACCGCCTTACTAGCTCTCCCCGGCCAACGGTTGGGCCAAAGGGGATGGACCGGCGCTACTCGGCCTCTTACACGACTCCTAGTTCAAAAAGAATTCATGATTCTGAATGTAACGTTCGTCCCCCTTTCCCCAAGCATAATACTTGTTGATAAGACTCCACAAAGTAGTCGTATCTAATTGGAAAGGAAAATTTACCAATAGCTCCCAAGCTATTACTTGGTAACAGATATCAACTTGTTCCAGTAATCTTACCCCTCGAAAGATGAGAAGGTAAGCAACGACTTAATAAGTCAACAGCACCCGAGTTGCGAGTGAAGGGAATACTTTATGACCGGGAAGTCGACAAGATAAATAACATTTTTCCAAGTAAGGTTCCCTTATTATTAAGGAGATAGACTCAAAGATGAATGATGTCTGGGAACCTTTCTTGATATAAGATTAATAATAATATGACTTCGAAATATTTTCTGTAATAATCGAAGAAGATAAACCTTATCGAGATTATTTTAAGTATGGAATAAATATTCAGAGAATATTTATTGAGTTGAAATATTGAAAGAATATTTGGGAATATGAAAGAATATCTTTAATCAGAGTATTTCTCAAAATAATCCCTGAAGAAATATCAGAAGTATATTTATTGAATAAATAAATATTTAAATGAATATTCAAAACAACATTCATTAATTAATTAGACCTGAAAAGAATATTTAAGGTAATATTCATAATTAATTAGGAATTTAAATGAATATTCAAAAGTAATATTCATTTAATAAATAATATCCTAAATGAATATCAAGTAATATTCATTTAGTAATCCAAGCCTTAAGGAATATTCGAGATAATATTCGATAATTAAATCAAGCTTCAGATGAATATTAAAATAATATTCATCAAGTATTTAATATCTTAAATGAATATTCAAAAGTAATATTTATTTAATAAAATAATAATCTAAAAGAATATCCAAATAATATTCATTTAATAGACTCATCTGTAGAAGAATATTCGAAATAATAGTCGATAATCAATTCGACTCTGAATGAATATTGAGAAATATTACTCGTTGAATAGTTACGTTCAAATAATTATTTGAAATAAGGATCATTAAATAAATAATCTCGAACGAATATTCAAATAATATTCGTCGCTTGAATAATAGAAAATATTTACTTAAATACTTTCTTCCGAGGTAATCTCGATATATCAAGGAATATTGACTCCCGATCTATATATGATTAATGAGAGGTATACGCCCTTCTATGAGGGTCTTACAATAACCGGCTTATAACTGATATATAACTATCTAGCTTATAAGCCAACAATAACATTCAGGGAACAAGTATATCAATTCAACTTGAAAGTAGGCATGCATGCAATGGCATATGTATATCAGCAATCATATATATATATTTATTCAATCACAACAACAGCCTAAAAGAAGGGAATTGAAACTTGCCTGGTAGTCGAGTATGGTAAGGGGTAGTGGTAGCGGGTCCCGGTTCAGCCTGGTGATCTATAAATAGCCAAGGCATTCGGGATTAATCACTTAACATATAAAAGTTAAGTTATACTTAAATCGAAACACGTTCTCGAGTTATCTCGTTATACCCCTTTTAGTGGATTACTTATTATCACTGATCCGACCCGACATTCGTTCGTTAACACGACATGTCACTGCACTTATACTTGGGACATACTTAAGTCATATGAGTTCTAAGGTTGATCGTTACGAACCAATATTTTACTCCGAGTTTTATCGCCCGTTTTCTAAGTGTTTTACCAAAGTTATAAAAGAGTCGTCTTTTAGGGGTTCGTTCGCGTTTAACCTTGACTCGAACATTTTTAATAAATCGAAAAATGCTCTTTTTGACATACGGTTTTCTTTCACACCTTCCTTCTTACCCCTAGTATTTATTTACCAAGATTCGCCATGACGTTACACAGCTTACGAGGGTTCAATTTCAGTTACGAACTTTCGTTTACGGATTCGAACTACTTTTAGTAATTTGGTCATAAATCCTAAACCGTAAGTCCGTTTCACGTGATCTTTATATCAAAACGAAGCTTAGAGCATTACCTATCCTATCATGGCAGATAAGGTCTCTGGACAGTAGGGGTTCGACATGGAAAATGGCATACAAAACATGGTATTGTAAAATCGGGCATTATAACGGCTGTAAATCGAATATCTATCAATTTCGAATCTTCCCATACACATAGCATCCAACCCAAACAACATATACATGACTTATATACATGAACTGAGGCCAAGCAATGCCTTTCCGTTCATCTAGCAATTTACATCATTAATCCAAAATCCATACATAATCATGCTTATAACTTTAACATAACCATAACTAAGTTATAACTATCAAAAACATGCTTAAATCTCAAACAAGGGTTAGGGTTTCAAGAGCTTTATACCTTCCTTAGATAGTGATATAGCCTTAATAAGCCTTGTATGGTCCTTAGGAGTGATTATTCTTGCTATACCAACCATGAAAAATCAAGAAAACCAAGTTAGTTCAAGAAGAACACTATTCATGCTCCTCTTGAATGATTTATTTGAAAATGGAAATGGATGAGTTTGAAGCTAAGATTTTGAGGAGATAAGTTTTATGAAATGTAAGACTCACCTTAATTATTTCAAGAACAAACAATGGTGGGAAGGTTGAGTTTGGATTTGGAATTAAAGGACATAGCCGAATGCTTCTTGTTTGCAAGGGGGGAAGAGAATTGCTTGGTTTCTTTGATTTTTTTTGTGTTTTAATCTCCTTTACTCTCATCCACTTACAACATAATATCTTGTAAAAGTTGCTTTAATAAAGTGGTGAGGTGTTGGATGCTCAAATGGCAAGACATGTGTTGGTTTTGTGGTGGTTAATGCTTAACTAGGTAGTTACTTGCTAAGTACTTGGTTCTTCTTCTAAGTTGCTAGTTCCTTGCTTCTAGTTTAGTTACTAGATATTTATACTAGTAGCTTGCACAAGACTCTTCCTTCCTCTGCTGGTTTCTGTGTCCGGTTATTACCCGTTTCGATTTATCGTTCGTGAGAATATTTCACGGATTTCTAATTAGGGTTTACCGGGAATCCTCTTTAATATTAATACTTTCATTCCCCATCTTTCATTCTAACTTTCCATTTTATATTCCTTTAATCCATTCGTTAAATACTTAAGGCTATCAGTGTCCAGGGAACTCTCGGAGAAAATAAAAGTGCGGTTTTTCAGAATCCGACAGCTTTTACATACACTTATTTTCCCCCTGGATCACTAATACGAACTCAGAAATCCGTTCCGAATACTTCTATATAGTGTCGTCTCATATTATTATATACTCCTACTAAAACACTATTCATTCTGTATTCTTTACTTGTTCTCTTAGGGTTGTATAAGTGTCTGTATTCTCTTTCGATCGTTCCTTAACCTTTTTACGGAACTACTGGATTAATCGTTATCGATCTGGATGACATGAGAGTATTCTCTTGCTTGAAGTTGCCATATCTTATTCCCTTAGAAGATAGATTATTCTTACCTATGTTGTCACCCTTTAGCATTCTTCAAGACATAAACATAATAAAGTCGAATTCCATTCATTCTTTCCCAATTATCAATTATTACATTGTAGCCATATCCACTATTCATTCTTACATCATTAAATACATAAAAGTTTTAATTCCACAAAAAATCAGGGTTCTTACATCCTGTATCTGCACACCAAGTGCTTGTAGATATAGCCGCTATATATGTTTCTGTAACTAGAGAAAGAGACATACCAGTATTGTTTGTCTTTTTAGGAAGAGGACAATCCTGTTTCCAGTGACCTGACTGCTTGCACCTGAAGCACTTGCCCTTAGGCTTTTTCACAGCACCTTGAACTCCCACTGCATTAGCAACCTTTCCAGCTTTCTGTGTCTGAACCTTTTTCTTCTTCTTGCCTTTCGGCTTAGAGGAAGAAGCTTTCTCAGCCACATTCACTTGAACATTCTGCTTAAAGAGTCCTTCAGCTGCCTAAAGTTCTGTCAGAAGTTCCGCGAGACTATACATCCTTTTGTTCATGGTGTAATTCAAGCGGAACTGCTCAAAACTTTTGGGCAGACTCATAAGGATGATATCGATCTGGGTTTCCCCATCACTATCAGCACCAGGGATCTCCATCTCATTCAGATGAGACATCATCCTGAGAACATGATCCCTTACAGGTGTTCCTTCAGCCATCTGAGTGTTCATTAAAGCCTTCATTGCTACTTGCCTAGCAGCCCTATTCTGTTCTCCAAAAAGTTCCTTGAGATTAAAGAGCATATCTGAAGCAGTGGCCATAGCCTGATGCTGATGCTGCAAAACACCCGACATTGCTGCCAGAATGTAACATCGCGACATCTCATCAGCCTTAACCCACCACTTATAATACTCCTTCTCACTTTCAAGAGCATCTTCAGCAGGCTGATCTGGCTTGGGTTCATAAATACAAAATTTGTACTCCTCAACAGTCAACACTATGTCCAAATTACGTTTCCATTCAATATAGTTCGGTCTAGTAAGTTTGTTATCCTTAAGTATGGTGAATAGTGGATTAAAGCCCATAATGATCTAATCCTGAGAATCATACATGTAACACATAATCAGAGAGTTGCACAAATCTTAAAACCTATTGGTTTCCTCTAACAATTAATTAAAATTAATGCACTAATATTTAAATACCATAAGTATCTGGTACGCCACGATGGGTGACATATATACCACTTAAATTCGTTTAAATATTACTTCGGTCCTATTACTAAATAATACGCCACGTTAGGGTGGACTATATATTATTTTTCATAGCTAAGTGTATACCATTATTTAAATTCTTAAATTACTCCAACTAAATACATCCGTTTGATATATTAATGGATAATTCCCAGGTCTCGGAGGAGTCACAACGGCCTCGCTTAATACCCAATTCCTAGACAGAATTCTCCATAGTCAACATCAAAAAGAGTATATAATTTTCCTAACGAATTCTATGAAACTTGGTATGTCACGTTAGGGTGATCTATATACCTTTCAATATTCGTTATTTAATTTAAGAATTTTGTTCTAGTAATTTCTTCAACCTTTTAAAATACCGTAAATAGTACGCCACGTTAGGTGATCATATATGCCATCTACATTATTAAAAAGGTTATATTACATACAAAATAATGGAGACCGTGGGATTTAATTCCTAATTAATTCCCTCACCCACTTAGAATTTTTATTTAAAAAATTGAGGAATTTTAAAATTAAATGGGACCTATGTCGTTACAATTATGTCTAACATGCATTCAAAATACACACATAATTTAACAACATATAACATTTAATTAAAGCAATAAATAAAATATCTATGTCCATGTCGTCCAAATTATGTTAAACATGCAATTAAAAATTACACATATAATTAACAACACACATAATAATTATTTAAAGCAATAATTAAAAAATTAAATAGTGGAATTAAAAAATAAAACATAATTTAAATCCACTATTATGGCCCCCAAAATTAATTGTTGCAGCTCCCTGTTTCGAATATTAGCTGCGCACAAAAAAAAACGGAAGCTCCTGCCCCACTTGAATTCCAGCCGAGCCATATTTTTTTTTTCAAACCTGAATAGGAGACTTCCACAGGGGACCCGCCTGTTAATCAAACAACATATTTTTTTGTTTCTTGCCATGACTTTGGTCTCCTGTGCTACGCGAGTGCATAATGACTCCACCTATTACAACTTTGCACCACTTGTGAACTCGGAAATAAACAGCAGCCTACAGTAGTCTCACAGTAGCCTCGCAGCGGATAATTATATTCTTCGGTTTCGATTTTCAGTGGTATATAATTGTTACAAGATACCCGGATTTTTACAAAATCCATCAAACAATTACATAAAAAATAGATCTAATACAAAATTAATTTTACAAAATCTATTAACACGATCAACCCTCGTGTTTTACAACCACGATAAACCACGTGGAAACCAAACAAAAATTAACCACGATTAAACCACGTGGGATCCAAACACATAATTAAAATATACATGGCCATAATAGTGGATAACAACCTGCAAAACATAATTATACAAGCCTACCACTATATACATGCATATATAATTACGACATGGACATCGTATCAAAAATCGCAGAACCATTGAACCTAGCTCTTGATGCCAATTGTTGGGACAATCAGATCTTGGCACTGCGATTTTTGATACAATAAATTAACGAGTACGAATAGAAAAGTCACCTTGTTAATGGTTGATTCCACGCTCTTCTATTGTATTCCCAAATTCCCTTGAGCGAAGTGTGGCCTTCGTCTTCTCAAGTTAACCTCTCTTCTTGCTCCTAGGTGGCTGCAAAATTTTTTCGACCACCCTTGCAAGAAGAGTATAAGAATATATATATATAGGGCTACAATAGGGATGATGGACAATTAGGTTGGGCCTTCTAATTACATCTTGGGCATAGCCCAATGTAATTAAATATTAATTCAATCCACTAAAGAATTAGTATTTGCACTACCTTTCCTAATACCGTAATTTAATTAATTAATTCGGTTCCAATATTATTTGCTTATTAAATTCCCCATGTTTAAAATATCGCATGTCCATTAATTAAATAAATTACTGATAATTCATTTAATTAATATCTTTTATCCTTGATCATCCACTCAACCTTTATTTAATTATTCCGGAATAAATCCACCTGCAGGGTTTCACATAATTAAATCTTTTTGAGCTTTCAAGGGGACATCATTAACCCGAATATTATCAGGACATGGATTCCTTCAATAAATAATATTCACCATATATATTATTTCATCACTCAAAATATAATGAAATAAATCAAAAGAATTATTTCATATATAAATCAAAGCATGTAAGTAATATATACGTGTCAATTACTATATCTGGATTAAGAACCTAAGCATTAATAATAACATAGAATCTTAGTTCACCTTCTTAATCAGTATAAGGGAACAATTCTAAATTTGATCCTGTTCAATATACACAAAGTATACTAGTATTATTTAATAGTCAATATAAACTATTCTAAATAATACTACAACCATACCAGTGGATTGTCCAATACCACCTGTGCTGTGAACCTTATTATATTATATAAACCGTATTTAACAATCTAATATTCTCTATTCCATTTGATACTAGATTTCCACAATATATAATATTAGACAGCATGTAAACATTTAAATGATTCTCAATAAAACTGGGCCAGAAATAAATGTATATACTTTAAATAAATATTTTCAGTATACACCAACAAGAAGCACCCCGCTTTGTCCTTACATTGCTGGTCTAGTCACTTTATAATTCTTTGCCACATGGCCCCACATGGCCGCGCTACAGTATGTGAGTTTAGGGTTAGCTAATGGCATTACTTTTCTAGCAATTGCCGACATATTGCCTCCTTCGTCCATAGCGAAGATGACTTATCTAGGGTAGGTTACGCTTATCAATATGCTTTTTCCGCGTACTCTAAAGCTTTTTCTTTTTGTGTTTGTTCACTACTTTCCTTTACATATCAATTTTAGGTACCAGAGTAGCATAGTCACTCAACTTGAGCACTGCCACTCTTCGTTCATCCCTCTTCCTTGATACCTTCAAAATTTTACTCCATATAAGTCTTAATCGACTTCTCGGTACGGTCTCCGGTCACCTCTCCTTTATTTTTTTTTATCTTTTCAACTTCTCTTATTAATCCGACGTGCTACATAAGCTTAACAATTTTGGCATAATAGCCTTTTCATTTAAGTCAACCCCGGAATTTCTCAGTCCGTTTTGGTCCTTAAATACATTTCCCTTTTACCTTTCAATCTCAACTTCAACGTTTTATCTCTTCAATCAATTGTAATCATCAGGGTCTGTCCACCGACCCATATAGCAGCTACCTTACCCAATCCACAGGGTTCGTTCCAGTTTCTACTCTCTTCAGTGACGTCTTTTGATAATCAGAAGGACAATGTTTGCCAAAATTTGTTGAATTTCTATCCAGAATCAGGGAAATTTTGGTCAATCTATCCACCCACTGGTAACACTAAGAAGATCAATTTTGAAACCTGAAAAACAGTTCTATGAATGTCCAAGTAGGTGGAATCGTAAGCAGTTATAATAACGGAATGATTGACATAAAGTCGGAAGTTTAACCACTGGAAGGACTAAATATATACATCCCATAGAAGGGAAATCAAAAGTTTCAAACTGAAACATGCCACATCCTCCTGATACATATACGTCTTAATAGTCGATACTATCAAATGTCAGTCTACCTAACCACTAGTCTCAGAAGGACCACTACCGTCGGAGTTAGTCGTTCCACAAAATTGGCACTAACAGGGCCATCCGAACCTGGTGAACCGTGCTGTCCGAATACATCCGCAATTACTCTACCGTGCTGCATAAGCACACCACCTAAACCTATATGAGGTGCGTCATAATATATCACAAAGTCTTCTTTCTTCCATTAGGCAATGCCAACGCTGGGTCGCCTCCAATTTCTTCTTTAGCTCCAGGAAGATTTTCTCACATTTTCCTGTTCATTCAAACTTCTTAGTCTTACAAATAAGTCAGGTTACGGGACTGTAATCTTTGTAAAGTCCTGAACAAATATTTGGTAATACCTGGTGAATCTTATGAAATTTCTCACCTTAGTCGGTGTGGTTGGCCTTTCCCAATTGAAACTGCCTTTAACTCGGCGGAGTCGACCAACACTACTCACTATTGATCGCATGTCCTAATAACTGAACTTCATTTAATCAGAATTCGTACTTCGAGATCTTGGCATACACTTGCTCCTTCAGGTTCCATATTAAAACATTCTCCATTACTTCTTAGCCACTGATCGTATTACTTGATCCATTTATAATTCAGCATCGGAGTAAACTTAATGTAATTACTATAATCCATTCAAGTAAAATAAAGAATTTAATATTCCTCTGAATCACATGCATCTAATTCCTGGTTCATTATTCAACTGAGTTGGATTAACCCTATAGTTAGTCTCTGAGAACAGTCTTATTACGAATTTATCATAGACCCACTGGTCTTTTCCTCTTGTAGGTTCTGAGATCATCGTCTCGCTTATTACTTCCTTATATAGCTTTATCCAATCATGCCATCACTTCCCAGGGTCTTTACATTCTAAGTTGATCCATTCGGACAAATGAACATTTCCTTAATAAAACCACCTCATCAATCTCAATTTGACTTCATAAGTTATAACCTATGAAATCTGCCTTCTCATGGAGAATTACTATTGACAATATTCACACTAATCCATTTATCAAATGATATGGCACTTGCTGCCTCTATCTCAATTGCTCATGGAGATTCTGCTCCCCGTCCTATATCGATGTCTTTGATAATCATGCATCATCCTAACTCTTTTCTCATTAGTCTGAAAGTCTCTAAGGATTCTTATCTATCCCCACATAAGTTCTCAAGTAATCCTTCCAAGCCGTCTTACCTGCTGGTACTACATCCGGTAGTCCGACTATGAATCCAATATGCATCTTCAGTTTTCTTAATAATACCTCAATTCTTTACGCTCACTTTTCTGAGCACTATACCTTAGCTCTTATAGTCGTTCTGGTTGCAGCCCTCATTTTCTCAAGGGAAAACTCCTTGTCCTTCACATGATTCACCTCCTTAGCTGGAACCTCCTCCGGGTTCTCAGTAGGGTACTCTATCGAATCTACCAGCCGATCGTCGATCATATAATAAAGCATCATCGTGCTGCTGCTCGTAAGCCTCAAGGTCTTTCACCTTGCTTGTCGATACGATATCGAGCTAAGTTACTATTATGATACTTAAGAGTTCCCATAAGGGTTTTATGTGAACTTGGCAAGAGTTCTTATTATCTTAATGAATTTACTGTTATAACGTCGCCTAATCTCTAGGATATATATAACTCTCGTTCTGATACCATTTCTGTAACAGCCCCAGATCCGAGGTCGGGGATCCGGTCGTTACGGACTTAATTTCCATCCACAAAAACAACATAACTTAAATTACAACCTTGTGACCCAAAACAACAACATAAAAACACACCAGTTATAGTCCCAGCGATGAAATCAAAGTAACTATAAAATATTATTAATCACGAGTTTGAGTTATTACAACCCAAAAGAATATGACTTATATACTCTTTGCCATCCATTTACATAAGTTATATGGATAAATATATCCGATGCTTAAAAGCAAAAAACTATCCAACCAATAGCTTCCTCCTCAACAATGGAAGCTACATCAGCGGGTAACTCTCTGAAGGCTCCCACGCTCTTGCGCCAAGTGTGCCTTGGACGGCTATCTTCTCTAGTTGTTGTTGTGATATAATAAAATAAAGCAAGGGTGAGCAATAGCCCACCAACAATAATGTATAATGAACAATAATATATACAACAGTTCTATAGTATTTTTGAAACCATATGCCATGCATTAACGAACATAGTGCCAATATAATATAAACGATGAAGTTATAAGGTAACTCAAAATATATCTTTCGTAGAAATATCTGCTATGCAAAAATATGAGCCAGATATCATCACATCTCATAAAAAGGAAAAGCAGAAAAAATATGTAATCCCAGTCTTGAACACTTTTCAACCCTGCCAACACTGATGATGTTGCAGAAAATTTCTAACTTTGAAAGATGAACTAATATTGGAGAATTGACGTGCCAGAAGCCATAACATTTACGATGATCAGTCGCATGTTATGCTTCCCATCTTTGTTCACTATATGTAGAAGGAAGCACCGACGGATTTACTTGTCTACCGCCCTCTGGAACCCCCCCCCCCCGGCCAACGGTTGGGCCATTACTGGACCGGCACCACTCGGCCACTTACACGGCTCCTAGTTCGAATAACATCCATGACTCTGAAACGTAAAGTTCGTCCCCCTATCCCCAAGTATAATACTTGTTGATAAGACTCCACAAAGTAGTCGTATCTAGTTTGAAAGGAAAACTCACCAATATTTCCCAAGCAGTTGCTTGTTAATGGATACAGACTTGTTCCGATCATTTTACCCCTCGAATGATGAGGAAGTAACAAAAGATTCAATCGATGAATAGCAACTCAGTTGCAAGTGAAAGAATAAATTCACAATATTTATGACCAGGAAGTCAAATAAAATAAATAACAATTCTCAAGCTAGGTTCCCTTATAATTTGGAAGATAGATTTGAATGAAAAATAGAATTGTGAGAACCTTCCTTGGTAAAAATAATACTAATAATAAGACTCTGAAATGATTTACATAATATCTGGAGGTCGAAAATAATATTTGAATAAAATGAATCATTCTAGAAACAACTTAAAAGAATTAAATAAATATTCCAAGAATATTTATTAAATCATGAATATTTAAAGAATATTCTTAATATAAAATATTGCTCAAAATAACCCTTGAATAAGTATGAGAATATTCATTAAATAAATAATTCCTCGAATGAATAGTCCAATAATATCCGATAATTTAATCAACCTTAAATGAATATTCAAGATAATATTCATTAAAGAAATAAAACTCAAATGAATATTCAAAATAATATTCATCTAAATCAATAGCCTCAAATGAATATTCAAAATAATATTCAATAAATAAATCATTCCTCGAATAAATATTCGAATAACATTCCTCGAATAATTTCCAAGTACTTAATACTTATGAAAATATGAATAATGTTCTTAAATAACATCCCTGAAATAATTTGTCACTGGAATCCCTCCGGGTTTCCATGACTATCTCTATATTACAAAATACAGACTACCGGTCTTCATTAAAAGAATGAGATCATATGCCATTCACTAAAGGTCTTAGCAATATCCAGCTTATAATTAGTATATCTTGTATCTAACTTATAAGCCAACATCAATCATGGAACAAGTATCATAATGTAAATTTGAAAGTAGGCATGCATGCTATGGCATATGTATAACAACATTCAATTATATATATTATCACAACAACAGTTCCAAAGTATTGGAAACTTGCATGGTATTCGAGTAGGGGTAGCGTGTCCTGGGTCAGCTCGGTGATCTATGAAAAATCAAAGTATTCGGGATTAATCACTTAATGCTTTTGAAAGGCTAAGTATATACTTAACTTAGATTAAGACACGTTTTCAAGTTATCTAGTTATACACCCTCTAGTGTAACTCTTTTTATCACCGTTATGACCCGACATTTGTTCGTTATTAAGGCTCGTCATTACACTTATCCTTGGTAGGTACTTATGCCACAAAAGTGCTAAAGTCGGTCGTTTACTAAAAGAGATTGTACCTCGAGGTTTATTGATCGTTTTCTAAGTGATGTTCCATAGTTATAACCACTTGTTCTTTTTAGGGGTTCATTCGTACTTAACCCAGATTCGAACATTTTTATAAAATCGAAAAATGATCCATTTGACATGAGGTTTTCTCTCACACCTTTCTTATGATCTCTAATATTTAATTATCAAGATTCGCCACTGAATTAGTAGTATTATGGGGGTTCAATTTCAGTTACAAATTCGCATTTACGGTTTCGAACCACTTTTACTAATTTGACCATAACTCCTAAACCGTAAGTCCGTTTGCTTCGATTCTTGCGCCAAAACAATCTATTACTCGAGATCTACAAGGGTATGTTATTTATTCATCAAGGACAGAAACTCATCTCAACTGTTATGCACGAATTTTAAGGGTTTAACGAAATTTCGGCATTACGACGGCTATAAATCGAACATTTCTAAATTTATAGCATCACAACCAAACCACACCGGGCATACCATCAGTCTTACACACATAATACTCATCTTAACAGTCCAAGAACACTTAATTCATCATCATATTTATCATCTCTCTTAGATCAATAAAGCTAACTACATAATCATGCATTCATGCTTGTATTAACATCATAATCATAACTAATCTAAAATCATCCAATAATCATCAAAACTTAAACTAAGAGGTTGGGTTTCTTGAGATGATTACCTTCCTTGGAGTATATAATAGCCTTAACAAACCTTGGTTAGCCCTTGTATAACCTTAATACCACTTAGATAAACCAAAGAAAACAAGAAAACAACATTAGTTCTTGAAAGTTACTGTTCACCCTAGACTGATGATTTATTTGAAAATGGAAAAAGTGGAGTTTGAAGCTAACATTTCAAGGATAGCTATGATATGAAATGTAGTACTCACCATAAAAATTTAGAGATCAAACAATGGTTGGAAGCTTGATTTGTGTTCTTGAATTAAGAGGAAAGCCGAATGGGAGAGATGGAGAGAGTTTGGTGTTTTGCTTGGCTTCTCTTGCACTCATCTAGCATAAAGTGATGTATTATGATAATATCTTGGCATAAAGTAGCTTTATTAAAAGGATTATGTCATGGATGATGTATTTTGGATGGACAAGTGTTGATGTTTTAGTGATAAGATGAGAAGGTTATGTTAAGTACTAGTTTGATTCTAATGTTGTTAGTTCCTCTTGTAACTAACTTAGTTACTTGATCATATCCTCTTGCACATGCATGCATCTTGGTCCTCTGCTTGATTCTTTGTCCGGTTATTTCTCATTTTCATTGATCGTTCGGAGGAATATCTCAAGCATTTCTAGTTAGGGTTTTACCGGAAACCTTCTTAATATTTATACTACCATTCTCAATCCTCCTTAATAATTCTTGAATTTAAACCCCTAAATCTTTATATTAAATCCTTAAATCATTCAGTGTCTAGGGAAACCTCGGAGGAAATAAAAGTGCTATTTTTCTGAATCTGATATCGTTTACATACACTTATATTGTTTATCGGTCATTAATATGAACTCAGAAATCCGTTCCGAATACTCCTATATAACGTCGTCTGATAATATTCCAATTTCCATCAAAAACACTATTCATTGCTTATTTCTTCTTTAATTCTTATAATTAAAAAAATGTCCTTGCGCTTTCCTGAACGTTCCTTAACCCTTTTACGGAACCACTCGACTTATAACAGATATCGATTTGGATGACATGAGAATAACCTTCCTCCTTGGAATTTACCATATCTTACTTATCCAGGAGATAGATTATTCTTATCTAAGTTGTCAACCAATTGCATTGTTCATGGCATATAAACATTTGAATCCAAATCCATTAAATATTCATTCATCGGAACCACTGTTACACTTATACTCTATTACATAATAAAATTTTAATTCCTACCAATAATTTGGGTTCTTACAGGCCTTCTTCAATCCATAAATGAATCGTCGCAACTTACAGACCATTCTGGAAAACCTTGGATCAACAAAACCCTCAGGTTGTGTCATGTACACATCCTCTTCTAAGCTCCCATTTAAGAAAGCGGTTTTGACATCCATTTACCAGATTTCATAATCATAATAGGTTGTTATCGCATGCAAAATCCTGATGGATTTGACCATAGCCACCGGTGAGAAAGTTTCATCATAATCAATATCATGAATCTGTTTGAAACCTTTCGCCACTAGTCTTGCTTTGTAGATCTGTAAATTACCATCCATGTCAGTTTTCTTCTCGAAAACCCACTTGCACTCTATGGTTTTTACCCCATCAGGTGGTTCAACCAAAGTCCATACTTGGTTTTCATACATGGAATCCATCTCATATTTCATGGCCTCCAGCCATCTCTTAGAATCTGGACTATTCATAGCATCTTTGTAGGTGAGAGGCTCATCGTCGCCTACAACCGTCCCATCGCCACTTTGAGTCAGGAAAAATCCATAATATCTCTCTGGCTCATGGCGAATTCTACTAGATCTACGAACAACCTTTGTTTTTTGAGTAGTGTTGTTCTCAACATCTTGGGTCACATTCTGCTCATGTTCCAACTCTGGTTCAACGTTATCTTTTGGTTCTTGATCCTCATCGAGATATATTGTCCTCCAACTATTTTTCTTAGAAAGTAGTTCCCTTTCTAGAAACACAGTCGTTCGATCAACAAACACGTTGTTCTCAGAAGGTTTATAGAATTAATACCCTTTTGTTTCTAATGGGTATCCCACAAAATTACATTTATCTGATTTCGGTCCTAGCTTGTCGTAGACCAAAGATTTCACAAACGCTTCACATCCCCATACTTTCATAAATGACACGCTATTACATTTCTCAGTCCATATCTCATATGGTATCTTTTGAACCGATTTTGAAGGAACTTGGTTTAATGTTTGTGTAGCCGTCTCTAGGGCATAACCCCAGAAACTGATTGGAAGATCCGCTTGACTCATCATCGATCGCACCATGTCCAACAAAGTACGATTTCTCCTTTCAGACCCCCCATTCCATTGTGGTGTTCCAGGAGGAGTGAGTTGTGATACGATACCACACTCCTTTAGGAAATTTTTAAATTCCAAGCTTAAGTATTCTCCCCTACCATCAGATCGTAGAGTTTTTATACTTTCGCCTATTTTCTTTTCTACTTCAGCCTTATACTTCTTGAATCTTTCGAACAATTCGGATTTGGTTTCAAAAGATACACATATCCGTATCTACTAAAATCATCAGTAAAGGTTATGAAATAATAAAAGCCACCTTTTACCATCGTATGCATTGGACCACATACATCACTATGTATCAATTCCAATCGTTTGGTGGCCCTCTCACCTTAATTGGTAAAAGGAGCTTTAGTCATTTGCCAATGAGACACAGTTCACATTCTTCATATGATTCAAAATCATACTTATCTAAGTATCCATCCTCATGTAACTTGGAAATGAGATTCTCATTTATATGGCCTAAACGACAATGCCAGAGGTATGTTTGATTTGAGTCATTTGTCTTAAGACGTTTATTATTTATATTATAGAAAGGAGTATCAAGATCAAGAATATATAAACCATTAAACAAACGTGCAACCCCATAGGTAACATTATTCAATGAAAACGAACAACTATTGTTCTGAATCAAAAATGAAAAACTAATCTTGTCCAAACAAGAAACGGAAATAAGGTTTCTGCAAATTGTAGGCACTTAAAAAAAGTTCTCAAGTTTTAAAATAAGCCCAGTGGACAACGATAAATAATAAGTCCCTACAGCTAAGGTAGCAACCTTTTCTCCATTGCCAACACGTAGGTCGACTTCTCCTTTTGCCAAAGTCCTACTCCTTCGAAGTTCTTGCACATTTATACAAATGTGGAAACCACATCCAGTATCTAATACCCATGATGTAGAAGTGTAATAACCTATACGATTATACAATTATGCAGGAAAAAAAATGAATTTTATTTGCATCTTGACATTAGAATATTTAGAATTTTCTTTAAGGTGGGTAATATTAATAATTTATCTTATATATAAATGAGGCGGTGTAGGAGCTCTGTATATTAAGTTAAATATTATATTTTATACTCATTATTAAATGGAGAGTTACCTAACTCTAAACGCTCTACAGACTTCCAGACACGGAAAGAAAAGAAAAGAAATAGAAGACATCAGTAGGAAAGACGAAGTTGTGGAGACACCTATATGTATACTGAGAGAATAATTTCCAAGGAGGAATTCATTTGTTGGCTCTGCAAAGTCATTAAAGAGATGAGTTCCAAGGTCAGTTGATATCGGATAGTTGATCACTAAACAAAATGTATAGCTCTTAAAAGGATCCGGTTTCGTGGGTTAATTAGACCAAGATCATGTAAGATATGGAATGGAGGGAAGAGTATACGTGTTTGTTTAAACAAAGATTGTAAGTGTCTATCTGGAACGTGAGTTTGCTAGCTTTTCATGTTAAGTATTTGATCGTATTTCTAAACTAATATTTAGCATGAAATGTGATTGTTTATGGGTCTTCTGAAGTGTGGTGAATTAAAGGGTGAAGAGAAAATGTATGGTGTGCCAAGTACAAGAGGCATACCTCCAAAGAAAATATTCTAGCAAGCTAGTGCTAGTTTGGTGTGAGTTTGAGCAAGATAGATTGAACAATGATACATATAATATATAATGTTATGCTTCAGGAGATTTGGTTAAGTTAATAAAGATCAAAGGATATATATATATATATATATATATATATATATATATATATATATATATATATATATATATATCGGGTTTGACAGGTTATTTTATATGGCATATAAGATGAAGAAATGAGGAAGAATATTGTTGTTTCATTTAGGATTCACACTACTAAAAATCTGTTAATAGACATCATGCCTTTAACATCGGTCAAAATAAAACTGATGTTAAAAATCTTTTTCACATCAGCTAAAATAAAACCGATGTCTATGTGTTATATAACATTATCTTTTTGTTTAACTGATGTTAAAGATACCTTCAAAAAAATTTAGAACCCCGCCCATTTTTCCCCCTTAACCAAAATTTTCTATCTCAAAAACATTAAAACTCCCCCCTTAACCAAAATTCCCCCCCCCCCCTCGGCTCAAACCTCAAAAACATAAAACATAAAACATAAAAACTTAAAACTTAAAATCATTAACAAATAAACATAACACATACCCCGACTCCCCGCTCAAGAACTATAGTTGCTGTAACTTTTAATTAGCTGTTGTGACCCTCTCAAGAACACAAATCGAAGTAATCTAGAAGCAATTAATGAGCAACCTCGGAAGGGTAAGCAAATCGAACCTCTATTAAACCTCAAACTCGTGAAGAAAATCGAACTCGAAGAAAATCAAAATCTTTCGATTTCAATTTGTGTAAACTTGAGCTCGATTTGTTTGATTTGTTAGTTGTATTTCGTGTAAGTAAATTGAATGTAATTTGTCTCTCGACTTCACTTTCTCGCTCGACACTCAAAGTTGTTCTCTCTCTCTCTCTCTCTCTCTCTCTCTCTCTTTGTGTTTGTAGATACAAGAATTGATCCGTGGTGTAAAAGATTCAATGTTCCTGGCTCAGGTATGTTTATTGTTCCTAAATCTACAAACTTTGTTTATGCACTTGGGTTTTTTATTAGGATAGATTTGATATATGGACTTTTATATGTGATTAATCTGTTGAGCCTTGTATGAGTTTGTTATTGACAATGCCTGTGATACCAGTCATATCTGTGGGTTGAAATTGTTATGTATTATGAAAGTTGAAACCTTTCACTTATTTGCACTGAAGGTAACTGAACCGCATAGCTCTGGCTTACAGTCATATCTGTAGGTTGAAATTGTTATGTGTAACACCCCCAAATCCGGGGTCCGGGATCCGGTCGTTACGGTTTCCAATTCTGTCCACAACACTTGAACTTTCCTTAACATAAAATAAATTACATCTCTATGACCCAACACAATAATGTAAAACACACCCGTTATAGTCCCAGAGATGAAATCAGAGTAACAATCAATTTTTTATTAATCACATTATGAGTTCTTACAATCCAAAAGAATTTCAATATAAATACATACTCTTTGCCATCCATTTACATAAGTCATACTAGACCATATACTTCGTACTGAAAGAATAAATATATCTTACCAATAGCTTCTTTTTCAGCTCTGGTAGTCTCATCGTCCTCGCCGGCGTCGAGTGCGCCTTGTGCGAGTCATCTGGTCTAGCTGTTGTTGTGATATGATAATAAAGCAAGGGTGAGCAATAGCCCACCAACAATAATATATAACTGAACGATAATATATAACAGTTCAAAAGTATCTTCCAAACCATATGCCATGCATTTACGGAAATGATACCAGTATAATATGAACGATGAAGTTACAAGGTAACTTAAAGTATTTGTTTGTAGAAATATCCGCTACATCAAAAGTAAGCGTGATATTCTCATTGTCATTAAAAAGAGGAACTTGCATGAAAAGATTGCAATTCCAGTTATGAACACTTTTCCAGCTCTGCCAACAGTAATCATGTTGCAGGAAATAAATAAGTTTGGATGATGAACCAATGATGGAGTATTCACCGCGCCCGCTGTTCCAATCTTGATGATCAGTCGAGATCGTACAGCTCAAATTAGATTTACTACCGGTAGAAGGAAGAACTGACGGCTTTACTTGTCTACCGCCTTACTAGCTCTCCCAGGCCAACGGTTGGGCCAAAGGGGATGGGCCGGCGCTACTCGGCCTCTTACATGACTCCTAGTTCCAATAGAATTCATGATTCTAAATGTAACGTTCGTCCCCCTTTCCCCAAGTATAATACTTGTTGATAAGACTCCACAAAGTAGTCGTATCTAGTTGGAAAGGAAAATTCACCGATAACTTCCAAGCTATTGCTTGGTAACGAATATCAACTTGTTCCAACAATCTTACCTCTCGAAAGATGAGAAGGTAAACAACGACTTAATAAGTCAATAGCACCCGAGTTGCGAGTGAAGAGAATACTCTATGACCGGGAAGTCGACAAGATAATTAACATTTTCCAAGTAAGGTTCCCTTATTATTAGGGAGATAGACTCAAAGAAGAATGATGTCTGAGAACCTTTCTTGATATATGATTAATAATAATATGACTCCGAAATATTTTCTGTAATAATCGAAGAAGATAAACCTTATCGAGGTTATTCTAAGTATGGAATAAATATTCAGAGAATATTTATTGAATTAAAATATTTTACAGAATATTTAGGAATATGAAAGAATATCTTTAATCAGAGTATTTCTCAAATAATCCTTGAAGAAATATCGAGAGAATATTTATTGCATAATTAAATATTCAAATGAATATTCAAAATAATATTCATTAATTTATAAGACCTGAAAGGAATATTTAAAATATTTAAAATAATATTCGATGATTAAATAGAACCCTGGATGAATATTCAAAATAATATTCATAATTAATTAGGAATTTTAATGTTTATTGAAAAGTAATATTCATTTAATGAATAATATTCTAAATGAATATCAAGTAATATTCATTTAGTAATCCAAGCTTTAAAGGAATATTCGAGATAAGACTCGATAAATAAATCAAGCTTCAGATGAACATTAATATAATATTCATCAGGTAATTACTATCTTAAATGAATATTCAAAAGTAATATTCATTTAATGAATAATATTCTAAATGAATATCCAAATAATATTCATTTAGTAGTCCAACCTTTAGAAGAATATTCGAAATAATAATCGATAAATAATTCGACTCTGAATGAATATTAAAAAAATATTATTCGTCGAATAGTTACGTTCAAATAATTATTTGAAGTAGGGATCGTTAAATAAATAATCTCGAACGAATATTCAAATAATATTCGTCGCCCGAATAATGGAAAATATTTACTTAGATATTTTCTTCAAGGTAATCTCGATATGTCAAGAAATATTGACTCCCGGTCTATATTTGATGAATAAGATGGATACGCCCTTCTAAGAGGGTTTACAATAACCGGATTATAATTGATACGTTAGCTATCTAATTTATAAGCCAATAAACAATCAAGGAACAAGCATAACGATATAACTTGAAAGTAGGCATGCATGCTATGGCATATGTATAACAGAGAACATATATATATATATATTCAATCACAACAACAGCCTAAAAGAAGGGAATTGAAACTTGCCTGGTAGTCGAGTACGATAAGGGGTAGTGGTAGCGGGTCCCGGGTCAGCTTGGTGATCTATAAGTAGCCAAGGCATTCGGGATTAATCACTTAACATCTTAAAAGTTAAGTTATACTTAAATCGAAACACGTTCTCGAGTTATCTCGTTATACCCCTTTTAGTGGATTCCTTTTTATCATTGATCCGACCCGACATTCGTTCGTTAATACGACATGTCACTGTACTTATACTTGGGACATACTTAAGTCATACAAGTTCTAAGGTTGATCATTACGAACCAATATTATACTCCGAGTTTTATCGAGTGTTTTACCGAAGTTATAATAGAGTCGTCTTTTAGGAGTTCGTTCGCGTTTAACCTCGACTCGCATATTTTTAATAAATCGAAAAACGATCCTTTTGACATACGGTTTTCTTTCACACCTTCCTTTTTACCTCTAGTATTTATTTACCAAGATTCGTCATGATTTTACATATTTTACGAGGGTTCAATTTCAGTTACGAATTCTCGGTTACGGTTTCGAAATACTTTTAGTAAACCGGCCGTAACTCCTAAACCGTAAGTCCGTTTCACGTGATCTTTATATCAAAACGAAGCTTATAACATAAGCTATCCTAACATGGCAGAAACGTTTCTGGACAGTAGGGTCTTGATGTGAAAAATGGCATACAAAACATGATATTGTAAAATCGGGCATTATAACAGCTATGTTTACGCGTTTTCCAAAGTTTTTACACTTTATCTCGATCTAACAAAGATCAATCCAACCAAACAAACGCATGATAATCATCATGACTAGTCTATCAACAACTCATCTCAACCATCTCATCAATCACAATCCAAACAACAACCATAATCAACTAAAATCATAGATCTAAGCATAACATAGCATACTAACACTAAATCATCCATAAAACTCATAAAATCTCAAAATGATACCAAGGGTTTTTGAGCTTTTTACCTTCCTTAGAGTGTGATATAGACTTAGTAAGCCTTGATCTATCCTTAGATGACCTTAAGCTAGCTAGATCAATCAAAAGAAACATAAAAATCAAAGGTTAGTTCATAAGAACACTATTCACCCTCCTCTTTGTTGATTTTTTTGAAAATGGAAACAAAGGAATTTGGGCTTGAAATTTCTAGGAGATTAGTTTCTTGAATTATAGGACTCACCTTAAAAATTACAAGATCAAATGATGGTGGGAGCTTGGACTTTGGATTTGGAATTTCCAAAGGGGCCGAATGGTTCTTTCAAGAGAGTGGTGATGTTTGGCTTGTTTTGTTGCTTGGGTTATTGTCTGGTATTGTATTATTGATGCATCTAGGATAATATCTAAGTCTTAAAGCTACTTTAATAAAGGTAAGATGTCATGCATGAGGTAATTTTCAAAGGACATGTGCTAGATTATGCATGGTTGCTTGCTAAGTACCTTGTTGGCTTGTAACTTGCTAGTTAGGTTGCAACTAGTTGGTTACTAGATATTTCTATTAGCACATGTATGTATCTTGCTTTCTCTGCTTGATTATGTGTCCGGTTATTGCTCGTTTCGATTGATCATTCGTAGGAATAACCAAGTAGTTTCACCTCTAGGGTTTATCGGGAAATTTCTCGATATTCATAATACCTTCCCCAATCCTTAATATAATCCTCGTGATGACCATGTTGGATATTTAATCTCGATACGAACTTAACCCGTAATCTAGGATTCGTTCGCTTTATTGATTAATCTCGTTATAACGTTTTAGCGGTTTCTAGAACGCTTGTTTCACTGCCTCAGTGGTTTCCTACCTTCGTTCTTAAATCAAATATAATAACATCCCAAAATATCAAACCCTCAAAGTTAATATCTCAATTCTTGGATTATAATAATATTTAATCCACTGTCCGGTCAAATATTATACCGAAAAAGAATTTGGAATTTCTGAATTCCGATCGTCTCTGCATTCACTTATTTCCTCCGCGTATTACTAATATGACTTCGAAACATCCATATCACGTCCCGTACATAGGGTGGCGTGAAAAGTTTTCCAACATACAAAATCACTATTCATCCACCAAATTACTATGCACGTACGGGAAACACTATGCACGTACGGGAAATACTATGCACGTACGGGAAACACTATGCACGTACGGGAAAAACTATGCACGTATGGGAAACACTATGCACGTACTCATTTCCCTTCAAGGATCCATTAGCTCCTTCCTGGATGGTAGATTATTCTTATCTAGGTCCTCAACCATCGAATTACTCTATTCTGACAATATACCAATGCATCAGGATCATTGTCCAAAGCCATATCCATTCCTTACAATCATTGTTCTTTGAAACCACCATTCATTAGTGCTCTTTAACCACAATATGAAAAGTTTTAATTATATCCAAAATTTGGGGTTCTTACAGTCTCCCCTCCTTAAAAGGATTCCGTCCCGGAATCAAGTAGGAAGCAAAGAGTCGTTTGCCTGTCGTTCACTTTTTAGCTTCCCGATCAATTCTTAGTCGTTCTACCCTTCCTCAGCACATCTTCTAGTGCTACAATCCATACTGTATCCTTTTTCCATCAACGTTGCTACTTTTCGTACAACTCACTGTCCGGGTTATACTCTTACTCAGTCTTATCCTTATTGATACCTGTAGTAACATTGGTATCACTATCACCCTACGAATTCGGAGGTAACCTCGTTCGTACTGTGCATTTCCTGATCGCTTTAATCTTCGCAATCTCGATCAATATAGAGAAGTGGAAAGATTTACTGAGAGATCACTATGATCAATTGAACATTTGTTATATTGCATATTAGTACAGAAGGGGGCCAGCCTTTAGTACTTGACAAGCAATTAAACAAGTTATGGTATTCCACTTAGACTTCTATCACATAGACAGATAGTCACGTAGCAGTACCTCCCCTCCTAAAAGGGTTGTTCTTCTCAATTCATAAAGAAGATGAATAAGAGAGAAGAAGAGAAAAGAGTTCTAAAGGATTATAGAAAGCTTTCATGATTGTAGAATATCATACTCAGAATTTACCTCTGAACTATAGAGGTTTATCAAAGAAGAAATTAATCATAATTATATCCAATACTATTTGATCGCAATCTCACGTGTCAACATATCTTGCTGCTTTGTCCATTATTCTATGGACAAATACTCTTGTTCAATCTTAGCGATACTCACATTCGGGAAATCCTTCAACCTTTCAAGTTAAATCTTAGATTTCTCACTTGACATCATTATTACTAACATCCCATATCATGTTACTAGCTTTTTCATAACTATAATATTGACACTATCAGGTTGTCATCCTGAGAATTCATTAGAAAACCCATTTATAACATTCCTTGCTTCTCATTCCATAGTTGCTTTCCCAGCCTTTTCTTTATCAATCACATCCTTCTTATTATCTGATTCTTACTCATTTCTATTATTTACTTTCACCTTCACCTCTTTATTGAGACACCTTTTTGCACTTGGTACCTCCTTATCGGTATTCCGTCACATTTATTCTATAATCATCACGTTATTCCAATTTAAACTTTCCGAAATGAATCTGGCCCGATCCCTTAACTTAGATTCATATAATCTACTTCTGCCAACCTTGTTTCTCATCACTTGTTCTTTTCTATCCGGGGTTTTCCACAGGTTGTCTTTCGTAAGTCATACCAGGTCATATATCTACATGCTCGTACTCCTATCATCTGTTGAACATCTGCATTTTACTGGCGTAGCCTTGCCACATGAAAACCCGTTATGACCGTGCTATAAGTTTTGTAAGGCTGGCTCGAGAACACTTTTGAACTCTCAAATGGCCCAATAAGTCTCGGGCTCAACTGCCCTTCCCTCCAAGTCTCATTAATTCTTTCTACGGGAATACATTTGGCATCATGAATCATCAACCTCATATTCTCTATCTGGTTTGCGCAGAAATACACTAACACAAACTTGCTTGTCAT
Organism: Saposhnikovia divaricata; assembly: GCA_036435485.1. Classification (NCBI taxonomy): domain Eukaryota; kingdom Viridiplantae; phylum Streptophyta; class Magnoliopsida; order Apiales; family Apiaceae; genus Saposhnikovia; species Saposhnikovia divaricata. The sequence continues at coordinate 59,819,675 of CM071599.1, read as the reverse complement.
TCATCAACATGCCATTTAGTTTATCAATAGCAGCACTTTCTTTATCTTTACGTTGTCATCTACTTTCTTAGAAGAATCACCATCGCTTGTTGTTTACGTAGTGCGTTAATAGCTAACCCTACGGGTTTCAAATCCCTTAGGGAGACAAAGTAATCACTATTCCTTATCCATAAGGAACACTTCCTGAACTTGATGTAGATATAACATGAAGTAGATAGAATTGTAGAAGAGTTTCAAGCATCGTAGCTAGGTCCGGTTGATGAAACTATCACTTATGCATCTTCCATAAAAGACTGGAAACTTAACGGTTTACTTCATCAATTTTGTACCATGGTCCTGGTTTGCCTCAAAACGGGACCTTCTAAGGTACGTAACATGCTTAAGACTCCATCACGAATCGAATCTTTACTTAAACTATTATTACCTTCGATTCTTGCACAATCATCAAAAAGAATGTAACTTCCTCCACTCCGATATGACCTTCAAGGTCTTTCCAAATATCATTTTGTTTCTTTGCTATGAACATTTGTAATTATTCCTTTATACTTAGACTGTCGGCTACCTCATTGGCCTTTCCTGATAATAATAATTTCTGGTAATCCTTGTTCTCTGGATATATTCCAATTCAAACTTTTCTACCTCATTCCCATCACTGTTGGGTGAAAGCATTCTCCCTTAAGCTCTGCTGATGGAGAAAAATATATTTATCAGTCTTTTTCCATAAGTCATTGCTTCCACCTACCCGTGGGAACTTTATCACGTTTATTCCCAATCCTACTTAGGATACTTCTTTTCTTAGTTCTTTCCTTATCTTAGGATAATCTTAACCTTTATAGGTTCAATCCATACTTCCTCAGGGTTTCATACCTGCCTCATCTGGCATTATTGTTACTGTCATACATCCCTTACCAAACTTCCATTTTGAAGTTCGGAATATTACATTTTTCCTTGTAAGGTTTCATAGGTCATCCTCATCATTCCTCCTGTATTTTCTAGGTAGAGGGTATATCAAAATGTCATTGATCAATACTCTAATAATTCTATCTATGTTCTTTCCAGAATTCTTTTTAATAATCCTTACCGGCCATTGTTGCCTTAGCAAGTCCAACTCATATCATCTGAATTCATAATGTCGTTATTAGGGTTAATGTCGTCCTTTGTGCATTCCCCAGGGTTTGTCTTAATTTATGGATATCCTATCCTTAATTCAACTGCCAAGGAATTCTTGCATCCTATACTTGGCAATCAAATCATGTATCCTTAATAAGGGTCTCTTTTAAATCATTCTCATTTGATAATCGATCGGTGGCTTAACGCTAACCTCTTCTTTCAGATAGTTGTCAGCCTATTTGACCTTCCAAAAGACAACGTATGTCGATCTGCTCTCTTACAGAACTTGGTAATGGTAGCAAGGATGTTCTGGAAGATATTGATCGAGTTCAACATGAATCTCTTAGTACTTATCATTTTTCTCAAAGGTGCTTGCCTTAGACAAAATTTCTGCAGCATACCGATCCATCTATGACCATTTCTATACTCTCTTCATAAACCTTCATTGTTTACTTCCCTTGGTCATAATATATTCATGGTATTTATAATACCCTAACATCATACATCTCAAGTCATTATACTTCCATTTTTACTCGTAATCTTTGGCAATCATATACACATGAATCACTTTAGTACGGGTGACCCCATTCCAAAAAGTCTAGTAAATTCCCAATCCAAACATGGGTTGAAAAGGGTTCAGTAGAAGATTCCTACAATCTCATTAATATTTCCTTTATATCAAAAGCCCTTGCAGTCGGCGCTTACTTAGAAGTAACCCTGCTTTGTCCTTTTATTGTTGGTCTAGTCACTTGATAATCCTTTGTGACTTGGCCTCAACTGACCACACTAAAATAAAAATATATGGTTTTAGGGGTTGGCTAATTAGCATTACTTTTCTAGCAATTGCTGGCATAGTGCCCTCTACTTTGATACCTTTCTACCTTTCCAAAACTTTACTCCATATAAGTCTTAATCGACTTCTCGGCACCGTCTCCGATCACCTTTCCTCCACTTTTATCTTTTCAACTATTCTTATCAATCCCACGTGCCACGCAAGCTTACCATTCAGGGTATAACAGCCTTTTCACTTAAGTCAATCCCGGAGTTTCTCAGTCCGGCTGGTTTCTTACTTACATTTCCTGTTTTCGTCCAATCTCACTTCATCATTGTATTTCTACAATCAATCGCGATAACCGGGGTCTATCCACCAACCCATACAGCGGCTACTTTACCCTATTCTCGGGGTTCGCCCCAGTTTCTACTCTCTTCCATGATGTTCTCTGATAATCAGAAAGACAAGGTTTGCCAAAATTCGTTGAATTTCTTTCCAGAATCAAGGAAATTTTGGTCAATCTATCCAACCACCGGTAACACTATGAAGATCAATTTCGAAATCTAGAGAATAGTTCTATGAGCATCCAAGCAGGTAGAATCATAAGCAGTTGTAATAACGGAATTATTGACACCAAGTTGGAAGTTTTACCACTAGAAAGGAACCAAATATATATATATCCCAAAGAAGGGAAATCAAAAGTTTCAAACTGAAACCTGCCACCTCTTCCTGATACATATACATCTTAGTTGTCGATAATATCAAATGTCAGTCTTCCTAACCACAGGTTTCAGAAGGAACACTACCGTCGGAGTTAGTCGTTTCATAAAAATTGGCACTATTAGGGCCATCCTAGTCTGGTGTACCTTGCTGTTCGAATGCATCCGCAATTACTCTACCGTGCTGCATAAGCACACCACCTAAACCTGTATGAGATGCATCATAGTGTATCATAAAGTCTTCATTCTCCCAATAGGCAACACCAACGCCGGGTCGTTACCAATTTCATCTTAAAACATTCTCCATTACCTCTTAACCACTAATCGCATTACTTGATCCATTTGCAATTCAGTGTCAGAATAAACTTAAGGTAACTACTATAATCTATTCGGGGAAATGAAAGAATTTAATATTCTTCTGAATCACCTGCATCTAACGTTCCTGATTCACCATTTTACTGAGTTAAAATAAACTTATATTTAGTACCTGATAGTAGTCATATTACGAGTTTATCATAGACCCACTGGTCTTTCCTCTGGTAGTTTCTGAGATCATCGTCTCGCTCACTACTTTATATAACTTTATCCAATCAGGCCATCACTTTCCACTATCTTTACTTTCGAAGCTGGTTCATTCATAATATGGACATTTCGCTGAATAAAACCACCTCAACAATCTCAATTTGGTTTCATAAAATATAACCCATGAAATCCGCCTTCTCATGGCGAATTGCCATTGACAATATTCACACTAATCCATTTATTCGATAATATGGCACTTGTTGCCTCTATCTCAACTGCTCCTGGGTGCTCCCCGTCCTACATCGACGTCTTTGATAATCATACATCCCTCTAGCTCTTTCTCCGTTAATATGAAAGTCTCTAAGGATTCTTATCCATTCTCGTATAAGACCTCAAGTAATTCTTCCAATCCGTCTTACTTGCTGGTACTACATCCAGTAGTCCGGTTACGAATCCAACACGAATCTTTAGTCCTCTTACTAGTAGCTTAGTTCTTTATGCTCACTCTTCTGAGCACCATATCTTAATCATCACAGTCTTTCTGGCTGCAGCCCTCATCCCTCGAGGGTAAGCTCCTTATCCTCACAGGATTTTCCTTATCTGCTGGAACCTCTTCCGGGTCTCCAGTAGGGTACTCTATTGAATTTACCCGCTGATCTTCAGCATATAATAAAGCATCGTCGTGCTGCTGCTCGTATGCCTCAAGGTCTGTTGCCTTACTCGTCAATACGATATCGAACTAATTTACTATCATGATACTTAAGAGTTCCCATAAGGGTTTTATATGTCGTCACTACATTAAGTAGTCCGACTATGAACTTGGCAAGAGTTCTTATTATCTTATTGAATTTATTGTTTTAACGTCGCCTCATCTCTGGGGTTTATAATGTACGCTCTGATACCACTTCTGTAACACCCCCAGATTCGGGGTCCGGGATCCGGTCGTTACGGTTTCCAATTCTGTCCACAACACTTGAACTTTCCTTAACATAAAATAAATTACATCTCTATGACCCAACACAATAATGTAAAACACACCCGTTATAGTCCCAGAGATGAAATCAGAGTAACAATCAATTTTTTATTAATCACATTATGAGTTCTTACAATCCAAAAGAATTTCAATATAAATACATACTCTTTGCCATCCATTTACATAAGCCATACTAGACCATATACTTCGTACTGAAAGAATAAATATATCCTACCAATAGCTTCTTTTTCAGCTCTGGTAGTCTCATCGTCCTCGCCCGCGTCGAGTGCGCCTTGTGCGAGTCATCTGGTCTAGCTGTTGTTGTGATATGATAATAAAGCAAGGGTGAGCAATAGCCCACCAACAATAATATATAATTGAACGATAATATATAACAGTTCAAAAGTATCTTCCAAACCATATGCCATGCATTTACGGAAATGATACCAGTATAATATGAACGATGAAGTTACAAGGTAACTTAAAGTATTTTTTTGTAGAAATATCTGCTACATCAAAAGTAAGCGTGATATTCTCATTGTCATTAAAAAGAGGAACTTGCATGAAAAGATTGCAATTCCAGTTATGAACACTTTTCCAGCTCTGCCAACAGTAATCATGTTGCAGGAAATAAATAAGTTTGGATGATGAACCAATGATGGAGTATTCACCGCGCCCGCTGTTCCAATCTTGATGATCAGTCGAGATCGTACAGCTCAAATTAGATTTACTACCGGTAGAAGGAAGAACTGACGGCTTTACTTGTCTACCGCCTTACTAGCTCTCCCAGGCCAACGGTTGGGCCAAAGGGGATGGGTCGGCGCTACTCGGCCTCTTACACGACTCCTAGTTCCAATAGAATTCATGATTCTGAATGTAACGTTCGTCCCCCTTTCCTCAAGTATAATACTTGTTGATAAGACTCCACAAAGTAGTCGTATCTAGTTGGAAAGGAAAATTCACCGATAACTTCCAAGCTATTGCTTGGTAACGAATATCAACTTGTTCCAACAATCTTACCTCTCGAAAGATGAGAAGGTAAACAACGACTTAATAAGTCAATAGCACCCGAGTTGCGAGTGAAGAGAATACTCTATGACCGGGAAGTCGACAAGATAATTAACATTTTCCAAGTAAGGTTCCCTTATCATTAGGGAGATAGACTCAAAGAAGAATGATGTCTGAGAACCTTTCTTGATATATGATTAATAATAATATGACTCCGAAATATTTTCTGTAATAATCGAAGAAGATAAACCTTATCGAGGTTATTCTAAGTATGGAATAAATATTCAGAGAATATTTATTGAATTAAAATATTTTACAGAATATTTAGGAATATGAAAGAATATCTTTAATCAGAGTATTTCTCAAATAATCCTTGAAGAAATATCGAGAGAATATTTATTGCATAATTAAATATTCAAATGAATATTCAAAATAATATTCATTAATTTATAAGACCTGAAAGGAATATTTAAAATATTTAAAATAATATTCGATGATTAAATAGAACCCTGGATGAATATTCAAAATAATATTCATAATTAATTAGGAATTTTAATGTTTATTGAAAAGTAATATTCATTTAATGAATAATATTCTAAATGAATATCAAGTAATATTCATTTAGTAATCCAAGCTTTAAAGGAATATTCGAGATAAGACTCGATAAATAAATCAAGCTTCAGATGAACATTAACATAATATTCATCAGGTAATTACTATCTTAAATGAATATTCAAAAGTAATATTCATTTAATGAATAATATTCTAAATGAATATCCAAATAATATTCATTTAGTAGTCCAACCTTTAGAAGAATATTCGAAATAATAATCGATAAATAATTCGACTCTGAATGAATATTAAAAAAATATTATTCGTCGAATAGTTACGTTCAAATAATTATTTGAAGTAGGGATCGTTAAATAAATAATCTCGAACGAATATTCAAATAATATTCGTCGCCCGAATAATGGAAAATATTTACTTAGATATTTTCTTCGAGGTAATCTCGATATGACAAGAAATATTGACTCCCGGTCTATATTTGATGAATAAGATGGATACGCCCTTCTAAAAGGGTTTACAATAACCGGCTTATAATTGATACATTAGCTATCTAATTTATAAGCCAATAAACAATCAAGGAACATGCATAACGATATAACTTGAAAGTAAGCATGCATGCTATGGCATATGTATAACAGAGAACATATATATATATATATATATATATATATATATATATATATATATATATATATATATATATTCAATCACAACAACAGCCTAAAAGAAGGGAATTGAAACTTGCCTGGTAGTCGAGTACGATAAGGGGTAGTGGTAGCGGGTCCCGGGTCAGCTTGGTGATCTATAAATATCCAAGGCATTCGGGATTAATCACTTAACATCTTAAAAGTTAAGTTATACTTAAATCGAAACACGTTCTCGAGTTATCTCGTTATACCCCTTTTAGTGGATTCCTTTTTATCATTGATCCGACCCGACATTCGTTCGTTAATACGACATGTCACTGTACTTATACTTGGGACATACTTAAGTCATACAAGTTCTAAGGTTGATCATTACGAACCAATATTATACTCCGAGTTTTATCGAGTGTTTTACCGAAGTTATAATAGAGTCGTCTTTTAGGAGTTCGTTCGCGTTTAACCTCGACTCGCATATTTTTAATAAATCGAAAAACGATCCTTTTGACATACGGTTTTCTTTCACACCTTCCTTTTTACCTCTAGTATTTATTTACCAAGATTCGTCATGATTTTACATATTTTACGAGGGTTCAATTTCAGTTACGAATTCTCGGTTACGGTTTCGAAATACTTTTAGTAAACCGGCCGTAACTCCTAAACCGTAAGTCCGTTTCACGTGATCTTTATATCAAAACGAAGCTTATAACATAAGCTATCCTAACATGGCAGAAAAGTTTCTGGACAGTAGGGTCTTGATGTGAAAAATGGCATACAAAACATGATATTGTAAAATCGGGCATTATAACAGCTATGTTTACGCGTTTTCCAAAGTTTTTACACTTTATCTCGATCTAACAAAGATCAATCCAACCAAACAAACACATGATAATCATCATGACTAGTCTATCAACAACTCATCTCAACCATCTCATCAATCACAATCCAAACAACAACCATAATCAACTAAAATCATAGATCTAAGCATAACATAGCATACTAACACTAAATCATCCATAAAACTCATAAAATCTCAAAATGATACCAAGGGTTTTTGAGCTTTTTACCTTCCTTAGAGTGTGATATAGACTTAGTAAGCCTTGATCTATCCTTAGATGACCTTAAGCTAGCTAGATCAATCAAAAGAAACATAAAAATCAAAGGTTAGTTCATAAGAACACTATTCACCCTCCTCTTTGTTGATTTTTTTGAAAATGGAAACAAAGGAATTTGGGCTTGAAATTTCTAGGAGATTAGTTTCTTGAATTATAGGACTCACCTTAAAAATTACAAGATCAAATGATGGTGGGAGCTTGGACTTTGGATTTGGAATTTCCAAAGGGGCCGAATGGTTCTTTCAAGAGAGTGGTGATGTTTGGCTTGTTTTGTTGCTTGGGTTATTGTGTGGTATTGTATTATTGATACATCTAGGATAATATCTAAGTCTTAAAGCTACTTTAATAAAGGTAAGATGTCATGCATGAGGTAATTTTCAAAGGACATGTGCTAGATTATGCATGGTTGCTTGCTAAGTACCTTGTTGGCTTGTAACTTGCTAGTTAGTTTGCAACTAAGTTGGTTACTAGATATTTCTATTAGCACATGTATGTATCTTGCTTTCTCTGCTTGATTCTGTGTCCGGTTATTGCTCGTTTCGATTGATCATTCGTAGGAATAACCAAGTAGTTTCACCTCTAGGGTTTATCGGGAAATTTCTCGATATTCATAATACCTTCCCCAATCCTTAATATAATCCTCGTGATGACCATGTTGGATATTTAATCTCGATACGAACTTAACCCGTAATCTAGGAATCGTTCGCTTTATTGATTAATCTCGTTATAACGTTTTAGCGGTTTCTAGAACGCTTGTTTCACTGCCTCAGTGGTTTCCTACCTTCGTTCTTAAATCAAATATAATAACATCCCAAAATATCAAACCCTCAAAGTTAATATCTCAATTCTTGGATTATAATAATATTTAATCCACTGTCCGGTCAAATATTATACCGAAAAAGAATTTGGAATTTCTGAATTCCGATCGTCTCTGCATTCACTTATTTCCTCCGCGTATTACTAATATGACTTCGAAACATCCATATCACGTCCCGTACATAGGGTGGCGTGAAAAGTTTTCCAACTTACAAAATCACTATTCATCCACCAAATTACTATGCACGTACAGGAAATACTATGCACGTACGGGAAACACTATGCACGTACGGGAAATACTATGCACGTACGGGAAACACTATGCACGTATGGGAAACACTATGCACGTACTCATTTCCCTTCAAGGATCCATTAGCTCCTTCCTGGATGGTAGATTATTCTTATCTAGGTCCTCAACCATCGAATTACTCTATTCTGACAATATACCAATGCATCAGGATCATTGTCCAAAGCCATATCCATTCCTTACAATCATTGTTCTTTGAAACCACCATTCATTAGTGCTCTTTAACCACAATATGAAAAGTTTTAATTATATCCAAAATTTGGGGTTCTTACATTATGTATTATGAAAGTCGAAACCTTTCACTTGTTTGCACTGAAGGTAACTGAACCGCATAGCTCTGGCTTATTCTTTTTTAGGATACAGATGCTAAGTATGCTCATAATATAGTTATGTGAAGACAGTATTCTGTAAACATAATTTCTGTTTGACCAACATTGAGATATTTAATCATTGATTAGACAAGTAGAAGATACAATTGTGTCGTACCCTATGATTATTGCTTGCTGGTGTCGAACCTTATGTACCATGTCCACTCTATCACTACACCTGAAACACTTTCTCCAACATCATGCAATTTTTGATTGGTTCTATCAAGAAGGTAAGATTTAATGTGGCTACAGTGGTGTAGCCTCTTTTAGAAAATATTATTATCTGGTTGTTGGAGTAAACCTGTGCCATCTTCAGGATAAACAAATGGAGGCTCTAGTTGAAAAGCTATGCAACAGATTCAGTGGAGTCATAGGTCTGAATTTTAAGTTTAAACAGTTAGTTTAAATTTTTCCTTGCAATTTCTAGTTTGAAGTCACTTGAAATGTACCTACTATTTCAGCCATGATGATGGGTCATGGACTCATGGCTGCTTTCATGTGTATGTCTGTTATTGTAACATTTAATTAATTAGTTAATACAGTACATTTATTAGTCTTTATGGCGTCTTGGTTCATGCTGGATGGAGTACCCATTCTAGGCATTATTACTGCTTTGTGTGCACATCTAGTGGCATGTGATACTCCTTTGGCGACAATCAGGTAGTAAGAATGGCATTATTAGTGGGGGTTTTTTTTAATTGTTTTGAAGAAATTAATAGTTAACTACACAACCTTCACCAAATAACAGTGATGATACAAAATTCTAGATTAATATACAATCATGCTTAAAATAGGTGTGAGGATACAAAATTCTAGATTTTTATCAAGGCACGGGTGAGTGAGTGACTGGGCATGGGTTAAGGTTGACACTTGATATTCTGTTACAACTGTACATGTCTTGAACATGTCTCTATAATTACATAGAAATCATCTGAATTATGTCTTACAATTACATAAAAATCAGAGATTTTTGGCATCCTGCATTGTTGCCTTCAACATTGCTATAGCATGATGATATTGATAGTACAAAATCTTTATTTAAGCATTCTAAATTGGACAAGATTATAGTCTTATTTAACCTGGTTACTACATAAGGTCTGGGTATGACTTGCCGGGCGGTTTGTGTTACTAGTAAGCTAAAGACAGGAGGACCACTTCTGACTACTTCTGAGGGAATTAGCTAGGTAGAATAACCATTAGTGTGGAATTAATAATTGTTGTATATTGATGCTAATTTCTTGAAGTAACTACATATAAGCTAATTATCCTATTATATTGCAGGTAGAAAACAATGCTTGAGTGGCAGCTTCCTCACCCTTCTAGGTCTGCTTAGGACTAAATTGAGTAATTGAGACAAGCTCAACCAAAGCGTACAATGAGTTTATTTATTTTTTGTGAATGGTAGCTAGTAGTAAACATTTATGTTGGTTTAACAGATTTAATGTGTAGTACTGTGATGCTTCGGGTTGGGCTAGTTCCATAGACATTATACATTATTTTGGATTATGGTATAAATGTTTGGATTATGGTTGTTAGAATGACATTGGTTAAATATTTTTGTCAATGACAACTTGACTAATTATACACACTTTTGTTTTTTTGGGTGCCAATTTTTATGAAGAAAGATCTTTGTAACCATATGAAAAATAGCATCAATTTTAGTTTTAAATACATAAATCGATGTCTAATAACAACCTAGACAATGTTATTGAAAGAGAAGTGTCCTAAATGTTGGTCCCTTTGGATCATAGTGATTTGTGTTTAACCCGTTTAATGATTACAAAGGGGGTTAAAAGATTTACCTTAATCGCTACGGCGCAAGCGATTTAAATCCACGATCTTCTATTGTATTCCCTTACTCCCTTGAACGAAGTGTGGCCTTCGATCCTCCAAGGTTTAGCCTCCAAGCTCTAGAATTCAGAACCCTTATTCTTGGAGACATAATGAGTATTTATAGGCTACAATAGGGATCAAGGAGTAAATTAGGTTAGGCCTTCTAATGATAACTTGGGCCAAACCCTTTATCATTAATATTAATTAATTCCGCTAAATAATTAATATTGCACCACCCACCTAATTCCGGTAACTTATTTAATTAATTAAATCGGCTCCTTTATTATTTGCTTATTAAATTCCCCATGTTTAAAATATCGCATGTCCATTAATTAAATAAATTACTGATAATTCATTTAATTAATATCTTTAATCCTTGATTATCCACTCAACCTATATTTAATTATGCCGGAATAAATCCACCTGCAGGGTTTCACATAATTATATCTTTTTGAGCTTTCAAGACATCATTAACCCGGATATTATCAGGACATGGATTCCTTCTATAAATAATATTCACCATGTATATAATTCCATCACCCAAAATATAATGATATAATTCAAATGAATTATTTCATATATAAATCAAAGCATGTAAATAATATACACGTGTCAATTACTATATCGGGTTTAAGAACCAAAGCATTAATAATAACATAGAATCTTAGTTCACCTTGTTGATCAGTATAAGGGAACAATTCTAAATTTGATCTTGTTCAATATACACAAAGTATACTAGTATTATTTAATAGTCAATATAAACTAATCTAAATAATACTACAGCCATACCAGTGGATTGTCCAACACCACCTGTGCTGTGAACCTTATTACATTATATAAATCGTATTTAGCAATCTAATATTCTTTATCCCATTTGATACTAGATTGTCCACAATATATAATATCAGACAGCATGTAAACATTCAAATGATTCTCAATAAAACTGGGCGAGAAATAAATGTATATACTTCAAATAAATATTTTCAGTATACACTAACAATCTCCCACTTATACTCAAAATATTCGATGAGTATATCAGTGTTTTATTTAATCCACTATTACACAAAAAACTATGTGTCCATCCATTTGACTCCTATCGCTTCCACATGCCTGTCAAAAACCTTGGCTGGCAAGCTCTTTGTAAAAGGATCTGCCCAATTGTCTTCTGATGATATGTGAGCCACAACTATATCTCCTCGCTTTACGATTCCTCGTATAAGATGATACTTATGTTTAATATGTTTAGCTGCTTTGTGGTCTCGCGGTTCCTTCGAATTTTCCACAGCACCAGTGTTATCACAATACACTGTCAAACTCCTAGGCAAATTAGGTACCACATCCAAGTCCAAAAGGAAGTTCCTGAACCATACAGCCTCCTTTGCAGCCTCAGAGGCCGCCACGTACTCGGCTTCCATGGTAGAGTCTATAATGCATTTCTGCTTTATACTCCTCCATATAACGGCTCCACCTCAAAAAGTAAAAACATATCCCGAGGTTGATTTCCTCTTATCCCTATCTAATTGAAAATCTGAATCAGTATATCCCAAAGGAAATAGATATGAGGCCTTGTAAATTAACATATACTCCTTAGTCCTTCTCAGGTACTTGAGTATAGTTTTTACTGCACTCCAATGTTCCTGGCCTGGGTTTGACTGATATCTACTAACCATGCCTACAGCAAAGCAGATGTCGGGCCTCGTACATAACATAGCATACATTAAGCTTCCACATGCCGAAGCATAAGGAACTACTTTCATGCTCTCTATATCCTTAGGTGTCGAAGGACACTGCTCCTTGGATAGAGCAACTCCATTCTTGAAAGGTAGAAAACCTTTCTTAGAGTTCTGCATGTTAAAACGAGTTATTACTTCATCAATATAGGGCTCTTGAGATAAAGCCAACATCCTTTTCTTGCGATCCCTTATTACTTTGATCCCAAGGATGTATGCCGCTTCACCTAAGTCCTTCATGTCAAATTGTTTGAACAACCATGCCTTTACTGATGACAACATCTCAACATTGTTTCCAATGAGTAAAATGTCATCTACATATAGTACTAGAAAAACCACTGTGTTACCCTCACTTCTCTTATACACGCATGATTCGCTTGGACTTTGATAAAATCCATATGACTGGACTGCATGATCAAAATGAATATTCCAGTCCCTAGAAGCTTGTTTTAGGCCATAAATAGACCTCTTAAGCTTACATACAAGATGCTCTTGACCTTCCTTAATGAATCCTTTTGGTTGCTGCGTATAGATGGTTTCCTCAAGACTTCCATTAAGGAAATCTATCTTGACATCCATTTGCCAAATCTCATAATCGAGATGAGCTGCTATAGATAAAAGAATCTGGATCGACTTAAGCATAACAACCGGCGAAAAGGTTTCCTCATAATCCATCCCTTCTTTCTGAGTATACCCTTTCCCAACAAGTCGTGCTTTCCAGGTTCACCTTTTTGTCAGATCCTCTTTTCTTCTTGTAGATCCACATACATCCAATGGGTTTTACACCTTTGGGTGGTTCCACGAGCTCCCAAACTTGATTGGAATACATAGATTCCATCTCAGATTCCATTGCCTTCTTCCATAGATCCGCATCTTTATCTAGAATTGCCACTTCGTATGTCCTGGGATCCTCATCATGTTTGCCAGAGACCAAGTTCGAGGACTCTCCCAAAAACATGAATCTATATGGTTGTTGAACAACCCTCCCACTACGACGAGGCACTGGTGCAGTATTAGTGTCAATTTATGCATTTTCTTGTGGTTGTTCTAATTGTACTATTGGCACTTAGGGATTATCTGTCCTTCCCACTAGTTCCTCTAAAACGATACTACTCATGGGTTTATGATTCATAATATAGTCTTCCTCTAAGAATCTAGAATTGGTGCTAACAATGGCATCTCGATCCCTAGGACTATAAAATGAATAACCTTTCGTTCCCATGGGATAGCCTACAAATAGCTTACTTCTGTACGAGATTCTAACTTGGTCGTGTTCTTGTTCAGCACATGTGCTGGACAACCCCAAATCCGAATATGTCTTAGACTTGGTTTGCTACCAGTCCACAATTCTATTGGAGTCTTGGGAACCGACTTAGAAGGTACCAAGTTTAGAAGGTAAGCCGTTATTTCTATAGCATATCCCCAAAATGACTTGGGTAAATCTGAATAACTCATCATCGATCTAACACTCTCTAAAAGAGTCTGATTCCTTCTCTCTGCTACACCATTCTACTAAGGTGTGCCAGGTGCAGACAACTGGGATGTAATCCCATTTTCTGATAAATATTCCCTAAATTCTCCAAGCAAGTATTCGCCACCACGATCTGATCGTAGTGACTTGATACATTTTCCAAGATGTCGCTTCTCCGCACTTGCTTTGTACTCTTTGAATTTTTCAAAGCACTCAGACTTACAGCGCAAAAAATAAATGTACCCATATCTAGAATAATCGTCAATGAAAGTGACAAAATACTCATAACCTCCTCTTTCTTGGATACTCATAGGTCCACATAAATCAGTATGAACCAATTCTAATACTTCTTTGGCTCTATTCCCCTTTCCTTTAAAAGGTCTATTAGTCATCTTACCTTCCAAGCAGGATTCACAAATCGGAAATGGCTTCACTGCCAACGAGCCTAATAGCCCATCTACTACCAGTCTTTTAATCCTCCTCAAGTTAATATGACCTAATCTTAAGTGCCAAAGATATGTTTGGTTCAATTCAGAAGGTTTCTTTCTTTTATTTGAGCTAGAAAGAATGTTATTAGTTTCCTTTTGTTGCAGCACTGGTTGGACAGGATTAATTATATATAAATTGTCTTGCAATGTACCAGAACATATAATTTGTTTATTCATCATAATAGAAACATTATGATCCAAACAAACATTTTAACCATCCATAGCAAGTTTAGAAACTGAAATCAAATTCCTTCTAAACGAAGCTACATAAAGACAATTGTTCAAAACCAAAATCCTATCATCTCCAAAAGATAAAGTAATTATTCCAACTGCAACTACTACTACTTTCGTAGCATCTCCCATGAACACATATATCTCGCCATCTCTAAGCATTCTGGTTTGCTAGAACCCCTGCATATTGTTACAAACATGGTCAGTGGCTCCTGTATCTACACACCAAGTGCTCAAAGATATAGCAGCTATATATGTTTCTGTAACTAGAGAAAGAAACATACCAGTATTGTTTGTCTTCTTAGGAAGAGGACAATCCTGTTTCCAGTGACCTGACTGCTTGCACCTGAAGCACTTGCCCTTAGGCTTTTTCACAGCACCTTGAACTCCCACTGCATTAGCAACCTTTCTAGCTTTCTTTGTCTGAACCTTTTTCTTCTTCTTGCCTTTCGACTTAGAGGAAGAAGCTTTCTCAGCCACATTCACTTGAACATTCTGCTTAAAGAGTCCTTCAGCTGCCTGAAGTTCTGTCAGAAGTTCTGCGAGGCTATACATCCTTTTGTTCATGGTGTAATTCAAGCGGAACTGCTCAAAACTTTTGGGCAGACTCATAAGGATGATATCGATCTGGGTTTCTCCATCAATATCAGCACCAAGGATCTTCATCTCATTCAGATGAGACATCATCCTGAGAACATGATCCCTTACAGGTGTTCCTTCAACCATCTGAGTGTTCATTAAAGCCTTCATTGCTACTTGCCTAGCAGCCCTATTCTGTTCTCCAAAAAGTTCCTTGAGATTAAAGAGCATATCTGAAGCTGTGGCCATAGCTTGATGCTGATGCTGCAAAACACCGGACATTGCTGCCAGAATGTAACATTGCGACATCTCATCAGCCTTAACCCACCGCTTATAATACTCTTTCTTACTTTCAGGAGCATCTTCAGCAGGCTGATCTGGCTTGGGATCATAAGTACAAAAAATTGTACTCCTCAGCAGTCAACATTATGTCCAAATTACGTTTTCATTCATTATAGTTTGGTCCAGTAACTTTGTTATCCTTAAGTATGGTGAATAGTGGATTAAAGCCCATAATGATCTAATCCTGAGAATCACACATGTAACACACAATCAGAGAGTTGCACAAATCTTAAAACCTATTGGTTTCCTCTAACAATTAATTAAAATTAATGCACTAATATTTAAACACCATAAGTATCTGGTACGCCACGATGGGTGACATATATACCACTTAAATTTGTTTAAATATTATTTCGGTCCTATTACTAAATAATACGCCACGTTAGGGTGGACTGTATATTATTTTTCATAGCTACGTGTATGCCATTATCAAATCTTAAATTAATAACAATAAGACCGGATGCCACCATTAAATATTTCAAATCAATAATCGATAATAGGATAATTCTCAGATCGGGGGGAGCATTGTCAAGAGGCGTCACTTAAGACCACTTTCTCTCAATATCGAAAATCTATATTCAATCATTGGTACCCTTCTAATTAATCGAATTCTATGAAACTTGGTATGCCACGTTGAATGGCATGTATACCTTTCAATATTCGTAATTAATTTAGGAAGTTTGTCCTAGTAATATCCATAACACTACCTGACACCATAAATCATATGCCACGTTAGGGTGGACTATATATAATTTATATTCGTCTTAGTGTTAAATTTACATACAAACAATAATGGAGACCGTGAGATTTAATTCCTAATTAATTCCCTCACCCACTTAGAATTTTTTATTAAAATTGAGGAATTTTAAAAATTAAATGGGGCCTATGTCGTTACAATTATGTCTAACATGCATTCAAAATACACACATAATTTAACAACATATAACATTTAATTAAAGCAATAAATAAAAAAAACTATGTCCATTTCGTCCTAATTATGTTAAACATGCAATTAAAATTACACACATAATTAACAACACACATTATAATTAATTAAAGCAATAATTAAAAAATAGCGAAATTAAAAAAAATATTCCACTATTATGGCCCCGAATAATAAACTGTGTAGCAGCCACTGTTCTCCCGAATTATTTGGCCACTCGATGAAACAGTCAGCCTGCCCTGTTCACCTGTGAATTTCATGTAGTGCAGCGTGGGGTCTACATATTGTGTATCACAATCAGGAGCGGAAGAAACAAACAAGACAAACTGTCTGGAACAGACTGTCACGCAGCTGGCAAACGCGCGATTGGTATGTATACTGAACATGTGTAACGCAGGTTGAACCTCCGCAACCCATATTTTGTTTATTCCTCCACGTCGGCCTGCTCTTCTTCTGCCAACACTAAATTAACAGCAACGCTCATTTGACAGCAGCCACACCAGAGTTTCGCAGCGGAACAAAAACAACTCCGGATTTAATTTTTAGCCGCACATAATTGTTACAAAATACCCGGATTTTTACAAAATCCATCAAACAATTACCAAAAATAATAGATCTAATACAAAACTAATTTTGTAAAATCTATTCTAACACGATCAACCCTCGTGTTTACAATCATGATAAACCACGTGGAAACCAATTGCATAAAAATTAACCACGATTAAACCACGTGGGATCCAAACACATAATTAAAATATACATGGCCATAATAGTGGATACTAAACAACCTGCAAAAGATTATTATCCAAGCACACCACTATACATACACAATCAATTTTAATTACGACATGGACGTCATCAAACACAAACACAAGTCCACTAAACCTCAGGCTCTTGATGCCAATTGTTGGTCCCTTTGGATAATTGTGATTTGTGTTTAACCCGTTTAATGATTACAAAGGGGGTTAGAAGATTTACCTTAATCGCTACGGCGCAAGCGATTCAAATCCACGATCTTCTATTGTATTCCCTTACTCCCTTGAACGAAGTGTGGCCTTCGATCCTCCAAGGTTTAGCCTCCAAGCTCTAGAATTCAGAACCCTTATTCTTGGAGACATAATGAGTATTTATAGGCTACAATAGGGATCAAGGAGTAAATTAGGTTGTGCCTTCTAATGATAACTTGGGCCAAGCCCTTTATCCTTAATATTAATTAATTCCACTAAATAATTAATATTGCACCACCCACCTAATTCTGATAACTTATTTAATTAATTAAATCGGCTCCTTTATTATTTGCTTATTAAATTCCCCATGTTTAAAATATCGCATGTTCATTAATTAAATAAATTACTGATAATTCATTTAATTAATATCTTTTATCCTTGATCATCCACTCAACCTTTATTTAATTATGCCGGAATAAATCCACCTGCAAGGTTTCACATAATTTAAATCTTTTTGAGCTTTCAAGGGGACATCATTAACCTGAATATTATCAGGACATGTATTCCTTCTATAAATAATATTCACCATGTATATAATTCCATCACCCAAAATATAATGATATAATTCAAAAGAATTATTTCATATATAAATCAAAGCATGTAAATAATACACACGTGTCAATTACTATATCGGGATTAAGAACCTAAGCATTAATAATAACATAGAATCTTAGTTCACCTTCTTAATCAGTATAAGGGAACAATTCTAAATTTGATCCTGTTTAATATACACAAAGTATACTAGTATTATTTAATAGTCAATATAAACTAATCTAAATAATACTACAGCCATACCAGTGGATTGTCCAACACCACCTGTGCTGTGAACCTTATTACATTATATAAATCGTATTTAACAATCTAATATTCTGTATCCCATTTGATACTAGATTGTCCATTCAGACAGCATGTAAACATTCAAATGATTCTCAATAAAACTGGGCGAGAAATAAATGTATATACTTCAAATAAATATTTTCAGTATACACTAACACTAAATCCAATCATGGATGATGAGTTAGGATAAATTTTCTTGTAATCTTAGTAGGTTTTATGATTATTAGTGAAAGATATATTTGTCTTTATACGGGCTTTATCTATTTAATATTAAATCAGATGTTCCATGGTTTAGAGTAAAGCTTCTTGAATTATAATGAAATTAAAATAGTGAGACCTAGAAGATGATAACACTAGACTTAAAACTGTTCCTGATCATAGGATAACTGATTGGAAGTTAGTTAATCCGTAAAGATCAGTACATACTATGCTAGCTTCCTAGGAAGGATGTCTGTTCTCATAGGCATTTGTGTGGTGACACTATAGCTAGTATGTAGGTGCTTATTAGGGAATAAGTTCACTGAACATGACTCGATCAGTGGAGCAACTAATGGAATTTACTCACGTGTCGATAGTTGTTCACTAAGTGATAGTTGTACAAGTGTCCTTAGACTTGAGATCGTTAGAGAAATCTTGTATATAATGAACTATGCTTTGGTTTAGTCCTTAGTCTCAAGGACACCTATTAGGTCTATTCTGGGCATAGGGATTTGTGTATGGAGATAGTTAACGGTCAATAAAGGATCTACCTCTTCCAGTAAAGGAAGAGAATATCCTATGCTATTCTTATTATGCTAGTTCAGGAATCTCTGGCCAGAGTGAATGAAATTAGAAATGAGTTTCTAATTTGCATTAATATGAACTATGCATTATGAATAAGGAATCATATGATTAAATTTGATAGGCTTGACACGAGTTCCATGCCTTGTATTTAATCGGGATATTGTTGGGTAGAAGGAATTAAATTGTACGGTAACTATTCATTGACTATGTTCTAGGTATTCTAAGCAATGAATTCATATTATCCGGATAGTCGCGATATGCTGAAAAGTATCCCTCACGATGTAGAATAATTATAATTAATTATTTAATTAATTATATTTAATGAATTAGAAGAATTCATATAAATAATAATAAAATAGTTTTATTATTATTTATTTCTACTACTGTCTTAATATTGAACCTACAGGGTCACACAATAAAAGAGACTGATTTATTGATGGAGGAATTAATTAATAATGGCTAGTAATTATTTATTTGTGAAATAAATAATTTATTAGCAATTGTTAAAATTGATTGAATAAGATTTAATTGATTATAAATTAATTAAGAAGAGTTCTTAATATTATTAATTAAGGATTTAATTTAAGAAATTAAATCAAGTGAGAGAATTATTTTCTAAAGAGTTTAGAAAAAGAATTAATGATTAAAAGAGTTTTAATTATTAATTAATTGATTAATGAGATTAATTGATTTGTGGGGTTAATAATTATATTATTTTTATAGGAAAAATTCAGTTGAAATTTTGCCTATAAATATACACTTATAAACCCTCAAAAGCTCCAATTACAACACGTAAAAATAAAAAAGAAGGCAATCCTAATTCTCTCTCAGCCCTCTTCCTCCCTCCATTGAATCAAGACTCTTTGGTGGATACCGGTAGATTGCTTCACACTTGAGGAGCAGCTGCTAGGAGCCTCTCTACGCCTCCTTGGATCGCTTTTAAAGGTTAGTAATCGATCCCACATATTTATACATGAATCGTATGCGTTATATATGTGATATATACGTTGAAAATTGTGATTTACGCTTCCGTTTATGCATAAAATTCCTTCAGTTATGACTAAGAAAATCGATGTCTAATTACCACTTACACATCGAAGTTTTATTTAAAAGTGATGTCTAATATCCACCTATACATCGATTAAGTACAACAAAAACGATGTCTAATGACTAGTTACACATCGGTTAAAATCGATGTATAATGATATATTATACATCGGTTTTCTTGCAGATTACTGATCTGATTCTTTAATTAGACATCATTTTCTTGAAAAAAAATGATGTATATATCGAATTATACTCTGTGTGCAATATGTTTAATTGCAACTAATATTAGTAAAATAACAATATAAAAGTGAGGGTAATGCAATTTAAGTAAAATAAATAGATATAAACATCAGAAATATACTTTTACTGATGTCTAAAAGCTTACTAGACATCGGCAAAAAACTGATATCTAAGAGTGGGGACTTTTAACATCACCGACAAAGACATCGATCTGAAAATTACATAGACATCGGCCAAAAACCGATGTCTATAAGCTTTTTTCTAGTAGTGATGACAAGATGGTTAATAAATATGAGTGACATGCCGATCTTTTGCTTGATGTAGGGGTCATATATTGTCCAAATTTCATTTATGGGTGCTGCTAGAATACATGATTTATGGGATTCCAGCTTGATTATATTCAGAATGGATAGTAAGTCCTTAAAAGCATGAAAGATGTCATCACAAAAGTACAGTTAAAGTAAAAATCTCGCTGCAATTGGTAATATTTCAAAATCTTCTTTAGAAGTTGTGGTTAGAAGAAGTTCTGCCTTTTATCAAATGGATATCAGGCATAAGAACACTTTGTTGGTGCCAGGGTTGAATATTTATATCAGCTTATCCATGTCAAAGGTTTGAACTGCTGGGTAAAAACATTAAGATGGGTAAACTAGTTTTAGAGAGGTTCAGAATAAGTATTATCTTGACATAAGTAGTTAGTTAATACCTAAATATCTTTGGATACTCTGAAAATGTCAAAATGATGTCATAAAGCTAGAGGAGGCCTGGGCAGGAGGATCGAAATTTCATGGAATTTGTCGGCTAATAATAGATCACCAATAAGGCAAGTATACTACCTTTTCTTCTTTATACCGGTGGCTGTCAATATTTTGTGTGAGTCTAATAATCTTTTGTTGTATTTAAATCATATCAGTTGTCACTTTAATGATTCTTTGGAGTTTGAGAATCTAATTTATTGTGTTTATGTGCTTTTTAATTCATTCCTCGTTTAGAGTGGAAGTTTTGTCTGAAATTATGATCTGAATTTTGTTTCCAGTCGAAATCTTGGGAATTTATAATTTGATGAATTACTCGGTGAATCAATGATGTTTATGTCTTGGGGGGTTAATCGTTATTAACTTAATAACATCAACTAATTTATACTTGCTACCTCTTCTTTGTCTTCTAAGCAGCAACCGACATATTCTTAATTATACAAGTACTTCTCGCAGCCTTTGTTTTGCTTCCTTTGTTATACTATTGAAGCTCTTGAGTGCATCTTTTATAAATTATTTGGATGTTGATAGTCGATTTATCACTTATTCTTCTTCCCGGTTCCTTGTTAGTTGAAATATATACTCGAGTTCATGTTTGCTAACTCTTGGTAAGTGTACCACCCCTTTCATATTCTTCTACTAGTTCTCACCTTCTTATAATTCTACTCATACTTCTTTCTTGAAGTAATTATTTGCTGGCTATTGATTCCTTTCGGATTTTGATGATAAATTTGGAGTTTGGTTTTATATTTTTGGTTGTTATTCATGTTTGTTGTTCTGAATCAATCAACTGAGTTGGGCATTGGAGTATATTACTGGCCCTAGTGGTAATTATAGGTCGGGGGACCTATCTTGTTTGCCTAAATGGTTGTAGGTCTGGAGTTGACCTTTACGTTGCATGCAATGGGGGGATCACTAACAGGCTGATCACCTGTAGTGAATGAATGTTCCACTCAGTCGTATCTTTTGGAGTTTCTACTCTTGTGTTAATACATTTCGAGTTGTTAGAAAAAAATGATGAACCTTGAATTTCTTATGATTGGAGTTTGTATTCATTTTGATTTCTTCGGGAAAAATGAGTATCGAACTATATATTCTTTTGTTAGTATTTCTCATTGTCTTGAGAATCACAAATATTGGAGTGTAAGTTCTTTGCTAGTATCTCTCATTGTCTCAAGAGATAAAAATATTGGATTTTATAGTCTTTTGTCGGTATCTCTCATTATCTCCAGAAATCAAATGTAGCAGTTTACATTCATTGTGTGGTATTCCTCATTGTTCGGGGATTTCAATTATTCGAACACATATATATTGTTGGTCTTTCTTATTATATCTTCCATGAGTATTGTAATGCTTAAAGTTTTTCTGGTTATATCTGTGTTCGAGACAAGATTTTTATTTTCTTGACTAGTGCTCGAAATGTGAATATAACCACAGAGATTTTATTTGTTGTCTGATTACTTAAGAGATATAATAGTCTATTCTTTGGCCTTTAGTAGTAGTATGCTTCGCTGAGCATTGTTTCGCTCACTTGATTTTTAATTTTTGTTAGTTCTCGAGACCTATCGAGTACGAGAAGAATGCATATCACCTCAGGAGAAATTGCAAGGTTGCAGACTTGAGAATTCTGGTAGCATATTATGTTGAAAACTCTTAATGGAGTTAGTATTATAAGGTAAACATTTCAATATTGTTCTTTAAGTGCAAACATTTGGTCATTTAGAAAAAAAAATTTTGAAATATGACGATTTAAGTTTGTGACAAAAAGTATGGATTTGAAGTTGTTACAGAGAATGTTAGGTCCAAATGTGTTGTAGAGGGGGGGTGAATACAACTTTTCAAATATGAGAAGCAATAAATACGATGCAATAAACGAACACACAGATTCAAGGAATATATGTTTTATATATAACTTGAAGTGGTTGCTACAACATTCATTACAAAGTATAACAGAAGTTCAGAGAGAAGTGAATGATACTAAGCTCTGTGAATGCACTCTCTCTCTTTTACATGTGTTTCTCTCAAGAATTGCTCACTCACTAAAAACATTACACAAGTACTTCTATTTATACTACATGTAATCTATGTCCTGTAGACTTCAAAGACTAAGATATACGTGGCCCAATGATGTCCACATAAATCTTGCCTTATCTTGAAAGCTTGGAAATCTGCCAATCAGAAGATGCCATGTGTCATGTTGAAGCTGCACTCTAAGTAGAACTTCTACTTGAGAATTTCTACTTAGCCATCTCGAATTTTTAAGTAGAACTTCTACTTAGAAACTTCTACTTGGTCATCTAGAATATTTAGTACTTAAAAAATATTCTGGTCTTCAACTTGAAACTTCAATGCACATCTTGAACTTGTGATATCTTCATGTCTTCTTTATTCTTCACCAAGCTCTTGAACATGGATCTTTATTACTGACATAAACTTGCTATCAATGTCCTGACACTTGATGCACTGGTCTGGTTCATAAGTGACTAGTCTTGATAGTGTTTTTGCTTCTTGAATAAATTACCATATCCAATTAGTAATGTGGCTTTCCAATATTTGCTTTCCTTCTTGTTCACTTGAAATCAATTAGTCTTATTGATACTGATAGTTATGATCTTGATTCTTGGCTTTTCAAATCACTGAGGCATGAACAACTTTGACTTGAACTTCTCTCAATGATTTCTTCTTGGCTTGATCATAGTTAACATGTTGAATTGTATCAATTACCTTGTCTTCATTTAGTGTTGATTTCTTTGTGACTTCTTGTTCCTGATTGTCTTCTGGTTAAGTATCTTTTCCTTTAGATGAGTTACATTAGTTATAGTGTTACAAGTTTACACACTCTGCCTTTCAATCTCCCCCTATTTGACTGTCTAACAATGACATTCAAATTAATGAAGGATAACTCAACTAAACAATGAGACGAGAAAAGATAATTAACATTATAGTCTTGAACAATTTACAATTGAAATTTACTTGAAAACAATACAAAGAACTTAAACTAGAAACAGAATTCGAACTTCGAATTAAAGATCATTTGAGTGATTCCTATCACCTGGATTATTTCATACCTTTTAGTCAAACTTATATCACCTTATTAGATTCACTCTAAGGTGAATTTTCCTCAAGTGAGTTAAAGCAACCGAAAGACATGAAGTTTTTCCAACTTCAAGTTCACACCACTCTGACCTTTAACCCTAATTCCATTTCCTCTTTCTAGCTTCAGCAGCTTGGTCTTTCTCTTCTTTCTGCCTTCTGCGCTTCTCCTTCTGCTGCTGTTCTTTCTTGTACACTGGATCGCGAAGCTGCTTCCACCTAGCATTCAACAGACTTACAGCTTCCATTTTTAGAGGATTTTTGGGCTCTGGATAAGGATGTTTGAAAAGCCTTCTGAGTTTGTCCACCTCCTGAGTAGTCCTGATCTTTGGAATGTCCTCAAAGTTCTTCATTATGAGCTGAGGTTTCCAATGAGATTTATCAGCTTTAAACTGACAATAGATCATCTTGGGGTAGCCCTTGACACGGTCAGTATTGTGGACACTAGCCGCATCTCGCTCCATCCGCTTCTTTTCCACCACTACCTCAGACAGGTAACTCATGAGTCTCTGCTTTTCTTCCACATACATATCTTCCACTTCGCCCCATTTGAATACATGTAATACTCTCTCCAGAAATGCAGCATCGTGAGTCTGTAGCAGCCATTTTCTACTCATATGCAAGAATGTTTGATTCTGGTCTGCATCTATGAATACTAAGGCATCAGCTGTATCTTCAACATAAGCGTGTATCCAGTATACACTATCACTTCCTGGAACACCAATTGCCTCCCTTATCTCTCCTTGTTCCAGTGCTCCAGAAGGAAGAGTCAGAGCTTCATCTACATTCTTCATTGCTTGAAGAATATTCCATTTCTTCTCCATCATCTCCGGCTCAATCTTCACATTATCTAGAGGGTTTGGAGCAATGATATCACACTTCCACACCTCATTGCTCTTCTTGAATATGACTCTTTCAATGATCTTCACGGATTTTTCTTTAAACTCAGAAGCGAATCCCTTACTCATCATTTGTCTACAGACAGCTTTGAGAGATTCTACTGAAAGCTCCATTAGATCATTTTCCTCCATGCTAACCCTCTTCATCTTTCCGTCAACTACCATCCGGACAAAATTTGGATATGCTGAGAATTCTGGACCCTTGTCCTCTGCTAGCTGCATTAACTGATCCCTATACAGAATGCTTAGCTCCTCAGATTGAGAGTATTGAATTTTTGTCACTAGCAAGAACAACTCTGACGCAGATCTTCTCGTTATGAATTGGTCATCCACATATAGGAAAGATGTTGGGACTCCTTCTACCAAAGACAAAATAACCTGCCACTCCTTAAGTGTTGCATTGTATCCAACCCTGACTTTAGAAATTAATCTCTTCAAAGCACTTATATAGTCCCCAGTCATTGGATTCTGCAAATTCAAGTTGTAGAATAGATCATCTGCCTCCTTGTTATGAACTCCTTTCGCACAGGATCCCATCAATATCTTCCTTGCTTCATCCCACTTCTGTCCTATCCTTCTCTTGTCGAGATCAACTTGAGGATCAGCTAGCCTTGCAAGCTCATGATCATACTGCTTCCGTTGGAGCTCCACTTTCTTTTCTAGGAATGCAGCACGTTCTTGCATCATCTTCATTTTATGGAACTGAGCTTGTTCCAAGGCTAACTGTTGAGCTTTAAGGGTTTCCTCATCAACAGGAATTTCTTCAGGCATTCCGGAAGACATCCCAGCACCTCCACCTTGTTCCTTCAAAGATCTCTTTATAGCATGTGCCAAAGGTACGTCTTCCATATCAGAATCTGAGTCAAGTACCTCCTGTACTGTTTCCTGATGACTCAGGTCAACGAATGGCTCATCAACCATCATTGCCTTACCCTTTTTTCTCCTCAGAGCCTCTTCATCAACAGCAGGCTCAATTTCTGTTTCCTTGACAAGATCAGTGGGTTCTTCAATTTCTTCGATGTGAACTGCCTGCTGTCTCGTCTCCTTTCCACTCTCCCCCTTAGGTGAGTTATCTTGAGCTCCACCTTGGTCTTCAGATCCACCAGCTGCATAAGAACCTCCAAAACCAGAACCAGAGGCTCCCGCTCCACTAGCACCACCTGCACCACCTACACCAGCATTGGGGGGAGGTTGTTGCGACTCGAAACACTCCGGGGGCACAAAACTCCTGACTGCGAACATCATTCGACTGATCTCCACAGCCATTGTATGCATTGTAGACTCCATTGCCCCCATCCTTTCATTAAGAGTGCTTCCCAAGACACCACCAGTATGGCCCAAGTCATTGACCTTGTTTGTCAAAGCATCAAATTCTGTAGCTTGACTTGCCATTCGTGCTGCGTAGTCATCAAGAGCCCTTTGATTGTTTCCAATGTTAATCCCGAACTGCCCCATCGTCTGCCCGAACTGCCTCACCTGATTTTCCATAGAAGTCATACGTGTATCAAGATTTTCAATATTAAGGGACGGTGTTTGGTTTAGGTGACCTCGCTCTAATACTCGTTCTGTTAGTATTTGGCGCTCGGTTTCGGGCCTTAAAAATGAAGGTCCCTCTCTCCCTAACCTCTCACACACACTCCCTGTCTCACCCTCGTGTATGTCTTCAATGATTGATCCAAGGTATGAAGCAGTACCTGCAGAAATTGGATAAGCAATATAATTGGCAGTTATGGGATCTATGTCTGTTCTGTCCTGAGTTGGAATCTCAGGTTGAGGGGCTACAAAGTGTTCTTGTACAACATCAGAACCGATCCTCTTTGCAGCATCAGTACGTACCGGTGAAGGTACGGCTGAAGTTATTAAAACTTCATGTCCTTTTGAAGCAACAGTATCGTCAAAAGGTACATAATACTCACCAAAATCCCTATGTGCAGATTGTTTAAGGGGAGAACCACTCTCGTGAGGTGGAGTGGTTGCGTGTGACACGGTAGGGTTTGACTGGATATTTGAAGTAGCAGCATGAAAAATTTTGGCTTTCTTTCGATTAAGTTGCTGCTCTTCGGGTTCACTCTCCTCATCATCTCCTACATATACATGTGCTGGCTTTCTGACTTCCGTTAACAGGGGTGAAAGAGAATAAGAATGTGTATCAGTCTCAGAAATATAGCTCTCACCCTGGGATGGATCCTGCGGGTTAGCAGTCTCTTGGGTCTCGGAATCAGATACATAGGAGGAGGAATGAATAGTATGCAGGGAGAGATTACCTTGTTCATTACCTTGTGCCTCATCGCTTTGCTCATCAGGAATCTCATCAAATGCCTCAGCATGAACAGATGGATTCTGAGCATGTGATGAAACTTGCGATGATGCCTCCAAATTGGTAACTCCTGCATCATATGTAAGCCACATTTGAATATTTTCAGGAATTGACATATGTTTACCTTGATGTTTATCCTGATTAGCAATAGTTGAAAGTGACTTAGTGCCCATCCCTAGCGGTGCAGATGTTGGGCTTCTGGCAAATCCCTGTCTAACAATAAGAGCATCCTTCGGTATTAAATCATTAATCAGCATTTGTAGGAACCGAGGAAACCAGCAGACAACATCAGTTGTAGTGAGGTCTCTGCTTGCAGGAGATCCCATTGAGGCCACTATCTCGGAGAGAACTATGCGTCCATAATTTATATCCAGTTCTCTTGCTAGGGCAACTGCAAAGGTTTGCATTGGAATTGGAATTTGATGAAAATCTTTTTCGCGTGCCCGAAAACATCTTGTGATGGCCTCGAAAAAGTAATTCCATTCCACATGGAAAAATTGTTTTTGGATGTTTCCAGTGATCCGGCCAGTCGGAGGATAACATCCTATTTCTTCAAAGAATGTGAGGCGTTGTTCCGCTGTAGGTTCTGCATCATAAGCATCTTTGATTGGGAATCCCAGAACCCTGTTGACAATTTCTTCAGTCACCTCATATTCCTGACCCGCTAAGGTAAACCTGAAACCGTAGGGGGTTGTTTTGCTCCCAAAAGTAACCGCACTAGTCCATAATTGCTGTAAAGCATCATGTACTAGTGTAGGTTTAGCAGTAAAAGCATGGCTAGCCTTGGAGTACAAATTAAGAAATCGTACCCAAAACTTAAACCGCGGGAGTTGATCACCAATTTCCGTAGAAATATTATAAAAATTGTTTTTAGCAAGTGAAAATTGGTGAGCCATTTTAATTAAATGTTTTTCTTTAAAAGATGTGAATTTTTTTTTTAATTTTGAAAAACAAGTAATTTACGAATCAAAGATTGTATCCCTTTTAATTTAACAAGAACAACAAAAGTCCCTTTGAGAAAGTAAACTACGGGATTCAATCAATAGCCAATACTAAATCTGAATATTCAATGAAGATGAATATTCGTGTGTATACCAGTGAAATCGTGTGTGTTTAGATAGAGAATATGAAATCGTGTTTTATGAACAGTTACACAAACAATTTATGTTCGTGTGTATGTATATGCGCGTGTATGAATGGTCACTAAACACACCACCACAACGATTAAGGATAACACAGACAATAGTAGTCAACAAATTGGCAGTAATTCGTGATTAGTGTGAGTTTAATCACAAAAACATGGATTAATGGTATGTAATTTATGAAATCGCCCTGTTTTTGTGAAGCGGCTGCTGTAAAAATGAAATTAGGTAAAGTGAATGATGCATCGAGTTAGAGATGTATATATAGATGATTGTGAAATGACAAAAGTGTCCCTGTTAAAAAGAGTGAAAAATACCAAGTCCATACAGGGAACACCTAAGTCGAACTCTATCTCGAACATCAAGTCGAACTTCGAGATGAAGTTCGAGATAGAGGTTAACTCGAACAAATAAGCACTTTAACCAATTTAACAGCAAAGACTACAGGGAAATCTTATCTCGAACTTGATTGACTTGTAAACTTGGAAAATTCCCTTCCAGTAAAAGAAATACAGGGAAATTCGAGATACGTTTCGAGTTAGAAGTTTAACTCTATCTCAAACATCAAGTCGAAATTCGAGTTGAGTTTCGAGATAGAGACTAACTCGAAGTTAATCTCAATTCTTTCCAAAATATCTTGAATGGAAACCTAATCTCAATCTTCGAGATAAGATTCGAGTTAGGAGTAACTCAAATATTCCCTTTAAAGCAACTGAGATCTCTATCTCGAACATCAAGTCGAAATTCGAGTTGAGTTTCGAGATAGACTAACTCGAAGTTATTCTCAGTTTTCAAAATATTCCCTTAAATGGAAACCTCATCTCAACCTTTGAGATAGAAATTCGAGATAGACTTTATCTCGAATATTTTGAAGATAGAACTAGGCACGATGGTAACTCGAACTCGAACTCAAAGTCGAATTTCGAAATGAATTTCGAGATAGACAACTCGAAATTCTTCCCAGACTTAGAATTTTCAAAACTTCACTCTGACAGCTTAAGTCGAATTTCTAGATGAGTTTCGAGATAGAAACTAACTCGAAATTTTGAAGATTTTAAATTCTAAGGCCTCTAATTACATGAAAAACATAGGTAAATTCATCTAAAAATCATGCAAAATTTAGAATATTATGAATTTAACTCCCCCTATGATCATGCAATCTAACAAGCATAAATTCACAGATTTGTGCTATAAAAGACACTTAAAACACAATGAATTTATGCAAACTATATGCAAATTATATCAATCATTAATTAGGAATTTTAAAGTCTAAGCACATAATGATTAAGTAGCTTGCACATACAAACATAAACCTGGATTTTACAGATAGAAGGCTTTACTAACTTGTGTTAAGCATTCCCAATTCACCAACCAATCTACTGAGTGTTACTTCATCAAGAGGTTTGGTGAATATATCTGCAATTTGTTGCATTGTGGGCACAAAATGTAGCTCCACAGTCCCCTCCTCGACATGTTCTCTTATGAAGTGATACCTGATGTCGATGTGCTTGGTTCTTGAGTGATCTACAGGATTGTTGGTTATGGCAATGGCACTTGTGTTGTCACACATAATTGGAATTTTCTTGTGCTCCATGCCATAATCCTTCAATTGGTTCCTCATCCACAGTATTTGAGCTACACAGCTTCCAGCAGCAATGTACTCAGCTTCAGCAGTAGAAGTAGATACTGTATGTTGGTTTTTACTTTGCCAGGACACCAATCTTCTGCCAAGAAATTGGCAAGCACCAGATGTGCTTTTCCTATCAATCCTGCAACCTGCATAGTCTGAATCCGAATAGCCAATTAGATTAAAACCTGTATCTCTTGGGTACCAAATCCCTAGATTTGGTGTGCCCTTCAGATACCTAAAAATTCTCTTGACGGCTACGAGATGTGATTCTCTAGGATCCGCTTGGAACCTTGCACATAAACAAGTTGCGAACATTATATCGGGTCTACTTGCAGTTAAATAGAGGAGTGAGCCAATCATACCTCGATAGCTTGTGATGTCAACTGGTTTACCTGATTTGTCTTCATCAAGCTTCGTGGCTGTTGCCATGGAGCTGCTAATGCATCTTCTAGATTATACTTCTTGAGTAAATCTCTGACGTACTTGGATTGACAGATAAAGATACCATCTTTTCTCTGACTGATCTGTAATCCAAGGAAGAAGGACAGCTCTCCCATCATGCTCATCTCATATTTTTCCTGCATTAGCTTGGCAAATTTCTCGCACAAGCGCTCATTTGATGACCCAAAAATAATATCGTCCACATAGACTTGAACAAGTATTAAGTCATTTCTTACATTTTTATAGAACAATGTTTTATCAATTACTCCCCTAGTAAAACCATTTTCAATTAAGAATAAGGATAGGGTTTCATACCATCGCCTTGGGGATTGCTTGAGGCCATAGACAGATTTGAAGAGAAGATACACAAAATCTACATGTTCTGGATCAACGAAGCCAGACGGCTGTTCCAGATACACTTCTTCTTCTAACTCTCCGTTCAGGAAGGCACTTTTCACATCCATCTGGAAAACCTTGAAGTTCTTATGTGCTGCAAATGCCAAGAACATCCTGACTGCCTCAAGTCTTGCAACTGGTGCATAGGTTTCATCATAATCAATTCCTTCTCGCTGAGAATAACCTTTTGCAACCAAACGAGCCTTGTTTCGTGTTACAAGTCCGTTTTCATCCAGTTTATTTCTGAATACCCACCTAGCTCCAATTACTGATATGTTCTTTGGTCGGGGTACCAGTTTCCAAACTTCCTGCCTTTCAAACTGATTGAGTTCCTCTTGTATTGCAATCACCCAATCAGCATCACCAAGAGCTTCTTCTATTTCTTTAGGTTCAAGCTTGGATAAGAACCCAGAATATAAGGAAATATTAGCCAGGTCAGCTCTTGCAGTTCTTCTAGTAGTCACACCAGCATCTGGATCACCAATAATTAATTCAAACGGATGATCTCTATTCCATACCCGTTCTCCTGGAAATTGTCTTGATGATTCAGCTTGACTTTCTGAGTTATGGTGCTGACTACTTTGATTATTCTCACTAACTCCCCCTGAGTTAGTGCCAGCTCCTACAGAACTACTGTCAACTCGTCTCGAGCCTTGAACAGTTGTCCTTGAGCTGCTATTTACTCCCCCTGAGTTATTGCTGGTTCGTACTGAAGAAGTCTCTTCTGATCTTGTAGAATTATATTGTTCACTAGACTCAGGCTCTTCACATACACTTGGAACATTTAATGGGACAACTAACTCAGGTTCATCTTCAAGTTCATCTAAGTCCAGATTCTGAAATTTTAGGGACTCAGGTTCACTAGAATCTCTAGAAATTGATGGGTGTTTGGTATCGTCGAATCTGACGTTGTAGCTTTCAGTCACTTTTCGATCATTCACTAAGAACACTCTATAAGCTGCCACCACATTTGTGGAATAACCAACAAAGATTCCTTCACGAGCTTTTGCTGCAAACTTGCCTAGATTTTCATCATCTATAAGTACATAGCATTTTGCTCCAAAGACATGAAAGTATTTGATTGTTGGTCTTCTGTTGTTCATTAATTCACATGGTGTCTTTTCTTTATCTTTTATAATCAAGGTTCTATTTTGAGTGTAACAAGCGGTACTCACTGCTTCGGCCCAGAAGTACAAAGGAAGTTTTGAATCATACAACAAAGTTCTTGCTGCTTCAACCAAAGTTCTATTCTTCCTTTCAACTACTCCATTTTGCTGTGGAGTTCTCGGGGCTGAATACTGACGACGTATTCCTTTAGATACACAGAAGTCATTCAGCACTGCGTTTTTGAATTCAGTGCCATTATCTGATCTAATCGTCTTCACAGTAAGTGTTGAAACATTCTCAATTTGAGTGATGTGATCAATGATTAAGAAAGGTACTTCGTCTTTCGTGTATCTGCTGATCTGATAATTGCTGACAAAATGTGCTGACTCACTAGAAATTGCACATTGATTAGTGTCATGAGCCCCCGCACACAATTCACACACCATGGCGATTTGTTGAACCCCCACTTTAGCCAATGAATCCACTTTCATGGATAGAGCCTGTAGCTGAGCTGCTATAGCTGTCGTGGCATCCGTTTCAAGTATACCTGCAACCTTACCTTGTGGAATACGCTGTGTCGAGTTCTGATACTCGTTTGCAGCCATCATTTCAATCAAGTCATAGGCCTCTTCATAGCTTTTGGCCCACAGAGCTCCTCCAGATGCTGCATCAAGCATTGCTCGAGAATGACTTAACCCATTGTAAAAGCTATTGATGACCATCCAATTTGGCATCCCATGATGAGGACATTTCCGAAGCATCTCCTTGTACCTCTCCCAAGCTTCACAGAGTGATTCACCAGAATGCTGACTAAATTGTGTAAGAGCATTCCTCATGGCAGCAGTCTTTGCCATAGGAAAGAATTTAGTCAAGAACTTTTGTGCCAGATCTTCCCATGTAGTGATTGAACCAGCTGGAAGTGAATGCAACCAGCTTTTTGCTTTGTCTCTCAAAGAGAATGGGAACAACCTTAGTTTGACAGCGTCTTCAGAAACTCCATTGGTTTTGAAGGTGTCACAAATCTCGATGAAATCTCTAATATGCATGTTGGGATCCTCAACAAGTGAACCCCCAAACTGGACTGAGTTCTGGACCATTTGAATCGTGCTCGGCTTGATCTCAAAATTAATTGCAGCAATAGCCGGCCGCACAATACTCGACTGAATATCATCAATCTTGGGCTGAGAATATTCCTTCAGCGCCTTGTTATCTGCCATTTCTCCAGTAACTTCAAACTCCTCTTCAACTTCTTCCACAAATACCTCTTCTTGCTCTTTTTCTTCCAGATTCTCTTTACGAACTTGAGATCGAGTACGCATACACGCTCAAGATAGTACCTGAGAAACCCAAAAGTAATTGAGTGAGAAAAACGTCCGAGTCAATGAATTTAATCCAAATTGATGACAAGATCATAAACTAAACAAACAATGAACCGAGTCCCCGGCAGCGGCGCCAAAAACTTGTTCGCACTTATTCACGCAAGAGAACGTGGTCAACAAGTAATATAGAGTAAATAGGATTCGTTCCCACAGAGACTTAAATTGTTTGTTATGTTCACTTATGCACCAGCTTATGATTTACACTCACTGCTAAGACAATCACAATTTTGGTTTTGATTTACTAAAGATTAATTACCAACTAAGCCAATTACGAGGAAATAACTTAACTTTAACTTTATAATAAACAAACATGAGATTTCAATTTCATTTACTACTTCATCTAGAATCTTATGCCCTTTAGCCTAGCATGTGACAGAGTTGATTACTGATTAGATGCACTAAACTGATACACACCAACTTTCGTTGTGCATATATCATCCTACTGATCATCCACAATTGATAGAAGTCAAGTAGTCACCAAATATGTGTAGTCCCTATATGTCTATAGCAATTGAACACATACCGGTTGAAAATCAAGCACCCATTAAACCACATAGTCGATGCAAGACGGTTAGAATTACATCACAAATTAATACATGTTCTTCACATGCAAAAACCTATGCTAGCATGAATTGTTCTAAACCCTAGATCCACTTTCGCATTCACCAGGATTAAACAAACAATTACAAGTGTTCGCGACTCACTTATAACGAATAAGCATAAACATACTAGGCAATCAATACAATCAATCACACACCAAGGCATAAATAACACTCAATTACTAGAATCCATAGAAAAATCCATTAAAATCCCATGATAACGAATTAGCCCATAATTGACCTAATTGCCATCATGGGTTCTATGGAAAACATAATTCTAAAATAACAAGTAATTAAAAGAAAGAAGAATAAGGTTTAGAAATAAATCCCCAAAATAGAAGAGTACAAAGGTTCCAAGAATAATCCTTGCTTGTCACTAGCTTGGAGAAATTCCTTGAAATTGTTCTTGCAAATTAAGATGAAAATGTTGATGAGAAAATAAACTAGAGGCTGCTACTACTCAAGATATCCACCTGGTTTTAGGTTACAAAGTATTTATATAAGCCCAACAAAAATATGGATCAAAACCAAAACGACCCGGAGGAATAAGCAACATATTTTTATCAAGACCCGCACAAGCGCCCCTGCGCTCTCTAGAGCGCCCCTGCGCTCTCTAGAGCGCCCCTGCGCTCTCTAATCCCTGAAATCTGCTAGCTTCACGCGCCCCTGCGCCTTGGCAAGCGCCCCTGCGCCTATTTCTCCCTGGAAAATTTTCTCCTGGAGCGCTCTAGCGCCTAACCAAGTGCTAGGGCGCCTTCTTGACCCTGGAAAAACTTCAAAACTTCTACAACTTGACTTGTTGCCTTGCTCTTATTTCCATATGCTAACTCCGGATTAAATTCACACCACCATAACATTGTTTTAGCCCATCCTGTCCTCGACGACACAACCTACACCAATTACACAAAAACACATCAAATGGCAACGAAACTCGAGAACTTGCAACCGTTTTAAGTCCGAACGGAAGGCAAATAGTGGATATAAAATCCACTTATCAAACCCCCAAACTTAAACCGTTGCTTGTCCTCAAGCAATGCAAAATCAACCTAAAGTGATGAATGAATGCAAATAAAACTAAATGTCATGATAATGCAAATGTGTCCTAATGCAATGATCCCACACAATTTATCCGAAACCAACTCAACAAGCAAATGCCTCAACGAATGCAACAACTCCAAACAGAGCTCGACTAAGGCCCCGTATACTAACAATACATGCTCGGAAACGTGGTGTGTGCATTTCTCACTAGATATACTCTCGAAACTAGATAAAAGGCATAACCAATTCTTCGTCAGGACAATCACATGTTTATAAACAGAATGAACTTTAGACACTCCATGACTCAAAGACACCGCCATCATCATTCAAGGTAGACAAGGATTCATGCTTTACTATACAAAACAACACAAAACAAAAAAAAAACACACATGCTTTTGACCGTGCAATGGGTGAGACCCCTAAAGGCTTATACAATAGCACCCTTGTAGCGAGCGTTAGGTTAGTGGATCCCAGACCGGAAAAGTCTTAGGTCACTAGGCATAAAATCCCCTAGAACTTACTTGCTCGAGTACTAAAGAGCCCACCCTAGCCAATTAGCATACACACACTCTCACAAACGCTCATTTTTTATACTTACAACTCTATTTTTTTTTTCTTTTTCCTCTTTTTTTTTTTTTTTGCTTCTTTTTTTTTCCTTGTTTTTTTTTTCATTTTTTTTTTCTTTTTTTTTTTTTTTTTTTTATACATGGGTACTCTATCTCACCCCCCTAGACTACTCATATTAAATATGAGCGGCTACTAGCCATTTGACGCCTAGCCATTATTACACTACGACACAACACTAAGCATGACCTCCCTGTTTTCCCCCAAACTTATACTTAAGTGCTCCTATGCCATCAAGGGAATACTGAAAATTCTAGATATAAATAGGTGATTACATCCCAACAACCAAACCAGGTATGACTCGATCTAGTCCAAGAGCAAACAGTGAGACCGTGAAAAGAGTGTGTTCCCGACACACGCAAGTCAATTTCATAGGTACTTGAATCAACCCTCTATTCATTGTCATCACACTCAAATTAACGTCTACCTATCGAGCCAGAAACAGACACTCATGTGGAATCATGTGATATGCATGAACAAAATGATATTACACTCCTAAATAAATCTATATGACATGGCATCCTAAATGTAACTAAATGACATGGCAAAACTAAATGCAAAATTACTAACATGAACTATCATGAATATGCAGCTATATGCAATGCAATGACTCTTGATACCCTAAAATCACCCCCAAACTTATTAATTTCAATGTCCTCATTGAAGGTAAATTTAAAGGGTACAAGAGATACTCCCCTACTCGTCGTCATCTTCACCCTCCTCGGGTGGTGTGTCTGGTGGTGGATAGATGTGGTGTGCTCCTACGCGTTCTGGACCCTGTTGTTTTTTTTTTCACTTTGCAATTTTTTTAACTAAACAGAAATAGGAATACCAAATCGTGGGTTGCCTCCCACGAAGCGCTTCTTTTACGTCCGTAGCTTGACGTTACGTCCTCAACTCACGGCGGTTTCAAAAGGATAATAGGATCGTCCTTATTAGAAAGACCATTCACACAAATGCTAACATTTTGTTTGCTTCCTCCCAACACAACTTTTCTTTCACTCTTAATCTTGATTTTTCCTCCCTTCAACTTCTTCGCCTTCTTTTTCTTTCTCACACCTCTAAGGTGTTTATCCCTCTCAGCCGATTGAACAGAACACTCTTCAACCTCATCATCAACTATCCACCTTCTTAACACATTATCATAACCCTCTTCAAAAATCACCAACTCATCATTCAAAAGGACATACCTCAAATGTGGTGGAAGTTTTCCGAGTTTAATATTTGAGAGATCTTGTATGGAAGGTTTATCAGTATCAAATCCCTCGAGCATCTTAACTGAGTGAGAGCCTTTCGAAAATTTTGTAACACTAGGCAATGCATCCAATTGTACATCACCTGTTTCTTCTCGGAAAGACAATGCAAGGGATTCCACAAAAAAACACACTTCTGGATCATTTGAAATCTTCGTAGGAGCAAACACATTAAAGGTGGCCTTATCATCTTGCACCCGCATAGTTAGCTCCCCTTTCTGCACATCAATCAAAGTTCGGCCGGTAGCTAGGAATGGCCTCCCAAGAATGATAGGGATTTTCTTATCTTCTTTAAAATCAAGTATGACGAAATCCGCTGGAAAGATGAGTTTGTCCACTTTCACCAGAACATCTTCTACAATTCCTCGAGGGTAGGTAATTGAGCGATCCGTTAACTGGAGTGACATGTTTGTAGGCTTAGGCTCCGGAAGGCCAAGTTGCAAGAAAACTGAATAGGGCATGAGGTTGATGCTTGCCCCTAAATCACACAAACACTTGTCAAAAGAAACATTCCCAATGATGCACGGTATGGTAAAACTCCCCGGATCCTTCAGCTTAGGCGGCAACTTTTGTTGCAAGACAGCACTGCACTCCTCCGTCAAAGCGACAGTCTCTAACTCCTCGAGTTTCAATTTCCTCGAAAGTATGCCCTTCATGAACTTGGCATAACTTGGCATTTGTTCCAGGGCTTCAGCAAATGGTAGATTTATGTGCAACTTTTTGAACACTTCCAAGAACTTTGCAAATTGCTTATCAAACTTCTGTTTCTGAAGCCTTTTAGGGAATGGCGGAGGTGGAAAAACTTCCTTGCTAGCTTCCGTAATCTCTGAACTTGTTCTCCCAACTGACTTCTCCTTTTCTTCCTCACCTGATACCTTCTGAATGTCCGGAAGAGCAGAATTTGAAAAACGGATAGACCCCTCAGGCGCGCCCGCGCCCAAATCACTGTTCACAGCATTTTCAAGTTCTTCGTTAAACTGCTTTTTGACTTCCAGATCGCCTGTAACCTTTCCAGAACGTAACGTAACAGCATGAATCTGTTCCTTTACCTCCTTTTTACCCGGATTTGCTTCTGTGTCACTAGGTAATTGCCCTGGAGGTCTGTTCAAAAGAGCATTGGCCAGTTGGCCCATTTGGTTTTCAAGAGTTTTCAGAGATGCTGCTTGACTCTTGTACATCATCCGCAATTCTTCCATTTCTGACTTCTCATTAGATTGCACATGACTCCCTGGTTGTTGTTGATGAAATCCAGGTGGATTGTATGGTGGCCTTTGGGCATAGGGTTGTTGATAACCCGAATTGTTGAACTACTTTGAACCATACTGCTGACCCTGAGATGGTTGTTGCATAGCACTCTGATTGTTGCTCCAACTGAAGTTAGGATGATTCCTATTGTTGGGATGATATGTATTAGGAGCAGGTTGTGAAGGCCTCTGATAATTGCTGACAAAATGTGCTGACTCACTAGAAATTGCACATTGATTAGTGTCATGAGCCCCCGCACACAATTCACACACCATGGCGATTTGTTGAACCCCCACTTTAGCCAATGAATCCACTTTCATGGATAGAGCCTGTAGCTGAGCTGCTATAGCTGTCGTGGCATCCGTTTCAAGTATACCTGCAACCTTACCTTGTGGAATACGCTGTGTCGGGTTCTGATACTCGTTTGCAGCCTTCCGTTTCAAGTCATAGGCCTCTTCATAGCTTTTGGCCCACAGAGCTCCTCCAGATGCTGCATCAAGCATTGCTCGAGAATGACTTAACCCATTGTAAAAGCTATTGATGACCATCCAATTTGGCATCCCATGATGAGGACATTTCCGAAGCATCTCCTTGTACCTCTCCCAAGCTTCACAGAGTGATTCACCAGAATGCTGACTAAATTGTGTAAGAGCATTCCTCATGGCAGCAGTCTTTGCCATAGGAAAGAATTTAGTCAAGAACTTTTGTGCCAGATCTTCCCATGTAGTGATTGAACCAGCTGGAAGTGAATGCAACCAGCTTTTTGCTTTGTCTCTCAAAGAGAATGGGAACAACCTTAGTTTGACAGCGTCTTCAGAAACTCCATTGGTTTTGAAGGTGTCACAAATCTCGATGAAATCTCTAATATGCATGTTGGGATCCTCAACAAGTGAACCCCCAAACTGGACTGAGTTCTGGACCATTTGAATCGTGCTCGGCTTGATCTTAAAATTATTTGCAGCAATAGTCGGCCGCACAATACTCGACTGAATATCATCAATCTTGGGCTGAGAATATTCCTTCAGCGCCTTGTTATCTGCCATTTCTCCAGTAACTTCAAACTCCTCTTCAACTTCTTCCACAAATACCTCTTCTTGCTCTTTTTCTTCCAGATTCTTTTTACGAACTTGAGATCGAGTACGCATACACGCTCAAGATAGTACCTGAGAAACCCAAAAGTAATTGAGTGAGAAAAACGTCCGAGTCAATGAATTTAATCTAAATTGATGACAAGATCATAAACTAAACAAACAATGAACCGAGTCCCCGGCAGCGGCGCCAAAAACTTGTTCGCACTTATTCACGCAAGAGAACGTGGTCAACAAGTAATATAGAGTAAATAGGATTCGTTCCCACAGAGACTCAAATTGTTTGTTATGTTCACTTATGCACCAGCTTATGATTTACACTCACTGCTAAGACAATCACAATTTTGGTTTTGATTTACTAAAGATTAATTACCAACTAAGCCAATTACGAGGAAATAACTTAACTTTAACTTTATAATAAACAAACATGAGATTTCAATTTCATTTACTACTTCATCTAGAATCTTATGCCCTTTAGCCTAGCATGTGATAGAGTTGATTACTGATTAGATGCACTAAACTGATACACACCAACTTTCGTTGTGCATATATCATCCTACTGATCATCCACAATTGATAGAAGTCAAGTAGTCACCAAATATGTGTAGTCCCTATATGTCTATAGCAATTGAACACGTACCGGTTGAAAATCAAGCACCCATTAAACCACATAGTCGATGCAAGACGGTTAGAATTACATCACAAATTAATACATGTTCTTCACATGCAAAAACCTATGCTAGCATGAATTGTTCTAAACCCTAGATCCACTTTCGCATTCACCAGGATTAAACAAACAATTACAAGTGTTCGCGACTCACTTATAACGAATAAGCATAAACATACTAGGCAATCAATACAATCAATCACACACCAAGGCATAAATAACACTCAATTACTAGAATCTATAGAAAAATCCATTAAAATCCCATGATAACGAATTAGCCCATAATTGACCTAATTGCCATCATGGGTTCTATGGAAAACATAATTCTAAAATAACAAGTAATTAAAAGAAAGAAGAATAAGGTTTAGAAATAAATCCCCAAAATAGAAGAGTACAAAGGTTCCAAGAATAATCCTTGCTTGTCACTAGCTTGGAGAAATTCCTTGAAATTGTTCTTGCAAATTAAGATGAAAATGTTGATGAGAAAATAAACTAGAGGCTGCTACTACTCAAGATATCCACCTGGTTTTAGGTTACAAAGTATTTATATAAGCCCAACAAAAATATGGATCAAAACCAAAACGACCCGGAGGAATAAGCAACATATTTTTATCAAGACCCGCACAAGCGCCCCTGCGCTCTCTAGAGCGCCCCTGCGCTCTCTAATCCCTGAAATCTGCTAGCTTCACGCGCCCCTGTGCCTTGGCAAGCGCCCCTGCGCCTATTTCTCCCTGGAAAATTTTCTCCTGGAGCGCTCTAGCGCCTAACCAAGTGCTAGGGCGCCTTCTTGACCCTGGAAAAACTTCAAAACTTCTACAACTTGACTTGTTGCCTTGCTCTTATTTCCATATGCTAACTCCGGATTAAATTCACACCACCATAACATTGTTTTAGCCCATCCTGTCCTCGACGACACAACCTACACCAATTACACAAAAACACATCAAATGGCAACGAAACTCGAGAACTTGCAACCGTTTTAAGTCCGAACAGAAGGCAAATAGTGGATATAAAATCCACTTATCAGTATCGTCGAATCTGACGTTGTAGCTTTCAGTCACTTTTCGATCATTCACTAAGAACACTCTATAAGCTGCCACCACATTTGTGGAATAACCAACAAAGATTCCTTCACGAGCTTTTGCTGCAAACTTGCCTAGATTTTCATCATCTATAAGTACATAGCATTTTGCTCCAAAGACATGAAAGTATTTGATTGTTGGTCTTCTGTTGTTCATTAATTCACATGGTGTCTTTTCTTTATCTTTTATAATCAAGGTTC
Organism: Saposhnikovia divaricata; assembly: GCA_036435485.1. Taxonomy (NCBI): domain Eukaryota; kingdom Viridiplantae; phylum Streptophyta; class Magnoliopsida; order Apiales; family Apiaceae; genus Saposhnikovia; species Saposhnikovia divaricata. The sequence goes on along the minus strand of CM071599.1, from coordinate 59,778,271 downwards.
TATTTTGAGTGTAACAAGCGGTACTCACTGCTTCGGCCCAGAAGTACAAAGGAAGTTTTGAATCATACAACAAAGTTCTTGCTGCTTCAACCAAAGTTCTATTCTTCCTTTCAACTACTCCATTTTGCTGTGGAGTTCTCGGGGCTGAATACTGACGACGTATTCCTTTAGATACACAGAAGTCATTCAGCACTGCGTTTTTGAATTCAGTGCCATTATCTGATCTAATCGTCTTCACAGTAAGTGTTGAAACATTCTCAATTTGAGTGATGTGATCAATGATTAAGAAAGGTACTTCGTCTTTCGTCATTGCGAACAATACCCATGTATACTTGGAGAAGTCATCCACGATTACCAATGCATATCTTTTCCTAGACAAAGATAGGACATTCACTGGGCCAAACAAATCCATATGAAGAAGTTGCAGAGGCTCAGTAATACTAGAAATTTCTTTGCTTTTATGCGATGCTCGCTTCGACTTTCCCATTTCACAAGCTTCACAGAGTCCTTTCGGAGCGAACTCCATTTGAGGTAGATCTCTCACCAATTCTCGCCTCGCGAGAGCATTCATCGTTTTGAAGTTTAAGTGAGATAGTTTTTTGTGCCATAACCAGCTTTCATCATCCGAGGCTTTGCTGTAGAAACAGGTGACCTCATTCTGATTTGCTGAATCCATGTCTGCAACAAAAAGATCTGCCTTTCGAACTCCTCTCAAAGCCAATGAGCCTTCCTTGATGTGAGTGATTGATACACCTTTCTTGTTGAAGACAATTTCGTAACCTTTGTCACAGAATTGACTGATACTCAACAGATTGTGCTTCAGTCCCTCAACATAGGAAATATCTTCAATGATGACATTACCAGTCTTCAGTTTGCCATATCCCTTAGTCACACCTATGCTGTCATCTCCAAAGGTAACATAAGGGCCAGCCTTCATAACCAACTCTGTAAGCAGGGACTTGTTTCCAGTCATATGCCTCGATGCTCCACTGTCTAGCACCCATATAACTTTATTTCTATTCTGCTTAACGCCCTGCAATGACAGATTGGTTAGACATTCTTCGGAACCCAACTTTGATTAGGCCCGGCTTTTCGATAAGATCGAGAATCAACAGATTTAACAACAGGAGATGCACTTTTCTTAACATTACTAGAGCTTTCGACTATCTCCTTTCCTTTCTCAGAATTGACAGATTTGTCAGTCTTAGGAGAAGGTTTGTTACTCCTAACTTTAGGAGGACTGACAGTCTTGGCTCTCACATGCTTCTTTTTGATGTTTGAACTAGCAGCAGTATTTGAGCATGACTGGCTAGATGCATTCATTAAATGCACAAAAGTTTGCATGATGTTAAAAGTGCATGGCATACAATTAGGTTGACCACACTGTGCATGATTCTGATGCAGATTATTCATTGTATGTGTGGTAGGCATGGCATGTGCAGCAGGAACATTTATGTTAGCTTTACATGCATAAGAAAGATGTTCAGTAGATTTACAGTGATAACATGCTTTCTTTATTCGTTCAGCCTTAACCTCTTTTATGCCTTTTTCTTTCTTTCCTTGTTGTTTAACAGCCTTAGCTCCTAATCCTAGTCTAGATTCATCTCTAGGGAAATTGATTTTAACTTGTTTGATAGGAGTTATAGGTTGTGCTTTCTGGCGATCTTCCATCTCAATCTCATATCTAGCTATTAATTCAGTCTCTTCTTCTTCTTATATTCTAGGAACAAGGTGTTTGTAGATAGGTTTGACAGCTGATTTAAGAATGCTAGGTGTTTCCTTTTTAAGGTCACTGGAACTAGGGTCAATAGGTCTCTTTCCTTCTTTCTTAGGAAGGTCAGAATAATCAAGTCCTATACCTACTCCAGTTATCTTCTTAAATGTGTCATTATCTACATACACTTTACTAGCAGCTAGTTTGTAAGCTTCGCATTTAGTTTCTAACTCAGCTAGTTTGTTCCTAAGACATGCTTCTACTTCTTCCTTAAGGACGAGCTTGTGTTCCAGAGATTTAATAAAGTCTCTTAGGGAAGTATCTACAGTGCAAGCAGCCTCTAGCTCTTCCACTTTTGCCTCAAGCATTCTGCTTTTTGCAACAAGTGTTTTCTGTTCCTTTTGAGAAGAGTCTAGGCTTTTGCACAACATATAGATCTCTTCACTAAGAGCCCCGTTCTGTTCCTTATAATCATCAATGGACATTTCTACTTTAAGGGTTAGAACTGGTACCTCTGGTTCCTCTGATGTCTCAGCCATGAGGGCAAAGTTTGCTACATGAGTAACATCTTCCTCATCTGAATCATCCCAAGCTCTTCCTTCTGTCACCAATAAAGCTCGTTTTCCATGTCTTTTCTTCACCAGCGATTCATACTTGCTTTTGAGGGCTTCATATGTCTCTTTTGGATAAGTCTGTTTAGGCTTTTTGCAGTCCGAGGCAAAATGTCCAGCTTCACCACAATTATAGCATTTGAACTTCATTTTGAAATCCAAAGGAGATTTGTAGCTGGTATTCTTGCCTTTACCTTGGTAGCCTGACGAACTACCACCACCCCTAGCAGCCCGATAGAAAGATGAAGAATTTCTCTGTGGTCGGTTGCTCTTTCTGAATCTCATGTTGCTGAACTTCCTTGCCATGTATGCCACGACACTATCGTCCATGTTGTCCAGCTCTTCTTGGGTGTAGTAGTCATCATCACTGTTAGATGTGCACTCGTCATCATTATCAACTTGATGTGGTGCAAGTGATGATTTAGGCTTTGCTGCAACCATTGCCTTCTTAGACTCTTCCTCATCAGCAACTAATCCTGATGCAGTTTCTTTTCCTTTTGAATCATTGTCCCATGCTTGATCTTGAAGTGTTTCCAGCTCATAGGTCTTTAATATTCCATAATACTCTTCCAGAGAAGTTGTATGCAAATCTCTGGTCTCTCTAATTGCGTAGACCCTATGTTCAATGCTCTTTGGCTGGTTCCTCAGATATCTCGTATTAGTCTCAACCATGGGGAGAGTCACACCTCTCAGATTCAAATCCAATACCAACTAACTGAATCGTAGATAGACGTATGTTATGCCTTCTCCTTTTCGTATTCTGAAGGTGTCATACTCCATCTTGAGTATGAGTGTCTTGTTACTTCTAACCTCTACAGATCCTTCCATGACAACTTCTATCTTTTCCCAAATCTTCTTTACTGTAGTCAGACCTTTGACTATGTTGAACATTTCATGATCAAGAGATTCCATCAAGGTTTGTCGTACGGCAGTATCACAAGCTATTTGCTCCTTGTCAGCATCCGAAAAGTCCGCTGCCTTTTTGGGCTCAGACCGAGGTGCTATAACCACCCCTCCTTCCGTATGCGCAGGAATAACCACCATTGGAACAAATTTACCCTTGTCAAGGACTTCCAGATATTCAGGGTTAACAGTCTCTAAATAGAGTCTCATTCTGAAAACCCATTCTTCATAGTGATCTCGGTTGAACATTGGGATCTTGAATGCATTTTTAGGAGCCATTTCAATTCTGGTCACTAAAAGTTTCTAAGTACCCAAGACTAGGCTATGTAGAATATATATGTAGAACTTTTGCCTAAGTCGAAATTTCTCTAAGTAGAAATTTTGCTCAAGTCGAACTCACCAAGTAGAAGTTGTCCAAGTCGAAATTCTATGTAGAAAATCTCAAGTAGAAATTCTATGTAGAACTTTTGTCCTTAGAATAATTTTTCTGCAGATCACTTTAATATTGAATAAACAATATTATCTCTTTAACACCTTTTTGACTTTTGATGCTTTACTCACCTAACCCACCTAACCCACGTGCTAGGTACTGAGTATGTTTTGATATACTTTCGGCCGTGAATAATGCAAATCAAAAATCCAAAAACACCTTTTTATTCTTTTACTATTTATCTGTTTGAAAAGGAGATCAAAAAGTTGTTGGGTCGTCTTCTTTGATAAGAACAAATGTTGAACACTCAAGAACACCAAATATCAATGTACCCAGATTAATTCACAAAAATTAATTAAAATACACCCAAGCTAAATAATCACACCTGGAGTATTTAAATAATTTTTCGGATGAGTTTTCACTACAAACGAATTAAAGCTCACTTTTCGAGAAAATGAAAAGTAGATCTAGAAAATGAAAACTCACGATTCTTCTACTAAACACAAGGATCTATGTTTTGTATGTTAAACATATAGCTCTGATACCAATTGTTAGGTCCAAATGTGTTGTAGAGGGGGGGTGAATACAACTTTTCAAATATGAGAAGCAATAAATACGATGCAATAAACGAACACACAGATTCAAGGAATATATGTCTTATATATAACTTGAAGTGGTTGCTACAACATTCATTACAAAGTATAACAGAAGTTCAACGAGAAGTGAATGATACTAAGCTCTGTGAATGCACTCTCTCTCTTTTACATGTGTTTCTCTCAAGAATTGCTCACTCACTAAAAACATTACACAAGTACTTCTATTTATACTACATGTAATCTATGTCCTGTAGACTTCAAAGACTAAGATATACGTGGCCCAATGATGTCCACATAAATCTTGCCTTATCTTGAAAGCTTGGAAATCTGCCAATCAGAAGATGCTATGTGTCATGTTGAAGCTGCACTCTAATTAGAACTTCTACTTGAGAATTTCTACTTAGCCATCTCGAATTTCTAAGTAGAACTTCTACTTAGAAACTTCTACTTGGTCATCTAGAATATTTAGTACTTAGAAAATATTTTGGTCTTCAACTTGAAACTTCAATGCACATCTTGAACTTGTGATATCTTCATGTCTTCTTTATTCTTCACCAAGCTCTTGAACATGGATCTTTATTACTGACATAAACTTGCTATCAATGTCCTGACACTTGATGCACTGGTCTGGTTCATAAGTGACTAGTCTTGATAGTGTTTTTGCTTCTTGAATAAATTACCATATCCAGTTAGTAATGTGGCTTTCCAATATTTGCTTTCCTTCTTGTTCACATGAAATCAATTAGTCTTATTGATACTGATAGTTATGATCTTGATTCTTGGCTTTTCAAATCACTGAGGCATGAACAACTTTGACTTGAACTTCTCTCAATGATTTCTTCTTGGCTTGATCATAGTTAACATGTTGAATTGTATCAATTACCTTGTCTTCATTTAGTGTTGATTTCTTTGTGACTTCTTGTTCCTGATTGTCTTCTGGTTAAGTATCTTTTCCTTTAGATGAGTTACATTAGTTATAGTGTTACAAGTTTACACACTCTGCCTTTCAGAGAAGTAGACAAATTGATTGCTATAACATAAATACCTGAATCAGAAATCTAAATTAGAAATCTGAACAGATTTCAGTTTCTTCAGATCCGCCAAATAATTTTGACAGTTTCTCTTCCAATGACCCGGCTTCTTGCAATAGTGACAATCACCTTTTGCAACACCTCTAGTAGGCATCAAAGCCCTTTTAGGAGTTTGTTTTGGATTAGCAATAGATTTGGATCCAATCCTCTTCTTGCCTTCCCATTGCCAATTAAGGAAGTTTGTTCCTGTCAACTTGTCCTTCTTAATGACTGATCGTACAAAGAAGTTATTTGAGTTGTTTGCCATTAGGATATCTACAATGTTAAAATGCATAAAATAATTAGTCTACGAATTTATTAAATTATGTTCAAGTGATTATTCATATATATTCAAAATATATATCTCCCACTATTTTTATCAAATTAATAATCCTACCTATCGATTCGGAAAAGTTTCTCTAAACCTTTCTAGTGAGCCAAGATCCATATTTCATCATACTTAGGGTCAGCTTTGGCTTTTCTCCTTAAAATGATTATTTAGGTAGACAATATTTGTCAATTATATCATATATAACTCTTGGATAGTTTGGTAGAACAACATTTGTTCATATTTATCCAATAAATCTTACCAAACTCTATGCCTCTAAGTTCACAATCCTATTGTGGTCACTTAGTTAAGTCGAACCCACCGTGGCAAAAAAGAAAAAGTTAAGTCGAACCCAATGGTCTAACAATTAAGTATCACTAATTTACTTCGTCGTGCCTTACCACGATAGACGAGGGTACTTCACTTTGGCGAACCCACCCTTTATCGATCTAGGTCTTGACGAGTGTTTCCCATTTGGAAAGCATCTTAAACTTAATATTTTATTTAGGGTTTTTTTAATTTAAAACGACCATGATCCCATCATAAAGAGATTCCCAATTTTTCATTGAATTAAATACTTCAAATCAATATTCATCAAAGATTTGATTTCCAGGTAGTTGGAGGAGACACAAGCGGTCTCTCTTAATAACCAACTTCCATACAGGTACATCCCGTTTTTTACAAAATCTCCCCATATCAAAATAATTGAAAATTCGTATTTAATTCTGTGTTTCATAAACATAGAAATCTCATAATCGTTTTGTTTAATTATAAAATCTTGAGTCGTTACAGATTTTATCTTGTTTAAGCAGGCATGGCATGGGTGATGTATCTAATACAATCATCCATACATGATTAATCTAATTAAAGCATGCATCTTCTACTCTACACATACATTCATACATCAATATGTAAAGTGCAGTATGTAAACGTGCTTGGTTATGGCCTTAATCCTATGAGATTTTTCTAAGCTAATGGAAAGATCAATGGTCAGTCTAAGGTTTAAAATAAATATGTGTATTACAAGTCTTGCTTTCTTTTTGTCCTGCTCCTTGCTCCTTCTTGGTTAATCGTCCTTCAAACTCCAAGTGCAATTACAATGGATAATCGAAATACAACCTATACTAATCAACTTACATAAGTAAACTCGAGTTACATTCGAGATAGAACAATTACAAGAAACAAAGACGACATGCAAGTCGTATTTATCAAAACCATAATTACATATCAAAACCAATAACCTATGGGTCATTAAGGCCATAACCAATCACCATGCTCATGTAACAACTAAGAACATCTCGGATTTTATAAACACATCATACCATATCATACTTCTCATGATCCAATCATAGAAATCAAATAAGGCAAAAATCGGACAATTAAAATTATAATCTGAAAACAATAAATCGCCATTTTCAGGCTCTAAACGGCGTCAAACGCCTTACAGACGAGTAAGTAGGCCTGTCAACGGGTCAGATTCGGATCGGATTATCCTAAATCCATATCCGAATACATTAAGATTTTTCGTGTTCGGATCGAATCGGATCAGGGGTCGGATATTTTTTAGTCCGATCCATACCCGATCCGTTCGGGTTTCGAATTTTCGGATCGGAGGTCCGACCAGCTTAATTAAAAAAATTCATTTTTTTTGTTATTACCAAAATTTTAGAAAAAATGAATTCATTTGACTTGGTAATTTAACGGTCAACTAGTACTTTCACTTGTATTCAAATTTGTAGATGTTAATCGAAAAGTCTATATACTTTTTTTATAAATTTTATATTATATATGATAAATAAAATATATATAATATATACTAAATAATAAATATAGTATATTATATATTATATAATACATATAAATAATAAATATAACATATATTATATATAATATAGTATAGATATGTAGATAAATTTTTTATAAGATATATTATATATAATAAATATATTATATATAATATATAAAATATATAAAATATATTTAATGTATAAATATATTCGGATCGGATCATGCTAAATCCATATCCGCTCCTTATCGGATCTGATCTTTATCGAATCGAATATTTTTTGAAGGATCCATACCCGCTAATTTCGGATCGGGTCGGATTCTTGATCCATTGACAGGCCTACGAGTAAGATGTATTATGTATACCCCTTTTTGCTTATTAAAATAAAATAATAAAATTATACTAAATTATAGCTCGTGGAAAACAAGAGTTACTTTTAAATACTTTTAAAATTATATGATTAAATAAAATAGAGTATAATAATTTATTATGGATATAATTTAACTTTGTAATATTAATTAATAAAATTATTAGTAATAATAATAGTTATTTAATAAATGATATGTATTGATTAGAACTAATAATATAAAATCTTAATGTAAACTTGTTGTTGACGGGATTCGAACCTTGGATCTTTAGAAGAGGGATTTTAATATAGAATATTCCTTATTATTAGATCTAACAGCTATCATCTATTTACTAAATATCTAACGGTCAATATTCTTTTAGATGGTTGAACCAACAACCAAATTATACCCCTGTTTGCTTATTATATAATATAGTTTATATCCCGTGCAAAGCACGGACTACTTTAATTTTTTTTTAATTTTCTTATAATATAGTATAATATAATAAATATTAATTTTAATATATTATTTTCAAGTTACTTTTAAATTGTTTTGCTTTGTTTATAGTGTAGTGATATTATTAATGTTAATTTTACTATGTTGTTAGCGGGATTTGAACCTTAGATCTTTATATAGAACAACTTTTAGTATTATATATAAATTAAATATATTGTTAGCGGTAATCGAACCTTAGATCTTTGTATATAATAACTTTTAGTATTGTTATATCTAACGGTCATGATCTATTTGAGTTGAAGACCTAACGGTTGTGACGGAGGTATAACCAAACTACAAATTATACCTCATTTTGCTTATTATAATATAGTATAGATAGGATATAAATTCAAATTTTATGTAAATTTTACATTTTAAAATTTAATTGTATTTTATTTTCATATTCACCCCTTCCTTGTAACCCTCCATCCAAATAAGGTAACCCTCCATCCAAATAAGGTAAGGGTTGAACCCTCTCTTACTCAACCCTTACATCCAAACAAGATAAGGGTTCAACCTTTCTCAACCCAACCCAACCTAACCATCCTATCCTAACCCAACCTAACCCTTCACTCGTCAACCCTCAATCCAAATAGGCCCTTAAGGTGTTAGAGAGATACTTTATATAGATCTTCTATTATATTCAAACATTTTCTGATCACTGGTTGTCTGAAATGACCAGTCTTGACCGCTCTCGCTCTCGGGATTAAAAGTTCGAAACTTCCTCTCCTTCATTCATTAGTATATCATTATTCAAGAGTTCATCTGATAAGTTTTATATAAACTGAAATATATTAGGTGCGGAAGATTACACTACTAGAAATACAAACGGACTACATTGTATTTTGTTTTTCTTCATACTACAACAAAGGCCTTATTTATAGGCTTCAACCAAAAGCCTTGACATCACTGATTACATCCCTATTATTTACTGCAAGCCTACCAAATAAGAATGGAGACCAGCTTGATAGGCTGTATACATCCGCAATACCCCCCTCAAGTTGGATGTGGGAGAGAAAACGGCAAACATACAACTTGGAGATTAACAAAAAAACATTCAAAAACGGAGCAAATTTTCAGTGGCTCGAACGGCCAAAACAAACCAAGGACTGGAATGATCATCAGTAGAAACAAATTTTTATTTCCCCAGTAACTTCAGAATTTGGTGAAATCTTCTCGCTAGTAATTTCAGAATTTGGTGAAAACTTCTCCCCAGTAATTTCTGAATTTGGTGGAATCTTCTCCCCAGTAATTTTTGAATTTGGTGGAATCTTTAATTTTGTGGAAACCTTTTTTTTTTTTAAGAAAACAAACAAAAACAAGATAACAGCAAGTAAGCTGTGGAAATTTCGAGCTGAAATGGTGTAATACAAAGGAAGTACAAACAGCTTCTACCCGTTACAATACAAAAAAAAAAGTAAAAGAAGAAAGTAAAAGTAAAAGGAAAAAAAATACCCCTCATCATTATGCTCCCTCTAAAGATTGATAAATATAGTAAAGGTCTTGGCAAAGAAACTCGGCTACAAACTCAGAAACCACTTGTAAACTAACATAACTCAAAACAGAACCCAGAACAACAAAATCGATTCGCACAACTCAGAAAATCAACTAATTCTAAGAATCAAAACCAAGAACGAAACTGGAGGAACGGGGTTTGCAGCGAAAAGAAAAGGGGAAGGGGGTTGTGCGTGTTTGCAGAGAACAAAACGGAGGAAGGAAGGAGGAAAAGGCTGAGCTGTTCGAAAGAAGAGGAGGAGGCTGTTTGGGTTTTGTGTGTAAGTGCTGCGGAGTTAACACGAAAGGTGTTTGTGTAATTGTCACAGTGAAAAGGTGTTTGTGTAATTGTCACAATGAAAGGTGCTGCGGAGTTAACACGAAAGGTGTTTGTGTAACACAGGTAAGGATCTTAAGCTTTGATACCATGATAAGTTTTATATAAACTGAAATATATTAGGTGCGGAAGATTACACTACTAGAAATACAAACGGACTACATTGTATTGTGTTTTTCTTCCTACTACAACAAAGGCCTTATTTATAGGCTTCAACCAAGAGCCTTGACATCACTGATTACATCCCTATTATTTACTGCAAGCCTACCAAATAAGAATGGAGACCAGCTTGATATTTTTGACAGCCTACCCATAGCTTGATATCTTTGACAACCTACCAACAACTGCGGCTGTATACATCCGCAATATCATCACCACATCCCTGCAGATGCATATATGGTGTGTATTCTATTTCTGTTGATAGAAAATTTTATAAAAATAAGTTATGTCCGTTTCGAGCGCCATTGAATCAAAAACCGAAAATTAAAAAAACAAGTGCAGTAATAGATACACCAGATGCCATATGTTGACACAACAAATGCAAGAATACGTGTATTTACTATAAGAATCTCAATGCAAGTGACTACTATGTTGTACTTCAAAGCAATTGATATGGGAATAATATTGATCATAATTTAACCACAAACACGAAAAATTAAGTTAAACTAAAAAATTGGCGTACTATTAAACATTCTTAATTAAGCCATAATTATCATCACGATTGTGCCAAATGCTGCAGTAATCCACGCAAAATATGTAGAAGCCCCATGTAAAGTAGCTGCAGAATCAGCAGGAGCCGGTTCTGGAGATCCCATTTCTGGCAACACTGTTATTGCAAGCTTCATATTTCCGGTGGCACAATGAGAAGCCTTGGTGCATATATACCATTTTTTGCCTTGGCTTGCAAGAGTTATTACATCATTTCCGGTAGTAAGCGCGACACTGGTTGCAGATGGTGTACAATTTTGAAATGAAGCTGAATCTGCTCTGTGAACATTGTGAACCCCAGCAGGGTACATGAAAACTGCACAACAGTAGAGCATAAATATAATTAGATAAGAAAGCTACACTGATCATGTTGAGTTAAATGCGAAATATGGAAAAGTTGAACCAAACATGCCAATATGTCTCACTGAAAAGTATGATATTCGCGCACATTATGTTTACTCAAAGAAGAAGGAAAATTTGCCCAAGTGAACATCCCATAAAAAAATAGAAAACTTTAAAAAATGTTAAGAAATTTATGAAGTGCCAACTTTGAAATTTTATGGCGACAATTATCTTGCTGTGTCACATTAGAACGGTTAAGTATGATGATTTGATATAATGCTACACATTTAAGTATATGACGTACTGAGCTTGTCGCCGACGTGAAACTCCTTGCTTGCAGCCCAACTTTGGTAATCGAAGTTGGTTTTCCAACCATTTTCATCTCCAACCATAAACTCCGTTGCCAAAGCTGGAACAATAATTGCTGAAATAAGAGCTAATGCAACCAGAAGATTGGTGGAGGCCATTAGAAAGAATAAACTACTAATTTGGAAGCTCGACCTTAAATCTTCTTTTCTTTCTTTGAAGGTGTTAATTAGTTGCTATATGCTTTGATTGAGGTAGTCTAGCTTCATTTTATAGAGATTTAAAAAAGCCGGCCGAGTCTGCATTTGCAACTTTTTGTGCCATTTGTGATTTGCAGGACTTTTAACTTGACCTCGTAATATTTGTTGAGACGGGATAAGTTAATCATTTATAGACAAACTCTGCGCGTATAGAATCAAAATTAGAGTATCAAATCACAAACCGGCTCATGTTTTAACTTTCCCTCCTTTAAAATTTCCATCTGCTCGCTCATGTATATTGATATTATTGCAACTTCCTGTATGAACCAAGCAATTTAAATATTATTCATGAATAATTTTATCGGTGATACTGGCAGGAACTTGTAGAACTTTTAATACTGCCTTCTGTAGACATTTCATTTTCTTGGTAAAGCTCATGTTTTAAATTTTGAATGCATACGAAACCCTATATTGTGCCCCAAAGAACAAGTCCAATGCAATTTTAAAGTTAATTTCAGTTATAATAATTTTAAAACATATATAAGAAAACTCAACTTCAAAGGATTTGAATATTTGGATGAAAACAGGTATAAATACACATTGGGTTATAAATTTAAAACCAAGGATACATATATACATTTAGCCACATTTTCAACTAATCATAAACGAATTGTAAGCCGGTATACTTTAAATTAAAGTTAGGAGAAAGAGATAAAATTTGGTTAAATTTTAAATTATTTGATTGTAAAATGCAATTAACATTGGAGTTGAAATTTTATTTTATCACAAAAAAACAATTATTTGGTGTAAAATATATAAATAGTTATAGCATTTTGCATCTAGCATTGATTTGTTGTAAGAGCAAGTTCAGTGATTACGTAGCTATTGTTGTGGTTACGTATAGCTACCGCTATAGTTTGAAATCAAAAAATAAATTTTGTTGTGTTGTTAAAATAGAACTTGTGTTCCAATGTATAATTCTAATAAGACAACAAATATATTCAAATAAAATTATATTTGGGCCTAATCTTTAAATGCACAATTAGTGTCAGGTATCTCAAAACGGTTCCCGAATGATGTGGCATGCTAAGTATCGAATTATAATTTGTGGGCGCATATATATGCACGCTGGGTCCAATATTAATATTAGGAAAGTTACTAATTATATAGATAACACGTCAGTTTTTGGAAAAAAATTTGAAAATTTTGGAGAACTCTAACATTTTCCAATTGTATTTGTCAATATTACTTTGATAATTCATTTACCTACTTACAAGCGACAATTATAACATCTATATTTGATTCTAAATTTAATATCAACTATAGTATTTTGCTACTTTGCATTTAGCATGCCATTGTAATAGAATTTTTTTAAATGCTATATTGTAATCCTTTTTAACATCACCATTTGGACCTGCTTGCTTTCTAGTTTCGGAAGTTCATTTCATTTATTAGCGTATAGAACCAACTTGTTAATTCATTTACTATTTTTTTTAATTTTATAGTTATTTTCCTTATTTTAATTAAAAATAAATAGTAAATGAACTTTTTAAATTCTAAATATATTATCTGAAATACTAGAATTTAACAATTATTCATTTGGTTGCGGTAGCATTCAAGAAAAATGTGTAGAATCAACAAAACAATACTTTTATTTTTCGAAAGTTAACGGCTTGATACATTTCTTGTACTGAGTGATTTAATTGATACCAAAATAAACTCAATAATCCACTTGATATATTTGGTTGTACTAAGAGCATTCACATCCCATTCCCCATCCCCAACCCCAAAAACTTACTAAAAATAGTAAATCCCCAAATAAAAATAGTAAATCCCCAAAATTATCAAAAAGTTTCTACATCCCATTGCCCATTTTCCATTCCCCTATCCCTATATTCTTTATTATATTACTTCTTTCTCTCTCTTTCACTTACAATTTTAACTACCAAAACTCACCCACTATTATAAATACAATTTAATATTATTATATGAGGAGAGAGAGTGTATGAGGATGGGGATGAGGCATCAACTTTGGTCCCTAAATATGGGGACTCAAACTTTGGTCCCTAAATCAAACCCCAAAATGGGGAATGGGATGGAAGAGTATTTTAGAAGAAAAGTTGAACAAATTCTCAAATTATAAGGATGGGGTTGGGGATGGGGGATGAGATGTGAATACTCTAAGTGACCCAAATGATAATTAACCCCAAAATACAATACCATACGAGAAACTGTGAAGTTGATCATTTTAGCACCCAAATATGTAAACGACATACATATCTAAAAGATGACCAAGACCCCGTTCGGTATTGTTGTTGCGCAATAACTTATTTTTGAAATTTGGTAAACTCTTATTTGGTAAACTTAAAAAACAACTTTTCTGATAGGTGTTTTTGCCTGAAAAGCATATCCTCATGCTTTTGAAAAAAAACTGTTTTTCAACTTTTACAAGAAACAGTTACCGATATCAACATCAAACTTCATCAAAAACATTATTTTTTTTAAAAAATAAGATGCAAAACATGCGTATATCAAAAAGAGTCTAAGTCACAAAAGCACTCATTTTAATAGCACTTTTTTCAACAGCACATTTTTAACAGCAATTCCAAACATAGCCAAAGTCACAAAATAACTTGCAGAGGCCGCGGGAGAGACTGAATGAAGGTACAAGTGCACTGCTATTTGTTTGAGCTTTTATATACAGACTGAGCTTGCATTGTAATTAAATTAGACAATTGACAATTGACCGAATTTTTTTTTATTTTTTTACTGATTTTCGGTTTGTGAAGTTAAAAGTACATAGAAAGCAGACTTCTATGGCAAATATTTACAGGCAAACAGCTGATCCTTTTCGTTATGTACTCGTCAGTCATCAAATATTTTAGATCTTGAGACGGTTGCAAAGCTTATAGCTTTCTGCATTGGATTTTAATGGACACTTGAGCTCCTGCAGCATAGTTTATAGTCAATAATAAATCAACATGTCAAACTTTAACCAACATGTTGACAAGATACATTTACTGTACCTGCTCATGGCAGATGGCACACCAATCTTAGTAACCCCTGTATGAGCTGGAATCTGCTTCGGTTTGAGGCATTTAGCTTTTCCTTGTGACGGTTTTTTTAGCTGCGTCACAAACTTTAGAAAATGTTTCGCATTCTTATACTACAAAGGATTCAAGTAGAATTGCTCATTACAAGTAAATTAAGATTGCATGACAGCACATCAGGTCAGTGTAAGGAACCATTCATACCTCGGTTTCTTGTTGGAACGAAGCCAATTTGTTCTCTTTTGTGCCCTTGAATTAAATTAGACAAGTAAATTAGAAGATTGATGATGAAGTTAACAAGACATGAATCAATCCAACAGTAGTAGGACTAGAACCTTTGACAATGTACAAGTAGGGCGGGCCAATTTTGAGTGTGGTCCAGTGCTTGGTCGAATTTCAGATGTCAAAGTGAGCTATGTAGAACATAGCAGCCAAATATGAGTCATGAAAGGGCTAAAGAACACAAATATAAATCAACAAATATAGACGCTAGAATTCATGATATAGAGTATAATTTGCAAGTAAAGTTGTTGAAAGAGTCGCAGTGATTTGTAAAAAGCAAACTAACAGATATCTTGCTTTTTGGTTTTAGTGAAATTGAGACAGAAACACAAACATAACAAACTAAGTTTGGCAGAGGAGAGACTTCTCCACAATTTACCATGCTAAAAAGCTCTACAGGTGGATCATGTTGAACCCTTTGTTCTGTATGAAGATGAGATTCCTGTGACAAAACCAGAATTTCATGCTGCCACAAGTACATAAATTGATGCGAATTTGAAATAAATTATTTTATAAAGAGATATATTTCAATCTGGGGTACCACTGAAACTGTCCTTTCTTTCTTGTTATTTCGAAAATCTCCATTGTCTCCTTTACTGGAAAAGATCTGCATTGTGGGACAATATATTACCTTCAAAATTGCTATTCAACATATTCACTGACAAAATCTTATGCACGATGTGGTACCTTCTTTTTCAGGGGTAGAGCTTTAAATTTTTGAACGAAATCACATCCCTCTTGCTTAGGAGAGTTGATTACGTGTGTCCTGCAATAAGTGGGAATTTTATTTTAATTTTTGAAAGGAGGCAATAAGTGGGATTTTTATGATATCAAGTCAAAAAGTAATATGATAAATTTTCCAAATACACAAGACCACAGCGCGATAATCTTCAACGATAACCCTTTATAACGTTGTTACAAGTATATGGTTTTATTTTACCTTCTGAGATTATTGTTGCTACATTCTGCAACCAATTCAGCTCTAGGTTGGTGCAAAACCTGCAAACATATACCTTCAATCAAAAATCCCTAAATGATCAAGAACATTAAACAAACAAGATTAGCCTTGTCACACTAGATAGATATACTTGATTCCTTTTAGCCATATATTTATTCTCTTAATACGTATTAACTCGAAATACAAAGACATTTCCGAAAATCGTTATTCTTGCTGTATTACTCAGAAAAGCCTTGGTCTTCACTATAACCTTAGGTTTACTAGAGTTAGCTGAGGATGATGGAACATTGTGCTGCATAGCCCTTTCTGATGGTTTTAAATGAAATTCCTGGAGAGCAATAAAAATAAGAAAAAAGTTACCACCTAAAACTACTATAAGTCATCCATTCAAAAAAAGGACATTTAAAGAAATGATGAGGGTGTAAAGTTTATTAATATTAAAAACTTACTCGAAACTCTGGTATCCGGGGAGTGCATCGTTTAGGGAGCAACGTAGATGTGGCCTCTAACATCTGCACAAACAAAATACTTGAGTAAACTAAATATGTCATTAAAAATATTTCCTCTTTCTCCTAGTCACAGACCTTTCTATTTAATGGACGAGCTCTGAATGTAGGAGCTGTGGACGTCAGTTGTTCCTGTTCTCTAACTTTTGGTCTGTGACATAAGGTAGCTTGTTAGAGCAACCTCTGTAGGGACATGGCAATATTTTTAATATCATTAAAAAAAATTGCAAATGGAACCTCATCTTCTGTGCCCTTTGAGCTGTTACAAAGGCAGGCTCTTTAGGAATAGTAAGTCGTAACTTAGCATGTGCAAAATTCTCGTCACGCTTTTTATCCTGCATTATCATCCAATAATATTCTCAAAACATGGTCTTCTCACTCATTTTTACTATAACAACATAAAATAATCCAACTAAATCATAGTTCAAAACCACCATTAAAGAAGAAATGAATGGCTGAAGAATTAAATGTATAATCTGGAATGTGGGCTTCCAACATCAGTGGTAACATACCTTTTTAGGTTCCTTGTGAGCTAAATGAGTTTGTTGATGTGTATCAGCAAACTGTCAGAAAAGAGAATTAGATGTTAAACCAAAATCCTAGAACAGAAGTAAACTTTTCTTTCAGTAACAAAGTTATAGAAAGGACTCAATCTGCACAATCGAAATGCACATCTACCCTTGTCTTCACTTAATATATGCAAGGAGAAGCATGGCAACTGATGTGCTACAGATAGAGTACTTATATCACACTCATCAGAAATTAGATTTAACTTTCAGTTATAGATTAACAATAACATGTATGGAGAATTATCTGTAACTGAGTCACAATTATTTCAGACCCCCTGCACCTTTATACCTAGAAGGTAGGTGCTTACTGAATCATATTATATAAAGGTCCGTCTTGTGTTATTATCTATATACTTTACATGCACATAGCACATCTGGTGACAGAAATTTTGTGGTATGTGCTGCTTTAGCCTTTACATTTTAAACAGTGGCACCAATTATACAAAAGCTACAATTGTATACCAAATGTTTAGGGGTGGATGTGCTTCTGGGTCCTCCGCCCAGTAAACAACATATAAAGATATTAAAAGTTTACTATGCTTAAACAAAGAAGAATTATCAGAGAAACAAGAAGATTATGGCTAACATTAACCTTACGCAGTTGACCTCCCTCGAGCTTTTGTCGTTTAGCAGGTTGACTCTCCAACGGAGTAAATTTCATAACACTGCTTTTACAGTTCTCCAACTTAGAAAACCTAAAACTCCCAGAAATGCATCATCGGAAATTAAGCTTAAATGTAGAACAGTAGACTATGATGGTTGATGTTTTAGTATAAAGCTGTTCCATCACAGCAAAACAGGAACTTCTAAAAATCTCTGTTGTGTGAATTCAGCAGACAAGAAAGAGGATAATCAAATTACAAGTAAAAATTTCTAGGAAAAATAGGTAGAGGATCTACCTGAGATCGCCCATTTTATGGTTTTGATTTTGTTTGGCCAACTGGCTTGCTGTTGGCTTCATGAGGGTTGATATTCTCGGAAGAGACTTTTTGACAATTGTGTTTCTTTTAGCCTCTAGTTCGATCTTGCAATCATAAAACTTCAAATCTAAAAGGTTTAAAGTTGTAGTTAGCTTTCACGTATAAAGTCAACAAGGAAACAAAGAACTATCACCAACTCAAAAAATTTACAGGCCAGAATAAAGGAAAAGAAAAGGGAGGCTAAAAAGTGTCACTGGACACAGATGATTTCAAAACCAATAAATAAAGTGCCAAAGTGAATTGAGACACACATAATTACAAAAGAGAACTTTATTTATTATAAGTAAAATGGCAATATCAGGCCACCACAAGTTTTTCATATCTAAGTAACTAATTTAGATCACCTGAAGGTACGTTGGAGCATTGTTCAGACATTGGCTGTGTGCAACTATTCAACTCAACGGAAGTCCTTCTAGTTATATCTCCGCATTCTGCAAGATATATATATAGTCACTAATCACTATCATGACATAATAACTGCATCATATGCCAGTAATGCAATAGAATCAAAATATTTATGACACCAAATCCCATCATATGAGGGTACAGCAGAACCAAGTCATAGAGGCTGCCGTATAGGCCCGGTACTTTTCTGAAAAAGACCTACTCTAATCCATGCTTGCACGTACTACAAAAGCTTATATGCAGCTATATGTTATAAAAATGATTAAGAAGACCCCACTAATTATGATATACTGTATGAACATAATCCAGAGTATAAATCAATCGACAAAACTATTACAGCATGATATAATACTAAATTGTACCTTCACGGCTCATATGCATTTCTAAAATTTCCATGTCACCACCCGAATCAGAGTCACTCTCTGTCAAATCCATGTTTTCTAAAACTTCAGTTTTTGTAGAGGCAGTGACATTATCTGGGAGAACATCATCTCTCAACACCAACTTCTTAACAAAAGCTAGAAACAGAACAAAAACAAGAAACTTTCCGAGTCAATGAAATGTGCATTTGAACCCAGAGAGAAAGGAAAATAAAATGCACTTCCTTTTCAATTTCCGGTGTATATAGGATATAATACAGAATAACTTTACAAATTCTGGTAATCATTATATGCCAATGCTTCATGAATATATACTTTGATAACTTCCATCCAAACAAATCAACTGAAACAGATGTCTTGCCTAGGGTATACGATATACCACTTTAATCTTGATAAAAAAACAACAAATTGGAGGCACCCGAGTAATTAAATTTTTATGCATTTGGCCATTTTAAAAGAGAAACAACTGAACACAAATATAACATAATTCCGAGAAGGGGATGGATGCAATATATGAAACTGGGGGTGGGGTTCTTCAAAATCTTGAAAAGGAAAGCCATAAATCAAAAAGATCACATTTTTACCACATATATAGATACAAAACACAAACTTTACACCAAATAAACCCACATTTTCTTCCATAAATAAAAAAGAAAACATTTTGACAACATATATAGCTTCAAAATCCAAACTTTAAAGCAACTAAGCCCACATTGTCTTCTATAAACTAAAAAGAACACATTTTTGCAACATAAATAGTTAAAAAACACAAACTTTACAATTAAATTAGAAAAAAATCACATGTTTACAATTAAAATTGACTAAAAAGGAAAACTTTATAGCAACTAAGCCCACATTTCTTCAATAATTAAAAAAAGATGACATTTTTCCAAGAAAAAATGATTAAAAATGCAAAGTTGAAGCAAGAGAAACAAGACTCACGAGAAGGAGGGTAGTTTCCTCGAGATTGGAACCAAAGCTCAGCTTCGAAAGTCTCTTCAAAAGACTCTTGACGAGTGAAATCAAAGAATCGAGCAGCATCAAACTCGTAATCAAGATCAATTTCAACAGCTGTGAATGTGTACATTACAGTGTTCTCTTCCACTTCCATTTTACTCTCTCTCTCTCTTGAAATAGTAGATAAATAGATAGGAGTGAGTGTATGTATAAGCGGGGACAGTATTGGAAATCGCGCCGAATGGAAGGAAGATCCGGAATTTAAACAGTGGGGCTCCGAATAACTGTTGTTTGTTTGTATTTGTAAGTTGTATAGGGGCGTAAAACTCGCAAAGTCTCTAACAGTTTTCTTATTTCTTTTCTTGATTTGACAACTGCGCCAGGCTCTCGTCAAGTTTTGTCAAATAATTATGCCAAATCAAAAAAAAATCACTCATGTATCATGTTCTAAAAATCGGTTGAGGCGGCGTCTGGACGGGCGCCACCAAAACGCCCCGAGGCGTGGTTAGGCTTAAATTTAGACGGTTTTTCGTATAAATTAGCCAAAAAACGGATAAAATCGTCCTAGACGGTCAAAAAGCGACCTAGGCGGTCAAAAATCGATTGAAAGACGGCCAAAAATCGGTAAAAAATGTTGAAAACTTTAAAAATCGGCAAAAATATTTGGCAAAAATATTTAATAAATAAAATATTAAAAATAATATTTAAATACAACCAATTAATGCTCCGATTAATTCCCGCCTACTCGATTATTCGCTAGGCGGTACCCCGACCGCCCTGGACCGCCTAGCGATTTCTGAAACATTGTGTATCATAACACCAAATAAAATTCTTCAAAAAATTGACGTGATTGAAGTATTTAGTTCATCCAAAATTATACTAGATCATTTTAATTTTTTATTATATTATAACATTTTTCTCACTTAAAAATCCTTTTTTCTAATAAAATTATTCGATGATTGATCTAAAATGAAATGAAATCCTCACCAAATATTTTTAAAAAAACGTACCATATAGATAGAGTGCATATACGCGATTCCCGGATTATCCCCTTTACCACTTTAATTCGCTTATCCAGTTTGTTACAAACAGACCTATTACAAGTGCAGAAAACAAACATCAATATTCAAATATTGAAACATTCAAATACGGTGGCATTTAAAGATGGAGGCATTCAAATACGGTGGCATTTAAAGATGGAGGCATTCAAAGATGGAGGCAAAGTTTAAATACACCAACTACACATGATGTAATCAATGATGTTTTCTTGTAATTTCCACCGTATAAATAAGGCTCTCATCTTCATTTGCAAATACACCAAAAATCAAATGTTTTGGGTAAATCTTCATATTCTTCAGTTTATATAAAATTTATCACGGTATCAGAGCCTCTGATTTTTGAGACCTTCTTCCGCATGTTTATCTCTATTTTGTGCAAAAAATTTCGACAAGTTACTATTCCAGCAAGTTACTATTACGGTGACTGTTGAAGACGATGAACAGTTGTAAATAGTAATATTACTATTTCACTGTTCACTATTCACTATTCCACTGTTCACTATTCACTATATCTTCTTTAAACCATTTTTCCTGTATCTTAAACCATGGTGGACGGCGGAGAAACACCACCACCACCTACAAAAATCGAGTCTAATTCTCCTTTTTACCTTGGACCGCAAGATCGGCCAGGGGATTTTATCACCTCCCAAAGGATCAAACTTGACAATTTCAATGATTGGTCTCATGCGATTTTCATAGCTCTGTCCTCCAAGAGAAAATTCGGATTTCTAGATGGTACAATCAAAAGTTTTGATCCTCCATGTACGAAGGATGATTAGGTAACAATTCACTGTATGCTTTTCTCTTGGCTCATGAACACCATCGACCCGGAGGTAAAGTCTAGGCTATCTAATTATGTTGATGCTAAAAAATTGTGGGATGATTTGCACGAAAGATTTTGTCTTGTTAATGGACCTCGTATTCAACAAATTAAATCTGATATTAATCGATGTGAGCAGTCCAAAACCATGCCGGTTGCGGTTTATTTCAGCAAACTCTCTGTTTTATGGGATGAACTTGATAAACATGAGCCTTTAATTGATTGTGAGTGTGGAAAGTGTACCTGTAATATAGGCAAGAAGCATGCTGATAGGCGTGAAGGGGATCGTCTACAATAATTTTTGCTTGGCCTAAACTTTGATTATTATGCTCCTCTCCGATCCACGCTGCTATCTCAAGATCCTTTGACTTCGTTAAACATGGCGTTTCAAACAATTGCTCAAGAAGAACGTGTTCGAGGGATTGCTCACATCAAAGAGGAGACACCCCCGGCCCTCGGATTTACCGTTCATGCTGGCGCAGGGAGGGGTCGTGGCGGGCCTGAAAGGCTAGTTTGTGATAAGTGCAAGAAACAGGGCCACGAGACCTCTCGTTGTTGGTCTGATAAAAACTGCACCTATTGTAAAAAAAGGGGGTCATGATGAGAGCCGCTATTATCAGATTCACGATTTTCCAAAAGTGTGGACATACGGCAGTAAGTGGGGGAAACCTTCGGTTGGGCGTGGTCGAGGTTTTGTAAGGGCTAATGCCGCTTCAGGTAACAACTTTGGTTCGAGTTCGAATGATGCAATTACTCATTCTCCTGTTCAATTATTCACAAGTGAACAATAGAAAGCACTCACAGGTTTGATGGGTAATGTCCAGATTACCGAAAACCGATTGAACGGTAAGTTTGACGTTACCTCTTGGATTGTTGACACTGGAGCCACACATCAAGTTACAGGAGTAAAATATTGGATATTTGACATAAAGAGTTTTATATGTCCCGTAGGATTGCCAAACGGTGAAACTGTGTTGGCTTCTTTAGTGAGATCTGTTCGTTTATCGGACAAGATCACTTTAACTGGGGTCCTTTATGTTCCTAATTTGAGTTGTAACTTACTTTCTGTTTCACAGCTTAATGATGAACTTAATTGTGTTGTCCAATTTACTTCTTATATGTGTGCTATTCAGGACCACACGAAGGAGCTGATTGGAACGAGAACGATGAGGGACGGATTGTACTATTTTAGCAAACCGGATTCGGTGCACCATGTGGGAGCCATTGAAGTAAGGTCTGACTTGGAGTTGTGGCACCGCCGTATGGGGCATCCTTCCGAGAAAGTAGTTAAGTTGCTTCCTCATGTTAGTAATAAAGATAGTCTGGATAAGGGGTGTGAAGTATGTATGCGTGCTAAACATCCTAGAAACAGATTTCTTTTGAGTAATAATAAAGCTTCTAGAATTTTTGAAAAAGTACATTGTGATTTGTGGGGTCCGTATCGGCATGTTTCGTCGTGTGGAGCCCGTTATTTTTTGACAATTGTTGATGACTATTCTAGAATAGTTTGGATTTATTTGTTGGTTGATAAAACTGAAGTATTTCGTGTATTCTTGGCCTTTGTTGCTATGGTTGATAGACAATTTTCACAAACAATTCAAGATGTGCAAGATAAATTTTATATAAACTGAAGAATATGAAGATTTACCCAAAACATTTGATTTTTGGTCTATTTCCAAATGAAGATGAGAGCCTTTTTTATAGGCTGGAAATTACAAGAAAACATCATTTATTACATCATGTGTAGTTGGTGTATTCAAACTTTGCCTCCATCTTTGAATGCCTCCATCTTTGAATGCCACCATATTTGAATCTTCAATATTTGAATATTGGTGTTCATTTTCTGCACTTGTAATACCCCCTCTCAAGTTGGAGCATGGGGTTCAAAAGGGTTAAATAGCTATTTGGTCACTGTACTATATGAAAACTTTCAATTGGGTCATGATCCCAAAAAAGTTTTCAGTCAAACACCTGTACAAGCAAAAAATTTCAATTGGGTCATTGCCGTTAACTTTCCGTTAACTTCCGTTAAACAAATGAACGGAATGCTAATCCATCACTTAACTTTATATCAATTTTTAATTAGGTCATCAATATTTTTTTGAATTTTTAAAATTTTAATTGAAGCTTAATTTTTTAAATCTAGATCGGCTAATTGTTCTCGGATAGCACCTGCTCCAGTCGAGATCTCTCGATTTCGAAATGTATCGAAGCCTTGGGTAGTAAAAAAAAGTGAGATGCTGTATTTCCAGGATTGGATTTCATATTTGAACAAACCTCGTAATCGTAAGAAAGTGGGTTTTTTAGCTATGGGTCTAGCAAAAGAAAAATTGGGATAGGATCCTCTATAGGATATCCCCCTTCAAAATCGGACGTGAAAGTTTCGTTTCATCCGGCTCAAGTAGGTACATCAAAAATCAAAAAAAGATAAGGAGTTCGAACTTTTAAATTCCAGAGCCCCCCAAAAAAAAGATTTACTCTTTACTCAAGTTCCCAGCGTTTTTGAATTTTTTTAACTTTTCAATTATGAACATACCCATTCTGTTTATATGCGTATAAATCGATACATGCGAACAATTATTTTAAGATAGCATGCTTTTGCAAACTTTTCAAAGAAAAAATTTCGAATTTTTAAAAAAGTTTCAATCTACAGTTTTATTTTTTAAAATTTTTTAACAAAAATTTTAATTTTTTTCAATCTACAGTTTTATTTTTTTGCATCAAGTGACCTAATTGAAAGTTGATATTTTCATTCAGTGACCTAATTGAAAGTTGATGAACAGTTTAGCGAATATCCGTCAAAGTCAAACCATTTTTAACGGCAGTGAAATTTTTTTATAGTATAGTGATGCGATTGAAAATAATTAATGGTTCCATTATGTGATTGAAAACTTTTTTGGGATCATGACCCAATTGAAAGTTTTCATATAGTACAGTGACCAAATAGCTATTTAACCCGGGTTCAAAAATGCCCAACTTGGAAAGAAGGAAATCAAAACGAGATTTCCCGAGAGGCTTAGTAAAATATCCGCCAATTGCGAAGATGTTGAAACATATGACGGAGATAACAAACCATCATTAATCGCATCACAGACGAAGTGACAATCAACCTCTATGTGCTTCGTGCGCTCGTGAAAAATAGGATTCTTTGCAATATGTAACGCAGACTCACTATCACAAAACAACTTGATAGATTTATGGTGTTGGACTCCTAAGCTCGACAGCAAACCTTTAAGCCACTTCAACTCACACGTGATAGCAGACATAGATCTATATTCAGCCTCCGTAGAGGACCGGGACACAGTATGTTGTTTCTTTTTTTTCCAAGAAATACCAGCCAACCTGTCAATGAACGACGAGTAAGCGGACAAGCCGCCAAATCGGAATCACACCAACCCTATAAGGTTAGCTCACTATCTGCACGCAGCAAAATTCCCAGACCTGGTGTGCCTTTTGAATAATGAAGTACACGCAAAGCCCCTTCCCAATGTTCATGGCGGGGCGCCTGCATAAACTGAGAAAGAATGTGGACCGAATAGGCTAAATCCGGCCTAGTGACCGCAAGATAGATCAAGCGACCGACCAGCCGTCGGTAGGACTCAGGATCTTGAAGAAAGTCTCCGTTGGCAAGACCCATTTTGTGATTTTGTTCAATGGGAAAACCACTCGGCTTTGCACCCAACAAACCTGATTCAGAGATAATATCCAAAGTATACTTTCGGTGACACAAAAACAAGCCTGCTAAGCTACAGGCAACCTCAATACCCAGAAAATACTTCAAAGAGTTAAGATCTTTCATTTTGAAACAATCAATGAGATACACTTTGAAAACAATAATTGCAGTGGAGTCATTCCCAGAAATAATAAGGTCGTCCACATAGACTAAGACATTTATTTGAACATTGCCATTAGTATATGTGAAAAGAGAATAATCGGAATAAGACTGAAGAAAACCGTACCCTTTCAAAGCAGCAACTAACTTTGCAAACCAACATTGGGAGCTTGTTTCAAGCCATACAATGATTTTCTCAATCGGCACACCAAAGAAGAATCCGAACTAGGAAATCCGGAAGGTAATTTCATGTATACCTCTTCATCAAGATCTCCGTGTAAAAAAGCATTGTGAACATCCATCTGATGAAGTTCCCAGTTTTTGGATGCCGCAATAGCAAGAAAGACTCGCACTGTAGTCATTTTTGCAACTGAGGCAAAAGTCTCGTTGTAATCTGTTCCTGACTGTTGATGATTACGGAACACAACCAAACGTGATTTTAAACGCTCAACTTCTCCATTGGACTGAAATTTTGTTTTGTATACCTATTGACAACCAATAACACGTTTTCCAGGAGGGAGATGCTCCAAAGTCCACGTCCCATTGTCTTCCAAGGCTTTTATTCTTCACCAAAAAATCAAATGTTTTGGGTAAATCTTCATATTCTTCAGTTTATATAAAATTTAGCATGGTATCAGAGTTTCAATGTTTGCTTGATTATTTTGCCACAATTGGGATTGTTTTTCAAACCTCTAGTGTGGGAACATCGCAACAAAACGGGAGGGTTGAAAGAAAACACAAACACATATTAACAGTTGGGAGAGCTTTGCGATTTCAAGAAAAATTGCCAATTTATTTTTGGGGGGAGTGTGTTCTTGCTGCAGCCCATTTAATTAATCTTACGCCAACTCCTTTGCTTCAAAATAAAACTCCATTTGAAATTCTTTTTAAAAGCCACCTATCATTGATGCAATTCGCACGTTTGGGTGTTTGTGCTTTGCTCATAATCAAAAAACAGATGGAGACAAATTTGCTAGTAGAAGTCGAAAATGTGTTTTTGTGGGCTATCCGTTTGGAAAGGAAGGGTGGAGATTATATGACCTCGATTAAAAAGTTTTCTTTGTTTCTCGGGATGTTAAATTTGTTGAGAATGTGTTTCCTTTTAGTTGTCCATAACACGAGAATATTATGTCAGGTGCTTATGTCACGAGTGGTGACATTCATGATGATTTTGTTGCATCCGAGTTGGGGGATGAAATACTGAATTTTTTGATGATAATGGTGGGGAAAATGTTGAGGAGCAGAAAGACAACCCTCCCACGTACAGAACAAGCAGGCACTGGCGAGGATAGTCGCACAGCAGCCGCAGAACAGCAACAACCCACGGAGTCTGTGGGTCGTGGATTTCGGGAAAAATATCCCTCGGTCTTGCTTCGCGATTTTGTGACTCATTCAGTGTTTGCTAATAGTACATCCCCCTCCATTCCGTCTCCTGATCCTCATTCAGGTACTCCTTATCCTTTAGCACATTATATAAATTGTGAGAATTATTCTGTGAATTATCGAAAGTTTATAGCAGCAACTGTGAATACAAAAGATCCAAGATCATTTAAGGAGGCCATGACACATGAGGGTTGGCGTCAAACCATGAAATAAGAAATAAAAGCCTTGGAAGACAATGGGACGTGGACTTTGTAGCATCTCCCTTCTGGGAAACGTGCTCTTGGTTGTTAATGGGTATACAAAACAAAATTTCTTCCAATGGAGAAGTTGAACGTTTAAAATCACATTTGGTTGTGTTGGGTAATCATCAACAGTCAGGAATAGATTACAACGAGACTTTTGCCCTGGTTGCAAAAATGACTACTATACGAGTCTTTCTTGCTATTGCGGCATCCAAAAACTGGGAACTTCATCAGATGGATGTTCACAATACTTTTTTACATGGAGATCTTGATGAAGAGGTATACATGAAATTACCTTCCGAATTTTCTAGTTCGGATTCTTCTTTGGTGTGCCGATTGAGAAAATCATTGTATGGCTTGAAACAAGCTCCCAGATGTTGGTTTGCAAAGTTAGTTGCTGCTTTGAAAGGGTACGGTTTTCTTCAGTCTTATTCTGATTATTCTCTTTTCACATATACTAATGGCAATGTTCAAATAAAAGTATTAGTCTATATGGACGACCTTATTATTTCTGGGAATGACTCCATTGCACTTATTGTTTTCAAAGCGTATCTCAGTGATTGTTTCAAAATGAAAGATCTTGGCTCTTTGAAGTATTTTCTGGGTATTGAGGTTGCCCGTAGCTTAGCAGGCTTGTTTTTGTGTCAACGAAAGTATACTTTGGATATTATCTCTGAATCAGGTTTGTTGGGTGCAAAGCCGAGTGGTTTTCCCATTGAGCAAAATCACAAACTGGGTCTTGCCAACGGAGACTTTCTTCCAAATCCTGAGTCCTACCGATGGCTGGTCGGTCGCTTAATCTATCTTGCGGTCACTAGGCCGGATTTAGCCTATTCGGTCCACATTCTTTCTCAGTTTATGCAGGCGCCCCGCCATGAACATTGGGAAGGGGCTTTGCGTGTACTTCATTATTCAAAAGGCACACCAGGTCTGGGAATTTTGCTGCGTGCAGATAGTGAGCTAACCTTACAGGGCTGGTGTGATTCCGATTGGACGGCTTGTCCGCTTACTCGTCGTTTATTGACAGGTTGGCTGGTATTTCTTGGTAACTCTCCTATTTCTTGGAAAACAAAGAAGCAACATACTGTGTCCCGGCCCTCTGCGGAGGCTGAATATAGATCTATGTCTGCTATCACGTGTGAGTTGAAGTGGCTTAAAGGTTTGCTGTCGAGCTTAGGAGTCCAACACCAGAAATCGATCAAGTTGTTTTGTGATAGTGAGCGCCCCGCCATGAACATTGGGAAGGGGCTTTGCGTGTAGTTCGTTATTTAAAAGGCACACCAGGTCTGGGAATTTTGCTGCGTGCAGATAGTGAGTTAACCATACAGGGTTGGTGTGATTCCGATTGGGCGGCTTGTCCGAGTACGTTCATTGATAGGTTGGCTGGTATTTCTTGGTAACTCTCCTATTTCTCGGAAAACAAAGAAGCAACATACTGTGTCCCGGTCCTTTGCGGAGGCTGAATATAGATCTATGTCTGCTATCACGTGTGAGTTGAAGCGGCTTAAAGGTTTGCTGTCGAGCTTAGGAGTCCAACACCCTAAATCGATCAAGTTGTTTTGTGATAGTGAGTCTGCGTTACATATTGCAAAGAATCCTATTTTTCATGAGTGCACGAAGCACATAAAGGTTGATTGTCACTTCGTCCGTGATGCGATTAATGATGGTTTGTTATCTCCGTCACATGTTTCAACATATTCGCAATTGGCGGATATTTTTACTAAGCCACTCGGGAAATCTTGTTTTGATTTCCTTCTTTCCAAGTTGAGCATTTTTGAACCCCATGCTCCAACTTGAGAGGGGGTATTACAAGTGCAGAAAATGAACACCAATATTCAAGAAAAAGAAAAAGATATCATTTTAATTTTTGAAACAAGAAAAAGTACTTGTACCAGATTATAAAACTTAGATTTACTCTTACTAAGGTTACAAAGATATCATTTTAATTTTTGAAATGTTTTGTATAATTTTATTTTTAGAATTAATACAGAATTTTCTTTTTATACTGCCGTATTGTGTAACCAGTACAAGGTATAGAGATTTCGGATGGATAGACCTTAAAAATGTGCAACCTAAAAAGGGGTCAATTTCATTTGACGAGGTAAGCCCAAAAACGCCAAAGGTAGTCCCCAATTTAAGGCCCACGACAGCAATGGACTTTTGGTCTTCTACGCAACCAACTCCAAATCAAAGGCCTAAAAATATCCTATCCACGTCCATGTGTTAGGATTGTCCAAGTGTTATACTGAACAATAATGCTTGCTATAGTATGAATATTTGAAATCTTCATTAAGAATATATATCTTTGATAGTGTTTAGAAGTTAAAAATTTGAGAAAAAATTAAATAATTAAATTAAATTAAAATTTGATTAAATGAATTCTTAAATATTAGTATTCGATTATTAGCGGATCAAGTAACACTTTGAACCTAATTTGATTTTGATTTTGATGTGATTTCCTTCATACTTCCTTCTAGTTAGTTACACATGGACGTATTAGCGCATTATTATTGGAATCCTCATGTTCAATCCAAATCCATAATTTAGGAAAATTTATTAAATTTTTTAACCCCAAAATAGGATATAGGTTTAAGAACTAAAACTAAATTTCACCCCTTTCATACCCCCTTATTAAATACTCCTTTTTATTTTATTATTTTTCTCATTTCAACTCTTACGTGTATAATAATATATTAAAATTAATACTATTAATTTAATATGGACTAAAAATAAGCCCTAAAGACACAATTAATGTTGCATTAATTACACCTAGTTTGGTCCAGATATGAAGCCCATTAATGAGGCTCAAAACCCTAATTAAATATTAATTTCGTCATTAATATTAAAGGTGATAAAACAGCTCAGCAATAAGAGTCGACAGGAAAACTACTCCTACAATGAGTAGCCTCCAAGGCACCAAACTCAACATGGAAACAGACTCCTACAAAGAAGGAGTCTAGAACCTTCCTCAAGGAGGTGACTTGCTACCAAGTCTCCAAACCCTACTACGATTCTAAGGCCCCTACAGTATATATAAGGGCCTG
This sequence comes from Saposhnikovia divaricata, assembly GCA_036435485.1. NCBI lineage: Eukaryota > Viridiplantae > Streptophyta > Magnoliopsida > Apiales > Apiaceae > Saposhnikovia > Saposhnikovia divaricata. The sequence goes on along the minus strand of CM071599.1, from coordinate 59,748,138 downwards.
ACCCCTCAATATCAGGACTACATTTTTGCCTTGATTCTTGATATTCATCAAGGTACGTAGGCATCTTGTGAAGGCAAATTCAGCCACGAACACGAGAGCAACCATTAAAGCACGAAGCTCACGAACCCGAGCATTAAATACACACAAACTCTAACTTCAATTCGATAACCTAGTTTTTATTACACAACATAATTATATAATGTTTTTGAAATATTTTAATACTTTAATTTTCAATCTTAAATTTTATATCAAAATTTTTTCCAAAAAATATTAAATGTAAAAATATTTTTAAATTACGTTAAAAAATTAAATGTAAATAACCAAATATAAAGAATGTATAGTGAGATAAAATTTTGAAAGTTAAAATTATAAATAAAGAATCGAAATTTTTTGAAGAATAGGGATAGAGATGAAGAATGGGATGTAGAAATTTTTTAAAACATAACTAAAATTTGAAAGAAATTTTGGGGTAGACTATTTTCAGTAAGATTTTGGGGATTGGGGACCAAATGTGAATGCTTCTAGAGCACAATCTTCCTTCATTAAAATTGGTTTAATGATTAAGTTGGTCATTAAAGTGGGACTAAAATATCAAATAAGTTATCAAATTGAAAATGGCCTGTCATTAAAATCAGTTACGGGTACACTTCATTAAATAACTTAATTTTTTTGGATGTAAATATTAATATTAATGCTGCTTTCTTGGATTTTATGAACACCCATTTATATGGTCGGGCAACATATTCATTTCAAATAATTAAATCCAAGAAATCAGCATTAATATAATATTTTTCGTTGAAAAAATTTAAATTATTTAATATCATGTATCCATATCTAACTTTAATGACTTGTTTATGTTAGGGTCCGTCCCGAATTCATAATTAAGTTAAGAATCCTATTATGAGCAGAATTCTAATATGTGATAATTGAGGTAATTCTTATTTTAGTAGGAATATTAATTTTGGAAAGATTTCTATCCAATATAATAAAAGATGGTAATTGTCACAAATAAGATTTGAAGTAGAATATGATTAGAATATTTGTTATGTCTATAAATATAAATATTTGTGGGGGGTTTTGGTAAATTGCAAAAGTTAGAGAGTTATGTGCTATACACAAGAGAGAACTTGTGTGATCAAGATGATGTGATTGTATTCAAGAGTGTTGAGTGTGGGAGCGACTCCAATCTTGTAATACATTCATATTTAGTGGATTTGTGGGTTTTACCCTCCCTTGAGAGGTTTCCACGTTAATTTCTTGTATTCTTTCCTTTCGTGTTTGTTATTGTATTTGATTAACGTTGATCTATATTGGATGCGATCCTAACAAACTGATTAAAGAGAAGGCAATCACGAAGTAATTACGAAAATTCGTAGGAATTTTCTGGTCTGCGCAGCTGTTGAAGAATTGACGATTCGGAAGCCATCTGTGGTCGAATCGAGCAGATTTATGGACAGTAGCTTCGTTACATCAATATCTAAAATCTGAATGGTGGAGATCAGATTTTGAGTTCGGAGGTATGAAATTTGGTGTTCGAAGCAGGCTGTTTGCGCGTTGTTAGTTGGTCTTGAGTTGATTTTTTTCTTGGCTTGATGGAGGATCTAAAGTCGTTGAGGATTGATGCACCCAATTATGATGGGAAGATGGATTTTACCATGTGGCAGTTATGCGTCAAGGATGTGTCAATTCAACAAGGACTTGATGATGCCTTGAAGGAGAAGAAGCTAGAAGAGATAAGTGATGTTGATTGGACGAAAATCTAGATTTGAGCGGCGAGTACAATCAGGCTAGCACTAGCACCCAATGTGAGGTATAACGTGTTGAAGGAGTCGACACCGAAGGAGATATGGAACAAGTTAGCAAGGATCTATGTGTCGAAGTCATTGACAAATCGACTTAATTTGAAGATGGAGTTGCACTCTTTAAAACTGGATGAGACGGCTAATCTCCATTATCACATTAATTGTTTTAATTAGTTAGTGTGTCATCTGGCTAATGTTGATGAGCCGATGAAAAACGAGGAACAAGCTCTGTTGCTATTGTCATCGTTACCGAAGACCTTCAAATATTTTAAACAGAGGCTATTAGTAGGGAGGACAACTCTTACGCTTGATGATGTGTTAAAGGCATTAAGAGATAATGAGAGGATGACAAAGAATGTTGTTTCTTAAAGTGGTAAGACAGTTTTAGCTGTCCAAAGTGCTGAAAGAGGGAGGAGTCGTAGTCGTAGTAACCTATAAGGAAGAAGTAAATATCGGTCGAGTAAGAAGGATATGAGCACTGTTGAGTGCTATTATTGTGGTGAAACGGATGATATGCAAATATTTAGTCCAAGCTTTATATAAAATTCATAGATTATTATGGGTCTTGTTAACCCTTTGGGCTATGGTTAACGATGTAGGTAGATAAATGTATTTAATACATATGTGGAATTTAAGCCACCAATTTTCCAACAAATCCAATATCATTGAGTAGTTGTTTTAGTCATCTGGATAATTTTTTACATTTTATGTTATTGTATAATTGCATATTACAAACTTTGCTTTTATAATTAATTAATGTATATTTATAATTAACTTATTTATTCAAATTAGATGCTTGATATTATTATCTAACAATTTTAATATTTTAATAGATTAAATGATAAATATTGTTTTGGTTTAACAAATAATTTGTAATCTTTTGTTCAAATAACCCAATTTTAGAAGAAATAGATATTGACAAAAAATTGTTAGAAGTCGAGTAAGAAGGATATGAGCACTGTTAAGTGCTATTATTGTGGTGAAACGGATGATATGCAAATATTTAGTCCAAGCTTTATATAAAATTCATAGATTATTATGGGTCTTGTTAACCCTTTGGGCTATGGTTAACGATGTAGGTAGATAAATGTATTTAATACATATATGGTATTTAATCCACCAATTTTCCAACAAATCCAATATCATTGAGTAGTTGTTTTAGTCATCTGGATAATTTTTTACATTTTATGTTATTGTATAATTGCATATTACAAACTTTGCTTTTATAATTAATTAATGTATATTTATAATTAACTTATTTATTCAAATTAGATGCTTGATATTATTATCTAACAATTTTAATATTTTAATAGATTAAATGATAAATATTGTTTTGGTTTAACAAATATTTTGTAATCTTTTGTTCAAATAACCCAATTTTAGAAGAAATAGATATTGACAAAAAATTTGTGTGATTTGGTGTTATAAAAACTAATATTAAACTATATTCTTAAAAAAATAGAATTGTATCAAAAAAATTACAATCAAATAATTTTTAAAGTTATTTGACGCAACATTATTTTATTCATGTGCAAAAAAATATTGTTAAATAAATAATTATTTATTAGAAATTTTATTGCTTGATTAGTAACTTTTTTTTTTTTTGAAAAGCAAAGCTAATATTAATATAAAACATCTCGCAAATACAACCCACAATGCTTCATCCCTACACATCAATAAGATTTCACCCTTAACAATTCATACCACTACAAAGCACTACTAGGCATATTATCTTACTATAATAATTGAAACTGGAATAAGACTTATAATAAAACCTAAATCGACGAAAGCGATCCATTCATCTGGCCACAAAAGTATAAATCACAACATGACTGAAGTTCAGTTGTCCTCCTCCTCATCTACTAACTCCTCCTGCATCTCATCATCCTCATTCAAATCACCTTCCCAGATTTCACGGAACTGATCACCCACCGGCCCCAAACCCATGTCATTAAACCATAGTTCTCGAATCCTGCCGAAAGGCTCTTCAACGATTACAAGTTGAGTCCAGTGATGAGCTCCATGGTGAGCCAAATACCTAGCCAGCAGGTTTGATTCTTGATAAATTGCCCTTACCTCCATTGTCAAGTTTTTATCTGCCTTTCTCTGTTCCAGTTGATTAACAACATATCGGTGGCCCGGAATCACACCTTCCCTATTAGCAAAGGACCACTCCCAATAAGTTGCCGCATTGTCTGTTTCAAGAATTATGTTGTTGTAGTTCTCCCAATAAGCTCTACGCAGCGCCATCAACATAGCATAGAACTCATTAATTCTCTCCTCCTGAATACCTGGAGAGCCACCTACCATTCTGAGAATTCGACCAGTATCATCTCTGAAGACATAGCCTATTCCAGTTCTGTTACCATTGGCTAATGATTGCTCTGAGAAGAAAGCATGAGCATTGATCTTGACAGTGCCTAGAGGCGGCATTGTCCACTGAACACCGGCATCGATATTCTCCATTAAGCCCGATGAAAAATCTCCTAACCCTTAACTATTTATTTTTAAAGTAGAAGTAAATAAAACTCAAGGAGGCAGGGCTTTAAAAGGTGTTAGGAGACTAAGAGAGCCCTCGTCTGCAAAATTCTCCATACCAGACATAATACTATCCCTGTCTGTTGGAATTTCTCTCCTTTTTTTAATTATCGCCTAAAAGAAATTATTTCTCAGACACTTTGAAATTAACATACCCACCATTGTCTATTCTGGCCTAATGAATAATGCAGCCCAATCAGATATTTTAACCCAATGCAACCCAGATAACCACTTCATACCAATCCAAGTATTTGTTTAAAACCAGGCAAAAATAAATTTACCTCTAGATGCTCCCTGCTTTGCTAGATTGTCTGCTTCACTGTTCAACAATCTATCCACTTTTTTATAAACTATTTTTGTATTCACCAATAAATCCTTGATTTCCTTGTCAAAAGGATGATCAAAATTAAACTTAATCTTCTGAGTCTCTTTGATTAATTCCGCCGAGTCAGTGTAAATAACATTGAGGCTGTTTTTCCACTGGCTTGACATTAATTGTTTTACCAAATATAGCAAAGCTTCCAATTCACACTGCATAGCTGAGTTAGCTGTAACTGGTCCATAAAAGATTAAGATCAAGTTACCTTCAGAGTCTGTCACATACCCTCCAATACCAGCTCGAACTTCTGAATTATCAATCATTTTCCAAGAACCATCTATAAAACCAGTTAAATTCGCATCACTGTCTAGCAGTCTTCCCTTCCTTAGCTTGCTAAAACTCAAAACAAGCCCCATAGGTTTGAGCTCCAAACATTAGAGTTGTCAATAAGGTTAACTGCTTGACACCGCATTTGAGACCTTTAAATGATTAAATAAATCAAGTCTGATTTGCTTGTACGCACACCTCTGAAGATAGTTTGGTTTCTACACAACCAAATAGTCCACATTGTCGCAGCCCAAGTCACTTCCCAAGCCGATCTAATACTTGGACATTTAGAGATAGAAGCAGAGTTAAAGTTATGACAATCTTGGATTTTTAAATTCCACCATTTTGAGACAAAAGCCCACGCCCAAGAAGCTAATTCACATTTCCAGAAAAGATGTGTTTGAGATTCTTCCTCCAAATTGCACCACTTACATAGCTTAGAAGTTAACGAACCTGCCCTTATTCTGTTAGTTAACAAGCTACAAGTAGGTAGTATTTTCTGAAAATACTTCCATAAGAATATATGAACTTTTGGAGGCACCTTAAATTTCCACAAGAACCTTCCATCTAACTTCAGGAATCACCAAATCTTTCTCCATCAAGGCATAACTATTGGCTGCAGTGTATTCTTTATTAACTGGTAACCAAATTAGACTATCACTGCCTAGCTTCAGTGTGAATCGTGAGCAGACTTCCAATAGTTGATCCACTAACTCCAGTTCCAAGTTTCTAAGATTTCTACACCAAAATACTTCACCTTGGATAGGATAGCATTCAATCAGTACTTTAAACGTTCTGACATTAACATGTTTCAGAATAGAAAGATTATATAGCCTTTGGAAGAGGGACATAAGTGTGCCTTCAGAGTACAAGTGATCCTCCCAGAATAAAACCTTTTCTCCATCCTTAATATGCCACATGAAATTTTCCACACCCAAAGTCCTTTTTAGCTTCGAGTTGCTTGCAACATCCAAAATGCTTGTAACACATTCAGACACCCTTTTCGATCCAAGTATCGATTCCATTGGATCACCAGCACAACAGTTATATTTTGATCTTACCTAACTATTCCATAACTTATCCCTTTCTTTAACCCACTTCCAATGCCACTTCCCCAATAGAGCTATATTCTTCAAACCAATATTCGAAAGGCCAAGCCCTCCATATCTTTTCGGTTGCGTAATCTTCTTCCACCTAAGATAGTGCATTTTCCTTTTGTCAGTATTATGCCCCCAGAAGAAGTTCCTTCTTATCTTCTCTATCTCTGAACAAACACCCTTAGGAATCTTGAATATGTTGAATCAGTAAACGGGTAAGCTGTCCAAAGTGGATTTCAACAAAACAAGCCTTCCAGCCTTGTTTAAAGAAGAACATTTCCAATTAGCAAGTTTGCTTTCAAACTTTTTGATGAGAGGGCTCCAGAAAATTTTTCTTCTTGCAAAAACACCTAAAGGTGCTCCTAAATAAGTTAGTTGCCAGGAACCAACCTTACAACCTAGCAAACTGGCACCTTCATTGACTAAATTGTAACTTTTGTCACAGGAAAACAGACTGCTTTTATTGAAATTGATCTTCAGACCAGTGAGTAGCTGAAAGCATTGAAGTATACGTTTGATAACTTTAATAGATTCTAGAGATCCCTCTAGGAAAATTAACATGTCATCTGCAAATTGCAGGTGTATCAACTGCTCAGAATCTTCATTAAGAACAATACCCTTGAACATTCCTTTTAAGCTTTCTCTCTTGATCATCAAATTCAGAACCTCTGCAACGATGTTAGTAGTGGTGAAAGCGGGTCACCTTGTCGTAATCCTCTTTTAGGTGAGAACTCCCTCAAAGGAGATCCATTAATAAGAACAGAAACTCTCATTGAATTTAGATATGCTTGAATCCATGAAATCCACCTATTGCCAAAACCCATCACACTTAACAATTGAAAAAGAAAACTCCAATTGACAGAGTCAAAGGCTTTTTCAAAGTCAAGTTTAAGTATCAAATCTTTGCTTTTCGAACTCCTCAAGTAATGAATTACTTCATTTGCAATCAAAAGACTTTCCGAGGCCTGCCTCCCTTTGATGAAAGCAAATTGGTTCATGCCTACTATATTACCAATGATTTGCCCTAACCTATGAGCCAAAACTTTCGTAAATAGCTTTGTAGAACTATTAAATAGACTTATAGGCCTGAAATCTATTACAAGTTCAGGATTCTTCTTTTTTGGAATAAGCGTGATGAAAGAAGAGTTGAAACCTGCTGGAAATTTGAGTGAGCTTGAAAAATTTGAGAAACATTTGTGAATATCACCCTTTAAATGAGGCCACATAGCTTTGAGGCATCCCATATTGAACCCATCAGGCCCTGGTGCCTTGTCATTGGCAGAATTATTGATCGCATCCTCAATTTCTTCGAGAGTAATGTCCATTTCCAACCATTTTCTTTCAATGTCTGACACTTTATTATTCACAAGATCACCAATGACAAATACACTATCCCTTACCTTTTCATCAAACAGATTTTTAAAGTGCTGGAAGAATGAATCTTTTAATAGATATGGTTCAGATATCCTCTCTGTACCACGATAAATTTTGCAAATTGTATTCCTCCTTCTTCTCCTCTGGATTACTTGATGGAAATACTTTGGATTTCGATCTCCCTGCAACTGCCAATTAAGCCTTGATTTTTGTTTGAGCATATCCTCCCTGAGATCATATAGATGTTCTAGCTCCTTTCTATCCTTAATATGTAGCTCATCAAAAGAATTAGTCTGATTATCATTATCTAAGGAACTCTCTAGAGCTTCAATTCTTTTGTCAACCTTGCTTTTTATGTTGATAGCCAAGTCCTTGATAACCTCTTTAACCTCCTTAAGAACTAGTTGAATGTTCTTTTGTTCATCTGATCTTTGAGCCCAGTGATTTCCTAAAAGCTGAAGGAGGGATTCTTCCTTTAACCAACAGTTAAAAATTTTCAGTGGTTTTGGCCCCCAGTTCACTGCAACCCTTCTAAGAATTAACCTCTTATGATCTGATTTTTTCCTATACAATGCCAAAACTTTCCATTCTCCCTTGCTGAACCATTCTGTATTGAAAATTATTTTATCAAACCTACTCTTCTTTCCTTGATGGCCAATCCAAGTGAATTTTGCATTGGACAAATCTAAATCATGAAGATTATGACTGGATATAAACTTATTAAAGTCAATCGAGTCCTTCTTTCTGTATAGACAATTAGCAACCTCATTATCCCACCTTATACAGTTAAAATCACCTGCAAGCACAAGGGTTCATTTAGAGCTAGAGACTTTATATTACTCTGGTTGTCCCATAACTCTAATTTCCCTTGAGATTTTTGTGGTGCATAAACATTCACAATATTGAACCTGAGCTTCGAGGTTTTACATTCCAACTGCACCCACACCCAACCATCATCCTGTGCTAGTCCAACTTCCCTAAAGAGTTCTTTGTCCCAAGAAGTTACTAAACCACCTGAGTGTCCTTTAGAGTTTTGAATAAGCCATCCGTGAGAATCAACATCCCAAATTGCATCCTTTATCCTTGGATTCCACGAGTCACACATAGTTTCTTGCAAACAAACAATATCAACCTTGCTCACACCAATTGTTTCCCTTATGAATCTACATACACCCTTACTTCCTAGACCTCTTACATCCCAAGACAATATCGTTGTATCCATAAAGTAATAATTAATCCTATCTTCAATTAAGTGATTGTACTCTATAAAATTAGAGCTCACCTTTCTTTAACTTCTCCCCAATCCGATTTTGCAGTCAGTCACATTCTTTGATAGCTCTATTCCCAAACTTTTAGCACAGTCCAGGATTAAGTTCACCACCTGATGTGGATTGATCAATACTTCCTCTTGAGAAGCAGCATGTTTATTGATAACCTTCTCAGCCTCTTTAGAATGCCTACTTGACAGCTTTCTTTTTTTGATACCACCACCCAGTATCTTTTTATTAAAACCCAGATCAAAAGGTTTTTTTTGCTATTCTGAGTTTTTTCCTAGGCCTACCTCTCTTACCACCTATACTCAATTTCCCAACATTATTACAAAGTGGAACTTTTGAGCTTCTCTGTAAGCTTGGATCGCCATCACCACCATCTTTTTCTAGTTATATCAATATCTTTTTTGAGCTATCTTGATTTGTCCCATCATCGCTACTAGTTACATTAGACAAACTGCCATCCAGAGCTTAGTTACCAAGGTTATTAGCATCTGCATTGCTAATTGCTTGCCTTCCAGGATCAATAATATCTGCAGTGTTATCAGATACTATTACACTCGTGTTACGTACTTCATCAGACTCCTGGACTCTAGAAATTAAGGAATCTACATGGCTAGCCTCCTTATCCAGGATTTTTTCTTCGTATAAGTCTACCCTCTTATCAACATTAACATTGCTCATTGATTTGTCATTCTTTCCATTGCTGTGATTCAGAGGAGTTTTATGCGAGATTTCAGAGTTGTTAGACGCATCTAAATTTCCTTCATCGCTAACTCTCATGGGCTCCAACTTATTCCAATACTTTTCGATGCTATTCACCTCCTTGAATCTAATCATAATATTCTTACCTTTAACAAGGACTTTCAAATCCTCATCTATCTCATCCATAAGTCTTGTCTGAATGCAAATTAGGGGGTTAAAGAAAGTGTTACTACCATCTCTCTGATAAGACCATGTAACCCACTCCCCTAGCTTTGCCGTGAAACCTTTTAAATTTTCTTCCAACCAGGCTACCATTGGCAAACCAGAGCATTCTATCCAAGCAGTTATAGGAACTATCATGTCTTCCTCCTTGAATTTTCTGATGACCGAAAACCATGGTGCGAGGGTTTTAAAATCAAGCCCCTTCCAATCCTCTTTGTCCTCCTTTCTGAGCAAAAATTTTCCTTCAGTTAATCCCACTATCTTGATATAATTAAGACCCAATTTCAATACTTCATCTTGCAAATTTTCAGCCGTTTCATCCAACCAAGTGAGACCTACCAAGCTTTGCATCAACCTAATTTCTACTTCTTCGTCTATGACTGCCTCCGTATATTCAAACATCTTCTTGCTGCAATCTTCCGATACAACTGTGACCTTAGGTACCTTACCATCAGTTTTGTTATCCATCTTGTTCTCATTAACTTGAATAGTATCCTCCGCCTTCCTAATGTTTTAATTTATAGTCATTATAACTTTATGAGCAAGTCCCCCTTTCTCCTTGGCATTATTGATTACCAATCCTGCCTCAGATTCATCCGCAACCTTGATAAAGCCAATACGTTTCCCATTTCTATCCCTTTTCCTTGGTAAGATGATATCCTTTATCTTACCACAACCTTTGAAAAACTCTCATATCCCTCTTGAAGTAACCTCTAAAGGTAAGTTTACCATAAAAATGGTACTATCTCCATTTTTATACTCCACCTTCTCACTCTTCTTTCTTCTCTAAACTTTAATCCATTCATTTGAGTTGTTCCTTTCTTCAGTATTTACCTTTGATTTCACAATTTCGGCATATGATTTGTTATTTGTAATTATCATTTTGCCTCTATTGTAACCATCATCTCCCACTGAACCATTTTCTGCTACCTTATTAATCTTTAGACTCCTCCAATGAATCTGATTCAAAGCCTCCGTAATTGCTTGTTTGTCCCCATTCCTAAATCTAACCAAAACTTCCAAGTCCACAATGTCTTTGTTACCTTCAATGAAGTCCCTTAAAATTATTTCTCCATTACCCTTCAAAGAAGACCTTCCATTAAATGCTGTGTCGATTGCTTTTCCGATCTTGATCCTCAGCATTTCTTCCGATTGAATTTGAAATTTGAAAATTTCCATCTCGAGAAGCGTGCCTGTTCTCTCCCCCTCTCCCCATATTCCTCTTATGACGGCCTTATAATTTTTTAATTTGATTAATAACTTATACATCCTCATTTTAAATTATTCAGGTTAGTTGGTTAGGGGAACTAGATTAAGGCCTAAAGATTATTAAATACATAACAATAAATGTTAAAAAAATGAAAAATATTTAATATTTAACAATGACTTTAGGACTATGATTAAGAGCATTTGTAATGGGGTAAACCCATTAGCTAAAATTTTAAATAATTTACCAAAATTGAAAATTATACATAATATGTTAAAAATTCATCAGTTCAATGGGACATCTTGCTTATTAAAATTTTAGTCAATTCTCTATATTTTTTCAATATTGGTTGATAAGTGGATTTTTATCCACTTGGATCGTTCTATTTTGGCTTGAATTGATCGCTTAAGTCTCAAGTATTTGTGTGGTTTAATGTGTTTTGTGGAGTTTGTGCAGGAATTATGTTTTGCAGGTAGTTATGGTGTTTTTGTGGCTTTTGGAACAGAAGTTAGTTGAGGTTCAAATGGCGCGCGAAGAATTAATCTCCAACAGAAATTCTGCAGAGACAGCATTATAAGAGCGCGACCGCGCCAATATTATACTGCATACCAACGCGACCGCGCTAAGAAGAATGAGAGGAATTGTGTAGAGCGCGACCGCGCGGAAATAACAAGGGAAGATAGCGCGACCGCGCTGTGGTAAAAACTGACCGACAGGAACTTTGCTGATTCAGATTTTAATAAGGATTGTTGCCGTTTTCATCTCCTATTCGACATGGAAATAATCTTGGACGGTGGGAATAGTCTAGAACGATTATTTGACAAGGGAATTTGCAATTTATATCATATTCAAAGATGGAAACTTGTCAATTTCAATTCCTACTCAAGAAAGGCAATTGCTTGGAGAAGAGGCAATATTGAGCTATAAATACACATGCTGGGAGGTCAGATTTTCACAACACCATACACCAGAAATCAGATTACTTCACATCACATACACACTTTTGAGCACGAGATTGAGAAGCCAAGGCGAGGATCGTGACAACAAGAAGATCTAGACATAGTTTTCTTGTATTCTTACTAGGCGTATCTTTTGGATGCTTGTTACGTTTACGGATTTGTTCGCTAAACCTTATTCTATTATTGATTTATTCATCTTCATTATCTTGTTTAATATCATGCTTTCATCAAACCCCATGATGACGAATGGTTCGATTATGAACTAATCGCCGTCATGGGGTCCTAACAGATTTACTTATGGAATTTAGATGTTGATTGCCTAACTTGATATATGTGTGGTGAATTTGCGATATCCTTGCAGGGTTGTATTTAATTCATATAGATGCGTAGCTAACATCTATCTTGTTAATCTTTAGTGAAGCGACAGTGGATCTTTAGATTTAGAACTTGCCATGCTAGCATAAGTCCATGAATGTTATTCATGTTTGTGGTGTGCTTCTAACCGTCTCATACTACCTTATGTAATCTTATGGACACTTGGACTTCAACCATTATGTTTTCAAATTTTATAGACATATAGGGTCTAAGCATAATTGGTGCCTGCTTGATTTCTATCTTATGTGGATATTGTGTAGATTGGTGTGCGTGTACTGAAAGGTAACGTATACTTATTTCGTGTTTTCCGATTAGTTATCGTAACCACCACATGTATTGATAAAAAGGCATGATCTCTAAAGGAAGTTTGTATTGAAGTTAGGATCCCATGTTTTCCATCTCATAAGTAATTCAAATTCACTTAGTTAATTTAATTTAGTTGTTAATTACTTCTTCTTAGTTAATTTAGATAATCAAACCCAATTTGTCCATGGTCTTAGCATTGAACGATAATCATACATTGATGCTTAGGTATAAGGACTAAATTATACAATCTCTGTGGGAACGAACTCTACTTTATTCTATATTACTTGTGACCACGTGCGCTTGCGTGATATTGTGCAAACATTGGTCATATTTGTTGAAACTCTACAGATCTATAGTAAATGCCATGTCATTTCCCGTCCGTTTTCTTCCCATAATTTGACAAATAATAATAGTAATAATAATAATAATAATAATAATAATAATAATAATAATAATAATAATAATAATAATAATAATAATAATAATAATACCTTTTATGAAATATAACCAACCATTATAGTCAATTCCTATTGGAGCAAAATACCCTACAGGTTCAACAAATTTTATCCAATTATTACTTTTTTAAAATTTAGCCAATCAACTTAGCCAATACCTTTGAAGATGCTCTAATATTCCAGTTATTATTAATCTATCAAAATATAAATCAAATATACCCCTAAATTTCATTGCATTTTCTTCCGCCAACTAAACGTCCATTAAATTGAAAGCACACGATTTGACGTAGTTTATTATCAAAAATAAATATTTTTATAAACCAGAACCAAATTATATAGTAGCGGTTCTTAAAAATTTAAACCAACCAATAACACAATAAAACTAAATCATTCAGTTCGGTTTTAGTCGGTTTGGATTAACGGATTTTATCGATTCACAACGTAGCTTGATTAGTAAAATTAGGGACCCCTCCAAGAGGTGGACTGAACCCAGAGACGGAGGGAGGGGGGCACGGGGTGGCGTTCGTCCCCCGAAAAATTAAAAAATCCGAAAATTTTATATATATTTAATTCAAAAATCTTCATTTAGTCCCCCAATTTTTACAAAAAAATTCATTTAATCCCCTTATTTTTTTTCGAAAATCTTCATTTAGTCCTCATATTTTTTACCAAAATATTCATTTAGTTCCCTATTTTTTTTTACAAAAATCTTCGTTTAGTTCCATATTTTTTACAAAAAAATTCTGATCTGGTCCATTTCCCATTAACCAAAAGATTTTGTCCCCCAAAATATATTTCTGGTTCCGTTCCTGACTGAACCCATCTACTTTACTATTTCCTACTGCCTTTGTGTTGTTGCTTGTCAATACTTTCAACTTTTTTTTTTGAGTAAAATTCCATTCATTAATGATAAGTCATACGACATCTAAAAAAATAGTCGAACAACGAAAAACATAAACAAATACTGATTAAACCATAATCAGACAATTTGTTGAAGATGATATTGCCCCTCTCGTATAGAGATTTATATGTACTCGCTGTGGTTGGACGTCCACCTGGGGCTAATGCTGCTTGAATATTCGACCATAAATGCAACATCCTATAAACTTGTTTCATTAGATCCGAAATCATACTCTCACAAACAAAGGAGAGAACATCCAAACTCTCACCAGGGAGAGAAACCAATCTGCAAAATACAAGCCAAAATAACAACAAATTGAAATTACAAAAAAAAATCCAAGAAAACTTAGATCTGCCATCCGAAACCACAAGAAAGACGGTTAACTCTCGAATCCACCAAGTGCAACTTGAATCGGAGAGGAGGGAAAACCGGAAGTTCCGATGATGTCGATCTAGAAAAACAATCCAAAGCGAAACAAACCGATAGAAATTCATACCCCACAACGGAGATTATTGAAATAAGACAAAGCAAATAAAATACAGAAATGAATTTGGGGCTTTCCACCGGACACACCGGTGGAAGCCCCGCCGAAAATGGTGCAGAAAAGAGGCTGGACTGAGCGGTGGTACGTTGCTTCTGGGAATTTTAGTTGTTTCCATGTAATATGCTGCTAGCTCGTGATGTTGGCTCGTTGTATAATTTTTCTCATGTGGGTTCAAATTTGCTTATCGAAAAAAAAGAGTAAAATTAGGAAATACTTATTTAAATTTAAATTCTTAAAAGGCCATTCATAATAAAAAAATAATAATTATTGCTTCATAACAATGTAAATTACTCGCAAATGACTAAGTTTAGTAATCTGACGATTAATTTAGTTGCAATAAAGAAGGTGAGGTAAAAAGTAATGCAATAGTCTTCCATATTATTTTTGAAGTGAAATAATACATAATCGATCGATATTTATGATAAATTGATAATTGGAATAATTGATAAAATTTAACAACAATTTAATTTGTAATTCATAAGATAAAATTACTTTACGTTATATATATGCGATTCGGACTGAAAGCAGGTTGGGTTGAGGTTAAACCAAAACCAACCCACAACTCGCGGATTTTTAATGTAACTGAACCGGAATCGCGAACCATATTTTAGTTTCGGTTCGGATCATTTCAAAATCAAATCGATTTATAAAAATTATGCGGTTTAACCCTAGGCGTGATCAGCCCTACAGCCTACTTCCAAGACAGTCGTGATTACTACCATTTTTTTAAGTCGAGTGAGAGAATTTTGCTTTCAAGTAGTATTTGTAAGATTCTTTACATCAATTATTACATCAAAATTCCAAAAGAAAACAAAAAATGAAGTTTCTATTTTTTTTAATAATTTTTAAAAATCTTAAGAATATCTTCTCTTTCTTCTATGCTAAGAGTCATTACATAATTATATTTTTTTATTAATAAAATATTTACTTATTCATGTTTGAATTAAAAATTTTATTCTAGTAAAAATTGATATATGAATAATATAAATTAGGAGGTAAGGGAAATAGTATTGTTAAAGTTGATAAAAAAAAACATATTCTAACTTATCAAGAATGATAATTTTTTATATTATATTTAAAATGCAAGTAGTAGACTTTTGGAAATACTCTAAATTCACCTAAGGTTTAACATATATTTATTTAATTTTATTTTATAAATTTCAAACTTGAAAGTTTGTTCAAAAATTTAACTTAATATCTTGAACGGAATCTTAAAGATCAAATTATATTTTAAAAAGCCGCAAATTTTTGTAGATATATTTTTTTATAGATGTAAATTTTTGTGGATAATAATTTCAACGTAATACAAATTAGGCAAATTTGATGTTGAAATTTGTCCATATAAAATATTTGAATTATTTGAATAAAGATCATGTCGCAAAATGAATTTCAATTTTTTTAAAATGACATGTATCGTATTTTTATTAGTGATATTCATACTGCAATTCATTATATTTATATAAAATAATTAATGAGAAAATTACAATTCATCTTTTACAAAATATTTTATAATCTATTTTGACACTTTTTTTTTCTTTTTATCTAAGTTGTAAATATATTAAAAACCAAAAAAGAAGCAGGGATTGACCCTTACTCTATGACATGCCATAGAGGAGGCTACTAAAGAACAACCTAAAATACAAGATTGAGCCTAAAAAGAACAAAGCAGACCAAGCACCAAACAAAGCAAAGTAACAAACCATCAAAAGGTTAACCATCGGGAAGACTATCCATACGGTTATGGCTAGCAATCCATGTTGAACTCGACAACCTACTTTTAATATCAACAGTAATAGCAGCCAAAATCTGTGTTGGATTAATGCACCCTCCATCATGAGCACGTTTGTTTCTTTCTCGTCAAATGTGGTAAACAAAAACCTGAGCTGTAAGCATTGCAAGCGTACGATTATGCGGACTGTTAGAGGCATACCAAAACCTTAGCAGCTGAGTCCATGAATTAGCTCGAGTAGAAAGATGGAGCACAGTTGCCAACTTGTTTAAAATCCACAGGCTATAAGGACAATGCAGAAATAGATGGGTCGAGTTCTCCTCCCCACTTACACACAAATAACATTGCTTGCTTGTAACAATACCCATATTGTACAATCGTTGGAGGGTTGGCAATCTATCTAAGCAAAGCAACCACTCGTAATGAGCAAACCTAGCTATATGAAGTCGATGCAAAACATGATCATACCAAGTCACCTCTGGACGTTTGACACGAATTACCTCCCATATGTGCCAGTCCTTCAGTTTTTACAGTTGAGTACCATTCCAGGTTATAGAATCATTTTGATTTAGATTAAAAGCGGGCAAAGTAGCAGATGATAGCCACCTCAACAGAGTTTCATTGACATGGCGATGTCTGCTATTTGGAGTGGGGAGAATCCAAGTACCAGTGTTAATCAAAGCGTGAACTGTAGTGTCTGCATGAAGGCCCACCTGAGTTATTATAGAATCATTCTCTGATTTAGCTAAGTACTCCGAGTTCCACCAAGGAGTGAACCAAAGAGATGTATTTAAGCCATTCCCAAGAGTATAAGATATACACTCTCTAGCCAGCTGCCTTAGTTTCAGCACTCTTTGCCAGATCCAGGAGCAATCTGAAGGGATATCCAAAATCCAGAAATGTTTGCGCTTTAGAACAGTTTTGTTTACCCACATAGACCACAAGGACTTACTACAGTTTACCACCTTACACAAGTGAAGCAAAATCTGAGCTTTGTTCCATTCCCTTGGATTTTTAAACCCAAGACCCCCTCTTTCTTTGGGAGAGAGACATGCTCCCATTTAACCTTGGCTCCCCCTCTTCTCATGATGTTTCCTTGCCACAAAAATCGAGTTAAAATTGTTTGAAGCTTTTGGTGCACTTTTCCTGGAATAATGAAGTGATTCGACCAAAAAAACTTGAATGGACATAAGAACTGATGTGATCAGCTATGCACGACCAGCAAGGGATAGGAGGGAGTTTGTCCAAACATAGAATCTAGCTATTATTTTTTCTATCAAGGGAATACAGTCATTGTTTGTAAGCTTTGTAGAAATGAGTGGGACTCCTAGAAACCGAACTGGAATATCTCCATGAGGAATGCTATATCTAGCATCAAGCCAATCAATAGCATCTTGATCACAATTGAAGAAAAATACTGTGCTTTTATCTGCATTCGGACGAAGACCGCTGATGGAAGAAAATCTGTCCAGAGACTTCATAAGGTGTTGAATTGATTGTTTATACCCATTAGCAAAGAGAAGGACATCATCAGCGAAGAGTAAGTGATTGAGTTTCATGTCTTTGCACTTCGAGTGAAATTTAAAATTTCTTGGAGTGGAGGAAAGAATACACGATAGAACATTCATAGCAATCGCAAACAAATAAGGGGACATAGGATCCCCTTGCCTCAAACCCTTTTCACCTTTGAAATAGCCTTGTAACTCTCCATTGACTTTCATAGAGTACATCGGAGTTGTGATGCACGCATGAATCCAACTAACAAACCTATTAGGAAATCTCATTTGGATCAAGAGATTGATCAAAAAATCCCAACTTACCGAATCAAAGGCCTTTTGAAGATCAATTTTTAAAGCACATTTAGCAATGCCCGTGTCCCTATTATAGCCTCGAAAAAGTTCTTGGGCCATAAGAATGTTATCGGAGATATGTCTTCCATTAATAAAAGCTGATTGAGAAATGTTTATAAGCTCAGGAAGCACCAACTTTAACCGAGTGGCAATAATCTTAGCAATGCATTTGTATGCTACCGAACATAATGAGATAGGTCTGAACTCCTTCATTGATGTTGGAGTAGGAACTTTAGGGACTAGAGTAATACTTGTAGAATTGATCCCTTGATGCATAGTTGAAGTGTTGAAAAAATGAGTGACTGCATCACATAATTCCTTTCCAACTACATCCCAGGATGATAAAAAGAATTCCACTGTAAACCCATCAGGCCCTAGAGCCTTATTCCTCTTCATTGATTTCAAAGTGGCATAGATGGTCTCATGATTGATTCTATCTTCAAGATGAGATGCTTGAATTTGAGTTATTTGCGGAATGCTCAGGTTTGCAATGTTGTAATCAAACGTAGGAGTGTGAGTGCCAATAGAATCCTTGAAAAATTTTACTGCCACATCAGCCACTTGGGAATGACCAAACACAATGTTGCCATGATCATTTTCAATTGCCAGGATTTTAGAATGACTCCAATTAGCTCAAACCTGATTAAAGAAAAAGCCATTATTACAATCACCCAGAGATAGCCATTTTACGCGAGATTTCTGGTGAAGAAGGGATTCTTCCTGAATGAGAGCATCTTCTAGCTTCTTTTTAGCATCTGTTTCGGAATTTCTAATGCCCCCATCTGTCGGATTATGCTGTACTCTTTCCTGCAGATTGAAAAGATCCTGTCTAGCAATGTCCACATTTGAGTGAACATTTCCATTTCGTTTATTGAGAGCAATTAAAGCTTGTTTGACCTGTTCTAGCTTCCTGCATAGAATCCCCATTGGGTCACCAAACCATTGATCCCGCCAAGCTTCTTTAACCATCTCATGATACCCTTCAGTGTTACTCATAAATGAATAATATTGAAAAGTTTTTCTATACTTTGTGATTTGCAGAGGGATTTTAACAAGAATAGGGCAATGGTCCATAATTCCTTTTTGATGAACAATAGTTGTACTTTCAACAAAAGTGTTAAACCAAGCTTGAATTCCCAAAGCCCGATCTAGCCGCTTCTGAATAAACTGCTCTGGTCTATTGTTTACCCAGATGAAAAGAGGTCCTATTGTATTTGTATGCCCCAGCACAGCATTAAACAAACAATCTTTGAAATTTTGCATGTCTGGAGTCCATTGCTCCCTTCTTCCATTAACCTCTGTTAGACTAGTAACACAATTAAAGTCCCCTAGCACACACCAAGGGTTAGTGATAAGCTTGCTAAGGCTCAATAATTCATCCCATAAGGGCAGACGTTGTTGAGGAGTATACAAGGCATAGGCAAATGTAATACAAAAATGCACTTGCTTTTCGATATGAGTAATAAAACAAGTTATTGTCTGAGCAGTTTTCGAATGCACTGTGAGATGCCATAACTTAGTATCCCATCCGACCCAGATTCTCCCATTGTAATGATTCTCATAATTGAAAAACCACGACCAAGAACTATTAATTTTTTTTGAGATACGCAGAGAATTTTCTTCTTTCACTCTGATTTCAATACAGCCCATAAGAGAAAGATTATTTTTTGAAATGAAGTGTTTTAGTTCCTTTTGATGAGATCTCTTATTAATATCTCTTACATTCCAAGAAGCAAAGTTCATTATAAATGTTTAAGAATAGTTGTCTTACCCACCAACCTAGGGGATCTTCTTTGAGATACTTTTGTGCCACCTTCAACGGTACCTGTTTTTTGTTTCAATCCCAGGTTCTTCCTCTTTTTTGCTGGCGACTTTGAAACTTCATTCTGATTCACTATGTTCTCAGGTTCATTGTCTGGGCCATTTGTTATTGCTAGGATTTCCCCTTCTTCTATCTCTACAAGGGTGTGAAAAGCATTGGTAAGCAAGAGTGGCTGTTGCTCGATTATTACCTCCTCTTTCCCTGATTCCGTTGTTTCTAGAATCATCTTGTCTCCTATCTCACTAGCTTGAACATTAGCAGTTTCCATCAAATTGTCATCCGCAAAGGCCAAATTATTTTTAACATTGGTGTATCCCTGTTGAGCATTCAATAGAATCGCATCGTCATCTAATACGACCGGGCAGCGTAGAAACCTGCCAAAAGTGTATGGAACTAGGTCCTTGTTTGAGACATAGTTTTCGTTTTCATCATTGTCACCATTGTTACTAACATCTTGGTTATCTTGCTGCCCTGTATTTTCATTCTCATTAGGGTCTGCTTGATCTTGGTCTTGTGTAAGATTTTGTTTGCCATTAACATTCTTTGGATGTGCTGGGCGTTTCACTACTTCCGGATTATTGCTGCAACGTGAGAGGGAATGTCCAAAAGCCTTACAAAGATTACAAGAGTAAGGCACCTGAGAATAACTTTTATCCAAACATGGTTTGGTCCTGGGCTTGAATACTGCAAATCCACCTGAATATTAACATATTTGAGCGGTTCAAATCGTGAGGTGGCCACATCAAATTTTATAGGAGTACCCACCAATAAAATGACCAATGAGACTTAAGTTCCAACGCTTTTGAGCATTCAAAATAAACTCACGAGGGGGAAAGATATTAGCAGAGCCATCTTCATTATAAGTGACCTCAATATTTGGGAGTTTAGTATCGGTTTGATTTGGAGTTGAAACTAGAGAACTCCAAGTAACTGTCTTTTTACAGATTTGGGTTTTCTCATGTAGGTTGTGCTCAGTATTTGCTATATTATCATTATTGAGCATAGAAGGTTGCAAACCTGGTGTCATAACTTGAATGCTTTCTATGTGCAGACCGGAATTAACTTCTGCCGGAGATTGAAATTTGTTTGGTGGGGAACCATGACTTGCTTTGGAAGAGGCTACATCAGTTGGACCTGTATTGTTCAACTCAGTTCCATCGTTTAATATTAGTTGAATCCGTTCTTGCATTCTTCGTTGGGTTCTTGGAGAAAAAGGTTCTCCCATTACTTCCTTGGTATTAAATGACCTTTCTACCTCCGGAAGAGGAGCCGCATAGTTATTACTGATAAAGTTTGTAAACTCATCAGAGTTCATGGACCCAGAATGTTCTGAATTACGAGACCCCATCCTAGCAGAATCAGATCTAAGATTACCACTAAGTGATAGAGGAGAATGAGATGATTTCAGAAAGCAAGGTCGTGTAGCGAGTGAGATGAATATATGTATCGGAGAAGGTGGTCAAATGTTGCCAGAAAGGTAGTAAAAGGTGGGATGTGTGTGAGACAGTGTTTGAGATTGTTAGGCGGGGTAAGAGGAATCTAGAGAGAGGGGAGAGCATTTTCTCTCTCTAAAACCATTGAAAATGATGAATTCTTTTTGACACTTTTAGAATTACTAGAATTACTTTATGGATATATGCCGATGAGGTTATACTAATAACTAAAATTGAGATTTTTCCAAAAAAAATAAATTAAAATTGAGGTCAAGTAGATAATAAATCATAAGTTCGATTTCCCTCATATATAATTTATTATATATCATATTAATGATTTGTTTAAATTAAAAGAAAATCAAATAATTCATATATAATTTGCCTTAAATATTTTTGTAACTAAATTATCATGACATGTTAAAAGTTTCGAATTTATATTGTCATTTAAATAAATAAATAAATAAATATTATATATATATATATCGGGTTGAGTTCTAGTAAAAACTTTTTTAAATATAAATTTACAAACTTTTTTTGTTCAACACATATATAGCTTTGGTTCAACATCATTTGTAAATAATAATTAAGATTTTATTGCATACACATAATTTAAATTGGAAACATATTTATAACATTTTTTAATTTATTAAAAACATATTTTCAACATTTTTTTACGAAAAACTAAAATTCTTTTATAATAGATGTTCAACAGATATATAACTTGAGTTCAATATCATTTGTTGAACAATAATTATACGTGTGTTGAATCCAAATATATAAAATAATTTTTCATTGATATAATTTAGAAAAGTGTATTAGATTAATAATATTTCATATTTCTATACCCTAATTGGGTATTGGTGAACCCCGGAAGGGTAGTTAAGAATTTCGTAATATCTGTTGAACAAATTTTGAATTACAGTTCAACACAGTCCATATTAAATAAATAAAATTTCATATTCCTATACTCTATTTTGGTATTGGTGAACCCAAAACGATTTTGTATTATTAAATTATGTGTATTGAATAAAATATTAACTAATATTTGATAAATGATGTTGAACCGTAATTATAAATATGTTGAACAAAAAAATTTGTAAATTGTATTAAAGGAAAAATTGTATTTGATTCTGATCCTATATATATATATATATTTAAATTTTAAAATAATTAATTAAGAGAAAATTTCACGAAAGTTTCCTGAGATACTTTAAAAAACAAACTTTAAAATTTACTAGACCGTAGGGCTAATTAATAATATTTAAATAAATCTTGATTTTACAAAAATATACCCATATTTACATATAAAATTGTATATTTTAGGAACTTACCTAGAATATATGTTCCTATAAGAGCATCTCCAAGAGACTCTCTACTCAAGCTCTTAACTCAAAAAATGAGGAGAGAGAATGAAAATGTTGCTCCAAGAGATTCTTAGTGGCTCTTAAAAATACTAAGAGCCTCTTCTCTCTCCTCATTTCTAAGAGCCACTATTAGCTCTTAAGAGCATCTCCAAGAGTCTCTTAGCTCACTCCTAAATATATTATAAACAATTAAGCTCTTAGCAAGTTATTACATTGATTTTTGTGTCAACTCCAACAATACTCTCTATTATGGCTCTTTATTTTATATTTTATTCATATTTCAATTCCACTTGGACAAATAATCAATAGATGAGAGAGAAGAACCACTATTTTACTAATAAAATATTAAGTTAAGAGCTACTAGTTGCTCCTAAAATAGAGGAGAGAGAAGAAGCTCTTAACTTTTTAAAGGGCCTCTAAGAGTCTCTTGGAGCTTGATTTTTATTCTCTCTCCTCATTTTTTGAGTTAAGAGCTACAATAGAGAGCCTCTTGGAGATGCTCTAATACATGTCCACCAATTCTTCCACCAATTCTTGCACAACTTTTGGTTATAGTGGGTTTAATTTATGAATAAATTATAAATAAGGAGCTAATATAAAGAGAATTGTTGGAGTTCGACACATAAACCAATGTAATAACTTACTAAGAGCCATCTATTTATATTATTTTGAAGATTGAATGTAGTAGATCTCGGAGATGCTATTAGACTACAATTTTTTTATGTACTGTATGAACTTCACATTTCTCGCACACTCCATTGTAGTTTCCGTCCTACTCCACAATGTCTCCCTCCTCCACACAGACATGACACTCTTTCAATTCTCCGGCGACTCCAACACCCAATCACGACGGAGATAGATGAGGGTAATTGTACCTCTCCAAGGTGTTGTTCAAGGCCGTGGTGGCCTTGTTTTAGGCTCAGTCATACCCTGTGTTCTCTTTTATTTCTTCCAGCTTTATCTCAAGCAACGTCAACGCCGAAAATCTTCGCCGCCGCCGGAGGTTTCTCCGAGGCTGAGTAGAGTGCTTTCTCGCTCCATTTTATCTCCTAGAGGGTCAAGTGGGCCAGCCCATGTTTCTTCAAGGGCTAATAGTATTGTGAAAGTAGGTGAAAGTGCTTATTTTGTTGGATTAAATAGGGTTTCCGAGGACCCTTTTCATGAATTTGATAACCCAGATGGTGTTTTTCAGCTCGGATTAACTGAAAACATGGTTGGTTTTTTTTTTTTTAGTACATGTCTGTTGTGTGTTTATGTGTATGTGTGATGTGTGTGCGTGTACTTTATTGTTAACTGATGTGAGTTTTTTCTGGTGATTGTAGTTATGTAAGGACTTGGTTGACAAATGGCTGTCAGATAATGGAGAGAGCATATGTAAAATTTCTGCTAATTTACCCAATGATGGGCTTATGGCATTGAAAGTGGTAAGTGTTTTTTTATTTAATTTTTGATATAGAGTATCAATTAGAAAATATTACATGAGTTTACCACTCTTAATTTGTAGTCCCCGATGTAATCGATTACTAATTTACTAGTGCTTGTCAGTTTAGTCACTATTTCATGTAGTAAATTAGTAAAATTGCTTGTCTTATGTTTTTACGATAATTGAGATCGATCTTAAGAACTACTGACAAGACAAGTGTTGGGGGGGGGGGTATGATTGCTTAATAGTAATGTTATTAAATAAATATTGCAGCAGCTTGTTTAGAAGCTACCAAAATACTAGATTTAATACTTGTAAGCTCCATTAATTTGAATCTTTGATCCATGTGAAGTGGACTGTGGTAAAATAAATAAAGAACATAGTGTTATGATGTTGTATCTGTCTAATAAATATGCAGCTCTTTCATTGATTTATGAAATCTATTTGTGAAGCAGCCTGTCCAAATCTAGGCTATTCATGTCTATTAAAACATTCATACAGATACGTTATTACTTTTCTGTGTGCTGGGACGAGGAGAGTGAAAGGACAGGAAGCCAGTTGATTACTTTCAGCGTCTTATTTCTTATGCCGAAACATATTGAAGCAAATGAAATCTTCACTATATCCTAACTGTTTGTGTTTATCAACCCTGCCTTGATTGTTTAACTTAAAGTAGTATTTTTTTTTTCCGAAACCATGTTATTCCTGTTACAACTTACAATATAGAGCCTTGCATAGAATTTTAAATTTTCATAACTTTTAAGTCTGAAAACCTTTGATCTTGGTATAAAACTGAACTTCACTATCTTCATCAACTCACTGTAAGCCATCAAGCTTTAGCGCTTGACACCAGCATATCCTTATAGCACATACATTGCTTTGTAAGTGTTACATTGAAGCAGTCAACTAAAATATAAATTTTCAGAAATGTTTAGTCGTGTTTACTTGCTCAATAATAGCTGGTATCACAATCTTCTTGCCATTATAATGATCGATTCATGTGGAAAGCAAAATTCATGCTGAAAAGGTGTCAAGGCAGATATACTTCTTTCTACATTAACCATCATATGCAGCATTTATCTAGTTGTCTTCAGAGTTCCTACCCAACTCTCATGTATGAATCATGCCAAATATCCTGTTATTTGGAAGGATTAAAAAAATGGAATAAAATATAAATATTGTAAAGAACTTTTATTTCCTGTGTGGTAGTTATTTCATATATGGGAGGGGGTGATTTGGATTATAAACCATGACCTTCTTGGGCCATTTACCACTGTGTTATCCCTAAATCCAATTTTTTTTTTTTTATTGTATATGTCTAATTATAAAGATTATTTATTGTTGATGTTACTTTATGGTCAAGTGGTAAGTGGTTCATTTTTGTTTATATTACTCAGTCATGGCTATCCAATGTAATAAACTAGCACCTCCTAATGTCCTAATTAAAGGTAATTGAATATGACTTGCTAAGCATACTTTCTATCCTCCCACTTCTTACCAATATTATGAACTCCTAAGCAAGTCTTCAGATTGAGCCCGTTTGGCAACACTTAAAGCCGGGGGCTTTAAGTGATTTTTTACGTTAAGCTGAAAAATGTCTGTTTGTGTAATAAGTTAGAAAATGACTTAAAGCTGAAAAAATAGCTTAAAGCAAGAAGTTGGTGGGAGGTACTTTTTTGAACTACCTATTTTACTTTTGAAATTTTATTTGATAAAAATCAATATCATCATTCACATGTTCAACTTAATAATTATATTTTTATTTTTGTAATTTTAATAACTCATAAGTTATACCTAATATTAAATTACCCAAACAGATATTAACTTAAAGTTTTAACTTTTCACTTATAACTTTAAGCAACTTTGAGTCATAAGCAATAATTTTAAGCTAACCCAAACGGGCTCATTATTAGTTTAGGGGTCACTTGATTGCTTTTGAATTGTGTGTTTATACCTTTATCTATTTCATAACTTAGTCTGCACTATTTAGAACTGCGGGCCAGTGGCGGAGCTAGCCATTTAGGTTAGTGGGGGCCAATTTTTATTCAAATATAGTTCCCGTTTGGTACCCCTTAAACGTAAAAATTAAATGCGGAAAGTAATAACCTGTTTTCGAAAAAAAAGTATGAAAATGGACATATTTTGAAAATTACAAACCTTTTTGGCCTGTAAATGTACATTAGATATTTGCAGTGTATAACGTTTAGCACAATAAGAGAGCAAAGGGGAAGTTTTATTCCTTAAAACACAGCACAAAGATACATATATCAGGATGCGTAGTAAATGTAGGTAACAAAAAGCAGAATGTCTAGTGGGGTCCTGTGCCCCCACCTGCCACACCGTGGCTCCGCCACTGCTGCGGGCTGTAGTACGGACGTCCCACTGTAGTACGCTATTATTTCCATGTGGTTGCTTGTTTCTAATTACTTTATAAAATTTAAACTTGAGCAAACAATTAAATTTTATTTATGCTGAGTTCCTTTCTGACTCTGTTGTACATGTATGCAAATTTCAAAATCAATGCAGGAATTGAAGCAATTCATGTCAAAAGCCATGGACAAATTAGTCTTCTTCAACCCATCTCAAATGGTACTGACAGGTGGTGCAGCTTCTGCAATTGAGATGCTTAGCTTTTGTCTGGCAGATGCAGGAAACGCTTTTCTTGTCCCATCACCCTATGACCCAGAGTAATGTTCTAATCTTTGCTGATGAAATTCTTAAATTTCCATATTTTGAAAGTAAACTAAGAATTTCGGAATACAATTTGCAGTCTTGACAGGGCTGTCCAATGGCGGATGGGGGTTGAGATTATCCCTGTTCCATGCCGCAGTGCGGACAACTTCAATTTGGGTACAACTTCTCTTGACCGAGCATTTTATCAGGCAAAGAAACGTGGTCTTAAAGTTCGTGGAGTTATAATTTCAAACCCATCAAATCCAGTAGGCAGTTTGCTCAACAGGGAAACAATAAACAACCTACTGGACTTCGCTACTGAAAAGAACATTCATGTCATATCCATCGAAATGTTAGCAGGATCCAATCATGGTGATGATCAGTTTGTCAGTATGGTAGACATTATTGATTCCGGAGATTTTGACCACAACAGAATTCATATTGTTTATAATATTTCGGGAGACCTTTCTCTTACTGGTTTCAGTGTGGGGGCTGTTTATACATATAATGATATTGTTTTGGCTGCAGCTGAGAAACTTTCAAAATTCTCATCTATTTCGGTTCCAACTCATCAGTTACTTGTCTCCATGCTCTCAAATCGAAGATTTATTCAGATTTTCGTGGAGACAAATAGAGATAGGCTCAAAAGGATGCACGCTGAATTTGTGGCTGGGTTGAAGCAGTTGGGAATTGAGTGCATGAAAAGCAGTGGAGGCTTCTACTGCTGGGCTGACATGAGAAAGTTTATCAGCTCATATAATGAGAAAGGAGAGCTCGAGCTCTGGGAGAAGTTGTTAAATGTTTCAAAGATTAATGTAACTCCTGGTTCCTCTTGTCACTGTATTGAACCTGGATGGTTCCGGTTTTGCTTCTCCGCACTGAATGTAAAGGAAATCCCAATAGTCATGGAACGTATTCAGAGAGTTACTGGATCCTTAATATCTCAGAGTTGACAGTCATGAAGTAACTAGTCATCACTCATTAACAAGTACATTTCAATTATCTGGTTTGGGAAGACACACTCTTTTGCAATAATTTTGCAATTGCTGACTTCAAGCTTCAAGTCTAAGCAGCCTCAGTGTTTAGATTCAAGTAACAAGGGGAAGAAAATTAAATAATTCCCTCCAATGATCTGGCAATGGAAGCTTATTGAATTCCAGATGCTTTAACTCTGCAACAAGATGCCCGATAAAATCATGTTCATTGGGGAGCGCGAGCTATAAAAGCCTTGAGTTAGAGTTTTATACAAGTTATGGCTGCTTTCTTTCTTCAATTTATTCAAGCTCTATGCATGTTGTAATCTTTTCAACGTAAATATCCCACTCCCGCCTCTGCATCTGCTCTTCAGTCAAAATGATCATATTCATAACCCAAGAATTCAAGTCTTTGTAGATTGTTTGGGAATTGTCTGTAAAGATCGCGCAAGAGTCATAGCCAATGTTTTCAAAGCTAAGTTCCATGCTATGTTCTTTCGATTAGCAAGAATGCATTGCAGATGCATAAATTTATTAGTTAGTTGTATGTATGATGTATATTCTTTTACTTAACTCAGCTACTTCTGTTGGTCCATCCATATGCAAGCCTCGAGGCAAGTTTTATCTGAAGGGTTGCTTACGGTTGAGAATCGGTATGATTTGGGCAGATATGTACATAGACCTTCCTCTTTCCATAGAAATAATGATTAGGACTAGAGTGACTGATTTATTTGAAAGTTGTAAAACCGAATGATACAAATATGCAGTGTAAGAACACATGATAACATGGACTGCTACAAGTTGCAACATTTCCATATTGCTAATCGTGCGATCAAATTGAGAAAAATAATGGAACTGGCTGAAGTGCACAAGCATCGTCTCGACGGCTATCTTTTTGCTACAGGTAAACTCTGGACCAACATGCATATACCAAAGAAATTAGAGGAGATTTAACAGACTCGAGAATCTGAAGTCTGAACTGCCTCGGACGTACTTGGTCTCCTAGAAGGCATTTCAGAAGCACGTATATATCCCAAGTTCATCACTTGAATCAACTTGTTCTCTATAAAAACCATACAAACTTCTATCAAAACAATCTGAAACATTACCAATCACCACTTCATTCCCACGATTTTCCACCGGTTTCTTAGCCTCCCGCCTCCGTTCCTTTTTGTTATACAACTTAGTGTCTCGTTTCTTGTAAATATTATAAAATAATAAGTTCTGGTGATATATCACATGATTTTGTATTTCAATTCCAAAAATAATCCCTATACTCATTACTTATTATTATTATTATTATTATTATTATTATTATTATTATTATTATTATTATTATTATTATTATTATTATTATTATTATTATAATAAATCTGAAAAGAGAAGGATAATAAAGAAAATAAGTTAAAAAGAGAGAGAAATGAATTTTATATTGATAAATGATATAAGGGATGACCAGTGATTTCCTAAAAATAAGCTATAAGATGGATGTACTAATGATTTAAGGGATTATGAACATTGTGAGTATCATTTTGTACCATAATAAATATTTGTGCAATTCCATTTTACCTGTAGTTTTTATTTTTTAATTTCCAGAACATACTAAATTACTAAACTTCCTGACCAATATGCCAACATTAAAGTTGCATGCATACATTCTCTAAAAGTAAAACTTGAAGGTCATAAAAGTGAAACTACAATAATTCGATCTCCATGATCTGTGTAAAATTCTCAAAAAAGAGTATTCCCTTCTTCACTTTTTAGTTATAACATTTGAATTTTTTTTTCTCTAATTAGTTGTTTTAAATTTTTTTCAATATATTTTTTTTCATCAATTTTTTCATATCTACCCCTCAATTCCTAATTTCAATGTTTAACTTTACAATTAATCTCAAAATTTAATATAGTAATAATTAGGGACAATATATGTAAACAATTTATAACATTATTATTTTTTTAATATATGTATTTTTTTCCAATTGTAATAACTAAAAATAGACGGAACAAGTAATAAAACCACAATCCTATTTTGGCGGGAGAAAAGAGGTGTTTTGGCGGGAAAGGAAGGGGATAAATCCCTCCTAACCATTTGCAGTTGAAGTGATAAGTAATTGACGAATAACGAATTAACCTTTTATGCAATTTTTTTTACTGTCTCTGTCAATGAATATATTATTGCTTGGTCGATTCAAATCATGTGGTGGAGGGTCAAGTGAGCCGGTCCATGTTTCTTCAAGGGCTAATAGTGTTGTTAAACTAGCTGATACTCCTTATTATGTTGGATTAAGTAGGTTTTCTGAGGACCCTTATCACGAACTGAGATGGTGTTTTTCAGCTTGGATCAACTGAAAACAAGGTTAATTATTTTTATTTTTTAAATTTTGTGTGTGTGTATGTGTATTTGTCCTCCCTATATTTATACTTTTATGCATGTTTAAGG
Organism: Saposhnikovia divaricata; assembly: GCA_036435485.1. Lineage (NCBI taxonomy): Eukaryota > Viridiplantae > Streptophyta > Magnoliopsida > Apiales > Apiaceae > Saposhnikovia > Saposhnikovia divaricata. The sequence goes on along the minus strand of CM071599.1, from coordinate 59,718,028 downwards.
TTAATTCGTGTGTGTGTGTTTTTGTATCTTTTGTAATTGTAGTTATGTAAGGATTTGGTCCGTATAATATTATATGAATGAACTGTATTTTATTCTTGTTTACATATAATCTAATTTTAAGGTTCAGAATTATATGTTGTTGTTGATGATGAATTGTGATCAGATGGTTCTATTGGTTTATATTACTTGTTTACTATAATTCAGACTTTTTCTCACTTTAGGCTTTATTATTTTTATGTGAAGGTGTGTACATGGTTACTTATTTGTTCTCGAACTTGAGCAAACAATTACAACAAATTTTGTTCGATGCGCAGTTGCTTTCTGTCTTTTTGTATGCTTATGCAATTTCAATGCTGATGTGGGAATTGAAACGATTTATGTCAAAGGCCATGGATAAACAAGTCTTCTACAAATCATCTAAAATAGTACCAACAGCTGATGCAGCTTCTGCAATTAAGATGCTTAGCTTCTGCCTGGCAGATGCGGGGAATGCTTTTCTTGTTCCATCACCATATGACCCAGAGTAATTTTCTGATAAAATTCTTAGTATGACCATTTCCCATATCTGGAAACTAAACCAATAAATTTTGGACACAATCTGCAGGCTTGACAGGGATGTACAGTGGCGTACCGGGGTTGAGATTATACCAGTTCCATGCTGCAGTGCGGACAACTTCAATCTGAGTAAAACTGCACTTGACAGAGCCTTCAATCAGGCAGCTGAACGTGGTCTTAAAGTTCGTGGAGTTATAATTTCAAACCCATTAAATCCAGTAGGCACTTTGCTTGACGGGAAAACATTTAAGAACATACTGGACTTCGCTACTGAAAAGAATATCCATGTCATCTTCATCGAAATGCTGGCAGGATCCAGGCATGGCGAAGATTATTTTGTCAGTGTGGTAGACATGATTGATTCAGGACATTATGACCGCGACAGAATCCACATAGTTTATGATATTTCGGGAAACCTTTCACTCACTGGTTTCAGTTTGGGGGTTGTTTATACATATAATGATGCTGTTTTGGCTGCAGCTGAGAAACTTACAGAATTCACGTCTATTTCGGTTCCAACTCATCAGCTACTTTTAACCTTCCTTTCGAATCGAAGATATACGCGGATGTTCTTGGAGAAAAATAGTGATAGGGTTGAAACAATGCATGAAAAATTTGTGGCTGGGTTGGAGCAGTTGGGTATTGAGTGCGTGAAAACCAGTAAAGGCTTCTACTGCTGGGCTGATATGAGAAAGTTTATCAACTCATATGACGAGAAAGGAGAGCTAGAACTTTGGGAGAAGTTATTAAATGTTTCAGAGATTAACGTAACTCCTGGTTCCTCCTGTCACTGTATCGAACCCGGATGGTTCCGGTTTTGTTTCACCGCACTGGAGCTAAAGGAAATTCCTATAGTCATGGAACGTATTCAAAGAGTTACCGGATCTCTAATATCTCAGAGTTGAATCGTGGGGTAATTTAGTAATCAATAGGTAACTCTTGTATGCCTAGTTTGCCAAGACGCACTCTTTTGCAAAAATTTGGAAACTTTTAACTTGAAGCTGCAACTCTAAGCAGCCTGTTTGGGGTTTTAAGTAATGAATCAGTTCCATTCTGTGTTTCTTTAGATAAGTGTTCAAGTAATAATGAATTAGTTCCATATTGTGTTTCTTTGGAGTATTAATAATTGTAACACCCCTAGATCCGGGGTCAGGGATCCAGGCTGTCACTCTATCCTTATTTCCAATTTTAATAAACATTATACTTAACCTTTTCACTAAGCATGCTGGGACCCCTCAATCATCCATAACATACACAGATTATAGGCTCAGAGACGAATTTAAAGCATTACTAACTATTACATTCATCCAAATATAAAGTTATTACAATCCCAAAAGTTAAAGTCTCCAAAAGTTCTGACTTAAAAGGGATTACCAAGTAAGGTGGCAGTTGCGGTTTAAAGTGGTTCAGTTACCCAAAACTTATACAAGTCATACTTGTAAATGAACCTAACTAACTTAAGCTGTAAACCTATACTGCTAAGCCTGCTCACCTGTGGTAATGCCACTGCCCTTGATCCTGATGTCTGCCTAGTAAACAACCTCTTAAACTGTTGGCCTGTCATCACGCTTTTGCGTCGAGTGTGCTTTACCTTTGCCATGCCTACCTGTTGTTGTGTAGTGATATATATATATATATACCAAAAGAAAGCAAGAGTGAGCAATATCGCTCATCCATAACATAATAGTTTTCAAAGTACTTTTGTTATCATATCCTTATGCTATGTCGTATATTAGCATAGTAACATCATTAAACGTTTTCTTTTCTTTTCCAGAAATATAAAAGAGAATTTCTGAGGTACTTTGAATAATTCATCACTCTGTCAACACTATCGGTAATGTAGCTCCTAGGCTTCCATTACAGCGTTGCAGTACAATTCCAATTGGAAGAATGGGATTTTGCTGGAGCCTCTTCACGATACTGGTGATCAGCCAATGTATCGCCTTGCTTTTCTACTAGTAGAAGGACGACGTTCCCTTATCGGGCTTGTGCACCCTGACCGCATACGGGTCTTAACATATGGACTACGCCCGAGAGCGTAGCCCCCTCTTCCTCCAACCCCTTAGAAGAATCCTATCATTCATTGGAACGGAATTCAATCCCATTCCCCAAGCATCAAGCTTGTTAATAGGTTTGATGACAGCTCTATCTCAAGAACAGAGCTCGGAGATAGGCCGGATGACATTTAACTAACTTTACTTCCATGCATAACTGAGGAAGTAACTTTCGACATGTGGGTTGATCTTAATCAACAGAGTTCATTTACTTGGGAAGCTCACTATAAAACATGACTTGGGAGTTAGTCGGAGTTTTGAGTACTAGTCAAATCTGAATCCTTCCTTACTAGGTAAGGACCTTTCTTATTCGTCTTATAGATAACGAAGGGAGAAAACATTGATACTGGCTCCCAAAACCTTGGGTTCCCGAGTTTTGGTGAGTTTGAGCGATATACGATATTTTTCTGATGAATAAACTATAGTTATCGAAGAAATGGGAACCCGTACTATTTTTAAATAATTTTCTGTTGGACAGAAAATATTTAGAATAATAATTTTTTTTTAAGTTTTAAATAATTTTTAAATGGATAATATGATTTTTAAATCATCCTGCAATATTTAATAAATATTTAAATAATATTTATTAAATAAATAATCATCTGGAAATATTAATGAATATTTAAAACAATATTTATTAAATAAATATTCAACTTGGAATATTTAATAAATATTCAAATAATATTTATTAAATAAATAATCATTGTAAAATTATTCTCAAATGGAAATAATTTTCATCTCATTAATAAATATTCAAATAATATTTATTAATATCATCAAATGAATTCTTATTCCGAAAATATCCAATATATATTCATTATTGAAGTATTTTTAAATCGCTCGCATTATCCTAATCCGGATAATATATCTCCGACCCCCTTACTGAAAAAAAAAATATTGATATACCTTATTTAGAAATCTTAACTTAACATCGTATACATTGCAAAAGTACATATGCATACGTATATACTGAACAGGTTTATTTGTATACATTAAATAAACTGAATATATCATGCGGTTTCGCAAATTATTTATAAGCAATTATAGCAGCTATATCACACAACAACAGTTTTGAAATAATCGAAATACGAGTTTCGAAAACTTGCCTTGAGATTTCGAAGTAGTCAGGGTGCGAGTGATGGTCCGGTTATCTAAAACATGAGCATAAAGGTATCGTTAATTTTATTTCGTATTAACGACTCCTTTCTAGTACTTAATACATAACACGTGATAATGAACTAATTAAACCCTTCACATCCTTAACATGTTTGCATGGATCTAACATCTCATATATCATGCATTACACATTAAATCCATTTTCAAGACCATCTCATTTAACCGAAATTTTCATTACGAGTTCAAAGTTTTTAATCTATCGGCGATTCGCTTTGAACTACCTTCGCTCCCGAATTTTTATAAAATCGACCCTTTACCTTTTTAAGCTCAAAATTGGAAGAGAACTTCCTGGACATACCTTCTAGCTACTGTAAAACTTTTGTAGCTCAACTAGATGTCTAAGTTGGTCTTTTATGTTCTCAAAGTTGGTAGTCCGTAGCAGTTTTACCATTCGAGTCGTTAATATTGAAATTGTCATAACTCCTAAACCGTGTATTCATTTTACGCGATCTTTATATGACCAGAAACTAGAAAGTCAGACCTTTCCAACCATATAATTTAGGTCATGAGGTGAAAATTTTAAGGGTTTCAAAATCGCTGTCAAAGTCAGTGGTTGTGCTGGACAGTTTCTGCTAAGATTTTTACCACTTCAATCCTCATGATCTCACCATTAAACCATCTTATAATTATCCAAGTTATCATGGCCATCATTTATTCTAACCTCACGACTGAGAAACTCAAGATCAAGGCTTGAAACCGAATTATAACATTTAATCTAACAAAATAAATCCAACAAAACTCAACCTACTACAAATCACTCTTATACATGGTATACTTGATGGTATACTAACTAACTTGACATAAAACCAAGGTGGTGAGTATGTCATACCTTCTTGGTATTGCTAACAACCTCAACGAAAGATCTAGAGCCTTGGGAGTACTTGAACAACTTTCTTGAGCTTGAAAGTTTCAAGACAAATCAAGATATAAGTTAGTGTTCTTGAAGTTCTTAAAAATCAACCATCTTAGAATATTTTTACAAGGAAATCGGATGGATGAATTGAGCTAGGATCTTGAACGTACCTTATTTATACTTAGGAGAACCTCTAGTAATTATCTTGTGAATTGTTGATGAGTAAAAATGAAGAAGAAAATTCTTCTTCTCCTTTTTTTTTTTTTTGTTGTTCGGCCGAGAGGAAATAAACAAAAGGGGGGTTGGCTTTGCTTTTCTCTTGCTCCTTTTTTTTTTGTGTTGTAATAATATGTAAGGTATGGTATATATCTTGTGTAAGATCTGCACCTTACTTGTCCCTTGCTAATGTCAATGCTACTATTTCACTTTTTGACATTTTGAACCACTTTATCCTAGTTTCATGGAACTAGTTTTGTAATCTAGTTTGGTTGTGTAACTAGTTAGTTAGGATTGTAACTAACACTTGTCCTTGTAGCTCTAGCATGCCATGCACGTCCCCATGCATGCACATTACCCCTCGCTCGCTCTTTTGTCCGGTTATTGCTCATTTTCGTTGATAGTTCGAAGGAATATCTTAATGATTTTTCGTTAGGATTTTACCGAAAATCTTCTTGGTATTTTTTTTTTCTACCATTTCCAATTCTCATTTCCAATCTTTGAATTTAATTCCCTTAAATCTTTATTTAAATCCTTAATCTTCCAGTATCTGGTGAAATCTCGGGAAAATAAAAGTGCTGCTTTTCAGAATCCGATTTCGTTTACATACACTTTTTCTGTCCACTGTTCGATGATATGAACTCAGATATCCATTTGGAATACTTCTATATATAGTCGTCTATTAATATAAACTCTGGGATCAACATTCATTAAAACATTAGTCCCTTACAATCACTGTTACACTACAGTCATACTCACTATTCCTTCTTTCCTTAATACATGATAAAATTTAATTCTACCAAAAATCAGGGTTCTTACAGTCTCCCCTCCTTAAAAGGATTCCGTCCCGGAATCATCTTGAAAACAGATGGGGATACTTTTCTTGCATAGCGCTTTCCAACTCCCAGGTTGATTCCTCGACATTGTGATTAGTCCACAGAACTCTTACCAGACAGATGGTTTTGTTTCTGAGTACTTGCTCCTTTTGGTCTATAATCTCCACACGCTGCTCCACATAGGTTAGGTCTGGTTGCATGTCTACGTGCTCATATTCCACAACATGCTTGGCATCCGGATTATAATTCCTTAACATCGAGACATGGAACACATTGTGCACTTGTTGCAGATTTGGGGGTAGTGCTAGTTCGTAGGCTAGCTCTCCGATGCGTCTTAAGATCTCAAACGGCCCAATGTATCTAGGGCTTAGCTTTCCTTTCTTTCCAAACCTCATCAAACCTTTCCAAGGGGACACCTTTAAGAACACTAAGTCTCCCACTTCATATTCCTTGCATTTTCGGGCCAGATCAGCATATCTCTTTTGTCTATCTTGGGCTGCTACCAGTCGTCCTCTGATTAGATCAACTATATCCTTTGTCCTTTGAACCACTTCGGGTCCTAACAGCTTACGCTCCCCAACTTCATCCCAATACAAGGGAGATCGACACTTTCTTCCATAAAGGGCCTCATAAGGCGGCATCCCTATGCTCGAATGAAAGCTATTATTGTAAGAGAATTCAATCAGTGGTAAGTGATCATCCCAATTTCCTTTAAAGTCTATAGCACAGACTCTCAACATATCTTCTAACGTTTGGATGGTCCTCTCACTTTGCCCGTCTGTCTGGGGATGATAGGCGGTACTCATATTTAGCTTGGTTCCCACACAGTTTTGAAAGCTCCTCCAAAACCTGGAGTTAAATCTAGGATCTCGATCGGATACTATGGCGACTGGGACTCCATGTCGCGCCACTATCTCCTTTATGTAGATATCCACTAGTCTATCGACAGTGTACTTTTCGTTGATCGGAAGAAAATGAGCTGACTTCGTCAGTCGGTCTATGATTACCCATATGGCATCATGTTTGGCTTTGGTCCTGGGTAAACCTACCATGAAATCCATGGCTATATGTTCCCATTTCCATTCAGGAATCTCTAAGGGGTGTAGGAGTCCACTGGGTCTTTGGTGTTCTGCTTTAACTCGTTGGCAAGTCAAGCATTTGCTTATCCACTCTGCTACGTCCTTTTTCATGTTAGGCCACCAGTAGTACTCTTTCAAATCCCTATACATTTTGGTACTTCCAGGGTGAATCGAGTATCTTGAACTATGAGCTTCGTGCAGAATCTCATCCTTTAGTTCTTGAATATTCGGGATCCATATCCTGTATGTATACCTCATGATTCCATTTTCATCTCCCTCACACTTAATCTCTTCACCGGTCATTATTTCTTCCGTCGAATTCCTTTCTTCTTCCATTATCCGCTCTTGGCACAGTCTAATCTTTTCCAACAATGGAGGTTGGATTCGAATTTCCATTAACACTTCTTGGCTACTTCTAGGCCACTTAACCTCGATTTCCAGCTTTTCCATCTCCTCTACCAATTCTTCTGTTGCGGTAATCATCTTGAGCCTCTCCTTCCTACTAAGGGCATCGGCCACCACATTAGCCTTCCCTGGATGATAACGAATCTCACAGTTGTAGTCCTTGATTAACTCTAGCCATCTCCTCTGTCTCATGTTCAATTCTTTCTGGGTAAATATGTACTTGAGGCTTTTATGATCTGTGTAAATCTCACACTTCTCTCCATATAGGTAGTGCCTCCATATTTTCAATGCGAAAACTATCGCGGCTAGCTCTAAGTCATGGGTAGGGTATCTTATTTCATATTCCTTCAACTGCCGGGAAGCATATGCAATTACCTTACCATGCTGCATGAGAACGCAACCTAATCCTTTGTGCGACGCATCACTATAGATCACAAATTCTCCCTTATCGTCAGGTTGTGCCAGCACTGGGGCGGTTATTAACCTATTCTTTAGCTCTTGAAAGCTCTCTTCACATTTCTCATTCCATACAAACTTTTCAGTCTTCCTAGTGAGTCGGGTCAATGGGGCTGCCAGCTTAGCAAATTCTTTTACAAACCTTCTATAATACCCGGCTAGTCCCACAAAACTTCTTACTTCGGTCGGGGTGGTCGGTCTCTCCCAGTTTGATATTGCCTCTATCTTAGCAGGGTCAACTAAGACTCCTTCACTACTAACCACATGACCTAAGAATTGAACCTCTTTCAGCCAAAATTCACATTTAGAGAATTTGGCATACAACTTCTCTTTTCTCAGGATTTCTAAGGTTATCCTCAAGTGTTCTGCGTGTTCTTCCTTCGTCTTTGAATAAATCAAAATATCGTCAATGAAAACTATGATGAACTTGTCTAGGTATGGTTTGAATACTCGGTTCATCAAATCCATGAATGCCGCGGGGGCGTTGGTCAGCCCGAAGGACATTACTAGGAACTCGTAATGGCCGTACCTGGTGCGAAATGCAGTCTTGGGTATATCTTCCGGTCTAATTTTTAATTGGTGGTATCCTGTTCGTAGATCTATCTTTGAAAAGTGAATAGCTCCCTTGAGTTGATCAAACAGGTCGTCAATCCGAGGTAAGGGGTATTTGTTCTTAATGGTTAACTTATTCAACTCTCTGTAGTCTATACACAGCCTCATACTACCATCCTTTTTCCTTACAAATAATACTGGGGGCCCCCACGGGGACACACTTGGTCTAATCATGCCCTTGTCCAACAGTTCTTGCAACTGATTGGCCAATTCTTTCATCTCAACGGGGGCCAACCGATATGGGGCTTTAGAAACTGGTGCGGTTCCTGGTGCTAATTCTATTGCAAAATCAATTTCCCTATCTGGTGGTAACCCCGGGAGATCTTCTGGAAATACATCTTCAAACTCCCTGACAACTGGAATGTCCTTCAGCTCAGGGGTTCCTTGTTTTGTGTCTACTACATAAGCTAGGTAGGCTTCGCAGCCCTTTCGTACTAACTTCCGGGCGTGAGCAACAGTCAAGAATTTTTGAGTCTGTCGCTGCCCCCTGAATATGACCTTTTTCTTTCCTGGTACTGTTATCCTAACCTTCTTGCCCTTACAATCGATCTGGGCGCCGTTTCTTGCCAACCAATCCATTCCTAGAATGATATCGAAACCGCCTAGCTTAAACGGAATTAGGTCTGCCCGAAAGTGGTGACCTCCTATTACTATTTCACAGTTAGGGTATATCTGACTTACAGGAACCATCTCGTGATTAGCAATCTCTACCATTAATCGTTCCTTTAATAATTCAGGTTTTATGTCCAGCTTGCATGCAAAATCTAGTGATATGAAGGACTTGGTAGCTCCAGAATCAAATAAAGTATTGGCACTCAAGTTGTTAAGGGAAAGGGTACCTGCAATGACATCCTCATCCCTCATTGCATCTTGCACCGTCATGTTGAAGGTCCTAGCGGTGGGTGGTCGATTGGACGCAGTACCGCTCATCCTTGACCCAGCTGCTTTCAACTTAGGGCAATCTCTCTTCCAATGGTCTGTGCCTCCACACTAGTAGCAATTCATGAGTGAACTCTTCTGGGGGCAATTGTTAGAGTAATGCCCGATCTGCCCACACTTGAAACATGTCGTTGTGCCTTGGAGGCACACCCCTGAATGCTTCTTACCACACGTCTTGCAACTAGGTAGGGGAGGGCGCGACTGTCCTGATGTAGGTGCTCGGGTTGGTCCGCCTCCCTGGCCAACACTCTTGCTCTCGGTTCTGATAAGCCCCGTACTCTTGGCTGGTTGGGACACCATCCCTCTAACAAACTTGCTGGGGAAACTTCCACTTACCGTGCCCCCACTTCGACTTTCAAACTTTCTTTTCTTCTTGCTTTTGTCCTTCTGGGACTGCTCACTTCCTGCCTCTACAATCGATGCCTTCTGCACCAGAGTAGCATAATCTGAAATCTTCAACACCGCAACGCGGTTCTGGATCCATTGTTTCAATCCTTGTTGAAACCTCCTTGTCTTCTTAATTTCAGTGTTCACATATTCTGGAACAAACCTTGATAGTTCAGTAAATCTAGCCTCATACTCAGCTACCGTCAGACTTTCCTGCTTGAGCTCTAGGAACTGAAGCTCCATCTGGGTTTCCATAAACCTCGGGAAGTATTTCTCCAAGAACACCTTAGTGAACCTGTCCCATGGAACTACTCCAGCCGGTTCCATATTTTTCTTGGCCTCCCACCAATAGTTGGCCTCTCCTTTGAGCAGGTATGTGGCAAAGATGGTTTTCTGGGCTTCCTCAGTGCCCATTATCTCAAATGTCTTCTCTATTTCCTTCAACCAAGCTCTGGCCTCAACAGGATCCGCTGTTCCCTGGAACTCTGGGGGTTTGATCGATTTAAATGCCTTGAAGGCATTGGCTACAGTGTTGTTGGGGCCATGGGGTGGTACTTGTGGCTGTGGTTGGGGCTGACGGGCCAGATTCTGCCTCATCAGGCGCATAAACTGTTCCATGGGTTCCTCTTCTTCTTCCTCATAATCCTCATCATCAAACTCATTGTACTCCTCTTCATCATCATCCAATTCTGGTTGACGGCGTTCCTCTTCCCTATGCTGGTTACTACCATGAATAGCGGACTCAGCAGGGTGAGCTCTTGTGTTTCTGATTATGTTTCTTGGTGGCATTTTTCTGAAAATACACATACATATCATTTTGTTAGGGTTTTTCCTTAATCAGGTTTTCTGTGATTGGCACCTCGAAGGTGAAGTCTTTTACAGGCATATATGCATTTTTTATAATTAACCGTTCAAATGATCATGGCTTTGTAAAAAAATATAACAACTAATGGAAAAAATTGTTAAAGTTAAACGAAAGCTACATCATATATATATATATATATATACTAGCGACTTCTTAGAGTCGAGTCTTTGAGTACAACATAAGTCTGAAATATAGGTACAACAAAAGTCAGCTAATGTGTCCTTCTATCAGGAGGAAATATACTACGTGACACACGTCACTACCAAAAGTACAACTACGATAACGTCCCCCTGTAATAGAAGACTAAACTGACCAACTATCTCTCAATCGGCAAAGGAGCGCACCGCATCCCGAACTCGAACCATGGCTCTCGAAAGAACCTCCGCAGCATCGCCCCTACGGACCCTCCTGCTCTGGTGGGAACGGGGGAGTCCCCTAAGCCGTGCAAGAGCCCTCCTCTTGATCGCCAGCACTGCCCTCCTCAGCTGCCTAGCCCTGAAATCCCTCCTATCAGAATAAAGCCTCGCTCGTCGCTCCTCGGCTAACTGGAATCTCAACTCGGCCACCCTGGCCTCTGCTGCCGATAAGTCAATGGTCAAGCGAGTCACTATGTAATCATGATCAGCGGCTCTGACAAGTGGTACCGGTGGGCTGGCCTGCTCGCTCTCCGGAGCTATCTCTGTCTCTGTGTCCTCTAGGGCAGGCTCCTCAGTATCCTCCTCAGTGTCCCAATGAAAATCACTAGGAGGCGAATCCTCTCGGATGGGATGGGGATGCATAGGGATGTCCGTCCAAACCACCTCCTCCCCTACTGGATCAGTCTCAGGGGTAGGATCTACAGGGTCCTCCTCCATAGGGTCATTATCAGCAGGATCCTCCTCGGGATCAGTATCTCTAGGATCCTCCTCGGGATCAGTATCTCTAGGATCCTCCTCGGGATCCTCCTCTGGATCATCATCCTCAGGTAGGAACTCCCAGTATGGGTCTCTAGTACGTAACAACTCCTCATCAAGCTGTCGCTGCATGGAACTCTCAGGCTGCTCTACCTCCTCGGGTATCTACAAAAGAAAAAAAATGGAAGATGTTACTTTTCTTGGGGTTCTGATAAATAGTTCCCTTAATGGGCTTAAGGTTGCTAGGGCTACATCTTGATAACCCTATCATGTTTTTGGTAAGGGTTTGAGTCATTAAACCTTCCTATCGTCTCTGGGATTATAACCTAGTGCTCTGATACCATTTCTGTAACACCCCTAGATCCGGGGTCAGGGATCCAGGCTGTCACTCTATCCTTATTTCCAATTTTAATAAACATTATACTTAACCTTTTCACTAAGCATGCTGGGACCCCTCAATCATCCATAACATACACAGATTATAGGCTCAGAGACGAATTTAAAGCATTACTAACTATTACATTCATCCAAATATAAAGTTATTACAATCCCAAAAGTTAAAGTCTCCAAAAGTTCTGACTTAAAAGGGATTACCAAGTAAGGTGGCAGTTGCGGTTTAAAGTGGTTCAGTTACCCAAAACTTATACAAGTCATACTTGTAAATGAACCTAACTAACTTAAGCTGTAAACCTATACTGCTAAGCCTGCTCACCTGTGGTAATGCCACTGCCCTTGATCCTGATGTCTGCCTAGTAAACAACCTCTTAAACTGTTGGCCTGTCATCACGCTTTTGCGTCGAGTGTGCTTTACCTTTGCCATGCCTACCTGTTGTTGTGTAGTGATATATATATATATACCAAAAGAAAGCAAGAGTGAGCAATATCGCTCATCCATAACATAATAGTTTTCAAAGTACTTTTGTTATCATATCCTTATGCTATGTCGTATATTAGCATAGTAACATCATTAAACGTTTTCTTTTCTTTTCCAGAAATATAAAAGAGAATTTCTGAGGTACTTTGAATAATTCATCACTCTGTCAACACTATCGGTAATGTAGCTCCTAGGCTTCCATTACAGCGTTGCAGTACAATTCCAATTGGAAGAATGGGATTTTGCTGGAGCCTCTTCACGATACTAGTGATCAGCCAATGTATCGCCTTGCTTTTCTACTAGTAGAAGGACGACGTTCCCTTATCGGGCTTGTGCACCCTGACCGCATACGGGTCTTAACATATGGACTACGCCCGAGAGCGTAGCCCCCTCTTCCTCCAACCCCTTAGAAGAATCCTATCATTCATTGGAACGGAATTCAATCCCATTCCCCAAGCATCAAGCTTGTTAATAGGTTTGATGACAGCTCTATCTCAAGAACAGAGCTCGGAGATAGGCCGGATGACATTTAACTAACTTTACTTCCATGCATAACTGAGGAAGTAACTTTCGACATGTGGGTTGATCTTAATCAACAGAGTTCATTTACTTGGGAAGCTCACTATAAAACATGACTTGGGAGTTAGTCGGAGTTTTGAGTACTAGTCAAATCTGAATCCTTCCTTACTAGGTAAGGACCTTTCTTATTCGTCTTATAGATAACGAAGGGAGAAAACATTGATACTGGCTCCCAAAACCTTGGGTTCCCGAGTTTTGGTGAGTTTGAGCGATATACGATATTTTTCTGATGAATAAACTATAGTTATCGAAGAAATGGGAACCCGTACTATTTTTAAATAATTTTCTGTTGGACAGAAAATATTTAGAATAATAATTTTTTTTTAAGTTTTAAATAATTTTTAAATGGATAATATGATTTTTAAATCATCCTGCAATATTTAATAAATATTTAAATAATATTTATTAAATAAATAATCATCTGGAAATATTAATGAATATTTAAAACAATATTTATTAAATAAATATTCAACTTGGAATATTTAATAAATATTCAAATAATATTTATTAAATAAATAATCATTGTAAAATTATTCTCAAATGGAAATAATTTTCATCTCATTAATAAATATTCAAATAATATTTATTAATATCATCAAATGAATTCTTATTCCGAAAATATCCAATATATATTCATTATTGAAGTATTTTTAAATCGCTCGCATTATCCTAATCCGGATAATATATCTCCGACCCCCTTACTGAAAAAAAAAATATTGATATACCTTATTTAGAAATCTTAACTTAACATCGTATACATTGCAAAAGTACATATGCATACGTATATACTGAACAGGTTTATTTGTATACATTAAATAAACTGAATATATCATGCGGTTTCGCAAATTATTTATAAGCAATTATAGCAGCTATATCACACAACAACAGTTTTGAAATAATCGAAATACGAGTTTCGAAAACTTGCCTTGAGATTTCGAAGTAGTCAGGGTGCGAGTGATGGTCCGGTTATCTAAAACATAAGCATAAAGGTATCGTTAATTTTATTTCGTATTAACGACTCCTTTCTAGTACTTAATACATAACACGTGATAATGAACTAATTAAACCCTTCACATCCTTAACATGTTTGCATGGATCTAACATCTCATATATCATGCATTACACATTAAATCCATTTTCAAGACCATCTCATTTAACCGAAATTTTCATTACGAGTTCAAAGTTTTTAATCTATCGGCGATTCGCTTTGAACTACCTTCGCTCCCGAATTTTTATAAAATCGACCCTTTACCTTTTTAAGCTCAAAATTGGAAGAGAACTTCCTGGACATACCTTCTAGCTACTGTAAAACTTTTGTAGCTCAACTAGATGTCTAAGTTGGTCTTTTATGTTCTCAAAGTTGGTAGTCCGTAGCAGTTTTACCATTCGAGTCGTTAATATTGAAATTGTCATAACTCCTAAACCGTGTATTCATTTTACGCGATCTTTATATGACCAGAAACTAGAAAGTCAGACCTTTCCAACCATATAATTTAGGTCATGAGGTGAAAATTTTAAGGGTTTCAAAATCGCTGTCAAAGTCAGTGGTTGTGCTGGACAGTTTCTGCTAAGATTTTTACCACTTCAATCCTCATGATCTCACCATTAAACCATCTTATAATTATCCAAGTTATCATGGCCATCATTTATACTAACCTCACGACTGAGAAACTCAAGATCAAGGCTTGAAACCGAATTATAACATTTAATCTAACAAAATAAATCCAACAAAACTCAACCTACTACAAATCACTCTTATACATGGTATACTTGATGGTATACTAACTAACTTGACATAAAACCAAGGTGGTGAGTATGTCATACCTTCTTGGTATTGCTAACAACCTCAACGAAAGATCTAGAGCCTTAGGAGTACTTGAACAACTTTCTTGAGCTTGAAACTTTCAAGACAAATCAAGATATAAGTTAGTGTTCTTGAAGTTCTTAAAAATCAACCATCTTAGAATATTTTTACAAGGAAATCGGATGGATGAATTGAGCTAGGATCTTGAACGTACCTTATTTATACTTAGGAGAACCTCTAGTAATTATCTTGTGAATTGTTGATGAGTAAAAATGAAGAAGAAAATTCTTCTTCTCCTTCTTTTTTTTTTTTTTTGTTGTTCGGCCGAGAGGAAATAAACAAAAGGGGGGTTGGCTTTGCTTTTCTCTTGCTCCTTTTTTTTTTTGTGTTGTAATAATATGTAAGGTATGGTATATATCTTGTGTAAGATCTGCACCTTACTTGTCCCTTGCTAATGTCAATGCTACTATTTCACTTTTTGACATTTTGAACCACTTTATCCTAGTTTCATGGAACTAGTTTTGTAATCTAGTTTGGTTGTGTAACTAGTTAGTTAGGATTGTAACTAACACTTGTCCTTGTAGCTCTAGCATGCCATGCACGTCCCCATGCATGCACATTACCCCTCGCTCGCTCTTTTGTCCGGTTATTGCTCATTTTCGTTGATAGTTCGAAGGAATATCTTAATGATTTTTCGTTAGGATTTTACCGAAAATCTTCTTGGTATTTTTTTTTTCTACCATTTCCAATTCTCATTTCCAATCTTTGAATTTAATTCCCTTAAATCTTTATTTAAATCCTTAATCTTCCAGTATCTGGTGAAATCTCGGGAAAATAAAAGTGCTGCTTTTCAGAATCCGATTTCGTTTACATACACTTTTTTGTCCACTGTTCGATGATATGAACTCAGATATCCATTTGGAATACTTCTATATATAGTCGTCTATTAATATAAACTCTGGGATCAACATTCATTAAAACATTAGTCCCTTACAATCACTGTTACACTGCAGTCATACTCACTATTCCTTCTTTCCTTAATACATGATAAAATTTAATTCTACCAAAAATCAGGGTTCTTACAATAATGCACAGAAGTTGCATAAAGCAATAGTTTCTTCTTTTTCACATACAAAAATAACCTTTAGCTATTAGACAACAAAACTGAATGGAAACCACAAAATCTTCTAAAAGTCTTTTCGGTGCAGGTCGAGTTTGAACCCCAGACGCATACACAAAAGAAACAAGTAAAATTAAATTAAAAAGAAAAGAAAAATCTACCATTTGATAGACAATTATGCTAAAATAATCAAGAATCCAATTGTGATCTAACAGACTCCAGAATCTGAACTGCCTCAGACATGCTTGGTCTCCTAGAAGGCATTTTAGAAGTACAAAATAATCCCAACTTCATCACTTGAATCAACTCGTTCTCAACAAAACCATACAAACTTCGATCAAAACAATCTGAAGCATTACCACTCTCAATCAATCTCCTAACGTATTCACACAAAATCACCACTTCATTCTGATGATTTTCCACCGGTTTCTTACCCGTAACAAGCTCCAACACCAGTACTCCAAAGCTATAAACATCACATTTTTCACTTAACCTCAAATTCTGTGCCAACTCTGGAGCAATGTATCCAACAGCATTGTGAAATTTTGTGATTCCATTGTTATTCAGCAAAGGGAGGAACTTTACCAAACCAAAATCAGATAACTTTGCCTTGAAGTTTTCATCTAGTAGGATATTAGCTGACTTGATGTTAAGATGAAGAACTTGAGGTTTACAATCATGGTGAAGATATGCAAGAGCTTTTGCAATCCCTAGAGCAATGTGATACCTTCTAGACCAGTTCAAGCTGCTATTACCACTCGTGCTAGTGCTAGGATAATGAAGTCCATAAAGATTGTCGTATAAATTTCCATTAGGAATAAATTCGGACAGAACTAAATGCATACTAGAGGACCAGTAATAACCTTGAAAAGAAACAAGATTAGGGTGCCGAAGATTTCCTAACCGTCCAATTTCTTGCTCGAATTCATCCTGGTTCCGGATCCTTCCTAAAGTTTCGAGCTTTTTCACTGCAATTAATATCCCACCATCAAATTTTATCTTGTAGACTGTTCCAATCGAACCCCCGCCTATGAGGGACTCCTTGTCCAGTAAAGCTTTAGTGCCAGCTTCCCAGTCCTCATACTTTGACGGCAAACTTTTGCTAAAAAGGACTAATTTTCCAATTATGACATTTGAACCTGCTGATCCGATTGGTGTACTTTCAACAACTACCGTCACTTCATCACTTCTCCTACGACGAGCCCTCATGTTGAAAATGGTTACTATTCCAACACCAGTGAGAATCACTGCAGCTGCAACAATTGCAACAATGGCTGAAACACTCAAAATATTAGATTTCCCTGT
Source organism: Saposhnikovia divaricata (assembly GCA_036435485.1). Classification (NCBI taxonomy): domain Eukaryota; kingdom Viridiplantae; phylum Streptophyta; class Magnoliopsida; order Apiales; family Apiaceae; genus Saposhnikovia; species Saposhnikovia divaricata. The sequence continues at coordinate 59,701,020 of CM071599.1, read as the reverse complement.
CGTGGGAATAGTTCCATTGTGCAAACAAGATGTTAGTGGAGCACCACATAACCCTGCATTGTGAGAAAATGCTGATGCTCCAAAGTGCTGGATGGTAGAAGAGGATGGTATAACACCAGACAGGTTGTTGTAAGAGAGATTAAAGTGAGTTACGTTTAACAGATTCCACTGTGAAGGGATTTGGCCTGATAGCGAATTTTCTGATAGATCAAATAGCTGGAGTTTTGACAAATTTCCAAGAGTTGATGGTATGCTTCCATTTAGCCTGTTCCGGTGCATATCAAGAATGACAAGATAAGACATGTTGTAAAGTTTGCTTGGAATATTTCCTTGCAAAGCATTACCCGAAACATCCCTGCGCAAAGATATAGATTTGGTTAATATAATACTTCATCCAGAGCAATCTAAGCATAGTAAATTATGCTCATTAGAACAGTAGTGAAAGAATGAAAGTAGGACTTACAGTTCCAGCAGAAACCTGCAATTACTTATCTCATCTGGAATTTCACCAACAAGGCTAAGATTGTGCAAATCCAGAACTTGAAGTAATTCAATACTTCCAAATTCTCTAAGAACAGTCCCAAAAATCGAATTATTCCCCAATCGAATAACAAGAAGCCTCTTTAAGTCTGAGACGTTAATCGGAATACTTCCATTCAACATATTATACCCAAGATCCAAAACCTTTAAGCCACTGCATTTCATGATGCTCCCTGGGATCTCACCAAAAAAGTTATTATTTGATGCAACTAATATTTCTAATCTCTGGCTGCAAGATTCTATCTTCGGAATCATCCCCACAAACTCATTAAAAGAAACATTGAAATAAGTAAGATTACTTAGTTGAAGAACACCAAAAGGGGCCGACCCAGTAAACATATTGCTAGCAAGATCCAAAAATTCCAAGTGTTTACACCGCAAAATTTGTTCCTCAACAGTTCCTGCAAATCCATTGTTGCTCACAGAGTAGTACACTAAACCCGAAATATCACAAATTTGTGGAGGCAAGCCACCACTAAGATTGTTGAATGAAAAATCCACCCCAAGAAGATTGAAGCATTTTCCAATGGCTTGAGGAATCGAACCGGAAAGTTTATTTCTTGACAGAGAAATGAACTTAGTATTAAAACAGCTTGCGAATAATGCTGAAGGAATCTCTCCACTATATTCATTTCTCGACAAATCAAGATACCGAATATTTGACAACCTCCCAAGAAAATCTGGGATATGCCCCGATAACGAATTACAACTAAAATTCATCTTCCATAATGTATCAATCTCACCATACTCAGTTGGAATGTTTCCAGAGAATTTATTTCCAAAAAACGAAAGAATTCGCAAAAAGTTTAAACCTGACAAGGCTGGTGACAGAATGCCACTCAAACTAGTATTCCACAACAGAATCTTATATACATTTCCATCAGAATTACAAAACACACCATTGAAATCTTGACAAACGCTCTTACTTGAATCCCATGAACTCAAACTATTGTAAGGATCACTAGAAATGTTACCTTTGAATTGCAGCAAGATCTCCTTCTCAGTGACTGGACACACTGCCGCAAACTGATATGCAAGCAACACAAAAATGTAAAGAATACTTTTTCGTGATCTTTTCATGTTTTTGTCCAGCATCAAATTCTCCTCATCGAATTGTGTACATTTCCAATTTTGTAGAGCATAATAATTTCAAGAATTTAGCACATTTGTAACTAAAAATGTTTATATGAACTTGAGATGGCTTTGACTGGAAACTTTCAACAAAAAAAAAAAATAATGAAATGTCTGGGTGTTTTATGGGGATATTGAATCAAGAACACTAAAAACTATGTATAATAATATAAGAAACATGAAGAGACCAAGAGAGCAGAGAGATAAGACCACATGGGACATGCAAATTGCAGAGGAATAAGCAACAGAAATAAAAGAAAAGTGACTTGGGCTTTGCTGGAAAGGGAAAGAAGCAGGTAGTGACAATTTTTAAACAAGTGCTCTGCTCATATATAAAACTTATGTCCATGTCTAAAAGGTTGTCACCACATGCAGTGCTCTATTAGACTATTCCTATTGCATCATCCCCTGTCTCTCCTCCTCCACTCTCTCAACACTCACTTTCTCTCTTTATATTTGTCTTATTTTACACACACACACAGTCTTCCTTGTAAACAGAATGACCGCTGTAAATAAAGCTGGCTCAATATACATTGCTGTTGTTCTCTAAAGAATTGTATAATGTAAGAACATGCTGTAAAGTCACAAAATAACAAACTTAAAAGCCGGCTTGATCTTTGGCTTAGACTTTAGTTGGTTTTCTTTCAAGTATATATATCGATTCAAGGACAGCTTATTTTACTTTCTGAAGTAATAAATCTACTAGTAAATCTAAGAAACTCACTAAAAATACAAATAAATGTTAGGAATCTGCCCGATTCCCGGCGAATGCGGAAGCGATTTGGTAAATATGAGTGCTTAGATCCCACAAATATACGTGATAGTAATGAAGCAACAAACCAACAATACAATAAAAGAGACAAGAGATTTAACGTGGTTCCACCCAGCCTAAATCCACAAGAGCAACAACTTCACATTAGATGATAGGTACCCGCTGTGGAAACGGTCCACTCGCCGGGCACGTGCCCGCCCATAACAGAGCCCTTATCATCCATACACGTGTCATAAGATATTATCTTTCCCAAATTACTCAACTTGACAATAAATATCATTAGAAAAATACTCTTGCACAAAATATCTTGCTTTATGAGACAGGGGACAATAAAGTATTCAAGGGAACACAAGGACATCCAATTGTAGCAGACAAACTCTGAGCAATACGGCGCGCAGTTGCAGAATGGCGGCATGTCAGGAAGGGTCACACCGATCACTGTAGCTTTTGCGGCTAACTGTAGATTTAGCGGCTCACTGTAGCTTTTGCGGCTACCAAGTGGCCTACAGTGACTGGAAGGCCCAGCCTATAAATACCCCCATTCTGCACATAAGGTAAAGATAGACGATTCTAAGAACAAAAAAACTTACTACATGTTCTCTCCCTTCACATCAGATACACTCTTACCAGCTTGATTATTATCATTTCCGATTACTAATTCTTACATCGGAGGTGCTTGATGGCCACCAACCCCGGGCAAGCATTGTTTTGCAGATACCCAAACTTAGGTGAAGTACACCGGAACAGTGATCGGAAGCCTCTAATCAGCCGTGGGAGTTATCATTTGGCGCTAGAAAGAAGGGTATTTTTTCTTAAAGAGAAAACCCTCGCCTGCTCAATAGAGATCAGAATACACGCTACTAAGATGGCCCCAAACACAAGATCTAAGGGCACCACCACTACGGCAAACCCAATAGAGAGAGAAGGGAACACTACCGGTGTCCCACCACAAAATCCCCCAATAAACCCTGAAAACCGCTTGCAAATAAACCCCCCCTCGGGGAGACGACCAAGAACAAATTCTTAACCTTAACCTGACGGGCTATAGTCAACAACAAATCGACTTACTCATGCAGATAGCCTCGGCTTTTCCCCAGGCCAGACAAGGGCAACCGCCTGAACAGGGAGGCTCCAAAATAAATCCGCACAACGATCGCAGCGAGGAACACAGCCAACCTCGGAAAACCAACTTTGCGTTCTCCCGTTTAGGCACATCTCAGAACACGGATCATGAAAGGCATGGAAAAAAGCATCACCGCCCCGAGACCTGGGAACAAAACAAAAAACAAAGAGATCTGAGAAAAGTGATTATCGACAAAAAGGCCGCCTATGAAAAGGTCCTTGCCGAATATGAAAAACAAAGGCAAAAAGAACGATCCCCTGTCCGCTCAAGGGAGGCAGAAAGTGCACAGCCAATGAATGTAGACATGTTGCACACCATCATGGAGCTTAAGAAAAAGATAGAAGGGAATAGCGAACCGGAGTTAGGGGAGTCACCCTTTACCAAAAGGTTAGAGGCAGAGACCCGATAAAAAGACATCAAACATCAAAGTTTCAATTCTTTTGACGGGCTAGGTGATCCGGAAGAACATCTTAGCTATTTTGACCAACTGGCTCTCCATTACGAATACAATGATTTAACGAGATGCCGTTTCTTTGCCGCAACCCTCCGCGAAAATGCCCAATGATGGTTCTGTAGGATATCCTCCAGATCCATAGATACTTGGCTGGAATTCAAAAAACTATTCCTAAACAAGTTCAAAGTAAACCAACAGCACGAGGTTCATACCGTGTTTCTAGAAACCATCGCACAGCGCAATGGAGAGACTTTGCAAGACTACATTGACCGCTTCAAGGAAGCCTTCAACAAAGTTGTCTGCGGTAATGAAATAGAAGCATTAGTCTATTTGAGAAGAGGTCTTAACCCCTACGAGTGCGAAAAGTACGTATCCCGACTCATGGAAACAAAACCCACCACTCTGGCAAAGGCATATGACTTAGCGTCTCAGGCCATAAACGAAACAGAATCCCTGAATGTGTTAAAACAATCCAGGGCTCCGCCAACTCAATCGCCATTCTTTCAAATGGAAAGATTTACACCCTATCAAAGGCAAACACCAGTCCAACACCAAGTACAAACCACTCATGGGCCGTCACCTCCCGCCCAGAGATCACAATCCACGGCCCCGGTTAGAGACCGCTTGGGACCGACAAATTCGCCAAGACCGGACAGGCGCCCTGAGCCAGAATGGACCAAGTTTACACTACCAAGGGCGACCATTCTGAGAGAAATTCGGGGAAAACCTTTCTACATCCCTCCGGCCCCAATGTTCTCCTTACCCGATGACAGACCGAAAGACAAACACTGCGATTACCACGAAATGCATGGACACTACACATACAGCTGTTTGTCCCTCAAATATTGTAAGGTCCCGTAAGAGGGCTAATTTAAGCTAGAAGGGGGGGTTGAATAGCTTAATATCCAATTTAAAAATTATTATGGCGTTTTAAAATAATTTTCCCTTTTTAAAACTTTTACCGAGTCGTTATGCAGTTTATAAGTGCAGAAAATAAAAGACAAGGAAAGAAAATACCACACAGGAGATTTTATCCTGGTTCGCGATGGCGCAACCCCTAATGGATTCGCTCACCCCTACTCCAGTCCCCGAGCTCCTCTCCGGACTCGAGATTTTCCCTTAAAAATATCTCGCTCCTTTAGTAGGCGGAGAAGCCTTTACAACCTTATAAATATTGGTCTTGGTACGTATCTCCAAGATACTACGTCACAATAAATATAAAAACCCACAAGACTCGTCTTGGGTCGTAACTCCCCGTTACACCCTCAAAGTCGTTGTGAAAAACCTACACAACTTATCTTAGACAGCAACTCCCCGCTACTTCTTCAAAGTTGATGTAGAACCCTTGGTGTAGTCTTTGAATTCCTCGATTTTGCCGGTCTTGGATTTAAGATGAAAGGTCTTGGGTCTTTCCTCTTCTTCACAGTGCAAAGGCCACTAACTCCCCGCTAGTGCCTAGGACTTGGGTCTTAGAACGAGAATCACCTCACTTCAACTTCACCTCACTGTAAAACTTAGAAAACAATATCTACGAAACAAACCGTAATATAAAGAGAGGTTTGGACTTAATATGTCCTACGGTGACTATAATATTCTTACCCGAATATAAATTATTATAAGTTCAATAAACCTTGTTTGCTTATGACTTTATGTGTATTCTTTATTCGATATGACTTGTAGATCGAAGAATACTTTCAATACAATACTCCAAAAAAAAAGTTTTAAATATATCTTAGAGTTTGTAAATATTGATTATGTCCTTTAAGCTCGTAGGCTTATAAGGTTTATAATCGTATAATTTGGTTCGACTTTTTGTAAATGTCGAAGTATACTTACAATTACTTCTTTATTGAAAATACGTCTACTTTCGAAGTAATGTATAAATCAAATCCTTGTAAAAACTTTATAGCTTAAGGATCTTTGATAAACAACTTCTCGTTCGATATAGTCAACTTTAGACTATTCGTATATATTTAAACGAGAGTGTTACAATATTACTTTAACAATTTGCACTTTAATATAATTTGGCAAAATAAACACCACACACAAATATAACACACGTACAGAAAAGTAACTCGCTTATCTATAGGATAAAACGAGGGCCGCTATTATGCGTTAAATTAGTGCGAAAAATAAAATCACTCACAAGTGTGAGGACGAGAAGAAAAAGTACGGAAAGTAAAATCACTCACAAGTGTGAGGACGAGAAGAAAAAGTGCGGAAAGTAAAATCACTCACAAGAATAAAAAGTGCGGAAAATATATAAAAGGCTTTCGCCACGCTATTACGCATTAAAGATAAACACACACGTACGAGTAATTAAACACACCACACAACAATAAAATATTAATGGCCAAAGTAAGTGCGTTAAAGTTTTAATTAAGGCTTTTAGATTCTTTTCCCCCGGAACACTAAAGGTGATAGAAGGGAATCAAATCAAGCTCGATGTAATAATTTGACCGTCGTCAAATATAACCTCTTTTTGAGGTATAATAATATTTCGAATCGTTGTTCGACTTTTAATCCTTATACGGATTTTTATGGTCTCGGTTCGAGATCCGATATAAGAGCTTAATAAAGAAGAACAGATGAAGGTATAGAGCTCTTATATGTATATAAAAATATGGTCGGTTAAGACTCGGATATGAAGCTAAATTATTACCGCTTTTGGATATCGGCGGAAAAATTCGCCGGAGGTTCTCTTTTATTTTGAATCTTTTTGCATAGAGAAGAGAAAGATTCAAAAGCATCACTTTTAGATTTGAGAAATTCCGTCCACGTGAATCGTGAATAATCATCAACGATTACTAACGTGTATGAACAGCCTCCGAGACTTTGTATTGGAACCGGACCAATAAGATCCATGTGTAAAAGCTTGAGAGGTCTAGAGGTTGATACCATGAACTTAGCTTTGTGAGATGCTCGAATTTGTTTTCCAATTTCGCAAGCTTCACAAGTATGATCTTTTTGATAATTCAATTTTGGTATACCTCGTACATGATCTTTAGTTGATATATTTTTAATCAACTTCATGTTTTCATGTCCTAATCTTCGATGCCATAACCAAGGGTCATCGTTTGTTGTGATTAGGCATACATTCTCATTCTTGCTCATGTCACATGTGTAGACATTTTTATTTCGAGGGCAAGTGAGAATTAATTTCCAATCTTTATCCAAAATACAACAATGAGTAGTAAAGAAGATTACCTTGTAATCATTGTCGCTCGAGAAAAGATTGTATTTTAGTCCCGTGACTAGTTGTACATTTGAAATCTTGAAGTGACTATTTCCGATGTCTCCGATGCCGACAATGATGCCTTTACTACTATCTCCAAATGTAACACTACCCGCAGTGACCTTTTTAATGTTGTTCAACAATGATTCATTACCGGTCATGTGTCGTGAACAACCACTATCAAGGTACCATATGTCTTGTTTTGCGATAAGACAAACCTACAAAATAAATCAATTATATTTATAGGTACCCTTTTGTCTTGAGGGTTCTGGGGTTAGTCCATCATAAATAATATTCGAATTTGCATGATAGAATCTAGGCATAGAATAATCATTGTTAGGCATATCGATATTTGTAGGAGCATGATGTCTAACATAATGTTGTGAATATTTATCATTATCATAGAATCTAGAGTTACACGATGCACATTATTTCTAGCATTTGCAAAGTAGGGAGCACGTTGAGGATAGAAATTATGAATGGGAGCATGTTGATTTCTAGATGCATACCTATTAGTATTGTTATAGTGCATGGTGTTTCTATTTTGATACATCCTAGGTTGTTGAAACCTTTGTTGCCTTTGATCATTTTGAGCAACTCGGTTAAATGGTACTTGTCTCTCAACCTTCTTGTATGGTCTTGATCCTTTACGAATCCATACATGCTTCCCCTTAAATTCACCACTCTTGAATTTGCAATATAAGACAGAATGTCCATCTTTGTTGCAATAAGTACATTTTAAGGATTGTGGTTTAGGAGGAGCTATTATAGGTTGCACTCTAGGTTGAACATCTTCTCTAGGAGGAGCGTTCTTGTCATATCCTAGACCTTCACGATTATAGGAGACTTTTGAGTGTACCATTCTATTTAACATCTCATTGCCTTTAGTAAATATTTGAACAACAGTTTCAAGATTTTCTTTTTCTTCTTTTAAGGCATCAATCTTGTTGTTAAAGAATCTTGCTTGATCCATAACTTGAGATATGAGCCTGAAATTCTCTTCTTTTAATCTTTGAGTTTCTTGTTGTAATTCTTTTTCTTTTAACTCAAGAATTTTTGATAGCTCATTCTCTTTTTCAAGATTGTTTTCTTGAGATTTAGATGTTGCATTATTTTGAACTATAGATTCATTTAGAATCTTTAGGTTCAATAGATCAACATGAAGTTTGTTCATGTTGTCGTTGAGTTGCAACTTCTCAATTTCTAACTCTTGTACTTGAAGCACCAAAGCTACATTTTCTACTTCAAGATTGAGAGCATTGTCCTTAAATTGATTGACCTCACTTTTTAAGTGATGATTTTGGTCATTCAAGGACATGATTTCATTTTCATTTTGGATTTTTAAATCCATCATTCGAGTGAACTCTTTACATTGCGTATGATGCATTTCTTTGAGTTTCATTTTCTCGGCCCATAATAGATGAAGCCTTTTATCAACGTCTTTATATTTGTTGTTGATACCTACTACAAGCTCAATTAAATCATATTTGCTCATATCAACTAGATTCAAGTTAGATTCATCTAATTGCAATTTATTTAAGATGTAGTTGAGATTAGAACTTACCTCTTGATGAGAAGTGGAGGCTCCCGTTGAAGTGGCTTCATCCCCGATAGCCATTAAGCACAAGTTGACAATTTCTTCGCTAGCTTCCGGAGCTTCTTCATCCTCACTTAGATCCCAACCGTTTTCCGCCACGAGAATTCTTCCTTTAACAAGCTTTGGACATTCTCTTTTGAAGTGACCCGGTTGCTTACACTCGAAACACACTTCTTGTGTTTCCTCCGGAGTTTGTTCCTTATATTTTGGAGGAGTGTAAGGAGGATTATTATTGTTGTTGGCATTATTATAGGCATTAGTATTTTGAGTGCCTTTGCCTTTATTATAGCTCGTTGTTGGAAAATTACTCTTATAGTTAGGACTATAATTTTGGGAGTAATTAGGTCTTCCTTTAAAGTTAAAAACTCTTTGTTGATTATTTGATTTTAGGAAGCCTTTTCCGTATCTTTGAGCTTTGCTTTGTAGCACACGACGAAGTTGTCTCGTTAGTAAAGCAATTTCGCTTTCATCGAGATCTTGGAGTTCTTCGTTTAACTCCTCGTCGTTTTCATTTTCATCGATTAATATAGCTTTTAAAGCCATATTTTTCTTTTTGTCTTCCACTTTAGGAATGATCTTATCCGGAATATTGTCTTCTTCGTATGCACGAAGATTTCCGAATAACTATCGATGTCATAATCATTTAGATTATGCATTTCTTTTATAGTAGTAACCTTAACCTACCAACTAGGAGGTAAAGATTTAAGAACTCTTCGGTTCTTTTCATTTTGAGAATAACTCTTTCCGAGTTGAGATAATTCATCGATTATGCGAGTAAATCATGTTTCCATATCGATGATATTTTCTCCTTCGTGGAGTTTAAAGTTCTCGTATTCATGGATTAAAGTTTCCATTCGAGAATCTTTTACATCAATGGTTCCTTCGTAGGTAACCACTAATTTGTTCCACATTTCTTGTGCGGACTTGCAATTGTTTACTCTTTTATATTCTTTTTCTGCAAGTGCACTTGTGAGAACCATTTCCGCTTTTGCGGCAATATTCATCATATTTTCCTCGGCTAGGGTGTATTCACTAACCTTCTTTTCAATAATGACACCGTCAACTGTTTCGGTAGGAATAACAACTCCGTCTTCTATGGCCATCCAAACTTTGACTCCTTGAGATCTAGAATAGATGCGAAACCTCGTTTTCCATGTTGCAAAGTTGGTGCCATCAAATAGACGAGGGCGAAAGCTAGATAGGCCTTTACCGCAATCGATGGTATTTAGATACGCCATGTAGGATCACTTTTTGTTGTGCTTGTAAATCTACAAATCAATTAACAAACACGTTAAAAAGCACCGCTCTGATACCAATTGTAAGGTCCCGTAAGAGGGCTAATTTAAGCTAGAAGGGGGGTTGAATAGCTTAATATCCTATTTAAAAATTATTATGGCGTTTTAAAATAATTTTCCCTTTTTAAAACTTTTACCGAGTCGTTATGCAGTTTATAAGTGCAGAAAATAAAAGACAAGGAAAGAAAATACCACACAGGAGATTTTATCCTGGTTCGCGATGTCGCAACCCCTAATGGATTCGCTCACCCCTACTCCAGTCCCCGAGCTCCTCTCCGGACTCGAGATTTTCCCTTAAAAATATCTCGCTCCTTTAGTAGGCGGAGAAGCCTTTACAACCTTATAAATATTGGTCTTGGTACGTATCTCCAAGATACTACGTCACAATAAATATAAAAACCCACAAGACTCGTCTTGGGTCGTAACTCCCCGTTACACCCTCAAAGTCGTTGTGAAAAACCTACACAACTTATCTTAGACAGCAACTCCCCGCTACTTCTTCAAAGTTGATGTAGAACCCTTGGTGTAGTCTTTGAATTCCTCGATTTTGCCGGTCTTGGATTTAAGATGAAAGGTCTTGGGTCTTTCCTCTTCTTCACAGTGCAAAGGCCACTAACTCCCCGCTAGTGCCTAGGACTTGGGTCTTAGAACGAGAATCACCTCACTTCAACTTCACCTCACTGTAAAACTTAGAAAACAATATCTACGAAACAAACCGTAATATAAAGAGAGGTTTGGACTTAATATGTCCTACGGTGACTATAATATTCTTACCCGAATATAAATTATTATAAGTTCAATAAACCTTGTTTGCTTATGACTTTATGTGTATTCTTTATTCGATATGACTTGTAGATCGAAGAATACTTTCAATACAATACTCCAAAAAAAAAGTTTTAAATATATCTTAGAGTTTGTAAATATTGATTATGTCCTTTAAGCTCGTAGGCTTATAAGGTTTATAATCGTATAATTTGGTTCGACTTTTTGTAAATGTCGAAGTATACTTACAATTACTTCTTTATTGAAAATACGTCTACTTTCGAAGTAATGTATAAATCAAATCCTTGTAAAAACTTTATAGCTTAAGGATCTTTGATAAACAACTTCTCGTTCGATATAGTCAACTTTAGACTATTCGTATATATTTAAACGAGAGTGTTACAATATTACTTTAACAATTTGCACTTTAATATAATTTGGCCAAATAAACACCACACACAAATATAACACACGTACAGAAAAGTAACTCGCTTATCTATAGGATAAAACGAGGGTCGCTATTATGCGTTAAATTAGTGCGAAAAATAAAATCACTCACAAGTGTGAGGACGAGAAGAAAAAGTACGGAAAGTAAAATCACTCACAAGTGTGAGGACGAGAAGAAAAAGTGCGGAAAGTAAAATCACTCACAAATGTGAGGACGAGAATAAAAAGTGCGGAAAATATATAAAAGGCTTTCGCCACGCTATTACGCGTTAAAGATAAACACACACGTACGAGTAATTAAACACACCACACAACAATAAAATATTAATGGCCAAAGTAAGTGCGTTAAAGTTTTAATTAAGCCTTTTAGATTCTTTTCCCCCGGAACACTAGAGGTGATAGAAGGGAATCAAATCAAGCACGATGTAATAATTTGACCGCCATCAAATATAACCTCTTTTTGAGGTATAATAATATTTCGAATCGTTGTTCGAATTTTAATCCTTATACGGATTTTTATGGTCTCGGTTCGAGATCCGATATAAGAGCTTAATAAAGAAGAAGAGATGAAGGTATAGAGTTCTTATATGTATATAAAAATATGGTCGGTTAAGACTCGGATATGAACCTAAATTATTACCACTTTTGGATATCGCCGGAAAAGTTCGCCGGAGGTTCGGCCGGATTTTGGCTTATGGTCGAACTTTGGGCAGCCCTTCGGGAGGCCGGATAGTAGTGGTAGATGAGCTTGCTAGGTGGAAGAAATCTTGGTTGAAGGAACTAAGCTTTGTGGAACAAAAACCTTGTATATATTTAAGTATATATAAGAAAGAGAAGGTTTTTGCGATGAAGTGGATGTCAAGAGTGTTTGGATATATTGAGAGAGCTCACACTTCAAAAATCCCAGAAATTATTTGGCTCTTTAGCTTGAAGAAAATGGTTGGGGGAGGGGGTTTATTTATAGGAGGGGTTTGGGTGGAAGGAAGGGTGAGGATTGAGGTAAAAGGAGTGGTTGAGATTGAAAACACTTGGATTGATGAGGTGGAAAGTGGTATTGTGTTTGTTGGGGGTGGTTTTGTGTTTCTTTGGAGTGGTTTGTGGTAAAGTATCCCAGATGTGTTTGGACTTTTATTTAATGTATCGTACTCGTATCAATTGACGAATAAATACGTAACATATTTTGTTAATTAAATACCCGAATAATACGAAAATTCCCAATAAATAATTCTAAAATTATGGAGCACTTAGGAATATCATAAAATGAAATTCTGGAAGTTTTGGTCAAAAATGGTCAACGTTGACTTAGTCAAACGTGGTCAACTGTGGACCCACTACCTCGATTTTCGTGCCCGGACCAAAATTCTCAGAAAATTACGAAACTTTTACCATGCATATAAAATAACATTTAAGTGACCCATTACAAGTTTCAAGTCATTCTAGCAAGTGGAAGTATTTTATTTGGATTTAATACGAATAAATAAGGTTTCGGTTCCGAATAAAATACGATTGGTCTTTCTATGAGATAGATGCATCTTTTGACAAATGTTTTGACTAGAATAAATACTTAGAATATATTTCCTAATATATAAAATATATTGAGAGTGTAGGAAATAATTTTGAGTATTTAAAATAATTTTCTCCGAAAATAGAATAACTTGAAGAAGCGGGAGAAAAATTACTTTAAATATTTCTAGCACGAGATAAAAATGAGTATTAATATTCTACCACTGAATATTAATATTCTTGAGGATAAAAATATTTTGAGTGCGAAGGCAGAATATTTTTGAATAAAAACATATCTCTTTTAAATATAACACGAGTTCTCTAAAGAATATTAATCCTCGAATATTCTTTGTTCAAGCCTGTCGCCTTATCAATTTTGCAACGAATATCTAAAAAATATAAAACCTTGATATTTCTTATTCGATCTTTATTGCCTTGGTGTAGAGATATATTCCATAAAAATATAATTTTAATTTTTCGCAATAATGGAATATCTCTTATAAGTAAAAATAGATATTTGCCAGAATTGACTTTTGACTTTTGACGGAATCAATTAAATTAAATGGCCTAGTGGTGAGGATAACTAAGTGTAATTAAATTTTATGTTTAAATCATACAAATACCAAAATAAATAATATATCGAAGATATCCTTTCAAATATTTCTTGGAAAAACAAGTCAAGGCTAACAACCTATCTCAGTACTTGCCAAGACAGGTGCTAGGAGCATCCACCTCACAAGGACAGAATAAATATATCTTACATACCGTCTTTGGCGGGCAGTCCTCACCGCAAAGAGAAGAACACGCTATCTATGCAATATCCGAGGGGCCGCCAAGCATAATTACTTTCACAAACGCAGACTATGAGGGCATCAACCCTAACCACACTGAAGCATTAGTCGTGTCTTTGGGCGTGGCCAATAACGAGGTCAAAAGAATTCTCGTAGACAACGGCTCCTCGGTCGACATATGTTTCAAACACACCTGGGACAGGCTAAAGCTAAACGACGAAAAATTGGAAACTTGTTCTGATGAGACACCTCTGTACGGTTTCGGCCACAACGCCATTCCAATTGCGGGCATCGCAAGGCTCCCTGTTTATTTTGGTGCGTCTCCCAGGAAAGTATGTCGGATTATCAAATTCTATGTCATCAATACCGCCTCCTCTTACCACATGATCTTGGGTAGGCCCATTCTAAACATGCTGAAAGTGGTCACTTCCACCCCTCATCTTAAGATCAAATTCCTCACTTCGAACGGGGTAGGAGAGATTAAGGGGGACTAAGAAACTTCCCAAAGATGCTATGGCATAGCACTCACACTGGGAAAAACTGAACCCAGTAATCTCCGCCGAGAAAAAGCAAATAAGAGAAGGCGAGAAAAAAGACAAAGGCACGCTGAACATCAGCAGAAAAACAACAAAAAAAGGAAAGTACAATTCATTGACGGGCATGACCCGGTATTAGAAGACCCACCCCGGATAAACCTCTTGAAATGTCTTAAACGAGAGAAAAAACTGCCAATCAGCCCGGCGGTGCAAATAGAAAAGATAGAGATCGTGCCCGGAGACCCGACCAGGAGCGTGAGCGTGGGGACCGGTTTAGATTCCATCTTTAAAACCGGCCTTACAAACCTCTTGAGACAATACGCAGACATTTTTGCCTAGAGCCCGAAAGACATGTCAGGTTTGGATGAGTTCGTGGCAATCCACAAGCTAAATGTGGACCCAGACAAAACACCGAAAATTCAAAAAAGGAGAAATTTCGCACCAGAACGACAACGGGCAATTGACAAACTCCTAGACGCAGACTTGATCTATGAAGTCACATACCCCAAATAGGTGGCAAATGTAGTCCTCGTGAAGAAAGCCAACGGAAAATGGAGAATATGCATTGACTACACGGACTTAAACGCAGCATGCCCCAAAGATCCCTATCCGCTCCCTTCAATAGACCAACTCATTGATGCAACAGCGGGCCCTTTAATGCTAAGCTTCATGGATGCCTACTCAGGCTACAATCAAATCAAAATGACCCTGAGGATAGGGAGAAAACCGCCTTCATCACACATCGAGGGGTGTATTATTACAAAGTCATGCCATTTGGGTTAATCAATGTCGGGGCCACGTTTCAAAAGGCCATGAACAAAATCTTTGCCGCACAGCTATGCCGAAACATGGAGGCATATGTCGACAATCTTATTGTCAAATCCCTCTTAACGGCCTCTCACCTCCAAGACTTTGAAGAATGCTTCTTAACCCTCAGAAAACACAGCATGAAACTCAACGCAGATAAATTTGCATTCGCATTAGACGCTGGAAAATTCCTTGGTTTCCTGGTATCTCACAGAGGCATCGAGGCCAACCCAGAAAAGATAAATGCCATAATCGACATGCCAAAACCTTGAAAGAAATACAAAAGTTGACGGGAAGGTTAGCCGCTTTGAGGAGATTCATTGCAAAATTGGCAGACAGGTGCCTACCATTCTTCGACACATTGAAAGGAGCCACAAAGACTAAGGCAATATCCTGGACGGACGAGTGCCAGAAAACTTTCGAAGACCTTAAAAGCTATCTCTCCTCCGCTCCCTTACTTGTGGTGGCAGCCCCTTCCGAACCATTATCATTATACCTATCCGCAACAGATAAGGCCGTAGGGGCGGTACTTATCAAGGAAGAAAATAGCGAGCAAAGGCCTGTCTATTATGTCAGTCAGGTACTCAAAGATGCAGAAACCCGCTACCCAAACGTCCAGAAGTTCGTTCTAGCTTTGGTAGTGGCGAGCAGGAAATTGAAACATTATTTCCAAGGCAGACAAAGCAGGGTCATCACAGATCAACCGTTGAGAAAAATATTGCATAAACCTGATTTGTCGGGCAGGCTGATAAACTGTGCCGTAGAACTCGGCCAATTCGACTTAAGATACATACCAAGAACCGCAATTAAAGCACAAACACTGGCAGACTTCGTGGTCGAGTGCTCATTTTTAGAAACCGAGAAAGACACTCCCGCCAAGGACATTGCAACCACGAACAACAATTGGCAACTATATGTGGATGGTTCCTCCACAAACACCCGCTGCGGGGCGGGTCTTGTCCTTACTAGCCCAGACGGTTTCCAAGTCAAACAAGCCTTGCAGCTGAACTTTAAAGCCACCAATAATCAAGCAGAATATGAGGCACTCCTGGCCGGGTTGGCATTGGCAAGAAATTTGCAAGTTCAAAAGATCACCATCTACAGCGATTCACAATTGGTTGTTCGCCAAATAACGGGAGATTATTCCACAAAAGACACAAATCTCAGCAAATACCAAGAGATGGTACAAGCAATGCTCTCCCAATTTGAGAAGTACACCCTCGAACAGATAGACAGGACAGTTAATACGATGGCGGACATGTTATCCAAATTAACCCAAGGGGAAAAAATGGATTCCGACACAGTGTATTTCGAGGAGTTGCAGGCTCCCAGCATAAACAACCTGCCCGTCATGGAAATAATCCCGCCAATAGATAACTGGATGACCCCTTACATCCGTTATTTAGAAAGCGGGGCCCTGCCAGATGACGGTATAAAAGCTAAAGTACTAAAATCTCAAGCAACAAAGTACTTTATACAAGAAGGAACCTTATACAAAAGAAGTTTTGACTCTCCCATACTCAAATGTGTCGATGAAGAAGAAGCCTTATACTGTATGAGGGAGGTCCACGAAGGCATCTGCGGCGACCACATGGTAGGAAAAGCACTGGCACACACGATACTCAGGCAGGGCTACTGGCCCAAAATACACAAAGAATGCAAAAACTTCACCAAGAAATGCCACCAGTGCCAGTTGTTTAGCAACATGTCAAGAAAAGCCCCAGCCCATCCGACATCCATTTTATGACCAATACCATTTGCGGTCTGGGGCATCGATATCATGGGACCATTACCCAGGGCTAAGGGTGACTTACAGTACGTAATGGTCGCTATTGATTATATGACCAAATGGGCAGAAGCAAAGGCACTAAAAAACATCACACAAGATGATGCGATCCATTTTGTCAAAGAACAAGTCATTACAAGATTCAAAATTCTGGTAGTACTCATATCCGACAACGGCACGCAATTTGTTGGATCAAAATTCACCAAGTTCCTATCCGACCATGGAATCAAACACAAAAAGGCATCTGTATGCCATCCACAGAGCAACGGTCAAGTCGAAGTCCCCAACCGAATCATTGTTAGAGGTTTGGAAAAAAGGTTAACCACCTCAAAGAAAAAATGGCCGCATGAGTTGCCTAACGTTCTTTGGGCCTACCGGACATCAGCCAGGATAAGTACGGGAGAATCCCCTTTCAAACTAGCCTTTGGTACAAAAGCTCTTGCCCCAATCGAAATTGGGTCCCCATCATACCGCGCCATCAGTTTCGAAGAAGAAACAAACGCTCAAGGACTCAAAACAAACCTAGATCCTCTAGACTAAACAAGGGAGGCCGCTGTCGAAAAAATGGCCGCCTACAAAGAAAAGACAAAAGAATTTTTCGGAAAAAGAGCCAGAGTCAAAGCTTATGTAGAAGGCGATTTGGTTAATCGGGCAACAGAAGCATCTGACCCCAGACATACTGGAAAACTTATGCCCAAGTGGGAAGGTCCCTACAAGATCATTCAAGTACTAAGGCCGGGTTCCTATAAGCTAGCACGCCTAGACGGTACTGAAGTCAACAATACTTGGCACGGAGACAAACTGAGGAAATATTACCAGTAATCGACTAAGCATTCACACCCCGTCTATATAATAGATGGTATTATATTCTAATGGAACACTTTTTGCACAAAAGTTATCTACAAAAGCAAGAAAGTCTACAATAGCAACCAACAAAAGCAAAGTCCCCTAAGCGGGCATGCAACCAACTACGAAAGCAAGAAATCCTACAATAGCAACCAACAAAAGCAAAGTCCCCTAAGAGGGTACGCAACCTCCCACAAAAGCGAAGTAGTCTATAATAGTAGCCAACAAGAGCAAAGTCCCTTAGCGGGCAAACGGCACAATACAAGAGCAAATGAATTCTATGACAGCAACTAACAAAAGCATGAATTATAACAGCAAAGTTATCTACTATGACAAACAGAAGGGGCGAAATCCCCCTACCGGCCAGGCAACCAAAGCAACACGAACAAGAAAAAATTACAAGGAACAACTGCACTAAAGCGAACTACCACAGATGGCCTACAACTTACACAAAATACATGGGCTAAATATGCGATACGACAGGGAGCAAAAAGACGATACAAACACAACGACGGGAAAAGACAAATTTTATTAAACCAACGATATTATTATTACAAGCATGGGATTACAAGGAATAGATCCCTACATCTCAACCCCCCTCATGCTTAGGAACCCTTCTTCTCAGCAGCCTCTTTCTTGGATCCCTTGCTGCTCTTCGGTGCACGGAAGCGGAAACGAATCGTATCGGTCTCCACAACCTCCTTTGCCGCACGAGCAGTCGCAATCTTCCTCGTATGCTTACGACACTCCTCAGCTTTGTACAAATCGCCCTCTTCCTCGTAATGCACAGCGAGCGCTTTCCACGCCGCCTCGGTCTCCCTCGAGACGCAGAGATCACGTCCCCAAGAGAAAGGAGTGAAAAACTCGTTCATCTCAGGATTGTCCATAAATACATAATCTAAAAGAGAAAGATTTTCTAAAGAAAGCGAAGAGAAGGGTAATTGGAATCAAAGAGTAACACCCCTTTTTATAGGGGTAAAAGAGGGTAAATTCAACTTCAAGTCAAAAACTCCAATTCCCATGCAAAGAAGAGTAAATACAGCCAAAAGAAGTGGGATTCCCATGCAACAGTAAATGCTCTACAAAGTCTCACAGTCAAACACACAATTCTCAGGTAACACTTCCCAAAAACCTATTCACTACAACCTTTGACAAAAATACATATATATATATATATATATATATATATATATATATATATATATATATATATATATATCGCAAACATTTGATTATATTCCACCACAAATCGCCAAAATATTTATATCACCGATCACAGAAATACTTAAGACTTTAAATATTCCAAAGTACGAGTTACATCGAACTGTTTCCAAGTCGCACAGCGGACAGACCCACTGACTGATTTCAAAACAAGTCAAAAAGAACAATTTACACAAGAAGTACAAAAAAGAAAATCATCCCCAGCCCGAAGCGCTCAACGGGCCAGCCATGCCCCTCACCGGCTCCTCATCTTCATCCCCACTTTGGTACCCCGCAGAAATGGCACCAAGGGATTGGCTACCGACAACATCCACAACGGCACCTACAAAAGCACCCTCTTCCTCATTATCATCCCCTTCATCGTAAACAGCCGCTACACTGAAAGCGGAGTGGCACCTTCTATGACCGGAATTCCCTCGGTTGCAACCGTCTCACTTTCAGCGGCCTGCACGCCAACATCACGCACGGCGGCATCAACCTGACAGCCAACACTCACTCTGGCCACCTCCCCAAGACGGGCTTTCAGAGACTTCACTTTGCGTATGGGCTTCCTCGCATTCGACTTAAGTTTAGACACTTTAGATTTCAAACGGGCAATTTCCGCAGCATTCTCTGTGGCCCTCTCCCTTAGCTGAACAACCTTGACTGAATCATCGCCAGCTACCGCTACACGAGCCTTGGCGGTTTCCACTTTCACAATCTCAGCAAACTCGGGACTACCTTTAAACTTTCTTATGGCATCCGCTTCAGTAGGCCGAGAATCAAGTTGAGCTTCAGCATCCTCAGTACGTTCATTTTCAAACCTTAGCAAGGTTCTCAGGTCACTTATTTCTGCAGACAGAGCATCCTTGTCAGCCAAGAGTTCAATTTTATCCTCCTCCAAGAACCTTCAAAGATCTGAATTATACTCCAAGCTCGCGTTGGCATCAGCTTTCTCTGTCTCTATCTCATACAAAGCTTTAGCGGCGTTCTCTTTCATGTTCCTCTCAGCGGTCAGCTCCGCCTCAAGATGCTTAACCTTCTCTTTCAAAGCAATGTTACAACTGCGGTACAGGTTGCCTCGATCCATCAAGCCCGTATACATACATTGGTTCTACACAAACAAAAACAACCAACTCAACAACGGGCTAAACCAAGAAAGCATCAAAACAAAACTACAATAAGGATGATCATACCCGCGTAGCGTATTTCTGGGAAAGTTGGCACATCCGCTCCCAACTCAATCCATTCATCTTCAGCAGATCATCATCAGTCATAGAGTCAATAGGGAAAGTGTTAGGACCCGATTTGAAAAAAAGTCGTAACCAGGTCTTGCCCCAACTTCTGCATCATTTACTTCATCTTCACTGCTCGTATAATAGACAATCTCCTCAGACGACTCCCCAACATCATCACCACCATCATTTTCAGTATCATCCTCAGACTCGGTACCGACAGGTTCATCTCCAACCCTAACATCAGGCACAACGTCGCTCAGTTTGATAGGATCAATCCGCCTCCGCTTTGAAGGACCAAATTCATCCACAGCTTTATGTTTGGATCCTTGAGGAGGAACTTCCATTGCATTAGTAACAACAGCTTCAGTCGCCCTTTCAGTAGCTTTCACAACAGGCACCTCCTCATCAACATCAACATCCACTTTGCTCCCAGTAACAGTCCCTATTTCTGGAACGGTTGCCGATCCCCGCTCAACCCTTCGAATCAAAGTTCTAAAATCCCTCGAAAGAATATCGGGCTCATCATCATCTACTTGCAGGCTAGCAGCATATTTCCTCGCCACGGCACCAGGACTGTTGGAATCAGCCTCAGCGGCTACCTCAACCTCAACGGCTACATCAGCCTTAGTGGTTACATCAGCCTCAGCGGCTACATCAGCCTCAACGGCTACATCACCCTCAGCGGTAACATTACCTTCAGCAAAATCCTCTTCTGACTGCCTTTCTTCAGCACCCTGATCAGAACTAACATCCTCCTCAGATTTCTGATCTTCCCCACTCTCAACCTCAGCGCTGGCACGACCAAGCAACTCCTCAGACAAAGAATCTGCTTCGGAATCTATATCATCCCCAGAAACTTCCTCTTCAGACACGGCCTCTTCAATAATGGTTTCAGGAACATCAACTGGGCCAGCAGTCTCAGCATCCTCGCCGCCACCAGAAAGATCAAAAGCATCCAGTATATTTTCAGCAGAAAACATGCCAACACGGGTTCGTTTGGGCCTAGGATGAAGAGTGAGTATAAAATCAGCATGTAGCTTCGCCTCGCTCACACCCAGAGTCGGGTGCATATTTAAATCCGGCTTACGGGGATCCAACACTACAAAGACAACAAAAATACAAGTCAAAAAAGAACAGATGTAGTGAAAAGGCAACTCAACAGAATACAGAAACTTACAACAATGCTTTCTCAAGTTAGCAGGATCGACTAGACTCTTCTCCGACCACACTTCACCCAACGCCTTGACAAGACTAACAAGGACGT
Source organism: Saposhnikovia divaricata (assembly GCA_036435485.1). Taxonomy (NCBI): domain Eukaryota; kingdom Viridiplantae; phylum Streptophyta; class Magnoliopsida; order Apiales; family Apiaceae; genus Saposhnikovia; species Saposhnikovia divaricata. The sequence goes on along the minus strand of CM071599.1, from coordinate 59,679,693 downwards.
CAATCTCATTATGGCTAAGATGACTGCGGTCCACCTTATAACCACACTCAACTGTTGAGTATTGAATACAATAAAATAATACAGAGGGGGGTGAATGGATTCTTGAACTTTTCTTTGTTCTTGAATCTTTGCAGCAAGATATGTGTTGAGTGTGTGAGATATGTAAGTGCGGATAACAAAGACAAACACAACACAATGTTACTTTAATCTAATATTTTATTAGATAAAGATTTTGCTACAATCTGTGAATACAAATGATAGTATTCTCAGCTTCGTTTTTCTCAGAGAGATATTTCTTGTGATGTATATTGAAAAACTAAAAACTTATCTGCTAAGGAAGTGAGGCTGTATCCTTATAGACATGGATACACCTACTTACTACAAAATAAGGTAGGTAAACAAAATACTTTCCAGTCTGTCTATCTTATTTGAGTAAGAGTCCAAACGGCTACAGATTTGACTTTGCAAAGCCTGTTCAGATCCACCTCTTTAGCTCTTTGTCCCTTGTCATATCTCTCCAAGCTTCTTTGTAGGCTTTCCAACATGCTTTATAGTACATAGTCAAATAAAGCGTCTTGGCTTGTTGCAGGTTTCTGACTTGTACAATTCTTCAGTATTTTGTTTCCAAGAATGTATTCGAGAAGTGGCTAAGTGATTCATTCGAGAACTCGAATTGACTTAATCGATAACTCTGAGTTCTCGAATAGTGTTATATTGACATATCGAATCACTTCTCGAATAGCTCTTTTCTCTGGGACTCCTTGAGTTATCGAATAGAGCATTTTGACATATCGAATCCCTGAGATGTCGAATAGCTTCTTTAGTCCTTGAGATATCGAATAGAGCATTTTGACATATCGAATCCCTGAGATGTCGAATAGCTTCTTCAGTCCTTGAGATATCGAATAGAGCATTGACTTATTGACTCTTAGAGAGCTCGAATGATGCTTTGACTTGTTGACTCCATGAGTTCTCAAACAGAGTAATATACATATCGAATCTCTGAGATATCGAATGAGATATCGAACAGTGTATTCAGAGATATCGAATAGTGTCTTCTGAGATATCGAACCCCTGACTTCTCGAATGCTATACTTCTCGAATAGACAAATGTACTTCTCGAATTGGTACTTAGGCAAATTCTTCATTTCTTCAAATCCCAACTGTGATTATTTGGCAGTCTTTATCTCCTTGCTTGAGTCATGAACCTTGGAACTTCTTTCAAGCATTATTCTTGACTTTATAAGTACAGTCACACAACTAGGATTTGATGCCTATTACAAGTACAGAATAAATAGAAACTCTACAACTAGAGGTTCCCTCAGTTAAGAGGTCATGTAAGTAATGCATAGCATTACAAGCAACTTAGGCTTGTTATTAGATGTATTCAGGCATGCCTCTGTGACTAACAATCTCTCCCAAATTGTGAGTAAGACCCTTAGTCACAATTTCATGTCTGATAACAAGCCTAACATACATAAAGATAAAACTTGATAGTACATATATGAATTTTGATTAGCAATGTGGATAGAACTACATTGTGAGTAATCTTACAACCTATGATGAAGTACTGGCCATTGTCATTTGTTTCCCTTTCCATAGCTTTGGCTTGCAACTCATCATATGCTTTCTGTCTTCTTTCTTTCTCCTTCCTTGTATTCTCATCCGTTGCTTTTATTATTTCTGCCATAACATCCAATTCTTCAAGCAAAATTGAGTCTTTGAAATCTTCAAGTACTGGCTTCAGAATGTTTGCAGGATAGTGGTTGAGTAGGTTCATTCTAATGTGGACCTGATCCCCATTTCTCCTCCTATACTTCACCACATAGGGTTCAAACTGAACTCTACACAATCCCTTTGCCCTTAGCTTTTCTGCTTCAATCTCCAGTCTCTCAATTTCTTTCTCCCTTGCTAGCCATTTCTCAAGACACTCTTTTCTGATTCTCTCCTCATGATCTCTCTTCATCTTCACAAAATCAATTAGCTCCAGCTTCCATACTCTTTCCACTTTATCTTCTGAGCTCAACAATGCAATGATTCTTTCTATGTCATGTGGCTTGCCCCATTGTTGACATCCTCCTTGTTTGAATTTCTCCTCCCTTCCAACAGTATATTTGATCTCAAGGCAGTTATCAACAATGGCAACATGGTAGATTCTTTGAGCTTGTAAGAATTGCAGTTGGTCTTCATCAAAATCTTCATCTAGTAGTTGGAGTTTTAAGCCTGGATAGAGTGTCAGAGTCCTTGATTTGGATAGCTTTGGTTTCATTGCAGCTTGTTTGAATTTGATCCTTTTTACATGGTTGCCTGGCAGTAGCATGTGACCTTTGTTTGTAGACCATTGTAGTATTCCATTAGCAGTTTGCTTTTTGAAATATACAAATGGTTTCTTGCATTGAATCTTCTTCTCTTCTTGAGGTGGCAAGACAGTTGCAGAAGCCATAGATTTAGATTTTGGTAGGTCACTACTAACAGTATTCACCCTAGACTTAGAGTCTTGTGTTGTGGTGAGGTTATTGTTAGCAATGCCTAAGGCTTGATGTCTTCCACTTTTCCTCTCAGAGACTTTACCTTGATCATCATCATTTTTCTTATCCTTGTCATCCATCTTCTTCTTCTTCTTCTTCTTCTTCTTCTTATCTTCATCACCCTTATCACTCCTGTGATGTCTTCTCCTTCCATCACTTCTGTCTCCATCCTTGTCTTGATCACCATCCTTGCTTGGGTTGAACTTAGCAGATTCAGGTACAATGCCAGTTGCAATGTATGACCTGAGATAAGATATAGCTTCAAATTCTTCTGCTGTTCTTAAACCCTTCTTCTTGTTCAGCTGCTCAATGATGGCAATAATGAGAGATTTGTTCTGAAGAGTTAGATGCTTAGGAATGACCAGCTGCTTGATGTCATCAATTCTTGTTGCATCCTGATAGATGATGGTTCTAGGATTTGTGAATACTTCAGGTAGCCTTGCTGGTTGACCATCCCTTAACTCATCATAGAGACTCTTGTTGTTCTCATTCCTTCTTTCAATTAGTGTAAGGAACACATCCACTTCTGAGTGCTTTAGACCCTGTAGAGTGTTGATGGTTAAGTGCCATATCTTATTCTTTCCTACCATCATTATCTCTTTGAGCCATAGGCCATTAACTCTCCTTGGTACTACAGTGAGATAGTCAATCTGACTCTTCAAACTCCTATGATATGATAAAGCATCACCAGCCTGTTCTCTTGAGACTTTCAGAAACTCCAAGAATGCATCATCATGATAGACATTTGAGTTTGCAATTTCTTGTAGCTTGGCCTCAGTGACTACCTTCACTTCTACTGGCTTGGCACTCTTAGATATGGAGAATGGAGGTTTGTCAGATGGCATACTCCCTGCAACCACTGTGGTTGTGATAGATTTCTTTTGACCACTGGGAGTAGTGATGTGCACAGTTGGTAGAGTGACAATTGGCAGAGAAGTAGGAGGCTCATCAACTTTGTCTTTTCCTTTGCCAGGTACATGAGTTAAAGATTTTGAAGTTCTTTGATGACCACCTTCAATGATTTTGATACCCTTTACTGGTGGTTTCTCCCCCTTTGTATTTGAGTCCCTTGAAGTCCTCTTCTCCCCCTTAGGCTTGTTGTCAGGCACAGAGGCTGTAGAAGTGACCTTTGGGGTTGAAGATTCTTCAGGTAGAGGGAGACCCATGTGCTTCATTATTGCAGACAACATTGATTGTTGATGCAGAAGAACATCAGCTGTGGTGGTGGGTGGTGGTGGCTTGAGTGTTCAACTGCTCAGTCAGAGTGGTTACAGTGTCTGTAAGATGAGCATTAGACTGTTGGAGAGAAACTACCTCTTTTTCAAGAGTGTCCACTTTAGTGAAGAGCTCATTGGCCTTAAAACCAGATAGGGATTGATCTTTAAGTCTCTGAACTTCAAACCTTGACATCTCATGCACAGGGATCTCAGTGACCAGCTTGTCTCCATATTGATTTGCAAAGAGGGTCCTGAGCATGGCATTGGCCTCAGTTGTCTGATCAGTGAGATTTTGGAATTTGTGCCCCAGTCCTGTGACAGCATCTTTGAGAATGGCTAAACCATTGTCCATCTTGGTGCAGGTAGACTTACAGGCTAGAATATCCTTGACTACAGTCTCCAATTGAGGGAATTTGGAATCAAAAGTCCTCTTTATCTCTCCCACAGACTTGTCTGTTGCATCACTTACCTTGTTGACTTCTGATTTGACACCTTTACCCAGGTAGTGTGCAGCCTTGAGAAATCCCTTGTATGAGTCATTGATGGCTTCATACACTTCACCATAAGTTAAGGATTTAGCATTGGAGCCTAGTGAAGTGATGTACTCCTCCCTCAGATACCGTAAGGCTTCATTGAGAGTGATATCATAAGTTCCTTGCATCCAGGCATCTACATTGCCATCTCTCTCAGCATCATCAAGTATCTTTGTTTTCTGAATCTCCACATCATCTCTATGGCAGAGCAATATTGCTTCATAATCTGGATTTGGTACATTGGAGGTGACCAAGTTCTGGGCTATCTTTACAAACTCGGGAATCTGATCCACAACTAAGCTTTGAAGTGCTTCAACCGTCAATTGTGGTGGAACAGATCATGATCCTGAAGCACTGTCATGTTGCACAGGCTTCAGCCATTGTGATAGAAAGTCAGAGAGCTAGGCAAACTAGACTCCTCAGTTACAGATGCAACTTCTGTAACCGGATGGAAAGACTCTACTACTGTTGTCTCCACAGGAGTGGGATGAGTTACAACAGTAGGTGACACAAGCACAGAGTCTCTAGTTAAAACTAGTGAATCCTCTATGTTTGTGATGGTGTCATTAGGAGATGCCCCAGCATGCATTCCTTGACCATCTAAATGTGGTACTTGGGTGGTGAGTAAGGTGTCATGCACCAAGTCACTTGAATCCATTGGCTCATCAAGAGAAAAGAATTCTTGATGATCAATGCCTTGCTCCTCAATTGCTTGAGTTTCAGGCTCCAAAGAAATATGAGTGGTAGATTCTGGAAGAGAAGTGTGTTGTAGATTAGATTTTGGCAACTCCTCCTGAGAGATAGAGGGAGTTTCAGTTGTGATGTGCTCTCCACTCAGTGTTGTGCCAGCCTTATCACTCCCATGTGCTGACTCTGTACTAATAGGTGCATTGGGGAGGATGCTTGATTCTAAAGATGCACCTTGTTGAGAGGATACATCTAGTAAGCTGTGTGCCCTTGATTTTACAACTTCAGCCATTTGGGTGACTAAAGAGGTGGTTTTAGACTTCTTCTTCTTCTTTAGGCTAATGATAGGTGACTCAGGTTCCTCACCTTCTAAACCTAGTTCTACAGCCAAGGCTGCTTCAGTTAAGATAATTAAAGGTTCAGAAGCAACCTGTTTTCTCTTCTTTTTACTAACATCACCCTTTTGAGAGGATGATGCAGTTGGCTCTCTGTTTGGTAGAGTGTTTGTCTGAGAGGGTTGGTTAGCAAGCCTTGGGTTAGCATTTTGTTCTTCTTGCTTAGGCTGTGCTAACTGAGACTTAGATTCAAATATTGGCATGTTGTGGGGGTAAGACCTAAACAAACCCTCCATGTGGGGAGTTATCTTAAGCCTTACATCCACATCATTCCTAGTCTCCAAGTTACCAAAAATGAGTTTGGTCATGGACCTAGGATAGCCTATTTTACTTTTATCTAATCCAGGAAATTCAATCAATGAAGCATTTCTAAAATTAAGTACTGATTGAATAAAACGAGGAAAGAAAATTTCAGTACCTCTCTTGGCTGTGTTCTTACCAAGTCTCCCATATAGCTCCTGTATGATGAGATGTCCAACATATATCTTTCTCCCATGAGCTAAGGCATAGGCAAGCTGCTACACAGGTGTACTAATCTGATCAAAGCTCGATTTCCTGGCAGTGAATACATGAAGGAGTGTAGCAAAAACATAGCTCCATTCCTTTCTCAAGTACTTCCTATTCAGCTTTCCAAGTTTAATAGCCTCTGAGTAGTTGATAAATTCAAAGAATTCTTCCAACTCAGCATCGGTGGCCAGGGAGTCATATGCCTCTTGCTGCAAATCCAAGGCTTGATTCATGTCCGCGATAGTGATAGTAATATCCTCGCCTTGAATCTTGCAGTAGACAACATATGAGGTGATAGCATTCTCAAGGGCGAGGACCTCCACTGTAGCTGTCCTCCAGAATTGTTCTAATAAGTCTATGTACAGGGTTGGGTTGGCTAATAATGCACCCTTGATGTAAGATTCAGACAACCATCGAACAAAGCACTTGAAATTAGTATTTGGTGCTTCCACATCACTGGTAATTGCGATGAAATTGGTTTGAGATGGTATGGTGAGTTGAGTGTTTGCCATTTGGGTAGAGAAGAAAAGAAGATTAAGGTTGAAGAAGAAATTCGCAGTTAGGGTTTTCAGAGGTTTTAGGAGTTTAGATGCTTGAGAAATCAAACGAAATGAGTTGAACAGTTGTGAAATTGTATATATATGAATAACTTGAGTTGTCGATTAGATATATGTTCTGTATCGACAAGTCATTCGAGAAGTATAAAACAACTATTCGATAAGTCAAGAAAGGCTTATTCGATATCTCAGGCAGTTTGTAACTCATAGCTGGCAGTTATTTAACTCAGAAAATAATTCTAAGCTAAATAAAATATGTTTTTATGAGCGAAATGAAATTTTGAATATAAATCCAAAAAGCGATTAAGTGTCAGCGAAAAATTAGCCTTTTCAAATGATTCGATAACTTAAATACAGTATTCGAGAACTCCATCACTAGAGAACTAAAATACTCTATTTGAGAACTCAGAGTGTGCAATTCGATTTCTCCAAAAGACACTATTCGAGAACTCAAGAGGGTTCTAGATAGGCCTATTCGAGAACTCGAGCCATGACAAAACAATGAACCATTCGAGAAGTCTGAATTATCGAACTATACTTTTCACTCATAAAATTCAATTTTCACTATCTTTTAAAATTTACCAGAAATATTCACTGAAGAATATTCTACCAAATTAAATAGTGATTCTCTCAAAATTTCACAAAAATTTCAAGCTAAAGATGTATGATTTTCAACATATGCAGCATTATGGAATATTTATAAATCATACTCCAGCCAATACTTACTTCAAAAATATTGAGCATTTGACAAAGTAAGTATTTACTGCTGCAACAATCTAGTTGATATATTCACTTAGCCAGAATTTGAAGAATTCAGCATTCCAATCTCACTAACCAACCTTGTGAAGGTGGCTTCATCTAGTGGCTTAGTGAATATGTCAGCTAGTTGTTTTTATGTGGGAACATAATGTAACTCAATGGTTCCGTTAGTTGCATGCTCCCTTATGATGTGATATCTGATGTCAATGTGCTTTGTCCTAGAATGATTGAAGGATTGGAAACTATAGAGATTGCACTTGTGTTGTCAAACATGATTGGAATTCTTTCCAACACAAGTCCATAATCTCTAAGTTGGTTTCTGATCCAAAGCACTTGAGCACAGCAACTTCCAGCAGCTATGTACTCAGCTTCAGCTGTGGAAGTTGACACAGATTGTTGTTTCTTGCTGTACCAAGAGACTAACCTTTGTCTAAGAAACTGGCAGCTACCTGAGGTGCTTTTCCTATCCACTCTGCATCCAGCATAATCAGCATCAGAATAACCAACCAGATTGAACCCTGTGTCCTTAGGATGCCATAACCCCAAGTTTGGTATGCCCTTCAGATATTTAAAAATCCTCTTTATTGCTATCATATGTGATTCCTTTGGATTTAATTGAAACTTTGCACACAAGCATGTTACAAACATGATGTCTGGCCTACTAGCAGTGAGGTAGAGTAGAGAACCAACCATGCCTCTGTAGATTGAGATATCTACCTTCTTGCCCTTAACATCTTCATCTAACTTGGTGGCAGTGGCCATGGGTGTCTTTGCAGGTAAGCATTCTTCCAAGTCAAATTTCTTCAATAGATCCTTGATGTACTTGGTTTGACTTATAAAAATGCCATCCTTCCTTTGACTAACTTGCAGCCCAAGAAAGAATGTTAATTCTCCCATTATACTTATCTCATATCTGCTCTGCATGAGCTTAGAGAATTTCTCACACAGCTTCTCACTTGTAGAGCCAAATATGATATCATCCACATAGATTTGAACTAAGATAATATCATCACCATGTTTCTTGTAAAACAGTGTCTTGTCCAGTGTGCCTCTAGTGAATTGATTCTTCAGTAGAAATTGTGATAGTGTGTCATACCATGCCTTAGGAGCTTGCTTAAGTCCATACAATGCTTTAAGCAATCTGTAGACAAAGTGAGGGAATTGTGGATCCTCAAAGCCAGGTGGCTGTTGCACATATACTTCTTCTTCCAACTCCCCATTCAGAAATGCACTCTTGACATCCATTTGATAAACCTTGAAATTAGAATGTGCAGCAAATGCCAAGAAAATTCTGATGGCCTCTAGTCTAGCAATAGGGGCAAAAGTCTCATCATAGTCAATGCCTTCCTGTTGAGAGTATCCTTTTGCAACCAACCTTGCTTTGTTTCTTATGACTACACCATTTTCATCCATCTTATTCCTCAGAACCCATTTTGTTCCAACAAAGGTTCTATCCTTTGGTGCATGCACAAGTTCCCATACTTTGCTTCTTTCAAATTGATTTAGCTCCTCTTGCATAGCAATTATCCAATCAGGATCCAACAATGCATCATCAAGCTTCTTAGGCTCAACTTGGGATAGAAAGCAACCATAGAGACATTCATTTAGAGTTGCTCTCCTTGTCCTCACTCCTGTATTTGGATCTCCAATTATCTGATCTGCAGTATGTGATCTATCCCATTTTCTTGTATGTTCAGATTGATTTCTCAGCCTTGATGTTGCTTCATCATCCAGATCATGATCATTTACATTTCCTCCCCCTATGAAGTTGCCACTAATCACAGGTGTGTCTTGGATGCTTGTTTCTTCATTGTTGGTTGACACAGGTTCTTCATTCACTTGAGTTTGTTGGATTGTGGGCTCAGATTCAGTTTCAATCTCCTCATCAGAATCATCTAGATTGTCAAACTTCAAAGGATCTTTACCTTCATCATTGGCTTCTTCTAATCCAGGTAGTTTGCTGTCATCAAATGTCACATCTGTGCTTTCCATAACTTTCTTTTGACTGATGACATAAACTTTGTATGCAATTCTTTCCATAGAGTAGCCAAGAAAAATTCCTTCAAATGCTTTTGCATCAAACTTTCCAACATATTCTGAATTGTCTTTTAACACAAAGCATTTGCTTCCAAAAGTATGAACATACTTTAGAGTAGGCTTCTTTCCAGTCATCAAGTTGTAAGGTGTCTTTCCAGTGTTTTTGTTGATGAGGGTTCTGTTTTGGATATAGCATGCAGTGCTCACAGCCTCAGCCCAAAAACATGTAGGCATCTTTTCATCAAGTAACATTGTTCTAGCAGCCTCAATCAGAGTTCTATTCTTCCTCTCAACAACTCCATTTTGTTGTGGAGTTCTTGGAGCTGAGAATTGTTGAGAAATACCATTCTCTTTGCAGAATGCTTCAAGCATGGCATTTCTGAACTCTGTTCCATTATCGCTTCTTAATGCAATCACACTTTCATTGTTGGCATTTGCTTCCTTGTCAATTTTCTTTATATGCTCAATGATTACTTGTGGAGCCTCATCCTTTGATGCCAGAAATTCTACCCATGTATACCTTGTGAAATCATCAACCATCACTAGAGCATACTTCTTCCTTCCTAGTGACATAATATTGACAGGCCCAAACAAGTCCATATGAATTAGTTGTAGGGGCTTGGTTATTGATGTCACTGTCTTTGACTTGTGGCTTGATCTTTTCATTTTTCCCTTTTGACAAGCCTCACACACTCCTTCTTGACATAATTCAAGTGTGGGCATGCCTCTCACTAACTCCCTTTTGACTAGAGAATTAATGCCTTTGAAGTTCAAGTTTGATAGCTTCTTGTGCCACAGCAAACTATCTTCATTTGATGCTTTTGAGTAAAAGCAACAAATTTTGTCCTTGTTTGCAGAGTTCATATTGGCTACAAACAAGCTTCCTTTCCTTACTCCAGATAGAGCAAAGTCACCAGTCTTCTTGTGGGTGATCAAACATTCATCTTTTTCAAAATTCACCTTGAAGCCTCTGTCAGTAAATTGACCAACACTCAGAAGATTGTGCTTGAGACCCTTGACCAGTGCTACATTTTCAATGATGACATTTACAATTTCCAACTTGCCATATCCCAGTGTGTTGCCAATGCTGTCATCTCCAAAAGCAACCATTGGGCCAGCCTTCTCCTCATACTGTGATAGCAGGGCCATATCACCAGTCATATGGTTTGAGCATCCACTGTCCAAAATCCACGTGACCTTCTTTTCACTTTCTTTGCCCTGCAAACACAAAGGTATTACTTCTCCTTTGGTACCCAAACAAGTTTGGGTCCATGTGGCTTAGCAACAGTTTTATCATAAACAGCATGCTTATCAATTTTCTTGATGTTAGTCTTCTTGTCACTGTTAGAAGTCTTAGAATCAGGGTTCTTAGACTTAGGTGACAGAGGTACCTTCCTAACTTTAGGAGGACTTGAAGACTTTGTTCTTGTGTAGTGTGTGTGAACATTGTGACTGATGCAACCTTCCATGAATTGTCTTCTCAAATTAAAACAACTAGTCATTACATTCATGTTACATGGCATACAATCAAGTTTATCACAGAAAGGAGAGTCTCTATGTCTTAAAGGCACAGAGCAATCATAGAATGGTTTAGCAACACTACCAGATAGTTTCTTGCATGCATGAGTTAAATGATTAGTGCTAAAACAGTTTTGACAAACTTTCCTAGGGGCATTTGACACGTACGCATAGTTGTTGTCCTTGTTAATCCCTAATTTGCCATTCCTGTTTTGTTTCTTTTTAGCCACTTTCTTCTCAAACTCATTATTCCCAGCTGAAACAAACTTCACAAATTTCTCAGGTCTAGGTCTACCTCCTACTGGCTCCTTGGCTTTGACATTCTCACTCTTAGAGGATGCTTGTTGTTCATTTGATTGTGCCTTATCTTCATCATCCAACATTTGCTTAATGAGTAAGGCATCCTCATCAATCTCAAGTGTTGGTGTTTTAAATATTGGGGTCTCAGCCTTTTTCAAAACCTGAGGCACTTCCTCTTGAACAACAATGTCATCTTCAATGAATGCATAGCCTTTCCTCTGTTTAAGAGTGTCATAATCAAGTCCAATGGCAGCCTTAGGTCTAGCCAGATTTTTCTCATGGTAGGACTGCAATAGACTAGAGGAATTCTTAAATGTTTTTAATTTTAATTCATTTTCAGCTAATTCATCCCTAAGAGCTTTCTCAACTTGACTAGCACATAGAACCTTATTCTTTAGATATTCAATTTCTTGTTTAAGGTTTTCTATTTGCATAGCAGTTAGTTCTAGTTCCTCATTTCTTTTGTTCAACAGTTCATTCTTAGTAGACAGTTTAGCAATTTCTTCATCAGCAGCAGTCATACTAGTATGAATATTAAACATCTCAACAGATAGTTGTTCAACCATAGATTTGTATTCAGAAACAGACATGTCTATGGTAGTGAGGGATGGTACCTGAGAGTCTGATGCAGATGGTTCTTCCTTGGAGTTGGCCATCAAGGCATAGTTGCAGAATTTTTGTTCTTCTCCATCACTATCAGAATCATCCCAACACTTCCCTTCAGCTATGTAGGCCTTACCTGGTGTATGCTTCTTTAGCAGAGCCTCATACTTAGCTTCAAGCTCAAGAAACTCCTTATCCTTCTTTTTAGGCTTCTTGCATTCACTGGCAAAATGCCCTAGGTCATTGCATCTATAACATCTCACAGATGACCTATCCACATAGCTGGTTTTGAATTTGTTTTTGTTTTCTTTCACAGGTGCCTTGCTCTTGTTGAATGAATGATTTTGAGATCTAGACTTGAAGGGCTGATTCCTCTTAAATCTGATGTTTGGGAATTTTCTAGCCATAAAAGCATATGAAGTGTTTTCTATGGCATCCAACTCTTCAAGAGTGTAGAACTCATCTTCTTCCTTTTCATCAACAGGTTTAGTCACTTCTTCTTTAGTTTCTTCATCATCTACTATCTCTTCTATTCTCAGCTGACTTGTAGATGCTTCCAGGTCTTGAACAGATTTGTTGACAATCAAGGCACAGGATGTGTTTATCATTCTGCCTTGGTTGGCTTGGATAGCCCTCTTCTGAAGCAGCTCAAGTTCATGAATCTTTAAAACCCCATAGAGCACATCATATGTGACTTTGTTGAAGTCTCTTTCTCTTAGAGATATGACCCTTTGCTCTAGATGGTTTGGTGTAGATAGTAGAAACTTCATGTTTAATTCCTTATTGCTGTAAACCTTCCCATTCATTTGGAGCTCAGTCACCAGCTTGTGAAATCTCTCAAACATATCAGTAATACTTTCTTTGGACTGTGCCATGAAAGCCTCATACTGTGTGACCAGTATCTGTTTCCTATTTTCTCTTACCTCCTCTGTCCCTTCACATAACACCTCGATGTGGTTCTACATGTCCTTGGCTGATGTACATGATGCTATGTTGGCAAACATAGACATATCCATGGAGTCTATGATCAGCAACATGAGATGACTGTCTAGGGCAACCTTTTCCTTCTCTGAGTCCGTCCATTTGGATGGCTCTTTTGCAACATATGATCTAGGAATGACTATTGTGCCCACTGTAGATTCAGCAATTTCTTGTTGTGGTACAAATGGACCATTCTTGAGGATGTCAGGGTAGAGAGGATTGGTAGCTTTGATGAACAACAACATTTTTATTTTCCAGAGGTTGTAATTCTCTTTGTCGAACTTAGGGACCTTTACCGTACCTGTAGTCTTTGGTGTATTCGAACTTATGATCGTTTTCTATTTAGATTAAACAGCCTGCTCTGATACCACTTGTTGAGTATTGAATACAGTAAAAGAATACAGAGGGGGGGTGAATGGATTCTTTAACTTTTCTTTGTTCTTGAATCTTTGCAGCAAGATATGTGTTGAGTGTGTGAGATATGTAAGTGCGGATAACAAAGACAAACACAACACAATGTTACTTTAATCTAATATTTTATTAGATAAAGATTTTGATACAATCTGTGAATACAAATGATAGTATTCTCAGCTTCGTTTTTCTCAGAGAGATATTTCTTCTGATGTATATTGAAAAACTAAAAACTTATCTGCTGAGGAAGTGAGGCTGTATCCTTATAGACATGGATACACCTACTTACTACAAAATAAGGTAGGTAAACAAAATACTTTCCAGTCTGTCTATCTTATTTGAGTAAGAGTCCAAACGGCTACAGATTTGACTTTGCAAAGCCTGTTCAGATCCACTTCTTTAGCTCCTTGTCCCTTGTCTTATCTCTCCAAGCTTCTTTGTAGGCTTTCCAACATGCTTTATAGTACATAGTCAAATAAAGCGTCTTGGCTTGTTGCAGGTTTCTGACTTGTACAATTCTTCAGTATTTTGTCTCCAAGAATGTATTCGAGAAGTGGATAAGTGATTGATTCGAGAACTCGAATTGACTTAATCGATAACTCTGAGTTCTCAAATAGTGTTATATTGACATATCGAATCACTTCTTTAATAGCTCTTTTCTCTGGGACTCCTTGAGATATCGAATAGAGCATTTTGACATATCGAATCCCTGAGATGTCGAATAGCTTCTTTAGTCCTTGAGATATCGAATAGAGCATTTTGACATATCGAATCCCTGAGATGTCGAATAGCTTCTTCAGTCCTTGAGATAACGAATAGAGCATTGACTTGTTGACTCTTAGAGAACTCGAATGATGCTTTGACTTGTTGACTCCATGAGTTCTCGAACAGAGTAATAGACATATCGAATCTCTGAGATATCGAACAGTGTATTCAGAGATATCGAATAGTGTCTTCTGAGATATCGAACCCCTGACTTCTCGAATGCTAGACTTCTCGAATAGACAAATGTACTTCTCGAATTGGTACTTAGGCAAATTCTTCATTTCCTCAAATCCCAACTGTGATTATTTGGCAGTCTTTATCTCCTTGCTTGAGTCATGAACCTTGGAACTTCTTTCAAGCATTATTCTTGACTTTATAAGTACAGTCACACAACTAGGATTTGATGCCTATTATAAGTACAGAACAAATAGAAACTCTACAACTAGAGGTTCCCTCAGTTAAGAGGTCATGTAAGTAATGCATAGCATTACAAGCAACTTAGGCTTGTTATTAGATGTATTCAGGCATGCCTCTGTGACTAACATCAACCTTTTTCGGAAAGTTTTTCTGCCAAACAAACTCCCCACCACCAATGACCAAGAACTCCTCCTGCCATCCCGCCATCCCCTTGGGAAACACAAACGGACGATGACCAGCCAAAGCTTGCCCTATACGGCTCTGCGATTTGGCAAACTGAAGTTCATAAAAGGGTTTCGCACGGCTAGCTTTAACATCAAACAGACAGAAAAATGCCTTAAAGGTATGCTGCTTTCTCTTTCTTTCACAACTAGCTATAAACAAATTTATAGCCCTGATCGAGTTAGGAGTAAATTGGGCTAGCGGGCACCGAAAGTGAAGCAGAAACAAATCCATAACAAATTTATGCGGCGGCACACGGAATCCTGACTTCAAATGACTAACGGGCATACAAACAGACCCGTCATCAAAGCGATGATACAGCCTCTCGCCGGCCTCTTCTCGTCTCCAAAGCTATCCATCTTCGATTCGGAACATCCTTCCAACATGCTCAGCCCAATTATCGGCTTTAAAAGTACTGTCATGCTGAAGATGAGAAAACCCAGCAAATGTAGCATCCAGCTCCGCATTGGAATAAACTGTCAGCGGTACTTTGGTTGCTCGGAACAAACTCTCACTACTCTCAAAGTACTGATAACGGTTTCTCGCTAGCACGGCTGGAAACGTCAATTGGTTTGGATCCGCCTAGCGACCATACCCATTGATCAACGCTTTCCTCTCCCCGGTGGCGGCATCTGTAAATTCATCACCCATCTACGAATATTTCAAGTCAGATATCAACACCGCCTACACAAAACCCGCTAACACCCACACAAGGTACACGTGGATATTCACAGCAATTTAAATTTTTCTTTTTATCAATTTTGCAAGAAAATGATTCATATTCTGGTTCCCTCCACAAACAAGAAAACCCTAGCATCATAAACCTTTCCACCCACTTTACCCAAAGCATACACACATATACATACAAAATCTCATATTGAATACACATCGCAGTTTCATAAGATTCAAGATAAACACAACACCACAACTAATAAATGCACAAAACTCACAACAAAAACCCACTAGAATCAAACTAAAATCCCTCTACAAACTACGAAATCCATCCAAACCAACAAAGACCCACATAACAACCCAAAACAGTAAACACAAAGCCATCTCGTAAACAGATACCACAAAAGAAAAATGAAATTACGGATCAAGCAAAACTATCTTGGAAACAGAAATCACAAAAGAAAAGGCCAAAAAGAAAAGCAAGAGTATACCTTGAATCAGGAGATAAAAATTGCTTCAATAGCAGAAAGATTGTCGAGCAGCACAACGAAGAAATCCAAGAAGAAGCAAGAGAAAACGGAGAGAACAGTTATGAAGACAGTAAAAAGATAAAAGAAAACGACACAACCCCCTTTTTATTACGTGAGGCGCGTGTAAAAAGGGTAAAAATATACATACCAAAACGTGGAAGCATATGATTGGGCCACGTCAAAAGTGAAACAGTAACTACCTCGGTACAAACACCAACAACCCACTTGGTAATAACTTCACACCTCTCTTTTCATATTACATCACAAAAGTACATTCTCTTTCCAACCAAAGGTCACTTCGCTCATTAATACGCACCAGCACTATCATTTCAATATTATTGTCATTAAATATTATTCCTTCATTCATTTCAATTTTCATTTATTAGCAATAATACCATTTATTTCACAACAGTTACGCATATCAAACAAAAACGTTTCAAATTACAAACCCGTCAAGTACCATAAGGCGCCCACCATCAAACTTTTTCTAACTCCTAAGTGTTGTCCGCCAACACTTGGGGGGCAGATTTTCAAAAAATTTTCTAACTCCTAATTGTTGTCCGCCAACACTTGGGGGGCAGATTTTCAAAACTTATTCTAACTCCTAAGTGTTGTCCGCCAACAATTGGGGGGCAGATTTTCAAAACGTTTTCCAACTCCTAAGTGTTGTTTGCCAACACTCGGGGGATATCTTATCACAAATTTCTTGAATCACTCAAGAATTTGTCATCATCTCTTTTGTCTCAGTTTTTCTCCTCCCCCTATCCGCTAAAAGTGCATAGAGGGAGTGGGGGGCAATGATAGGTACCCGCTATGGAAACGGTCCACTTGCCGGGCACGCGCTCGCGAGTAGGTGCCCGCCCATAACATAGCCCTTATCATTCCATATACGTGTCATAAGATATTATCTTTCCCAAATTACTCAACTTGACAATAAATATCATTAGAAAAATACTCTTGCATAAAATATCTTGCTTTATGAGACAGGGGACAATAAAGTATTCAAGGGAACACAAGGACATCCAATTCTAGCAGACAAACTCTGAGCAATACGGCGCGCAGTTGCAGAATGGCGGCATGTTAGGAAGGGTCACACCGGTCACTGTAGCTTTTGCGGCTAACTGTAGATTTAGCGGCTCACTGTAGCTTTTGTGGCTACCAAGTGGCCTACAGTGAGTGGAAGGCCCAGCCTATAAATACCCCCATTCTGCACATAAGGTAAAGACAGATAATTCTAAGAACAAAAAAGCTTACTACATGTTCTCTCCCTTCACATCAGATACACTCTTACCAGCTTGATTATTATCATTTCCGATTACTGATTCTTACACCAGAGGTGCTTGACGGCCACCAACCCCGGGCAAGCATTGTTTTGCTGATACCCGAACTTAGGTGAAGTACCCCGGAATAGTGATCGGAAGCCTCTAATCAGTCGTGGGAGTTATCACTAGATAAAAGAGATTACAATATCCGGGTATCCGGTCCCTGAATTTCATACAAAAATTCAGTCCTACAATACCTAATATGTATATCCCCAACTCACTGAAGTGTTTATCTCAAAACCTCCCCCTATCACTGTTTCCAGACAACCTTTCCTTCTCTCCCTCTCCCAACCCGGACAGTGCCACACAACCTGATAGAAAGACCCCTGCAGCGGGACCACCTCCGATGGCTGCAGTCAGACCCAAGTACCCTAAGTAATAGTTTAGGCACGAGGACCTTTTATCCCGACACTTCCTGAAAGCGGGCTAAACCGACTCCCCTACTAGACGGACTATCTAGAAACTATATAGAGTGAGAAGAGAGAATTATGGTGTGTTTGATAATGAAGGAGGAGAGGAGTATTTATAGGAGTATGTAGTAGGTGGTAGGTGAGGTTGGTAAGAATATGGCAAGGCTGCTGCCTAACAATCTCCCCCTCTTTCCAAACTCACAGCTCTTTACTTGCACTCCATACTTGCGCCCTGTTTGCACAACTCCAACTTTTCCTTGATCCGTATCATTCCCTAATACAAAATTCCCCCCGAGTCCAAGACTCCAAGCTATACCCTAGTTTGCACATTCATTCTCGAATGCCCAATTGCTATACGCACAAGTGTACCATTGACCTCTATTTGTCCAACTACATACATGTGAAGCAATTTGTTGTACACACACATACTCACTTGATTCACGTCAGCCAATCCCATATGTAGTCCATCACACATGCAAGTGTCACACATGCAAGTGTGACCATCACACACGCAAGTGTGACCATCACACACTTGAGAATTTAGAATCAATATTGTGAAAAGTCGGGATGTTACAGCAACTGTGAGGTATGGGTTAATCTATAAAACTCTCATGAGTCGGTTATTGCGCATGGCCATTATAATGCAAGCCTTAGATTTTTCGTATTATGTGCGCTTTTGTCGAAGTTTGGTCAAATGATTCAAGTTCCAGGCGTAGTCCACTTAGTTTTTTCAAACTGCAACAAATGTCACTAGGCGCGGGTTCCAAGCCGGAAGTTACCCGTATTGAATACATAATAAAAATAAGCTCCATACGATATTTGTTATACTATTTATTTTATTAAATTTTATTTTTTGGGGGGATTGTTGGGTATTTTATTAAAATCAAATATCTTAAAAAAATAAAATTTTAAAAATAATTTTTACTTTTTTTCTTACCAAATATGTATATGCAATAAAATATAATACAATCAGTCAAAGATCTTATTTTCACCCGTTGTTTTCTTTCCATTGCTTTTCTGCCCGTAAAAACCTTGCACAAGAAGCGCCACAATTCTTTAGGGCAACGTTTATACTTGCCTCATCCATCAAAAACTATCATATTCTTTTATTAGTTTAATTTACGTGTTAAATTTATTACACTAGACTACTATTTGTGCTGCTATTAATTTGTGTATTGTTAGGAAAATTCAAATCAATTAATATTTTACGTATTTGATTGTTAAATCTTTTTTGCTCTAATTGATTGGTTGTCTGACATAGACTAATAAACTATGGCTAAATTTTCCAACAGCATATGCATACATCAAAATAATATAGCTGACCCACATAACTAAGCAATAGTATGCACGGAATGTATCTGGCTCACTAATTTTTCTCCATGACTTGGTCAGAATCAAACAGGACCATTTAATTAGAGTTCTACTTCAGCTTCAACCAAATAAAAAGAGACTTCAAGATAATGTAATTACTATTAGATATTATAACATATTATTTATAACAAAAAAAATTGACGAAGTAATTACTTAATAGCATGGTTGTAAATTTTGGAAATCGAAATAAATCGTTTTAAGTATTTAATAATGATTTATCAATAAATCGGGATTTATTGAAATGATAGATCAGAACAAAAATCGAATAAATTTTAATATTTTTAATAATATTTAATATGATAGTCTAATTTATCATATAATATACCATTTAAAAATATTTCATAGCGATAAATCGGATTTTAAAAATCAAATTGATCAAATATTTTTTTAACAATTTATCGATAATTTTTGAAAAATCAAATGAATTTTAGAACATTGCTTAATAGTAATTAATTGTAATCTATCTGGTAGACAACACGAGTCTAAGTCTTCAGCTTGCATGCGTCTAACTACTGCAAGGAAAATACTTGGAAGGTAATTTAGCTTCATTTAATTTCCACTGCCGCCAAATTGGAATGCATGTATTTAGGGTTGTTAATAAATAGGTATTGTTATTACTTGAATTCACTACCTCAATTTTAGTTTCCATTATACACACCCAACTATGTTCAACTGCACCACAACCACAACCATTCGTAGGTTATGTTTCTTGGCTCTGCTCTGCATCTGTTTAGGTATAGAAAATGCTACAACAACAAGAAGAAGATGCATGGAGAGAGAGAACCAGGCGCTTCTCAAGCTCAAAAATGGTTTCACTGATGAATCAGGCATGCTTTTATCATGGGTAGAAGAAGATGATTGCTGCAAGTGGAAAGGAATCTCATGTGATAATACAACGGGTCATGTCACCATGTTAAATCTCAGTGATACTATGCTTTTGGCAGGTACTATCCATCCTTCATTATGTGAATTGCAACACCTCACTTACTTGGATCTCAGTTACAACTCTATCGGAGGTAAGATTCCAGATTGCTTTGGCTCATTGAGTCAATTGAGAGACCTCAAACTTGGTTTCAATGACTTGAATGGATCTATTCCTTATGGGCTCCAAAACCTATCCCATTTGCAAACTCTAGATATTCGTTATAATGATAATTTGGTAGCAAAGGACCTTGAGTGGATTTCACACCTTTCATCTTTAAAATACCTTGATTTGTCATCTGTTGATTTGAGCCAAGCTGTTTATTGGCAGTCCTCACTGAGCAAGGTCATCCCTGGATTAATAGAGCTCAAATTAGCTAGTTGTTCACTTCCTCAGTTTCACCATAACTCTGTTTTCAAAATGAATACTTCCTCTTCCCTCAAAGTCCTCGATTTTTTAGGAAATAGGCTTAACAACTCAATTCTCTCCTGGGTGTTTAATGTCAGCAAACTCTTGACACATCTTGATCTCTCAGGCAATTTCTTAGAAGGTTCAATTCTAGATGATTTTGCCAATTTTGTGTCTCTTGAACGTCTCGATCTTTCCGGAAACAAATTTGTAGGTGGTATACCAAAATCCTTTCAACATATGTGCAATTTACAAGATTTAATATTGGTCGATAACAACCTGGGGGGCTCACTCAGCAACAACATACGACATTTGTGTTCTGATAAAATAATTTCTTTGTTTCTATCTGATAACCCCTTTAGTGGTGGACCATTTCCTGATTTTACAAACTTTACATCACTAGAGAGATTAATCCTTGATAACACTAGCTTGAGTAGGGATTGTCCACAATTCTTTGGGCATTTACATAATCTCTCACGATTGTCCCTCAACAATAATAACTTGAGTGGGTCGTTGCCTGAATTTAAAGGACTTTCCTCATTACGAGAGTTAGATTTGTCCAACAACCAATTGAGTGGGATATCTCCCTCGGCTCTTACACAACTCTTTAGCCTCACTGAGTTGAAACTCTTCTCAAATAATATAAGTGGTGTAATAAGTGAAGCGTTTCTTTCCAATCTACCAAATTTGACATTGTTGGATGTCTCCCACAATTTACTTCAATTTAAATTCAGTCCAAAATGGATTCCACCTTTTCAAGTAGATATATTAATTCTTTCATCATGCACTTTGGGTCCTCATTTTCCCATGTGGCTTAAAAATCAAAAGAGACTTCGCATGCTTGACATTCCCAATGATGGAATCTCTGATTTAATTCCTCGATGGTTTTGGGACCAGTCCTCAAGTATTGTATATTTGAATGTTTCCCACAATCACATTATTGGCTCTTTACCCAAAGCATTTTCAAATATTAAACTTGATGACGATCCTCTTTCAATGTGGAATGATTTTCAGTACATTCTAGATCTGAGTTTTAACAATCTGTCTGGACCAATGCCACTTCTTCCTCAAAATTATACGATTGTAATTCTTTCAGACAACAAACTGTCAGGGTCCTTATCTTCATTGTGTAAAAGATCACAACCATATCTGTCTTATCTTGATCTTTCCAATAACTTACTATCAGGAAGTCTCCCAAACTGTTGGGATCTTTTGCAAAGATTGAAAATCATAGATCTAGCACATAATAATTTCTCTAGGAGAATACCGAACTCAATTGGTTCACTAGAGAATATTTTGACAATCCATTTGAGTGACAACAACCTCACAGGTGAAATACCCTTTTTGAAAAATTGTCAAGAATTGCAATTCATTGACTTTGGTGGGAATAATCTGCCTGGAGATTTTCCTTCATGGATTGGGGAAAAACTACCCAATTTGGAAGTTTTGAGCCTGCGAGACAATAAGCTTCAGGGGAGTATTCCTGCAGGTCTATGTAGCTTAGTTAAACTTCAAGTTTTAGACCTTGCCCAAAACAACATAGCAGGAATATTACCAAATTGCCTCAATAACATTTCCATTTTGTCAGATTTGAGGCTTTTAAAGAATGTCTTTTCTTATGATCAACTATACGGATTTGGCATTAATAATGAAGTAGTATCCCCTTCTTTTGTCGATAATGCAGTATTGAGGTGGAAAGGACAAGATTATGAATATGGGAAAAATCTAGGACTAATGACAAGCATTGATCTCTCCCATAATCTCTTAACTGGAGAGATTCCTCATAGCATAACAAGTCTAGCAAGTCTGGCTTCTTTGAACCTTTCAAGAAACAATTTCACGGGGTTCATTCCTGATGATTTTGGTCACATGAAAATGTTAGAATCAGTGGACTTGTCACAAAACTCGATTTCTGGAACAATTCCAAAAAGCTTTCAGAATTTGAGTTTTCTTGCTTACATGAATATATCATTCAACAACTTGTTAGGAAGAATTCCATCGAGTACCCAGTTGCAAAGCTTTGATGCATCTGCATATGTGGGAAATTCTGGCCTTTGCGGTCCCCCTCTTGAAAAAGAATGCCAAGAATATAATGATCCTCAGGAACAGAAGCTTGGTGGAGATGGTGAGGATGAATCGATAAACTTTGGGTTTTATATAAGCGTGGTTCTTGGATTCATTGTTGGATTTTGGGGAATCTATGGAAGCTTAATTCTCAATTCTTCATAGAGACATAAATACTTCCAAATGATTGAGAACATGAATGATTGGATTTTAGCTCTCGTTGTAGTAAGAATTAAAACAAGAATGCAAAGCTAGTATGGGCTTGATCAGAATTAATAGTGTAACTAGTTCCCTAGTCGTATGTACGATTGATGGTTTTATGTTGTTCTTGTTGATTCTAAATACCCCTCACCTCCCGTAACAAGGAGGTCGAGGGTTCGATTCCAGTGAGAGTATGTGTGTATATTCAACTATCAAAAATATAAACTTTTGATATCTATTTTGTAACTCGCTCTTTGAGTTCATCTAAAAAATGTATTTTATCCACTATGTAACATATAGTGGATTACATTCTGCCTTACACACATCCCCCTGGGTAGCTCATCTAGACGAGTGGAGATTGCTTAGGTAGGTGCATGAATTATATGTGTAGCTTCACAATCTGTGACACATTGATTATTCAAAACAACAATCATAAAAATTACCTTTGAAACCGTTGTAGAAGATTGCATGTTCTTCTTGTCATTGTGCTTAGTATTAGTTGATCTTTATGCTTTTGAGTAGGGATGTGCATGTGCGGTTGGTGTGGTTTCCACATGAAACCAAACATTAAACCAACTAGGTGTGGTATCTAAGACATGAAACTAATTAAAACCAAACCACACATCGTTGCTGTAGTTCGGTTTTATTTAGTGTGGTTCAATTTCAAATGTTTGGTTCGCTTTTTAAACCAATCTAACAAAACTTTTGAAACCCCAAAACCTATAATTAAATTCTTAACAATTCAACAACTCCAAAACACAACCTTAACGATTAACAATTCATGTACACGGATAATTAGAACATATTTAGTGTTTAATTAAGATAAACATACCAGCTTATTTGTATAGTAATAAAAACATCTACTAGTTCATCTACAAATAGCTAATAACCTCCCATCGTGCATCTATTCGTCATTTACACATTTTTCGAAAAGCTTTTGTGTATCCTTGAATTCATCTATAAATCATATAAAATATAATTAGAATAATATTTTTTCCCATTCAAAAATGAAAAAAAATAAAAAATGAAAGAGTTACCTTTTTTGATATTTTCATATTTTTTTAAGATCTTTCGGTTCTTCTCGAAGTTCAACAAAAACGTCCAAATTCCGTAACCAATCTTGAGTGAAAATTAAAGTTTCGACCATTCTAGATAGTAGTCTACTCCTATATGCATCAAGAGTTCTACCTTCAGTGCTAAATGTCGTTTCGGAAGCAACGGTAGAAATTGGCATACCTAACACATGTGTTAGGAATCATTTTATTATATTTGATCATATCTATAAATAGACAATATCATTCATATGCTGCACTTAAACTGATAGTGTTAGTGCCCTAGAGAAAATGTAGTTGTACTTCTAGGAAAGACTATTTTGTTACTTAATGATCATGTTCTACTCATTATTCTACATTAATTTATTATGTCTTAATTTACTACAATATAAATATAAGAGTAATAAATGTCCTTGGAATATAGAACATGTATTCTATATCTTTAAGTATGTGACTTAAAAATGAGATTATATGAATAGAGTTTATATTCCTAAATATGCCTAATCGAGCATTATTAATATAGGACAATTATAATGCATAAAGATTAGTATGTTTGTTGACGGATGACCACATCTCATTGGTCATAGGTATAGTGATACTAAAGTCAAGAACATAGGTGCATGTAATTTTATACTTGGCACTGGATTAACCCACGGTGAGATTCTACATGTTGATAATGTCATTAGAAAGACTCACAGTGATAATGATGTAATGATCCTTAGACTTGAGATCATTATATTTCTATACGAGGATTAATATACTTTGACTACATAAAAAGTTACCTTTGACCGGGTGATGATAAAAGTGTACATCGGGTATATTATGAGTCGTATGAGAAATATGAATGATAGATAAAGGATTTAACCCTTTTATTATTAGGAGAGATATTATTGGCCTCTTGATTGAGTGAGACTATGAAAATGGATGGTCATGCTCAAATATTGATTTGTTTTAATAGTCTACTCATTATCCTCCATTACACTTTAATGATATATGGTGTTGAAAAAGAAGAGAAAAGTCGAAGAAGCTTGTGTATTGAATTGATGAAGATTGGGTATTGATAGAGAGACCAGCAAGTCACGTAAATTAGGTTTAGAAGAATAGAGTTCTGTGTTAGGATGTTAGGAGTTATACTTTTATTTTGAAGTTGACTATAGTTCTTAACGGACTTGTTTTTTTTTTTATATTTGAAATTATTTAAAAATTAAATAAATAGGATAACCAAACCAAAAACCAAAACTTTCAAAATTTTCAATGTTTCGGCTTTAATATAATAGTATAGATTTGGATTCCTTGCGAAAAAATAGATGGAATAGGCTTTTGAATCATGTCAATCGGATTTAAAATGAATGAGTTATGGTCGTTTTCATCCGTGACCCCCGATGATTTCGAAAACTGCTATACTTTCGGTAAATCTGTGCTCTTTCAAAAATCATAGTTAATTCACCGATTGTCGGAACTCAGTGATTCCACCTCGGTTAGAAAGGTCTCAGATTTTTCTAAACATTTCATTCTCTGAGTTTTGTGCAAATCAGTCATCTACTAATTTTTATTTTCAAATCTTTGTCAAATGCCCCTGAATTTTCTTAAACAGCCCCGTTTCTTGAAAAATTCATAGTAAATTGAGTTTTTATTCAAAAATTCTGAGTAATATCATTTTGGAAAGCTCTTTTCAAACTTTACGTTTTTCGTTTACATTCCGTTGTCAAATTTTGTGATCTTAGTATGTTAAACTTCAAAACACTTGTGTGCACGGGACTGACCAGTCCACGTTTTAATGGTTTTTGAATTCGTTACTTATCCATTTTTGATATATATATATATATATATATATATATATATATATATATATATATGAGATTTTCCTGAGATACATACAAAATAATTTTAAATTTTACTGGGCCTGCAGGGCTAATTAAAAAATTCTAAATTTACTAAAACGCCCACCCCATTTTTACATATAAAAGATGGGTATCTTAGGCAACTTACCTGAGATCAGGCTCCTTAATCTCTATCTCTCTCTCTATATATATGTGTGTGTGTTTACAATTATATTTATCTCATTTAAATATATTATTTGATGAATAAAGAACATAATAATTTCTTAATAATATAAATATTATATATATATATATATATATATATATTATTTCGGATTCGGATATGTGCCTATATTAGTATTCGAAATTGTCGAATCCGTATACGAATACTATCTAATTTATTTCAAATACGAATATAGATAATTCGAACGGATATCGAAAGCTTTTTTAACTTCAGATTCGGAAGCACCGTATGAATGTGGAGAGTTCTATATGGATCAAAAGAAACAGCACTATAAACACAGCTAACCCTGAACTTTTCATTGTTATTATGATTTGTATTCTTTCTTCTTGATTCATTTTGAAACCTTTTTTATGATACTGATGAACATGATCCACCTGCACCAAGAATCCCACCAACAGCGGCCATTCTTTTTGTATGAATAGGTAAATTAATTTTAAACAAATGAAAGTTGACAATTCAAGGAGATTTTTTTAGAAGATAAAAGGGAACACTCGAATGATATTAGATAGATTGAAGGAGGGTGTGTGTATATATATAGAGATTTCTAGGAGGAGACTCTGCCATTTCACAATAATCACCTCCACTGTCCCTGCGGGTGAACAAAACCCGTCCAACCCGCCCCAACCCGCTCCTTATTTCGCCCAACCAACCCGGATCGTCCAAACCCGTGGGTTGAACGGGTTGATTTTTAAAAAACCCGTACTAATTGGGTTGGGTTATGGTTTAACAAATTTTAACCCTAACCCAACCCGTCCTAACCCGTTTACATACAATGCATATTGATTAAATATTTTCTGCAGTTTTTTACATTCATTTTTTGCATTTTCTACATTCTGCAACACTTTCTACATTCTGCAACACATTTTCTACATTCTGCAATACTTTCTACATTCTGTAACATTCTGCAACACATTTCTGCATTTTTTGGACAGAATTTTCTGTATTTTCTGCAAAGTTCTTTCGATTTGCAACCCGACCAACCCGCCCTAACCCAACCCGGACCGTTCAAAACCCGACCAACCCGCCCCGTCCAAAACCGTGGGTTGAACGAGTTAATTTTTAAAAAAACCCATACTAATTAAATTGGGTTGTTTTTTCTCTCAACTCGCCCCGTGTTCACCCCTCCCATCCCTTACCTTGATAAAGAACCATATAGGAATCTATATTATAAACACAAGTCACAAATGGCTGTTTAAATTAAATGAGAGTTGCTGAATTACATTTTAGTCCCAGTTCAAGAATGATAAAGACATTCTTGTTTTTACATCCAACGTTTCTCGTTTTTGATGATTATTATAAAGAGTTCTGTTTCTGAATTATTTGGGGAGTGGACTAATATATAAGCATAACTAGAAAGCTGCAAAATGAAGCTCTTCTGTTTTCGCTTTGCAACCTCATTTTCCCGTTCTAGTCCAATCTATTTCGCATCTAAATTTGCCTGTCTTTTGTTTCACTACCAAAGACAACAAACAAGTGCTAACATCCAAATATTAACATCCGATAAAAAAAAAAATTTGTCCAAAATACCATGGTCAGGACAAGTGCTTAAGAAAATACCAGAAATATACAAAATAGAAAAATAATAATAATCACCACAGATGTAAAAAGTAGGGCGGATGTATTTTTATCAAAAAGAGATTACAAATAATCGCTTTTCTGTCATAAGATAAGCGATATGTAATTCTCACAAACTAAAAATGAACGAATAATTTTGCACGTGTCTATACGCAATCCCTAATGTTGTGTTTGGTTGGGATGAATGAAATGAGAGTTTAATATTCATTCATTTTATACTTCAAAATTCAAATCTCATTTTATTCCATTCCATTAACTCCAACCAAACACAACATAAATGAATGTGCATCAGTGCATGCCCCAGATATGTTAATTTTTCAGAAGTTTATGTGAGAAGCAGCAACTTAAAAATATTTTTAGTCAAATATAATCAAATACCATTAATTTTGTAATCCGTGTAGTAAATCTTGAACATTGTAATAAACAAAGAGGGCAAATATACATGAACATATATATAAAAGAACCTGGATGCAAGTTCACGAGGGGTGTAACTAAGCTTTATACAATCTTAAATACACAACTGTTTCACTGGATGGTTTAGATCTATCAGGCCCTTTATCGTGTCACTATTAAAAAATTATAAACAAATTACCGTGGAAAATAAAGGGCCTGAGAAAAACAAAGGGTAGAAAAAACTATACAACAAAACAATAACTTATCGCCAGGTTCAAGAGATAAACATACTGGCACAACATACTCAACCATGTTTGTTGTTCTTAATCGCCTCTCCAACCTTTCATCTACTTCTTGATTGTCAACTAAATGGACTCAACTAAAGCTCCTTCCCTCTACTTATATGCCATTCAAGAAACTGATAATTAAAAAACCCCAGTATCTGCTTTATTGTATGCCAACTTGACTTGGTCCATTCAATAGTACGCCTTGCCTTGCCTTGTCCTAGACACAAAAGGCTACACCAGTAGCTCCTCTTCCTTTTGCATTTCCTTGAGCCTCCTTTTCGCGAAAATTGTAACTACTACCGTGGTTGTTACAGATGAAGCAAAACCAAGAACATTGAGGATGATCTGGCTTTCACTAAGGACTTGGCTATCATTTGAAGCATCAGCCAACGTTTTTATCACTATACCACTAAAAAAATTAAGATAAATTGTTAATACAATATTTAAGACACCTGCTACAAAACACAATTGAAGCATTGAATTTTTTAACACAATAATACACGGAGTGCTGAAAATATCACATGCATATACACATAATTCTATACATTCTTATCCATATGCTCAGGTTACACATTTTGTGTAGTATTATCTGAACTCCTGAGAACAATACATGAAAGCTCTGGAGTGAGATCTATAATCTCAGGGTACTACCAAAAAAAAAAAAGGATTTTGCTAGAAGCCTCAAACCAACCAGGCAAACTCAGTTTTTCTAATTGTTGATATATAGGAATATTAAGATAATAGAGTACACAGAGGAAAAAGTATGCTTTTGCAGTGAACTGAACTAACATCCTTCAACTCAAGAGGGAACCTACTGTCAAGCCTTGAACTACAATTATCTAACAATTTGCAAACTTGTAATATATGTAAGCAAATTATTTTTCAAAAGTCAGAATATGCCATGGTCCACACAGGGTCCAACATGGCTCCACCTTCGTCAATAAGCAGTATATCCTAAAAGCTATAAAATCTAGTTTACCCCGACTATATACCTCGAGTACCCTAGTCAGATATTCGACAGTTGTCAACGGTCCGAATACTTGACACTTAATTTCGGGCCAAAAGCATGCAAATTGTAGAAAATATAGCCGAGTTCGACGCTCGGACACATATCCATATTAATACTTCCGACGCTCGGACACATATCCATATTAATACTTCCATCCAAGTCCAGGGAACGGGTAACGGGACAAAGATTTATTCTTTTTTTATACTGGAGATTGCTTTGATTATTAAATACAACAAATCCAGCAAATTTGCAAAATATTTTGCGACTTTAGCATTGAAGTGATGTGTTCTATTTCAACTTCGCCACCAAAGAGGATTTTAACAAACACCAACCTAAGCTCCTAAAGAAAACAAGTAAGCATACTAATTCTCTACAGCAATAGCAAAGAAAAACCTGCAGCCTCCAATAAGTATGTTCTTGCAATCTGAATTGGAATAACTTACTTATATCCTACTTCTCGTAGCTGGAAAGATTTAGAAATCTGCCTCAAGTTGATTTTACTAATATACATATAAATGATTTTGAAAGCCATATACTTACATACATGTTAAGTTTGTATACTATACAGGTAATATGAATTTGGTGTTTAAAATCAAGAACATATTAAGAACCATGTGTCAGTAAGGTGATATGTCCGGGATTAAGTATGCCACAGAGGAAGTGAAGTGTCTTCTTAGTTAAGGTTGACAGATTTCATCAAGTCAATATTCTCAGGTGCAAGATGTTCTAGTTTTATAACAGATACAAGTGTCGACTTACACTAACTAACATATAAATTACAATATACAACAGTAATGAGAGACATACAAAGAGATAGAAGTAGAGATCTTACGTATATATCGCAACAAAGATTTCTGGTACCATTCCAACCAACGTCCCCAACAAGTACGGAACATACTTGACATTTGTTGCCACAGCACAGTAATTAAAGATCATATATGGAAATGGAGAAATCCTGATTAATGTGACAGCTTTAAATTGATGAAACGAATTTCCTTCCCCAGCCAACCTAATGACTGAAGCTTTCTTTGGGTCTCTTTCTAACCAGTCCTACGTAAAAGAAGAAACAGGTTAGCAACTGTATTAGCACGCGCGCGGCCGCACACACGTACTTCATGTTTCCTCCACAAAATTCAAGTAGATTACAATGTGGAAGGTACATACTTCCATTCGGCGGTGGAAAAGAGTGCCAATGAAATAGGGTAGTGACACACCAATAGGCACTGCACTAATTATAATCAGAAACCCTAAACTGTAACCAAAAGTCATCCCTGCCACCCACATGGAAGGAGTAGATGGTACAAGTATCACAGGAAATACAGCTACAGATGCAAATATTATAGCTGCCAGCACTGGTTTGCTAAATGTTTTCCTCACCCAGTTCAGTAAAGGGATAATCTCCTACAAAGGAACAATCCGTTAATTAGCTAATGACCAATAAAAACAAAGAGAGCATAATTATGCAAAAGACTTGAGCAAATATTCCAAACATCTCAACTAATTCATAGTCACATGCATAATCATACAACAGATAAGATAGGCAGAGGCAAACATAAATGGATCAACTGTAAGCATTAGTTGAACTCTGACAATTCTTCGGCCTCCACTTAGCTGCCAAGCTAAAAAAAACACTACTTCCCCAAAAACAAGAGTTCTTTTATTAGGATAAGTGCCACTACACCTATCTTTATGTAAGAATTTCATTGCTATTTTATTAGACCGTGCTATAACACCAAATTCAGAACAAACCACTTTACTCAACTAACAAAAAAAGTTATTCCAAACCTTCACCATCTCATTAGGTTTAAAGATATGCCAAGTTCAGTTTGCAATGTACAATGGCATTTGTGACTTGAGAATAAGCTCGCATTCAAGAAGATAACTAAAAGATGATGACAGAAAGCACACAACAGAAATAAAGCAGAGGCAGGCATCTCATCAAACAACCTGAATGGACATGCATTCACACATAGACACACAAACACATAATAAGTGTAGTGTGTACATACCTTGTCCATAACAAAAGGGCCAACCCACTTGAAGAAAACAGCAGCAAGTACCCCTACAAATATCAACAAGAAGATTAGCCTAGCCCACCACCACACTAACCAGCACCTGCTACTTCTCACTACTAAATCAGAATCCCCAAGCCCATTATTAAAATCATCAACATTTTGAACCTCAGCTTCCCTCAGATTCACATATTCACCATTTGGGTCATCAATTCTCAAACTCAATTGAGCCACCCCTGCATCACTCGCACCCTTCACCATCTTACCCGACCCGACCCGAATGTTTAATGCTCAAAACCCAATAAAAAAATCAGCTCAAAATTGAATCTTTAAGACAACCCTTTATTTATTTTCACCTTGTGTGTCTCCAAACCAAATGATCCTTAATTGAACGCCGGGAAAGAAAGAAAGGAAAGGAAAGGAGGATCAAGAAAAATCAAGAAAATGAGTGAAAATGAAAGTAAAATATATACACACGACTGAATTTGTATATACACATATTTGTTATGTGTATATATGTATGCGTGTGTATATATAATTAACACTATCACGGGGAAGAAGAGAGGGTAACCTCAAAAATGAAAAGGCTGACTCAAAATATAAATATTCTGCTTTACTGCAATAATAAGGGATTGAAAGTCTCTAAACATGTCGTATTTTGCTGTTTCGTCGGTCTGTTTAACACGTGTCGTGAAGTGCAGCGCTGCTTGAAGGAGAAATAATATATGTGGGACACGTCAATCCATTTATGGCCCAGGGAAGTCGGTAACGCACTTAATAAAGTGCGCCATAGTCGACTACCAATAGTTACTGTACAAGAATTTGTTTCAGCTCGTACGTAAGAGTAAACTAGCTTTATAACAAGGTGCAAGGTACGAATATGCGCTAGATGATGTAATTTGTTAAATTTAGTTATTTGTGGAATTTTTTTTAAAGAATATGGTTTGCATCAATCTGCATTTTAAATCATATTTGATTATGTTTGTATTGATATAATAATCATTATAACATTCTAAAGTGTCAAAACAGAGGCTATCTAATAAAAAATATTCAATAAGAAAGAAAAACATTTGTAACTTAACGACTAAACATTTATACATTACGCACTTGTATATGCTCTTGTCGTGCATATATATGAAATCTTAAAGCGTGCGAGTACTCTTTCTCTTTTCTAATTTTGCTAAAAATGCTTCCAGTGAAGCAAGAACTCTAATTACAACTACAATTCTGAGGAGTCCCTTCACAACATCCCAATTATCTTTCTAGCAAATTTGTATTGCATAAAGATTTTCTTATTACCAGACTTGCAAAAGAAAATTGTTGATGGAGGGGAGAAAAGAAAGCTGAATGAGCAAGGACAACCATTGCAAATATAGATTGGCTTGTCCTGATTCTGCAAATTGTTCTCCTATACATTGTTGTTTAACTATTAACTTGAATTATAAGCGGATATTATGTATCACACTTGAATATTTGACAACTGTAACTTTATTATAGTTTTTGTAATCGCCTCGATATTTGTCGTGCATTGGTTATATAAATTTCAATTCTGATATATGTATATGTGTTTTCAATTATAAGTTTTATTGTGCTCATTTTGCTTTTGATGATCTTCCTAATGTGCTATAGGCTTAGTTTAGTGCTTCAATAATTTGAATTGATATCGTGCATAATTTTAATCAATTCTATAATTTGTTCGTTTATAATTTTAAGTTTCCTTTATATAGTGATGTCGCTGCATTATAAATGTGTTTAATTGCATTTATATTTTTTGTGTTTTATAATTGTATTTTATAATGTGTAAGGAAAATAAGATGGATAAGTATATCGTCGTAATTTTGATCGATTTGTGACAACCTGGATCAAATTTTTAGTATTTTTTGAAAATTAGATCAAGCCTAATTCTATCGATGAGATACATTATTATTGAGAAATCAATTTAAAAAAATAACAAATTTAGTATATATTATTATTCACTTAGTTTTAAAGGTCTCAAACATACTAATTCTATCGGCGTTCCAAGTCACAAATTTAGTATACATTATTATTCACTTAGTTTTAAAGGTCTCAAACATACTAATTCTATCGGCGTTCCAAGTCCTGTGTTCGATTCTCGCTCATACCGAGATTTATTGAGAATTAATACTCATTATAAGGTATATAAGCTTACATATTCGGGGAAAAAAAAACTTAGTTTTAAGGTCTCAAACATAATAATTCTATCGATGAGATGCTACAAACATTCTATTTTATTCAAAAAACTTATTTGTGAAACCCATAAACAAACTTATTAAACTCGGTAATGACAATGTAACTCTAGCGGGGTAGGTTCTAATACCACATGCAATAATTTTATAGTAAAAAGTAGTAAATAAAACACTTCAAATTTTGTTTGGTATTACTTGTGATCCTATAATTGAAATTTTCAATTTTTAAATCAAATTTATACATAAAATTTTTGAAGTAAATTCACCCCTTTTAGTTTTTGTTTGTTTTGATGGTGGTATATTTGAAATATTATATATGATTTAGTTTTTTATTATTTTTTAAAATTTTCAATTAGCTAAGGTGGCCTACATTATATTACTTAACATCTTTTTTTATTCTAGTCTTTTGTTGACATAATTGTATATTTAATTTTAATTATCATGTATGTTATTTAAATAATCGAACTATGTATGTTCTAGTTTTCAAAGAAAAAGACGTAACATTTTTTCGCTCAAATCATACACAAGCATTCACATATTAAGTATATGATTCACAATACATATGAATTAGTTACCTAGTGATATGGTAATGTGCAAATTTCGTGATAGACCGAAGTTCGATCCTCTACAGGGGTAAATTATTTGATTGTGGGGTTAGAGGTAATAAAATAAAGTTGCTGATATATGTATACAATCTTAATTGATGGTTGTATATTCTATTAAAATTTAGATTAAAATGTCTTTAATATAGAATAGTTAATATCTCTCTCAGTTGCAATTTTTTTGTCTGCATTCATTTCTAAAATCAAAATGGAAGTGTCATGACTAAAAAAAAATAATATATACTCCCTCTGTCCCGCTAATATTGGCCACAATTCCGTATTTGGTTGTCCCAAAACTATTGTCCATTTCCATAACAAATCAAATTATGTGCCATATTTGTTAAGTTTTTATAAATATGTTAATAATTATGGTTAAATATGGTAATTTTAACTTGATCGCTAAATACATGAATTTTGGATGGTGGCCAATATTAGCGGGACGGAGGGAGTACTATAAAATAAAAATGTCAAAATTTTATTAATCTTAAATCACCAATATATTTTAAATTAATTTTCTTGTGACAAGTTTACACATAAGATAAAAATATACATTTAGAAACTAGAATACCATGATTAATAAGTTTAATCAACAAACGTGATATAATAACCTCCATAATTTTTAGTCATGAACCTTTTTTCAAAAAAAATTAACCATAATACAACACCAAAAAGTAAATTTTAACTACTTCAAAAACAAAAACATATTAAAAAAATGCATTAATTTCAATAAAATTAGAGATTAAATTACTATACTCTTCTACGCAAATTATCCACATTTTTTTATTGTAACGTAATTTCAGAATTCAAATATATTATATTATTTGCATTTGTAGTGTTACTGTCCATTCATTTAGAGCTTGGTTTATTGTGGAATTTTAGAAAAGTAAAACAGCTGGACAAATAATTGATAAAGGATTAGATTAGGTTAAAAATAAGTAAATGATATTTTGGATAAAATATGTTAATAGGGTGTGCATATTTTAGTAATTTAAAATAATTTTATTTAATTAACTTAATTTTTGAACAATTAATCCATTAATTCATAGTTATATGTTCAACTTAATTCTATTTGTTACTCCATGTTAGGTTGGACCGAATTGAGTTGGATTGATCGGATTAAAAAATTTATACTATATATTATACTTCGCATATATTCTTAGTTGTATAAGATTATATAATCTCAGTATGGCTGATTTTTTTACCTTTATAGAAAGCTACACGATAAGTTTTGATATTTTTTTTATTTCCCGGGTTTATCCTGACATTAACCTTAGGATGACTTAATGATCACAACATTAGATATTAGTTTTATTTCTATCGAATGCTATCTTGGAAAAGTAATGTAAAGGGAAGCATCAATCCTAAGCTGAGATATTAGAAAAATAATAAAAATGTTTCTAAATATGTATTTAGGTGAGTTAGGTGAGGATACAATACCTCTTTTGTCCCTCATTTGACTTTCTTGACCAAATTCATAAAATTTTTGATTTTAAATAATAATTTAATTATTTATGTCTTCATAAATTTAAAATTGAATATTGTAATATGAAAAGTACTTTGTGATAGTAATTTTAAAAAAAAATTATAATTATCATATAATATAAGTAATTCTTGTTATAAAATTGGTCAAATTGACCAAAATTTGGTCAAAATGACAAAATAAGTGGGATGAATGTAGTATATTTAATGATAAACTAGTTTTTTTTTGCCCGGGCGCTGCGAGCGGGCTTTGATTATTTTTTGGCGTTGATTATTTCTGAAATATATAATTTGCTAAAGTTACAATTGATATGGGCTAAAAGTAAGCCTTAAAGACACCTTTAATATGGTATTAATTATACCCGGAATAGTCCAAACGTGGGGCCCACCAGTTGGGCCCAAACCCTATTTATAATATTAATTTCGTAATTAATATTAAGGGTAATAAACAGCTCAGCAAATAAGAGTTGGATAAGGATAATATCTCCTTCAGACTTATCCTATAAAGCATCCAATTCTATATGGAAACTGATTCCTATAAGGAATAGATCTAGAACTTTCCTCAAGGAGGTGACTTATCTATTAAGTCTCCAACTCCTACCTTAATTCTAAGGCTTCTCAGCCTATATAAAGGGTCAGACCCCTCACCTCAGAACTACGTTTTTTGGCTTGATCTTTGATATTCATCAAAGTACGTAGGCATCTTGTGAAGGCAGAATCAGCCACGAGCACAAGAGCAGCCATTAAAGCATGAAGCTCACACACCCTTACATTAAATACATAAACCCTAGCCGCAATACTAGTAGCCTAGTTTTTATTCCACAACATTTGGCGCCGTCTGTGGGACGACAACATCAACCATGGTTCAAACACGAAGGACAACGTCAACCGAGGCCGTGCCCCTTAACTCTGCTCAACCAGCCACTTCAGATTCGCTCATCGTCACTGAGGAAGGACAAATACTCCCATCAACAGGGACGGTCGTTCAACCTCTGCCCACTCAACCCCCAGGGACGACTCCCCATGTAGAGGGGACTCACTCAGTGATCGTCCATCAAGGCCAAGAAACCAACCCTCTCCAGATGGTGGTTTCTCCTCTTGGTAACGTTGATCGCACGGGGGTACAGATCCACACTACGGATCTCCCTTTGAACACCAACCCTATGTATGGACTGCCTAACTATCCCCCTCGACGAAGGGAACCTGGACCGAGCGGACACACCTTACAGATCCGGGATCGAGAATATGATGACTACTCGGGTCCCTATACTGATGATTCATCATCATCTGAGGATGATGATCGAGATGAAGCCCCGAGGAGGCGACGTGCTAGCAAGGAACCCCTAAGAAGAACACGGAGAATCCATGATGGGCCTCCACAAACGATTGAGGAGAGGATTAAGGCTCATGAGGCTGAGATCCAAAGGTTGAAGGATGATATAGCAAGGGAACAGGCAAGACAGAGTCTGATTCGACCCCCTCCAATCTCAGAAAGGATTCCTGTTATAGATTTGGAGAGGTCTTCAAGAAGACAGAAGAGGGCTGATGTCCCAACAAGAGAAGCTATGAGGGTGGAAACCCCCAGGAGTAACCCCAAAGATCTGATGCCACTTGGGGACCCTGACGATCCCACACCTCCGTTTACTGAGGAGGTGATGAATGCCCACATCTCAAGGAAGTTTAAGATGCCAACTATTAAGGCCTATGATGGAACGGGCGATCCCGCAAATCATGTCAGAACTTTCTCGAACGCACTGCTGCTGCAGCCTGCTAGTGATGCCTTAAAGTGTAGGGCGTTCCCTCAAACTCTGTCAGGCATGGCTCAAAGATGGTATAGCCGTCTACCTGCAAATTCGATTGTCTCTTTTAAGGAGTTAAGCGCTGCTTTCATCAGCCAATTCATCAGTGGGAGAATTCATGAGAAAAGTTCTGCATCCCTTATGTATGTGGTGCAAGGGAAGAATGAGAACTTAAGGGATTATCTCAAGCGATTCACCAAGGAGACGCTGAATATCACCGATCTGGAAAATAAGGTGGCCATGCTAGCCCTGGAACACGGAACCACTGACCTCTTCTTCAAAAGGTCTTTGGCAAAACATCCTCCTGAGAACATGGCCGAACTCCAAAGAAGAGCCGATAAATATATCAAGGCTGAGGACAGCATTAAGAAGGAAACCACAGTAGGTAATGGCAAGGGCTCTAATGATTCGAAGAAAAGAAAATCAGAACAAGAGTACGACGCTAGGGACAAGTATCCCCGGACTGGCAAGGACTCTGATTCATCACCTAAGAAGGGTTTTGGGTCAAGGTTTTCTGATTACGCAAGGTTGAACGCTCCTAGGAGCCAAATTTTGTTGGACATTGAGAAGGATAAGGACTTTCGCTGGCCTAAACCGCTCAGGGGTGATCCCGAAAAGAGAAACAAAGATCTGTATTGTAGATTCCATAAGGATGTGGGGCATGACACAGATGACTGCAGACAGTTGAAGGATGAAATTGAGTTTTTAATCCGGAAGGGAAAGTTAAACAAGTTCACTAAAGGTGAAGACCGTGGAACCCAGAAAAGGGATTATGAAAGAAGAGACAATGATAGGAGGGATAACGATCGCAATCATAACCCGCAGCCTCGAGGGCCAGTAATTAATATGATTTGGGGAGGACCAACAGCGGCCGGCACTACCCGAAACTCTCGAAAGGCTTATGCTAGGGAAGTGATGCACATCACAGGAGAAGCCCCGAAGCGTGCTAAGACTGAGGCAGTGATTGGTTTTGATGATTCAGATCTTGAAGGGGGTGAAATTCCCCCATGATGACCCGTTGGTCATAACTCCAGTAATTGGAAACTCGGAAGTGAAGCGAGTCCTGATAGACAATGGAGCTTCCGTCGATATCTTGTTTCATGATGCTTTTATGAGGATGGGGTATACTGACTCTCAACTAACCCCGACTAACATGCCGATCTACGGATTTAATGGAGTTGAGTCCAAGGTCGAAGGGACCATTCATCTGCCTATGACAATAGGGCAAGAACCTAAGGAGGCCACCCAGATGCTAAACTTTCTAGTAATTAAGGCTGCCTCAACATACAATGCAATCTTAGGGAGGACCGGACTTCATGCATTCAAGGCTGTTGCCTCTACTTATCACATGAAGGTCAAATTTCCAACCAGGAATGGTGTTGGGGAACAAAAAAGAGATCAGAAAATGGCCAGGAGTTGCTATGTGGCTGCTTTGAGAGCTGACGGAACCGGGGGGCAGGTACTCCCGATTGAAGACATGGATGTTCGTGATGATGATGAACACCGGGGAAAGCCAGTGGAGGACTTAATACCTATCCCTCTGGAGCTAGGCGACCCTGAGAAGGTGACTTATATTGGAGCCTCTTTGAAAGAACCCCTGAAGGGCAAATTAATAGAGTTCTTACAAAGGAATAGTGACGTTTTTGCTTGGACAGCAGCTGACATGCCAGGGATTGATCCTCAACTTATAACTCATAGATTGAATGTTGACCCTAATCGGAAGATAGTACAGCAGAAGAAGAGAAATTTTGCTCCGGAAAGGCAAGAGGCCATTAAGCAAGAAGTGGATAAGCTCTTGGAGGCTGGTTTTATTGAGGAAATCCAATTTCCCGAATGGTTAGCAAACCCAGTGATGGTCAAGAAAGCGAATGGGAAGTGGAGGATGTGTATAGACTTCACTGACCTGAATGATGCATGCCCAAAGGATTGTTTCCCTCTGCCAAGGATAGATATGTTGATAGATGCCACAGCTGGACATGAGATGCTGAGCTTCATGGATGGATTCAGCGGCTATAATCAGATTAAGATGCACAAGGATGACATCCCTAAGGTATCTTTCATAACCGACTTTGGTGTTTTCTGCTATCTTGTTATGGCGTTTGGCTTAAAGAATGCGGGAGCTACTTACCAACGATTGGTGAATAAGATATTTGCCCATCTGATTGGAAAAACCATGGAGGTTTATGTCGATGATATGCTGGTTAAAAGTTTGGTCAAAGCAGACCATATCAAGCACCTCAGAGAAGCATTTGAAGTGCTGAGGCACCACAAGATGATGTTGAATCCAGCCAAATGTGCCTTTGGTGTTGGATCAGGCAAATTTTTGGGTCTAATGGTTTCTAAAAGAGGCATAGAGGCCAACCCCGATAAGATCAAGGCGATCTTAGACATGGAACCCCCACGCTCTATAAGAGACGTGTAGAAGTTGACAGGCCGGGTAGCGGCTTTAGGAAGATTCATCTCCAAGTCTGGTGACAAGTGCTTGTCTTTCTTTCAAGCATTGAAGACAGTGAAAAATTTTGAGTGGACTCCTGAGAGCCAAGAGGCCTTCGATCAATTGAAGAAATACATGGTTGAAGCCCCGTTATTGACCAAACCAAGTCCTGGAGAGACTCTTTATCTATACCTGGCGGTATCTGAGCAAGCCCTGAGTGCTGTCCTTATTCGGGAAGAGGAGAAAGTCCAGAAACCTATCTACTATGTAAGCAAAGTGTTGCATGGGGCTGAGTTGAATTACTCACCCATAGAAAAGTTTGCTTTGGCTTTAGTAACTGCCTCAAGGAAATTGCGACCTTACTTTCAGGCACACAAGATTCAAGTTCTGACGAACCAACAGTTGAGGAACATATTGCATAGCCCTAAGGCCAGTGGAAGGCTAATTAAATGGGCGATTGAGTTAGGAGAATTCGATATCACATACAAGCCTCGGACAGCCATCAAGGCTCAGGCATTGGCTGACTTCGTGGTTGAATGTACTATTAACAACCAAGAAGTCGGGGGGCAAGAGATAATGACTACCCCTGGGCAAGAGAAAAAAGAAGAGGAACTTACACCTGATCTAAAGGAATATTGGGTGCTCTATTTTGATGGAGCATCAAAAACAAATTCTAGTGGTGCAGGTTTGGTTTTGCAAAGCCCTGATGGGTTCACAGTTGAGTATGCTTTAAAGCTGGATTTTCCTACTACTAACAATGAGGCAGAGTATGAGGCATTAATAGCTGGTTTGGGTTTAGCTAGAATTACGAGGGTCAAAAACCTTCAAGTTTGTGGAGATTCACGACTTGTGATATCCCAAGTAAACGGTGAATTCGAAGCTAAGGATGAGACTATGGCGAAATACCTGAGAGTGGTGAAGGCTGTTATGTCTTAGTTTGAGGAGTGTCATGTTGAGCACATCCCGAGAGAAGAAAACGTTAAGGCCGATGCCCTGTCTAAGTTTGCTTCTTCTGAAATAGAAAATTATGCTGGGAGTGTCTACTTTCAGGTCCTGAAGGCCCCAACCATTAATGCAAAGTTAATGGCACCGATTGATATAGGAGGCACTTGGATAGATCCTATCAAGGCACACCTGGAGACCGGTTGGCTCCCAGACAATGCCATGGAGGCACGAAAACTCTCAGTAAGAGCGTTGAGATATACTTTGATTGAGGGTATTCTGTATAAAAGGTCATTTGTCATCCCGTACT
The DNA here is from genome assembly GCA_036435485.1 of Saposhnikovia divaricata. NCBI lineage: Eukaryota > Viridiplantae > Streptophyta > Magnoliopsida > Apiales > Apiaceae > Saposhnikovia > Saposhnikovia divaricata. The sequence goes on along the minus strand of CM071599.1, from coordinate 59,639,191 downwards.
TGAAGTGTCTAAGGCCTTTAGAGGCAAGGGAAGCATTAGAGGAAGTTCATGAAGGGATCTGTGGGCAACATTTGGGGGGCAGAGCCCTAGCTCACAAGATAATTCGTTTAGGGTTTTATTGGCCGGAGATGTTGGCTGATGCACAAAACTATGTCAAGAGATGTGAGAGATGCCAGAAGCATGCCCCAATTGTGAGGCAACCGCCTGAGATGTTGACCTCTATCAACTTTCCCATTCCATTTGCAATGTGGGGGATGGACATACTTGGACCCTTTCCCATGGCTTCAGCACAGAGGAAATTCCTGATAGTGGCCATTGATTACTTCACTAAGTGGATTGAGGCTAAACCCCTGGCCAAGATAACCACCAAGCAAGTTTCCCAGTTCTTCTGGGAGAACATCATTTGCAGATACGGAATCCCACGAATCCTTGTGACAGACAATGGGACACAGTTCAATAATGAGGAGTTTAAGAAGTATTGTGAAGAGAATGCGATTGAGCTCCGCTTTACCTCAGTGGCACATCCACAAGCCAATGGGTAAGCTGAGGTAGCTAATCGAATTATCCTTGATGGACTGAAGAAGAGGGTCGAGCGCTCTAGGAACACTTGGGTAGATGAACTGCTGCCCATACTCTGGGCGTATCGTACCACTTATAAGGTAACTGGAGCAACCCCATTTTTGCTGGCTTATGGAGCCGAGGCTGTTGTGCCCTTGGAGATCATGCAGGCATCACCTCGAATCGAGGCATATGAGCCAGAAACTAATGAAGAAGGGATGAGACTGGCCCTGGATTTAATTGACGAGGTTAGAGATGAAGCTAATGCTAGGAATGCTGAGTATCAGAAGAGAGCCTCTTTTCATTACAACCAGAGAGTTAAAGAAAGATTTTTTCGACAAGGCGACATGGTCCTAAGGAAGATTGAAGCCTCAGGAGTTGGCCAAAAAGGAAAGTTAGCACCAAACTGGGAAGGACCATATCTAGTCAGGAAGGTGTTAGGACGAGGATCTTACAAGTTAGAAACCTTGGATGGGGTTGAGGTGCCCCGGACTTGGCATGCTGTGAACCTCAAAGTTTATTATGTTTGAGGTCTTTTGATAAAGGCTTGAACTTTTATCTATTTATTAGGAATAAGGTTCGAATGAAACCATTATAGAGCATGTTGCTCCCAGTAGTTGATAAAGTATCTATGTAAGGGTTGAACCCATTTTATTAATGTCCTTTGACAGCATAATGGAATTTATTCTGTTTTCTCTATTGGTTATCCTTCCTTGCTAAAATAAACGAAAGACGAATGTTGGACCGACTTATAAGTTTAAGTACCAGCCAGGAGGCCAAGTACTCAAAAATTCTAAAGTATTAACAAACTATGAGCAAAGGCAAGAAAAATGAGCGGAAATAAACTGCATAAATAGTTAAGTTAGAAATTACAAAGGCCCGAAGGCTATTAAGTCAAATGATTGAAACCCAGAGTTCAGAAAGGCAAATGATAAATAAATAAAGCCTAAGGGGCCTTAGGGGCCTCCTTAGCAGGAGAAGCACCCTCAGAGCTAGTCTCAGTAGTAGACCCCTCGTCGGCAGAGATAGCAGCACCAGGCTGAGCTAGAGTAGGCTCGGGATCCAAAGCTGAAGTAGTGGCAGTAGCATGCTCCTTAACCAAAGTGTCATCCTCCCCAAACAGCTCTTCACTGGAACCAGGCCCCTGTGTCAAGGCATTGGGAAGGTGAGGGCTAGGAAAAGCAGAAGGCAAGAATAACCCTGGATGCTGCCTCAGAACTGCTTCAAGGGCTTTGGTCCACCCATCAGAAAACTGACTAGGAAAGAGCATCTCATCATGCTGATCCATGAGAGTCTTGTACTCATCTGAATCCAGATATTCATCAATATGCTTCTCCTTGTCATCTCTCAGGGCGACCAGCTCCGCATGCATCCCTACCATCTCTTCATCTTTCTTCTTTATTTGCTCTTCCAGACGATTAATATGGAGAGTCTTCTTCTGAGACTCAGACTCAAAAGCTTTAGACTTCTCTTTCCAAGCTTTGGCTTTATGAACCAAGCTTTGGAAATGGACGTTAGCCTGCATGAAAGGTTAGCATTGAAATCAAGTAATGAACTTAAAAGCCGTTAAGGTATTGAAAGATAAAAGTTTGAGACTTACCACAGCGAGAGCCTGAGCACCGAGTGCCTCTGACTCCCCAATACCTCCACCAAGGACCATGTCCTTATAATCAGGGGTGGTGATCGAGTTTAAAGACCAATCCATGGAGTGCTTCGTAGAGCCCACCATAGAATCCTGCTTCCTAAAGCCCCAAGGAGGCCTGAAAACCGTCGACTGGACATTAACCTGGGAGCTCCCCTCCAGTCCAGCTATGTCACCATATCTCAACTCTCCTTTATGGACCTTGTGGGGGCGCAGGAAAGGAGGCTCCGTGTTTTTCCCTCGAGGGTCAGCAACCCTCTTAGCCCGAACCATCCTGGCTGTCTCTTCATCAGGAGAGGGTGCAGCCTCCACAATCAATTTCGCAACTGCAAGAACGACCAAAAAGAGAGTTGGAATAAATTCAGTAATAAAAAGTAAATGGCAAAGACCAGTAAGAAAATTACCCCGCTCAGAAACTCTGGAAAGGCCTACTCCCCTTAGAGATTCCTCATTTAAAAGACTTAGGCAGGTAATAGAACTACCTTCTGCCTCGGTCAAAGTATTATAAGCGGCCTGTTCCTCGGTACTAAGGACGATTCCCTTAGCACTTCCATCTGAGACTCTCGAGAATGTCTGCCTAAAGAGAGTGCCCCAATCACCTCCATCCCATTCTAAGTATGCGAACTCATTTTTCCAGCCCGCATTATTATCAGGAATTGACTTGCCATTAAAAATTGGGGGAACTCTAGGACGGAGCTTAACATATACCCAGCCAGGGTTCGTGGCAGGACTATTGTAAAATTGAAAAAGTTTGCGAAAAAGCGCAACTGATAAAGGGAGTTGTTGTCGAAGACACAAAACCATAAAACATAATATAATTCTCCACGCGTTTGGCGGGAGTTGACATGGACTAATTTGAACATCAACTAAGAGTCTAGGAATGAATTCATGAAATGGAAAACGAAGGCCAGCCACTAGACTCTCCCTATAAACACACAAAGAATTGGGTTTCCAGTGACAAGGTCTGTCACCTGGCTCGGCTGGGACAAGTTTATAAGGTGATTTAATTTTGAAAAGCTTGTTATATCTAGTGATTTCATCAACATCATGATAAGAGCTACAGCAGTCATATGCATCTAATTCTGACAAAGAGGGGTAATCATCTCCACGTTGATTTAACATATCTACTAGAGATGTGTAAGAAGAGCGAATGGTGATTGTACCTTTGGAGGAGGCAGAATTCATCTTTGCAAGGCGAGACTTAGCTTTGTCTTCCATTGGTGCTCTTGAAGAAAGGTTCGAAGCTCTTGTAAAACCCAGAAAGTTTGAAGATTTGAAGAAAATCTTCAAAGAAAACCCAGAAACTATGAAGGAATGAAGGTATCTTCAAGAAATAAACCCAGAAACCACTGTGAAGGGGAGGAGCTCGAAGAAAACTTTCGCCGGAAATCGCCTTGAAATAGAGATAACTACAGAGAGAATTTCTAGTGAAGTGTTTGAGTAGAAGTAAGAATGAGAAAATGAACTCTTCACTCCCACTCTTATATACAACCTTTTAGCCGGTTAAAATTCCTCCAAACGGTCAAAAAATCTACAGTAACAGGTCAGAAAAGCCCATGAAACCGGCCCAAATTAAGGCCCAATTCTAGGACATTCTTAGGAAAATATCTTTGAAAAATATCTTAGATATTTTGAAGAAAATTATAGGTATTTTTTAAAAATATCATAGACAATAAATCCTGGATTTGGATTCAAATAGCCCGGACGGGCCCAATAACAACTATGAGGATAAGCCCATTTTGAAAAGAAAAGTACCAGGCCCCATAAGAATAGGCCCAAAGCCAAAGTGGCCCTTATTTCGACCAGAATCCTGGTCGAAACGACCAAGAATCCTGGTCGAAAAACCCTTCGACCAAAGCGTTGGAAACGCCCTTATTTCGACCAGAATCCTGGTCGAAACGACCAAGAATCCTGGTCGAAAAACCCTTCGACCAAAGCGTTGGAAACCCCCTTATTTCGACCAGAATCCTGGTCGAAACGACCAAGAATTCTGGTCGAAAAACCCTTCGACCAAAGCGTTGGAAACGCCCTTATTTCGACCAGAATCCTGGTCGAAACGACCAAGAATTCTGGTCGAAAAACCCTTCGACCAAAGCGTTGGAAACGCCCTTATTTCGACCAGAATCCTGGTCGAAACGACCAGGAATCCTGGTCGAAAAACCTTTCGACCAAAACCATTCTGAGGCCCTTATTTCGACCAGAATCCTGGTCGAAACGACCAGGAATCCTGGTCGAAAAACCCTTCGACCAGAGCAAAATTGGACCCTTATTTCGACCAGAATCCTGGTCGAAACGACCAGGAATCCTGGTCGAAAATCTCTTCGATCAGGAAGAAAAAGAAGGCCTTATTTCGACCAGAATCCTGGTCGAATCCTGGTCGAAATCCTGGTCGAATTTCTGATCGAAAATACTCAGTCCTGGTCGAAATTTGCTATAAAAATTGATTTTCTGACAGCCAATCTTCACAGACATGGAATTTTGATACCTGTAGGTACCATAATAGGATAAAAATGGAAGTACGAGGAATTTCATAGATAATTCCTTGAAGAAAAAGACTCTGTAACTAAAGTTATGGAAATTGCTTAGCCTCGAATAAGGCATATCGTCGTAAACGTGTCGGTCGCTCCACACTTTGCATCAAGACGACATTCGTGAAACACTAGTGTACAAAGCCCTGACCCAAGTCTCACGAAAGACAGATAAAACTTCAAGGAAAACCTGATCAGTTTTCCTAGAAGTTGGGGGGCAAATGATATGGGCTAAAAGTAAGCCTTAAAGACACCTTTAATATGGTATTAATTATACCCGGAATAGTCCAAACGTGGGGCCCACCAGTTGGGCCCAAACCCTATTTATAATATTAATTTCGTAATTAATATTAAGGGTAATAAACAGCTCAGCAAATAAGAGTTGGATAAGGATAATATCTCCTTCAGACTTATCCTATAAAGCATCCAATTCTATATGGAAACTGATTCCTATAAGGAATAGATCTAGAACTTTCCTCAAGGAGGTGACTTATCTATTAAGTCTCCAACTCCTACCTTAATTCTAAGGCTTCTCAGCCTATATAAAGGGTCAGACCCCTCACCTCAGAACTACGTTTTTTGGCTTGATCTTTGATATTCATCAAAGTACGTAGGCATCTTGTGAAGGCAGAATCAGCCACGAGCACAAGAGCAGCCATTAAAGCATGAAGCTCACACACCCTTACATTAAATACATAAACCCTAGCCGCAATACTAGTAGCCTAGTTTTTATTCCACAACAACAATATTTATAAAACTCAGTTTCAATTTAGGAGAAATATATTACAGTGCAGAATTTTTAAGAATGGAGGTATGCATTTTGATGTTATTGTAGTATAAAAATGTTCAACTTTCTATTTTTGCTCGCAAACGGGCATTGATTTTTTTTATTCAGAAAAATAATTTAAGCTCGTGAACAAAAATGAAAAATTGTGTTACTAAGACTAATATTTTTTTTCACTACTTCTTGGGATATATGTATTTTCTGAAGTATTCGAAAAGTTAAGTTTGTAAAATTTTAACGTAAGCATTTCAAAATAATGGATAAAAGATAATTTAACAAATAACCGACGTATCATTAATAATTTTGATTGTGTCTTCACAAATAAATAAATATCTATTACTATATTTTTATGAAAAAGGATTTTCTCAGGTTATAATTTAATATCAAAATTTTGTAAATGACTATATTCATTACAAATGGCAATGCTATATAGTTTATTTATTTAAAATATGAAAAAAAAGTACATTTTAAATATTTACCAAATCATGGACAACTCACATTTTAAACATAATAAATTTTAAAAGTATTCAGTGTCTAAGTTTTATTCCATTTAAATTATTAAATAATATAGTTTGTGCATAAATCACAAAAAATTAATTTAACACATTCGTAGTAAATTATATGTTTATAATATCCATGGAATCATTAAATTATTAATGATTATCAAATTAAATTTTATTTTCTAATGTCGTAACTATTTATGAAATATAATTATAAGGTTTCTCACATTTTAATTATCTTAAATTTAAAAAGTAATAAGAATTTTTCCAAAAAATTGTTTAAGTTGTTTTCATAATTATTTATAGACTTCATTTACGATAATCACGTTTGTTAAAAGTTAAACATTTGAGACGATCAGTTGTAACATTAATATAAATAAGTTATTTAATTAAATTATATTTTATCTTTGAATATAATATTCTTATTATTATATCATGTACTTGATTTAATATTATGTGCAACAAATTCTCATCCTTTTTTTATTAAATTCATAAAATTTATTAAATATATAACTCTTTGCACATTTAGTTTTTTAATAAATTTTTAAATAAAATAACTAAGATATTTTCATAAATTTGTAATTCATGGCTAAACATGACTTTGTATAATTATATAGTAAAATGATTCATACCTTTAAGCCTTCTGGTCATGCCTTTATTAAAAACGGCCTTCTGTATCATACCTTTAAGCCTTCTGTTCATAATCTAATCATATAGAATTTTGAATTGCAGTTATGTTGTTTTGCATTACTTAAGTACTTAGATGCTTAAAGTAATACCTGCACCATGACCAAAGTGAAGTTGTCACTTAGGAAAGGCAATATCTACACATAACCTAAATTCCAATTTCAATCCTCAAAGAAAACCCCAAACTTTATTTTGTAATCATTATAAACAAAACTTAATTAGCGTGAATTAGATTTAATGTAACGATATTCCACAGTAGTCTATAAATCATCGAAATTGGACCAACCATCAATGAGAAAAGTAAAATCTCAAACAAAATCTGGACCTAAAGCAATCCAACAAATGATAAAGTAATGGAGTTATCACAAGTATTTGCTAGTATTTTCTAGCTACAACCATTTTCATTTAGACATTCTACCAAACATGTAGTACGCAACTCATATATAGCAGTCAAATAGAATAAGAACAGATACGTATGATTATGTATCAAAATTAAGATAGGAAAACAGCACAGAAGATAACAAAGAAAGAATCTACAAATGATATATACATACAATTCATGTATATGTAAATTGCGAGAGAATAAGTAGAATATGAACCCGTAAACAATGGATTCATTCGACATGTAAGAATGACAATTTTCTTTAAACATGTGACTTGCGAGAGGAGAATCAAAATTTTTGGGTAATGTATTCACACATACAACCTTAAGACCTAAAGAATGTTTGGATAATCATACCGATGGTTTAATTTTGAAATCTATGTATAATATGCAGCAAAACTTCCAACAATTACAAAACATACTGATCATTGTATTTTTACAAAAGAAACTCATTGATTTCTTTCGATTGCAGAGTCTAGTATCTTCAAATTTTGATCGTTGTATTCCAGTATTGGTGTAATGTTCAGGTTTGATTTTGAAATAATGATGATGTTTTTGAATTAATGATAGAGAATAGGGTTAGCATTTATTAGGGGATAATCAGTTACATTGATTTCTGACGTGGTCTTTTTTTTCCAAGTAATTTTACATTTATGCCCATGATAGAGGTTATTTTAAAAAGTGAGGGGAAGGACATAAAAGGAAGAATGTGGCAAAAAGGATTCAGGATTTATATTATACATAGATATATAGATATAGATGCTTGGATACGTTTCCTCGCTTTCTAATTATCCAAAATTTAAAAAATAATAATGATTTACCCAAAATTTATTTTAATAATTTTAATAATTATATAATTTTTACTGATTTCAACTACAACCATCACCTTGGGTAAAAGGTAGACATTTGAAACCATAAGTTGTTACATTAATATAAGTAAGTAAGTTACATTGTTAAATAATATTTTATATTTTGTTATTATATATTTCTTTTCATAAAAATGTATTACACTTTATATTATTAAAATTGTAATTGTATATAGTAAAATTTGTTTGCTATTATATATATATATATCGCAATAAAGCTTACATTTTTTAAACTTACAAAATTGAATATAGAAATTATAACTGCATAATAAATTTTTTAAGTAACTCTATTTTTCGACTATATATATATATATCGCAATAAAGCTTACATTTTTTAAGCTTACAAAATTGAATCTAACGATAAATGTGACATTAGCATTTTTTGTTGTGTCGTGACAATTAAAAAAATATCTACTTTTATATATTTTCGATAAACAATTTTTTCAATCTCTAATTTAATATAAAAAATTATAATATTTTAGTATATTTTCACAAATGCTAATACTATATAGTTTATTTATATAAAAATAAAAAAAAGTATATGTTAAATATTTATCAAATCATGTTGACAATTCTAATTTTAAATTTAATAAATTTTAAAAGTATTCAGAATTCAAGTTTATTCCATTTAAATTACTAAATAATACAGTTTTAAGATTTTGCTTCCATGTTTAGGTTTGTACATAAACCACATTTAACACATTCGTAATAAATATAAAAAATTTACAAACCACATATTTAGAGTATTTTTATTTCACATAGAGAACCATTTTGGCTTCTCTTTTATAACGAAAATATAACATCATTTTGCAATTAATAACATATATTTATAAAAATAAAATTTGAACATGCACAATGTTTTTTAATTTTAAATCTATAGTTTCTCAACACCCGAGATATATCATACTTGCCATATTAAGGATAAGTAAATTTAAATGTAAAAAATTTAAAAGATATATGTACACATGAATGTATATACATTTTTCCATCTCAAGGGATTAAGATATCCATTTGATCTGGAGGAAATGTATATACAAATGAGGCAAAAAAAATAAGAGCAAGACATGGAACTATGCTGAAAGTATTGAACTGCAAACCAACCCGGTGATAAATGGGTAGACATGGAACCATCATAAAAGTACTTTAAGTTAAGATTGTGAATGCTTTTGTCTCTAAGAAATCACAAGACCAAAAACCCCAACTCACAATAAACTCAAAACCGACTACAACCCGAATAAAAAAACAAAATAAACAGCAATAATTAAAGGCAATCAAAGCTGATAATTTGATAAAACTAATTTGGAAGCAAAACATAAATGTCCAACATTTTCATTTATAGATTAAAAAAATTACAGTAATTTCTCCCTCGCCCAAGAAGATTACTTGTTCAATGGGGTATGCACTACAAAGAAAATATGCTGGCTGTAGTAGTTTAGTTGCTTCTAAATTATATGATTGTTATTACTTACTGAATATAGAAAAGGCCTCACCTCTACTGGAACATCGCAGTTATATGCCCTTCTAATGTTAATGTCTTCTGTAATGATGCTACATCTGTTTGGAGTACATGCTTTACTACCTCTCTTGGCCTAAATTTGGTAGCTTCCAACCTCATAACTCCTAGTAAATATTGCAAGAAAGGATATTTATAGATGCAGGTGAGATCAGTCCTAGAATTAAGAAATATAAGAATTATCAGACAATATAACTGTCAAGAGAAGGATTTAGCTCCAAGCCTGACTCGACCTTGGAAAAGTCAAGGATGTCATTTATTAATTGTAGAACCAAATTTCCAGAAGATAACATGACACTCAATAGTTGTCGCTGCTCCTTGTCAAGTTTCGATGTTGAAAGGATTTCAGCCATACTTACCACACCTGCTAGTGGAGATCTTATCTCATGTGACATAATTGCAAGCATTTGTTTTGCTCGCATAGTTTCCTCTGCAGAAGTATAGATAGGCATACATGAATAACTTCTGCTCAGAGGCAACAGGACTAACCAAAAAATTATTACATAGCTAGAGTTGACGAACCTGTAATATGAATTGATTTGTTAAGTTCCGTCTCCTTGGCCTTTTGCACTGCTATCTCCTGTCTAAGTTGTGCCATCTTCTCTGTTTTTATAACCTATGATCACAAACATATTATGTCATGAAACAGATGAAGGTGTGGCGTAAGTATGCGATCCTATAGTAAAAGTAGCCTGGGATACTTTTAGGCTCAAAAGGCAGATGGAAATATATGCAAGAAAAGAAAAATGACAAATGGAAAAAACTTTTTTAATGAATCATGAATGATAAAAGTAATATGACCTGATTAGTAACATCCATTCCCATATAATTTACACTGATAGTCTCTCCAGCTTTGCTGAATACAGGCTCTACATATATCAAAAATGTCTTTGACCCAAACAGTTCAGTCCCCAGGTATTCCTCAAAATTCTACAGGCCTATCTCCAGGTACTTGTAGAATTCCTGCATATACTTCACAAAATCTGATCCAGTTGCATAAGCCAAAGAACCAATAGCAAGCACTACTTCTTCATGTACTGTAGAGCTATGTCAATGATAAGTGCATAATTTTGCATATTTTTATTACCTATTTATTTGCTTGAATTCGTATTTTAATAATTTATTTTGTTGCATTTCAGGAAAATCGTTAACAAATAAAGAAATGACAAAATAAATAAATAAAGTGCAAGGAAGGGAAAATGAGGAAGAAAAAGGACCAAAAATGAAAGAAGGAAAAGAATTAGGAGCTTGGAGCAAAAAGGAATATTTCAAGCCAAGTGGAAGGTGGAGATCATCCCAACACATTAGAGAAGTGTATGGCCAAGATCAACACTTCAAAGCTTAAGGGGGAAGGAAACAAATAGATGGTTAGGATTTCACCACCACACACCACAAATGTATGGTGGGGATTTACCCAACACCCCCTTAACCCTAATTCCTATCCTATAAAACCCCCTCACCCCCCTTGTATTTAGGAACTTAGATTTTAGGGTAGTTTTAATTTCTTGTATTTCTTTTCTTAGTTTCAAATCTTGTAAACACTCCTATTATAATTAATGCAATTTTTATTTTCTTTACTTCTTGTCTTGCTCTTTCATTATTGTTGTCTTATTTCGTTATTTTCGTAAATCCAAATAGTGGACAAAGTAGCGAAAAGCTAACCACTATGGGTTGAAAGTAACGAAATTTTAATTTCGTGCTCTTAGTTTTAAATTCGTAATTATGCCCCTTTAAATATCCATTTTATTGTGGGCTTTATAATTACTATGTGTAGATCTATAATTTTTATGCTTTAGTTGTTAGTGTAATTTAAATAAAAAAAAATCTCAAAAATATTAGTTGTATAAAATTTCAATACGTATTTTAATATCTCTATTTTACTATTTTATTCGAAAGCTATCCTCTGTTCTTTTTGTACTCAAAATAATCCACAACCTTTTAATTTCTTTTTCGTCAAATAAACAAACAGACTCTCGGTTCTTCTCCTTCAATTTCTTACCCATTTCCCCTGAGTTAAGCGATTCTCTGTATTTATAGATTTTTTATTCGAATTAATTGAATTCCTCCCCTTGTTCTTGTTAAGCCAGCCCCCCTTCCTCTCTCTCTCTCTCTCTCTCTCTCTCTCTCTCTCTCTCTCTCTCCAAACAAAACCACAACCTCCCTCCCCTCTTCTTTCCCTTTCTTAACAGTTCTAATTTGTCAAAGCTCCGACTCCGTGTGCTGCAAATACCTCGATCCCCTTCTCCTTCTTTACCTTTTTTTTCCTTTTCCCCTTGTTTTTTTTTCTTCCGATTTTCTGTTTAATTCTGTTTGTTTTGTTGAGTGTTTCTACTGAGTTTTATTTTCGTTTCTGAGTTTGTCGATTTTGTTTTAGTGAATTTTCAAGTTTGTGTGTTGATTCTACAGTTCCGAGTAGTTGTGAATTGAATTGACTGTTTTTATGTCCAAGTAGTTTTTCTCGGAGTATTGTTTTAGGGGAATGTATGGTTCTGTACTTAGCTCGATGTTTTCTTCACTGAGTCATGTGTTTACTGAATCTTTGCTGCGGGTACTATGCTACCGAGTTGTAGTGTTTTCTGAGCTCCTGTTTTCCGTTTTCTGTGCTGTTCAATCTAGTTCGAGTTTCCGAGTAGCCGCGTTTGTGGAGTTTTGTGAAGTTTTGTTGGAATTTGTTAATGTGTAGTGTATTGCTGTCAATCGTGTAATGCTGTGCTATGCTAGTTCTTGAGGCTGGGTTCGTCTGTTGTTTGCGACTTGAAATTTCTTGTTGCTGAGTTAGGTTCTGTGTTCACTGGTGTTAACGAGTGGGATTTCTGAGTCGTGGTTTAATTGAGTTGATTACCGAGTTGCTTGGGTTAAGTTTCGTATCGTTACTGTTTGTTTTGAATTCTTGGTCATTCCTAGTTTTTTTATTTTCTTTTTTTTTATATAAATTTTTATTTTTTTTATTTTTTTTTCTGTTTTGCAATTTTATGCTGAGTTTGGAATTAAAAAAAAAGATTTATTTTCCTGTTTAAACGAATTATGGAATGCTTGATTTGGGTTGTTGGTGATTATTTTGGCTAGCTTAATTTGCAAATAGATCATGTCGATTTTTTTTTTATGATTTTTGTAAATAAAAAGTTTTTAATTTGGTTTAGATTTAAGTAATTTAGAATAATTTTAGTTTTATTAAATAAGTTTAAAATAGATTTCTTTTTAATATTAATTAGTTAAAAATCAAAAAGTTCCAAAACCCGAATTTGTTCTAATTCGATTAAATTAAAGTTAAGGTTTGCGAAAATAAATAGTCTCCAAGGAACGAATCATAAATTTTACAACGAAACGAATTCTGCGCTTGCGATTCAAATGTCTTAATCATTTTTCTAGCACTTCAAGTTTTTGGCGCCGCTGCCGGGGACTAATTATTTTTCGCGCCTTAATTTTTAATTTTTCGAGTTAGTTTTATATCTTGTCTTATTTTTATTTCGTTCTTTTTAGGAAATTGTGAGATTTCGGAACTCCTCTCAAGAAGCGTGGAAAATTGGAATTTATGGAAAGCTTGCTTCGGTAACCGTATCTCACTCTTTTCGCCCTTTTTATTTTTAGAAAAACAAAAAAAAATTAAAAAATTAAAAATCACAAAAAATTGATAAATCAAAAATCCAAAAAAATTAGTTGTAAATACATAATTGTTGCATCATGCATTCATCACGTAGGTGCGCATCATGCTAGATTTTATTTTTTTGTTTTTAATTTTTCGTACCTATAATTGTGGTGATCGCTGGAGGACCCCAAGGTACGTTAAATTCTTTCTTTTCTTTAGTTATATCACATAGTGTAAGCATCCATATTTGTTTATAATTTTTGTATATATCATTGTTTGTTGCATCATTTTGTAAATAACATTAAGGGCAAAACCTCTCAAAAGATAAGGGAAGGGATTTCATCACTCTTTCCTTAGCCCAAAAACAATTTAATCTCTCATTTTGCATACCTAGCCTTTAATAAAATTAATTAGACGTTTGCCCCTAGGATTCTCGCGCTCAATTAGGAAGGTGCTTAAGAAACGAAGTAATCTTTAATTATTCTGACTTTTTGGTGTCTAGGAATGCGAAAGCTGACCTGGCCAATTAAAGTTTTGGTGTCTAGGCTGGTGTTTAGCCTCTTGGCAATGCTTGCACCTACCTGGCCAAGCCGGTTCGAATAATTATTGATTTAACTAGTTTTTGGTAGCCCTTACGGTTTGGAGCAAGGTCTAGTTATTTTATTAGGGAACCCTAGGTTTAGAATTTTTCTTTTAATTTTACACCCTTTCTTTTTTGTTTGTTTAATTTTTCGTACTTACTTGTTACGTGTTTCCTTTTGTGGTTTATGCGAACTACGTGGATTAGGGATAATTCTTCTAGACTAGTGAGATCATTTGAGATTTCTTCATCGTCTAATTCTGAGTCTTTAGATTATTCCGAACCCGTAGTAAACATGGCCATGTCTCTTAAGGACCGTTGCTATCCTACTCGTTCCGCCCAACCTTCGTGTATCACCCTTCCTCCAGTTAATGGTAATAATTTCGAAATTAAAGCTCACCACATCAGTATGTTACCTAAATTTAACGGGAGCGAGGGTGAGGACCCGTATCTCTTTCTTCATGAATTTGAGGAGGTTTGCGCATTGCAAAAACTCCAACATCTTTCTGAGGACTCCATTAGGCTAAGACTTATCAACTTCGCTTTAAAAGAAAATGCAAAAAAATGGTTGTATAGTCTACCCGTTAATTCCATTTCCACGTGTGACGCCCCCAAATCTGAGGTCAAAGATTCAGGTCGTCACATCATCATCCAACCATATCATACCTGTATTAACTTTACAACTCAACAATACATACGTCCAGACCTCAATCTTACGTACAAACAAGTTAGAGCATCAGAAACGATAATCAAAAGTAACACTATATATTACAATTCATCTGTACAATCCAGAGTCTTACGCACTTCCACTTACACAACTATACTTGAAGACAAGTCTTACTATTACAGTTGAAAACCTATCAGACTTACTCTGTAGTATTTATCAGGAACTAAATCATCTCTGGGGTAATTCTTCTACTCCTCTTCTACTGGTGCGGAGTTAATCGGCCAAATTCTTCTCTTTCTGAAAAGTTTTTATAAAGCAAGAATGAGATACATAATGCTCAGCAAGTTCACCATTTTGTAAAATAATAATGTGGTTTATTTCGAAAACATTCCCAACTATATGGGTATATATCTCAGATTTCAAAACATAATTGGACAATGTATATGTCCGAGTTTGAATAAAACATCTATACTCACTAAGGAGCTTTAAGAATAACATATGAACCCTTTATAAGGTTCCCATTTCAATATATCTCAAGTTTGAAAATATATACATATGAGTATATCATTTTTGGCAAAACACTCTACGATTAACATACTGTACAGGGAATACATCATTGCAAACCTCTTTCCTTCCATTAGCTTAGAAGGTTCCTCATACAAAAACATTTCATTCATTGAAACAATTGCAAGAGTGCACTAACACGTGCCAATCTTTATAGAAAATCTTGCAGTTCTAGATACTGCACGATGTCAATATTTTTCTTATCAAAAACCACACTATCGGCAACTTGGCACTTAGGCCCAAGAAGCAGTGTTTGAGTATTTTTCCAAAATGGAGGAATGGGACTTAAGAAAACATAAAACCTGACAGGGATTGATGATGATCAGTCGCCACATCCAAGTCCAATAATCCGCGGGTCTTCTCTACCGGTAGAAGGATAGAAACTACATCCGTAACTATCCCCGGGTGAAAACTACATCCGTAATCACCCTCGATGAAAACTAAATCCGTAATCATCCTTCGGCAACACCTGGACCGGAATAATAATTGATGGACCGCCTGGCTTACGACCGCTTACACATCCCGGGAATCGTTCGTCAACGGTTCCCACACCTGCCAGAGTCCCTTTTTCTTTTTCTTTTAAAAACTTGATCTTGATTGAAAACTGAGTAATTGAGGTCCGACATCAGTCGACCGATGATTCTTGAAATCACACAAGAAGCAAACCTGACCGGGGGTTTTCGAAAATGTTTTGAGTTCGAAAGAGTTCGAGTTTGAAAGTGCTAAAGGTATCTTGGATTAGCTTTGTCTTTAAAATAATGAACAATAATTAATAAATGATATTTTAAGATTTAATATTAATAATTAATAAAATAATTATTTAATTAAATAAGCTTTTAATCCAAGATAGGTATTTTGAGTATCTACGAAGATATAAAAATAATTACTTGAGTATACGATACTCCCCGAATGACCCTTCGGGTTTTCGCAATTTAATTACGATATAATAATATACCGCTCCCCGGTCAATAGTATATACGGACCGCTACGACCTCTATTGCTAGAGTCGTTGTCCGAAGAAAACATTTCATTCTAAGTTCAAGGGGTGCAAACATATATGTACTTATACATCTCAATTTCATCGATACTTCGATAAACATAAACATTTGATATGATTGAAAACTACAAACACAACAGTGAAAGTCCTTGTATATGTAAGTTTTGAAAAGTAAACTTGCCTTGGTGAGGTTGGGGTGGTCGAGCTTGCGAAGTGGGATGATCTATACATAAGCAATAGCCGATCGTTAGTACCTTAACAATATCTCTTTTAATTGCGAGGTTTTAGGGGGTACAAAATTAACTTAATGACTTCGTCTTATGACCCTCTAGCCCCACTATAGGTTTATGTCTCGGTTACGCTCGTCACTTATTCGACTTAATTTGGTTACCACATCCGAATCATATTCATTACCCCTTAAATCAAACTCCACTTACGACTTTTTCCCTTGCGCGAATTTTACTCTAACATTTTTATAAAATTGAAAAATACATATTTTAATCCAATTCTTTTTGGGTAGCCTTCACCACTGAATTTACTAGCTCTTCTAATTTTTCCATGAGCCTACATAATTTTCTAGGGGTTTAAACAAGGTTCACAAGGGGACCATTTAGTGCAGTCCGGATTCCAGAAACACATTTCACTTCTCAGGCCATAACTCAAAATCTATACATCACCTAGTCATGAACCTTACATTTCTGGAAACTACATTCAAATACCTTTCCAACACTATATATTAGGACTTCAGGGGACAAGATGTAGGGGTTCAAAACCCTCCTACAAGACAGTACAAGTTCCTGGAAAATACTCAGCATGCTTTTACAACTTCACTAACCAAGAATCTTACATACACATCACAACCTTCATCTAAATCACCAAGATCCTACTTTACAACATACATGGAGTTACATACACTAACCACAAGCTTAAAAATCACAACCACAACACTTAAACTCAAGATCTACATCATCCATCACTTATATGTCCAAGATTCACACTAATAATCATGGATCTAACATTAAACACCACAAATAATTCATGACTAAGAGGGGTTTGGAGTTTTATACCTTCTTGAGTAGCTAAAGACCTTGGGTGAGCTTTACAACCACTAAGAACACTTGGATGAGCCTTTAAAGACCTTAATCCTTCAAGATCTAAAAGATAAACATACATGGTTACTATTCACTCAATCTTCAACAATTTATAACTCAAGATTGGATGGTTAGAATGGCTTGAAATTCATAGCATACCTTCTATATGGAGTGTAGAGGAAGAGTGATGAGAAGTTGAAGAAAAATTTTTCTTCTTCTCCTTTTTCTAGCTTGGCCGAGAGCTTCTTGCCAAGGGGGGAGTTGTTTTGTTTTGTGTTGGTGGAATAAAGTGGTATGCAATTGTGATATGTATTGGTCATATGTATTATTGTATCACATGTTGACACCCTAGGTAGTAGACTAGGCATGCACCATAATCCTTTGTCTCCTAGAATAATGCACCAATTAATTACTATTCATTGGTTGCTTTTGCATTTTCCAAGTTTGCTTTTCTAACAATCTAGTGTCATGAGACTTGCATGTACTATCCTTCCTTGTATTATTATTCCTCCACCAATGCTTGTCACTTAATCTTTAATTCATATCGTATCTTAATTAATTCCTCGTAATAATATTTTATTGCGTAGAGATTTCCCTCGTAATTCCTTAAGTACTTAATTGTGTAAATTCCTCGAATATCCATAACTCCTTGTCATAATCCCTTAAAATCTTTTAATACTATAATAACTCTCAAATCCCAAGTTTTATAAATCTTACTAACAATAAGATTCTTGCCTTCAACAATCTTCCCTTTATCTTAAATATTGAATGTAACAACATAGTTTCTCAGACAATCAATTCCATTAAACAACATGGATGACTCAAAAGGTTCCAAATTCACAATGTCATATGATATTATAAAAAGAAAATATTACAAAAATTAGGGTTCTTACAGCCTCCCCTCCTTAAAAGGATTTCGTCCCGGAATCAGGTTGAAAACAGTTGGGGGTGCTTTTCACGCATCGTGCTCTCTAGTTCCCATGTTAATTCTTCGACATTCTGGTTCCTCCACAGAACCCTCACTAATTTGACAACCTTGTTCCTCAGTACCTGTTCTTTTCTATCCATGATTTCTACGGGTTGCTCCACATAGGTTAAGTCTGGCTGCAGATCCACTTGGCCATATTCTATCACGTGTCGGAAGTCGGTATGGTAGGGTCGTAGCATGGACACATGGAAAACGTTATGTACTTGCTGCAAGCTTGGGGGTAAAGCCAATTCATAGGCTAACTTTCCAACTCGTCTCAAAATCTAAAAAGGCCCAATAAATCTGGGGCTTAGCTTCCCCTTCTTACCAAATCTCATCAATCCCTTCCACGGTGATACCTTCAACATCACAAATTCTGCTACCTCATATTCTTTGTCCTTGCGGGTCTGGTCCGCATACCTCTTCTGTCTGTCTTGGGCCGCTACCAGCCGTCCTCTTATGAGCTCGATAGTTTCTCTTGTCTGTTGGACCAGTTCAGGCCCTAAAATCTTCCGCTCTCCAACTTCTTCCCAACACAAGGGAGACCGACATCTTCATCCATATAAAGCTTCATATGGGGGCATTCCTATACTCGCATGGTAACTGTTGTTGTAGGAAAATTCGATCAACGGCAAGTGGTCATTCCAACTTCCCTTAAAATCGATGGCACATACTCTCAACATGTCCTCTATGGTCTGGATGGTTCTCTCGCTCTGTCCGTCTGATTGGGGGTGGTATGCCGTACTCATGTTTAACTTGGTCCCCACACAATCCTGAAAACTCCTCCAGAACCTGGAGTTGAACCTTGGGTCTCTATCAGATACAATGCTCGCAGGAACCCCATGCCTTACCACGATCTCCTTAGATATCTCATAAAATTTGACCATTCGAAATAATGGGTTTCGTAAAAAAAAAAACTAATGACTTTTACATACACTCGTCTGTACCGTAAAGACGTAATATCAATTCGAAATCTTCATCTAATAATTCGTACATATCGTGATTGCAAAAATTTCTCATCCACCCATAAAATTACTATTCGTCCAGGTTTCGAATATTCCCGAAAATTAGGGTTAATGCCGTCTCCCCTCCTTAAAAGGATTCTATCTTAAGAACCTAAGGATAATAGTTGTGGATACAATTCCAACCTTACCCTTTCCAACTCTTAGGTTGACACTTCAACCCTATTGTTCTCACCCTTGGTCTCACCAACGCCTTAATGTTGTTCCTCAACGCATACTCTCCTCGACCTGTATTCCTTATCGGTTGTTCTATGATTGAAAATTTCTATCCCACTACTTATACGTTCCTCTTCTACCTTGTTCATAGTATCCGTGTTGAGTCCTTGTATCGTTGGCCCGTGAATACTTTGTGGTCGTGTTTTATAATCTGAGACAACGTCAATACGCACGGTATTCCTCATATTCCTTCGCTTGATTAGCAGGCATGTGTTGCCTCCCATCAACCGTTACCACTTGCTATGGATACTGTATAGTCTTCGGTATACGTCGAACCAGTTCAGCTACTATGTCCCTCGTTCATTGACTTCTTCGTAACGCAAGAGAAGCGAAACTTCTTCTTTCGCAGTACGCTCTACAGGAGACGTCCTTACGTTCGCATGGTGATGATCGTGATAACAACATTCATTTCATGGATAAGTTTTT
This sequence comes from Saposhnikovia divaricata, assembly GCA_036435485.1. NCBI lineage: Eukaryota > Viridiplantae > Streptophyta > Magnoliopsida > Apiales > Apiaceae > Saposhnikovia > Saposhnikovia divaricata. The sequence goes on along the minus strand of CM071599.1, from coordinate 59,619,615 downwards.
ATTCTCGACTGCCCCGTGAAACCTAAGGCACGACACTAAATATAAATTCGATCGTCTGGACAATTCTTCTTCCCTGCTCGTCAACCACAGATCAAATTAATACATACGCTCAATCTCTTTGTTAAATATACTTGAAAGCACCTTCAATATTCGAAGTTTAACCTTAAGTCTTTATCTGACGTAATCGCTGCAGAAGTTTTATATTGCACCACCATCTCTTCCGTATATAAATCGATAATCTTCTAAATGGAAAGTCTCTCGTAGTTAAATCACTTGGTCCAACAATTATAAATCAACTAGGGCCATCTCTTGGCTCGGTCTTTGGCGACCTACTTATGAAATTCATTATAATTCTGTCCACGTTCAAGATTTTCTACAGGCGGAATTAATCCACTAGATCTCTATCATTCTGCTTTTGGCATGTCGCGTTTGTACTTAATAGTTTGCCAATACCATTCTTCATTTCAGTTTACCAAACATTCCCTTAATTCTCTATACATCTTTTTCCTTCCCCATAATTTAGTCATTTTCCTCTAACATTATTCTTTATGGTATATACTCTATTTTCTGGGTCAATACTGACTGAATTCCAATTTCGAATAAGCCCTTCTATAGGTATCGACCACCACACTGGCCTTTCCTGGGTAATAACAAATTTCTCCATTATACCCCCTGCTCCCTTTCGCCACCTTCTCTTTCTTATGTTTGGTTCTAATATGAAGATATATTTATGGCACTTGTGGAGAAATTTTTACACTTTTCTCATAAGGTTAACGTCTCAGTTTTATGCGTGAACGCCATCATGACTAATCCCAGACTCACGGTTAGTATATCCTACCCCGTAACTTTATGTTGTTTAGAAGTATAGGCTATCATCCCCTTTCTACTGCATCGGCACACCTCTTAAACTCTTGAAAGATGCATCATCGTGGCTCTCAAATTCCTCTTTTTATCATCAAGTATAGCTAACAACGAGGTTGTTGCTAATATCTCATTTCATCCCAAAACTTTGTTCATTAATCCATAAAGGCTTCTGACTCATTAGTCCATTCAGACGATACTACCACAATTTTATAACGTTTATATTATTGTGAAATGCCAACTTTGGCACAGTACAGAGGTCGATCTTGAGTTGGTGAAACCTTCTCTTCAACCTTATCTAAAAAAACAACTACTCATTTTAACTAGTCAACAATTCCCCCATTTCCGATAAGGGTATCAGTTCTCGATGGTATATGTAAGATGTCACACGCTCGTCCTCCTTCACAACTGGCGCCAATCAGCCTGAGGCCTGCATGTGGCTGCGATTCCCAATAAACTTGATTAGGTGGTAATCTCGAAGGATCATTGGCATATATCCATGCATCCATTTGCTATTAGGGGCCTGTTAAACTATATGTCTCTCTTTGTGCATCAATCCCTTTAAGCTAAGTAAAGCTTCATATTCTTGCCGCGATATTTCTTCCTTTCTCGTCCATCTCACTTCCATGTTAGTTTCCTCCAAGGATATGTTTTACATCGCAATCGATTTGCATTTCATGGATCAGGAAAAGGCTTGGCAACTCCAGAATTCATTAATATAACATCCTGACAACGGTTGGTAGAAGCGTACTCCCAACCACCTCATCATTTCTTATAACTTTCCCCACACTAATATTAAAGGTCTTGTGGTATGCCCCGACATGTTATTTCTACTTTAATAGTTACTCTACATAACGCTCTGGCTGCACAATTACAACATTTGTTTTTTTTTTTGATCTCATATTGGTGTAACGGTTCATAATTGTACCTCCCGTTCACCTTAGAGTAATCACTTCGAAAGGAATGGTTTCAAAATAACAAGGTCCAATAGATAATTTCAATAAGAATTCCACTTAGGATGTTCCAAGAATGTTGATGGTTCCAAATACTAGGAGTCTCGATTTTTGGAGATGTAAGGATGGACAGAAAGAATACAACAAGGTTTATTCCTTCCCGTCCTGATAATTCTGTAATATGATACCATAGAGAATGTTGCACAAGGGCAATGATTGTTGGATACAAAAGTCATAAAGACGGTCTTTATACAATTCTTACATCGGGTGGATGCTTTTCCTCCTGAATAATAAGAGGAAATCTAAAGTCGCATTGATGAAGGTCAGCCAATAGAAAGTAATTCTATTCCATGACAATTAAAGAATGAAGTAGTTTATCATTCAAGTAATCAGTGGGTTCAAATGAATTCTCATTGTGTGAATGAAAGAATAAAATATTCAAGTAATATAAAGTCTGATACGAAGATGGGTAGAATTCGAGTTGAGTGGGCGACCTCATTAGGTCTCAATCAAGTTATTCGTCAAAACTTTCATCATCATACTTTACCACATGCAAAATGCATTGCAGAATGAATTAAATTGGGAGTTGGACCAGTGAAACAATAACTAGTCCTTTTCAAGAAACACTAGCAACTAGCTAGACAAAATTTGCTAGTTCACCTGTTTGAGACATCACCACCAGCTAGGACAATTAGCTAGGTGTTCTTCACAACATTACAATTTTGAGTAGTTAGAACAATCAACTAGTCGTTCATATTGACATAACGACTAGCCAGTTTCAATTGGATAGAACGGAATTTCAACATCGTAGCCACTGAAAAAACTTTAGGCTTCTCGGACAACGAATGAAAAGAAGAAGTTATTAAGTTTGAAAAAGAAAACTATAAAATCTGAAGAGAATGTTCTAGGTATCGGAACAATCGATAACCTCTCATCAAATATTACTTATCAGTGAAACGGTTCACCCAAGGGTGCCTCCGTACACATGCTTTATCAGATCCGACAATAGAATTAAATTCGGAATACCAATATCAAAATGATATCCTTACTATGATTTCAATGTACGATGTACAATCTCATCTTGAATAGAAGAGAAGAAGAAGAAGAAAAGAATTCATGAGGGATGTTTGGACATTAGATCATCCATGTCCTCAGTAATTCGTTGAATATTTATGAGCTCAACTGAAGAGTGCAAGTATGAAGGAAGCAATCAAATATCGATATTCGTAAAGTAGTATTCGTCGATTAATTAAGGAAATATTTGTTGAACATTCCTTGGATAATTGAAAGAGAGTGTAAATAGTCCTGAGCAGAAATAATTATAAACTTCAAATAGAATGCTCGGGGATCAATTAAGATACTTTGGATGAGTCCCGGTTTAGAGAAAGTATATCACTGGTTGTTATTCCACAAGTTTGAAGTAGAAATCTAGGAGGGTTACCTGATATAAACTAATCGAGGTAACATGGTTAGTGAACAGTTTAAAATGAAGTAGTGCACCAACCGGTAGTTACTAAAATAAGTTAATAATCATTCGTGCATACCATTATCACCATTATGAGGGTAACTCCATCTCTTCGTCTTCGTAATACAAGACACCAACTAGTGCATCTCTCAATCATCATCTTAAAGTCAATTATCGAGTTAGGGTTTCACAAATATATCTGTCATTTCCGTGCTTTATCTTGAAGACCAAGCTTCACATCATTCCGAGGACACCTGTTAAGTCCATATGGTCCTACTTCATGCCTTCCGACATGAATCACAAGTGGCCAGTTCCCCCTGGGAACAGATCAAAGAGATCTCTCAGGGATCTCAGTGCAATCCATAGGTTCAGTGGCGGGTGTGTGTATGTGAACATATACCAAAAATATTGAGGTCTACCATACCTATATACGTAGTCCATGATAACGTCTCTATCAAAGGATCCCACTCTACCCACTGGTCTTTTCTTTTGGTAGACTCTGAGATCACTGTATCGCTCGTTGCAACCATATTCAACTTCTCTTGAGTCCCTTTTTTAATTATACTTGTTTGTTCTCTAAGTTAAACTACCATGCTCTAGTGTCCGAATCATGCGTGGAATTATCTAGCACGCTCGTCTCATGATAACATTCTTGTATAACACATGTAAAATTCGCCATCAAGGGTAATGAATTCCACAATGGCATAGTGACCAACTTTCAGGTAAACCCGTTACTTATCGAAAGTCGGATCATATAGCCAAAGTAAAAGACTTTCATTATTCCAAGTACTAAGTACCCTTAATTACATAGGGAAGTCTAAACTTCTTGATTCTTAAAATGCCGCCTCCTAAACTGTGGAGGACTATGGGCCACAAAATTTATGCCAGCCTAGTCATCCGATCGTATTGGCAATATCGCCTCTACCTCAGTCGTTCTTGAGATTTCGCTCTGGTTCCTACATTTTTACCTATGATAGGTCATGTACGACTCTCAAACCTCTATTCATCATTCTGAAGGTCTATAAGGATTCTATCGACCCTAGTATAATACCTCCAGTAAACACTCCAGTCCATTCTACTCGCCGGTACCTCTTTCGGAAGTCCAATAATAAGTTTACTACGATCTCTTATGTCATTCTCCTACTTAGACTCAACACTCTCGTTTCTGAGTACTGTAACTTATCGCTCTGATACCATTTCTGTGACGCCCCCAAATCTGAGGTCAAAGATTCAGGTCGTCACATCATCATCCAACCATATCATACCTGTATTAACTTTACAACTCAACAATACATACGTCCAGACCTCAATCTTACGCACAAACAAGTTAGAGCCTCAAAAACGATAATCAGAAGTAACACTAAATATTACAATTCATCTGTACAATCCAGAGTCTTACGCACTTCCACTTATACAACTATACTTGAAGACAAGTCTTTCTATTACAGTTGAAAACCTATCAGACTTACTCTGTAGTATTTATCAGGAACTAAATCATCTCCGGGGTAATTCTTCTACTCCTCTTCTGCTGGTGCGGAGTTAATCGACCAAATTCTTCTCTTTCTGAAAAGTTTTTATAAAGCAAGAATGAGCTACATAATGCTCAGCAAGTTCACCATTTTGTAAAATAATAATGTGGTTTATTTCGAAAACATTCCCAACTATATGGGTATATATCTTAGATTTCAAAACATAATTGGACAATGTATATGTCCGAGTTTGAATAAAACATCTATACCACCAAGGAGCTTTAAGAATAACATATGAACCCTTTATAAGGTTCCCATTTCAATATATCTCAAGTTTGAAAATATATACATATGAGTATATCATTTTTGGCAAAACACTCTACGATTAACATACTGTACAGGGAATACATCATTGCAAACCTCTTTCCTTCCATTAGCTTAGAAGGTTCCTCATACAAAAACATTTCATTCATTGAAACAATTGCAAGAGTGCACTAACACGTGCCAATCTTTATAGAAAATCTTGCAGTTCTAGATACTGCACGATGTCAATATTTTTCTTATCAAAAACCACACTATCGGCAACTTGGCACTTAGGCCCAAGAAGCAGTGTTTGAGTATTTTTCCAAAATGGAGGAATGGGACTTAAACTTAAACTCAAGATCTACATCATCCATCACTTATATGTCCAAGATTCACACTAATAATCATGGATCTAACCTTAAACACCACAAATAATTCATGGCTAAGAGGGGTTTGGAATTTTATACCTTCTTGAGTAGCTAAAGACCTTGGGTGAGCTTTAGAACCACTAAAAACACTTGGATGAGCCTTTAAAGACCTTAATCCTTCAAGATCTAAAAGATAAACATACATGGTTACTATTCACTCAATCTTCAACAATTTATAACTCAAGATTGGATGGTTTGAATGGCTTGAAATTCATAGCATACCTTCTATATGGAGTGTAGAGGACCTAGGAATTTTGCATTGAATTAAGAGTGATGAGAAGTTGAAGAAAAAATTTTCTTCTTCTCCTTTTTCTAGCTTGGCCGAGAGCTTCTTGCCAAGGGGGGAGTTGTTTTGTTTTGTGTTGGTGGAATAAAGTGGTATGCAATTGTGATATGTATTGGTCATATGTATTATTGTATCACATGTTGACACCCTAGGTAGTAGACTAGGCATGCACCATACTCCTTTGTCTCCTAGAATAATGCACCAACTAATTACTATTCATTGGTTGCTTTTGCATTTTCTAGTTTGCTTTTCTAACAATCTAGTGTCATGAGACTTGCATGTACTATCCTTCCTTGTATTATTATTCTTCCACCAATGCTTGTCACTTAATCTTTAATTCATATCGTATCTTAATTAATTCCTCGTAATAATATTTTATTGCGTAGAGATTTCCCTCGTAATTCCTTAAGTACTTAATTGTGTAAATTCCTCGAATATCCATAACTCCTTGTCATAATCCCTTAAAATCTTTTAATACTCTAATAACTCTCAAATCCCAAGTTTTATAAATCTTACTAACAATAAGATTCATGCCTTCAACAATCTTCCCTTTATCTTACATAGTGAATGTAACAACATAGTTTCTCAGACAATCAATTCCATTAAACAACATGGATGACTCAAAAGGTTCCAAATTCACAATGTCATATGATATTATAAAAAGAAAATATTACAAAAATTAGGGTTCTTACACCACGTGGGAGGGATTTGTGGTTATTTTTCTAAAAAAATATTTTCCAATCCATAAGACTACGAGAATTACAAACGAAATAAATCAATTTCATCAAAAGGAAAACGAGTCTTTTTGGAAATATTTTGATCGTTTTAAAAATCTTCTATCACAATGCCCCCACCACGGAATAGAAAAATGGAGGCTTTGTAAGATCGTTTATGAGGCCTTAGATGGACCAACAACCGCGTTGTTGGAATCTATGTGCCAAGGAAAATTCATGGAGAAAGATGAGGACGAGGGATGGAAATTTTTTGAGGAATTAGCTGAGAAGACTATGTTGTGGGAGTCTACTAGGGAACCTCACAAGTCCAACGAGTCATCTAGTTCTTCTAGGGGTATGCATTCAATTGGAAACAATATTGCTACTGATACCAAGTTAGCCACCCTTACTAGAAGACTCGAAGCCTTAGAAACTAGTAACGCCCCCTCAAATATGTCTATGTGCTCTAATTTTAATCAAGGTTTTTCGAACTCTCCCGGCTATGATCAAATTAATGCGGTGTTTCAACCAACCCCTAGGAATGATCCGGTTGTACCTACTTATAATCCCGGTTCGAGGAATCACCCTAATTTCTCGTGGAACCAAGGCCAAAAATATCAATCTTCGCCACCTTCTTTTCAACCTCCTTGTTTTCAAAAGCCCAATCAAAACTTGTACTCGATTCAAAATCAAATTCCTTATCCAAACTCGATTCAAGCCCCGAATCAAGAACCCGCCCACCCTCCCGGCTTTCACGAGTCGGATAAGAGAATTAATTCTTTGGAAAAGACTCTTGATGCGCTTTTGAAATCAACAACTAATTTGGCTCAATCTCAACAAACCTTCATGCAAACCATGACTCAAGATAGGCAACTTTTGAATGCTAGTACTCAAGCCATATCTAAGTTAGAGGTTCAAGTGAGTCAATTAGCCAACGCCATGTGTGAGCGAGAGAAGAACAAGTTCCCGAGTCAAACTGAGGTCAGCCCTAAATTTCCCCTCAACCAAAGACCACCTGAAAATTATAATGTCATCATTTCTTTAAGGTCGGGAAACAAAGTTGATAATCAAGTTGGAGTCGAGTCCCCCGACGAAGAAGACGAGTCAAATGTTGAACAAAACCCTAAACTCAATCCTTCAAACCATATTCCTAATCCCGAGACTTTCGAATCATCTAGTCCCACACTTTCACAACTTGAACCCTCATCTTCAAAATCCACCCCCGAGTCATCAAAATCTCCTCTCAAATCATCATCATCTAGCGAGCCTTCATCGACTCAAACACCACCTTCACCTAACAAATCTTCGATTGTTGTCCCACTTTCCAATTCCATTCCCGATGTGTCTAGCGAACGAGTCTTTAAGCCTAAAGCTCCTTATCCTCAAAGACTCTTTTCAAACAAACAATCGCCTCAAATCGAAAAGATTTTGGAAGTTTTCAAACAAGTCGAGATCAACATTCCTCTTTTAGATGCCATTCAACAAATTCCCTCTTATGCTAAGTGTCTAAAAGATTTGTGTACTCATAAACATTCCACTTATGTCCCTAAGAAAGCCTTTTTGACTTCTCATGTTAGTTCAATTCTTTCAAATCAAATTCCCGTGAAATATAAGGACCCCGGTTGTCCTACAATTTCATGTGTCATAGGCAATACTTTTGTGGACAAGGCGTTACTCGACTTAGACGCTAGTGTGAACTTGTTCCATTTTCGGTCTACCAAGCCCTAGGTTTAGGCGAACTTCAAAAGACAAACATGACAATTCAATTAGCCGATCGTTCTATCAAAATGCCTAAGGGAATAATTGAGGATGTGCTAATTAAGGTTGGTGAATTCATCTTTCCGGTTGACTTTGTTGTCCTCGAGACTCAACCCGTCACGAATCCTAAGAACCAAATCCCGATCATTCTAGGATGACCTTTTCTTGCTACATCCAATGCCTTGATTAATTGTAGGGATGGTTCGATGAAACTCACTTTTGGTAATATGACAATTAACCTTAACATATTTAATGTTGGAAAAGAACCCAATGAGCTTTACGAGCAAACAATAGCGGTTAATCTTGTTGATGACATTGTTAATTGGTCAAACCTTGAGGATAGTGAGATTGAGTCTCTTCTCAATGAGGATTTCAAAGCCAACCATGAGTCTAACCGAGAGTATGTTGATTCGTTAAGAGATATGACCTCGGAGGAGATGTTGAGGGAGTTGGACGACATTTGCTCCAAATGGGAGACTCCACCCGAGGATGTTAATGTGGAAGCCGTTGTCAGAAATCCCGTCGGTAAACCACCTACCTTCGATGAGTTGTTAGGGGCTTTAAATCACATTTGTTCTAAATGGGAAGCTGAATCTAATACTGACCATGTCGACCCTAGTACCATTGTTACAACTCCCGTTGGTAAGCCACCTCCACTTGATTTATTAACACACCCCTCCACCTTCGATCACATTTACTTGCAAAAAGACAAACTTCTTGCTGCTGTTATCAATAGTGATTTAAACCCGGACCAAGAAATCCAATTAATTAATCTACTTAAACAACATAAAGAAGCCTTACTTTGGTCAGTGGAAAACACTAGTGGTTACAATGCTTTTACTTTGAAAGAATGTTTTTGTCTTCTTGCAAAAGTCACTAAGGTGTTAGAGCTTCAACGGCATCTTGAGCTCTTCTCGAAAATTCATTCCTTGTTTCCTACCGGCATCGGCTAATTCGGTTTTATTCCTTTGCCTCCCCTCGTGAAATTCAGGTATGGGGGAGGAATTATGTGCGTGTGTGAGTTGTTTTCTTTCGTAATTTTTAGAAGTTTTCAGTCTCCGTCATCCCTTATCAGGTATTTCCTCGTTCTCATTTACTCATTTCTCTTGCATTCGCATACATTGAGGACAATGCATGATCTAGGTATGGGGGAGGGTTTTTAGTGTAAATAGTAAAAATTGAAAAATCCAAAAAAATTAAAAAAAATGAAAAAATCACAAAAATAGTTCTTTTCGTATTCTAGTCTTGTTAATTGATTGCTAGTTGCTTGATGCACCCTTGCATGCTATGATAATCTTATGATCCATTAGCTTTTGATTGAGAAGTGATTTGCTAAAGTTCTTGTCCACACACTTACACTAGCAAGGTGAAGCTAGTAGACTTATTTGAATTGTGCATGAAATTAGAAGGACATGATTAGGTGTAAGATGATTTGGTCTTCATGCTTTGAGTACAAGTAGGTGCATTGAGGATACCTTTACTTGAGATTGATTATGTTTTACCACACCAAGTGAGTTTTGAGCCTATATGCACATCTTTTGCATTTATATTCGTTTGCTTGAGTGTCCACTTGTCATTTGCATCGCTAACACTTGTTTGAGTTCCTTCTTGAAATACATGACATTAATTGATGATAAAATGATAAAGGCACTTAGGAATAACCTATATTTCCAAAAATATCCACACCATGCTTATGTGATCAATTAGTTAATCCTTTGAGCCTAATCATTTTCTTTCGGTGACACACCACATTACTCACCTAAGACCTTTTTCTTGTTTAGCCTTACGTATTCTTGATCCCATTTTGTCAAAGGCTAGTAGGAACTTAAGGGAGCAATAAGGTGTGTGAAATAGGGTTTACTTTTGTTCATAACTTTTGAGGAAATATTTGTTGTTACCTTGATAGTCGATTTTCAAAATTAAATCTAAAGGAGGATTATTGTTACATTTATCGTTTTCCTTTATTTAAAAAAAATAGAAAAAAAGAAAAAAAAAGAGAAAATGAAAAAAATATGAGAGCATACTTATGTTTTTTTTTTGTAATCCTCCTTCATTCGACTAGTCAAGTCTTTTTGTTGAAAAATGAAAATAAATTGTGTGGGGAGGAAGTTTGGTGTTGTGCATGATATTCATGGTGACTACTAGCTTTTGACACTTCACCTTGCTTTGGCCTTTCTTGACATACCTTGTCCCTAGCCCCATTACAACCCTAATAAAGACCTTTTGATTGTCATTATTAATGTATGTTGTGATTTAAGTTGGATGATACCGAGTGTCAAGCATGCATTTGATTTTGTTGGAATTGAGTGATACACTTACCCTTGTTCTTGAGTGAAAGGTGAGGTATTGCTTATTTGTTTTTTTGCATAAGAGATCTCAAGTTTTGATTCTGATGCGTGCCCTTGTAGACTTAGCATGGTTACCAATAATTTTTGCACTTGACATAAACTTATAATCACTCTTGCATGGTTCTTTAAGTAGACTATGTGAATCCTTGCACTTTCCAAACCAAGACTTTGCAACTTCATTTTGATTCTTAAGTTGATGTATCATGAGAGGACATGTATGTGTGGTGTGCATTGCCATGTGATCTTTTATACAAACTAGATGAATTTTGTGGGTACATTCACTATAGGCCCTCACGAGACCTCACTCGTCCACTAGGGCTGCCTAGGGGTTTAAAGGGCTTGTTGCATATGCCAAATGCAACCGTCACACCTACGAAAAGGAGTATAGGACTTTTTATCTAGATTTTCTTTTTGTTTTACTCGAGGACGAGCAAAAGATAGGTATGGGGGCATTTTATAAGTGCATAATTTTGCATATTTTTATTACCTATTTATTTGCTTGAATTCGTATTTTAATAATTTATTTTGTTGCATTTCAGGAAAATCGTAAATAAATAAAGAAATGACAAAATAAATAAATAAAGTGCAAGGAAGGGAAAAAGAGGAAGAAAAAGGACCAAAAATGAAAGAAGGAAAAGAATTATGAGCTTGGAGCAAAAAGGAATATTTCAAGACAAGTGGAAGGTGGAGATCATCCCAACACATTAGAGAAGTGTATGGCCAAGATCAACTCTTCAAAGCTTAAGGGGGAATGAAACAAATAGATGGCTAGGATTTCACCACCACACACCACAAATGTATGGTGGGGATTTACCCAACACCCCCCTTAACCCTAATTCCTATCCTATAAATACCCCCTCACCCCCCTTGTATTTAGGAACTTAGATTTTAGGGTAGTTTTAATTTCTTGTATTTCTTTTCTTAGTTTCAAAACTTGTAAACACTCCTATTATAATTAATGCAATTTTTATTTTCTTTACTTCTTGTCTTGCTCTTTCGTTATTGTTGTCTTATTTCGTTATTTTCGTAAATCCAAATAGTGGACAAAGTAGCGAAAAGCTAACCACTATGGGTTGAAAGTAACGAAATTTTAATTTCGTGCTCTTAGTTTTAAATTCGTAATTATGCCCCTTTAAATATCCATTATATTGTGGGCTTTATAATTGCTATGTGTAGATCTATAATTTTTATGCTTTAATTTTTAGTGTAATTTAAATAAAAAAAATCTCAAAAATATTAGTTGTATAAAATTTCAATACGTATTTTCAGTTTTAATAGCTCTATTTTACTATTTTATTCGAAAGCTATCTTCTGTTCTTTTTCTACTCAAAATAATCCACTCCCTTTTAATTTCTTTTTCGTCAAATAAACAAACAGACTCTCGGTTCTTCTCCTTCAATTTCTTACCCATTTCCCCTGAGTTAAGCGATTCTCTGTGTTTATAGATTTTTTATTCGAAGTAATTGAATTCCTCCCCTGGTTCTTGTTAATCCAGCCCCTCTTCCTCTCTCTCTCTCTCTCTCTCTCTCTCTCTCTCTCTCTCTCTCTCTCTCTCTCTCTCTCTCTCTCTCTCTCTCTCTCTTCTCTCTCCAAACAAAACCACGACCTCCCTCCCCTCTTCTTTCCCTTTCTTAACAGTTCGAATTTGTCAAAGCTCCGACTCCGTGTGCTGCAAATACCTCGATCCCCTTCTCCTTCTTTACCTTTTTTTTTCCTTTTCCCCTTGTTTTTTTTTCCGATTTTCTGTTTAATTCCGTTTGTTTTGTTCAGTGTTTCTACTGAGTTTTATTTTCGTTTCTGAGTTTGTCGATTTTGTTTTAGTGAATTGTCAATTTCGTGTGTTGATTCTACAGTTCCGAGTAGTTGTGAATTGAATTGACTGTTTTTATGTCCAAGTAGTTTTTCTCGGAGTATTGTTTTAGGGGAATGTACGGTTCTGTACTTAGCTCGATGTTTTTTTCACTGAGTCATGTGTTTACTGAATCTTTGCTGCGGGTATTATGCTACCGAGTTGTAGTGTTTTCTGAGCTCCTGTTTTGCGTTTTCTTTGCTGTTCAATCTAGTCCGAGTTTCCGAGTAGCCGCGTTTGTGGAGTTTTGTGAAGTTTTGTTGGAATTTGTTAATGTGTAGTGTATTGCTGTCAATCGTGTAATGCTGTGCTATGCTAGTTCTTGAGGCTGGGTTCGTCTGTTGTTTGCGACTTGAAATTTCTTGTTGCTGAGTTAGGTTCTGTGTTCACTGTTAACGAGTGGGATTTCTGAGTCGTGGTTTAATTGAGTTGATTACCGAGTTGCATGGGTTGAGTTTCGTATCGTTACTGTTTGTTTTGAATTCTTGGTCATTCCTAGTTTTTTTTTTTTATATAATTTTTTTTATTATTTTTTTTCTGTTTTGCAATTTTATGCTGAGTTTGGAATTAAAAAAAGATTTATTTTCCTGTTTAAACGAATTATGGAATGTTTGATTTGGGTTGTTGGTGATTATTTTGGCTAGCTTAATTTGCAAATAGATCATGTCGATTTTTTTTTTTTTATGATTTTTGTAAATAAAAAGTTTTTAATTTGGTTTAGATTTAAGTAATTTAGAATAATTTTAGTTTTATTAAATAAGTTTAAAATAGATTTCTTTTTTAATATTAATTAGTTAAAAATCAAAAAGTTCCAAAACCCGAATTTGTTCTAATTCGATTAAATTAAAGTTAAGGTTTGCGAAAATAAATAGTCTCCGAGGAATGAATCATAAATTTTACAACGAAACGAATTTTGCGCTTGCGATTCAAATGTCTTAATTATTTCTAGCACAACAGTCAACCAAAAACCGTAAGAAACAACATCATTATCTGGTCAGCAGCTTGCAATATCATAGATTTCGTTGCCTCAGCCCCACCAAACTTCTGAATAATTAGGATAATTACTTGCGGAAGTACAATCTGTACACCTAACTGATTTGATAATTTATCAAACATATACTTAAAAAATGAGCTTCTTCAAAAAGCCACTTGCCTGTATTTGGGAGTTGCATTTTTTGTGTTGATTTGAACTTGTGAACTCTTTTTTAATGCCTCTAGATATTGGCTTGAGATAATCCAAATTCCTAGTTGCTGCGTTAATTCCCACCATCAGCATTTTAGTGAACCCGTAAACTATATGAATTAAATTGTTAAAGGTTTACCTTTATAATTTGCGATATTAAGCCAAGTACCAGATGTGGCTGCAAAATTAGAAAATGTAAAGCGAAAACCGTCATAGACATAGTATTATGATCCAAAGTCTCTAGATTACATTAGAATCAAGCTTACTCTTCTTTTAACCAGGTCCTCGGTGCCGATGTTGACTACTGTGCAGCCTGTAGCCTTGGCAGAGTTGGGGCAAAGTGTATGATTCTCATTTCTTTCCCAAGGATTGAGTACCATTTTGGTGTTAATAGCTCGTTCATTAATCGTATTTGGCACAACAACATTGATAAGCTTACTTTGTCAAGACATGCAATATGTCAAAATTAAAAATAACTGATACCGATGTCAAAAAAAAAAAATAACTGATACCAATATCCAAATTTTTTGCCAAAGAGATTACTATAAGGCACACACTAACATACCATAGAAGCACTCCATCCTTTGCAACTTCGAATAGATAATTTATAGTAGGATCTATAGGAAGAAATTGCTTTAAGAATGGATCATCCCTGAGATAACTATTAATATGGGCAACATAGGACGCTTTCTCTGATTCTTTTATAGTGTGTAGAAGTGTAGTTGTGGTGGAGTTAAGGAACGAAGATGAATTTTTCAGGTTACGCAACTTTGCAGCAGCTCGTGCTTGTACATTAAGATAAGCCTGTCCAACCAAATACAACAAAAAAATGAAGTTAAGACACAAAGACACCATCTTATAGTAACTAAAGGAAATGTATTGTACTTATTTCAGTTCAGTAGTCCACAAACACATAGCATAATATTAACAAACTATAACGTCCTACAAAATTTATGTTTTTTATATATAGTAGTAGCCTATCAATCGTATAACATTTAATGAAAAGCATAAAATTAATCTCACCCCGAGGAATCCTTCAAAATCAACCTCACTACTCATATTAAACTCCGATTCATGCAAAATAAGTCTAATACCTTCCTCTGTAAACACCTCACCGGAAGCTTTAAGTTGTGCAAGTAAAGGTGGCAAATCCCCAATTGTGACTATACCATTCTGTTTATGTACGGCTACAAAATACAAAATAAATGAACTTAGAAAAAAAAAGGCCTAATAAAAGCAGGGTATTAATACGAAAAATACAGTAAATTTAAGACAAAATATTTCGAACACGAAAATTTAAGATGGAGTTAAATGAGAAAGAAATGTTACTTTGTCATTGAGGTTGAGTAACTGGAGTTGTGTGAATTGGTTTTGGAGGCCATTGATCAGATACATGAACACCCGTAAAGCTAGACATGTTTGTGTTTATATATTACAATCGTCTCCATTCCGAAGTCCTCATCAAACATCCTTCACATTTAACAAAAATTCAAAAACTCTCTTAGAGCTTCAATCAAGCACTTGGGCTGCAAGAATTCAAATTAGTCAGATATATAAAAATTGAAGGAGAATGCTTGAAAAATAACCGTTTATATAAACAAAAAACAGATCACCAAAAAAATAGATACCGATTTACCAACCCTCATACTTGTGTATGCTTAGATTAAGGAGGCAAGTAACCTAATTTCTCACAATTTTAAATCACCACAAAAAAATAAGGTCTATATATAAAGGTCCATATATAAAATACATACATATACATTGCAGTATATGATAATTAAGATAATACAAATAATAAAATTAAAAGAATGAATTAAAAGGTAGATAATGAGATGAATGATGAAATTGATACCAGATTTTAGATGTCCATTCCATGAAGAAACAAATCTGTATTTTTTTAACGGTCTAAATTGAGACTGATTCTTATTGCATCCATGTATCTGTACGAACTTGCAAACACAATTACAGCAGAAATGGCAAAATAATGAATCGATTAATACATAACAATTAACCTAGAGATTTTCATCCATGGATGCTTAAAGATTTAAACCACGTTGTATACCTTTGGAAGATCGAAGAGCACGAAGACGAAGCCCATGAAGCCGATGGCGTTCCTTTTAGCGGGATTAACATCCCGCTGTAGACATCGCTTGAATTAGTATAATCAACATAAGATTTTGATTGTTCATCCACATTAATTTTGAAATTTTGATTATTGTATTTGTATTGTTTGTGGTTTGATTTTGAATCTTTGATAAAGAATATTGTTCGTGGTATAATTTTGAAGTAATAATAGAGAATATGGTTAGCCTCAATTTACGGAGAAACGGTTATTGGATTGATTTCTGACGTGGCCTTTTTTTTGCAAGTGATTTTACATTTATGCCCATGATAGAGGTTATTCTACAAAGTGGGAGTAAGGATATAACAGGAAGAATGTGACAAAAAGGATTCAGGATTTATATTATACATAGAATTGTAATTAACTAGTCAAATTTTGCAATTACAAACTTATCTGTCATGCATTTACATGAATTTTTTTTATCTCACCTAACTTAGATTAGGACGCACTTTGGAGTATTGAGCCATTGTATTATATAATTAATTCTCCACTTTTCTAATATAAAATCAAAACCAAAATATGGTAAGTAAATATTTAATAATAAATGATTAGATTTTGAGTAATGTTACGTATCACGAAACAGATCCAAAATTTGTACCCAAATGACATAATACTTAGATTTATTTGTGGATTCATATATGTGTACGATGGGCCCATTATATCCTATATATAATGGGAATAAGGGAGATTAGGTGTATGGTCATCTAATCGTCTCAGGGTAAGATATTAACGTTCAAATTATACCTATTAGTCGTATACTTAGAAAAGTATGAAATATACAGAAAAACGTACTAGAAATGAGATCATTGATATCATAAACGCTACAAAACAATTAGGAAATAACATATCATTTTTCACATACATAAAATGTAAATACATAAAAAAAGGTATTAGAATAATGTATGATTTGTTCAGAGTAAACAAGGTATAACAAAAAAATTTCTACTCCAAAAATAATTACAAAGGAAAAAAATATTTTTTAAAATGTACCTAGAAATAAATTGGTAAAGTAAGACTTTAAAAATGTTAAAAAATATTAAATAATTAGAAACGACACAAAAATTCATCAAAATTTACCATGATATATTTTACAAAATAAATGCTAATTTTAAATTAATACTAAATTCAGTGAACTAAAATTCACAAAAACTTTAATATAATGCATGTACAACAACAGTTAATTAATAAAAAATGCAACACATATGATAAGTTATTTTAGAAAAAGCTAATTAATATATCACATAATGTCATAAACATACGAAAAATACTTAATAAACAGAAACAAAAAAAATAATATTCATCATATTAAAACATTTAATTTCAATAGAAAATTTCAAAAGAGTTCAAAACACTTAGAAAAAAACACATACCACACATGAAAAAACTTTTAGATATTGGCATGTTAATTATATTATATCCTATATATAATTGGCATAATTTACTTTGTTGGTTTGGTCGTCAGGGGCATATAAGTTAATTCAAATATATTATTAGTACTTAAATTTTTAAATAATATTAAATATAAATTAAAATTATTATTAAATTGTACACCTTATTTCAAAAATTATGAATAGGATTTATAAACATAATTTTGGAACTTTTCAGAAGAAAAATAAAAAATTAATTATATAAAGTATGATAAATTCAGTGAGTAAACATAATATTAAAAAAAATTAGTAATTTAAAAATTAGAAAAATATAAATTTTCATGTAAAAAAATTCAACAACAATTAAAATATTAAAAAATATGTAAATAGAATAACTATCATGAATTTAATAAAATTTGCAAATATTGTCTTGTAAATCTTATTTAAAAAAATTAAAAAAAAATTAAACATAAAAATTCATTAATAATATTTATAAAATATCCCGGATATAAAACTAGTCTCATTAATGTAAGTTATAGCCGATACTATAATGATAATTCATCACTTGAGAATACTTTTGGAAATATTTTTGGCAACTATAAAATTTCTCTTAGATTTTTTACATGTACTTTTGGTATTAATTCAAGAAAAGCATCATAAAATTAATCTTAAGATTCTTTTTCTCTTTTTTTTTATGCCCTTCTTGTAAAACAGAACTTGTGTGCATGTTAAGACTGAACCATACACACCAATAAACTAAGAGGGTGTATTCAATTGAGATCTTAAAGGATATTTTTGGATTTCTAAAATTTGAGGGTATTCAATCTGGATTTTGAAAAGTCCTTTAAAATCTGATGGTATTCAATAAGGATTATAAAAAATCTTTTAAAATATGGGAGGATTCAATTTGGATTTTAAAAAATACATTAAAATCAGATGATATTCAATTTAGATTCTAAAAAATCCATTAAAATCTGATGGTATTCAAAAGTTCATGGATTTTTTTGGATTTCATAAAATTGTGGATTTTGATTGATATGTTAGTGTATTTTATATCTTTTGAAATCTGATCAAAATCAAAGAGATTTTAAAGGATTTGTCAGCAACTTTATTTTAATCAACAAAATTTTACGAGATTTTACATAAACTCGGTCAGATGATAGGTATAATTAAATTAACAGTAATTTTTCAAAATTCGTAGATTATTATCAATTCATTTAAATAATACACCTCCGTAAATATTATTACGAATATGCTTATTTGGAAAAATTTTTGTTCAAGATTAAGTATGTATCATTGAGAATATATTAAAATTGGTTTTTTGCATCACTATGAAAAAAGCTTATATCTTCGGAAAGTATTATTTTCTAGATTGTAATTTTGCTAATGGATTGTATATATCCACAAATTACAAGATAATATTCTCGTATTTTATTGGTACTACGATAAATGTAGAGGATGATGATTAAAAATATAATGAGAACGAAGAACACATGGATTAAAGTTAGATTAGATAAATAACTATTTTGAATTATATATAATATTATTTTAATTTATATATGGATATCCTAAAATAAAATAAATAAAATAAACAATCCCATAGAATCTTTGGGATTGTTTTTAGTCCACAAAAATCTTGATAAATCAATCCATTAAAATCCAATTGTGTAGAATTTAAAAAGTTTATATAGAGTCTACAGTAGATTTTGAACAATTCGTGAATTTATAAAATCCAATAAAATCCATGAATTATTAACAATCCATTAAAATCTTAATTGAATACACCCCTGTAAATTAAGCTTAATTAAAAATTTATTATTATTATTATATATTAAATTTCAATAAAGTATAAAAAGTGTCATTTTTTATAATTTATGTGAAATTGGAAGAACCTTTCTTAGCATTTGGAATCGAATGAACAAACAGAGGTAAAATGGATTCCTCCTCCTTCAGGAAGTATAAAGATAAATGTGGATGCATCAGTGTTTGCAGGGAGTAACGGTTACTCTGTAGGCATGGTTGCGAGAGATCAAGCTGGGACATTTTTGCGAGGGAAGACTATGAGGTTCGTGGGAGCTGTTAGTGTAATGGAAGTAGAGACTGTTGGAGTAAGGGAGACAATGCTATGGTCAAATGAATTCGCAGCTCAGCTCATCGTTATTGAAACATATTCTATGCTTACTGTCAGTACCGGCTCCTATGGGAGTTAGCATAGCGACTGCCTAGGGACACACAGTTTGTGGGGGCCACATTTTTTTTATTATAAGTAATGTATATAATATATATATATATATATATATATATATATATATATATTGGCATTAAATACTTAGTTAATAAATTGTACACTACAATTCATAGTTGGACTCTTACTTTTATTAATTGGTATATAATTAGAGGGCCATCCATTGGTCTTAAAAAGGCCCATTAGTATGTGCGTGTGTATCAGTCTTATATTTATTAAAGTAAAAACTAATAAAGGATTATCTTGCTCATGTCCTTTGTCTCGGTATACTATCAACAGCATTACACAATTGAGTTAGTCTCTAAATTCTTCATTTTTCCTTTTTTGTTGTTTCTTTATTATAATTTATGAATTTATAATTATTTAATATTTAATCATATTTTTATTTTGTAGGTGTTAATACAATGACCGGTATAAGAAAACATGAGTCGGGAAGTTCAAAAAGAAAGAAAAAAGACAGGGAGATTCAACTCACCCAATCTTTAGCGGGATCCATGAAAATTTACCTGAAAATTATGTAGATGAAAATCCAAATGACATGAATGTGGATATTTTTCCTAGAACTATTGTGGATGAAAATTTAGATGACTTAGTTGATCCGGGAAATTGGGAAAATAATATGGCTAAAAAAGATTGATTTTTTAGTAGAGAAGAGACCAATAAAAGTTGTCGATGAATTTTATCCTGTTAATGAACATAATAGAAGATTTAGCAATAAACACTACATGCGAACTTTGTTGAATGTAGAAAAAATGGATAGGTCATGGCTAGTATATTCTCGAAAGAAAGAGTTTTGTTTTTGTTGTGTGTTGTTTAAAAGGGAAAAAGTTACATCAAGTCCGCTAACAACAACAACCATTGGATATAATGATTGGAAAAATATTTTTTCTTGGTTAGATGAGCATGAAAAGAGCAATTATCACTTGAATAGTCTAACTGATTGGATGGAAGTAGAAACAAGGTTGAGAAAAAAGTTGATAATTGATTCTTTTAATCAAAAAGTCATAAATGAAGAAAAAAAGTATTGGGGTGAAGTTTTGAAGAGAATCATGTGTGTTGTTAAAACTCTTGCTAGTAGTAATTTGGCATTTCGTGGTAGTAGTGAAAAACTTGATGATGATAATAGTGGAAATTTTTTGAGTATAATATGAATGATTGCAGAGTTTGATCCTATAATGGAAGAGCATCTTAGACGTATTCGAAAGAAGGAGATACGTCGTGCCCATTATCTTGGTCATAATATTCAGAATGAACTAATACTTTTGTTGGCGAGTGAACTCAAGAGAAACATTATTTCTATTGTTAAGGAGGCAAAGTATTACTCTGTTATTCTTGATTGTACTCCTGATATTAGTCATGAAGAACATATGAGTCTTATATTGAGATGCGTTAATGTTTCTACTACCCAAGTAACTGTGGAAGAGTTTTTTTATTGAATTTGTGAAAGTTATTGAAACAGCAGGAGATGCACTTTTTGTTAAACTTAAAGATTCTTTTACTATTTTGAAACTTGATCTTAGTGACATGAGAGGGCAAGGTTATGATAATGGTTCGAATATGAAATGACAATATAAAGGTGTAAGTAGTAGGGTACTAAAGAATATCCTAGAGCATTTTACTCACCTTGTGATTGTCACTCTCTTAGTCTTGCAATTATGATATGGCTATGATTCTATTCAGGCTAAATTATTTTTTTGGGTGGTACAAAGAATTTATAAATTGTTCTCCGGTTCAACAAAACGATGGGAGGTTCTTAAATCTTATGAAGGACAAAGATGGGAAAGGACTTACATTAAAGTCAGGGTCTGATACATGTTGGGAAAGTCATGTTTCTAGTTTTAAGGCAATAAGATTCCAAACTCTTCGAATAAGAGATGCATTACTTCATCTAGTTGAACATAGTGTTGATGCAACCACCACAAGTGATGCAAGTTCTTTAGTTAATTTTGACCTTCAAAACTTTGACTTCCTTGTTGGTATGGTTATTTGCTTTGAGATTCTAAAAAAAGTGAATAAGGTTAGTAAATTTCTCCAAAGTAAGGATATGGATATTGAAGCATGCATTAATATAATAACCATAATTTCTGTACTTGAGAAAATTTTCATTTGAGGGATGAATAGTGTTTTGCATGGATGAATAGTGGTTTTTGAGGTCTAAATTTTTTTCATGTCACCCTATGTACGGGATAGGAAATGGATATTTTGAAGATATATTAGTAATCCACGAGGTAAATAAGTGTATGTAGACACGATCAGAATTCAGAAATTCCAAAATTTATTTTTATGAAACATTTGACCGGGCAGTAAGGAACATTTCAATGCGACCAAGACAAGTGATATATTTAATTTGAGAATTTGAGGATTTTATATTTTATTATTCTATTTAAGGTGATTTAAGGAGTTAGAACGAAAATCACTGAGTTAGCGCAACGAACATTTCTGAGGAATCGGTAGAACTTTATAACGAGATTAAGCGAACAAATTATGGATTGAACACGTGACAAGATTAAATACCATGCAAGATTTTTAAGTGCAACATGTCAAGAGAATTAGGGTGAAACCAAGCTAGATTACCAAGTGGTTTAAGAATGTGTTCATCTAAAAACCAAACAACAAAAACACCTAAACTCTCTTAATTCTTGACACATGTGTGGAGGAGCTCAAGAGAAGCTAAGGACCAGCTAGCACAAGGAAATATCTAGCAATATTAATTCATTATCCAAGCAAAAAGAAAACCAAAACTCTCTCCCTTCAATTTCTCTCCAAATTGCCCAGCACGAGCAACTATGAAAGAAAAATTCATAACTCCACTTTTACCCATCATAAATCACCAAATTTGAACCATAGCTTCCTCATTATATGTAGAACATAAGTTTAAAATTTCATGGCTATAAAAGGAGAATAGCCTAGTCAAATCCCTCCTCCAAATTGGAGAATCAAAATTGTCCAGTCCATGGCAGTTTCGACCTCTTATCTTAGAAAATAAAGAAGTCGAGCATCAGGCATCCCCTGGTGATGAGCTAGGACTCAAAAGAAAGTCCTTGAAGAGTAGAAGGTGTGATAAAAATTTGAGAACCAATCTCTAATATTTCGATTTTATATAGATTTTACAAAGTGATGATGAATAGTAAGGAATAGTGTTTTAAGTTGTTTTTATGATTTGTTCATGGCTTTTTAGGCCTTGTTAAGGCTACCCAAGGCTATTCTAAGGGGTATCAAGCTTTGTTAGTGTTGTTAGAGCTTCAAGGAAGGTAAAACCCTAAATTACGCTTTGAGTTTTTGTGAGTTTGGAAGGAGTTTTGATGTTAGTGTAAAGTTAAGATCATGTTAAGTGGTTTTATGATTGTTTGGCTTTGTATAATTTGTAAAATAATAGGTGTTGGTTTTGGGACCTCACCACTGGTCCTAGAGATGTATAATGGATGTTTGTTGATGTTGAGGATGATTAGATTTCCTGGTATGGCTTGGTTGTAATGTTTGTAAAATGGAAATGTCCGAGTTATAGCCGTCGTAATGGCGAAATTTCATTAGCCCTTAAAAACAATGAAACCCCGAAACCATAAAATTGTTTTTGAACTTACCATTGCATATGGTTGTGTAGGTATGGTTGTCTAGTTTATTTTGCCGCAAGAATCGCATTAAAAGAGTTTACGGTTTAAGAGATATGACAATTTTAGTGAAATTTGTTCGAGGAATGGAACTGCAGAAATGTACCTACTTTGATGCTATAAATGAGACCCTTAATAGTCGATTTATAATATGAAAATTTTAGGATAAATACTAAGGTCGGTTAGTTAAGTATTTCCGGAGGTTTTGAGTACAAATGATTATTTTCCGATTTTATAAAAATGCGTAAGCCGAGGTTGCGCAAGTGGAAAAGCCCTTAAAGGAGATGACACTATTCATTGCAAACCCCCTGCCCTATTTTGTAAATTACGAAAAATGGGTCTTCTGACTCTAGACATTCTCTAGATCATGCACACGAAAACGGTGCGTCACTTGAGTTAACAGTTATCGAGTTATGAACGTTTAGTAAAAGCGGTGAAAATAGTAAAAATTTGCAGTGGACTCAACTTCGAAAATATATTTTACCTATCTAGACCCGTGTTTTCGAATCAAGATTTTTATGATAAATATTACAAATACCAAAGATGATTTTAGAAGTGGTTTTGTGTTTAAATGCGTTTCAAGTGATTTATTAAAAGTGTTGGAGTGCGAGTCAAGGAATAGTAATTTTCAGGAAAGTCAACTCTAGAGGTGTTACTTTGACCATCCGTTTTGGCTAAGTTAAAAGAGGAATTTCGAGTCTACTAAAACACGAGCATTGTTAAGAATTATCAAGGCAACATATTGGTGTAAAGAACAAGGTTATAAATGGTTGAGTATAACTTGAATTTGAGGAGCGGTTTTGGATTAAACCTAAGACTTAAGAGTTCATTGATTAACATGGACTTAGTATGAGTCTAGAGGGACCCCTTAATGCCTTGTTTGTGATTTGCTTAAGTGTTTAAGCATTAAGTTATAAGTGGATCGTATAGGGGATTGATTAAGTGTTTTCTTTGACTTGTTTAGATTGTCAGACACCGTCACGAGCCCGTATTGCATCCAGATTACCAGGCAAGTTTACTTATGCATACTCTATGCATATATATATATATATATATATATATATATATATATATATATATATATATATATATATAATTTGAAATGCAGGAAATATATTGATTAAGTTTTCGATCCGTAATTGCTAGTATTCTATCTAGTTGTTAAATTTCGATATTGATGAAATTAAACGCATGTATTTATTTATTGTTCAAACTGTTCATCCGGATAATACAGATGATAGTAGTATAACTTAGGGTGAGGAGGCGTACTCATCCTCTACCAGTAGCACTTAGGGTGAGGAGGCGTACTCATCCTCTACCAGTAGCACTTAGGGTGAGGAGGTGTACTCATCCTCTACCGGTAGCAAACAGTAGCTGTAATAGGACTGATCATCCTTTACGGATAGATGATGTGGGAAATCTCTTGAATAGGGTCCATCAATAGTAATGGAAGTATATAATTGCCCAATGTATATGGGTAATATTCAATATGGCGGAGAACCCAAGGATTCATTTCTTAAGAAGTATTGATGTATATATATATAAGTAGTATTCAAAAAGGGTGGAGAACATAGGAGTGCATTATGCTACCTGCGTATGCAAATGGCGGGATTTTTTTTTAAATAGCATCTTTTAAAAATTTTGTTGTTGGTAATCAAAATATACCTTATATATATATATATATATATATATATATTCTGGTGATATAAAACTTGCTGGACATTTTTGGATCATTCTTGCTATTTTAAATATTCTAAAACAGCGGCGTCCGAAGCTGGCACCAGTGTGGCGAACCGAGATAGAGGAAAGGGGAAAAGCAACTAATTCAGCGCATTATCCTTATAGTATCTGAGAAGGGTGTGGGCTGGAAAGTAGTTGCTGAATGCTCTATTATCTAGTATTTTGAAGTTGTAATAATATTCTGGAGGATACTCTGATGTGTAAACACTTTTGGATTAGTAAGTACTTGTTCTAAGACTATAACTCGTAGAGTAGATTATGGAGTTTATTATGGATATTGTTGTAGATTATATTGTGAGCAGGTGATTGAATATTCTGCAAAGGTATGTATGTGTATGGTTAAGGTTGTGACGACCCGGATTCCTGGTAAGGGATTAGGGGGTGTTACAATTAATCTATTACAAGGTCTCATACTTTTTTTTGAGGAGTACAGGAGCAATGGATTTGAAAATGCAAAGGTGAAGCTGCAAAGATTGCTTTAGAAATGGGGGTAGAACCAGCTTTTCGTGAAACTCGAGTCCGTGTTAGAAAAAGTTTCTTTGATGAGAGTACAAGGGATGAATCAATTCAAGTTGCTGAAGATTCTTTTCGAGTCAACTATTTTTTACACATTGTTGATACTGCTATATCTTCACTCAATTCAAGATTTGAGCAATTTAAAAAATATGATGATATTTTTGGACTCTTATTTCACTTAAACAGGTTGAAAAAAGGGAGGATGAGAGCATGAAAAATGCTTGTACTACACTCGAGAACTATTTGAGGAATGGGGATGACTCAGATGTTGATGGACTTGAATTATTTTCAGAATTGCAGTTGTTGAGAAAATCTTTACCCGAAAACTTGACAAAACCAGTTGAAGTGTTGGACTATATCAAAAAAATGCATGTTGCTTTTCCTAATATGTTGGTTGATTACAGAATTATATTAACTATACAAGTTACAGTAGCTAATGCGGAAAGAAGTTTCTCCAAATTGAAGCTGATAAAGAATTATCTCTGATCAACCATGTCACAAAAAAAACTCAACGGTTTGACTATGTTGTCTATTGATAAAAAAATGTTAGATAAGTTAGATTATAGTACTTTGATTAGAGATTTTGCACCAGCTAAAGCGATGAGAATAACTTATTAGTCTCAACTTAACTTACCTCTGTTATTTTATATTTTTTGTTATTACTGGATCAAAGTCGTATTGTAATTTTTTTTTTGTGGTTTTAATTCATGAAATTTGATGTCTTAAAAAAATTTTGGTATAAGAAAACTAGGGCCTCCAAAATACTGGAGACGACCCTGCTCACTGTTAAAGCAATCAACGAACCTGGGAGTAATGAGTTTGAACTGGGGCATATCATTGATCATTGTCGTGATGTGTTGGATAGTAGTAGTAATCTCTCCATTGTTTTTGTTAGAAAGCAAGCAAATAAGGTGGCCCATAAGATGGCAAGACTACATTCTTTGCTAAATAGCTACAATATTGTCATGTCTCCTTCATCGATTTTGTTGGAGACGATCTGTTCTGATGTTTCCTTTTAGTAATGAAAGGGCTTTTTCTTAAAAAAAAAAACCTTTCTTAGCATTTGGAATCAAATCACCAACTTTTTTTTAATATGTTAGTATCGAGCCCGTTTGGCTCAGTTTTTTATAAGTCCATATGGACTTATTTTCGGGTAAAAATTTCATATTTTAATAATTTTTTTTACACATGTATTTTATGTATGTTTGAGATTCTATAAATTGCAAAAAAAAAAAAGTTAACTTTTTTCAGAAAAAGTTTAGGAATCTCTAACTTTGTCTTAAAATGAGTTGACTTATTCTGGAAAAAAGTTCCCCCACACACCCCCATCATAACTACTATGATATATTGTCTTTTGAGTTTACTTTAAAAATTTTATTAGATAAATCACATTCTTTCCACTTAACTTATTTTTTTTAATTTTAATTTTGAGTAAATTAAATGTTAGTATATATTATTTATATAACTCTACTTTTTAAATTTTCATAGTTTTATACATTATTGTTCACACAAAATCACGCAAGCGTTCGCGGTCACAAGTAATATAGAATAAAGTTGAGTTCGTTCCTACAGAGACTGGTAATAAACAGAATATGCACCTATGCAACAATGTATGATCTCTATTCACTGCTAAGACAAGTATCAAATTTGGGTTTTGTTTAGCTAAATTAACTATTAAGCAATTTAACAATATTAAGATCTAATTAAATATCGTGATTTAGAATTGATTTACTTATGAGAAAATAAACATGGGATCCTAACTTCATTAAATACTTCGCTTAGAGTTGATGCCTTTAATCAAAGTATGTGATGGTTATGATAACTGATCGGACAACACGAAACAAGTATAGGTTACCTGTCAGTATACGAATACCAAACTACTCATACATCCACAAAAGAGAAAGAAGATGGGTAGACACCAATTATGTTTAAACCCTATATGTCTATAAGATTTGAAAACATAACAGTTTAAGCACAAGTGATCCATTGAGATCACATAGGGCAGCACAAGATGGTTAAAATTAAGCTACTAATCATTATGTCAAAACATTCATAATCCTATGCAAGCATGACAAGTTCTAAATCTCAATATCCACTATCGCTTCAATAGAGATTAACAATACAACTTAGATGTTAGCTACGCATCCAAGAAGAATAAGCACAACCATACAAGGATATCAATAATTCACCACAAACAAATCTTTAAAACAATCAAACTACTAAACTACATAAATAAGAATCCCATGACAACGATTAGTTCATAATTGAACGGCTCATCATCATGGGATCTGATGAAACCATGGTAGTAAACAAAGTCTGAATAAAAACAATTATGCTAGAGTAATAAGGTTTAGAAAACAAATCCAAAATCTGAAGATCCAAAGTATCCTAATAGAAGAAAACAAAAGATAAAGTAGATCTAGATCTCCGTTGCTTGTCACGAGCGTTGGTGATTCCTTCTCTGCTTTTCTCCCGTGCTTCTCTGCAAGCTTCGTGGGGACTGTAAGATCGCTGAATTTGGACTTCTAGAACTCCAGATATGACCAAAACAGTGCAGACTGCGAAACCTTCCCGAAAATCCGAATTTTCCACAATTTGCTTATTTCTCCTCCGTTTTCTCTTCCGATTCTTTTTCCACTTCCCGTTCTTCAGTTCATGAACATTAATCCACCATGAAACATGCAAATTTGTCTCCCCACTTCAAGATAGTAACCCTGCACCATTCTTACTAAAAACAAATCAAAAACACGACATACTTGAGGCCAAGTTAATCCATTTAAGCCGATACAAAGCGTTCCAAGTGGGTATAAAATCCAATTATCACACCCCTAAACTTAAACCGATGCTTGTCCTCAAGCATAAACAGACTCTATGTAAACAAATGTAATGCATGAATGTAACTATATGAAAATGCAACGATCCCCTCAAACTAACCAAAACCCATCAGCAAGCAAATATCTCAAAGAATGCAACTAAATCCAAACAGAGCTCGACTAAGTCCCCGTATACTAACAATACATGAACAGAAACGTGGGTGTGTGCCATGCTCATCAGATATACTCCTAATACTAGATCAAAATCATACCTATTCTTCGCTCAGACAATCACAGGTTTATAAATAGAATAAACGGTAAACACTTCATAACCTAGAAACACCTCCATCATCATTTGAGTTATACAGGAATTCATGCTTTATTACTGACAACTACGACACATAATAATATACACAACAACGCATGATTATTTAACCGTGCAATGGATGAGATCCCTAAAGGCTTATACAATAATACCCATGTAGCGAGCGTTAGGTTAGTGGATCCCAGACCGGAAAAGTCTTAGGTCACTAGGCACAAAGTCCTCTAGAACTTAATTGCTCGAGTATTAAAGAGCCCACCCGTGGCCAATTTTGCATTTAAACAATTCACAAAATACTTTTCTCTATTTCTTTATTTTTTTTTAAAGCAATCTGGAATGAGTATTCTCATCCAACCCTAGACTACTCATAAAATATGAGCGGCTACTAGCCATTTGACGCCTAGCCATTATTAACAACTATTAACAATTAGCATGAAATTCCTGGTTTCCCCCAAACTTATACTTTAATGTCCCTACGCCATCAAGGGAATAAAGAACATTCTAAATATAAACAAGTGATTAAATCTCAAACAACCAAACAAATATGACTCAACCTAGCCCAAAAGCAAACGATGAGACTGTGAAAAGAATTTGTTTCTGAAACTTGCACGTCAATTCCTAGGCAATTAAATCAACCCTCTATTCATCATTACCACACCCAAATCAACATCGACCTACCGAACGGAAATAGCCAAGTCCTACAGGATCATGAAATATGCTATGAAAATATAACTAAATGGACTCACATGGAATACATAAACAATATGCAAACAAATATGCTCTACATGAAACAGAATTGCAACAAATATGAATGAAACTAACTACACTAAACATGCAATATATGCAACATGATATATGATTCCTACATGAACAATGACTCTACTACTAACTACTAATCCTCAAATCACCCCCAAACTTAAAATATTCAATGTCCTCATTGAAGGCAATAAAAAGGATAGTAGAGAACTTACCTAAATGTTGGCAATGCCACCCTCCTCGGGTGGTGAATCAGGTGCTGGCTCCTCGGCTGGTAATGGCTTGAGTCCAAGTGCAAAAGCTTCCTCTCTTGACAACTTACGTAGCACCTAAAAATTATTAGAATCAGCTAGTCCACGAGACTTATGCAGAGTGTCAACTCTTCTTTCCCATGGAGTTGCATCCAACAACTGAAATAGCCCCTTTCTTTCTTTATTTTCAATGCCAGAAATCTCTCTTGAAGGTTTTTCCACGGAATCTGATTTTTTTAGCTGTTCAATCTCCTTCTTCACAATCTTATCAACAGCGTCCACTTTGAAACACTTCGCTGAATCTGATGGATATTTTGTTGCCTTGAACACCTTGAAAGTGACTTTCTGATCATGCACTCTCATGGTAAGCTGTCCTTTTTGCACATCGATCAAAGTTTGGCCTGTAGCCAGAAATGGCATTCCCAAGATGATGGGAATCCTCTTATCCTCCTCGAAGTCCAGAATAACAAAATCAGCAGGGAAGATTAGCTTATCCACTTTCACCAAGACATCTTCCACTATACCTCTCGGATATGTGATCGACCGATCAGCCAACTATAAGGAGATATTTGTAGGTTTTGGATCAGGCAGACCAAGTTTCATGAAGACAGACAATGGCATCAGATTGATACTAGCTCCCAAGTCACACAAACACTTGTCGAAAGATAAATTGCCGATAGTGCAAGGTATGGTAAAACTTCTAGGATCTTTAAGTTTAGGAGGCAACTTTTGTTGCAGAACATCACTGCATTCTTCAGTCAAAGCAACCATCTCTAAGTCTTCCATTTTCAACTTCCTTGAGAGAATACCCTTCATGAACCGTGCATAACTAGGCATATTTTCAAGTGCCTCTGCAAAAGGTATATTAATCTGTAATTTTCTGAATACCTCAAGAAATTTGCCTAACTGGTTATCAAGCTTCTTCTTCTGGAGTCTCTGAGAATATGGTAGAGGAGGGTAGATATATTCATCGTCCTTCTTCTGCTTTAAAACTGATTTTTTAGAAGACTTCTTGCTTTCTACTACTCAAATCTGATTTTTCCAACTCAGCATCTGATTTCTCTTTCTCCGCATCATCACAAGGGTGCGAATCTGATTTTTTTATCTCATCCTCTACAAGGGTGCGCGGGGCCGTGGTCAATGGCATCTGCTCCTTGCTCTGCTGATTCTCTGCTTCATTTACCATGCTTTCTATGACTTTTCCCGACCTCAAAGTGATAGCTTTTGCTTGTTCATGGACAACTTCCTTTCCTGGATTAGGCTCTGTGTCACTAGGAAGCAATCCCTGTGGCCTATTTAGCAAAGCAGTAGCAATTTGCCCAATCTGATTTTCCAAGGTCTTTAGCGAGACAGCTTGACTTTTACATATCAATCGCAACTCCTCTAGTTCTGATTTTTCAAAAGTCGAATGCCCAGAACCTGCATTTGAATGTTGTTGATGGAAACCCGGAGGTTGAGATTGCCTAGGAGCATACTGTTGCTGAAAATTCTACCCTTGCTGTTGTTAAAAAATCTGGTTCTGCTGCTGAAAATTCTGAGGATTGTAAGGCTTTGCTCCATATTGTTGACCTTGAAACTGCTGATTTTGATGTTGGGATTGTAGCATGTCACCCTGATTATTGCTCCAACTGAAATTCAGATGATTTATGTTGCTCGGATGATAAGTATACGGGCCTGGCTGTTGCTGATTCTGAAAGTTGCTCACAAATTGCACTGATTCATTAGAAATTTCACATTGATTTGTCTCATGTGCGCCTGCACATAGCTCACAAACACTAGCTACCTGACGAATTCCATGAATTGCCAAAGAATCTATTTTCATATTCAATGCCGCTAGCTGAGCTGCTAGAGCTGGGGCTGGATTAACATCAAGAAGTCATGCCACCTTTTACTGTGGCATTCTTTGAGTTGAATTCTGATATTCATTTGCTGCCATCATCTCGATAAGATCATAGGTCGCCTCATAGCTCTTAGCCCATAATGCTCCTCCTGAAGCTGCATCCACCATCGGTCTCGACTGCCATCCCAATCCATTATAAAAACAGTTGATTACCATCCAGTTGTTGGTGTATACTGAAAATATTTATTTAAAGTATATACATTTATTTCTTGCCGATTTAATTGAGAATCATTTAAATGTTTACGTGTTGTCTAAATATTATATAATGTGGACAATCTAGTATCAAATGGGATACAAAATATTAGATTGTTAAATATGGTTTATATAATATTAATAAGGTTCTCAGCACAGGTGGTGTTGGACAATCCACTGGTATGGCTGTAGTATTATTTAGATTAATTTATATTGACTATTAAATAATACTAGTATACTTTGTGTATATTGAACATGATCAAATTTAGAATTGTTCCCTTATACTGATTAAGAAGGTGAACTAAGATTCTATGTTATTATTAATGTTTAGGTTCTTAATCCGGATATAATTAATTGGCACGTATATATTATTTACATGCTTTGATTTATATATGAAATAATTCTTTTGAATTATATCATTATATTTTGGGTGATGGAATTATATACATGGTGGATATTATTTATAGAACGAATCCATGTCCTGATAATATTCGGGTTAATGATGTCCCCTTGAAAGCTCAAAAAGATTTAATTATGTGAAACCCTGCAGGTGGATTTATTCCGGCATAATTAAATAAAAGTTGAGTGGATGATCAAGGATAAAAGATATTAGTTAAATGAATTATCAGTAATTTATTTAATTAATGGACATGCGATATTTTAAACATGAGGAATTTAATAAGCAAATAATAAAGGAGCCGATTTAATTAATTAAATAAATTACCGGAATTAGGTGGGTGGTGCAATATTAATTATTTAGTGGAATTAATTAATATTAATGATAGTGGGATCGGCTCAAGTTATCATTAGAAGGCCCGACCTAATTTACTCCTTGATCCATATTGTAGCCTATATATACTCATTATGCCTCCAAGAATATGGGTTCTGAATTCTAGAGCTTGGAGGCTAAACCTTGGAGGATCGAAGGCCACACTTCGTTCAAGGGAGTAAGGGAATACAATAGAAGATTGTGGATTTGAATCGCTTGCGCCGTAGCGATTAAGGTAAATTTTCTAAACCCCCTTTGTAATCATCAAACCCATTAAACACAAATCACTATGATCCAAAGGGACCAACAATTGGTATCAGAGCCTGAGGTTTAGTGGACTTGTGTTTGTGTTTGATGACGTCCATGTCGTAATTAAAATTGGTTGTGTATGTATAGTGGTATGATTCTGTAATAATCTTTTGCAGGTTGTTATCCACTATTATGGCCATGTTTTTTAATTATGTGTTTGGATCCCACATGGTTTAATCGTGGTTATTTTGTTTGGTTTCCACGTGGTTGTAAATCACGAGGGTTGATCGTGTTAGAATAGATTTACAAAATTAGTTTTGTATTAGATCTATTTTTTTTAATTGTTTGTTGGATTTTATTAAGATCCGGGTATTTTGTAACAATTATTTGCGATTTAAAATCGAAACGGAGACCAAAATTTGTTCCGCTGCGTGGCTTATTGTGGCTGCTGTTGATTATTCTTGTTGCTGATTAAAAGTTGAAGACAGACAGAAGAAGCAGGAGGCGCTGCATTAAAAATTTTCTGGTTAAAGCCTGTGACGCAGGACAGGCCTGCGTTACCAGTGAAAACTGGTGTTGCGCAGGTCGTACATGCGCAACAAGGCCATTTCGGAGGTGTAACGCATGGGTGGAATGCGCCACAGATTACAGCTAGGTTCTGTAACGCAGGAGAAGCCTGCGTGACACGCTGGGAGGCAGAATTTTTTTTTTCCTTCCCAGCAGCTTCACTCTCGTGGTCAGCAATTTTTTCAACAAGGGACGACATGGACATAGTTTATTTTTATTTATTGCTTTAATTAAATGTTATATGTTGTTAAATTATGTGTGTATTTTTTAATGCATGTTAGACATAATTGCAACGACATAGGTCCCATTTAATTTTAAAATTCCTCAATTTTTTAATAAAAAATTTAAGTGGGTGAGGGAATTAATTAAGAATTAAATCCCACGGTCTTCATTATTTTGTATGTAATATAACCTTTTTAATAATGTAGATAGTATATATGTTCACCCATCGTGGCGTACTATTTACGGTATTATTAAAGGTTGTGAAATTACTAGAACAAAATTCTTAAATTAAATTATGAATATTGAAAGGTATACATGCCACCAAACATGGCGTACCAAGTTTCATAGAATTCGATTAATTAGAAGGGTACCAATGATTGAATATAGATTTTCGATATTGAGAGAAAGGATGATTCTGTCTAGAAGGGGTCTTAAGTGACGCCTCTTGACAATGCTCCCCCCGATCTGGGAATTATCCTATTATCGATTATTGATTTGAAATATTTAATGGTGGCATCCGGTCTTATTGTTATTAATTTAAGATTTGATAATGGTCTACACTTAGCTATGAAAAATAATATATAGTCCACCCTAACGTGGCGTATTATTTAGTAATAGGACCGAAGTAATATTTAAACGAATTTAAGTGGTATATATGTCACCCATCGTGGCGTACCAGATACTTATGGTTAGTGCATTAATTTTAATTAATTGTTAGAGGAAACCAATAGGTTTTAAGATTTGTGCAACTCTCTGATTATTTGTTACATGTATGATTCTCAGGATTAGATCATTATGGGCTTTAATCCACTATTCACCATACTTATGGATAACAAACTTACTGGGCCGAACTATATTGAATGGAAACGTAATTTGGACATAGTGTTGACTGCTGAGGAGTAAAAATTTTGCACTTATGAACCCAAGCCAGATCAGCCTGCTGAAGATGCTCCTGAAAGTGAGAAGGAGTATTATAAGCGGTGGGTTAAGGCTGATGAGATGTCGCGATGTTACATTCTGGCAGCAATGTCTGGTGTTTTGCAGCATCAGCATCAGGCTATGGCCACAACTTCATATATGCTCTTTAATCTCAAGGAACTTTTTGGAGAACAGAATAGGGCTGCTAGGCAAGTAGCAGTGAAGGCTTTAATGAATACTCAGACGGCTGAAGGAACACCTGTAAGGGATCATGTTCTCAGGATGATGTCTCATCTGAATGAGATGGAGATCCTTGGTGCTGATATTAATGGGGAAACCCAGATCGATATCATTCTTATGAGCTTGCCCAAAAGTTTTGAGCAGTTCCGCTTGAATTACACCATGAACAAAAGGGTGTATAGTCTCGCGGAACTTCTGTCAGAACTTCAGGCAACTGAAGGACTTTTTAAACAGAATGTTCAAGTGAATGTGGCTGAGAAAGCTTCTTCATCTAAACCGAAAGGTAAGAAGAAGAAAAAGACTCGGACACAGAAAGCTGGAAGGATTGCTAATGCAGTGGGAGTTCAAGGTGGTGTGAAAAAACCTAAGGGTAAGTGCTTCAGGTGCAAGCAGTCAGGTCACTGGAAACAGGATTGTCCTCTTCCTAAGAAGACAAACGATACTGGTATGTCTCTTTCTCTAGTTACAGAAACATATTTAGAGGCTATATCTATGAACACTTGGTGTGTAGATACAAGAGCCACTGACCATGTTTGTAACTCATTGCAGGGGTTCCAGCAATCCAGAATGCTTAGAGATGGCGAGATATATGTATTCATGGGAGATGCTACGAAAGTAGTAGTAGTTGTAGTGGGAGTCGTTACTCTGGTTTAAGTAGGATTTTGGTTTTAAACAATTGTCTTAATGTACTCGTTTTAGAAGGAATTTGTTTTCAGTTTCTAAACTTGAGTTGGATGGTTATAATGTTTGTTTGGATCATAATGTTTCTATTATGATGAATAAATGAATTATATGTTCTGGTACATTGCAAGACAATTTGCTTATAATTAATCCTAGTCAACCAACATTGCAACATAGGGTAATGAATAACATATCTTCTAGCTCAAACAAGAGAAAGGAACCTTCTGAATTGAACCAAAAATATCTTTGGCACTTAAGATTAGGTCATATTGACTTGAGGAGGATTCAAAGACTGGTAGTAGATGGGCCATTAGGCTCGTTGGAAGTGGAGCCATTTCCAGTTTGTGAATCATGCTTGGAAGTTAAAAATGACTAAATAAGAGCCGAGAAAGAGTTAGAATTGATTCATTCTGATTTATATGGACCCGTGAATATCCAAGCAAGAGCTAGTTATGAATATTTTGTCACTTTTATTGATGATCATTCTTGGTACAAGCTTGGAGGATTCATGGATTATTTATCAGATTATGGGATCACATTCCAGTTGGCTGCACCTGGAACACCCCAAAAGGTTGGTGTAGAAAAGAGAAGGAACCAAACTTCTTTAAGAGAGTGTTAGATCGATGATGAGTTATTCAGATTTACCCAGATCGTTTTAGGGACATGCTTTATAAACATCGACTTACCTTCTAAACATAGTACCTTCTAAGTCAGTTACTAAGACTCCGATAGAATTATGGACTGGTGACAAACCAAGCCTAAGGCATATTCAGATTTGGGGTTGTCCGGCATATATGCTGAACAAGAACGTGACTGAGTTGGGTTCTCGTATAGAAGTAAGGTTGTTTATAGGCTATCCTAGGGGAACGAAAGGATATTCATTTTATACTCTTAAGGATCGGATTGTCGTTGTTAGCATTGATGCTAGATTCTTAGAGGAAGACTATATAATGAACCACAAACCCATGAGTAGTATTGTTTTAAAGGAATTAGTGGGAGGATTAGAAAATTCTAAGGGGTAAATAGTACAAGTAGATTAGCCATAAGTAAATGCACAACTTGACACTAATACCGCACCAGTGCCTCGTCGTAGTGGGAGGGTTGTACGACAACCTGATAGATTCATGTTTTTGGGAGAGTCCTCATACTTGGTCTCTGGTGAACATGATTAGGATCCCAAGACATACGAAGAGGCAATTCTAGATAAAGATGCAGATCTATGGCAAAAGACAATGGAATCTGAGATGGAATCTATGTATTCCGATCAAGTTTGGGAGCTCGTGGAACCACCTAAAGGTGTAAAACCCGTTGGATGTAGGTGGATCTACAAGAAGAAAAGAGGATCTGACAATAAGGTGAAAGCCTGGAAAGCACGACTTGTTGCGAAAGGGTATACTCAGAAAGAAGGGATCAATTATGAGGAAACCTTTTCACCGGCTATTATGCTTAAGTGGATCCGGATTCTTTTATCTATAGCAGCTCATCTCAATTATGAGATTTGGCAAATGGATGTCAAGACAGCTTTCCTTAACGGAAGTCTTGAGGAAACCATCTATATGCAGAAACCAAAAGGATTCATTAATAAAGGCCAAGAGCATCTGTTATGTAAATTTAAGAGGTCTATTTATGGAATTAAACAAGCTTCTAGGGACTGGAATATTCATTTTGATCAGGCAGTCCAGTCATATGGATTTGATCAAAGTCCAAGCGAATCGTGCGTGTATAAAAGAAGTGAGGGTAATGAAGTGGTTTTTCTAGTACTATATGTAGATGACATTTTGCTCATTGTAAATAATGTTAAGATGTTATCATAGTTGTTCAAACAATAAGAAATGAAGGATTGGAGTGAAGCGGCATACATCCTGGGGATCAAAGAGATAAGGGATCGCAAGAAAAGGATGTTGGCTTTATCTCAGGAACCCTTCATTGAAGAGGTATTGGCTCGTTTTAACATGCAGAACTCCAAGAGGGGTTTCTTACCTTTCAAGAAAGGAGTTGCTCTATCAAAGGATCAGTGTTTGTCGAAACTTAAGGAGATAGAGAGTGTAAAAGCAGTTCCCTATGCTTGGGCATGTGGAAGCTTAATGTATGTTATGTTATGTACGATGAATGATGTGTGCTTTGCAGTGGGCATAGTTAGTAGATATCATTCGAACCCAGGTAAGGAAATTAGAGTGCAGTAAAAAAAAATAGATACTCAAGTACCTGAGAAGGACTAAGGAGTATATGTTAATTTACAAGGCCTCAGATTTGTTTCCTATAGGGTATACCGATTCAGATTTCCAGAAAGATAGGAGTCAGATATTTAGTTATAAAGTAGTTTTGTGAGTAATAGTGGATTAAAACACTGATATACTCTTAGGATATTTTGAGTATAAATGGGAGATAGTTGGTGTATACTGAAAATAGTTATTTAAAGTATATACATTTATTTCTGGCCGGTTTAATTGAGAATCATTTAAATGTTTACGTGTTGTCTAAATATTATATAATGTGGACAATCTAGTATCAAATGGGATACAGAATATTAGATTGTTAAATACGGTTTATATAATATTAATAAGGTACACAGCACAGGCGGTGTTGGACAATCCACTGGTATGGCTGTAGTATTATTTAGATTAATTTATATTGACTATTAAATAATACTAGTATACTTTATGTATATTGAACAGGATCAAATTTAGAATTGTTCCCTTATACTGATTAAGAAGGTGAACTAAGATTCTATGTTATTATTAATGCTTAGGTTCTTAATCTGGATATAATTAATTGACACGTGTATATTATTTACATGCTTTGATTTATATATGAAATAATTCTTTTGAATTATATCATTATATTTTGGGTGATGGAATTATATACATGGTGGATATTATTTATAGAAGGAATCCATGTCCTGATAATATTCGGGTTAATGATGTCCCCTTGAAAGCTCAAAAAGATTTAATTATGTGAAACCCTGCAGGTGGATTTATTCCGGCATAATTAAATAAAGGTTGAGTGGATGATCAAGGATAAAAGATATTAATTAAATGAATTATCAGTAATTTATTTAATTAATGGACATGCGATATTTTAAACATGGGGAATTTAATAAGCAAATAATAAAGGAGCCGATTTAATTAATTAAATAAATTACCGGAATTAGGTGGGTGGTGCAATATTAATTATTTAGTGGAATTAATTAATATTAATGATAGTGGGCTCGGCCCAAGTTATCATTAGAAAGCCCGACCTAATTTACTCCTTGATCCCTATTGTAGCCTATATATACTCATTATGCCTCCAAGAATATGGGTTCTGAATTCT
This sequence comes from Saposhnikovia divaricata, assembly GCA_036435485.1. Classification (NCBI taxonomy): domain Eukaryota; kingdom Viridiplantae; phylum Streptophyta; class Magnoliopsida; order Apiales; family Apiaceae; genus Saposhnikovia; species Saposhnikovia divaricata. Next base: position 59,581,209 of record CM071599.1, on the reverse strand, counting down.
AGAGCTTGGAGGCTAAACCTTGGAGAATCGAAGGCCACACTTCGTTCAAGGGAGTAAGGGAATACAATAGAAGATTGTGGATTTGAATCGCTTGCGCCTTAGCGATTAAGGTAAATTTTCTAAACCCCCTTTGTAATCATCAAACCCATTAAACACAAATCACTATGATCCAAAGGGACCAACACCAGTTCGGAATGCCATGATGAGGGCATGATCTAAGCATCTCTTTGTATCTCTCCTACGCTTCACATAAAGATTCACCCGACTGCTGTGAGAATTGAGTAAGAGCATTCCTTATTGCTTCAGTCTTAGCCATGGGAAAGAATTTGGTAAGAAACTTTTGAGCAAGGTCCTCCCATGTTGTTATAGAACCTGTAGGAAAAGAATGTAACCAGCCCTTGGCTTTATCCATCAGAGAAAATGGGAAAAGTCTCAATTTCACAGCATCTTCCATTACACCATTGAACTTGAAAGTGTCACAAATCTCAATGAAGTCCCGGATGTGCATGTTAGGATCTTCCGTTGGAGCACCCCAAAACTGAACTGAAAAACACAGAACAAAGCAAACTAAGTAAGAAAATAATCCGAGTCAGTGAACTTTAATGACCACTGATGACAAGCACATAAACTATAAATAACACCGAGTCCTTGTCAGTATACGAATACCAAACTACTCATACATCCACAAAAGAGATAGAAGATGGGTAGACACCAATTATGTTTAAACCCTATATGTCTATAAGATTTGAAAACATAACAGTTTAAGCACAAGTTACCCATTGAGATCACATAGGGCAGCACAAGATGGTTAAAATTACGCTACTAATCATGATGTCAAAACATTCATAATCCTAAGCAAGCATGGCAAGTTCTAAATCTCAATATCCACTGTCGCTTCAATAGAGATTAACAATACAACTTAGATGTTAGCTATGCATCCAAGAAGAATAAGCACAACCATACAAGGATATCAATAATTCACCACAAACAAATCTTTAAAGCAATCAAACTAAATCCGTTAGAATTCCATGATAACGATTAGTTCATAATTGAACGGCTCGTCATCATGGGATCTGATGAAATCATGGTAGTAAACAAAGTCTGAATAAAAATAAATATGCTAGAGTAATAAGGTTTAGAAAACAAATCCAAAATCTGAAGATCCAAAGTATCCTTATAGAAGAAAACAATAGATGAAGTAGATCTAGATCTCCGTTGCTTGTCACGAGCGTTGGTGATTCCTCCCCTGCTTTTCTCCCTTGCTTCTCTAATAAAAAACGTGCTCCTTATGATGTCTAGATGTTTATTTATAGCCCCAGCGTCTTGTCCTCCAAGAAAATACCAATAATATGATTTTAAGTCGAATTAGGACTTTTTCCAGCATCCAACCGCGCAGCTGCGCCCTCTTACCGCGCAGCGGCGCGCCTCAACATCTTCTCCTGCGCAGCTGCGCCTTCCTCACGTGCAACGGCGCGCTCACTTTCTGCCAAAATTGTGATTTTGCTTTGGAGTTAAAGAAAATTCCGCAAGCTTCGCGTGGACTGTAAGATCGCTGAATTCGGACTTCTAGAACTCCAGATATGACCAAAACAGTGCAGACTGCGCAACCTTCCCGGAAATCCAAATTTTCCACAATTTGCTTATTTCTCCTCCGTTTTCTCTTCCGATTCTTTTGCCACTTCCCGTTCTTCAGTTCTTGAGCGTGAATCCACCATGAAACATGCAAATGTTGTTGGGCTAGCTAAGCGAGCCTTAACTCCACATTAGTATGATATTGTCCGCTTTGGGCCGAGCCCGCACGGATTTGTTTTTGGGCACCTCCCAAAAGGCCTCATACTAATGGAGTTAACTGGCTGCTTATAAACTAGTTATCTGCCCCTCCCACAACCGATGTGGGACAACTCCTAACAATCTCCCCCTTCACACATCGGGCTCGACACCTATCGAATCTGCCTCTTTCTGTGTGATCTGGCTCCCCCTTGATCCATACTGGAAATCCACCTGGCTATCTGGCTCCTCCCTAGGCCCATACTGGAAGGCCCACCTGCTCCTTCTTAAGCCCAACCTGGGATAGCCCATCTGCCTTTTCCTTGGATCCATTCTGGAGCCCATTGAGATCGTTCTGGATCGTTATAACCATAGCTCTGATACCACTTGTTGGGACTTGCTAAGCAGATCTTAACTCCACAATAGTATGATATTGTCCGCTTTGGGCCGAGCCCGCACGGATTTGTTTTTGGGTCACTCCCAAAAGGCCTCATACTAATGGAGTTAATCTGGCTGCTTATTAACTAGCAATCTGCCCCTCCCACAAAAGATGTGGGACAACTCCTAACAATCTCCCCCTTCACACATCGGGCCCGACACCTGTCGAATCTGCCTCCTTTCTATGTGATCTGGCTCCCCCTTGACCCATACTGGAAATTCATCTGGCTATCTGGCTCCCCTAGGCCCATACTGGAAAGTCCACCTGCTCCCCCTTAAGCCCAACCTGGGACAGCCCATCTGCCTTTTCCTAGGCCCATTCTGGAAGCCCATCTGAGATTGTTCTGGACCGTTATAACCTTAAGCTCTGATACCACTTGTTGGGCTATCAAGCAGGCCTTAACTCCACAATAGTATGATATTGTCCGCTTTGGACTGAGCCCGCACGGATTTGATTTTGGGTCACTCCCAAAAGGCCTCATACTAATGGAGTTATCTGGCGGCTTATTAACTAGCAATCTGCCCCTCCCACAATCGATGTGGGACAACTCCCAACAATCTCCCCCTTCACACATCGGGCTCGACACCTGTCGAATCGAATCTACCTCCTTCGGTGTGATGTGCTCCCTTGACCCATACTGGAATTTCCTGGCCATCTGGCTCCCCTTAGGTTCATATTGGAAAGCCCACCTGCTCCCCTTAAGCCCAACCTGGGATAGCCCATCTGCCTTTTCCTTGGATCCATTCTGGAGCCCATTGAGATCATTTATGGACCGTTATAACCATAGCTCTGATACCACTTGTTGGGCTTGCCAAGCAGACCTTAACTCCACATTAGTATGATATTGTCCGCTTTGGGGCGAGCCCGCACGGATTTGTTTTTGGGTCACTCCCAAAAGGCCTCATTCTAATGGAGTTAACCCTGCACCATTCTTACTAAAAACGAATCAAAAACACGACATACTTGAGGCCAAGTTAATCAATTTAAGCCGATACGAAGCGTTCCAAGTGGGTATAAAATCCACTTATCAATTTTATATTCCAACCATCTTTATAAATTTTATTACACCTATATATTTTTGATTAAATATATACTAATTATGTTATTTGTTTATGTATTATAAATTTACAAAAATACTAACTCCATACAATTTCTGTAAAAATGGAAGAATTTGTGTTAATATTAGAAATCGAACCATTGATCTACTCCCGAAAAATTCATATCGTAACCACCATACTATATCGAATCTTGAATTCTTTTCAAAAATCTTATTAGATAATACATTTTTTCCTTTTAAACTTTTTTTAAATTTTAACTTTTGCGTACATGTTGGTTTACATTATCTTTATAAACCTTTATTACGTTTTTATTTTTTTATTGAACAGATATCAATTATGTTGTTAATTGTTATAATTTATATTATATATATTAATATATCTTTCATTACAGTTTATTTGATTAGTCAAGTATTGACACATAAAATATAACATAAAATTAGATAAAGAAGAATAAGTAAAAATTATTTGTAGTACATCTTATTATTCGTTAGATATAAATTTTACATTAAGAATAATTCTATTGAAATTACTATTTAATTACACAATAATTGTTTTATTATCATATGCTCGGCCTATTCATTTTCTAAAAATTTTGTTTCCGAAAAAACAATTCATTTGTCATTATTTTTTAAAATAACATATCATTTTTTATTAACTTTTGTATGTCTCACATTCTCACTAATTTAGCTACTTATGCTTCTATTATTTTTACTCTACTCATCTTTTTAAGTCATATTATCAATCCCAAACAATAACAATTAATATGGGACGGGGTGAGTAACGAATTTACCCATTTTTTTTTATTTTCCACCATATTCACGTTTTTTACCAAACCCAAACATAAGTACTAACAATTTGGTGAGATGAAATGAATAATTTACATATGTATTCTTTTATTTGTTTTTTATAATTATTATCTTACTAATTATATAACATTTATTATATAATAATGGCTTATTATATATTACATTAACGAATATGTTTTTATTTAATGTTACTTAAAAAAATGTATGTACATAAAAATATAAAAGTGTACAAATCTATACTATATTATTATAATCAAAATATTAAAAGTTTTTGTACTTGTTTTTTGGTATTTCGTGTTTTTATTTAATTACCCTTACTAATATATTAATAAGTTTTTACCTAAATACCCTTACTTATATCTATCTATATTATAATATTAAAGCCAAAATATTAAAAGATGTAAAAAAATACAATTATAAATGCCTAATCAATTTCTTTTTTCATGAGCATGTACCTTTTGTATTCTTTCAATAACTAATCAATTTCCCTTTTCAGGTAAAACACATTTTCTTCTATATTTTTTATAACTAAAATATCTCTCATTTTCAAAAATAGTATGGGCAATTCTACCAAACTAATTTCTTTTCAGCTAAAGAATATTACCTTTTCTATTTAATAAAATAATATAATTACTAAGAATTAATCGCTTACCTTTTTCAGATAAAACACATTTTCTTTTCTATATTTTCTAATTGAAGTTCCTCTTTTTTTAACGGGCACCATATATATAATTATTAAAATTAAATCATTTCAATTAAAAATTTTAGACCTATAAAATTTGTATCTTTAAAATTATCAATACAAATTAATAAAAAATTATATAGCATTAGAAAAAGGATTATATCAAAAATACTACTTTTTCTAAATTTTTTTTTTTTGCGTTTTTACCATCTTTTGAAAAAAAATTCAAAACTACGATCTGCGACCAATGCAACCAGATGCATCCTGAAAATATTTGCAAAACTACGGTCTGCAACCAGATGCAACTTTTTATATAATAGTTTGAAATCAAACTGAGAAATAAAAACGTTTGTTAGTAAGAGGGGGTGAATGTAGATAAAGATGAATAAAACTTGTCAAACCTGTTTCAATCCCCCTCATCTTTTGTATATACATACATATCTATACAACAACAATTGGGTTTCACAATGAGTTTCATCTTGACCAAATCAATAATTGGGGTTGAGTTTCTAATTAATCGGTCCCATAGGGGCAGTTACTTCAACAAAAGATGATTTCAATTATTAATTTTTTAAAAGTTTCATTTGTGGTTAATTTTGGTTGATGTAGTTGCAATAGTTGCAAATCGTATTTTTGCAAATATTTTCAAAAAGTTGGTATTTACGTTGGTATTTTTGCAAAATATTTTAAAAAAGAAATAGTATTTTTGCAAGTTTTTGGAGTTGGGTATTTATGAAAAAAAACCCTTAGAAAAATCTATGCATTGCACGGGTTTTAAGCTAGTATAAATAATATACATGTATGTATAAAAAAAGTAGTAAGACAATTAAGGCACAAAATTAAAAGACTTGTGATATGACTCAAGTTATAGTCTTATTATTTTACAAATATACTATTAATATGTTAAAATCATTATAAAAATTTTAAAAATAAAATAAAAATGTTTTTATCATAAAGGTATTTATTCTAATTTTATAAAATATAATCAAGTTTAAATATATATATTAATGAAAATGATATGTAATATTAAAAAATTACTATAAATATAAAATAAAATCGAAGTATTATTCATTATCATATTTTTAATTATAAAATTATTTCAATATATGTACGAATTTGTGAGAGAAATTATTTCAGGACATATGTTCTAAGCTAGTATAACAATTTTCCATCAGCTGATGGGATTAAAATTACATGTATTAATGATCATTGAAACTCTAGATGCAAATAATATTACATTAAGATTTAGGTTAAATTTTTTAACTAGATTTGAAACTGATTTGAAAGGTTAATATTAATGGACCAGGTTAAATGGAATATGGACCTATAATAATATATCGGTTTGGGTTGGGTTGATGAGAACTAAAATTTATTAAATCTTAACTCAACCCAATATATTTAGGTTTTAAAAAATTTAACACATTAACACTCGGTCTTGGATGGTTTGGTTTGTTCAACCTAAAAAAGGGGTGGGTTGGGTCGGTATATGCGGTTTGATCGGATTTTATGCATTTCTAGTCATACATGTGAATGAATTCAATAATGGTCTTATTTAGCAATTATCAATTATGAATAATAAATTGAATTAACAATTTTGGTTAATGGATTGAGTTAATTATCTTGGATTGATAGTTGCTTTGAATGAAATTATTTGGTAAATAATTATTTAAATTAGTTATTTATATTTTAATTAGATACATATTAATTCTTTAACTGAAAAAGCAATTTCAAGTAGTTTTTTAAAAATTAGCATATTGAAACATCTAATTGCGTTCAATTCACTAATCTATTACTATATATTAAACAAGGACATAAGGACAAAAGTTACCAAAAAATTGCCGATGAATTTACCATCTAACCTTACTTTATTGAAAATAAAAGGAATGCCCACACAGTATGCACGATCTATTAGAGCAAGTCCAATGGTAAATGCATGATCTATTGATTGGTACATTCTATTTTCTTGTAATTTTAATATGTGATTGGGATCTTTGTTGTTTTATGGATTATGATCGCTACATTCTATATCCCCTAATTGTGATATACTGTATGTTCTTTGGTTAATTGTTAACTATGATATTATAAAGCAAACTTATAGTCTCACTATTGACTTTTATATGTTCATTGGTTAACTGTTTTAATGTTATGTTTTACGGGATTAAAATAATTATAGTCTAATATGAAATCTCATTTATATATCACTTACGCTTTTGTGTAGGGTTTTACAATCACTAAATCGTATGTTGTATAAATCATAGAAATAAAATTTTCTTTTCTAAAAGATCATTGTTTGATTTTGCACCAATGATGATGTTCCACTATTTTATATTTTTACCAAAATTTTTAAAAAAGGAACTAAAAAATTTATAAGCCCCTTCATTTTTCTTGCATGTTTTTATATTATTAATTTTAAACATAAAATATTTGTTTTTAAACTATTGAAAGGAACTCAATAATCGAGGAACTGATCTTTTTGAAGGTCAACAATGAAATAAATATGTCACTATATCTTAGTTTGTTTATTACCTTAATGACAGTCATCTATATTTTAGTTCGTTTGTTACCTTCATTCTGCGCATATTAAAACTTTCTTATATTCCATGACTAGGTGTAAAGTATATTTTATTAAAAAAAAAGGCAAACAAATTAAATTTCGGATGTATATCTTTAAAATTTTATCTAAATGTGAAATTTTGAATGTGGTTAGGTATGCTATTGTTACCAAACTTAATAGTCATAGTATTAATATGACATAAATAATTTCTTGTATATATAGCTCAATTCAAGCATTTATTACGCTAAAATTTCAAATAAATTAGATCTATTAATAACACATACATGTGTGAGTTTGATTTGGAGAAAACGATGAAGAATTTGCCTTGCAGAAAAGAGCTTTATTGGAGATGACCTTTAATATTGTGCAAGCAACACGTAGAAACCTTTTTTATGAAGCAAAAATAGAGATTTGCAAGATCGTTAGGCTGCTAATCTCTCACTGTTTAATCCTATTTGTATTAATATCTATTGCACCTGTAGTTAGGTCATGTGAGAATAAATTTTTCACATTACCAAAAGATAGGTTGTCATATGATATATAACAAGCGTTTTGGGGAAAAATCCTACAAGCGGTTAGGACAAAATTACCTTCCTTTTATAAGTACAGTTGTGCTTAACTACTTCTATCACCTCACGTGAAATAGGTTTAGATTTACTCTGTAGACTCGGATAATGAAATAGACATTCAAGCAGATGTTTACTCTCCACTGCTTAATTAGCTTTATGAAAAATATAAACTGATGCAGGATGGATGGCATTCAGTGCGATAGAAATCTTGGTAAGGGAACCTCTAAAATTTCTGCAGCATTTTAGTCGGTCATCCAAATTTTAGGCTTCCGATTTGGATACCTTTGCCTACATTCAAATAGCATGATTAAATTCTTGTACTCTTCACAGATTATGTATTTGTTTCTGCATTATTCTTCCACCTCGTGTGGGATTCTGATGATTTTTTCTCCCCTGGTAATCAGACCATTTGTAGGTTCGCTTTTTTGCTTTTATTCTACCCTGATTCAGTTAGTACTAAATACCACTTCATAACATTTATCATTCTACGCAACAAAGTAAACATTGTTTGTATAATAGGTACTTTTACAACAGTTCGTTTAATATGAATTTGGTATCATGAGCAAGTAATTTTGCATTTACAATGCTTTGGATCTGCCTTCTGAATGTTCTATAGTTAAGAAGTAAACCTAGACTCTCTCAGCATAAGAGTTCAGTTCCTTGTGACCAACATTCTGCATAGTTTGCACTGTGAATCAACAAAAGGAGATATCATGATGTGAACTTTTGTCAAGCCATCAGGAACTTGTGGTAGCTACAACCGCCCTTAAAATTTTCAGGTACTTAGTCGGTGCCATTGCAACAATCTTTGAGTTTCTATTTGTTTTACTTTTGAACAAATCAACATATGAATTCCATGTACTATCCGACCCACGGTGTTTTCTATATTATTGATTAATTTTTTTATTATTTAATGTAATTGGATATATAATATATTAAAATTTTACTCCATAAAAGCACATACCAGAAGTCCATAGTTATTTTGTTTAAAAATATATTTGGAAATTTAAGTTAAAAGGGTGGCTATGGTTATGTGGGGATTGGGTTATGATTTCTAGCTGCTTATATGTGTAAAAAATCATTGTAGAAGTGCTATAAATGCACTTGTTAACCTACGAAGTGTTGCTATATGATAAGACATGATGTAGGTGAAACTCTTGATATACGTTTAATTGTATTTTCAAAAACAAGTCCTTATTTTATGTTACATGAATACAAGTAAAGCAATTAATGTGCTAATATTAATAATAATAAAAAAATAAGAAACGTTTGCATGATTTTAGCAACTACTTATCACGTATTAGGTACTAATCGATTCCGTTTATTTTTCTTTTCTTACATATAGAAATTTTATAAGTTGTGTGGGCATTGGGTTATGATTTTTCTGGCATACATGCTGCTTATGTTCATGGAAAATCACATTGTAGATGTGCTACAAATGCAATTTTTTATCTTACGAAAGGTTGCTAATGTGCATCTGATGATGAGACATGATGTAGGTGAAAGTGAAACTCTTGATATACATATAACTGTATTTTCAAAAGCAAGTCTTTCTTCTATTTTTTTTAATCTTACATGAATGTAAGTATTGATGTAATATTTGTGAGAGTTCGTTCACAGGGAAGGACTAATATTAATTTAAGTTCAAGCTGTTACTTCTTAAAATTTAGAAGTGAGAAGAATAATTGGGTGTGTTTGTTACTAACTAAAATAGACTAATTATAAGCAAGTAAAACTAAGTTTTAACGATGAGGAAAAATAACCCGAGAACTAGGGTTCTTCAATTGGTTCAATGATGTTGATGTAATGCGATATATATTTCTCGTACTTTGCTAAAAACAATTCTTCTGAACTTTATAATGTTCTCTCTCAAGATACAAGATAATGTCTATAACTATATCTCAATTCACTCCCATGATCAATCGAAATACAATTATAGACTATTAAGACCCAAGAATTATAAGTTTTATAGTCCTCTTATTAATCTCCCAATTCAATAATTCAACTATGTCTATCAAATCATGAACAAGAATTATGACTCCTCTCCCAATTCATCATAATCCCTATGAATACAATTAAAGGTTAGCTACTCCCTTAATTGGGTTAAGCCCTCAATGATAGATTAGCAAAAGTAGAGAATTCGCAATAATATCAAACAAACATATTGGATATTTTAGTGTAATTGGATTGACTAGTTAATCAATGTAATCGTAATATTACATCGAACAAGTCGGGAGAGTGCTAATTGCACGCTTTGTTCGAGTTTATTATGATTTCGGTATTATTGCTTATGAGGCATGTCCATTGGCATCAGACACACCTGTTGGGATAAGATGTGTCTGTTAGCATTAGACATGACTGTTAGAATGAGATGTGTCTGTTGGCAAAAGACACATCTGTTGACATCTATATATAGGTGTTGCATTGATCATTTTCATACATTGGTTCATTTTGAAATTCACAAAAAAAAACACATTCTCTCTTCTTGGAGAATTTCTGACTTTATCCGATTGATTTATTTGGGTGAACCATAAATAACTTCAATCTGAAAGTGTTCACATGACTTCAGAAAATCCAAGTTACTACCATATTTCCCCTACAAAGATTGAAGTTACTATGTTTCTGAAGATGACGAACGGAGAATCTACAAAAGATATGACAAGAAAGTTTGCAAAACTGGACAAGTTTGAGGGTCAGGATGTTAGAAGATGGCAGAAGAAGATACATTTTCTGTTGACCACGCTGAAGGTTGTGTATGTTCTGAGTACCCCCATGCCTGAAGTGATCGAGAATGAAACTGTTGTACAGACAAGGAAGCGCTACAAATGGGAAAACGATGACTACATCTGCCGCTGTCACATCTTAAACGGTATGTCTGATTCCCTTTTCGATGTATACCAAAATGTTGAGTCAGCAAAAGAATTTTGGGATTCTCTTGAATCCAAGTACATGGCAGAAGATGCTTCTAGTAAGAAGTTTCTGGTCAGTACTTTATGAACTATAAAATGGTCGATTCTAGACCGGTGTTGGAACAATACAATGAATTGCTAAGGACTCCGGGACAGTTTGTTCAACACAATCTGAAGATGGAGGAATCTATCTCTGTTTATGGTGTTATAGACAAACTACCACCATCATGGAAGGATTTTAAACACACCTTGAAACATAATAAAGATGTGATGACATTGGTTGAACTTGTAAGTCACTTCAAAATTGAAGAGGCTTTAAGGACTCAAGAAACTGAGAATAATCCTAAGGGCAAGAACCAAGTTGGTAACTCTTCTGTGAATATGGTTGAAGATGGTGGATCTTCTAAAAATTCTAAGAATGGCAAGAGTGATAAACGGAAGTTTAAAGGAACAACAACTCTTTCAACAAAAATCCTAAGATGGCATGTTGGAAGTGTGGCAAACCTGGACATTTCAAGAAGGATTGTTGGGTTAGTAAAGGCAAGCAGGAAAAGCAAAATGCTGGTCCAAGTGGATCCAAGGATCCAAAAAAGCAACAAGGATGATAATGTTGCTTGGTGGATTGATTCATGAGCAACGAGTCATGTATGTAAAGATCTTCATTGGTTCATAGACTTTCAACCAATTGAAGATGGATCTATCTTAAAGATGGGAAATGTTGTAACTGAACTGATCAAAGGACTAGGAAATGTCAAGCTAGTTTTTACTTCTGGAAAATGTATATTATTAAATAATGTGTTGTATGTTCCTGGGATTCGAAAGAATCTCTTGTCTGGTGTTGTATTAAATAATTGTGGATATAAACAAGTTTATGAAAGTGAAAAGTATATCTTGTCAAAACATGGCACTTTTGTTGGCTTTGGCTATTTATGTAATGGTATGTTTATGTTGAATGTAAATACTCCATTTAATGATGAATCTACTTGCATGGCTTCTACCAGTACTAGCAATAATTTGAATAAACCAGAATGATGGCATGCTAAACTAAGACATGTACATTATAAAAGAATAAAGGATATGTCTAAAATGAGTCTCATACCTGCTATTGATTTAAACAATGAAAAATGTAAAACATGCATGTTAACAAAGATAACTAGAATGCACTTTAAAGATGCTAATAGGGTGTCTGATGTATTAGAACTCATACATAGTGACTTATATGATTTTCATTCTACACCATCATTAGGAAATAAAAAGTATATAGTTACTTTTATTGATGATGCTTCTAGATATTGTTATGTATATTTGTTGCATGCAAAGGATGAAGCTCTTGACTTATTTAACATATATAAAGAAGAAGTAGAGCTGCATCAGAGTACCATGACTAAAAATCTACGTATTGATAGAGGAGGAGAGTATTATGATCCAGTATACTTTCGATCTACTGGTATAATACATTAAACCATGGCTCCTTATACACCACAGCAAAATGGTGTGGTAGAAAGAAAGAATAGGACTTTGAAAGAAATGGTTAATTCCTTATTATCCTACTCGGGTTTGAGTGAGGGTTTTTGGGGTGAGGCTATGTTAATAGCCTGTTATTTATTGAATCAAATTCCAAGCAAGAGGAATAAGATTATCCCTTATGAACTTTGGTAGAAAGAGTCACCAAAATTGAGTTTTCTGAGAGTTTGGGGATGTAGAGCAGTTGTAAGACTCACTGAACCCAAAAGAAGAAACTTGGGTGAACGAGGTATAGATTGTATCTTTGTTGGTTATGCTGAGCATTCCATCGCATATAGATTCTATGTGTTAGAATCTAATGACTATGTGTTTGTGAACTCGATTATCGAGTCAAGAGATGCTATCTTTGATGAAAATAGATTTACATCTATACCTAGACAAAGGGACATGCTTCAGAATTCTTCTAGTAGGAACTCAGTTTCTACTGAAGATGTTCATGGACCGTCTAAACCAAGGAGAAGCACTAGAGCTAGAAAAGCAAAGTCCTTTGGAGATGATTTTTATCTTTATCTAGTTGAAGGTTCTAGAGATGAAATTAAATATCAATACCAATATTGTTTTATTATTGAGGAGGATCCAAAAACTTTTGTCGAAGCAATGACATCAAGGGATGTTGCATTCTGGAAAGAATCTATCCAGGATGAAATGGATTCTATCATAAATAATAATACATGGGAATTGAGTGATCTGCCCCTGGCTATAAAGCATTGGGAAACAGAAGGATCTTCAAAAGGAAAATGAAGGTGGGTGGTACAATAGATAAGTTTAAAGCCAGATTGGTTATCAAAGGCTTTAGACAAAAGGAAGAGATTGACTATTTTGATACTTATGCTCTTGTTGCTAGGACTTCCACTATTAGGTTGTTAATAGCACTTGCTTCTATACACAACCTTATCATTCATCAAATGGATGTGAAAACTGCATTCTTGAATGGTGAATTAGATGAAGAGATTTATATGAAACAACCCGAAGGGTTTGTTATGCCTGGTTGTGAGAACAAGGTTTGTAAATTGAAGAAATCAATTTATGGTCTAAAACAAGCACCGAAGGATTGGCATGATAAATTTGATGATGTGGTCTTGTCTAATGGTTATTTTCTTAACCAAGCAGACAAGTGTGTATATAGAAAATTTGATGCTTCTGGTAAAGGAGTTATAATTTGTTTATATGTGGATGACATGTTGATTTTTGGTACTGACCAAAATCAAGTGGATAAAACCAAGAAGTTCTTATCATCTAATTTTGATATGAAAGACATGGGGGAGGCTGAGGTGATTCTTGGTATAAGGATAAAGCGTGAGAACAATGGTATTTCAATTCCTCGATCTCATTATATTGAGAAGATTCTGAAAATATTTAACTTTAAGGATTGTTCTCCTGTTAGCACTCCTCTTGATCCTAGTATTAAACTCCTACCTAATACAGGTGTTGTAGTATCTCAACTTGAATACTCAAGGGCTATTGGTAGTCTTATGTATGCTATGATAAGCAGTAGGCCAGATATTGCCTATGCTGTTGGAAAGCTTAGTAGGTATACTAGCAAACCAAGTTCACATCATTGGCAAGCCTTAAACCGAGTGTTCAAGTACTTGAAAGAACCATGGATTATGGTTTGACATATACTGGATTTCCTTTGGTTATTGAAGGTCATTCAGATGTAAGTTGGATTTCCAATAAGGAAGATCATTCTTCCACAAGTGGATAGGTATTCCTTCTTGTGGGAGGTGCTATCTTTTGGGCATCAAAGAAATAGAGTTGCATTACTGATTCAACGATGGAATCTGAATTTGTGGCATTATCAGCGGTTGGTAAAGAAGCTGAATGGCTAAGAAATCTGATTTATGAGATTCCATTGTAGCCTAAAGCGATATCACCCATATCAATCAGATGTGATAGTGAGTCTGCCTTGGCTAATGCTTATAGACAAGTGTTCAAAGGCAAGTGTAGACACTTAGGTGTTAGACACAGCATGATTCGTGAGGTTATCATGCACAGTGTTATATCAGTGGAGTTTATAAGAACTCAACATAATTTAACCGATTATCTAACCAAATGGTTGAGTAGAGATCTTGTGCACAATTCAGCTGTGGCGATGGGATTAAAGTCCATCTAAAAGTCTCTCATGTTGAGATACCCAATTCCCACCTAATATGACATTAGGTGCTAAATTCAATGTGGAAAGCTTAACATCTAGAGATTGGAACACATTAGTATTGTCATCCCAAGGTATGTGTTCAGACCTGCAAGTTGAGGACGTTGAAGTTTATCTTCTTAATAGTTCTTTTGAAAATTGCATATGCAGGTGCGAGAGTAAAAGAACTACCTATTTGAGCATGAAGTTTAGCCGCTTCAAGAAGCTTGGACTTGGCTTTGATATGCTTAAGAAGGATTAGGATACTAGGCTAGTAAAATATAGTGTCGAGTAAGAACATTTGAGAATGTAAATTTATGTGTATATTATCTTCATGTATTCACTATGAATAACAAAGGTTCAATCCATAGTGACACCTTGGTGTTCGAATATTTGGAATGTGTAATATACTAATGTGAAATTCAATCGTCACGATATTTCATTTATGCATAAGTTTGTTGTTTGTTGTGATTTTGTTTAGTTAATCATAGATTACGCTAAAATGGGGGAGGATTGTTGGATATTTTAGTGTAATTGGATTGACTAGTTGATCAATGTAATCGTAATATTACATCGAACAAGTCGGGATAGTGCGGAGTGCACGCTTTGTTCGAGTTTATTATGATTTCGGTATTATTGCTTATGAGGCATGTCCATTGGCATCAGACACACCTGTTGGGATAAGATGTGTCTGTTAGCATTAGACATGACTGTTAGAATGAGATGTGTCTGTTGGCAAAAGACACATCATGAGATGTGTCTGTTGGCAAAAGACACATCATGAGATGTGTCTGTTGGCAAAAGACACATCTGTTGACATCTATATATAGGTGTTGCATTGATCATTTTCATATATTGGTTCATTTTGAAATTCACAACAAAAACACATTCTCTCTTCTTGCAGAATTTATGACTTTATCCGATTGATTTATTTGGGTGAACCACAAATAACTTCAATCTGAAAGTGTTCACACGACTTCAGAAAAATCCAAGTTACTACCATATTTCCCCTACAAAACATGTATTACCAACGAATACTACCTAATTCTCAGATTAGAAAATTAGTTACCCATGATAGATAAAGATAACAAGCATATATTAATGGGTAAAATCATGATTCCAAGAGTTTAGAGTAAAGAAAATAAACTTGAAGAATCTCGTAAAGTTTGGATGGAATCCCTTCAATCCTTGCTCTCGTTCTTTATTCAGCTATTCTCTCTCTGTTCTTCTCTCTCAAACTACACGCTTTCAATAATAAGCCCTAAAATTATATATATCCTAATATAAAAGTGTTTTAATTGGGTTTTCTAGAAAATAAAATCCATATCCTAAAATAAGTTGGATTTTGTTGTAAAATTTGAAGTCTGACTTCAAGGCATGTTTCTGGCCTGCTCCAGTTGTAAAAAGAGTATTGGACCACCTCATAATTAAAGATAATTCCTTCCTCTTCGCGTGGGCTGTAAGATCGCCCAATTCTGATGTCTGAAACTCAAGTTATGGCCCAAACAGTGATGTATGCGCGAGGCCTCCAACAATTCCGAATTTTCACATGATTTAAGCTCCTTGTGCTCAATTTCTTCCAACTTTAACAATATTTATTTCCTGCCATTAAATACTAAAATTAATTAATAAACAACCAATTATTTATAAAATCCTATAAATATGAGAATAAAATCCTATTAAAGTGTATATAAATATACACTCCATTAAATATCCCCACACTTAACACTCTGCACGTCCTCGTGCAAAATAATATAATATAACTATTAACTACTAATTAGTACCACTTCTGTAGGTGATCATGATTGCATTTGGCATATGCAACAAGCCCTTTAAACCCCTAGGTAGCCCTAGTGGACGAGTGAGGTCTCGTGAGGGCCTATAGTGAATGTACCCACAAAATCCATCTAGCTCATGTAAAAGATTGAATGCAATACAACACGACACATACAAGTCCACTCATGCTATATCAACTTAAGAATTAAAGTAATTATGCAATGTCTTGGTGTCGAAGATGCAAGTATTCACATAGTCTACTAAAAGAATATGCATAAGTTCTCAAAAGTCCATGTCAAGTGTAAGAATAAGTTGGTAACCATGCTAAGTCCACAAGAGCACATCTTTGAATCAATACTTGGGATCTCATATGCCAAAACAAGTAATAACTCACCTTTCACTCACAAAAGAATATTCACTCAAGAACAAGGATAAGTGTATCACTCAATTCCAACAAAATCATAAGCATGCTTGATACTCGGTATCAATCTGACTTTAACACACATACATCAATGATGATAATCAAAAGGTCTTTATTCAGGTTGTAACGGGGCTAGGGACAAGGTATGTCAAGTAAGCCAAAGAAGGTGAAGTGTCAAAGCTAGTACCCAACAACATAAATTATTCAACTCCCTATCTATCATCCCCACACTTGGATTTTTTTTTTTTTAATCTCTTTCAACAAATAACTTGATTAGTCGAATGAAGAAGGATCAGACAAATATAAGTATGCGTTCATATAAATAATTTATTTTTCTCTTTTTTTGTTTATTTTTCTATTTTTTTCGAGAGCTAAATATAAACAAGTACATTGATCCCATGATATTAATACAAAATTCGACTAAAAAGTAAACAATCATACCCCATATTCTTCCAAAGTAATGACCATCAATAACCCCCCCCCCCCTTTGCACAACTTATCATTCCCTCAAGCACTCTACTAGCCTTTGACAATTTAGGTTCAATTTAAAGTAAGGCTAATACAAGAAAAATGTCTAGGCAAATAATGTGGTGTGTCACCGAAATAATATGAGGTTATACCTAAATGCCTTAATCATGTTATCATCAAATAATGTCATGCATTTCAAGAAAGGTCTCAAACAAGTGCTAGCAATGCAAACAACATGTGGACACTCAAGCAAATGAATATAAGATGCAAAAAATATGCATATAGGCTCAAAAGCTCACTTGGTGGCAAAACATAATCAATCACAAGCAAAAAGTCTCTCTAATGCACCTACTTGTACTCAAAGCATGCAAACCAAATCAACTTGCACAGATTTATGTCCTTTTAATTACTTACAACATTCAATAAGTCTACTAGCTTCAACTTGCTAGTGTATGCGTGTGCACAAGAACAAAGCATATCACTTCTCAAACAAAAGTGTCAATAACACAAAATTTCTATAGCATGCATGGGTGCATCAAGGCATGTTACAACAAATAATCATTTTACAAGGCCAGAATTATTTTTGTGATTTTTCAAATTTTTAATTTTTTTAATTACTATATACAAT
Organism: Saposhnikovia divaricata; assembly: GCA_036435485.1. NCBI lineage: Eukaryota > Viridiplantae > Streptophyta > Magnoliopsida > Apiales > Apiaceae > Saposhnikovia > Saposhnikovia divaricata. Next base: position 59,563,477 of record CM071599.1, on the reverse strand, counting down.
TATTGAAAACACATCCCCACACTTAAATGGGTCAATGTCCCATTGACACACTAAACAATTAATTGTACAATAATAATAATAATAATAATAATAATAATAATAATAATAATAATAATAATAATAATAATAATAATAATAATAATAATAATAATAATAATGATGCTTGGTGTGAACCACAGAGAAGCCACATAATCGTTGCACCGTACATACAAGCTGGAAGCGGAATTGGTGTGCGCTAAATCTATACATGTTAGGATCACATATACAAACATATATTACATAAGTTATATAATTAAATATAATCTTTACATTATTTTTATATAATCATTTAATATGAAGAAAATATAATATATAAATAATTAATAAAATTAATAAAAGTATATACATAAAATCTAAATAGTATACATAACATTAATAAAGTAGAATAATGTATGATAAATTAAATATACAAGAATAATATACATTAATTACACAATTATAATATAAATAATATAATATAATATATAATTTATTATATAATTATATAATATATAAAAAAATTATAAAATGAAAATAATTTTATATAATACAATAAAAATAATAATGTAATATAATAAACTAATTTTACTTGAAATACAATAGAACTATTATAGTATAAGTAAACTAAATAAAAGTTATTATTTCATATATACGAAACAAAAGAAAAGTAGGTAGCCGTAGTACACAAACAGCACGTGTGTGGCTGGCCCAGCCCATAAGGCCATGTGGACTTGATGTCGGGCAAAAGTAGTGTATAGCACGCGCAGACCGGCTGAGCACCAGGGAAATTCATACCGCGGGATGCCAGAAATCACACTGCGGGAAGCAAATTTTTTTATGTCCAGCGGTTTATGCACCGCGGGTAGTGCAAAGCACATCATAGTCCACCTTGCTCTGTCAAATTTTAATTTTACATGTCCACATAATAACTTTCGCACCACATTGAGGCTTTACTCGTAGGTCGATACTTCACGTAGAGTCTAAAAATTTCCTACAAAATTTTACACAAAATACATCAAGGCATCTTGTGGGATAAAAAAATAATAAAATAAAATAAAAATGTCTAACCTGGAAAAGAAAGAAAAAAATGAAATAAAAATATACTGATCTTACAAAAAATTTGGGTTGCCTCCCAAGCAGCGCTTGTTTAATGTCATTAGCTCGACGCCTTAAATTCTTTTGATCATTATGGTGGAAATTTCGAAACCACCTCTAATGGTCCAAGTGCAACATCGACCTCAATCATACTCTTTTCTTGAGATTCACGTAATGGAGAAAATTGTCCATCAATTTCATTTCGCTCATCACAAGTATTTTCATCCACTTCTTTCACATGTTCCTTGACAATATCCACTCCATAACATGTTGGTTCAACTGATGGAACCTTCGTAGCTTGATTAAGATCAAAGTGAACTTGTTCCTCTCCTACATTCAATGTAAGTGTACCAGCTTTCACATCTATGTTGGCTCCCGCAGTCGCTAAAAATGGTCTTCCCAAAATAATTGGAATATCAACATCCTCATTCATCTCCAAAACAACAAAATCACAAGGGATGACAAATTTATCAACTTTTACGAAAACGTCTTCAAGTACACCTGATGGATACTTTATTGTTCTATCTACAAGTTGCAGTGAAATTCTTGTCTTCTTTAATCCTCTGAAGCCAAGTCTTTTGTAAATTGAGTACGGCATTAAACTCACACTAGCTCCAATATCACACAAAGCCCGTTTCACTCCGACTTTTCCAATGGTGCATGGCAAAGAAAAACTCCCAGGATCCTTGAGTTTAGGAAGAATATTGCGTTCAATAACAGCACTACACTCTTCATTAAGACTGATTGTTTCTACCTCCTCTAACTTCTTCCTAGACAACACCTCTTTCATAAATTTAACGTAAAGAGGCATTTGAGCCAAAGCATCAGCAAAAGGTGTTAGTCACAGAGGCATGCTTGAGTACATCTAATAACAAACCTAATTGTTTGTAATGCTTTGCATTACTTACATGACCTCTTAACTGAGGGAACCTCTAGTTGTAGAGTTTCTACTTGTTGTAGTACTTATAATAGGCATCAATTTCTATCTGTGTAACTGTAATTAAAAGTCAGAGAATAATGCTTGAAAGAAGTCCCAAGGATCATGCCTCAAGCTTAAAGATCAAGACTGTCAAAATAAACACAATTGGAATTCGAAGAATGAAGATTTGCCTAAGTACCAATTTGAGAAGTGTTTTGTTCTATTCGAGAAGTCTAGCATTCGACAAGTCAAGGATTTGATATCTGTAAAAAACTGTTCGACATCTCTGAGAGTCAACTAGTCAAAGTGTCATTCGATAACTCAGAGATTCGACATGTCTATTACTCTATTCGAGAACTCAAGAAGTCAACAAGTCAAAGTGGTATTCGAGTTCTCTGAGAGTCAACAAGTCAAAGTTGTATTCGATATCTCAAAGACTCGGAAAGTTATTCGATATCTCAGGGATTCGATAAGTTAAATGTCTATTCGACAACTCAAGGATTCCTGAAGAAAAGAGCTATTCGAGAAGTGATTCGATATGTCAGCTTTGTAGTATTCAAGAACTCAGAGTTATCTATCAAGTCAATTCTAGTTCTCGAATCAATCACTAAGTTACTTCTCGAATACAATCTTGGAGACAAAATACTGGAGAAATTGTACAAATCAGAAACCTGCAACAAGCCAAAGCACTTTATGGACCACAAACTGTAAGGTACTTTGGAAAGCCTACAAAGAAGCTTAGAGAGATGTACAAAAGACAAAGAGCTAAAGAAGTGGATCTGAACAGAACTTCAAGAAGTCAAACCTGTAGCCGTTTGGATGCTTACTCAAATAGGATAGACATACTAGAAAGTAATTTATCATGTAACCTTATTTGTATTAAGTAGGTTGTATTCATGTTCTATAAGAATACAACCTCACTTCTTTAGTTATAGAGAGAAGTTTTAAGATTCACATTTAGAAAATACATCTCTCTGAGAAAACGAAGCTGAGAATACTATCATTTATATTCACAGTTTGTAGCAAATCTTTATCTAATAAAATATTAGATTAAAGTGAATATTGTGTCTTGTGTTTTTCACTATCCGCACTTATAGTTCGACACACACATAACACATAGCTTGCTACATACACCAAACAGATTCAAGAACAAGAAAAGTTCAAGAATCCATTCACCTCCCTCTGTTTTCTATTCGTGTGTTCAATACTCAACAAGTGGTATCAGAGCAGGCTGTTTATTCAAAAACAGAAAACGATCATGAATACACCAAAGACTACAGGAACGGTGAAGGTCCTTAAGTTCGACAAAGAGAATTACAACCTCTGGAAGATTAAAATGTTGTTGTTCATCAAAGCTGCTAACCCTTTATATCCGGATATCCTCAAGAATGGTCCATTTGTTCCACAACAAGGGATCCCTGAAAAGACAGTTGGAACGATAACCTATCCAAGAACCTATATGGCCAAGGAACCATCCAAGTGGACAGACTCAGAGAAAGATAAGGTTGCCCTGGATAATCATCTCATGCTGCTGATAATAGATTCTCTGGAGATGTCAATGTTTGCCAACATAGCCTCATGCAAATCATCAAAAGAGATGTGGGATCACGTTGAGGTATTGTGTGAATGGACATAGGAGGTTAGAGAGAACAAGAAATAGATACTGGTCACACAGTATGAAGCTTTCATGGCACAGACCAAGGAAAGTATTACTGACATGTTTGAAAGGTTTCACAAGCTGGTGACTGAGCTACAGATGAATGGGAAGGTTTATAGCACTAAAGAGTTGAACATGAAGTTTCTATTGTTTTCCCTTAACCAACTAGAGCAGAGGGTCATTTCTCTAAGGGAAAGAGATTTAAACAAAATCACATATGATGTGCTCTATAGGTTTTAAAGACTCATGAGCCTGAGTTGCTTCAGAAGAGGGCTATACAAGCCAACCAAGGCAGAATGATAAACACATCATATGCCTTGATTTTCAGCAAACCTGTTCAAGACCTAGAAGCATCTAAAAGTCAGTCGAGGATAGAGGAGATAGTAGATGATGAAGAAACTGAAGTTGAAGTGACTGAACTTGTTAAATGGAAGGAAGAAGATGAGTTCTATACTCTTGAAGAACTAGATGGCATGGAGAATACCTCATATGCTTTCATGGCCAGGAAATTTCCAAATATCAGATTCAAGAGGAACCAACCCTTCAAAGCTAGACCCCAAAACCATTCATTCAACAAGAGCAGGACACCTGTGAAAGCAAACAAGAATAAATTTAAAACCAGCCATGTGGATGGGTCATCTGTAAGGTGTTATAGATGCAATGACCTAGGGCATTTTGCCAGTGAATGCAAGAAGCCTAAAAAGAAGGATAAGGAGTTTCTAGAGCTTGAAGCTAAGTATAAGGCCCTTCTGAAAAAGCAAACACAAGACAAGGCCTACATAGCTGAAGGGAAGTGTTGGGATGGATCTGATAGTGATGGTGAAGAGCAAGAATTTTGCAACTATGCCTTGATGGCTGATTCCAAGGATGATCAATCTCCATCTGACTCTCAGGTACCATCTCTCACTACCAAAGATATGTCTGTTTCTGAATATAAATGTATGGTTGAACAACTGTCTATTGAAATGTTTAATATTCATTCTAGTATGACTGCTGCTAATGACTGTCTACTAGAAATGAACTGTTAAACAAGAAAAATGAGGAACTTGAGCTAACAGCTATACAAGTAGATAACCTTAAGAAAGAAGTTGAATATCTATAGAATAAGGTTCTTTGTGCTAGTCAGGTTGAGAAGGCTCTTAGGGATGAACTAGCTGAAATCGAATTCAGACTGAAAACTTTAAAGAACTCCTCTGGTCTATTGCAGTCCTACCATGAGAGAAACCAAGCTAAACCTAAGGCTGCCATTGGACTTGACTATGACACTCTTAAACAGAGGAAAGGCTATGCTGTCATTGAAGATGACATAGTTGTTCAGGAGGAAGTGCCTTATTTTGAAAAAGACTAAGTCTCCAATTTTTAAAGAGCCAACATTTGAAGTTGATGAGGATGCCTTACTCATTAATTAAATGTTGAATGACGAGGATGAGGCACAGTCTAGTGAACAACCAGCATCCTCCAAGAGTGAGAGTGTCAAGGCAAAAGCCAAAAAGCCAATAGGAGGTAGACCTAGACCTGAGAAGTTTGTGAAGTTTGTTTCAGCTGGGAAAAATGAATCTGAGAAGAAAGGGCTAATAAGAAACATAACAGGAATGGCAAGCTAGGGATAAATAAGGATAATAATTATGCTTATGTGCCTAATGCCCCTAGGAAAACTTGTCAAAACTGTTTTAGTACTAATCACTTAACATATGCATGCAAGAAACCAACTGGTAGTGTAGCTAAACCATTCTATGATTGCTCTGTGCCTTTAAGACATAGAGATTCACCTTTTTGTGATAAACTTGACTGTATGCCATGCAATATGAATGTTATAACTAGTTGTTTTAATTTGAGAAGACAATTCATGGATGGTTGTATCAGTCACAACATTCACACGTACTACACAAGGCCAGAGTCTTCAAGTCCTCTTACAGCTAGGAAGGTACCTCTGTCACCTAAGTCTGAGAACTCAGTTTCTAAGACTTTTAACAGTGACAAGAAGACTAGTCCTAAGAAAGTTGATATGCATGCTATTTTTCATAAATCTGTTTCTAAGCCAAGTGGACCCAAACTTGTTTGGGTACCAAAGGAGAAGTAATACCTTTGTGTTTGCAGGGCAAAGAAAATGAAAAGAAGGTCATGTGGATTTTGGACAGTGGATGCTCAAATCACATGACTGGTGATATGGCCCTCCTATCACAATATGAGGAGAAGGTTGGCCCAATGGTTGCTTTTGGAGATGACAGCATGGGTAACACATTGCGATATGGCAAGTTGAAAGTTGGAAATGTCATCATTGAAGATGTAGCATTAGTCAAGGGACTCAAGCATAATCTGCTAAGTGTTGGTCAGTTTACTGATAGAGGATTCAAGGTAAATTTTGACAAAGATGAATGTTTGATCACCCACAAGAAGACTGGTGACTTTGCTCTATCTGGAGTAAGGAAAGGAAGCCTATTTTTAGCCAATATGGATTCTGCAAGCAAGGACAAAGTTTGTTGCTTCTATTCAAAAGCATCAAATGAAGACTGTTGGCTGTGGCACAAGAAGTTATCACACTTGAACTTCAAGGCCATTAATTCTCTAGTTAAAAGAAAATTAGTGAGAGGCATGCCCACACTTGAATTCTGTCAAGAAGGAGTGTATGAGGCTTGTCAAAAAGGAAAGATGAAAAGGTCAAGCCACAAGTCAAAGACAGTGACATCAATAACCAAGCCCCTGCAACTAATTCATATGGACTTGTTTGGGCCTGTCAATATTATGTCACTCTCAAGAAAGAAGTATGCCCTAGTGATGGTTGATGACTACACAAGGTATACATGGGTGGAATTTCTAGCATCAAAGGATGAGACTTCACAAGTAATCATTGAGCACATAAAGAAAGTTGATAAGGAAGCAAAGGCCAACAATGCAAGTGTGATTGCATTGAGAAGTGATAATGGAACAGAGTTCAGAAATGCCTTAATTGAAGCATTTTGCAAAGAGAATGGCATTTCACAACAATTCTCCGCTCCAAGGACTCCACAACAAAATGGAGTGGTTGAGAGAAAGAATAAAACTCTAATTGAGGCTGCTAGAACAATGTTGCTTGATGCAAATATGCCTACATGTTTTTGGGCTGAGACTGTGAGCACTGCATGCTATATCCAGAACAAAACTCTCATCAACAAAAACACTGGAAAGACACCTTACAATTTGATGACTTGAAAGAAGCCTACTCTAAAGTATGTTCATACTTTTGAAAGCAAATGCTTTGTGTTGAAGGATAATTCAGAATATGTTGGAAAGTTTGATGCAAAGGCATTTGAAGGAATTTTTCTTGGCTATTCTATGGAGAGAATTGCAATCAAAGTTTATGTCATCAGTCAAAAAAAAGTTATGGAAAGCATAGATGTGACTTTTGATGACAGCAAACTACCTGGATTAGAAGAAGCCAATGATGAAGATAAAGATCCATTAAAGTTTTAAAATCTAGATGATTCTGATGAAGCAAGGGAAGAATTTGTGTCAATCAACAGTGAAGAAACAAGTATCCAAGACACACCTGTGAATAGTGGCAACTTCACAGGGGGAGGAAATGAAAATGATCATGACTTGGATGATGAAGCAACATCAAGGTTGAGAAATCAGACTGAGCATTCAAGGAAATGGGATAGATCACACACTGCAGAACAAATTATTGGAGATCCAAATGCAGGAGTAAGGACTAGGAGAGCTACTCAAAATGAGTGTCTCTATGGTTGTTTTCTATCTCAGATTGAGCCTAAGAAACTTGATGATGCACTGTTGGATCCAGATTGGATTTTTGCTATGCAAGAGGAGCTGAATCAATTTTGAAAGAAACAAAGTATGGGAGCTTGTTCCTGCACCAGAGAACAGAACCATTGTTGGAACTAAATGGGTTCTGAAAAATAAGATGGATGAAGATGGTGTAATAGTAAGAAACAAAGAAAGGTTGGTTGCAAAAGGATACTCTCAATAGGAAGGCATTGATTATGATGAGACATTTGCCCCTGTTGCTAAATTGGAATCCATCAGAATCTTTTTGGCATTTGCTGCTCATTCAAACTTTAAAGTCTATCAAATGGATGTCAAGAGTACATTTCTGAATGGAGAGTTGGAAGAAGAAGTTTATGTGCAACAACCACTTGGCTTTGAGGATCCACATTTCCTAGAATTTGTTTACAGATTGCTTAAGGCATTGTATGGACTTAAGCAGGCTCCAAGGGCATGGTATGATACTTTATCACAATTTCTTCTTGAAAATCAATTCACTAGAGGCACATTGGACAAGACACTATTTTACAAGAAGCATGGTAATGATATTATCTTAGTTCAGATCTATGTGGATGATATCATATTTGGCTCTACAAATGAGAAGCTGTGTGAGAAATTCTCTATGCTCATGCAGAGCAGATGTGAGAAGAGCATGATGGGAGAGTTGACATTCTTTCTTGGGTGACAAATTATTCAAAGGAAGGATGGTATCTTTATTAGTCAAACCAAGTACATCAAGGATTTATTGAAGAAGTTTAACTTAGAAGATTGCTCACCTGCAAAGACACCCATGGCCACTGCTACCAAATTGGATGAAGATGCTAAAGGCAAGAAAGTAGATACCTCAGTCTACAAAGAAATGGTTGGTTCTCTACTCTATCTCACTGCAAGTAGGCCGTACATCATGTTTGCTACATGTCTGTGTGCAAGGTTTCAATCAAATCCAAAAGAGTCACATTTGATTGCTATAAAGAGGATCTTTAGATATCTGAAGGGCACTCCAAACTTGGGTTTATGGCATCCTAAGGACACAGGGTTCAGTCTGGTTGGTTATTCTGATGTCGATTATGCTGGATGCAGAGTGGATAGGAAAAGCACCTCAGGTAGCTGCCAGTTTCTTGGATAAAGGTTAGTCTCTTGGTACAGCAAGAAACAACAATCCGTGTCAACTTCCACAGCTGAGGCTGAATACATAACTGTTGGAAGTTGCTGTGCTCAAATGCTTTGGATTAGAAATCAACTTAGAGATTATGGACTTGTGTTGGAAAGAATTCCAATCATGTGTGACAATACAAGTGCAATCTCTATAGTTGTCAATCCTGTCAATCATTCTAGGACAAAGCACATTGACATCAGATATCATTTCATTAGGGAGCATGCAACTAATGGAACCATTGAGTTGCATTATGTCTCCACAGATAAACAATTAGCTAATATATTCACTAAGCCATTGGATGAAGCCACCTTCACAAGGTTGGTTAGTGAGATTGGAATGCTGAATTCTTCAGAATCTGGCTAAGTGAAAATATCAACTAGATTGTTGCAGCAGTAAACACTTACTTTATCTAAATTCTCAATATTTTTGAGGTAAGTGTTGGCTGAAATATGATTTATAAATATTTCAAATCTGTTGCATATGTTGAAAAATCATATTATATCAACTTGAAATTTCTATGAAATTTTGAGAAAATCACTATTTAATTTATTAGAATTATTCTCCATTGAATATTACTGGTAAATTTTAAAATAGTGAAAATTTAATTTTATGAGTGAAAAGAACAGTTCAATAAGTCAGACTTCTCTAATGACTTTCATGTCAATGGTCGACTTCTCTAACAAGTCTATTTGGAATACTCTCGAGTTCTCGAATAGTGCCTTTTTGGAGATATCAAACAAAGACATGTTTGACTTCTCGAATATGGTAATTGAGTTCTCTAATGACTGAGTTCTCGAATACTGTATTGGAGTTCTCGAATCATTTGAAAAGGCTGAATTCTCGCTGAATCTTAACCGTTTTTGGATTTTTATTCAGAATTTTAAATCACTCATAAAAAAATATTTTATTTAATTTAGAATTATTTCTAAGTTAGATAACTGCCAGTTGTGAGTTACAACCTGCTTGAGTTATCGAATAAGCCTCTCTTGACTTATCGAATAGTTGATTTCTACTTCTCGAATGCCTGACTTGTCGATACAAAACATATATCGAATCGACAATTCAAGTACTTCACACTTATACAATTCAACATCTATTCGATTCATTTCATTTGATTTCTCAAGCATCTAACTCTCCAAAACCTCTGAAAAGCCTAACTTCCGAAGCTAAATTTCTTCTTCAATCTTCGTTCTCTCTCTATCTGTGTGTATCAATGGCAAACACTCAACTCACCATACCCAAACAAACAAACTTCATCGCAATAACCAACGATGTTGAAGCACCCAATGTGAACTTCAAGTGCTTTGTTCGATGGATCAGCCAACCAAAATCTGTATCTGGACCTATTGGAACAGTTTTGGAGGACTGCTAATATGGAAGTTGTGGCCTTAGAGAATGCAATAACGCCATATATAGTCTACTGCAAAATTCAGGACAAGGAAATCACTATCACCACTGAAGACATGAATCAAGCACTGGGCTTACAACATGAGGTGTATGACAGTCCAGCCACAAATGGTGAATTGGAGGACTTCTTTGATTTCATTCACTACTTAGATGAAATCAAACTTGGACATTTGAATAGGAAGTTCTTGAGGAAGGAATGGAGTTATGTCTTTGCCACCATTCTTCAAGTCTTCACAGAAAGAAAGTCAAGCTTTGACCAAATCAGTGCACCAACACATCAAATAGGCTATGCCTTAGCTTATGGGAAAAATATCAATGTTGGCCAACTTATTATGCAGGAGCTGTACGGGAGGCTTGGTAAGAACTCAGCCAAGAGAGGTATTGAAATTTTCTTCCCTCGCTTTATTCAATCTGCACTTAATTTTGTAAATAAGAAATTGATTGAATTTCCTGGAATAGATAAGAGTAAAATAGGCTATCCTAGATCCATGACCAAACTCATTTTTAGTAACTTGGAGACTAGGAATGATGTGGATGTAAGATTTAAAATAACTCCCCATATGGAGAGTTTATTTAGGACTTACCCCCACAACATGCAAATATTTGAGTCCAAATCACAGTTAGCACATCCCAAGCAAGTAGAACAAAATGCTAACCCAGGACCTGCTAACCAACCCCCTCAAACAAACACTCTACCAAACACAGAGCCACCTGCATCATCCTCTCAACAGGGTGGTGTTAGTAAAAAGGAGAAGAAGAAGAGAAAACAGATTGAATCTGAGCCCTTGAATATCTTGACAGAAGCAGCATTGGCTGTAGAATTAGGTCTAGAAAGTGAGGAACCTGAGTCACCCTTACAGAGACCAAAGAAGAAGAAATCACAAACCACCTCTTCAGTCACACAAATGGCTGAAGTTGTAAAATCAGGGGCACACAGTTCACTAGATGTATCCTCTCAACATGGTGCATCTATAGAATCAAGCATCCTCCCCAATGCACCTTCTTGTAAAGAGTCAGCACCAAGGAGTGATAAGGCTGGTACTACACTTAGTGAAGAGCACATCATACTTGAAACTCCCTCTATTTCTCAGGGGGAGTTGCCAAAATCTACTCTAAAAGATAATTCTCTTCTAGAATCTACATCTCAAATTTCTTTGGAACCTGCAACTCAAGCAATTGAGGAGCAAGGCATTGATCACCAAGAATTCTCTCCTCTTGGTGAGCCAATTGATTCAAGTGACTTAGTGCATGACACTTTGCTCACCACCCAGGAACCACATTTAGATGGTGAGGGCAAGCTGGGGCATATCCTAATGACACCATCATAAACACAGAGGATTCACTAGTTTTCACTAGAGACTCTGTGCCTGTGTCAACTACTGTTGTAACTCATCTCACTCCTATGGAGACAACAGTAGTAGAGTCAATTCATCCGGTTGCAGAAGTTGCATCTGTAACTGAGGAGTCTAGCTTGCCTAGCTCTAGCTCTAACTTCATGTCCCAATGGCTTAAACCTGTGCAACATGACAGTGCTTCAGGATCAGGGTCTGTTCCACAACAATTGACGGTTGAAGCTCTTTAAAACTTAATTGTGGATCAGATTCCTGAGTTCACAAAGATTTCTCAAAACCTACTCACTACAGACATGCCAGATCCAGACTATGAGGCTATTCTCCTATGTCACAGAGATGATGCGGAGCTGCAGAAGGAAAAGATAATAGATGATGCTGAAAGAGATGGCAATGTAGATGCCTGGTTACAAGGAAAGTATGACATTGCTCTCTCAGAAGGTCTTCAATTCCTCAGAGAAGAGTACATCACCTCATTAGGGTCCAATGCCAAATCTCTAACTCCTGGTGAGGTGTATGAAGCCGTCAATGACACCTACAAGGGAATTTTGAAATCCGCACACTATCTTGGCAAGGGCCTTAATACAGAAATTAATGAAGTGTGTGTAGCCACAATCAAGGATATAAATGAAATCAAAATGGACTTTGCCTCCAAGTTCCCTTCTCTCAACTCTATCATCAAGGACATTCAGGGATGCAAAGCCACCTGCACTGCAATGGATAATTCATTGATATTGCTTCAAAATGTTGTCAACAATATGGCTATTCAGATGGAAAAGCTCTCTAATCAGACAACTGATGCCAATGCAGTACTTAGGACTCTCTTTTCCAATCAATATGGTGACAAATTGGTGACTGAAGTCCCTCTCCATGACATGACCAAGTTTGAAGTGCAAAGACTCAAGGACCAATCTCTTTCTGGATTTAAAGCTTCCGAGTTGTTCACCAAGGTGGCTACTCTTGAACAGGAAGTGAGCTCCCTCAAACAGTCAAATGCTCATCTTACAGAAACAGTTGCAAATCTTACTTAAAAGTTGGACACTCAAGCCACCACCACAGCTGAGGTTCTTTTTCACCAACAACTGATGATGTCTTCTATGATGAAGTACATGGGACTCCCTCTGCCTGATGAATCTATCAATCCTACCTCTTCCAACCCAAAGGCCCCTACCAAAGCCTCTGTGCCTAACAACAAGCCTAAGGGGGAGAAGAGGACCTTAAGGAACTCAAAACCTAAGGGGGAGAAGCCTAAGGAGGAGAAACCTAAGGAGAAAGGCATTGTCATAACTGAGGGTGGCCAACCAAGAATTTCAAAATCTACAACAAATGTTCAAGGCAAAGGAAAAGCTAAAGTTGATGAACCTCTATCTTCTCTGCCAGTTGTTACTCTATCTCCTGTGCATATCACTACTCCAAGTGGCCAAAAGAAAACTATCACTACTATAGTGGTAGCAGGCTCCAAGCCAAGTGCCCCAACTAATCAAGCCAAAACCTCCAGAAATAAAGAAGATCAACCAGTTGAAGTGGATGTGGTTACAGAGGCCAAGCTGAAAGAAGTAGAAAACTCAGAGATTTATCATGATGATGCTTTCTTGAAGTTTCTGCAAGCCTCAAAGGCAAAGGTTGGAGAAGATACATTACTATATAGAAGGAGCCTTAAAGATCAAATCAAATATCTGACAGTGATACCAAGAAAGCTAAATCAAATCTTTCTCAAGGAGATTATGATGGTGTCAAATGGCAAAATATGGCATCTATCTTATGATACCTTGAAGGTTCTAAAATTCACAGAGATTGATGTTATCTTGGAGCTGATTGAAAAGAAGGGAGAAAATAACAAGAGCCTATACTCTGAACTTAAGAATGGTCAACAAGCTAGATTGCCTAAAGTGTGAATTAATCCAAGAACCATTCTCTATCAGTCTGGTACAAAGATAGAAGATGTCAATCAGCTTGTCATTCCCAAGGATCTCACTATTAGAAATCACAGACTTATAATTGACATCATTGATCAACTACAAAAGAAGTATGGGATAAGAACTGCTGAAGAGTTGGAAGCATTGCATATTCTCAGATCTTTCATAGCAACTGGCTCTGTCCCAGAGATGGCTAAAGTAAGGAGAAAGAAGGATGATAAAGATGAGGATAAGAGTGATTGGAGGAGAAGACATCACAGGAGTGATAAGGATGATGAAGACAAGAAGAAGAAGGACAACAAAGATAGGAAGGGTGATGATGACCAAGGAAAAGTCTATGAGAGGAAAAGTGGAAAACAGCAAGCCCTAGGCATTACTAACCGTAACCTCACCACAACACAAGACTCTATGTCTAGGGTGATTACAGCTAGTAATGACCTACCAAAATCTACATCTATGGCTTCTGCAACTATCTTGCCACCTCAAGAAGAGAAGAAGATTCAACTCAAGAAACCATGTGTATGTTTCCAAAAGCAAACTGCTAATGGTGTACTACAATGGTCTACAAGCAAGGGTCATAAGTTCCCGCCAAGCAACCAAGTGAAAAAGATCAAATTCAAACAAGCTGTAGGAAAAGTGAAGCCATATAAATCAAGGGCCCTAACAATCATTCCAGGATTAAAACTCCAACCACTAGATGAAGATTTTGATAAAGACCAACTGCAATTTCTAAGAGCTCAAAGAATCAACTTTGCTGCAATTGTGAATGACTGCCTTGAAATCAAATACACTGATGGAAGACAGATGAAATTCAAACAAGGGGTTGTCAAAATTGGGGCAAGCTATATGAGATAGAAAGAATTATTGTATTATTGGATTCTGAAGACAAAGTGGAGAGAGTATAGAAGCTGGAGTTGATTGATTTTATGAAGATGAAGAGAGACTATGCTGAGAAGATAAGAAATGGGTGCTTTGAGAAATGGCTAGAAAGCGAGAAGGAGATTGATAGGCTGGAAGTTGAAGCAGAAAAGCTAAGGGCAAAAGGATTGTGTAGAGTTCAATTCAATCCCTATGTTGTGAAGTATAGGAGAAGAAATGGAGATCAGGTCAATATAAGAATGAACCTATTCAATCACTATCCTGCCAACATTCTTAAGCCAGTACTTGAAGACTTCAAGAACTCTATTCTGCTTGAAGAACTAGATGTTATGGCAGGATCATAAAAGCTATGGATGAGAATGCACGAAAGGAGAAACAAAGGAAACAGAAGGCATATGTTGATCTACAAGCCAAGGCAATGGAGATGGAATCAAATGACAAAGGCTAGTATTTCATCATAGTCTGTAAAATCACTCATTGTAGTTCTATCCATGTTGTTATTCAATTTCATACATGTACTGTCAAGTTTTATCTTTATGTATGTTAGGCTTGTTATCAACATGAAATTGTGACTAAGGGTCTCACTCACAATTTGGGGGAGATTGTTAGTCACAGAGGCATGCCTGAGTACATCTAATAACAAGCCTAATTGTTTGTAATGCTTTGCATTACTTACATGACCTCTTAACTGAGGGAACCTCTAGTTGTAGAGTTTCTACTTGTTGTAGTACTTATAATAGGCATCAATTTTTATCTGTGTAACTGTAATTAAAAGTCAAAGAATAATGCTTGAAAGATGTTCCAAGGATCATGCCTCAAGCTTGAAGATCAAGACTGTCAAAATAAACACAGTTGGAATTTGAAGAATGAAGATTTGCCTAAGTACCAATTCAAGAAGTGTTTTGTTCTATTCGAGAAGTCTAGCATTCGACAAGTCAAGGATTCGATATCTGTAAAAACACTGTTTGACATCTCTGAGAGTCAACAAGTCAAAGTGTCATTCAATAACTCAGAGATTCGACATGTCTATTACTCTATTCGAGAACTCAAGAAGTCAACAAGTCAAAGTGGTATTCGAGTTCTCTGAGAGTCAACAAGTCAAAGTTGTATTCGATATCTCAAAGACTCAGAAAGCTATTCGATATCTCAGGGATTCGATAAGTTAAATGCTCTATTCGACAACTCAAGGATTCCTGAAGTAAAGAGCTATTCGAGAAGTGATTCGATATGTCAGCTTTGCAGTATTCGAGAACTCAGAGTTATCTATCAAGTCAAATATAGTTCTCGAATCAATCATTAAGTTACTTCTCGAATACAATCTTGGAGACAAAATACTGAAGAAATTGTTCAAGTCAGAAACCTGCAACAAGCCAAAGCACTTTATGGACCACAAATTGTAAGGTACTTTGGAAATCCTACAAAGAAGCTTAGAGAGATGTACAAGAGACAAAGAGTTAAAGAAGTGGATCTGAACAGTACTTCAAGAAGTCAAACTTGTAGCCGTTTGGATGCTTACTCAAATAGGATAGACATACTAGAAATTAATTTATCCTGTAACCTTATTTGTAGTAAGTAGGTTGTATTCATGTTTTATAAGAATACAACCTCACTTCTTTAGTTAGAGAGAGAAGTTTTAAGATTCACATTTAGAAAATACATCTCTCTGAGAAAACGAAGCTGAGAATACTATCATTTGTATTCACAGTTTGTAGCAAATCTTTATCTAATAAAATATTAGATTAAAGTGAATATTGTGTCTTGTGTTGTTCACTCTCCGCACTTATAGTTCTACACACACATAACACATAGCTTGCTACATACACCAAACAGATTCAAGAACAAGAAAAGTTCAAGAATCCATTCACCCCCCCTCTGTATTCTATTCGTGTGTTCAATACTCAACAAAAGGAATGCTAATATGTATTTCATGAAACATCTTCAAAAACTTTTCATATTGCTTCTCTAGCTTCGAATTTTTCAACCTTTGTGAAAAAGGAATTGGAGGCACATATGGTTTCATGGGAGCATTAGATGTAGGCTTCTCTTCTTTTGGCTTCTCCTTGCTCATTTCAGAAATCTCCACATTAGCTTAATGTATTTTTCTCTTTTTAGGAGGAAGAATTTCAGCTTTAAGTTTCGGAGCTTCAATTTCTGGTAGTTCTCTTCCACTCCTCAAAGTGATAGCCTTGCATTGTTCTTTTGTAATCATATCTGGTTGACTAGGTAATGCTCCTTGTTCACGCACACCAATTTTATTAGCAATTTGTCCCACTTGCACTTCTAACAACTTTTGTAAAGTAGCGACTTGCTCAAGTCTCGTGTCAATTTGCCCAAATTTAGTCTCAACATTTGCAAAAGCATTAGTAGTCCCTTGTATCATCTTGTTTAGCGTAACTTCCCAATCAGCAGGTTCCTTCTTTTCTTTAGATGGAAATTGATGATGTAGTTGGAAACCTGGGGGTGGATTATATCTTGGTGCTACATATGGATTTTTAGCATGGTTGTTGTTGTAAGAGAGATTATTGTTTGGCCTTTTATCTGGATTGTAGTAAGAATTATTTTGCACTGGCCAAGATTGTCTTCCCTGAATAAAAGATGCTTTTTCAGGAAACTGAGAAGCATAAGAAGGCTGATCAACACCGTAATCACCATAACCTCCCATTGGGGCAGAGATAATACTAACATTCTCCCTTTGTCCACGTACCTCTTTATTAAGAGCATCTAATCTAAGAGTAATCAAGTTCATCATCTCAGTATCTTATGCTGATTTAACTGAGCTCGTCCCACTAGGTGCCCAAGAATAATTATTTGCTGCCAATTGCTCAAGGAGTGCTTTTGCCTTGTGTACCGGTGTTTTCTTGAAATCTCCACCAGCTGCCACATCCAAACTCAAACGAACATCTGCATTCAAAGATCCATAAAAAGTACTCAAAATCATCCACTCCGTACAACCGTGATGTGGACATTTTCTCAAAAGTGCCTTGTATCTCACCCATGTCTGATACAAGCCTTCACCTGGTTATGTTTTGAAACTCATAATGATTGTACTCATTTGTTGAGTCTTGTCAGAAGGATAATATTTGGACAAGAACTCGGTAGAAAGACTCTCCCAAGTAGCAACTGCAGTTTCAGGAAGCTGTTGGAACCATTCCATGGCTCTCCCTTTGATAGAGTAAGGAAATATGTGAAGACGAATCTGATCTGCAGTAACCCTAGTGATCCTGAATAAACCACACATTTGCACAGAGCGCTCAAGATGACGGTGTGGGTCCTCTCGCTCAATATCCCCTTCGAAAGCTGAATTGCTCACCATCTGAATTAAGCTCGGATTGATGTTGTACTGAGCTGCGCTAATCTGAGGAGTCTTGTACATGCAGTTCGCAGGATTAGGAGTCTCATGATCCCAACTAGAAGTCTCATCAACATTAGTAACTTCAACATTCTCGACATTAGCCATCTTAGATTTTTCTTTCCTTTGCTTTGCCTCTCGCCTTAGAATTCGAAAAGTACGCTCAATTTCTGGATCAAAATCTAGATTTCCAGCACTTGCAGAACGTCTAATGCAAGAGTAGTAGCACTTGAAAAGAGTACACCAATAAGATAGCTCTTGGAAACAATTTTGATAAAATCTAAACAATAAGAAATAATTAACCTAAACTTAATATTGTTGCCTTCCCCGACAGCGGCGCCAATTTGTTGATGTAATATTTGTGAGAGTTCATTTACAGGGAAGGACTAATATTAATTTAAGTTTAAGTTGTTACTTCTTAAAATTTAGAAGTGAGAATAATAATTGGGTATGTTTGTTACTAACTAAAATAGACTAATTATAAGTAAGTAAAACTAAGTTTTAACGGTGAGGAAAAATAACCCGAGAACTAGGGTTCTTCAATTGGTTCAATGATGTTGATGTAATGCGATATATATTTCTCGTAGTTTGCTAAAAAAAATTCTTCTAAACTTCATAATGTTCTCTCCCAAGATACAAGATAATGTCTACAACTATATCTCATAGTCACTCCCATGATCAATCGAAATACAATTATAGACTATTAAGACCCAAGAATTATAAGTTTCATAGTCCTCTTATTATTCTCCTGATTCAATAATTGAACTATGTCTATCAAATCATGAACAAGAATTATGACTTCTCTCCCAATTCATCATAATCCCTATGAATACAATTAAAGCTAGCTACTCCCTTAATTGGGTTAAGGCCTCAATGATAGATTAGCAAAAGTAGAGAATTCGCAATAATATCAAACAAACATGTATTACCAACGAATACTACCTAATCTTCATATTAGAAAATTAGTTACCCATGATAGATAAAAAAAAAAAAACAAACATATATTAATGGGTAAAATCATGATTACAAGAGTTTAGAATAAAGAAAATACAACTTGAAGAATCTCGTAAAATTTGGATGGAATCCCTTCAATCCTTGCTCTCGTTCTTTATTCAGCTATTCTCTCTCTGTTCTTCTCTCTCAAAATACACGCTTTCAATAATAATCCCTAAAATTATATATATATATATATATATATATATATATATATATATATATATATATATATATATATATATCCATATCCTAAAATAAGTTGGATTTTGTTGTAAAATTCGAAGTCTGACTTCCAGGCCTGCTCTAGTTGTAAAAAGAGTATTGGACCGCCTCAGAATTAAAGATAATTCCTTCCTTTTCGCGTGGGCTATAAGATTGCCCAATTCTGGTGTCTGAAACTCAAGTTATGGCCCAAACAGTGATGCATGCGCGAGGACTCCAACAATTCCGAATTTTCACATGATTTAAGCCCAAATTTGATTTAAGCCCAAATTAAGCTCCTTGTGCTCAATTTCTTCCAACTTTAACAATATTTATTTCCTGCCATTAAACACTAAAAATAATTAATAAACAACCAATTATTTATTAAATCCTATAAACATGAGAATAAAATCCTATTAAAGTGTATATAAATATACACTCTATCTGTGTGGCAATTAACCTGCTAATATTGAAAAAATGTGTGCATGATATTAGCAACTACTTGTCATGTGTTACGTATTAATTGCCTCCGTTTGTTTTTCTTTTCTTACATAGAGAATTTTTTTTAAGTGTATTATGTATTCTAGAATCCTGGATTATAAAAAACTATTTTCGCTATCAAGTCAATATCCTGGTGATGTGATAAAACAATAAATATCACTTCTTCTTTTGTACAATGACTCTTTATATATCGCAACCCTAATTTTTAATTGGGTTAACTAAGATATTAGGCACTTTGAGCTTAATTTTACATAGAGGAGGAGGGGAAATGATGGCTACTTTTGATATATTGACATTAATAGATATAAATATATGCTCCTAATATATTGACATTAATATTTATATATATATATATATATATATATATATATATATATATATATATATATATATGAGTATCAGTCCATTTCTCAAGAATGAAGTGGACACTAATGTGGAGCCAAACCATTGAATTGCCCAAAGTCACTAATAAAGTATCATGCTCACTTTATAAATTGTTTGTGTTTAGAACTTTCAAACTTGATGTGTTATTTACCTTTTTAAAATTTTAATTTTGAGTATAAATGTTCAGCAATCGTTCTGACCTTGCCTTTGTAGTAGGCTTATAGATATCGTGTGGATTTTATTATTGATAATGATTGAACAATTCTTAATGAGACGGCATCTCAGATTTCAAAGATAAAATATGTGCTATTATTTCTCAAGAGTCGTTATCCTCAATATTAAATTTATATAGTCAGTGTGGTTTCAACAATAAACACTGTGTTATGGATTTCCAGGAATCACATAGAAGATACCTTTCCATTCACATATTTCCTAAAGAAGGCAATGTAAGGTATATACATTTGTATCTTCCAAATTCACTGTGTATATATTCAAAAATTTTGTATGCTTTTTGTAGATTTTTTTTAGATATCAATAAACTTTTTTTTATTATGCTGGCTTTATTTGTTTCACATCTTATTATGTTATATCGTATAATATAATTTTAGATAGTCAAGTACGATTAACGTGTACATGTGTTTATTTTTCCTTTGTGATATAGATCATGTATGTCATTCCTTGCATACAATGGCTGCCCTCTGTTCTTCTGGAACTTGAGAAGCTTCAAATGTTTTTGATAAGATATCTGCACCAGTAATGAATTTAGAGTGGAACGTTTGTATAGTTTGAGGCTAAGTTTCATCAAACAGTTTGTATAGGTTTTTACGTTTCAAATTTTATTCCGATTGTAAATTTTTACAATTTTTCTTACTTTAGCTTTTGTACCATGCCTATAAATATGAAATATTGTGAGTCAAAAATAAAAATGGAGGCATGTGTCTTGCACGGACTTTTACGCTAGTTTCTTTTCAAACCATTAACTTTCAAAACATTATCGATATCACTCTCTAACTAAAAATTTCCTTACAAAATAAAAACTATACGTCCATCAGCCTTATATAACGTTGAAATAGATTTGGAAGATGAGCATCGATTTCGGCCCGCCCGATTCGATCCCCGCATCAATCGGGGTGGGGATTCAGAGATTTTTTTGGGTACGGACCGGGAAACGGGGATAATTTCAAAAAAAATCGGGGATCGGAACGGGATCGGTATTATATGGCTCCTCGGCCCATCCCCGATCCGTTTCCCGATCTCCGATCAGGTTTTTCCCAATATTTGCTCTACAATTGATCATATATGATATATATTACATAATTATATACTAAATTTCTAAATATATTATAATTATATAATATATTATTATCATTCTTCCACAAAATTTTTTAAATATGTTTAAAAAACTTTTACATGTTAGGAATCGAACTCACATCACCATATTTGCATGACAATAATGGACCACTTTATATATCAAAGATTGTTTCTTTAAATAAAATTTTTTTTCTATTAAAGTCCAATACCTGATTAGCTATTACAGATGTGATTTGATTTTGTATTAAGAATTTAAGATTTTATGGTGGTCAAAACTAATATATTTGTAAGTTGTAGTACAACATCTAGTTATTGTATTGTTGGTACTATTTTTGCTATATCTCGGAAGAAAAAAAATTGTTAAATGTAAATTTAATTTAAATAAAATATTTCCGAATCTTCGCGAAGATTCTCGTTCCCCGTTTGGGTCGGAAATGGGGATTAAAATGTAATCACCAATGAGATCGAATCGGGGTTGGGGATCAGGTTTGAATTCGAGGATCGAGGGCGGGGATAACATTGCACGACCCCAAAGTAACCTGATGCAGCAAACGGTTGAGAACGGTTCTGGATCTTGTCTTTGGTAAAATAGCTCTTGGATGGGAACAATTTCTTGAACGTCCCAGTGGTAAACCCAACAATGATCAAAAAATCCAAATTTAGGGTAAAATATGCTTTGATATTAAAATATTGGTATTGTTATTTGTATATTTTTAGTTTATTAAATTTGAAATTGGTTTTTAATTTTTTAATTACTTAATTAATAATAGAATGGAATTAATGTTTAATAAAATTTACTTTTTAGAATAAAACTTATAATATTGAGAAAAACATATTTCATTAAAATTTAAATAAAAGTACATCAAATGCATGAAATAAAAATTACATTAAATGTAATAAATTAAAAGTACAATAAAGAAATTGACTAGAAAATGGCATAAATAAAATGAATGTGTTATTTATTAATTAAGTATACAATTTTAATGATATTTTTTAATCTTACTTACATATATTAAAAATATATATTTAATTTAATTATTAAATATAATATAAATATTGAATAATGGTTAAATATTACATTTAAGAATATAATATAAAGTTTTGTAATATATTATGTAAATAGTAATTTGAATCAAAATTTGGATTACACTATTGAAATTTGGATCAGAATTTGATTCAATTGCTGATCCAAATTTAATTTTTTGGATCACAAATTGTTGAAAATGGCCATTTGATCCTTTTTACAATATTTTTATATGCTATATCCTGACATGCATGGGAAATTTTTAATCAGTCACAATTGACTAAAATTTATTGAGTAATCTATAGAGTTAATTACAAAAAAGTGGCCAGATTTTATACTCATTTTCAGAAAAATGGCCATACTTTCAATTTTGCAAAATGGTGGCCAGACTTGCCTTTTTCCTTTCGAAAAAGTGGCTGGAGACGATTTTCGGTTTATTTGGCAGGGGTAAAATGGGAAAATATGTTATTTTACTAAAAATAAATGCTAAAAATTACAAAAATTATCAAAAAAATCCCCAAATTAATATGTGTCACCATATGATTGGTTATATTCGTAATAATAATAATAATGCCCCTCATGCATGCACATAAATTGACTAATTAAATCTTGACAACTCATATTTGTGGATTTTTTGGTGAATTGATGTATATACATGGGGGCATTATTATTATTATTATTATTACGAATATAACCAATCATATGGTGACACATATTAATTTAGGGATTTTTGTGGATAATTTTTGGGATTTCTAGCATTTTTCCCCATTTTACCCCTGCTAAAAAGCTAAAAATCGCCTGCAGCCACCTTTTTGAAAGGAAAAAGGCAAGTCTGGCCACCATTTTATAAAACTGAAAGTCTGGCCACTTTTTTGAAAATGAATGTAATATCTGGCCACCACTTTGAAATTTACTCTAATCTATAATATCTATACCATTTTCCTTTAATTTATTTTTTTAATTTCGAATGGGGGCAGAAATGACCAATTCCCGACGAGTCACTGTCATTCAATAATTAAGTACTGTATAAAAGCAAAATCCAAACGGCCCGCATGAGCCGGCTTAGTTTTATTTATTCTTCTTTAGTCAAACAATATCAGTCCTATAATAACAATCCACACTGTACTTCTTTGCCGGAACTTTCAACTTACCGCCGTCGACTGGCTGTCCGGTCATCAATAATGATGATGAAATTGACACTTACCAGTCACTCTGTAAATCTTTATCCACAATCTTCTTCTTACCGCCCATGTAAAAACCCACTTCACATTTTCTCCAGAAACGAATCTTTCATTTCTCTAGGTATCTTCTTTTTCTTTATATATTGTTCTAGTATAATCAGTATTCAATCTTTTTCATTTCTCTTTGCCATAACTTTTTTTTTCTTAAAGAATTGATCTTATTTTATTTGCTTGCAAGTTACAATCTTTACTTCAATCATTAATATGAGTACCCATTAATTTTTTTTTTTTTATAGAATTGATCTTAATTGCTTGCAAGGTAGAATCTTGACTTCAATTGTTAATGTGATTACCCTTTTTTTGGTATAATTGTTTTTCTTTTCAAGTTGTGCAATTCTTGTGTTTTGTATAATTTTGACTAAAAAATTGTAGGTGGTGGATCAAAGTTATTGTCACTGAGATGTGCATCAGAGAAGTTTTCAGATGGTCATGATTCTGATGGGTCTTTAGATCATGCTTATAAATCTACCCAGGTATGTGAATGGAGACTTTAACTTGTATACACTTAAACAACTGCTTAGTTTTTAATAGCATTGGGCTGATAACATTACATGCTACTGTAGTGTGACTCTGATCAAGTCCCACCTGCAAAAACTTTTGCTTGTTTAGTATTTACTTGTAGGAGCTTTTATGAATTTGTCCTAACCGTAGAGAGATGAATTTGTATGGTATTATAAACCATAAAATAGGAGAAGGTCTTAATAGTCGATAATAAAATTATCATCAGCTTCTTAGTTCTCTGGGTAATTAGAATACCTATATGTAAATAAGAACTAACATACCCCTGAAGACAACTAAATGTTGTCTTATTTACATCTTAGAAAACCTACCTATTTCTTCCCTGTGGTGAAAAAAATTGCTTCGATGAACAGTACTGGCGATGAGCAATCTTTTTTCTTCAAAAACCAGGATTTTGATTGAGAAACCTGAACCCTGATATGGTTTTGATGCTCAACAAAATTTATGGAATAAAGTAATAGGAAGATAAGGGGTGGATGTGGATTAAGTGCACTATCCTTAAAAAAAATAAAAAAAAATCTCGTTGTCAATTATAAATTTACCAGCTTCTTCAATATGTGTGGAATTATGATTCCAGTACTTGTATAGGATATAAAGTCCTAACTGACCTTTAAAAAGCGAGACAAGTAAATATATAAATATATCCTAGAATATTTTTCAAATAATACACATCCAAAATTAATGATATTTTCGTAAATCACCACAAATTGTTGCCCACAATCATCTAAATAAGATGTTTTCATGAAATACATAAAATTCCTCATAATACATAAAATTACCGTGTGCTTTCTTGTACATCTAACACTGAACTTGGCAATTTCAACTGCTTTCTTTTTCTCAGTAGATTAATTATAGACATTTGCAAAGCGTAAAATTATCCAGATTATTATTATTATTTTTTAATTGCAGATGCTTAAGCAAGAGGAGTCTTCTTTTTTAGACATTTTGAAAGGAGCAAATCGTATTCTGCCTCATGTAGTGATTGCTAGTACAGTATTAGCCCTTATCTATCCACCTTCCTTCACATGGTTCACCAGCAGGTTTCTTACTACTACTGTAAAATCATCTAAATGCAATTGTAGGCCTCCTGCTATTTCGAAATTTATATAGTGGTCATCTAAAATGCTGAACTGAATTTGGGAGAGCTGAGTTGCGAAGTAGGCTAGTGGATGAACTACTCTTTTTTTGAAAGAATAGATCTAAAATATTTACGGGGTGGTGGTGTGGGGGGTATAATATAGTCAAATTCTCTATTATTCTCAGTAACAGTTTCTGTATAGCTATACGGGGATTGTCATCTGCTAGACGAATGGGAATGGTATAAGTTTAAAGTATCTGTGTTAATATTTTGTTATCAAATTATCATATGATATTCTAGGATTGCTGCCTGATTTGGATAAGATTTCCACTGGTTCATGTCACAGTATATCATTCAATCAGAAAGAATATGTTGTTCTTAATACCTGGACTTCTTGCAGGTACTATGCCCCAGCATTAGGTTTTTTGATGTTTGCAGTTGGAGTTAATTCAAGCGCAAAAGATTTCCTTGAAGCGTTTAACAGGCCATCTGCCATAGCTGCAGGTTATGCTGGCCAGTTTGTTCTAAAACCATTGCTTGGATATCTGTTTGGTACACTATCAATGACCATGTGTGGTCTCCCAACTTCTTTAGGTTGCTACCTGCTGTATTTTTTCAGTTTTTTAGTTTATTTTTTCATTTATAAACAGCAAGTATCTAATTGTGAAGGTTTCCTGCTAAGAAAACGTAGGTTATGGGAAAAATAACATGAAGAACATTACTATTGTAATGTTGCCAGTAAACTAGTGCAGTATGCTAATTCTTATAAGTTTTTTTAATTAGGTGCTGGAATATTATTGACTTCTTGCGTAAGCGGTGCACAGCTATCAAATTATACTACTTTTCTAACTGATCCACAGATGGCTCCTCTTAGCATTGTAATGACATCCTTATCTACTGCTACTGCGGCTTTTGTCACCCCAATCTTATCACTGTTGCTTATTGGGAAGAGGTTACCTGTTGATGTGAAAGGGATGGTAGCTAATATATTGCAGATTGTTGTTGCACCTGTTATGGCTGGGTTGCTTTTAAATAGGTAACTATACATTTACTGAGATTCTTCCTAAACATGACTAGTGTCAAATATTGTTAAAATAAGTTGTCAAAGTGTCAAATAAGTTTGGCACCGTATAAACTTATGCAACTAGTGTTGAACTTATGAACTCTAGTATAGACTTTGGTGCATTAATTATTCTATATATAGGATCTTTCTATACGTAATAAACACAAAAATTATATACAATCTCTACTTCTTCTCCTGTCAATGCTCTCTCTCTGTATGCTATCATATTCCAACATGGTATCAGAGCAGGTTTGAGTGATTAATCTCTGCAAAATCTTGTGTTCTTCAAGAAGAACAAGCTTCCAACCAAAAACAATGGTTTAATCAAGAAATCAGAAAATCAAAGTGTTCAAAACCAAAATACAAATATACCACGAAGCTGTACTCTGGAAGACGACCTACCAGAAATTTTCCGATCTGAAAAACAACGCCGCACGCGCCCTCACGCGCCGCCCCACGCGCGACAGTCCGCGACCACCCGCGCCACGCGCCGGCGCGTGGGACCATTTTCGCTCAGTTTCCGGCGACGCTCCAGTTGGACTTCTTGATCGCCACCTTCAGATGGGTTCGTCCATACCCTCCTTGTTTGAATCCAGTAAGATTTATTTCTGAAGATATAGATAGATACAAGTATGCTTTCAAAAAAAAATAGATACACGTATAGATATCTGCTGGTGTAAAAGGAAAAAAAAAGGGACATCTTGGGTTGTTATGTTGTGCAGTGGGCTAACTTTAAAAGGGTTAGGCTCATAAAGAATTGGGCTATTAAGTTTCTGAGCTCTCAACAGGCTAAATCTTGGGCCTATTACTTGGAAAGTTGCTTCTAAAAGATGGAGAGTGTTTTGCCTCCAGGGGTGAAAATTGTACCCAGGTTTCTAGGCAAAGATGGCATACCTGAGGTGGACAAGATATTAAATTCCCAGGAGCTGCTTGTTCAGACCACACAAATAACTCATGAGGAAGCAAGTGGAGGAGTTAAAGAAAGAAGGAGAAGACATACTTAAAATTGCACTCATGGTGGCAGACAAAGCAAAAGCATCCACTAAAAAAAGGAAGATGCTAAAGAAAAAAAATATCTTCGACCACGAGGCTGGTAGCAGTAAAAAATAAGAAAAAAAAATAAAGAAAGCAAAGAAAAACAAAAGAAGAAAAATGATGTGGGAAAATCGGAGGAAGATAAAAAGAAAAGAAAAGGGATAAAAAAAGGGTCAGAACCTTAAAAACAGTGATTTTATGATTATAGATCCGATAAAAAAAAATATTATTTTACATTTTTTTTTCTTAAGGGAAAGTAGTGTTAATATTAAAAATTAAAAATCGGGATCTTTTGAAGATGTATCACTTTTATTTAAGAGTTTGTCCCGGTTATAGATTTAATTGTGTAGTATTCAAGTGGTTGTTGATATTACGATATTTCTCCAATTTTTTACGATGCTGCAAATTAAATAGTTCAGGGGGCGTTATTCCGACGAAGCAGCAGAAGTAGTGTATATACAGATGTACACACAGTTCACTTTCACAAATGACAAAGCAGCAGAAGTAGGAGTATGTACACAAATACATACACACAGTTCACTGTTATATCTTGCATTTCATTCTTGTAAAAGAAGCAGAAGGACCAGTTCATGGACGATCTTAAGGGATGCAGTCTACCAAATACGGTTCCAGTTGCTCATAGTTCAAGGGATGACAGATGCAGATTCCTCCTGTGTTTAGACATAGGCTTGTTAATACTGAGTGATCACAAAGTCGAGTCTCAGTTTTTTTAAAATAATCAGTTCAAGGACTGATTGGTGGTCATCCACCGTTGTGCTGAAAAGCAGCACTTTCTATTATTTTCACATTGCCTAAAATATATCGTTTGGTCGAAAATTCGAGCCCCGGTATCCCAACATTCTCAATTACATATTCCCAAGATAGGTGAATCCCAAGATGGGCAATCTCAAGATGGATCTTTAACTCCAAGATGAGTAAATCTCAAGATGGGTCAATCCTAAGATGGGTCTTCAATTCGTAGAGATGGGTCAAGTCCCAAGATGGGATTTCGAGTGAGGGGGCGTGTCAAATATTGTTAAAATAAGTTGTCAAAATGTCAAATAAGTTTGGCACCGTATAGACTTATGCAACTCTAGTGTTGAACTTATGAACTCTAGTATAGACTTTGGTGCATTAATTATTTTATATATAGGATCTTTCTATATGTAATAAACACAAAAATTATATACAATCTCTACTTCTTCTCCTGTCAATGCTCTCTCTCTGTATGCTATCATATTCCAACAACTAGTGATAATCTTCCACGTAAATTCATATCTACAGGTTTTCTCCCCAAGTTTGTGGTGCTATCCGGCCTCTACTTCCTCCACTTTCTGTATTTGTGACTGCTCTCTGTGTTGGAGCGCCACTTGCTATCAACATTGACTCTGTTTTGTCTCCCTTTGGCATGTCAATTGTGTTGCTCGTAACTGCATTTCACTTGTCAGCATTTATTTCTGGTTATGTTCTATCTGGCATTGCCTTCAGCAAAGTGCCTGATGTGAAACAGCTGCAAAGGACAATTTCCTACGAAACAGGTTGTTATAGTTTTCCATTTCTTAGTTACGGATGATTCTGTTATGATATGATTTTAGTTCCTTCCCCGGTCGGTTATATCCTCCTTGCTTATGTAGGTATGCAGAGCAGTCTTCTTGCTCTTGCACTTGCAAATAAATTTTTTGAAGATCCGCTTGTGGGTGTGCCTCCTGCAATATCTGTAAGTCAACAATTGCATTTATTCTTGATCTGAGAACTCTGCTGCTATTGTATATAAGATTATTAGTGGGATTATATTTTGTGTCTTTGGAAAAAGGCACATTCATCCAAAATAATAGATTGTACATAATATTTTATTATTGCCTTTCTTCTGAATGTGTGTGTACACAATCTGAGATGATATCTTTAGCTAATTTAGTTACAATGCTTGAAATTTAAGTACAATCTTAGGTGGATAATTTGTTACTGTCTCTATGTGTCTACTGGGAAATCAGTCATCTTAATAAATATAGAGAAGGCTCAAACAGTTTGCATAAGAGATTCCAACAGATCGATCAAAATTTAATATTTATGAGAGGTAAGGTGTCGGGACACTTTAGTTATAGTTTAAGTGTTATTCCAGGAAGACATGCGAGGTCAACTTATCTTTCTTTTGTCAAAGATCCATATGGGATTGTGCAAAAATTTCGAAACTTGCTAAACATTTCAGAAATTTAGAGGTTACAACTGATATCGTAACTCTTTATGCTGATAAGCTATAATGTTTTATATTGTTGTATGTCCTTTCTGCTGTGTTTGGTTGGAATGAATGAAATAGGAGGGAATGGAATGAGATTTGAAGTATAAAATGACCAAATGTTCGAAACTTTCATTGCTTCATCCATTCCATTCATAACCACTTAACTGTTATGTTAACACCCCAATTTGAGAGGGAATGCTCCATTCTTTACCACACCCATTTCATTCACAATTCTTATCGTAACAAATTTGCACTGCTTCATTTATTTTCAAATCTTCCCTCCAATCCCCATTATATTTTTTCTTTCATCCATTCCACTCCATTCACCCCAACCAAACACAACATTAGTTTTCAATGATTATGTTATTAAGCTTAAGATGAATCTCTTTTATAAAGTAATATTAAGACATTTGAAAAAAAATAACATTAGTTTTTAATGTTTGCAGGTGGTTATCATGTCCTTGATGGGATTCTCTCTTGTCATGTTATGGGCAAAGAAGAAAGACAAATAGTTAAATTACACCGAACCCTTATGGATAGTCACTCAATTGATAGATGTTACTAGTATGCTCTTGCCAATAAGGCTTACAGGAGACACTCGGAAAACATTCCGAAGTACCTACAAGATTGAGGAGATGAAAGAAACCACCTTACTTTCTACTTCCTCTGTAGAAAACTTGTGCTATTGTACTTTCTGTCAAATAACATATACAATGTATCAGTTACTCGCATGAAGTTATTCCATTTATAGTACAAAGGTTAAGGCTAAAATGCAAAACTAATTATCGTTTATCGTCTCATACGAAAACTCAATGTCCAATTATATCTTGATATTCAAAATAAAGCCAGACTTTCATACCTATTGTAAACATTTAGTTGTAACTAATTAATTTCTCGTTAAGCAGATGTTTGACAATACCTAAATTGAAAAGGCTATGCAACAGTTCACATTTGAGATTTAGAAAAGTATCAGGGGCTAGCGTACTAGTTATTTGACCTATGACTTTTGAGTTTGTCTAATCATTCCATTTGCATCTAGATTAACTGTGGTCGGCCTTTGTAAGAACATGCACATTCTTCTTGAGTTTGTCACTGTAAACGATGAAGTACTAGGTACCGACAGACATAGAGGTCGTGCCCAGTGCACAATGCTCCCATATTAGGGAAAGGTTCCATGTACGACCAAAGTCAAAGAATGCCCTTGGATATTGCATCAAAGTCAAGTGTAACCTTTGAGGAGAGGTATGGATAGACTTATTATGGTTTATTTATTTTATATTGAGTTCATAAATTATTGTGTGGTACCAATTGCATAACTTATTGATTTCTTATTGCAGTTTGATAGAACGATAGCAACTTACACACCGAGTGAGAATACAAGGCTATTTGATCAATTTATTCATTGATCTTATTGATTGTCCATAATTTGAGAAAGGATGGTGGAGATGCGATCAGACTTGGTATTAACCTCTTCTGAAACTCAGACATCAAATAAAGATTCTCTTTGTGTAGAAGGCTAGCTTTCTTCCGCAACTTCTCATTCTCTTCTAAGATACTTATGTTCTCCATATACAACTTCAGGTTCTTTACTTCCAGTTCCTTTCCCATCTTTTCTTCAGTTCCCTTCTTTCTGTTATGCAAGCGCACAATCCTATAGATTAGTATAGAAAAGAGTTTGTATGTGCATGTTAACGTGAAATTTATATGTTTAAAAATTATATATGTACATATGTAAATCAGGGCAAGGCGCTCATTAAGAACCTCAAAGCATAGACATCCACTTACAGGTGATAAACAGTTTCTCTCATGACCTGTATGCTCAGGTGACAATTAGATTTTGTTTGGATAACTACGATAAGGTGTTTGTATACGATGAATCGTACCTGTTAAGCCCATGAATTTGAATCTTGTTTCGCTTGGATCTTCTTGGATTTTGACTAGAAATATGGAAGGTCTGTGATGATGTTGATTTTGTGGCACCGATGCACATTTTTTCTTTTCTTTTGAAGTATGTTTCTTCTACAAGAAAATTAATTGCTGAAGGGCTTCTTGATGTATTGAGTACTATCTGGTGGAAGAGTTCGTTCTGCTCCTATAAATAGGAAGGGTGGATCATATATGAATGTGGAGATATACATGATACCCATGTGGTTCCCTGGCTTCTCAAGTGTGTGTGACTAATGTTTAATGTCAAGATGGGTAATGATGACAAGAGAACTTATAATTACTTAGAGCAGATACAATTTTAAAGCCATGCATATGTTCATGAAGAATAAAGACAAGAGGATGTCAGTGCCCTGACACTGGTATCTTCTTACTTATTCAATATTAATGCCTGTTTTTTTTCTTTGGGAATTTAATGAATTCATCAACACCCTCCTATCAACAATACTAGCGTGAAATTTTTCTTCCCAGTCTCGTGCGGCTGCCTATACTTTTCCACAATATTCACATAATACATCGTATGTAAACATTCTTATGTAACATTCTGACTTATGTTTAGGACTAGATTATGAATTCGACATGTTACATCAGTGAAAATTCATAGGTGATGGACAAAATAACCCCAGCCCTACGGCTTAGGCCGAAGCCAAAAGAACGACACCCCAGACCAGCTACAACCGTAGCGCCCCTACGGCGCTACGGTTTAAGGTCGACCATATGGGCGTAGATCCCAAGGGCGAGTCCTCAGACATGTGTCCTACCTTTATCCACCTGTCCCGACGCATAACCCCTTAGCTTCACCCCGTCATCTATTCTACCCCTACCAAACGAACAGCTGGCCTGACAGCTCCAGCTCATTGGCTATCCTACTACCATGAGATCAACGGCGGGAGCATAACGGACGAACGGAAAGGAGACACGTGGCCAATAAATGGGCTATATATAGAAAGGAAAGACCAACGGAAAAAAGGTTACAAAATAATACACACACACCACCATCTAAATCTTCTGATGATCGCTACGGATCAAAGCTAGAATATCTGTAGTCCATCATTTGGCGCCGCTGCCGGGGATCAAAAGTGCTTATCCCATCAACCCACAACGACCCGAAACTAAGACTTAAAACACAGATTTGGATACGTGCTAGTATCTACCACAAGAAAGATGAGTCGAGAATCCAGTACTCAGAGAAGTTTTTCTCATTCAGCATCACACTCACCCCCTCGTTCACCCATACACAGCCAGTTCTCGCATCTGAGAGCACAGCAGAGATATATGCAAGAACAAATGGATCGATTGACAGCCCAGATGGCAGGGAATTATCATGAAGCACACCATCAGCCCTACTATCCAGATGAAAGGCAGGGCTCCTTCGCTACCCAGTTCCCTGAAGATTATCATTCAGAGCGTTCTTTCTCCTCATCACGCGACGAAGAACGTCGCCCAAGCTCTAGCTCCAGCCGCTCACTCCGACAGCGTCCGGAGCGTTCATCCTCAGGGTCCCGGGGATCCGTATTCTCCCGGTTGTCCGGGCGAACAGAACCCCGTGCTAGGAGGTCTTATCGAGAGAGAAGCCCCGGTGCGGAAAGGCGCAGGAGGTCTAGATCAGGGGACCACCGCAGAAGAATCCCTCCCATAATAATCCAACAGAACTCTGCGGCCCCACGTCAGGAAAGACAGGAGGAATTAATGGCAAGGTTAGCCCGGTTGGAAGACTTGGCAGCCGGACCCCTATTAAACATGAATGGGGGAAGGTCCCCGTTTTCGGAAATCTTAGAGGTGTCTCAGGTGGATCTAGGAGTCAAGATAACAGGGCTGGAGTCTTTCGATGGTACCACAGACCCCAATGACCATCTCAGCTATTATGAAAATTTAATGATCTGCCACAGATATAATGATATAACCAAGTGTCGTTTGTTTATATCTACTCTCAAAGCCTACGCGAGGACATGGTTTTCGAGTTTACCCCCCAGAAGTATCAACTCGTGGGAAGAATTTAAGGTCGTGTTCTTGGCCAAGTTCCGAGTAAATATTCCTCACGCAGTGCACACCATTTCTTTAGAAAATGTAAAGCAAAATCCTGGGGAATCATTGCGAGATTATATACAGAAGTTCAAGACGGCCGCGTCTAAAGTCAGAGAGCTTAAACCAGCCACCGCGGTGGATTCGTTTGTAAGAAATATGAATTACGAAGAATGCAAAGATTGTTGTAAGGAGCTATGCAACAAAGAACCGGAAGACCTCTACGAGGCCTACAGTATCGCCACGGCTTATATTGCTACGGACGAAAGACTAAGGGCATACTATCCCAGTTCTCGAAATAGGGCATCCGGTTCAGAACCAAGGAATATGCAAGTGGATGGGATAGATGATTTTCGAGGGACAGGGAAAAAGAACTTCCCTACGGACCTAAGAGCCCAGCCCCGCCAGGCCAAAGAGGCTCCAACCTTCACCCCTCTCAACAGGAGTCCTTCGGCAATCTTGGAGTGCATCCGAAATAGAGACTTTTTCCAGGAACCACCTCCGATGAGAACCCCAGCAGACAAGAGGGATAAAACCCGATTCTGCGCTTATCATGCGAGTGTGGGTCACCACACAGATGAATGCACTTCATTGAAGTATTTCTTAGAAAGACTCATCAAGAGGGACTTACTAAACGACTATGTACAGCCACGGCGACAGAACGCCCCCCCCACCAGAACCTCGTGGTAGAGGACAACCAGCCAGGCATGTCGTAGACATGATCATGGGAGGAGAAAATCCACCTCCACATAAGAGGGAAATCCTACACTTGGATGCTCAGAAGGCGTTCCGATGGTCTGAATCGACAATCTCATTCACAGACAAGGACTATCCAGAAGGAGATGAATGTCAGAGTGGCCCTCTCACCGTCCAGTTGGACATAGCAGGTCAAGACGTAAAGAAAGTTCTGATAGACAATGGTTCTTCAGTAGATATCATCTTCCGGCACACTTTGAGAAGAATGATATTGGATGGACAGATTGAAAACCAGAGTGCTGAAGACACAAGGGGGCCCCTCTACGGCTTCGGGAATAATGCTGTTCCGATACAAGGTACGATCGACCTACCTACCACCTTTGGTACCTCCCCCCAAGAAGTAACTGCCCTTGTTAGATACTATATAATCGATATTGCTTCTTCGTATAATGTCATAATTGGGAGACCAACCTTGTTCTACCTGGGAGCCATTATTTCCACTCCACACATGAAAGTAAAGTTTCCAACTCCCGAGGGCACGGGTGCTTTGAAGTCAGACGCTAAAGCGTCGTTACTATGCTATTCTGCCTCACTCAATCTGGCTCAAACCAATCCTCGTAAAAGGAAGATATTTGAATTTGAAAAAAGGGTCGACTCGGGAAGTGCCTCCAAGGCCCCCAAGTCCGAAGGAACGCAGGTTCTGTTCATCGAAAACTCTTATCAGCCCAATCCCAGAAACGAAGACCAACACCAAACCTCCCGTCTTCCGAAGGCAGTTCCGGGTGAGCCGACTGAACAAGTGGAATTGGTTGTTGGAGACCCTTTGAAATTACTGTCCGTGGGGCAAGGCCTCGAAGAACCCCTGAAAGGAGAGGTCATACAGTTGCTTCGAGAATATGCTGATGTGTTCGCATGGAAGCCGGAGGATATGCCGGGTCTAGATGAAACCATCTCTCTACACCGCTTGCATCTAGACCCGGATAAAAAATCCGTCAAACAAAAAAGACGGAATTTTGCTCCCGAAAGGCAACAAGCTGTGGACGAAGAAATCAGCAAGTTGTTAAAGGCAAACTTCATCTACGAGATCCAATTTCCCGAATGG
Source organism: Saposhnikovia divaricata (assembly GCA_036435485.1). NCBI lineage: Eukaryota > Viridiplantae > Streptophyta > Magnoliopsida > Apiales > Apiaceae > Saposhnikovia > Saposhnikovia divaricata. Next base: position 59,528,620 of record CM071599.1, on the reverse strand, counting down.
ATAGCCAATGTGGTCCTGGTGAAGAAACCCAACGGGAAGTGGAGGGTATGCATAGACTACACGGATCTAAACAGGGCTACACCGAAGGACTACTACCCCCTGCCCACCATAGACCATCTTATCGATGCTACGGCGGGATATGTCTTGTTCAGTTTTCTGGATGCATTCTCAGGCTATAATCAAATCAGCTTAGCTCCGGAAGACAGACCAAAAACTTCCTTCATTACCCATAGGGCTGTGTATGCTTATCGAGTGCTTCCGATGGGGTTGATGAATGCAGGGGCAACCTACCAAAAAGCGATGAACGAGATTTTTTCAACCCAAATTGGGAAAAACCTAGAGGTGTATGTGGATGATGTTATAGTCAAGTCTCAAAGCAGAGAAGCTCACCTGGTCGACCTACGGGAAACTTTTGAAAACTTGAGAAGGTCTAACCTCAAGCTTAATCCTTCTAAGTGCACTTTTGGCGTAGCCAGTGGTAAGTTTCTGGGTCACGTAATTAGCGCCAAGGGAATTGAAGCTAACCCTGACAAGACAAAAGCCATTCTGGACATGCCACCCCCATCCACTCCTAAACATGTACAATCCCTCAATGGATGTCTGACTTCTCTGCGACGCTTTATATCCAAACTGTCAGAAAAAAGTTTACCATTCTTCGAAGTTTTTAAGGGGGTTAGCAAGTCTCGACAAATAGAATGGACAAAATCATGCCAGGAAGCCTTTGAATCTCTAAAAAGGTACCTCGCTTCTCCTCCAGTACTATCCCGTCCAGTCACGGGTGAACCATTATACCTATATCTTGCTGTGGCCAACGGAGCCGTAAGCTCATGTCTCATCCGAGAGGAAAATGGAAAGCAGTTACCCATCTACTATGTCAGCCATGTACTCAGGAATGCAGAGATTCGTTACCCAACCATAGAAAAAATGGTGTATTGTCTCTTACTGGCCAGTCGGAAGCTACGGCCTTATTTCCAAGGACATGATATCAATGTTTACACCAACCATCCATTGCGGAAAATACTCCACAAGCCAGACTTATCCGGGAGATTAGTCAACTGGGCGGTTGAACTAAGCCAGTTCAACATCACATATCTACCAAGAGTTTCAATAAAAGGCCAGGCCTTAGCTGATTTCTTAGTTGAATGCTCCGGATTGCCGGATGAAGAGATTGATCCCAACTTGAGTACTCCCTCACAAAAATTACCCTCTCCTTGGAAGTTGTTCGTCGATGGTTCCACGACAACGGACAGTAGCGGGGCAGGCGTCCTTCTGATCAGCCCTGATGGGTTTGAGGTACAGCAATCAATCAGATTCGCTTTCCCAACTACAAATAATTGTTCCGAATATGAGGCACTCCTTGCGGGTCTCCGCCTCGCCAAAGCCTTACAGATTCGAAGCCTTCAAGCATACAGTGATTCACAGTTGGTAGTAAATCAGATTCAAGGTAGTTTTACAACCAAGTCACCAATGCTGGTACAATATCTGACAGAAACGAAAGAACGCTTGTCACAGTTCGAGGAAGTCACACTCACCGGAATTATGAGGGGGGAGAATCAGAGGGCAGACACTTTGGCAAGGTTGGCTACAGCCGAAGAGGCTGAAATGACCACCGCCATCTATCACTCTACCCTAACGGTTCCTTCAGTCAATATGCCTGCGGACGAACACCTACAAGTCATAATGATAACCCAGGGCCCTAATTGGATGACTCCGATCCTTCTATATATACAAGAAGGAATCCTTCCCGAAGATAAAAAGGCAGCCCAAAGGCTGAGGGCGAAAGCGGCACAATATTCTGTGGTTAACGAATGTCTCTACCGAAGATCCTTCTTGGCACCCCTTCTCAAATGTATAGACTGTCCCGAGTCTGACTATTGCATGTTAGAAGTTCATGAAGGGATTTGCGGAAGCCATTCGTCGGGAGAAGCATTAGCACACAAAATCCTCAGACAAGGGTATTATTGGCCCACGTTGAGGCAAGATTGCATAACCTATGTCAAACAGTGCACTAAGTGCCAGCTATTTGCTTCGATTCCCAGACAACCCCCGGTTCTACCTTCCTCTATATTATCTCCGATACCTTTTGACGTCTGGGGCATGGACATTGTCGGACCATTTCCTCCAGCCAAAGGAGCCCTGAAGTTTCTCATAGTGGCGGTCGACTACATGACTAAATGGGTAGAGGCCAAGGCAGTGGCTCATATCACAGCTACTGTGTGTCGAAAGTTCTTTCACGAGGCCGTGGTGACTCGATTCGGAATCCCCAGAGTGTTGATAACTGACAATGGAAGGCAATTCATTGATGCCGATTTTGAAGACTATCTCTCCGCCTACCTCATTCAGCATCGAAGATCTTCTGTAGCATACCCCCAGTCTAATGGCCAGGTTGAGGTAACCAACCGCAGTCTTCTAAGAAGCCTCCAGAAAAATCTTGAAGAACATAAATCATTATGGGCCGAAGAGCTCCACAACATCCTGTGGGCTTACAGAACTGACAATAGGAAGCCCACAGGGGAAAGTCCTTTCAGACTCACATATGGAACCGAGGCCCTGATACCAGTGGAAATTGGAGAGACTTCTCACCGAGTGCAAAGTTATGATCAACAGCTTAATGAAATAGGACTTCGAACAAACCTGGATTTAATAGAAGAAAGAAGAGAGAATGCGGTCATCCGCATGGCCACGTACAAACAGGCGACGGCCAAATATTTCAAAAAGATCCACCCTCGGCAATTTCAGGAAGGGGACAAAGTGCTACGGTCTACAGCTGTTTCAGACCCATCTCACACCAAAAAACTGGACCCTGTATGGGAAGGCCCTTATGTGGTACGAAAAGCTCTTCGACCAGGTACTTATGTTCTTGCTAGACTCAATGGGGAGATAATCCCCAACACCTGGCACGCGATCCATCTCAAGAGATTCTTCCCTTAGGTACTGTTTCTACCCCATCTACCTTATGCTTTTGCTGTAAAAGAACCCACTAGCAGTAACTTAAAAGTTACTTATCTTGTTTTGATGTGTACGGAATTAGTATATGTATAAATTATCACTGTGTGTACGTTTTTGGGTACTCGTTTAAATTATTATATCGTTTAAATTGGCTCTGTTGTATCATATCTGTCAAATATTTCTCTGTCTCCCGAAACCAAAGCCTTATACCTATGAGGCCATGCCTATGTATTTGAGGATATCTATAGCCCCCTATTCAAATAGCCAATATGATTAGTTCGAACAGGACTAAAGGCATAGATGGGGCAATCTATTCATTAATGGGCCAACATATGTAGCCCTATTTAGGCTACGGCATGAATAGATTCTGGTACAACACCTCTTCATTCTTAAGCCAACATATGTAGTTCCAAAGAAACTATGGCATGAATTGGTTCCCTGGTCAGACAGGAAGAGGCTTATCGCTCAAACTAATACCTAAACGAATATTTGATTATATTGTCCAGATTCGACTTTGTTTATGTCATCTGAATCTTGTTCTAAAATTATTATACTATCTGGACTCCCTTTCTTCCTCCGGAGAAAAAACAGCGAGAAATGAACGAATGACTTACGATATCTACATTTTCCTGAAAGATTATACTCAGGCATAACTGGCGGTTCAAATATGATCCCTACAGGGCTACAGAATTTAAAGGCCTTCGGCTACGGCTCTAGCCATGCCTTCCTCATAAAAGGATGTGTTTTAACCCTTTCATTCAACGGGAAAAACCCTACCCATATCAATTAAAAAACTCGAAAATAGAACTTTGATTATATTGTCCAGATTCTGCATTGTTTAATTATCCAGATTTTGTATGTTCGATAATGATTCACCCAAACTCTATGTTGTTTTCGGAAAAAACTAAAACGAGAATCAACGCATGATTTAGCACGCCCACTTATAGAATTTAAAGGCCTTCGCCCACGGCCCTGGCCGTGTTTTAACCCTTTCATTCAAAAGCTTACAAATATGACCGTTACGTATTGAATTTTGCATAATTTTAAATCTTTCTATGTAATATCATTTCGCAAACATCTTTTCATCCGAAGGCATTCAAACAGCTACGGCCACATAGCTAAGGTGCAAATAGCCAGAATATTCGCTTCGATTATGGCAACCTGTGCCTGCATCCAAGTACCTACAGCATCGATTACTAGTATAACCCACTCATTCATTTCCCTCATAATGAAGTTTCGGGCAAAATTATATTAGAACATAATCGAATTAACTGTATGCTTAGGATAAATCATACAGTTAATACAATTATTAAATGTATTAACTGACCTTCTCCAGGCAGGAACAATGCAAAATAAATCAACAAAAAGAAAGGCAAAAGGTAAAAAGAAACCGGACCATTATTCATTCATATTTAAAAAACAAGATACAAATTTCTTCAAAATAAAAACATAAAAATTCCCCCTCCAACTCCAACCAGCTATGCAACCTGTGCAATAGAGCTGGAAGAGGAACCTGCATCTCCACCCCCGTTATCACCATCCTTCTTCTTCTTCTCCGCCATCTTCTGAGCTTCCTCCTGGGCTTCTTTTCGCTTAGCCAACGCCTCCTCGATCTTGCGGAAGATCTCTGGAAAGTCAGCTACAGATTCTGGCCCATCAAAAACAAGCCCATCCACGATCACTTTATTTTCCTCCCAGAGATAGATCAAATTTTTTGGATCCATGTAAAAGAAGAGAAAGGAAATTATGATTCAGGAGAAAAGGATGAAAGATGCTAATAAACAAAGGGTGATATTTATAAGCGAAAAAGGAGTTATGAGACGGGTCAAAAGACCAAACGTTCCATACTCCCCATGACCCTTGGAAACCCGCAACAGCATTAAAACCAAAGTCAACGTGCGGAGACCCAAGACTTGACCGTCAAAATTACAAAACCCAAAAAACAAGGGAGATGCAAGGCTACGGCTAACAAGCACTATTCAAATAAACACTCTCTACACCCAGGGCTTTCATCAACATCTACGACCCATATCACAAACAGGATCACCATGCAACCTAAAGGATGCATACTGTTTGGGGAAGGCAAAACCCCCAATCATCCATCATAAAATTAAGTGCAAAAAATGAGGAACCCACAGAAAAAGCAAGAATTAGCATAAAAAGGACTAATCCACAAAATAAAAATTTCAAGTTACGCCCTTTAGGCTTACAGTGAGATAATAAGGAAAAGTACTTCAAAACAAAACATCGCAAGCATAAGACCGCCACCTAGACGGCTGCAACATCATCCATCTTCTAGGGATCAACCCTAGGTTCTTCAACAGGTTGTCCATCCCCACCAGCTTCAACCGTATTCTTCTCAGCCCCCATGGCTACCGCTACGGTATCCCCGTCATTCCCCTCTCGAGTTTCTTGGACTTTGGCCCCGTCATCCCCTTCTCGAGTTTCTTGGACTTTGGCCAACTCCGCCTCCCGAAAACACTCGACATAATGCACCTTGAGATCAATGGCATTCCCCACGCCAACAAAACCCAGACAATCATTAAAACCCATCTCGTGATAAATCCCCGCTTCGACTTCTACGTCTTCTCTGAAAGCGGCTGATTCCTTATACCTTTTCACGCAATCATCGTAGGTAATGCAAGCCTCTTGCTCCACCTTCTCTAAGGTTTTAGTCATCTCACTTAGAGCCGTTTCCTTATTCATGAGAGCTTTCTTCAGCAAATCAATTTCGGATCGCAGATTAGCACACGTCCCCATCTCCGTCTTCAGATGACTTTGAGCTTCGGCCAACTGTTTAACGACCTCGCCATGAGCTTTTTTCTCACTTTTTAATTCCTGGCTCACACCATTCAACTGGGTCTTAACCTTTTCAGCCGTTCCCCAAGCCTCTGTCTTAGCCTTCCTCTCCAAGCTTGCCTTCTCAGACTCTAAGCTCGCTTGACGCTTATTGTAAAGCATCCTCTCCATCCCATCCATGAAATAACTTCCAAACTGGAAAACAGATGAAGAAGTCATCATAACAATACCGACAAAACTAAATAAGAAGAAACGAAAAGGATCGAACGAAGAAGTTCAAAAAGAAACCTTACCTTCCCCAACATTTCCTTTGCGTTCCCCAACACCTCTTCATCGTCCATCCTTACCAACCGAGCTTTGTCTGGAGACAAAGAAAAGGCATCAAGGGCCCCCAAAGGACCTTTTCCTTGGACCTCTTCGCCAAGCCATCCTTCACCGGTCCGGAAGCGGATCATAGTGTACCCTTCGACCCCTCCGATGGAAGGGACACGTTTCACCCCTTCAAGTTGCCCTGATCCAGAAGCGCATGCTACCAATTCTGTAGGAATCCCCCTAGATTCTCGGATATGCGTAGGGAGGACTTCCTCAACCTCACTGTCGCTGTTGGGTCCGTCTCTGGAATCAAGCCCAGCCCCACTGACCTTCTGTTTCTTTCTTAGGACCAGCTTGCCCGATTCTGAACCCCTCTTTCCAGACTTGGTCACTGGCACAGTAACCGTAGCCTCCGCTTGAACGTTCGAATCCACGGCAACACCAACGTTCCCTACGGACGCTTCAGCCACTTGAGTACTGTCCCCTTCACTCTGTTTACTTTCACTGTTCTTCGCTAGGGCCCGTTTTTGAGCCAAGAAAAGAATTCGACTCTTATTCATGCCTGGGCGAATGGGAAGGTCCTCCAGCAGAACTAAGAAGAAATAAGAAAGAAAAGTTTAATCAGATAGAGTCAGAAAATAATCGACAAAAGCAAAACACCAAAGAATAATTCAAAAGAAATTCATAAGTGAATCCCTAAATCATATTCAACAGATAACAAAAGAATAAAGCCAGTTAGATCCTCACGATTATGCTCAATCAAGAAAGAAACATTAAAGAAAGTCTTGTCTTTCCACAAACCCTCAGCCTTTCCCCCTGCAAATTTTATGGCTTCCCCCATTTCTTCAGGTTGCAAGTGTTCAACCCTTCGGACAGCCCCTGTGACCCCATCATTCCTACGATACTCCGGGAGATACCCCAAATCCCCCCCTCGGACAAAGATGAACTCCCCGTGCCAGCCCTTGTTGGTAGAAGGACCCTCCACCAACGATCCCCCTAAGGCTTTGCCCTCTTTCCAATGAAGCTCAAACAGGGGAACGTACGTCCGGGAAGCTTGCAACTTATGCAGAGACCAAAACAAGGAGAGGGTAGGTTCCCTCCCCAACTCCGTACATCTAGCAATGAAGGCACAAATTTTCCTAATAGAGTTAGGACCCAGTTGACCCAGACCCAACCTCAAATCTTTCAGGAGAGTATGAAAGAATCTGTGCATCGGCAACCGCAGTCCTGCCCTGAAATGCTCTAAAGGAATCCCCACCCATAGATCACCTCCTCGATGGTATATAAATTCACCCTCCTCCGGCATCCTTATCTCATACTCCTCGGGAATCTGAAAAGCATACCTCACCGCCCACAAATAGTCCCTATCAAAGGTGCACCGTTTGTTAATGTATTCCAACCTCCCCAGCTCACCCTTAAGAATGTCGTTAGGGATTTTCGCCTCCCCTGCTCTGTGATAACATCCTCTCCCATAGACCTTGAAATAGAGTTTCCTATCAAAGTCCGGAGGGGTGTTCACAAATTTATCTGTAGTGTCTAACCATCCCTTTTCCGAGCCGAGACAACTTCTGGTGGGAATCCTAAGCTCTTTAACTATCTTCTTCTTGCCCTTATCCTTAGCAATACCCACTAAAGACCCCTTTCCCACTTGTGGTGTCTCGACACCCTTGGTTACCTTCTCCTTCCCCTTAGGCGACTTTCCCTTATTCAGAAATCCCTTTTTCATACCCCCTATCGCCATAACCTCCCTAGGTTTCTTCTGAACGACAACCGACTTCCCAACAGGGATCCTCCATGCCAGAGGTCTATCCGAACTGCCCTCCGTGGAAGACCCCTCACTTGGGTTGGAAGTTTCAGTCCAGCTCCCAAAACCCCCTATGTTCCCAGATCCAGATAACTGCTCATTGTCTGAATCTGTAGCGCTCTCATCCTCCTGGATACCCGTGTCTCTCTTTCTCTTGGTCATCTCCTTACTAAACAAGAAGAATCACAGAATTGGGAATCACTAAAAACCTTAATCTAACGATTACTCAGTCTAAAGAATCCCCAAAGAAAAAAAAAAAAAAATCGCAAACCCAAATCGAAAGTGACAACCGAATCCTTTCCCCCTCTATACTACTGAAACAAGGAGAAATGCGTATATATTGAAGAAAGAAAGAGAAAGAAATAAAGGGCGTACCTGTTTTCGCTCTTGCTAAGCACTCCTCGTGATATCTTTTCGGACAACTTGATCACTTAAGAAAAATGGGATGAAGAGAAGTTAGAAAGGTGTGAAGAGATTTATATGTAAAAATTGGGTTAGACACGTGTATAGAAATAACCCACGGTGTGTATAACTACCCAATAAATCAAACGGACCCTGTTTTCTAGGAAAAGTTGAAACAAAAGTAGGGGTCCACCATTACTTCGATAACCGCATTCGGCCGTGGGTCCCCCACGTCACCATTACGTGGAAAAAATTTTCCCGCCTTTTCCGACTAAGAAACAGAGCTCAACGAGAGAAAACGGTTTCCTAAAGAAAACCCTATCTCTCGTGGGGCAAATGATGGACAAAATAACCCCAGCCCTACGGCTTAGGCCGAAGCCAAAAGAACGACACCCCAGGCCAGCTACAACCGTAGCGCCCCTACGGCGCTACGGTTTAAGGTCGACCATATGGGCGTAGATCCCAAGGGCGAGTCCTCAGACATGTGTCCTACCTTTATCCACCTGTCCCGACGCATAACCCCTTAGCTTCACCCCGTCATCTATTCTACCCCTACCAAACGAACAGCTGGCCTGACAGCTCCAGCTCATTGGCTATCCTACTACCATGAGATCAACGGCGGGAGCATAACGGACGAACGGAAAGGAGACACGTGGCCAATAAATGGGCTATATATAGAAAGGAAAGACCAACGGAAAAAAGGTTACAAAATAATACACACACACACCACCATCTAAATCTTCTGATGATCGCTACGGATCAAAGCTAGAATATCTGTAGTCCATCAATAGGTAATCAGCTTACCAATCTAGTTGGCCTATTTTTGTTGAATCCAAATTAACAAATAAATTTTTTAGGCATCTGGGCAGCATGTTTTTGTTGAATATAATTCGACAAGTAAAGTTTCTTAGGTATCTAGTCAGGGATTTTTTTTTTTTGTTGAATCGAAAGCTTCTATGTCTGCACATTTGCTTTAATGTGCCTACACTTTAGTTGTCATTCTTGCTTGGATCTAGATGGTGAAGTACATGGCTAGTGCTGTGGAAAAATCTAACAGAGTTGTCTAGATATCAAAATTTTATGCGTAAAATATTTATGAGACGGTAAAAGACCACCTGCAGTCTGCACTTTGTTCTTGCAAATTTGCAATGGAGGCATAAGAATAATAAAATGGATAGAAAAGGAATGTACAGATTTGTCCGTATCCTTTCCTTATTTCAGTACCTTTTTTTGCGGATATTCCTAGGATTTTTTAATTTCTTTTTAACACAGCTGTGTAAAAGCTATTGACAGATTAGTACTTCGTCGGTCTCTTAAAACTTTTCCTGTTTACCTTTATCACGTTTGCCAACGCATACTTTTGATCGTTAATATCTTTAATTTCGTATTAGTTTTAAATATAAAAACTTCACTGTATTAAAGTACTCATAAATACGAATCCAACAAGATCACTCATGACTATATTTGGACTTGTAGATTAAACGTAAATTAGTAATTTTTCTCATATTATGAACAGTCCCGACATATTAAACGAGAAAAGAATTGTGAGAAGGAGGGAGTAGCAAGTTTTGTGGATCCTTTGTGTGAGTCCGTGCAGCACAGTACCCCTAAATGTATGCTCGAAATTATACAGAGAGAGTAAATCTTAACGTATAATATAAAACACTACACTTCGAGTAGAAAAGAAAAATATAATTATTACTCACTCCGTCCCAGTTTATGTGAGCTCCTTTCTATTTTGGGACGTCCCAAAAAGAATGAACCTACTATACTTACTATTTTTGAACACTACTTTTCACTATTACACCCACTACATCTCCATTAGAGCATCTCCAAGAGTCTCTTAGCTCACTCCTAAATATATTATAAACAATTAAGCTCTTAGCAAGTTATTACATTGATTTGTGTGTCAACTCCAACAATGCTCTCTATTATGGCTCTTTATTTTATATTTTATTAATATTTCAATTCCACTTGGACAAACAATCAATAGATGAGAGAGAAGAACCACTATTTTACTAATAAAATATTAAGTTAAGAGCTACTAGTTGCTCCTAAAATAGAGGAGAGAGAAGAAGCTCTTAACTTTTTAAAGAGCCTCTAAGAGTCTCTTGGAACTTGATTTTTATTCTCTCTCCTCATTTTTTGAGTTAAGAGCTACAATAGAGAGGCTCTTGGAGATGCTCTTATATATTATTATTTACACTATTACATCCACTACTTTCTTCCACTATCTCAAATCTATTATTAAATATTCATAGATCCCACTACTTTACCCACTTTTCAACTAACTTTGCTCTTTTTTTACTACCTTTTCTTAATTTCCGTGAAAGTCAAACCGGCTCATATAAACCGGGATGGAGGGAGTAAGTTTTAGATCCTTTTACCTTTATAGTGTTGGCGTTGGTACAAGCTTCACTTTTCGGCATGCATGAGGTTTTTTTTTTTTTTTTTGATGGGAGGGTTCAGTCACAGCCGATTCAAGATTAATCGTTAATTAAATCTTAGCTTTTTGTGGTGACTGTCTTTATCATAGAAGATGAGTTGGGTATATCTGATAGTTCAAGGAGTTTTACATGATTACTACTTAAATATGAATTTAAGATCACATAATGACTGTTAGCAAGTAGTTGGAAAGTAGTTGCAATTGACTTGAAGTTGTTTACTTTTTTCTTCCTCTTTAATCAACATTTAGACAAACCAAGCTTGTTTAATTATTAACCCTTCATTTAGTCACACCCCTACTTTAGTGTTAAGCAGTTGTGTGCAGATTTATTTCTTTCAAAGAATTGTATCCTGCTAAAATAGCATTTTCCATTTTCTCCAATAATCTGCTGTTAACTGTTAAAATTTCATCCGTTCGGTCATGAATTTAGAGTCCGGACTCGAAATCTGCTGATTCGGAAGCCTTGTGCATCGATTGTTACGGGAGCCTTGTACATTTGCTACGACCTTCTAGAACTTTGTTATTTTTACCTACTTTTTATTAGTGTTTTTATTCTGAGTTAGGATGCCTCTTGTTGTTTGTGGACCAGTGGAAGAGGAGGAGGTGGCTAGCTACTGTTATTCCCTAGATTTATTATTCCTTATTATTCCTCTCCCTATTGTGGTACCCTCATCATCAATTCCATTATTCATCACTATCTATAGTTTAAAAGTCAAAACTATGTTGAGGACATCTGTGAACCTCTTTGGCTGTCTCCAAGTCTACCTGCATTTCATAGCTCATGCCGATGAGGATTAATACTTGCACATACTTGTGTATCTGCTCTTTAAAAATAACATATAGTTTAAAGAAATATTAGCCTACTAAAAAATGTTGAAGAAAATTTGATTTCATCAAGAGGGACTGAGAAACGTCAACATACACACAACAAATTGTGCAAGTTTGATTGGATATTATTAGCCCCGAGAAAAGAAAATATGAACAATTTTTTTGACATAGGTAGAATGTTCATTTTTGTGTTCATTGCAAGCAACACTGCAACTTATATATACCACATACATCATACAAATACCATGCCTATATATGTACAATCAATAAATTCTCTTGGGCCTCTTGACAAATAATGCCATGTAGAAACCACTCAAAACCTTTAATTATGTTCTCTCTTACTACTAGCACTGCTACATTACGTTATTTTCGTATCTGTATATATGTGGGTCTGCTTTTAAGAAGAGACCCACGCATATTTTTTATGTGTGTATTATGTAGGGGTTTCGGTACGTAAATATGTTGTAACATACGTCTATTGTAGACCATTTACTGTTATTCTAGTTGTCTTGGGTCTGCTTTTAAGAACGAAACACACAAACATATTTTTTGTATATATTATGTAGGGATCCCGATTTCTGACGAATGTAAATATGCCGTAATATATGTTTATTGTGAACCATCTACCTTTATTCTAGGAGTGAAACTTTGAAATGAAATTATTACTTGTTCCTCTACACACCAGTCCAGCTTGTACCGGAGACTGGAGTATAGGAAGGAAAAGGTTAGTAATCTTGTGCCTGCATTGTGTGAAGTTGATATGTAGATTAGTACATACATTTTATTTCTCTCATACATAGACAAATAAATCTTTCATATAGGTGTGGTGCATTATTACATACAATGATGAATACAGATACACTTTTTTTTTTTTTTTTTTATCACGAATACAGATACACTTTTGAATATATGTAAGTGTATATTAATCCTACTTACAGTTATACCACATACATATCCCAGGTATAATGTGGCTACTGATTTACAAATTTTTATTTGAGCAAGAAGCTTCTTCACGGACATCATTGCCAGTACTTAAAATCACAACAATAATCATGGTGTTCATTTCAATTGAGTATTATGTAGTACATTTTTGCGGTGTTGCCTATATTCAAACTTGTGAATTATGGTATTCGAAACTATTTGCTTATGCTGGTACCTGTTTGTATCATAATTATATAACAACCAGTAGATATGTTTACCTTTCACCTAGTAGTTGATCTTTAAATCTTTGTGACCATATTTCCATCGAGTAGTCTTGTGACTATAAATTATTCTCTTATGGTAATGGTATTTTCATCTTTGTTGAATAAATCCCGCTCTTTTTGAACAATTAATCCCAGTTTTATAAATGTATGCAAATAAAGGAGTAGTTCCCATGAGAACCGTTTTTATGCGGAGAAAAATGAGAACAATTATTTTGCATAAAGTATGTAGAATGAAAATAAAAATGAAATTAGGGAGTCGTCTTAGTTTCCTAAGATACACAGATTTTATATGCAAACATGGGGTGAACATTTTTGTAAAATAAGAATTCGTTTAAAATTTTGCAATATTACTTAAATAACCTTTAGGGTCCAATAAATTTTAAAACTTATTTTGCAAAGTATTTAAGAAAATTTTCCTGAGATTAATTTAAGGATCATTTTTCCCAATAAATATTGTTTCTCATTTGTAAATAAGATTCAGGGAACGAGACATTTACATTAGTATAGTGCTTGTTTGGATCATGGAATTTTTACGTGATTAATAGGAATGGAAGCGAGATTTTTATATAAAAATGTATTAGAATATCACATTTATGATATTTCTCTGTTATTTATATACAATAGAATCTCGATGAATCAATATTTGATAAACGAATAACTTCATCAAATAAATAATTTTTTCCGGTCCCGACATAATAGAGATAGTGTATTTTTGATATTGATAAATGAATAATTTCAATTAATGAATAAATTTTTTCGGTCCCGAACGTATTTATTTATCGAGATTTAACTGTAGCATTTTTTTCCCATTCCCATGATCTAAACGGCCCCTATGGAATTTTACATCTATGGTATTTTTCGGTTATTTCTATAACATTTTTTTCCCTTTCATTATATGGGTAAATTTAATTTCTTTCAATTAGATTAAAGTTCAGATTAAAATAAGGGATAAGTTTAAGACTACCCATATAAACTATTAGATTTTTAAATATATACTACCAACCTTTCTAAAATTCTAAAAATACCGACCATGTTTTCAAAATTCCAAAAATACTACCTTCCTCAGTTGCAACTTTTGCAACCTCATTTGCAACTTCCAGTTTTCAAATTTCTGATTTCATCTGAACCCCAGAACTTGAAATCAGAAATTTGTAGCATCTCAGTTGCAAATGAGGTTGCAAGGCCCCGCCAGAGGCACTCATAATTGGTGAATTTGGGTTGCATGGCCCCGCAGGGGTACTCATAATTTGTGGATTTCTGATTTACAACTTTCAGTTTTCAGTTGCAAAAGTTGCAACGGAGGTTGCAAAAGTTGCAACTGAGCTTGCAAACCGCAGTTACAACTGAGGTTGCAAAAGTTGCAACTTTTGCAACTGAGGTTGCAAAAGTTGCAACTGATGTTGCAACTAAGGTTGCAAAAGTTGCAACTGTTGCAACTGAGGTTGCAAAAGTTGCACCTGAGGTTGCAACTGAGGTTGCAAAAGTTGCAACCGTTGCAACTGAGGTTGCAAAAGTTGCAACTGTTGCAACTGAGGTTGAAAAAGTTGCAACTGTTGCAACCTCAGTTGCAACTGAGGTTGAAAAAGTTGCAACTGGGGTTGCAAAAGTTGCAACTGAATACTGAAAGTTGCAAATCAGAAATCCACCAATTATGAGTGCCCCTGGCGGGGCCTTGCAACCTAAATTCACCAATTATGAGTGCCCCTACGGGGCTATTCAACCCAAATTCACCAATTATGAGTGCCTCTGGCGGGGCCTTGCAACCTCATTTGCAACTGAGATGCTACAAATTTCTGATTTCAAGTTCTGGGGTTCAGATGACATTTTCGACCACTTTTTTGGAATATATATATATATATATTATATATATATATATATATTCCAAAAAAGTGGTCGAAAATGTCATCTGAACCCCAGAACTTGAAATCAGAAATTTTAAAACTGGAAGTTGCAAATGAGGTTGCAAAAGTTGCAATTGAGTAAGGTAGTATTTTTGGAATTTTGAAAACATAAAATTATAATGAGGTAGTATTTTTGAAAAAATGATTTTGTGGAAGTGAAAAGATAGTTGGATGGTAGTAAAATTGGAAGTAATTGTTAAAATCTTATGTATTTATGTAAATATCCCTTAAAATAACTACTAGTGTATTATTCCTTATAAAACAGAGCTTAGACGTAAAAAAAACGAGATAATTTAAAATGCCTACGCAAATGAACGGTGAGAGATGCACAAAAAGTCTTTCGGCCAAATTTTAGTTGGGCTTTAAAAAATCCGGATTTTTTAAGAATCAGGTCGGGCTGGGTTTTTTCAAAAAATCGGGCCGGACCGAACCGGGCTTTCACTAAAATATGAGGCCCATTTTAGGCCCTCGGATCGGGCCGAATCGAGCCAGGCCGGGCTTTTATCCAAACTTTTTTTAGTTTATATATACATAATTTTTGTCTTTTTTTGCAAAGCTAATATATTAACATACAAAAAAAAATCTTTACAAGAAACAATCTATAAAAAGTTACACCCTTTAACTCTAAGAATACATAAGAAGCACATTGTATAAATCTCCTCGTATAAGACCATTTCGAGAAGCATATCCTTTATACTCAATAAATCTTCTTGAAAGAAGGATTTGTCTTGCATATTGTTGATTCTTCCTAGTCTCATGTTCCTTCATATCGTATTGCTAAGTTTAATATTCTTGAATTTTATTAAAAATATTATATTATTTTAGATTTATCTATAAAAAATCGAATTTTTATCCGGATTTCTTAAAAAGTCCGAGCTTTTATCCGGGTCGAACCGGGCTTTTGTCCGGGCTTTTTAAAATCCTGACTTTATCCGGGCTATTCAAAAGCCCGGGTTTTATCCGGGAATTTCAAAAGCCCGAGCTTTTAACCGGGTTTTTCGAGCTTCGGGGCGGGCTTCATGAAAAATAGGAGGCCCATCTTAGACCCACAGGCCGATCAAACTGAACCGAACTTTTTGGGCATTTTTGTGGATCGGATCGAATCGAACCGAATTTCGGGTTTCAGACTTTCTGAACATATCTAGTGTCAATTGTCAAAACATTAGAGACGCAAATCCAAGATCCAGCTCGTCTGTACTAAAGAATGGTGCCTTCAAATTTGGGCTTTAATTTACACAGCCCAACTTGTCTGTAAAAAAAACTAGAGAATGGTGCATTTAAATTTGGGCTATAATTTACACAGCCCAACTTGTCTGTAAAAAAAAGAGTCTACAAGCAGTACGCGACCTTGCACTCCGAAATATTAACTTAACAAAGTACATTAAACAATAAATTAATTTTAAGATATGCTACTTAATTATATTTCTATATATAATAAGTGTAAGAATGATTTTCTCTATACGATTAAATTAATTTTAACCGTCAAATTTAATATTTTTAAAAATAGACGATCAAAATTATATCATATTAAAAAGAAAGTTATAATCTAAAAATGATGAAATTAGAAAATGTTGCATTAGAAGTGAATTTTAAAAATAAAATTACAACCTAAAAATGATATAATTAAAAAAGGTTGTATTAGACATTGAATTTGAAGAAGAAAATTATAATCTGAAAATGATATAATTAAAAATAGTTTTATTAGAATTGAATTTTATATTTTTTTATTAATAAAAAATTCATATTTAACATTTGGGCTCTATCTTGAATTAAAAAAGGTTGTATTAGACATTGAATTTGAAGAAGAAAATTATAATCTGAAAATGATATAATCAAAAATGGTTTTATTAGAATTGAATTTTATATTTTTTTATTAATAAAAAATTCATATTTACCATTTGGGCTCTATCTTAAAATCTAGAAATCAGATTTGGATGATTTCCAATCCACGTGAAGTTCATATAATTATATTTAATTTAGTTTTAATAATAATTATTCAAATTAAACCACTCAGAATCTCAAGAGAAAATATAATTACGATTTTTTTAATCCTATTTTAATGTAAAAGTCCTACATTGATAATGCTATTCAATGTCGAAAACCTAATTATATATGATTTAAATCATTGACATATACATTTTCGTATTTCAATATTAATATATATATAATATATATATATATATATATATAGTTTATAACATACTAAAATATAAATTTTTTTATGCTGTATTCAACGGTTTTCATTTATTTATTTTGTGATATAACGGTTCTTATTTATTTTGTCATACAGAGGAACAGACTATCGATTATCAAAGTTTTGGACAAAATTCCTCTTACACTTATTATTAAAATTGTATTTGGTTATTAGTAGAACTCTATCTTCAAATGATAAGAAGGGTATTTTGATAATTGTTGGAGTGTCTAGCATCTCCCTAATCGAAACGTGAGCTAGGCACATTGGCTAAGGGTTAAGGAAATAAAGTTGCGCCTAGCTAACAATCCCGGTGTTTTAGCGCAATGGTAATCATTTGATCCTAAAGACTAGTATTAGAGCCAAGGTAGCGTGTTCGAGCCCCACTGAGTGCATATTATGCCGAAGGCATGTTCTGCAACCATTGTATCCCTGACACGGACTTGCTAGTACTGGCAGATGCTTGGGGGGGGGGGGATTGTTGGGGTGTCCAGCATCTCTCTAATCGAAATGTGAGCTACGCACACTTACTAAGGGTTAAGGAAATAAAGTTGCGCCTAGCTAACAATCCCGGGATTTAGTGCAGTAGTAAGCGCTTGATACTAAAAATAATCAAAACGAAATATAAATAGATTTCATAAATCCAATAGAATTTTTAACGTAAAAAATCGTCAATTTCTTCTCTCTTTTGTTTCTGCGTAATTTTAATTGGAAAATAACAGTTAAACTATCACTAAATTAAGGTTATTTTGTTAATTTCATGTGGGTTGTGAATAAATTAATATTTATTCACTCCATTGTCAATAATATAATTTCAAATTTAGTATAAAAATATATTTGGTATAAGTAGTATACTCCATTTAATTTGATGTCTTTCATAATAATCATTATACCCCTATATTTATTTTGGAAAAAATAAATTTATTGCTATATATCCCATTTATATCTTATTACATCTAAACAAAACACTTATTTTTATAAAGTAAAACATGTATTATTTTAGACAAAAACTTTTACTTTAATGTAAAATATAATGTGAACTGATTGGAGTTAATTTTGTGATGTGAATTGTGTAATTTTTATACTGAAATAATATAAAAGTTGCACTATTTTAGTATCATAGGTGTAGATTGTCTTATAGTTATTTGTAAGTTACTTAATTTCAAAAAAATATACATATTTATTCTCAAACTAAAACAAATTTATATAAATTTTTTTTGTGAGAATAAATGGTTATTGATCTGTTAGTCAAACGGCCAAAATACATGAGAAAGTGCGAACAAATTAATGTCATGCATGTGGGGGGGAAAGCGAAAGTGAAAAGTGAATAGAAGAAATGTAACCGGGGGCTTTTGAGAGCAGGCAGTTGGTGAGGTAGTGATGCAGTGACATGATCTATGATCCAGTACAAAGAATCTGAGCTGGGGTTCAGCTGTGTACTTGCCCTCCTCACTTTTTAGTTTCTAGTATCTAGCTTGGCCTGGATGAGAGACAAAAACACATAATTGCACGCGCACACACTCCTCACTCTGTCACTGTGTGTGATAATAATGTACACACATGCATCATAGTTTAAAGTTTGAAATAAGAAAATATGCATTTTGCATTCTAGTATCTAATAATATTTAGTTCCCTCGCAATTTACGTTCCTTTAACGATTTATGTTCAGTTAGACCGTTATCATTAATCAAAATATTAATGAAAGTATTTCATAAGAAGTGTGTTGTAATTTGCAGCAACAATTATTTGACCGAGACACGAACGAAAAGATGCGTAAAATTAAAGGGAAGGGAAGGACGTTAGAAGAGAGGGAGAGAGAGATGGCAGGGGAGGGGTGTAAGTAAATTAGGTGAGTCAAGGGAGGGGAAGTTGTTGGCTTTGAATGTACTCCAACATTAAAGTCTTTGGTGGTATGCAGTTGCAGGGAGAGTGAGTGAGTGAGTGAGTGAGGGACTGACTGACGACTAGTACTACTTTTCTTTGCCTCGAAAAGGAGCTTCATCACAGCACTGCACGTGTATACCAACCAGCTAGTTCCCCCATTACATTACTCCTCCATGTCTCCTCTCCCCTCTATCTCTCTCCCTGACTCTCTCTCCAGTCTCCCCATCAAATTCACAAATCTTTCCTTTCCCTATCAATTTCACTAAAACATATGCTTACACTTAATATAGATAATGCATTCTACTACTACTACTATTACATCTCTCCTCTTGCCTCAAATTCAGACACGCATTATGGAGACATCGCACTGTCTTAATTATCCGGTGTTAATGAAATCTTACACTTGGGTTGTAAGTTGTGTAACTAACTAAACCGAATAGTACTGCTAGTCAAATTAAACACACATGCTTAACAGACACACACACACAGTGACACAATGTACAAGTAGTACTTACAGTAATAAAGTAAAGTGGGATAGATTTGTTGAGATCAAATGGAGTAAATAAACATGTAATGTTCCCGCTATAAAATAACACAAAATGGAGTAAATTAGTATAGTATGTTTGTGCTGTACAATTAATGGGCACCATTGATGATGGATTCATCATTTGTCACCATCTAGGTATAACAACTCCAGTCTCATTATTTTCATCTCCTGTGTATGGTACTACTAGTAGTATATTTCTATTGTATTGTACTTCTTCACTTCCTTACTCATCAACTAATTACAAACTGACCATTCAATTTTCTCTTCCTTGTCAAGTTATTTTAATTTTTTCTTATGCTGGGAACAGTGTTGCAGATTTCGGAAATCGAAACTATTCGGTCGAGGTACCGATTTACGATTTATCGGGTGATTCGGTTGAAAAAATCGGCAATTTATTGGCGATTTTTGCAAAATCGGCCTAATCAGTTCCAAAATTTTGACCGATTTTTGGTGAATTTATCGGCGATTTTTCAAAAATCGGCTGATTTCAAAGAATATCTATTTAAGTATAATTACTTATACTCCTATTATATAATTTATAAATACTTTTTTTTTAACATGGGAATCCGCAGCCGCTACCCTTCGGGTGCGCTCTGGGTAAACCCATGGACTCATGCAATAGCCAGCAAACCACGTGATCCAAGGCAAACCGCATAAGTGCGATAAGCTCTGCTCCAGGATCATAATCACAAATCCGCCTCCAATGAGAATCGAACCTGTGACCAAGAGGTGGTGAGATGACCTCTCTTTAACTTTTGAGATATTTTTTTTCACTCATAATACATGTCCATTTTCAATTTTGAATGCAAAACTGGACATTTTTTCCCAATTACACTTACTGGAAATTATATATCAACAATGAGGAATGAGTACGAATTTAAATTAATTTATATATTTATGAAATTAATAATACATTTATAATGGGTAAAGTGAAAATATATCATCAATTTAATATTTTCTTAATAGACGTAAAAATTTGAAAAGTGATTAATATAATGGAACTGACTGAGTATAAATAAATGTACTTAATTAGAGAAGCGATCAAGAAACATATTTTAGCTAGGTTTATAATATATAGTAATTTTTATGTGCAGCAGTCTAGGTTATCTATACATAATACCAAAATCTACCTAAATATACGTTACTGCTAGTATGATTTCTATTACTCTTCATAATTAATCATCATCAACAAGAACGTCACATTTCAAAAACTTTGTTCTCCAATATCCAGCTAAAAGAATCAACTAAAATAAAAATTATCCAGTGAAATGATTAGCAAAATAAAATGTATCCAGTGAAAAGTACATGCACAGCCATCTCGTCTCGTTTCATCGTCACATGACTCGAAAAAAAAAATTAAATAAACAACATCAAGTAATTACTAGTAAAGAAGCAAATGCAAATTCAACTGCAACAAACCCAATCCGAATTCTTGAATAATACAGTACCTAACCAACATTTAATTAGCTAACAACATTCAAATTTTAGATCATCCAAGTACTGTTTCATGAATTAATCATCATCAACAATGCAAAATAATTGTGCTTAATAAGGAGGCCTACCCGTAGCCCAAAACGCTTCAGTTGGTAATTGTATAGAGTTGAGAAGATTTGGAGGCATTCCTTGAAATAGCGACGGATCAGCTAGCAACTGTTGTTGATTCTGTTGCGCATTCTGCCCTACTGCTCCCGGAGATCCAAGTGAACTCGCACCACCTCCGCCTTGTATAGGCAACGCCGCATCCTCCTCCTCCAACGGTAGCCTCTCGTACGCCGCATTACTAAACGAAGCTGCCATCACAACAACCGGACCCGACGCTAAAAGTGCCCCCACAACACTCCCTCCGACAACTTGCCCTTGACCCCCAGCTAAATATATAGTCAGTCCGGTAGCTGCCGGTGGAGCTGGCGGTGGCAAGAATGATCCTGCAAGTGATAGTATTTCAAAACGGCCGTGTAATGTGATGACCGCGCCGGGTGAGCCAGGTTGACGAAGTGTCACATTAGTAACGGTTCCATTTCCACTCAAGATGCAGACGCCACGTTGGCGTCTGCGTGCAAATGTTGCTACACTTTCCATTAAGTCACATCCATCAGCAATTTCCATCACGTGGGTCCGTAGCGCGTTCGCGCTATCCCGCGTGATGATGATCGGTGGTTTGGGCTTGTTTTTGGATCCTGCAGGACGGCCTCTGGGCCGCCTTGAGTTTTCGCCTTCTCTTCCTTCACTACCGCCTCCATTTAGGCCTTCGTTGTTCTTGTCATCACGCTCACGTTTGAGGCCACTTGAGCCACTTTGTTCGTCTTCGGAGTTTTGTTGCTGCTGCTGCTGCTGTTGGTGGTGGAGGAATTGTTGTTGATGGTGGTGGTGTTGGAGATTAAAATCTCTAGTGTGAAAAGGAGGTGGGAGCGAATTATGTCCATGACCCGATGCACTACCCGGATCCATTTCTTTACCCTCAAAAAACCGTACAAGTGAAGTTTAGTCAATAGGATCAAGGTCAAGAAAGAAGACTAGCTACAAACTTTATATGAACAAGTTTTGTGTGAAATCTAACAAATTAGTAAATCCTAATTAGCAAACTAATTTAAAAGGTACTGAAGTAAACACAATAGATCAAAGATATGAAATATATACTATGTAATTAAGGATTGGGTTTTGCTTAGGGTTTAAGAAATAAGGAAAGGGAAGTGGATTGATAGGATTAGGGTTTGGATTTGAAGGAAGAAAAATGGGATAGACATGAGAAGGAAAGGATGATGGGGTATAGTCTGGTTAAGGTAAAGACTAAAGACTGCGTGGGTATGGGTTGTGGACTTGTGGATGAATGAATGGGATTCTTCTTTCTTTACTCTCCCTCTTTTTTATGTGAGTATTATATTATATAAATTCTACCTAAACCAGTTTTTCAGCTCCTTAAAATGGTCCTAATCTCATTCCCATCCACCAAATTAATAAAATATGATTTTGTATCTTGTCCTGTTCCCAGTTGATTAATTAAATAGATTAAAATTTGTTTCTTCAAGATTGGTGGTGTTAAAAAATGTTAAAGATTTGTTAATTGTTGGCTGCTTATGGCAGATAGATGATGCACATATGTGTTACTATTGGTCGAGGTCCTCTACATTTTGCTTTCTTATGAAAAAGAATCATTCCTGTTGTACACCCAAAGTCCTAGAATCCCATGATAATTTTAGTAAGTGTAGTTGGTATATTTATTAAACTTCATCTTTAATATATTTTGTTAACGAATTTATAATTTCTTTGCTATAATAACTACTTGGTAAACGTTTGTTGTTTATACAGTTACGGACAAGATTATGATCTCGAAATTGTGGACATGTCAGACTTTTTCACCCCCATATGGTAGAAGAGCCGCATAGTCAAAAAAAATACTTGCAACAACTACAATTAAAAATTATCGTATATGTAAATTCTGCGTACGATGTTCAATTTTCTTCTCCATTTTATAATTTGTATCGTGTTTGTGATTCATTTGGATAAATATGTGCAGAATTGATATTAAAGGGTTGCAATGAGATATGAAAGTTTCCAGTCGAGACTCACATGAGCCTGTGAAAACAAGAAGAGCAAAGTCTGATCAAATTTCATTTATTTTGTCGACTGAATATTAATGCTTAAAAACTAAGAGAAGGGAGGCCATACATGTCCAAAATCCAACATAAAACCGAACCAAGATACGTCCTTCTAGTCCACCAGAAAAGTAGGGTCCTAGAAAGCAGATCATATAAGCAAAACTGTTTTTTGTTTTAGAAGCTAGTTTTAAAGTGTACTATTTTTTAAGAATATTGAAATGTTACTAATGTTATAATATTAATATAAGATTTTGCTAAGGTCATTTTCTAATATATTAAGTTTTTAGATGAATTGCTTAATTAATATCGTATCAAATCTTGGCATGCAGAAGTCTGAGATACTATATTCTTTACCATCCCTAGCTAATAGCAAGTTATGTTCAAAACATAAGCCCCTGCTTGATACATTTTTCAACACAAAAATGGATTTTCGAATGAGGAAAAAATGTTAAAATATTAATATAAGATGCTAACAAAACCTTTCATTAATAACTTAAAATTACTTATCTACTGTTATATTTAACAGGTAATTTAAGTTACTTATACAAAATAATCAGGCAACAAATAGCATCACAGGATCTTGTAAAATTACAAATTCTTATATATTAGTTTTTGTCAAAACGTCACAAAAATTTGCAATCTTTACATTCTTATATATTAGTTTTTGTCAAAACGTCACAAAAATTCGAATATGTTAAAAGTAAAAGACAAAAAATTGTATCAATTATGTACAAATATTAAATTATATATGTTTAGGCACCTTTATTGCAGGTGTTTATTTGTCTAACTATAAATACCTCAGTATCAAATTCAATGAGAAAAATTTCAACTTACAGGCTGTTTGGCTCTTGCTCCTTAATGGAGTTTTGAGCTTTAAGTTGTTTTTGGTTTGTTTGGGCAAAGTGCTTAAAACCCGGCTTTAAGTTAAAAAATTGCTTTAAGTCATAAGTTCCATTTAGGTACTTTTGACTTATGACTTATGATTTCGGGAATTTTTTTTTTTTACACAATTCTTGTAAAGTTTAAATATCATGAATTTAATTTTTTTTAAAGTCAAATTTCACTTTAAGTCAAAATTATTAAATCCCATTTAACTTTAAGTAAAATTACCCAAACACTTTCATTCAACTTAAAGTAAACAACTTTACTTTCTCCTTTAAGTTAAAAATACCTCCATTAAGTCAAAAGTAACTTATTTTAAGCAATCCCAAACACCCTCTTAATCCACACTTTGAGCTCTAGGACCCCAGAATTGACCAGACTCTCTAGGAGGGGTGAAATCGCTACCTTTTTTAGTTAAAATTAATACCTTTCCAAAGTACATCATATATTTTGACAACAAATTAACGTAGTGAATAAGGCATAAAGTTGGTGGACGTAATAAGTAGATCAGAACTTATAAGTCCAGTAGAATATTTGGTAAATCAGAATTTATAAATTAGTAGAGTGTTTGGTAAATCAGAACTTATAAGTTAACCTTTTTTATTATTTTCAAAATATTTGTTTTTTAACATATATCAATGGATAGATCTCGATGAGTAGAGAAATTTTATATATACATATCAATTTACTAATGAACGGATCAAAAGATATATGATTTTGAAAATTTGAAGGATATTATATATTGCGTGTATGGAGAAATAAGAATAAGCTGAAAGTTGAATGTTAAGTGGTACTTAACATTCAACTTATCAACATATAAATCATAAATTGAGCTAATAAGTTGGGTAGGCAAACACCCCTCATAAGTTTTTATGGGCTTATAAGTCATAAGTTGACACCTTTAAGGTAAGCCAAACACGTACTATTATACATGAGCTTATTTAATCGGGAGGTGATATGTACACATTAAAATGAAATATAGAATTAAATTATTCTAAAATTTTATTTATAGAATTATAAAATTGTATTTATAGTTTGCATTACATTAATAAATTGCACAGATTTTATTTAAAAAACATTTATATCATATTAACAATATGAATATTTATTAATTATTGAACTAAATAATCAATTTTAATAAAAACAAGGAAAATTACCAAAAATACCTTTCTTTTCTAATTTTTTTTATGATTTTACCATCTTTTGAAATTTTTTGCAAATTACCATGTACAACCTTGTTGTAAAATAAAAATTAGGTTGTAGTTTGTGTATATTTATGCCAGGGTTGACAGCTTCGAGTTTTATTGGTTGCGCTTGTGTTTTGTGACTCAAATCGTGTCCTCACAAGATGTATACGTATTTCAGAAGAAATCAAGTAAAAAATGTAATTCTGAGAATGAAGGATCAGATCCTTTATATAGGCATCGGGGACCTTAGATTTAGAGTAGGGTTAGGAGACTTGGGGTCCTACGTCGGTAGTTCTCTAGATCCTTCTTGTCAAGGATTTAGTTTCCATGTTGATTTAGATTTCTCAAATCTTGGATTCGAGAAGCAAGCCTTGTATCGGACGTCCCCGGTACAGGCTACGTTCTAGGCCCAAATATTAACTAAAAATTTAATATTTGGTTTGGATTTCGGGCTTCTTAAATGGACTTCGTCATTGGACCAAAGTAGGTCTAATTATTGCTATATTAATTATGTATTTAGGACTTATTTTTTACCCTTATCATTTGCCCCCAACTTCTTGAAAAACTTTTCGAGTTTTCGTAGAAGTTGTAACGATCTTTTTCATGATTTGGATTTTCATCGTCCCTTCTCGGGGTTCGTCTTATTGTAAAGTATGGAGCGACCTACACGTTTACGGTGATTTACTATGCTCGGCGAGTGAATGTTGCTTTTCAACCTTGACTCAAGGTTAAATGGGGCTAGCAAGTGAGTGAACGACACCGTTTAGCCTTAATCTAGGCTAGTTAGTGGGCGAACATCGCCGTTTTACCCTAAACGGGGGTAACAAGTGAGGGAACGAGGAATAAAAACACAGAACAAGGAATAAAAACGAACTTGCATAAATAACTTGAAATGGGTTCAACCCTTACACAGAATACTACTTTCCTACTCGGAGCTATAAGCTTTGGAATGATTTCATCGAACCTTATTTCTACTTCTCCTAATAAATATGAAGCCACGTTCTACTAGGATACTCAAACATAATAAATTTTGAGATTTGAGGCATGCCAAGTACGAGGCACCTCATTCATATCCAAGATTTCCAGCTTGTAGGATCCTCGCCCTAGCGTTCCTTTGACTCGATACGACCCTTCCCAGTTGAGGGCTAGCTTTCCCTTTTGTCCAACTCTGGATTCTATCTTTCTGATAACCAAGTCTCCCTGACGAAAGAACCTTTCCTTCACCCCCAGGTTGTAATAGAAGGAGGCCTTCTTCTGATGTTCCACATTCCTGGTATTTGCTTCATCCCTGACTACATCAATCAGGTCTAGGGTAAGTCTCATGCCTTCCTCATTTGTTTCTGGTTCGAAGGCTTCCACCTTAGAAAATACGTGTGAGATCTTTACAGGCACGATAGCCTCGGCTCCATAAGCCACCAGAAATGGGATTGCTCCAGTTGTCACATTGCGGGTGGTATGATATGCCCACAATATAGGTAGCAACTCATCCATCCAAGTGTTCCTTAAGCGTTCTACCCTCTTCTTTAGTCCATAAGGATAATTTGATTCGCAACTTCTGCTTGCCCGTTTGCCTAAAGATGGGCAACCTAGGTGAAGCGAAGCTCAATGTCATTCTCATCCAATACTTCTTGAATTCTTTATTGTTGAATTATCGTCCATTATCCGTAACCAGGATTCGTGGAATTCCATATTTGTAGATTATGTTTTCCCAAAGGAATTGTGCAACTTGTTTGTTGGTTATCTCGGTGAATGACTTAGCCTCAATCCACTTCGTGAAGTAATCAATTGCTACTATCAAAAACTTCCTTTACGTAGTTGCTACGGGAAAAGGATCAAGTATGTCCATTTCCTACATGGCAAACAGGATAGAAGAGTTGATGGAGGTCAGCATCTCTGGTGGTTGCCTAACCACTGGTGCATGTTTCTTACATCGATCACGATTATTCACATAGTATTTTGCATCATCCAACATCTCTGGCCATTAGAATCTTAGGCGAGTGATCTTGTGGGTTAGGGCTCTGCCCCCCAAGTGTTGCCCATAAATTCGTTCATGGACCTCCTTAAGTGCCTACTCAGCTTCTTGCGACTTTAGGTACTTCAGGTATGGGATCATAAAGGACTTCTTGTAGAGTATCCCTTCGATCAGTTTGTAGCTTAGTGCTCTCACAGATAGCTTTCATATCTCCAAGGCATTGTTAAGTAACCACCCAATTATAAGATGCGCCTTGATGGGATCAATCCAGCACTCCCTCATATTGATTGGTGCCACCAACTTTGGATTGATTGTCGGAGTTTGTAAAACCTGGAAGAAGACACTTCCTGAGTATTTCTCTATCTTCGAGGAGGCAAACTTAGATAGGGCATCGGCCTTAGTGTTTTCCTCCCTCGGGATGTGTTATACATAACATTCGTTAACTGAGTCATCACAACTTTCATTAATCTCTTGTACTTAGCCATAATCTCATCCTTGGTCACGAACTCACCATTAACTTGTGAAACTACCAGTCTCGAATCTCCACAAACTTTGAGATTTTGACCCCTGGGGCTATAGCCAAGCCTAATCCGGCTATCAAGGCTATATACTCGGGCTCGTTTTTTATCATCAAAAAGTCCAAGTTCAAGGCATACTCAATTGTTAATCCGTAAAGACTTTGCAAGACCAGGCCTGCTCCACTTGATTTGTTTTTGATGCTCCATCAAAATAGAGCACCCAATACTCTTTCTCCTTGAGCACTGGTTCTTCATCCTTGTTATGCAGTTCAGTACTATCCTGGGGTACTATCTCTTGCCCCCCGAATTCTTGGTTGCCAATGGTACATTCGAGGGGTGTACTATCTGCAATTCGGCTTGGTTTTTACCAAAAACCGTTACCAAAGCAATAACTTCGGTTCGATTTCTACATATTAACCGTAACCGAACCATCTTAAATGGTTTTCTTCGGTTCGGTTAACCGTTTAACGGTTTTGGTTTTTTTTGATTTTTAAATTTAATATTTGATATAATGCTAAAAAAATTACATATCCCATTTTACCAGTACAGTAACAATAATATTCCAAATAACATAAAAGTTTTAATTGTAACCTTACACATTAAACTACAGTCTTGACATACAAAAGATCAATAACATCTGACAATGTCTTTTCCATTTTTTTTGAATTTTGCTCTTCTAATTCATCAATTTTTCAAGTAATATTTCACCAAAAGTCATAAGCAGAATATAGGTGCCTTACTCTTCATTAATAACTTGAAGCAAGTACTTGGGACCTGTAAAATCCCGTTAATTTTAATTTTATTTTATTATTAGATATTAGATTTTTAAGTCATTTTTTTTATTATTATTTAGATAAATATGTTAATTAGTAATTTTTAGAATTCTTTCTTTTTGTGCAAGATATTTTGAATAAGGATGATATTTATTATTTAAGGAAAGAAGTGTGAAAAGATATTATAAAATCAGAATCATTTAATTTAAGAAATTTGTGTGAATTAGAATATTTTAATTTACGTATTACTTGGAGAGATTGTACGAAATTTTAGGATTACCTTAATTAATTTAGGGTTTTTGAACTTATATAAGAAACCCCTAAGAATTGTTTGAGACTCATACAGAATTCACACCATCGACAGGTACGATG
Organism: Saposhnikovia divaricata; assembly: GCA_036435485.1. Classification (NCBI taxonomy): domain Eukaryota; kingdom Viridiplantae; phylum Streptophyta; class Magnoliopsida; order Apiales; family Apiaceae; genus Saposhnikovia; species Saposhnikovia divaricata. The sequence goes on along the minus strand of CM071599.1, from coordinate 59,500,052 downwards.
CTTTGCCTTGCCTTTATTTTGATAATTAAGTGATTTTGATGTTAGGTGTTTATCTCATATTTGTGTGCTAAGCTAGTAACCAGTAATTCATGCGTGCGAATTAATTATGATTTCAAGCATCCTTATACATGTACCTGTGTGTATTAATTTAATTGTTTAAGAAGGCTGCCATGCTGACTGAAGGTTACACTAGCAAGATATTTAATATGTGTGACTTGAATATTACGTATTTATGCTTGATTTTGGTCCGCGCGTACTCTGTCAAGAGAGTCGCGTACTCTGTCAGGAGAGTTTAATTTACTTGTTATATTTATGAGCTTGTCTTGATTAATAAATTATTATTATTGTCACGTTCGTTTGGCAAGAATGTGGTTTACCTCATACGGCTAATTAACATGTATGATTTCTTGTTATATATTCATGATTGGTTAATACAAGGTTCTTTATTAATATTTATTGAGATGCTAGAATATATGTGCTATCAAATTGAAGCTGGTTTTGATCAATTGTTAATTCTATTGGTTCGATTCTTTTTTTTTTTAAAAAAAATTTATTTATTTACAAAAATTATCATGTGATAAGATATTAATTTTTGGCTTTATATATGATGTTATTTTATTCTAAATTGATTTGTTGTTACTGTTATTCGCGGGAGCAGAGGGTTTAATATGTTGTAAATGTGGCTAATAAAAGTTGTAAATGCATGTCAACAGGAGATGAGATTTTGATTGTTCTGTTTAAGGTTTATTATTTTATTTTATATACATGTTATGTTAAGTGGACAAGGTAGTTAAATTCATGAATGCATGCTACTGTGCTAGTATGGAATCAACATGTTTTCTATTTTAAATGATTAAGTGGTCAACTTGTTACTTGTTTATTTACACAAGCATGTCAAGTTTAGGTACCTTAATTCTTACAATTTAACATGTTAGCTAGAAAAGTATGTATATGCCATGCTGGACCTTAAAGCCATAAGATTTTCTTCTATATAATTTGAGTTGTATAAAGTTTCTGGTCCTCTTTGTTATCTTAAATTTTAAGGTCAATGTTTCTGTCCATACTGTACATGAATTATCTGTTTAGTCTAGACATGATTTACGTTATGAGTTTAGTTGCTGTATATGTGTAAAAGCATGTACTGTATAAATGATTAATTGTTCTCCGTTCATTTAATTAAATTTTAGGATTTGTTCGTGCAATTATTTCGGTATCTTGTGTCACTTTTGAGGTAAGTACTTTTTGACTTACTTTTAATTTTCGAAAAGTACATTTTGATTCTGCAACTTTTGATTTTCGTATAAGATATAAGAAATTCTGTTTAGACTTTATAAGATATAAGTATTTGATTTTAGAATCCTCAGTCTCTACGTTTCGAACCCGTTCGTAATTTACGCTATAGTTCCGGAACTAGCCTTAGATACCCTTAGTAGACGCACAAGTGTGCATCTTTAGATACCTATTAAGGGCGCGTAATTATTGAACTTTAGATGCCGGTCACTGGCAAAGTGTGGCGAAAGAATAAGAATAAGAATAAGAATAAGATGCCGGTCACTGGCAAAGTGTGGCCGTAGAGCAAGACTGTGGTATTTTCGATTTTCGTTTCGTTTTGTTTATATTTTCTGCTTCTGTTTTAAATTCTGAATTTTTGAAAAAAATATAAACTTTGGGTTGGATTTATTTTCGCAAAGGTTTTGCAAACTTATATTTGATTTTGAAAATTGTTTTATTAAAACGCCCATTGATTTTTAAGAGCTTCTGTTAGTCAATTTGTACTTGCTGAGCTGTGTAGCTCATTCGTTTCTAATATTTCAGGTTTCAGTCTTGGAAGCTTAATGAGAATAAGGATATGAATTTTTTGGACTTTCGTGCTAGCTGTTAGATGCCTTTATTGGATTAGACTCTTTACATTATTAGAATAAAGATTGTTACTGAATATTGGATTTATGGAGCTGCGTCTCCGTTTTTTTTATGATTTTGAATTATTAAGTTTGACCGCTGCGTTGACTTTTGTGGGATTTTGGTTTATTTGAATAAAGAATTCCATTTATTTAAGTTTCGAAATTAGAAATTAATATCCCGAAAAGTCGGGATGTTACAGTTGGCATCAGAGTAGGTCATCTTTCGGAGTGTATTAGGTATGGGACTAGTACATTCCCTAGGATGCGATCCTGTAGACTACCTTTAGGTTTAACTTGTGAGTTTGGGCCTTACGATTTTGGTGTTATATATGTTATTTGATTATCTCGAAATTTTGTAGATGTCAGGAAACGATTCGTTTAGCAAGAAGGTGTCCTTTAGCGACCCTAGCGAGCATTTTTCGATGGACGGGGCACCTGGTTATAATAGCGACGACTCTGTCAACCGACCTCATCTGGAAGAAGTCATTGATGAGTCTATGGAAGAAGATCCAAAAGATAGAGAGATCAGTCTTTTGAAAGAGGAGCTCGAGATTTATAAGGAAAGGATGGCGCTTGACGATGAAAAAAAAGAGGATGCGATTACGACGTTGAGGATCCGAACAAGAACGGTGGAAAGGGTCATCTCCAAAGTCTGTGGAATGCGATTGCGAAAGTGGTGTCGTCCGGGACAAGAGAAGGCAATGAAGAGCATATTCATGGAGACTCGTAGATGGATCAGAAATGCTCGGAAGGACGTGGAGCAGGCATTAGAACGCGATTACGATTGATTTTATTGGAATGTTAAAATTTACGAGAGTGTGAGAGATAGTTTGAAATAAGACCTTAGCTATTATAAGTGTTTAATTATGAGAAACCCTATGATTTGAAATTTTGTTTTGATACTAAAATTTTGTGAGAATAAATTAGTGTTTGTGATTTAATCTCTTTATATATTGTGGTAAGTTTGTTATTTGTTTGTAAGAGAAAATTGTTTTATTATTTTAGAAAAGATGGAGGGAGAAGGTAACAACGGCAACAACAATGGCAATCAGGGCAACGATAATCAGAATGGCAACAACAATGGTGATGGAGGAAATGTATTCGACCAGCTAGCTGAGACTCTGGCTACACTCGTGAATCAGCAACCTAGAGAACAAAATATCGTCTCTCAGTTCAAGCGTTTGAACCCACCAACTTTTGATGGAGCGACTAATCCGGCTATAGTCGAGATGTGGATACAAGAGATGGAGAAAGCTTTCGGATTGTTAGGCAGCAATGAAAAATAGAAGGTAACTTTAGCTGTGTATCAACTACAAGGAAGTGCTTACGATTGGTGGCTCATGGAACAAAGAAAGAACGAGACTGCAACCACTGAGGGAGATCCTGAACCATATACATGGGCAAAGTTCAAGAAGGCTCTAGAAGATAAGTACTTTCCGAGAACCATTCGTCTGCAAAAAGAGAGGGACTTCATTCGGCTCGAGCAAGGAGGAAAGACTGTTACTGAATACGAAGCAGAATTTGCAAAGCTCTCGAAGTACGCACCAACTTTAGTGGCAGATGAGGCTAGCCGAGCTAGAAGATTGGAAGAGGGACTTCGAACTGGCATCAGGAATTCTGTGGCATCGTTTGAACTTCAGACGTACGAGGCTGTGCTCAACAAGGCTTTGGTGATCGAGAGGGGTCTGGCAAAATCAGAAAAGGCAACAGGCAACTGGAACAAGAAGAGGTTCGCTCCGACCGGTGAATTTTCGTCTCAAGGAGGACCCTTCAAGAAGTCACACGTGTACGATAATATCGGAGGACAGGGTGATCAAGAGAAGTGTTCGAGGTGCGGTAAGAATCATCTGGACAAGGACTGCCGATGGAATAGGGGTGCCTGTTTTCATTGCGGAGAAGTAGGACACAAGATTTTGGAGTGCCCACATAACCCACCGCCAAGGAAAGAAACTAATAAGAAGATTGGCATTGGACGTGTATTTCAGCTCACTGGAAGTCACACCAACTATTAAGGTATGATTTATTTTCTTCGTGATTTATTTTATTTTATTATTGTGAATTTGGGGACCAAATTCTTTTAAGGAGGGAAGAATGTAAAATCCCGTTAATTTTAATTTTATTTTATTATTAGATATTAGATTTTTAAGTCATTTTTTTAATTATTATTTAGATAAATATGTTAATTAGTAATTTTTAGAATTCTTTCTTTTTGTGCAAGATATTTTGAATAAGGATGATATTTATTATTTAAGGAAAGAAGTGTGAAAAGATATTATAAAATCAGAATCATTTAATTTAAGAAATTTGTGTGAATTAGAATATTTTAATTTACGTATTACTTGGAGAGATTGTACGAAATTTTAGGATTACCTTAATTAATTTAGGGTTTTTGAACTTATATAAGAAACCCCTAAGAATTGTTTGAGACTCATACAGAATTCATACCATCGACAGGTACGATGCTTTGCCTTGCCTTTATTTTGATAATTAAGTGATTTTGATGTTAGGTGTTTATCTCATATTTGTGTGCTAAGCTAGTAACCAGTAATTCATGCGTGCGAATTAATTATGATTTCAAGCATCCTTATACATGTACCTGTGTGTATTAATTTAATTGTTTAAGAAGGCTGCCATGCTGACTGAAGGTTACACTAGCAAGATATTTAATATGTGTGACTTGAATATTACGTATTTATGCTTGATTTTGGTCCGCGCGTACTCTGTCAGGAGAGTCGCGTACTCTGTCAGGAGAGTTTAATTTACTTGTTATATTTATGAGCTTGTCTTGATTAATAAATTATTATTATTGTCACGTTCGTTTGGCAAGAATGTGGTTTACCTCATACGGCTAATTAACATGTATGATTTCTTGTTATATATTCATGATTGGTTAATACAAGGTTCTTTATTAATATTTATTGAGATGCTAGAATATATGTGCTATCAAATTGAAGCTGGTTTTGATTAATTGTTAATTCTATTGGTTCGATTCTTTTTTTTAAAAAATTTTTTTTTATTTATTTACAAAAATTATCATGTGATAAGATATTAATTTTTGGCTTTATATATGATGTTATTTTATTCTAAATTGATTTGTTGTTACTGTTATTCGCGGGAGCAGAGGGTTTAATATGTTGTAAATGTGGCTAATAAAAGTTGTAAATGCATGTCAACAGGAGATGAGATTTTGATTGTTCTGTTTAAGGTTTATTATTTTATTTTATATACATGTTATGTTAAGTGGACAAGGTAGTTAAATTCATGAATGCATGCTACTGTGCTAGTATGGAATCAACATGTTTTCTATTTTAAATGATTAAGTGGTCAACTTGTTACTTGTTTATTTACACAAGCATGTCAAGTTTAGGTACCTTAATTCTTACAATTTAACATGTTAGCTAGAAAAGTAAGTATGTGCCATGCTGGACCTTAAAGCCATAAGATTTTCTTCTATATAATTTGAGTTGTATAAAGTTTCTGGTCCTCTTTGTTATCTTAAATTTTAAGGTCAATGTTTCTGTCCATACTGTACATGAATTATCTGTTTAGTCTAGACATGATTTACGTTATGAGTTTAGTTGCTGTATATGTGTAAAAGCATGTACTGTATAAATGATTAATTGTTCTCCGTTCATTTAATTAAATTTTAGGATTTGTTCGTGCAATTATTTCGGTATCTTGTGTCACTTTTGAGGTAAGTACTTTTTGACTTACTTTTAATTTTCGAAAAGTACATTTTGATTCTGCAACTTTTGATTTTCGTATAAGATATAAGAAATTCTGTTTAGACTTTATAAGATATAAGTATTTGATTTTAGAATCCTCAGTCTCTACGTTTCGAACCCGTTCGTAATTTACGCTATAGTTCCGGAACTAGCTTTAGATACCCTTAGTAGACGCACAAGTGTGCATCTTTAGATACCTATTAAGGGCGCGTAATTATTGAACTTTAGATGCCGGTCACTGGCAAAGTGTGGCGAAAGAATAAGAATAAGAATAAGAATAAGATGCCGGTCACTGGCAAAGTGTGGCCGTAGAGCAAGACTGTGGTATTTTCGATTTTCGTTTCGTTTTGTTTATATTTTCTGCTTCTGTTTTAAATTCTGAATTTTTGAAAAAAATATAAACTTTGGGTTGGATTTATTTTCGCAAAGGTTTTGCAAACTTATATTTGATTTTGAAAATTGTTTTATTAAAACGCCCATTGATTTTTAAGAGCTTCTGTTAGTCAATTTGTACTTGCTGAGCTGTGTAGCTCATTCGTTTCTAATATTTCAGGTTTCAGTCTTGGAAGCTTAATGAGAATAAGGATATGAATTTTTTGGACTTTCGTGCTAGCTGTTAGATGCCTTTATTGGATTAGACTCTTTACATTATTAGAATAAAGATTGTTACTGAATATTGGATTTATGGAGCTGCGTCTCCGTTTTTTTTTGATTTTGAATTATTAAGTTTGACCGTTGTGTTGACTTTTGTGGGATTTTGGTTTATTTGAATAAAGAATTCCATTTATTTAAGTTTCGAAATTAGAAATTAATATCCCGAAAAGTCGGGATGTTACAGGACCTTTTGAGAATTCTTCTAAAAATAAAATTAATCAGATATGCAGTGAAATATTGACATGTAACCGGACAGGAATCCTTACTAGGAGAAATCAGATTTTCCAAGTCAATATGTCCAAAAACTTGGACAAAGCTAAAAGTGTATATAGCAAAAAGATATAAAAACAATCCTGGGCACAGATCAAGTACTCATGGGTAAGATACTAAAGTTGGTTAAAATTAATCCAGAAAGATAAAATAACACAAAACGAAACAAATACAAGACAAGTTATCATAAAATTATAAAATAGGACAATTTTTGAAGACAAATAACACCAAATGGAGTCTCGATGTCTGTTGGTTTTGACCTTAACCAGTCCTGGGCACAGATTAAAGCTTCTATGGTTTTTGGAGTCAACGAACTTCTGAATGGATCGTCACCAGTCCGTCTGTACTAAATGCTGATTCTGAAGCTACAGTTGTAATGGGCATTGCTAAGACATTCTTTGCTACACAAGAGAGAATAGGAAATTGGAATTTGTTTTCCACCAAAGCAAAATGTCAAAGTCCTCATTTATACCTCTTTCAACACTATCAGGTAAATAAATGTCAATTTTAGATTTATTTACTTTGGTTTCTTCAGCTTCTAGATGTCTTTGGAAATCCATCTCTAAGTCTACATCCTCCTCATCTATTATCATAGGTGTTGTTTCAGATGAGCTTGAAGCACCTTTTGCAGTTCTGGAATCATTAGAAATGTTCTCCTGGAATCTCACGTAGTCTTTGTAAAGTGCATCAAATGTATTTTTAACCTTTTCCTTTATCAAAATCTGTTTATCCCTATCCTCAGCATAAATTTGAGCAAAACTAAACTCCACATGCTGCATTTTTTGCGAGGATCCAAGTGGACAGCAATGTAGAGCAGAAAATTAACATTATCAATATTTTCCCAATATTTATCATACTTATCTCTCATATGCCTTGCCATGTCACAACATCTAGGATCTTTACTAGAGTACATCTTCCCAATATTAACATAGATTTTGACAAGCTCGTTGAAAAATAAATTCGAAGTAAGATGTTTAGAACCAGAAATTTTCAATGTCAAGATGGTGACGATCGAACATGCCTTCCATTTTTTGAATTCTTACGATCGAATCATGCTGATCTCCTAATCTAACTTTCACAACAAGATTAATGATGTGTGTGCAACACCTCAAATGCATATACGCACAATCTAAAATAGCATCAGGCCCTTTAAGTTGTCTTTTCAAATATTTTATAGCACCATCATTAGACGTAGAATTGTCTAATGTAATGGTGATAATTTTATCAATTCCCCATTTTACTAAACAAGCATAAACCAATTTTCCAATTATTTCCCCTTTATGATTAGGAATTTGACAGAAGTTCAGAATTTTCTTTACTAATTTTCAATTGTCATTCACCCAATGTGTTGTGAGGCACATGTAGTTAATATTATAGATAGAAGTCCATGTATCGGTTGTAATTGATACGCGCTGACCTTTCAAAAGATTTTTAATGACTTTTGCTTCATCTGCATAAACTTTGAGACAGTCCTTAGCAACAGTCCATCATGTAGGGAGTTTAAATCTAGGGTATAAGTTCCACATGAATTTAATAAATCCTTCATCTTTAACTACGCTGAATGTCCTATTATCTTTAACACACATCATAGCTAATGATAATCGACATCTCCCTTGACTAAAATCATGAATCTCTAATACATTCTCTCTCTCAGACTTACAGCCCGGAAAAACTTCAAGATCTTTTGTTTCTTGTTAACATTTTTTTCCTTGTATACAGGAGATGTCCTACAAGTATTTTTTAGATGATTTCCCAAAGCACTTGTCCCATTTTTTTTAACATGACACCTAATTAATTTCATGTAGTATGGACAATTTGTTTCAGGCATGTTATCCACATACTTAAAATGATTCCACACTCAAGATTTTCCACCATTATTTTCAGGATTGTTTACCTCAAAAGTTTCTTGTTCAGTAGCTTGTGGTCGATTAGCTGATGGAGTATTTCTTCGGTGGCATCCTTTTGAGTAGCAGCATTAGTAGGAGGAATGGATGACTACATATTTTTCAGCCGATTCCATCTAACCTACACAAAAAAGACGCATTAAAGATAACCAATATTCGGAAGAGATTTGAAGCCATGATTCAAATCTATAAGATTAGTTAAAGATAAAGTAAATACCTTGAAAAAATTTTGGGATTAATTTAAAGTTTGGACAATGATTGACTGCTTGTGAGAAAAATGAGGGAAAAAGGCGTGGTCCGTGAATGTGAAAGTGTTGGAATAAATTAGGATTGCTGGGTAACACCATAAGTAATTCAGGTGTATACAATTAATGTAAATGTTAATGTGTTATATGATATATGTATAAAATAACATAATTTTTTCTTAAAATAATATATTTCGATTCAGTTTCTCGGTTCGGTTTAAAGGCCAATACCGAAACCTAACCGAAGTATCAGTTCGGTGCGGTTATGGTTTTTTACAATATTTTTTGTTATAGTTTTTTTCGGTACAGTTTTTCAATTTTTCGGGTCGATTTCGATTTTCGGTTTTTTTTTTTGCTCACCCCTGGTACATTCAACTACAAAGTCAGCCAAAGCCTGGGTATTAATGGTCATTTTAGGCTTATACTTGACGTCAAATTCTCCTAATTCAACTACCCACTTGATTAGCCTTTCACTGGCCTTCGGGCTATGCAATATGTTTCTCAGTGGTTGGTTCGTCAGGACTTCAATCTTGTGTGACTGGAAGTACGGTCGTAGCTTCCTCGAGGAAATTACCAATGCCAAAGCGAATTTCACAATGGCAAAGTAGTTCAATTCTGCTCCATAAGACCTTTCTCACGTAATAGATAGGCTTCTGAACCTTACTCTCTTCTTTAACAAGGACGACACTCAATGCCTACTCGGAAACCGCGAAGTACAGATAGAGAGTCTCTCTTGGGCTTGGGATAGCGAACAACAGGGCTTTAGCCATATATTTATTTAGCTGCTCAAAGACCTCTTAACTTTCTGGAGTCCATTCGAAATCCTTTATTTTCTACAGAGTTTTGAAGAAAGGCAAACACTTGTCACTAGATTTGGAGATGAATCTGCCTAGGGCTGTGATTCTACTGGTCAGCTTTTGAACGTCCCTTATAGAATGCGGTGGTTCCATATCTAGGATTACCTTAATCTTTTTATGGTTGGCTTCGATTCCTCGTTTTGAAACCATGAGACCCAGAAATTTTCCTGATCCAACACCAAAGGCGTACTTTGCTGGATTCAACATCATCTTGTGGTGCCTTAGCACTTCAAATACCTCCCTGAGGTGTTCAATATGGTCTTCCTGGTATAGACTCTTGAGTAGCATGTCATCAACATAGACTTCCATGGTTTTTCCAATGAGATGGGCGAAAATCTTTTTCACCAATCGTTGGTAGGTAACTCTTGTATTCTAAAATCCAAAAGCCATAGCAAGATAGTAGTAACACCAAAGTCAGTAATGAATGATACCTTTGGGATGTCATCCTTGTGCATCTTGATCTGATTATAGCCACTAAAGCCATCCATGAAACTCAACAGCTTGTGCCTAGCAGTGGCATCTATCAGAGTGTCGATCCTTGGTAATGGAAAACAATCCTTTGGACGTGCATCTTTCAAGTCTATGAAGTCTATGCACATCCTCCATTTTTCGTTGGCTTTTTAGACCATCACAGGGTTAGCCAACCATTCGGGAAACTGAAACTTTTCGATGCACCCAGCTTCCAAGAGCTTGTCCACCTCTTGCTTGATTTCTTCCTACTTTTAGGAGCAAATTTTCTCTTCTTCTATTTTACCATCTTGCGTGTTGGATCAACAATCAACTTATGGGTTATAAGTCGGGGATCAATACCTGGCATATCAGCTGTTGTCCAAGCAAACACGTCAATGTTCTCTTACAAAAACGTGGTCAACTTGCCCTTCAAGGGTTCTTTTAAGGATGCCCCGGTATAACTGACTTTATCGGGTTCCCCTAGCTCTAAGGGGATAGGAATCAGATCCTCTGTCGACTTTCCTCGATGTTTCTCATCTTCTCGGCCATCCATGTCTTCAATCGGGAGCACCTGCCCCCCGATTCCATCAGGCCTTAACGCGGCCACGTAACAACTTCTGGCCATCTTCTGGTCACCCTTTTGTTCTCCTACACCATTCTTTGTTGGGAACTTGATCTTAAAATGATAAGTTGAGGTCACGGCCTTGAAAGCATGAAGTCCCGTTCTCCCAAGAATGACATTATAAGTGGAAGTTGCTTGATAACCAAGAAGTTCAGTGGCCTCCCTCGGCTCATTTCCGACAGACATGGGCAACTGAATTGTTCTCTTGAACTTAAATTCTATTCCATTAAATCCATATATAGGCTTGTTGGAGGGAGTCGCCTAGAATCGTTATACCCCATCTTCACAAATGCATCATGGTAGAGGATGTCAACAGAAGCTCCATTGTCTATCAAGACTCCCTTCACTTCTGAATTCCCTATCACGGGAGTAATGACCAGCGGGTCATCATGAGGGAATTTCACTCCTTCGAGATCTGAATCGTCAAACGCGATTGCTACCTCAGTTCTTGCACGCTTTGGTTCTTCTCCAATAATATGCATCACTTCGCGTGCATAGGCCTTTGAGAGTTCCTTGTTGTTCCAGCCGCTGTCGGACCTCCCAAGATCATGTTGATCACTGGCCCTTGGGGCTGTGGATTATGATCACAATCGTCATCCCTTCTTTCATGATCCCGTCCCGGATTATTACGATGTCCATCCTTGGTAAACTTGCTTAGCTCTCTGGATCAGAAACTCAATCTCAACCTTGAGTTATCTACAATCGTCAGTGTCATGTCCCGCATCCTTTTGGAATCTGCAGTTCTGATTCGTATTTCTCTTTTCGGGGTCACCCCTTAGTGGCTTCGGCCATCGAAAATTCTTCTCCTTTTCAATATCCAACAAGATTTGGCTTCTTGGGACGATCAACCTTGCGTACTTGGTGAACCTTGCCCCTTGGTTGTTTTTCTTAGGGGCAGAATTTGAGTCTTTGCCTACACGAGGATAATTATTCATGGCATCGTACTCCTGCTTTGTCTTTCACTTCTTAGAATTCACATTGTTTCCACCACTTCCAACTGTGGCTTCTCGTTTTTTATACTTTCCTCGGCTTTTATATACTTCTCAGCCCTTTTCAAAGCTCCGTCATGCTCTCCGGAGGGTGTTTATTCTACGATATCTTGAAGAAGACATCATTGGTTCCTTGTTGTAGGGTTATCATACCCGCTTTATTCTCCAAGTCAGAAATATGGAGTGTCTCCTTGGTGAACCGCTTAAGATAGTCCATTATATTTTCATTCTTCCCTTGTACCATGCTCATAAGCGACGCAGAACCCTTCTCATGCACTCTTTCACTAATAAACTAGTTGATGAAGGCTATGCTCAACTCCTTGAAAGAGCTAATAGAGTTTGGGGGCAGGCAGCTATACCATCTTGGCGCCATGCCCCCTAGGGTTTGGGGAAATGCTCTACACTTGAGTGCATCACTTGCAGGTTGCAACAACACTATGTTTGAGAATGTTCTCAAATGATTTGCACGATCACCAGTTCCATCATAAGCTTTTATGGTGGGCATCTCAAACTTTCTGGAGATGTGAGCATTCATCACCTCCTCAGTGAAGGGAGGAGTTGGATCATCAGGATCTCCTGGTTGCATCAGGTCTTTGAGATCAGCACTTGGGATTTCTGTCCCTCACGATTTCACTCCTAGGGATCTCGGTCCTTTTTTGCCTTCTTGACGGCCTTTCCAAGTCAACAATGGGGATCTCCCCTATCCTTAGGTTTTGGGGGCGAGTCTGCCTTTGTTTCTCTCTTTCCAAATCTTGCTTCAACTTCTGGATCTCGGGTTCATGACCATTAATCCTCTCTAGCGCCCTTGGGATCTCTGTCCTCACGATTTCAGTCCTATGGATCTCGGTCCTTTTTTGCTTTCTTGATGGCCTTTCCAAGTTAAGAATGGGGATCTTCCCTGCCCTCAGGTTTCGGGGACGATTCTGCCTTAGTTGCTCTCTCTTCAAATATTGCTTCAACTTTTGGATCTCAGCTTCATGTGCCTTAATCCTCTCTAGTGCCATCATCGGTGGTCCGTCGTTAACCCTTCGGGAGTGCCTATTAGTCCCCTTGCTTGCACGCCTCCTTCTCAGGACTCTCTCTCTCTCTCTCTCTCTCTCTCTCTCTCTCTCTCTCTCTCTCTCTCTTCCTCGGAAGTGGAGTCCTCGGTATAGGGACCAGAATACTATATTGTACTAAACGAAAGGGGGTATTGTAGTTTGGTTAATCCCTCATTTTTGGTTTTTTCATTATTCCTTTCATTTACAGTCGTTAAATCTTCAACTCAAATAGATGAAAACCGTTAGACACAAAACTAAAATTTATTATATACAAAGTTTGAAGGTTCGATTCCCACTAACGACTTATTAATTTAAATTTAAGACTAAGAATTATCATATAGAACGGTGTAAGGTTCGAGCCCTTCCAACATATTAAAATTAATCTTCATAATATTATACTACATTATAAGTAAATTATTATTAAAAAAACACGTGCTTTATATAATGAGAGTAGGGAGCCTAAGATACATCTCAGGTAAGTTTCCTAAAATACATAAATTTTATATGTAAATATGGATGGGCATTTTTGTAAAATCAAGATTTGTTAAAATTTTATTAATTAGTCCTGCGGACCCAACGAATTTTAAGGAGAATCTCAGGAAACTTCTCTGAGATTAATCTCAGTATCCTTTTTCTCTTATATAATATATACTTTATATAATAAATGAATATGCACCTCTAATGAAAAATTATGCATATATCACCTCCCGTTTGATTAACCAAGAAACATACATAGAATGTAAAAGCTTTTATCTTTATCTTAGATAAGTGTTTTTAGTCTATGAACATTTATTTTTATTTTTATTCAATCCAAACGGGTTCAGAAAATTCTTTTCACCGTGAAACTAAACTTTGGTTAATCTGGCTCTCTCAGATCTTTTGTGCTTCAATTTTACATCTTAGATTAGATCTCACAGCAGACTTACAATAATAATTTAGTAAGAAACTGAACCGGTATATAGTGAATGAAAACAGGAGAATTAGGACACAGATTTGCGTTACACGTTAAGTGGTACTCAATGTAACGGCCGGGGTGGTCGCGTTTGACTGATAAAACAGCATGATTGAGAAGAGTACTTGAGCTGGCCGGTGTGGGTGAAAATTACGGAGAAAAGACGCGTGGATAACGCTGACATTTTAATATAAATACCGGATTATATGTGCATTGTAGAGAGAGAGAGTCAACATCCACCACACACAAGACCTCAGAGAGAGCTCAATCTCTCTCCGGAGTATGTACATTACCTTCAAAACATCAAGGTCCTTGAACCTCGTAAGTGGTAATTAACAAATCATTTAGTACTAGCTTATAGACCGTGCTTTGTGCACGGGTTACTTTTAAATACTTTAAAAATTATTTAATTTAATAAAATAGAATATAATAATTTATTATATGGATATAATTTAACTTTATAATATTAATTAATAAAATTATTAGTAATAATAATAGTTATTTAATAAATGATATGTATTGATTAAAACTAATAATATAAAATCTTAATGTAAATTTGTTGTTGACGGGATACGAACCTTGGATCTTTAGGAGAGGGATTAAAATATAGAATATTTCTTATTATTAGATCTAACGATATCATCTATTTACTAAATATCTAACTGTCACTATCTTTTAGATGGTTGAATGGTTGAACCAAACAACCAAATTATACCACACATAATTATTATATAATAGTATATATATATATATATATATATATATATATATATATATATATATATATATATATATATAGTTTTAATGCATGTAATGTTTTTAAAATGTGTTATTAAAAATGATTTTTTATACTCGGATTTTAATTTGTAACTGAAATTTTAATTAATGTCAATAAGAGAATTATATACAATAACAGATACATAACTCCGTGAAATTTATATCCTTTTTCAAATTATATATAAAATAGTATATCAACTTTTTCTTGATTTTCAACCTTTTATGTAGTAATACATATCTTATCTCTTAGAGCTAGTGATGGAGGTTGAATTGGCAGCTACTATGTGCGCATATGTTTTATTTTTTAAATTTTTAATTTTTAATTCTTTTTTAATAGTGGGATAACCAAAAAAAAGGATAACCAAAAAGAGGGGATAACCAACTACAAATTATACCCCATTTTGCTTATTATAGTATACTAGCCTATAACCCGTGCAAAGCACGGCTATCATATATTATTATTATTATTAATTTATTAAAATTATTTGAAAAAATTATTTAGTGTAACCTAATATCGTTGAAGAAAGAATTGTAGCAAGAAGTGGGTGTAGATGATGATTCTAATCGGGATATAATTGATAACATTTATAATTCTATAATATGTTGGTTTTTTATTTTTATTAAATTATATATAATTTAACTGAATTTGAAAAATTTAACAGGTTTTTTTATTTTTTTAAAAATATTTTTTTGTGCCTTGGTTCTTTGGTTAGTTGGTTAACAACTTCCCAAAAAGTTTGTTAACACCATCCAAAATACAAAAAACAAATCAAAATGTATTTAATTTTAATTAAAAAATAAACCACATATTTTACATAATATTCGATTATATTTCCATTTACATCAATATTTAAATAGATACATACTCCATCAGTTATATTTCAATTGAAATTCAACAGAAGACTCTTTCAATTATATTTTTAATTTCTTATTTTTAGGAAAGTTTTAACAATTTTTTTGGAAGACAATACATACTCTATCAGTCACACTTAATTAAAATTCAATTACATACTCTTTCAATTATATTTTTAATATAACTTTTTTAACTTGTTATTTTTATAAAGGTATTAACAATTTTTTGGAATACGTTAACCAACCAACTAACAAAATATATCCGTTCATCACACGGATTTCTTAAACTTATATAATATTTTATTTATATTTTAACAATTATATATCTCATATATATTACTTTATATAATATTTGTATAATATATAGTATTAAATAATAATTGTATAATTATATGATATATTGTTCGAATTATGACTATATTTTGTCATAATAATATAAATATAAATGGACGTATATACTTACATTCAAATTTTTTGTTGATATTATCATATTCAAACTATGATTCCATAATAATCCCTAATGTACTATCTGTCTAAAATAAAATTTAATATTAAATTGTAATTGTGTGAAATTTTTATTGTTTATTATATAGTTTTAGATTGTTTTCACTTTTGTTGATTTATAATTTGTTGTAAATTTGTTAATAAATATTTGATATTAAAATTATTTAAATTAATTTTGAAAATATTTGATTTCTAAGTAATTGAAAGAGTCAAAAAAAGTTGGGTAACTGTAAGAGTATGTAATTAAATATTAATTGGAGTGTAAGTAAAAGAGTTTGTTATTAAGTAAAATTAAATTTTATATGCATTTTAATTTATTTTTTCATTTTTGGAAGATATTAACAAACCTTTTTTGAAAGTGTTAACCAATTATACCCTATTTCGCTTATAATAGTATAGTATAGATTTATTTTTTCATTTTTGGAAGGTATTAACAAACCTTTTTGAAAAGTGTTAACCAACCAACCAATTATACCTTGTTTCGCTTATAATAGTATAGTATAGATATCTCATATATATTACTTTATATAATATTTGTATAATATATAGTATTAAATAACAATTGTATAATTATATGATATATTGTTCGAATTATGACTATATTTTGTCATAATAATATAAATATAAATGGACGTATATACTTACATTCAAATTTTTGTTGATATTATCATATTCAAATTATGATTCCATGATAATCCCTAATGTACTATTTGTCTAAAATAAAATTTAATATTAAATTGTAATTGTGTGAAATTTTTATTGTTTATTATATAGTTTTAGATTGTTTTAACTTTTGTTGATTTATAATTTGTTGTAAATTTGTTAATAAATATATGATATTAAAATTATTTAAATTAATTTTGAAAATATTTGATTTCTAAGTAATTTAAAGAGTCAAAAAAAGTTGGGTAACTGTAAGAGTATGTAATTAAATATTAATTGGAGTGTAAGTAAAAGAGTTTGTTATTAAGTAAAATTAAATTTTATATGCATTTTAATTTATTTTTTCATTTTTGGAAGGTATTAACAAACCTTTTTGGAAAGTGTTAACCAATTATACCCTGTTTCGCTTATAATAGTATAGTATAAATTTAATTTTTCATTTTTGGAAGGTATTAACAAATCTTTTTGGAAAGTGTTAACCAACCAATTATACACTCTTTCGCTTATAATAGTATAGTATAGATATAATATAGATTTCTTAGCCATATAAATTTTTCATAAATATATAATTACATTCTATAGAATTTCAGGGATCAAGATCGAAACAAGAAACATTACATAAAAACATTATGTCATAATGTTATCACAAAATGAAAACACGGAGCTAGCACGGTATAACACGGAAAAATACTAACGAATTACAACACAACTGAGATCAGTTGTGCATTTTTCATTTTTCATAGCCGATATAAATTCAGATCATTGAGGAATTCTGCCCCATTATTTTTTCCAACAGGCTGCAGCTAGTGGTCTTTATTTCTTCCATTAGGTTCTAAAGCTCAGTATGCTCTTCCAGTATTCTCTCTCTCGCATGACTCTTTTTGGGGTGAAATCCTATGTAATAAAGATGCCCTTTGTCGGCTCCCTCTCTCACCCTTAATAAAATCTTGATTCCATAATTTATTTCTGAGCCCTCCACTAGAATTATGTGACAATTTATGACTTATGTGACAAATAAAGTCAGTATAAATTTGTATTGCATTTATATACATGGAAGTTCCTTTTATTTATTTATTTATTTATTTATTTATTTATTATTTTGTGTTTATTTGAATGTATTTATGGCATACAAATATAATACTTAAAATATGTCAATGATTATGTATAAATTGATTTATTAAAGGTATAGCTACGATACACATACATGCTTAATATATAAATTTTATTCAAGTAATAATTTTTTTTAATATATTTAATTCATAAAAATTTACAGTAAATCTAAATAATAGTATAATGACATATAGTATATGTAAGCGTATATGATCATATATTATCATACATTTATAAAAATCTATGCATATGTGAAATGTATGTATGTATATATGTACGCATGTCTGTACGAGTATGCAACCAAAAAATTAAAATCGTTTAGTGAAATATTATCATACATTCACATGAATGTATACATGTATGTATTTATGTATGCATGTATGTATGTATCAATGTGTGTATGTGTGTATATATGTATGTATGTATAAGTATGCATATTAATTCTATAGCATTTAATAATATGTTGTAAATATATTGATGTATGTATATGTATGTATGTATGTATGTATAAGTATGAATATTAATTTGTAACATTTAGTACTATGTATTAATTATAATGATGTTAAAAGACAAAAATAACCCCGAAAAAATATAGTATAAAAGAGCATAAAATGGTCCAAAAGAATTAAATATATTAGATATAGAATAGATTTTTCTAACGTTTGTTCATACTCACACTCTAATAACTATTTTTAATAAATTGATTAATTTTAATTAAGTAAGATTTTGTACAAAAGAATTTATTATTATTAATGAGAATAAAAGCAATCAAAGAATGTTTATTAAATATTTTACTCTACTCATGAGCACACATTTGATTAATTATTTATTAATCCATAATAATTTAACAAATTAATTGACCAATGAGTTGATTACCTATGCTAGATTCTCTTTCGATTACTAATTAATTGATCGATTTTAAATATTACCAACCTGATGATTGGTTGGTCGATTGATATTTACAACCCATGCCACATTTGGTACAACTTAGAAGACTTCATATTTAATTACATCAACAAACCTTGTATACAGCAAACCAATGTGTTAGATTTCAATGCTTATATAAACAATAAACATATTTAAATCTATTTTGATGAAAAGGTTAAACTAACTTCAAAAAAAGGTGCACTTTTCATATATATTGTTGTACAGGTCTCTACTGCTTCAAAGATGATAAAGTTGTAATTAATCAAATACTACTCGGTGGCAATGGTCGTAAGGAGACAAGGCATATATGTTTAGAATCCCCGACGGTTAAGTGTTCAGAAATTTTCGAATTCTTTATACATAAATATATGAAATATGCATTATATATATATAAGTTACGGTCCAAATTTCGATTTAGATCTTTTAAATTTAGGATTCATCATCCAAACAACTCAAAAGTTAAATTTGACATATAAAAGCATGTTCGACTACACTTATACATAGAAAAATACGAACATTTTCGAATTTGTTGAAAAATGCTTATAAGATAAATCAAATTAACATATTACAAAGTAGACCCATAAAGGGTTTTGACTAGTTTAATGGGGGGTAAACATTGGCATACAGAGTATAAACAAAGGGAGGAAAAGAGAGAGTTAATTAAGTCCCATGTGAAGGGCACTTATAGCATGGGAATCTAACATATAATGCTGCATGTTTCTGCTTTCTTACAAAAACTATAACATCCAAGCCCACTCTTTCGGTTTAAGACTGCATCTCATTTGCTTATCCCCTCTGGGAAAACTGGCTACTTGGTCCACAGATTCCATTAATTTAGCTACATCTTCTTAATCGACATGTACTAATCTCTCGATTAAACTAATCACAACATGCATTTTTAAAACTCAAATCATTTTCTTAACTAAATTAATGACAGCATGCAAGTTTTTTAATGTCAAAGATTAAGCTAACGACAAATGTGAGGCGCGCATTTGGATAATTCTGATCAATGTCGCATCCTGCCAATGAGGGATTGACTAATTAGCAGTTGCCTATTAGTTTATCAGATTAATCTCTACTTGATCATTTGACTTTTTTTGCTTTAACTTTTCAATCATGTCTTAGACAGAACTCCAAACTTCCAAGTTCCGACGACATGGCTGATAATTGATATGAATATTATCTGTATAATTGTCATTGTATGTATTGCTTAAATGATCGCAGGTTTCTTCTAACCATTAGAAAGACATGCAGTGTCGGCTTTTACATGTCCATTTTTAAAAAATTAAATATTTTTAAAAAATGTTGAATAATATTTTGCTTTGAATACTATTCATTATTATTTTGAAAATTGAGAGTTCAATTAAGTTTAAAAAAGTCAAACTTTGAAAATTATAATCATAAACATAATTTTCTTAGAAAAATGAAAAAACATAATTTACAATCTATACTCTTTATTAAAAACAGAAACCCCCTTTAAATGGTATGCCATGTATACCGCGGTATGCACGGTATGCCACTAAATATTAATTAATTTAATTAATTAAAATTGTAATATTATATAATAATTTAATTTAATAATGAAATTATATACTAAGAGTTTATTAACCAAAAATTGAAATAAAAGTCATGAATATAGTATCAAATAGAACTTAGGACTCCTTTAATTAATAAAAAATCAGAAATATAGTATTAAATAGAACTTAGGACTCCTTTAATTAATACTTAAAAGTATCTATAATAGATTAATAATAAATTCAATTAATAATATAGCTACTCTTATATTATATTACCAGAATAAAGTTATGTAAATTTAATTAATTAAAATAACAATATTAAATATTAATTTAATATTAAATATTATATTACAACTTGGTGCTTCAAGATTTTATTTTATTAAAAAAATTAAAAATTAAAAATTTAAGATAATTTTTTACGATCCGTGCTTCGCATGGGTTATCGGCTAGTTTATTATAGGGTTTTTTAACAATATATCCCAATTTAAAACATGGTTTGCAAATATGTCCTATATATATTTGAAATTTCAAATCTGTCCTAAAATCAGTTTTTCATTCAAATTTTAACAGAAAATGACCATTGTACCCTTTTTAATCAAATTTATTTTATAATATAATGTCCCATAAAAACATGATTTGATTAATTTAAATTATAAATTTTAATATTTTATTTGGTTAAGGGTGCCCCTGGCGGGGCCTGTGTAAGAAAATAAAACAAAAAAATATTTATTTTATGGTTATAATTAGAAAAAACGCTCCTGACGGGTCCTGTATTAAAAAATATAATTTTTTTTAGTTACTATAATTTAAAAATTGTAGTATACTTATAATAATAAGTAATTAATAGAAAAGGGTATATTGGTCTCTATAAAACTTAAAAACTAATAATGTGACATATAATTAATAAATCAATATGATGGGACATATTCGTAAAGTGATATATTAATTTGGGACATATTATACAAATTCTCTTTATTATAAAAAGATAATGTACGTCATTAATCGAACCGACATACTACTACTCAACCAGCAGAACACATGCAAACATGAACTATTGACGAGATGTGGATTATGCTTTACAATGATTGAACGAATATTGATTAAATTTGTATCTATAGATTGGGAAAATTGCACGTCGAATAATAATGCAAGATAATTAATTAGTTATTTTTGGTGCAGGATGCTGATGCTATAGATAAACATGCTACTATTATAGTTGCCTACAAGATTGGAATCATAAATTTATTTTGGATTTTAGATACAAGGGATAAGAATGAATAGGCGCATAAATTATAAAGAATGATTTAGAAAAGGAACAAATGTACCTAATGAAATGAAAAGTTGATTAACGTTTGTTATGAGGTACTTAATAGTACTACTCTTAACTCTTACGAGCAATCTCCCAGTTTATGAAACAAAATTGTTTAATCAAACACGAGATTGGGATGAATTAAACACGGGAGATTGAGATGGATATCAAAGAAAATTGTACATTTGATACAGCTCATGCAATAACGGACCAATTGCAAATGGCCAGCCTTGTGTGGCCTGCAAAAGCTGCATATTGCTACCAGATTCCTTTTAAAACAATGGCAGCAAGGCGCAAAACAATCATGTAACGAGGTCAACTTTCAACAATTCCAGGCTCCTAAATAATTGAAACAAGGTTCTTAGGCCTTGTCAAAATTCGTTGTCACTACCTTATTATGATCAAGCGATCCCACTTCAGGGCATATTGCAAGAAGCTGATGTATTGCGATAATTTCCCCATCTTCTGCATTTATACAAGCAACGCCATAATAGATGTTCATTTCCGGTTTTGATTGACTCAGGGAGCACATTGAAGTCCTTATGATGTATTTAAGCTGATATCAATTCACTGTAGTAAAAAACTACTGAATGCTATTATGAAAAAAAAAAAAAAAATAGTGAATGCCAGTCAAAAATCTCACTCCAGTCTCCAAGAGACAAAAGGTTGCATAAAATTTGTGTTTGATTACACTTATCACCGGTAAATTATTCAGTGACTAGTACGATGTTTGATCTTTAGTTAAACAAACAATGGTGATGTAACCAAGTGAGGTTCCATAGGTAAAAGTTCTAAAAAGCAGGATCTTACAATTATTTACTACCCTTTGAACAAAGGCCCTGTAACTTTTTCTGCCACATCTCTAATTTACTGATAAATATTCGGGCACCATTGCTCAGCCACAAAACTATAGCATGTGTAGGGTGAAAAGAACACAAGGTTCTTACAGTTCTTATAAGAGGGGTGGATATCACATAATCTTTTAATGGGGAGCAAAAGTATGTGGAATGGCTAGGTTACCGTTCGGATTGAATGCCAATTCATGGGGGATCTACTTGCTACGCTGCCCTTGAATGTTTCTAGCTTATGAGGTACAGACCGGACTCAGATGATTTATTTATTTATATTTGGCTCCAGTGATTTTTTGATAGAGTTCTTGCTGGCAAGGCACAACTGAACTCTTGCTGAGAGGAGGTGGTTCATAAAAATTGAAATCATGATAACTCTTGAACTCTCAAAATAAGATAGTTGTAAACCACCGCACTGTCAGTATATCTTGAAACTAATTTCAAGAGCAAAAAACTATTTTACAATACCATTATCTCAAACAATGCATTAAACAGAGCAATGCAACCGGTACTATAGAACAAAAAAGTTGTATCCAATTTACTTGATAAATTTTATATTAAAATATGCATAACTTATTCTTCATTCTTTACTAAATATGTAGCAAAAGTTATCTTAAATGGATAGGGAATAAATCGAACCAAACATACCAAGTAAAATTGTACTTAAAGAATAGGGTGTGAGGGTAAAATGTACGCAGATCTTACCTCTACTTTAAAAGAGTAAAGAATTCAACTAGACAAGTACATCTACTACAATTTTGTTAGATGTAAAAGCATTTAATAATCATTAAATAACGTGTGAGGGTAAAATGTACGCAGATCTTACCTCTACTTTAAAAGAGTAAAGAATTCAACTAGACAAGTACATCTACTACAATTTTGTTAGATGTAAAAGCATTTAATAATCATTAAATAACGTATTTGATGATTCATTGATAGCCTAGTGGCCGGATTCCTTCCCCGGTCCCAAAATTTAAATCCTCAATACCCCTTTCCATACTTAAAAAATCTCTATGCAGAAAATATATATAGTTGATGCAGCAGGATAGATTCAAGGGAACTTTAAGAGCCTAAGTGATACGTAAAGACTACGTCGGCCCAATAGGTGAATTGCATGCTGAGTATCTGACTGATCTTCGTCGTAAAGTGGTATGCTAACTTGAATTTCCCTACCAGAGGTGCAAGAACTTGTATCTATCCAGAAAAAAGTGAAAAGATGCGAGCAGGTAAATAAAAGTTGCCAGATTTTTAAATTCTGATCAGTAGCCCAATCAGGACCCCTTCAACTCAGGACTGCAGTAGTACATATAGGCTTTTCCAAATCACTTGTGTAAGTGCTATGCCACTTTCTTGCAAATTTTTTGAAGTTTACTTTGTTCCTAAAAGAAGGAAAAAAGATGAGATTCAGATTGCAAATGGATTTATACTGATATGTATATCCAAATGCCAAGACCAAGAGCAGAGAATCCCACTCTACGTTATAAAAGGAAATGGCGGGGATAGAATACTACTCTTGTCAGAAGCATATATACTTTTATGCATTAGCCGTTTGTCTAAGACATGTGTTGATTTCTCTGGCCACTCTTCTTTCTGATTTCTGTAAGAAGACTATATATACCTAATAGCTTGATTAACCTAGAAGTCTAACATAGATGTAAGTAACACAAGGAAACCTGTTTATGCAGTACGAAGCTGAAAAGGAGTCTGTAAATTATTACGACGGTTTTTTTCCTGACACTGCTATCTGTATCCTGTTATAGCTCTTTCTGCAAAGGAGAAACCTCCTCAAAACAGGTTCCAAAACTACTATAGTATCACTAGGATTATGGACAACTGCAACATTTGTATTCCAAAGTAGACGCACTGTAAGACTTGAGCTATTGAGCAAATGATACAATAACGTTACACGGTAATGAAATTGTAAAACAGGTATTCGTATTACTGTATTAGTGAAGTTTCTTCCATATGGATGTGGTACCATGACTACAACATCTAAATTAAAACTATACTGTACTGACACCATTGTTAGCTTCTGTCCCAGTGGTCGGATACTCTAGCTTTTTTGGGCCTTTCTTTTGGGCCTGTAAATTAGACCCATTAACTAAAAATCCATACATAAAGGATGCATTAAGTACATCGGCCCTTAATTTGCTATTGCAAACATGGCCGTTCGACTATAACAATAACTATATATCCGGGCCAAGAAAGGACCGATAAAACTTATACTTTAATTTATAAACAAAAACACTCCCTCTGTACTTCTCATTTTTTTTGGTTGGCACATATTTATAGTTGTATCTAAATTATTGTTTCATAATTTATTTTTAGAAATTTTTTTATGACTAAATTTTAAAAAAAAAACAAATAATTTATAATCTATATATTATAAATTAGTGCATAACCCATACCTTAGGTTTGGTATTCATATTTAGGCTCGGATTAAATTTTTAAACTCTATTTAAATCCATGGACTATCCATATTTTTTGTTTGGTATCCAATTTTAGTTTGTAGATGATCCATATGACTATTTGATCCATTTTTAATTCTGAAAAGTTTGTACATCAAATTTAAATATCATTAATACAATATATATTATCTATGGTAAGTTTATTAATATAGATTTGAATTAATCTTTAAATTTTGGTAACTTAATTAATGCAAATGATCTCATAGCATATATAATAAATATAATAAAATATTATTAATTTAAATAATCTCATAACATATATAACAAATATAATAAAATATATACTTTAAAGTAATTTTGAAATAAATGTATTACAATATATTAAAAAAATGCATTTATTGTATTAATTTTATTTTTTCATAACTAAATTATTCAAATTTTAAATTTTAAATTATATAATTTATTATAATTATTAATTAATTTTTAAAATATCCGTGTGCGTAACCTAGTTATAATTTAAATATATCTTAAAATGCATACAAATTAATAAAAAATAAGATAAGAAAACGGAGTATAAGTGAGGGATCACATGACAGCTGTAATAATGAAAATCATGTGACAAAATTGACCCTACTACTTGTCCTCTAGAGTGTTTTAATGGGCAGTACATAAGGTTGGTAAAACACATTGATAGATAAAAAGGTTCAACAACCAGAGTTTTTTTTTTTGCAAACAAACAGAACTTCAAAAAATGGATTAGACATTTGATACATCATGTGAACTAGTAAATCTCGGTTAGTGGACATGTGAGCTATGGACCAACTGGCCCAATTACCAAAGGCTTAACATTTTCTGCCCCAGCAGAATAAAACCACCACAATGTATGGTTGGTTTAGTAGGTCCTTAAGGCCCTCCCCCGAACTTTTATTCTAAAAACCAAGTGATTTCTACATTAGAGGTTCGTTTGGAAAATCTTATTTTTCATAAATAAATTACTTATTCTGGGAAAAAGGTACGTAAATATATACTTTTTTAAAAATAAATAATTTATTTTTGCAAAATTACAAATGTTAAACTTCTCATACACATTTTTTTCTAAAAAAAATTATGTAAATATGTAAAAAAAAATCGAAATAAATAACTTCTAAATTACTTATAAAGGGAGCCAAACGGTGCCACTATCTCCAACTTTTTATAACCAATAGTTCTATTTGGATTGTAAAGCAACAAGTTTAAGAGAAGCTAGCTCCATAGCCCGTGCAATGCACGGGCTTGTTCTACATTTGCGAGTGTTAAAAGCAGTTTTATCGCATATGTAGCTTAAAATTGGAGCACAGACATAATTTTGACAAGATGAAATGATTATTTTCCAAAATAACATTCATAGCTAATCTACGACATTCGTGCCTCTCCATTAAATTGCATGTTAAGTACCTTTTTAACAACATTCTGGTGCTGAACACTATTATCTTATACTATATTTATACCATGGTTTTAAAGTTTTATAGCCGAATTTAAAAGTTATGCAACCGAATTCTGAAGTCAAGCACGTTAATTCTAAAGTTCTGTAAGTAAACTTACTTTGTACGTGAATGTTCTACTCTTGAACATTTAATCTCATATGTTTATACCATAATCTTGAATATTCTCACAAAAAGTGAGAAAATATAGGAAAATTATGTGATGTTAATGAAGGATTTTTTGATTGATGTTGGTGTATTTTTATAACTAGCTCACTAGCCCCTGCCATGTTCTATATGCGTATAAACTGTTAATTTTTGTGAAAAATATTATGTATTTGCTTATTAAATGTGCGATAAATAAGTTATATGATTGTTGATCTTTAGTGAAAGTATGTGTCATAAGATTAATCCTAATTATTTAAGTGTTAATCCTATATATATACGAATATTTGATATTTGTTAATCATAAAAATTCAAGTCTAGATTTAAATACATATAGTAATTAAATATGAAAGATGACATGTCAAATGAAATATTTATACTCTAATGGACATGAGTATTATTTCTTATATAACTGATTATTCCGGAGATATAAATTAATGATTACGTTTTAAGGTAGTGATCTTGTAGACTGCTATTCATATTGGTTTTGTAACTAATATTCTGAAAAGCCGTTCTAAAAGTTGGTGATCTTGTTTACATGACAACTAGTTGATAAAGCCGCGCTTCGCGGCGGCGTTATAATTTTTATTTTTAAAAAAATTCAGTACATTTATGTTATATTATAATATTAATATTAAAATTTAATAATTAAATAATCTTCTCCAATGAATCAATTTCTTGTTAAATACGATTCTTTCGATTGAGCCGCTCTCTCGTTAAAACCGAAATCCCAACTTTTTAACATATATTATAAAGACTTATATAATATTTTTTATCCATAAAATCGAACCGTAAAAATAAAAATAAAAATTATGACTACAGTTTCAAATTCTAATAGTTAATACAATCTTTTCTAGCGAGCCGTCTTCCCGTTAAATACGTTTCGAGCCACTCTTATTTGAAATCGAAATTCTAACTTCACTATATAAAGAGAGTAATTCCAATTTTTATATTCTTTAAACTTTCTAATATTTATGGAATTTTAAAAGATGAAAATACATCTTATATTTTCTGTATATTATAGATAAACTTGTATAAAAATGTTAAAATAAATGATTTTTAGGAAAAAAGATGTATAGTTTTAAAAAAATCGTATATGACATCTCCACCGTCCTCGTATTCTACTTCCAATAAAACATTTTATTTTATGTATTATATATTTAAACACTTTTTATATATTCTTATTTAATGAACCGCTTTCTTGTTAAACACGGTTATTACTATTGATCCGCTCTCTCGTTAAGACCAAAAACCTAACTTTTACATATATTACTTGTATGATAATGTTTATCCATAAAAATCAAATCATAAAAATAAAATAAAATTTATAACATCAATATGGTATTTTAATAGCTAGTACAATCTTTTATAGAGAGTCGTCTTCCCGTTAAACATATTTTGAGTCGCTCTCATTTGGGATCGAAATTTCAACTTTATTACATATTATTGATGATACTTATCTTACACAACAATTTTTTTCCTTAAAATCAAAACCTAAAAGATAGAGTGAATTCCAATTTATACTTTCTCTAGACTTTCTAAAAATTTTGGAGTTTTATAAAATGAAAACACATCTTATTTTCTCTTTATATTATAGATACTCCCGTATTTATTTAGGATTCTTGCATGAGATTGTTCTTTTATTATGTTAACACATCAATTCTTTTCTTTTTAAATACGGCGACTTTTTTTATGACAATAGTATTGGATTTATGAATAAATTTTCCTAATATAAGTATAATTAAATTATATAAAAAATATATAATTTAAGAAGATCGTACTTTCTATAAAATATTTAATTATATGTCTGCTCTATATATTCAAACACCTATTCTACTTCTAGTAGAACGTTTATTTATTTATTTTTTTCTATTAATTTGAACTCTTATTCTCTATAAATTCGAACTCCTATTCTACTTCCAATAGAAATTTTAATCGTATGCCTTATAAATACTTATTATACTTCCAATATAACTTCTAATCTTATGTCTTTCCTATAAATTCGAACTCTTCTCCTTTATAAATTCGAATACCTATTCTACTTCTAATATGTTAATTGATATTTTTATATTTATTAATGTTTAAAATTCTAAAATTCTAGAAAATTAGAAAAATAGATTGAGACGATCTTAGAGCGCCACCTAAACTCCCGCTATCCTCCTTTATATATATATATTGATTATCAAGCAGTGTTGTCACAATTAATTTTACGTTAGAAGTTTCAATATTATGTCATACTAGCGTTCTGCCCGTGCTACGCACCGAACGGTTAAATTTATTAATTAATTAGTATAAATATATTCTTATAATCATGATTTATAAAAGAGCATAATTTAAATAATAGAATGTAATTAATTTAAGTACAAAATTACCTATTCGTCAATTTATACCAATTACATTAATATTAATATTATCGAACAATTATCAAAACATTCAAATCCCCCACTGAAACGTTCTAAACCCGTCTTTATTGCTTTTTTTAATTTTGTTTTTCGTTTAGTTTTTTCATTTTTGAGAATCTTTGTACAAAGTTCATAAGCTTTTTTACCCGTATTTTAAGTTTTATTCTTTTGGAAATTCGGTATATATTTTTTTCAAGTAAAATTCGGTATATTTAAATGTGTAGTCTTGTGGGTTTCTATAATTTTTATTATATTAATTCATTAAAAAAATTGTAGGAGTCGCGGTCAATTTTTTGAATACATATTAAAAATTCATAAACATTTATTTTTCAAGACCGTTATAAATCATTACATTATTTCTCAAAAAAAGATTGCATGTTTATTGTCTCTCAAAAATTTCAGCGATATAAGAAAAGATCTTTACTTTGCAAGATCCATTAAATGAACGTTGATATGATAAAGAAAACTTTCTTCTAATGTGTTCGTTCAATATCATTTTTACAAATTGTATGCTTTTTTATTATTGAATTGATTTACTATATATATAAAAATAAACATTATCAATCAATTGAATATATCCAATATATCTTTTTCTTGGAGTAATATATGATTGTTAGAGTTTATGTTGATTGCCCTCAGCCTATTTTTAATGACAACTTGAAATGTGTATATTAATTTTTAGAGTTTGTATGTTAATTTATTCTTTCTCTTTTAGAATATGGTATATTAAATTTTAATTTTATTTTACACATAAATAGGAATGGCAAATTAATACGATCTGGTGGTACCCAATCTGAAACCCAAAATTTTGGATATATCGAACCCGAACTTTTTTATTATTTAAATTCTAAACCCGTAATAGTTACGATTTGGATTTGGATTTCAATTATACCGAACCGATATCCAGTCCGAAACCCGATCCAATATTGAAACCCGACACATAAATAATATAAAAAAATCAAAATTTGAAATTATTAAATGTAATATTTTAGATATAACACATATAATTAATTTATTTTTATTTAAATATTTCATTAGAAATATTCAATACTAATATAGTAATTAGAACTTCTATATCACTATTTCAAGTTTCATTGAAATATTTAAGATTTAATTTTTTTTTAATTTACATAAAATTTTCATTTGTGTTGTATACGAAGAATTATTTTTAGCAAATTTCAAATTTTACTTAGTATGTTAGTTTAATTCGTACAATATGTTACATTTAACTACTTACTTAAATTAATCATTTTAATTTTTAAGTATTTTATACATATAATAAATATTGTTTGTGTGTAGCAATTTTTTAAATTTGACTACATTATTACTAATTTTGGATACACGCAAAAATCAGATCTAATCCGAAACCCGACGAATTTGGTTTTGGATATTGAGTTTTGGATTACGATTTGAATTAATTTTTAAAACCCGATTTTGATTTGGATTTGGATTTTACAAAACTCGAACTGAACCTAATCCGTTGTAATCCCTACGCGTAAAATAAGAAATTTTAAAATTGAGTACCACGTATCTTTTTTCCAATTGACTATCATGTTAAAATAGAAAACTGTACATGAAATAAAATCAAATGTGTTATATATAAAACATAATCACATTATTTTACATGTGTCCTTGTAATTTAATTATCGGGTTAGAAAACATGAAATTCATTTTTCTTTAACAATGAGTATATAAGTTAGAGAAAGCCTTACGTGTAGATCTGACAAATCGTTTGTGTTGTGTACATTAGTTCATGACGCGTGTCTTTGGGATCTTGTATGAAAATGAGATGAATTTTGTTTTTACCCAAAATTCGAACTCAAAACGCTACTAAACTACACAAATTTTGCATTGTACACGAAACGAAAATAGTACGTAAAAGAAAAAATGTGACAATCACATATAAAGTTACTTTAAGCCCAAGTTATTTATGTATGTTACTATATAATTGAAAACAACATTGTGATGCTACACAATAAAACTAAGAGTAGAGTACATAAAATGAAGGTCTTTTTTTTAATTATGTTTGTTGTTAATAATTATCTATGTTTGTTTAGAATCTATCTGCCAAGTTATTAATTTTTTACCTAAATTTAAGGTTTTATTGATATTAAAAAAATAAACATTATCAACCAACCGAACAAATTCGATATGTCTGCTCTTAGATTAGGATATGTGAATTGATTACTGTTAGAATATAATATAAGATTCATATAAGGCATCCCTCTAACACCTTAAGGTTTTAGATGGACTGGTTCTTGATATGCTATCAAAGCTCAGGCACGCGGAGGTCCCAGATTCGACTCTCCGCGATCCCCAATATTCTCAATATTTAATATGGACATGAAGGCAATTTATGCTCCAAAGATGAGCGTCCGTGATCCACTCTTCGACCCATAAATGGGTTTTCGAGTGAGGGGGAGTGTTAGAATATAATATAAGATCCATATATGATCTCCCTCTAACACCTTAAGATTTTAGATGGACTGGTTCTTAACAATTACTATTACTTTTATTCAAGAATACAAATTAAAAAAGGGCACCTTTTATTCGAAACAATATATAATTCGAAAAATTCAATAATAGTGATTTTTATAACGAATGTCGTAGTGGTTTTTCTCTCTCTCCTCCTCTCACATAAATACTAAACTAAAGTTTAAGGGTTGATATTAACGTTTTGGTTGATGTTAAACCTTCTTTTTGTTATTTTCCTTTATTTTGCTTTGTTTTACTATAAATATCTCTTTTTATTTAGAGTCTATTACCCCGTTGGTGGGTTTTATCTACTGATATATTGAATTTTGTACTTTCTCCTTGTGATTGATAACTCCGGTTTCTCAACCTTGATTTTACTTTGCTTTTCAATAAAAATATCTCTTCATTGAAATTTTAGTGCCCCGCTAGTGAATTTTGTCTATCCATATTTGGGCTACGTTCTTTCTATTTGTGAGAGTATGTTCTTTTATTCCGACATCCGGATCTTAGATCTACAGGATTTTATTATATTAATTCATTGATTTGGATAATATAGAATCACAATTATGGTTGATTGTTCGAATACATTCTGACAAATCAGATATATATTTTCCTCACAATTACAATAAATTGTTGCATTATCTCACCAAAACAGCTATATATTTTCGTGATATAAGCGAGGGATGTACCACAATTTAAAATCTTATTAACAATCGTAGTTTGGATGAAGAAAAACCTTGAAATGATCTATTTTAATACATGTTTGTCCGATATAGATTATTTTTGTAGATGTTGTATGACCTTTTATTGATGATATAATTACTTATTAAAAATTGTGATTTATAAGAAAATTTTAAATTTTGATTATTTTTGTAGGTGTCATGTCATTTTATTGATTAATTAATTATTTATCAAGAAAATACTGAATTATAAGATTTTTTGTGCTGAGCTGACCAATTTGCTATGACAGTATTCACTAACAATAGTTTTATTAACTATGTAATGAATTTTATTTTTTGATTATAACTTATACACCAAATAATACTAATTAAGAGTATATTTAGTATTTTGAATAATTCAAACAAATTGTCAGGTCAATTTAGTGTTGGCTTATATATAATATTTATAAATACATATTACTAAAAATTTGAGATAATCACCAAAATACCCTATACACAAAAGTCTGGCCCTCTTCCACCCCATAAACTCGTTGTTGCGTGCACTGTATCAGATTTTTTGCAAGATAAGCATTTTCGTGTGGCGTAACAGCCTGACAGGGCAATGCGTGTGCCATGTTACATTTTAATTCTGCACACAAAATGGCGTATCCCCTCTTCTTCTTTTTTGACAAATAGAGATTTGCATTAATTCAAATAAGCATCATACATAAGGTTCTCCAACATTATTTGTGGAGGAGACGAAAAATCACGAAAACAATCAACCATAAACGGCATCCTTGCTAACACTCAACACGAAATGCCGTTTCTTTTCTTGATACTCAACACGAAACTGCGCGACAGCTAATGCGGCAGATGGAACCCCGTATGTGCGGGGTATTTATGGCCAAATTTCTAAAATAGGGTAGGTAGGGCGGTGAAGATTGAAATTGGGGCATTTTGGGCCTTCACCCCTAAAAATTTTTGAATATATTTTTTTTTTCACCTTTAAAAAAATCTTTTCTTTGAAGTTATGGATTTTATCCAAATTATTTAAAGTTTGTGTTCAAATACAAAATTTTCTAATTTTGGGTTGAGTTAAAATATAAGTATTTAATATCGGTTATAATTATATAATACATATTACGAAAATCAATTTATATTATATAGTAATATAATTGTGATTGAATTTATATCTAAAAAAGTTGATTAATAAATGTTTAATTATGAAAATTAATTTACTCACGATTGATTTCAAATTAATATCATGATTTTTTTGTAAATATGTTTTGATTTAAAAACTATGTATTATATGGATTTGTTAATAAAATCATTATTGAATTTAAATTAGAATTATAAACTAACTATGGTTTGTAAAGTAGGATGTGAATGTTAAATGAGTAAAACTCTTCATATAATATGAATGGTCTAAAATAAAGGAGTGGATTCTGATTGGTCCTAAAATAATTCATAGTTATAATATATAGTGATATAATTGTGATTGAATTTATATTAAAAAAAGTTTGATTAATAAATGTTTAATTATGAAATTAATTTACAATATGTAATAGTATATCACGATTGATTTCAAATTAATATCGTGAATTTTAATTAAATATGTTTTAATTTAAAAATTTTGTATTATATGGATTTGTTAATAAAATCGTTATTGAATTTAAATTAGAATTGTAAACTAAAAAAAGGTTGATTAATAAATGTTTAATTATGAAAATTAATTTACAATATATAATAGTATATCATGATTGATTTCAAATTAATATCGTGAATTTTAGTAAATATTTTTTATTTAAAAATTATGTATTGTATGAATTTGTTAATAAAAGCATTATTGAATTTAAATTATAATTGTAAACTAACTATGGTTTGTAAAGTAGGTTGTGAATGTTAAATAAGCAAAACTCTTAATATAATAAAATTGGTCTAAAATAAAGGAGTAGACTCTGATTGGTACTAAAATAATTCATAGTTATAATATATAGTAATATAATTGTGATTGAATTTATATTAAAAAAGGTTGATTAATAAATGTTTAATTATAAAATTAATTTACAATATGTAATAGTATATCACGATTGATTTAAAATTAATATCGTGATTTTTTAGTAAATATTTTTTGATTTAAAAATTTTGTATTATATGGATCTTTTTAATAAAATCATTAATAAATTAAAATTAGAATTGTGAACTAAAAAAAGGTTGATTAATAAATGTTTAATTATAAAAATTAATTTAAAATATATAATATTATATCACGATTGATTTTAGATTAATATCATGATTTTTTAGTAAATATGTTTTGATTTTAAAATATGTATTATATGAATTTGTTAATAAAAGCATTAATAAAGGATATAAGAGATCAACTTGATTTTAGATGTGATATTTGAATTGACGTCACGAAATTTAATTTTTTGAGCGATGTTTTATTAGAAAAAGGAGAGAATATAAAGAAAATTGTTTTATCCATAAATATTGGAGCTATTTTCGGTCTTTTGATTGATAAGTCATAAGTTCCTTATTTTACAATTTTTATTTTCCTTTTCTTTTTTGTTATAGAGTACGTAGAATTTGAATACAACTTTGTGACTTAATTTTGAATTATATGTTGATTAACAAATGTTTAAGAATGAAAATTAATTTACAATATGTAATAGTATATCATGATTGATTTCAAATAATATCGTGATTTTTTAATAAATATGTTTTGATTTAAAAATTATGTATTATATGAATTTGTTAATAAGAGCATTATTGAATTTAAATTAGAATTGTAAACTAACTATGGTTTGTAAAGTAGGTTGTGAATGTTAAATAAGGAAAATTCTTAATGTAACGCCCCCAAATCCACCCTGACAGGGGACCCGGGTCGTCACATTGTCTCAATATCCTGTAGCACAAGTTACGCAATAACAAAGCAAAATATATAATACAACGGAGCATAAAATGTCCCACTCCGCAGGTCCAAGATCGTCTTCACAACATAGTACAAAACAACTTGATACATCTCGATTTAATATATTACAAAAGTTCACATCAGTAGAAATATAAAGATTCTATCTGGGTCTTCTAATTATTGACGCCATAGCCTTGCGCTTTCCCCTTGCCTTTATAGCCCTGGCTGGACGTCTCGCCTTTTTCCGTCTTGACAGCTGAACAAAATGTTGTAAAGCAAGAATGAGCAACTATAGTGCTCAGCAAGTAATCTTCTCGCTCGGTATATAAATATAATAAGGTTTACCGAAATTAATACTCAAAATTTTAATATTGAAAATCACAATAAGATTTGACTCAAATTCATCTGGAAAATATCATACTCGAAAGGCTCAAACTCATCTCAAAACAGAATACTCAAAAGACTCATTACTCATCTCGAAACAGAATACTCGATAACTCATGATTTAAGAATGAACTGGTCTTCCACCTCTCCGTATCTCGGTGGGGCGATCAACTAACCAACCAAGAATACCGGCCTCCGATGACACCGCACTTCGCCCGATCACGGCTACAATACGATATCAACTATAATATATATATGTATGAATGCTAGCATCATAATGGTTATCAATTCAACCAAGGCAACGAATGCCTAAATATTCTCGGGTCCGTAAAACGGTACACGAGTCTCTCTTTCTCTATAAAGGGCCTCTTGCCCAAAATTGACCAGTAGAATACAGAATTCCCGAATAGTTGGGTACAGATAACTTGAGATAACTCTTTCAGAAAATATTTACAAATCTGGCGGACTGCCAGTATGACTCAATTTCACCACCAATCCGAACAATGGACTGATGTAAATCCTCAATAATAATTTATCGGTTGACATGAACAAAATGCCAAACCTTGACAATAAAATCGACTATCTCGAACCTATGAGAATAGTCCTAAGATTAAAGTAATTGGGAGTCGTACTGAACAATTAGTACTTCTCGATATTTATAATACTCACATTGATGAACGTTTAGATAGAATATTTTTCACTTGATCGACGAATAAAAATCTCTAACAATTATAATTTTAAACTCCTATTGGTTAGTTCGAACGAGGAACTAACTAAAAGATAATCAATAAATAACGATTGAATTTGTACAATAAATTCAATCGAAAAGAATAAATTTAACTATCTCGGACGAATGAGATTAGTTTCACTGAATAAAATAATAGTCGTCTCGAATTAATGAGATCGACCCGATATCAATTAAATTGTTTCTACGCTTATAGGGATTATAATTCTCAAATAAACTAACTTGACATTATAATAATATTTAACAAGAAATAATTCTCAAAAGAAATTATTGCATCATATAGAGCAACAGATAATCTCAATATATAATATCTCAAAAATAATTAAGGAATTAAATAACACGAACAGAAATTCACAGTTTCCAAAAGTTAGGGTAAGAACGAACTTGCCTCGATCTCGAAGTGCAAATGAATGCAGATAAAAATTATACTCTACCCGTGAACTCGGCTTCGGTCTACGGCTCGGGGATTATTCTCTAAAAATGGCAACCAGAAATACGTGAGCGATTCTTCACAATAAAATACTCCCGATCCGATAATCTAATTAATAATAATATAATATCTCATAAAATATCTGGAATAAATAACAAAATTAAATTCCGGGATAAATAAATATTTACTCGAACACGGGAAATAAATTTGGGGAATATATCCTATTTTTAATATCTGGAAATCTAAATTCTTACTCAAAATGAAAAATTCAAACATCCGTTTTTTATTCAATTTAAAACCATATTTATTATTCTCATTTTTAAACTAATTGTCAAAGAATTATAATTATAAGAAATCTCACAAATTCTAATTTACTAAACTCATTAATAATATAAAACAAATTTTTAAATCCCTAAATTAAATCTGACTCGATCCGGTTAATAAAATAACTAATTATCAGGTTTAAAAACATATTTATTCTATTTATTCATAATATACCCCTTCTTACCTACAATTTATTAAATCACCAAATTGTGTTCAAAATCACAAATATTTCTATTTAATAATTAAGCAATTAAACCATTTTTAATAAAACAATTTAACTCTCTAAATTTTTAATAACAATTCAAGTAATTAAATCCCGATTATAACATACGATCCTAAATTCGGTACGTTATTATTATATCATTATTCTAACATCAACGTGGGACCCACCTGTGGGACCCACCTGTGGGACCCACTATTCGACCTCCCCCTTCCCCTGTTCTCTCTGCAATCTCTCTCTCTGCTCTATCTCTCTCTCTCTGTGCTATCTCTCCTGCAATCTCTCTTCTCTGAATCTCTCCCAGTCTCTCTCTCTCTCTCTCTCTCTCTCTCTCTCTCTCTCTCTCCCTCGCATCTCTCTCTCGCCTTCTGTCTCTCTCGAATTCCCCTCTTCTCCCTCCCTCCATTCTCCTCTCTCCGTTCTCCTTTCTCCCTCATCTCACTCTCCCTCTCTTTCTCTTTTTCTCATCTCTCCCTCATCTCTCTCCTTCCGCGCCTCTACCACACCACCTGCCGTTCTCCGATGACTCCGGTATCACCCCCCCTACAATCGATCCACCCCGCTCCTTACTCAAACCCCTCCTCCTACTCCGACAACAGAATAAACCACAACAAAATTAAGTCTCCCCCCCTGGTCCTCCGTTTCTTTCCACCACAATACACAACAATTTCATTCCCCCCACAACACAATCTCTCCGGCCGTCCCTCTCACCACCGAACAAACCAACACAAAAAAAAAACATATCAAGCCCAACAATTTATTAACTAAGCAATTCATTTTGAGCCTACCAGATACATAAGACAGGTTTGACAAAACAAATAACGAAAGGAAAAAAAATACTACCTGTGTTCTGTTTTTGTGTGTATGAATATGATGCTCTGTGTTTTTGAAAAAAAAAAAACTGGTATGGTTTGTGTTTTAACAATGAAAGAGACAGTATGTTTGGGCTTTGGACTCATGTGCTTTATAAAATAAAAATTGTACCTCTCAATAATGCTCATTAATCATGAAATTGGTAGTGTGCTTATTAATTAAATAGAAAGAAATGAAATATGGGGAACAAATAATTGTAAAATTTTTAGTGGACATAATGCCTAATTATTGTTTTGTAAGTGGTAATTTTTTTTAAATAAAAAGAAATAAAAAATGGGGGACAAATTGAAATGATATAATGATGAAAACATTTAATATAAATATTTAGTAAAAGATTTCGTTTTTCTCCCGTTGATTAATTAAAACGAGACTCTAAAAATTCGGCTCAAAATATATTTCGAAAATTTACGGTTATTACAGTCTTCCCCCCTTATAGGATTCTGTCCTCGGAATCAAATCTATGCACTAAACAATTCCGGATATTTATCCCGCATTTCACTTTCTAAGTCCCACGTGGCTTCCTCAACTTGGTGGTTTCTCCAAAGTACTTTCACTAAATTCACTTTCTTAGTTCTTAACTCTTGCACTTTGTAATCTAGGATCTCCACTGGCTTTTCTTCGTATGTCAAATCGGGGCGAATTTCCACTGGTTCGTAGGTTATAACGTGCCTGAAATCAGAATGGTACTCTCTTAACGCAGAAACATGAAACACATCGTGGATATGCTGAAGGTCTGGAGGTAGGGCCAACTGATAAGCTAGTGGTCCTATCTTCTTAAGTATCTCAAAAGGTCCTATATATCTGGGGCTTAACTTGCCTTTCCTTCCGAATCTCATTACTCCTTTCCAAGGTGAAACTTTTAGCATCACTTTATCTCCCATTTCAAACGCTTTGTCTTTCCTCTTTTGATTTGCATACTTCCTCTGTCGATCTTGAGCTGCAACTAACCTTTTTCGAATAACCTCGGTTGCTTGCTTAGTTTGTTGAAGTAATTCCGGTCCTAGTATCTTTCTTTCTCCTACTTCATCCCAATATAACGGTGATCTACACTTCCTTCCGTACAAAGCTTCATAAGGTGCCATACATATGCTCGAATGGTAACTATTGTTGTAAGCAAACTCGACTAGGGGCAAATGCTCATCCCAACTTCCTTTAAAATCAAGTGCACAGGCTCTTAACATATCTTCAACTGTTTGAATCGTCCTTTCACTTTGTCCGTCGGTCTGTGGATGATATGCAGTGCTCAGATTTAACTTCGTGCCAAGACATTCTTGAAAACTTTTCCAAAATCGTGAAGTAAAACGGGCATCTCTATCAGAAACAATCGAAACAGGCACTCCGTGACGAACTACAATTTCCTTTAGGTATATGTTCACCAATCTCTCAACGGAATACTTATCACTAATTGGTAGGAAATGCGCAGATTTAGTGAGTCTATCGACGATAACCCAGATCGCATCATGACTGGCTCTAGTTCGGGGCAATCCTACGACAAAATCCATGGTGATATGCTCCCATTTCCACTCTGGTATCTCTAAAGGTTGTAGAAGTCCACTTGGTCGTTGATGTTCTGCCTTCACTTTCTGACATGTCAAACACTTACTTACCCATTCTGCAATCTCCCTCTTCATGTTGGGCCACCAATAATTCAACTTGATGTCTTGATACATTTTTGTGCTCCCTGGGTGAATGGAATATCTCGAGTTATGCGCTTCGCTCATAATTTCTTCCTTCAACTCTGTAACATTAGGAATCCATATTCTCGATGCAAATCGCTTAATTCCCTTTTCATCTTTTGAACTTAGAAATTCTTCTCCGGTCAACTCTGATCTTCTTTCTTCCATCACTTGCTCTTGACAACGGCGAATCTTCTCGAGTAACTCCGGTTGAAACTGAATGCTGTAAACTCTTTCATTGTTTTGGACTGGGATCTTGACTTCCAATTCCATTTTCTCAAATTCTCTGACCAATTCTTCTGAGGTTGTCAACAGGTTTAGTCTCTCCTTTCTACTTAAAGCATCAGCTACAACATTAGCCTTCCCTGGGTGGTAGTTTATCGAGCAGTCATAGTCCTTGATCAATTCTAACCATCTTCTTTGTCTCATGTTTAATTCCTTTTGCGTGAATATATACTTTAAGCTCTTGTGATCCGTGTAAATCTCGTATTTCTCTCCGTAAAGGTAATGTCTCCAAAAATCTTGAGTGCGAAAACAATAGCAGCAAGTTCCAAATCGTGAGTAGGGTAACGGGACTCATACTCCTTCAGTTGCCGAGAGGCATAAGCTATTACTTTTCCGTGTTGCATCAAAACACATCCTAAACCCTTGTGAGAAGCGTCGCTGAAAATTACGAAATCACCTTTCTCATCGGGTAAGGTCAACACCGGGGCAGTAGTCAATCTCTTCTTCAATTCTTGAAAGCTATCTTCGCATTTGGGTGTCCATTCGAACTTTTCACTCTTTCTGGTAAGTCGAGTCAGTGGTGTAGCTATCTTTGAGAAATCCTTCATGAACCTTCGATAGTATCCAGCCAATCCAAGGAAACTTCTAACTTCGGTTGGAGTCTTGGGTCTCTCCCAATTTGCTACGGCTTCTATCTTTGCGGGGTCTACAGAAATCCCTTCGCCGCTTACAATGTGTCCCAAAAATTGAACTTCTTTTAGCCAGAACTCACACTTTGAGAATTTCGCATATAACTTTTCCTTCCGCAGCGTTTCCAGAACTAAACGGAGGTGTTCAGCATGTTCCTCAGGAGACTTCGAGTATATCAGGATGTCATCAATAAATACAATCACGAACTTATCCAAGTACCTCTTGAACACACGATTCATCAAGTCCATAAAAGCAGCTGGCGCATTCGTCAATCCAAAAGACATGACTAAGAATTCGTAATGTCCATATCGGGTCCTAAAGGCAGTCTTAGGAATATCTTCAGGCTTGATCTTTAGTTGATGATAGCCGGATCTCAAATCAATCTTTGAAAAACATCTAGCTCCCTTAAGTTGGTCAAACAGATCGTCGATTCGAGGTAAAGGGTACTTATTCTTGATGGTCATCTTGTTCAACTCACGATAATCAATACATAATCGCATGGATCCGTCCTTCTTCTTCACGAACAGCACTGGAGCTCCCCACGGGGATACACTTGGTCTGATTACGCCTTTGTCAAGTAATTCTTGCAGTTGGGTAGCCAACTCCTTCATCTCAACGGGAGCCATACGGTATGGTGCTTTGGAAATTGGTGCAGTTCCCAGGGCAAGATCGATATTGAATTCTATTTCTCTGTCGGGCGGTAATCCAGGTAACTCTTCAGGAAAAACATCTTCGAATTGATTTACTACAGGGATTTCATCAATGGCAGGGGCTTGCTTCTCGTTGTCAACCACATAAGCTAAGTAGGCTTGACACCCACTCCTTAGTAGTTTCTTCGCTTGAATCAAAGTCAGAAAATTACTAGTAGGTTTCCTTCCGCGAAATTGTATTCTTTTGCCGTTGGGTCCCTTTACACTAACCCACTTACGCCGACAATTGATTTGGGCATCATAACGTGTCAACCAATCCATTCCCAGAATTATATCAAACTCCCCTAAATTAAAAGAAAGAAGGTCTGCTTCGAAACGTTGTCCTTGGATTTCAATTCCACAATCTGGACAAATCTGATCTACAGGGACTTTTTCCTGATTTGCTACTTCTATAATCAATGTCTCCCCTAATGGTACGGACTGAATATCCAATTTATTCCTAAAATTCTCCGATATGAAAGATTTTGTTGCTCCCGAATCAAACAAAACACATGCATCTACAGAATTGACTAAAAGCGTACCTGCAATCACATCACTATCAGCAATAGCATCCTTCACCGTCATGTTGAAAGTACGAGCAGTTGGCTTGTTGCTGGGAGGTGCCATGAGTCTAGGTGCATTTGTCTCCTTTGGTGGTGACTTGCAATCTCGTGCAATATGTCCTTTCTTTCCGCAATTGAAACAAGTAACGGCTTTATCCTTACAGTGAGAAGAATAGTGCCCTTTTTGTCCACAGTTGTAACAAACAATGTTGGCCAGATTACATGGTCCTGGGTGCTTCCTTCCACACGTTTTGCATTCGGGTAGCGGTGGCCTCCCTTGAATTAGATTGGCTGCCTGAGTGGGTCTGGATCTTTGATTGTTTCCCCTAGTGTCTTGATTCTCAGTTCTCTTCGTATCATTGCTTCTGTCTTCCCGCTTCACAAAAGGTCTCTTTCCATTCCGATCGTCCGGCTTCCTTTCAAAATTATTTCCACGATTCTGAAACTTCCTTTTCTTCATATCCTTGTCCCTTGAGTACAACTCAGATCCACTTTCCACAATAGATGCTTTTTGAACCACAGTAGCATAGTTGGTGATTTCTAGGACCGCAACTCGATTCTGGATCCACGGCTTTAGCCCTAGTTGAAAACGTTTAGCTCTCTTTTCGTCCGTATCCACATGGTAAGGCACAAACCTAGAGAGTTCAGAAAACTTGGCTTCATATTCCGCTACAGTCATGTTGCCTTGCTTGAGCTCCAGAAACTTGACCTCCATTTGACTCTCCAAGTATTTAGGAAAATATTTCTCCAAAAATAGCTGCGTGAACCTAGTCCAGGGTATGACTACGTTCCCTTCCATTGCTCTCTTTGATTCCCACCAATAATTCGCTTCACCTTTTAACATGTAGGCCGCAAAGATGGTTTTCTTCTCTTCTTCTACCCCTACGATCTCAAAGGTCTTCTCTATTTCACGTAACCAGATTCTAGCTTCCACTGGGTTAGTGGTACCTTTAAACTCCGGTGGACTCAAGGATTTGAATGATTTGAAACTCACAGTAGTTTGGGTCAGTTGAGCTGGAGGTGGATTCCCTCCTACATTTTGGTATAGCTGAGGCTGAGGGTTCTGGGTATGCTGAATAAGAAAGTTCATAAGTAGACTCATCGGGTTATTTTCTTGGTTGGGATCTCGAGCGAGTTGTGGTTCCGGGTTTGGAACTTGGTTCTGAGGTGGAACCTCATTCCCTGGATTCACCTCGGGTTGAGGACGAGGATTCTTTGCGGGTCTTCCTCTTTTCGGTGCCATCTTTTTCTATAAAGATGAAAACAATATGGTATTATATCTCAGGTTTGCAATTATACGACACCATTGCTGGCAAAGTAATGATAGGCATTCATAAATAAATACTCGGTCAAATTTATGGTTCCTCACAATACTCAAAATCACAACTCTTTCTTGTCTCTTATAAGCAGTTACTCTTATTTCTCGATATAAAAAGATTTTAGATACTCGTGAAGATTTATCTCAATTTAAATGGCGGTTCTCAAAAATTCAATCATCATAAATCTCTGGTTCTCGAAAATTCTTTTTAAGTTGTAGTATCGGAAAAGAAATTGTTAACTAATTCAGGGGTAACATGGAAATTATTCTAACATGCTATTCTAATATAACACAGATCTAAACAAAATGAGATAACGATACTATAGCAGATCACAATATAATACTGATAAGATTCCATACTAGTGAAATCCAGGTCATGGTACTGAATACAAACTGGTCGCTGATAATAAGTACATCGTAAAAGTAACTAGCCAACATACTAGTCTAGTAGAGATAACAAAGGTTTCTACCCAACAGGCTGGGTATCAGGTCTAAAATACAAGGATCAACATAATATATGCACCCTACTACAGAAGGGTCTATCTTGACGTCATCACTGAAGAAACATCTCACCCACTCTCCTATGGAACTCTCTGATAATGTCTGAAACCAGGGTGGCAACTCTGGCCTGATCAATCTGTCCTGTGCTGGATGATGGTAATGCGGCTAAGTCAGTCTGAAGCCCGGTCAAAACAGTCAGGGCAATCTGGTGCATAATCTCCATGGGTACGTCTCTCACCAACAGACTCCCTCCATGATGCACGGCAAGAGGTTCTGAAACTGACAATAGTCGAAGAATACTATCCCTAGTAGTAAAAATCTCCTCATAACGTGCCCACAACCAACGGTAATGCTGGAACAGTGTATGGTGGACATGCCAAGGGACCATCCCTCCGGCCACATCAGGATGCTCAGAAGGAACAGGTGGCATAGCAACAGTAGTAGCAACCACGGTGGGCTGAGCAGGAGCAGGTGCAGGTATGGTAGGTGCAAATGGAGTAGTATCACAAGCAGGCATGGCA
Organism: Saposhnikovia divaricata; assembly: GCA_036435485.1. NCBI lineage: Eukaryota > Viridiplantae > Streptophyta > Magnoliopsida > Apiales > Apiaceae > Saposhnikovia > Saposhnikovia divaricata. The sequence goes on along the minus strand of CM071599.1, from coordinate 59,456,297 downwards.
CTGACAGGTGGAAACATGTAGTCAGGCACGGTAGGGACTGTCGGCGTCGAAGCATAGACGGGAACAGGTAAAGTAAACAACTCAGCAAGAGCTGCTACTCCTGTAGGTACATCAACTCCGGATACTGGAGCTGACAAGGTAGGTACAACCTCAATACGGACGGGTGAAAGCTGGCTCTCATCAACTGGATCAGTAATCTCGGGCACTGGGGTCCCAACTCTGAACGTCTCAGGGGTAGGAGCCTCTAAATCAATCACTGGTGGAGGAGAATCGGCTATCTCAATGATCTGGTCAGGAGAATCTACTAAATCTATCACATGTGGAGGAGAAGGTGTAAGGATCTGAACTGAAGAATCCTCCGTGTCACTAACCATCAGCATAAACTCTTCAGACGGGTCACTGTCTGAACCTGAGCTAAGTGGTCCATGCGGGTAAGGTGTAGGAGATCTATCTCGGGTAGAACGAAAATCAGCTGGTCTGGAAGTAGACATCTACAAAAGTACGAAAATCTCAGTCAGGTTTCAATCAACTAGCTATGCCTATAAATATATATAAAGGCGTAAGGCGCTTAGTGCCAAAATCTCAACTTCGTATCATATCTCTAAATTCTCACGTCGCGTTATAGTTCTAGGTTCGTATTATATCTCTAAATGCTCGCATCGGGTTATACTCCAAGGCTCTTACGATTCCTAAAAATATAACTATGGCTTTGATACCAAAACTGTAACGCCCCCAAATCCACCCTGACAGGGGACCCGGGTCGTCACATTGTCTCAATATCCTGTAGCACAAGTTACGCAATAACAAAGCAAAATATATAATACAACGGAGCATAAAATGTCCCACTCCGCAGGTCCAAGATCGTCTTCACAACATAGTACAAAACAACTTGATACATCTCGATTTAATATATTACAAAAGTTCACATCAGTAGAAATATAAAGATTCTATCTGGGTCTTCTAATTATTGACGCCATAGCCTTGCGCTTTCCCCTTGCCTTTATAGCCCTGGCTGGACGTCTCGCCTTTTTCCGTCTTGATAGCTGAACAAAATGTTGTAAAGCAAGAATGAGCAACTATAGTGCTCAGCAAGTTCTCTTCTCGCTCGGTATATAAATATAATAAGGTTTACCGAAATTAATACTCAAAATTTTAATATTGAAAATCACAATAAGATTTGACTCAAATTCATCTGGAAAATATCATACTCGAAAGGCTCAAACTCATCTCAAAACAGAATACTCAAAAGACTCATTACTCATCTCGAAACAGAATACTCGATAACTCATGATTTAAGAATGAACTGGTCTTCCACCTCTCCGTATCTCGGTGGGGCGATCAACTAACCAACCAAGAATACCGGCCTCCGATGACACCGCACTTCGCCCGATCACGGCTACAATACGATATCAACTATAATATATATGTATGAATGCTAGCATCATAATGGTTATCAATTCAACCAAGGCAACGAATGCCTAAATATTCTCGGGTCCGTAAAACGGTACACGAGTCTCTCTTTCTCTATAAAGGGCCTCTTGCCCAAAATTGACCAGTAGAATACAGAATTCCCGAATAGTTGGGTACAGATAACTTGAGATAACTCTTTCAGAAAATATTTACAAATCTGGCGGACTGCCAGTATGACTCAATTTCACCACCAATCCGAACAATGGACTGATGTAAATCCTCAATAATAATTTATCGGTTGACATGAACAAAATGCCAAACCTTGACAATAAAATCGACTATCTCGAACCTATGAGAATAGTCCTAAGATTAAAGTAATTGGGAGTCGTACTGAACAATTAGTACTTCTCGATATTTATAATACTCACATTGATGAACGTTTAGATAGAATATTTTTCACTTGATCGACGAATAAAAATCTCTAACAATTATAATTTTAAACTCCTATTGGTTAGTTCGAACGAGGAACTAACTAAAAGATAATCAATAAATAACGATTGAATTTGTACAATAAATTCAATCGAAAAGAATAAATTTAACTATCTCGGACGAATGAGATTAGTTTCACTGAATAAAATAATAGTCGTCTCGAATTAATGAGATCGACCCGATATCAATTAAATTGTTTCTACGCTTATAGGGATTATAATTCTCAAATAAACTAACTTGACATTATAATAATATTTAACAAGAAATAATTCTCAAAAGAAATTATTGCATCATATAGAGCAACAGATAATCTCAATATATAATATCTCAAAAATAATTAAGGAATTAAATAACACGAACAGAAATTCACAGTTTCCAAAAGTTAGGGTAAGAACGAACTTGCCTCGATCTCGAAGTGCAAATGAATGCAGATAAAAATTATACTCTACCCGTGAACTCGGCTTCGGTCTACGGCTCGGGGATTATTCTCTAAAAATGGCAACCAGAAATACGTGAGCGATTCTTCACAATAAAATACTCCCGATCCGATAATCTAATTAATAATAATATAATATCTCATAAAATATCTGGAATAAATAACAAAATTAAATTCCGGGATAAATAAATATTTACTCGAACACGGGAAATAAATTTGGGGAATATATCCTATTTTTAATATCTGGAAATCTAAATTCTTACTCAAAATGAAAAATTCAAACATCCGTTTTTTATTCAATTTAAAACCATATTTATTATTCTCATTTTTAAACTAATTGTCAAAGAATTCTAATTATAAGAAATCTCACAAATTCTAATTTACTAAACTCATTAATAATATAAAACAAATTTTTAAATCCCTAAATTAAATCTGACTCGATCCGGTTAATAAAATAACTAATTATCAGGTTTAAAAACATATTTATTCTATTTATTCATAATATACCCCTTCTTACCTACAATTTATTAAATCACCAAATTGTGTTCAAAATCACAAATATTTCTATTTAATAATTAAGCAATTAAACCATTTTTAATAAAACAATTTAACTCTCTAAATTTTTAATAACAATTCAAGTAATTAAATCCCGATTATAACATACGATCCTAAATTCGGTACGTTATTATTATATCATTATTCTAACATCAACGTGGGACCCACCTGTGGGACCCACTGTTCGACCTCCCCCTTCCCCTGTTCTCTCTGCAATCTCTCTCTCTGTGCTATCTCTCCTGCAATCCCTCTTCTCTGAATCTCTCCCAGTCTCTCTCTCTCTCTCTCTCTCTCTCTCTCTCTCTCTCTCTCTCTCTCTCTCTCTCTCTCTCTCTCTCTCCCTCGCATCTCTCTCTCGCCTTCTGTCTCTCTCGAATTCCCCTCTTCTCCCTCCTCCATTCTCCTCTCTCCGTTCTCCTTTCTCCCTCATCTCACTCTCCCTCTCTTTCTCTTTTTCTCATCTCTCCCTCATCTCTCTCCTTCCGCGCCTCTACCACACCACCTGCCGTTCTCCGATGACTCCGGTATCACCCCCCCTACAATCGATCCACCCCGCTCCTTACTCAAACCCCTCCTCCTACTCCGACAACAGAATAAACCACAACAAAATTAAGTCTCCCCCCCTGGTCCTCCGTTTCTTTCCACCACAATACACAACAATTATTCCCCCCACAACACAATCTCTCCGGCCGTCCCTCTCACCACCGAACAAACCAACACAAAAAAAAAAACATATCAAGCCCAACAATTTATTAACTAAGCAATTCATTTTGAGCCTACCAGATACATAAGACAGGTTTGACAAAACAAATAACGAAAGGAAAAAAAATACTACCTGTGTTCTGTTTTTGTGTGTATGAATATGATGCTCTGTGTTTTTGAAAAAAAAAAAACTGGTATGGTTTGTGTTTTAACAATGAAAGAGACAGTATGTTTGGGCTTTGGACTCATGTGCTTTATAAAATAAAAATTGTACCTCTCAATAATGCTCATTAATCATGAAATTGGTAGTGTGCTTATTAATTAAATAGAAAGAAATGAAATATGGGGAACAAATAATTGTAAAATTTTTAGTGGACATAATGCCTAATTATTGTTTTGTAAGTGGTAATTTTTTTTTAAATAAAAAGAAATAAAAAATGGGGGACAAATTGAAATGATATAATGATGAAAACATTTAATATAAATATTTAGTAAAAGATTTCGTTTTTCTCCCGTTGATTAATTAAAACGAGACTCTAAAAATTCGGCTCAAAATATATTTCGAAAATTTACGGTTATTACACTTAATATAATACGATTGGTCTAAAAGAAAGGAGTGGATTCTGATTCATCCTAAACTAATTCATAGTTATAATATATAGTAATATAATTGTGATTGAATTTATATTAAAAAAGGTTGATTAATAAATGTTTAATTATAAAGTTAATTTACAATATGTAATAGTGTATCACGATTGATTTAAAATTAATATCGTGATTTTTTAGTAAATATTTTTTGATTTAAAAATTTTGTATTATATGGATTTTTTAATAAAATAATTAATAAATTTAAATTAGAATTGTGAACTAAAAAAAGGTTTATTACTAAATGTTTAATTATGAAAATTAATTTACAATATGTAATAGTATATCATGATTGATTTTAAATTAATATCAAGATTTTTTAGTAAATATGTTTTGATTTTAAAATTATGTATTATATGAATTTGTTAATAAAAGCATTAATAAAGGATATAAGAGATCAACTTGATTTTGGATGTGATAGTTGAATTGACACCACAAAATTTAATTTCTTTGAGGGATGTTTTATTAGAAAAAGGAAGGAATATAAAAAAAATTGTTTTGTCCATAAATATTGGAGCTATTTTCGGTCTTTTGATTATAAGTCATAAGTTCCTTATTTTATAATTTTTATTTTCCTTTTCTTTTTTGTTATAGAGTACGTACAATTTGAATACAACTTTGTGACTTAATTTTGAATTATATGTTGATTAACAAATGTTTAAGTATGAAAATTAATTTACAATATGTAATAGTATATCACGATTGATTTCAAATAATATCGTGATTTTTTAGTAAATATGTTTTGATTTAAAAATTATGTATTATATGAATTTGTTAATAAAAGCATTATTGAATTTAAATTAGAATTGTAAACTAACTATGGTTTGTAAAGTAGGTTGTGAATGTTAAATAAGGAAAACTCTTAATATAATACGATTGGTCTAAAAGAAAGGAGTGGACTCTGATTGTTCCTAAAATAATTCATAGTTTTCTGATTGGTTAACTGCATATTAACTGTGTACTGTGGTAGACTCAGGTATTATAATAAAGGATTTGTTAATAAAAGCATTATTGAATTTAAATTAGAATTGTAAACTAGCTATGGTTTGTAAAGTAGGTTGTGAATGTTAAATAAGGAAAACTCTTAATATAATACGATTGGTCTAAAAGAAAGGAGTGGACTCTCATTGGTCCTAAAATAATTCATAGTTTTCTGATTGGTTAACTGCATATTAACTGTGTACTGTGGTAGACTCAGGTATCTTTTATTATAATACCTGAGTCTACCACATATTAGTTAACCAATCAGAAAACTATGAATTATTTTAGAACCAATCATAACGCATTCCTAAATTTTAGACCAATCATGTCATATTCAGAATTTTCCTTATTTACATTCTCACCCTACTTCATTAACTATGGTTAGTTAACACTTCTATAATTTAAATACAACAATGATTTGAAATTAAATATAGTAGTTACTTTATTTAACATATCCATATAGTACATATTTTTAATATTAAAAAATAATTATAATAAATTAATATAATATTAAACGTTTTTTACAATTTTTATTTTCAACTCTTCTGGTTTACAATTAATCATAATTACATTATTATACATTACAGATTAATTTTATAAATATATATAAGAGCCATTTAGAATTTACCACAGAAATTAAATTAATCATATCATTCTCATCCTAAATTACTTATCTTGGTTACTTAACAATTTTTTTAAAATACAAAATTTACTTTATGTAGTACATGCATAAATTAAATATTTTTTAAAGTGATAAAATATTTAATAACTTATCAATCTTTTAATTTAAAGTCAATCAAATTTATAATATTATATGTTACGAGATAATTTTCATAAATATCAACTACAATCATTCTATAATACAATATATAGTTATATATTACAGATTAATTTTCATAAATACTTAATAACTAATTAATCACAATTTTTGATTCAAATCAATTAAAATTATATTATTATATACTGACACATCTATTTTTTGCAAATGTCTCTATGTATAGAGCCATTTTCCAAAATTATGTATTTATTAATTGATTTTAATATAAATATATGATTTTAATACATGAGTCTTTTTTATCTGTATTATATAATATAGTATTTTAATATCTCAAACTCTCGATTTACAATCATAAGTTGCAATCAAATTTGAATAAATCTACTATTATTGAATAAAAAAAATTTAAAAAATTGAAAAATATTTACCACATTATTCTAAATACATGTTCAAAATTTATATAAATCAATTATTAAAAAAACCTAACAACCAGTCAAAATATTAAAATGAATTTTAAACTAATTATCTTTAACATTTTACTTATCGATTTTTTTAGTTATGCAATAATTAATGAGACAAACAAATTGACCCGACAAAATATTTGAATTATTCAAAATACTAAATATACTCTTAAATAGTATTAGACATTATTTGGTGTATAAATTATCACATTACAGAATCAATGAAAATATTGTTATTGAATATTTTTATAGCAAATTCGTCAACTCAGCGCAACAATTCTTATAAATCACTATTTTTTATATATAATTAATTTGTTAATAAAAGGATATACGACATCTACAAAAATAATCAAAAAATTTAAATTTTCTTATAAATTGCTAGAAGAACAAATATAACAAAATCCAAATCAATTCGAACATCCGACCATAACTATGATTCTATACTATCCAAATCAATGAACCAATATAACAAAATCCTGTAGATCTAAGATTTCGGATGCCAAAATAAAAGAACCTACCCTCACAAAAAGAAAGAACAAAACCCAATATATAGGTAGACAAAAACCACTAACGGGGTACTAGACTCTCGATAAAGAGATATATTTATTGAAAAATAAAGTAAACTCAAGGAAAAAAACGGAAGTTATCATTCACAAGGACAAAATACAAAATCCAATATATTAGTATATAAAACCTACCCACGGGTTACTAGAATCTCAATAAAGAGAGATTTTTATTGAAAAAAACAGAGCAAAATCAAGGAAAACAATAAAAGGTGGGCTTATCATCAATCAAAATTGATTTCAGCCCCTAAACTTTAGTTTAATATTTTTTGGTAGAGGAGCAGAGAGAGTAACGGTTATAGCCATCGTTATAATAATCACTATTATTGCTAACTAGATAGGTCAATACATAAAATTATATATTGTTCTAATAAAAGGTTCCCTTTTTAATTTTGTATTCTTGAATTAAATCAATAGTATCCAATTTCCACATCATAATCTAAGAACAAATATATCAAATTCGCTTGGTTGGTTGATAATATTTATTTTTAATATCAACAGAACTTTAAATATAGGTAAAAAAAACTTAACAACTTGGTAGATAGATTCTAAACAAACAAAGATATTTATTAGTTTTGTTTTGTCTAAAAAAAACAAATGTATCGGGTTTCGATATTGGATCGGGTTTTGGATCGGATATCGGTTCGGTACAACTAAAATCCAAATCCAAATCGAAACTATTTCGGGTTTAAAATTTAATTCCAAACTTGAATCCGAAAATTCGGGTTCGGTACATCCAAATTTCGGGCTTTGGATCGGGTACTATTCGATCGAATTAATTTGCCACCCCTATTTATGGGTAAGAGAAAACTAATATTTATTATACCATGTTCTAATAGAACAAAAATAAAAAAAAATCAACCTTCAAACTCCCAAAGTGAATATACACATTTTAAGTTGTTATTAAAAACAAGTTGAGGGCAATCACCATAAACTCTAACAATCATATCTTACTCTAAGAACCGGATATGTAATATGTTTGGTTGATTGATAATATTTATTTTTCTATAGTAAATCAATTTACTAATAAAAGAACATACAATTTGTAAACACATAAGAAACTATATTATAAGAACGTTTCCTTTTTCATAATTACGTTCGTTTAATGGATCTTACACAGTAGAGATCCTTTCTCACATTGCTGAAACATGCAATATGTTTTGAGAGACAATCTTATGATTTATTATGGTCGTGAGAAATAAGTGTTTATGAATTTTCAATATGTATTTGAAAAATTGATCGCAACCCATATAAATTTTTTGATTAAATTAATATGATAAAAATTCTAGAAACCCACGGTACATTACATTTAAATACACCAAATTTACAAAAGAACAAAACTTAAAATATGGCTAAAAAACTTATGAACTTGGTAGAAAGATTCCGAAAAATGAGAAAAATCAAATGAAAATAAACTTAAGAAAAACAATAAAGAGGGGTTTAGAGCGTTTCAACGAGGGACGTGGATGTTTTGATAATTGTTTGATAACATTAATTTTATTACAATTGGTATAATGTGACGAATAAGTAATTCTATACTTAAATTAATTACACTCTCATGAAATTATCTTTTTTACTAAATAATAATTTAAATAAAATGTTTATATTAATTAATTAATTAATTAATTTTACAGTTCGGTGCGTAGCACGGGTAAAATGCTAGTTATAATAAAGGATACGTTCGATAATTTCAGCTTTCTTTGTTTATATTTAATTTTAGTCTTACAATAATTATCTTCGCTTTCTTATAGTAATTCCCTAGACAATCAATATTGTTAGTCACAGAGGCATGCCTGAATACATCTAATAACAAGCCTAAGTATGTGTAATGCTATGCATTACCTACATGACCTCTTAACTGAGGGAACCTCTAGTTGTAGAGTTTCTATTTGTTCTTTACTTGTAATAGGCATCAAATTCTATCTGTGTAACTGTACCTACTAAGTCAAGAATAAAGCTTGAAAGAAGTTCTAAGGTTCATGCCTCAAGCAAGGGAATGAAGACTGCCAAATAATCACAGTTGGGATTTGAAGAAATGAAGAATTTGCCTAAGTACCAATTCGAGAAGTACATTTGTCTATTCGAGAAGTCTAGCATTCGAGAAGTCTGAAGTTCGATATCTCAGAAGACACTATTCGATATCTCTCAATATGCTATTCGATATCTCAGGGATTCGATATGTCAAAATGCTCTATTCGATATCTCAAGGAGTCCCAGAGAAAAGAGCTATTCGAGAAGTGATTCGATATGTCAAGATAACACTATTCGAGAACTCAGAGTTATCGATCAAGTCAACTCCAGTTCTCGAATCACTTACTTAGTCACTTCTCGAATACATTCTTGAGGACAAAATACTGAAGAATTGTACAAGTCAGAAACCTGCAACAAGCCAGGATACTTTATTTGACTCTGTCCTATAAAGCATGCTGGAAAGCCTACAAAGAAGCTTGGAGAGATAAGACAAGGGACAAGGAGCTGAAGAAGTGGATCTAAACAGGCTTTTCAAAGTCAAATCTGTAGCCGTTTGGACTCTTACTAAAATGAGATAGACAGACTGGAAAGTGCTTTTGTTTTACCTACCTCATTTGTAGCAAGGGGGTGTATCCATGTCTATAAGGATACAGCCTCACTTCCTTAGCTAAAAAATAATAAGGTTTTGAAGTTTCTCAAATATATCCAGAAAATATCTCTCTGAGAAAAACGAAGCTGAGAATACTATCATTTGTATTCACAGATTGTAGCAACATCTTAATCTAATAAAATATTAGATTAAAGTGATATTGTGTTGTGTTTGTGTTTAATTATCCGCATCTTCATATCTCACACACTCATCACTTATCTTGCTGCAAAGATTCAAAACCGAAGAAAAACTCAAGAATCCATTCACCCCCCCCCTCTGTATTCTTTTACTGTATTCAATACTCAACAAGTGGTATCAGAGCAGGCTGTTTAATCTAAACAGAAAACGATCATGAGTTCGAATACACCAAAGACTACAGGTACGGTAAAGGTCCCTAAATTCGACAAAGAAAATTACAACCTCTGGAAAATAAAAATGCTGTTGTTCATCAAAGCTGCCAATCCTCTCTACCCTGACATTCTCAAGAATGGTCCATTCATACCACAACAAGAAGTTGCTGAATCCACAGTGGGCGCAGTAGTCATTCCTAGATCATATGTTCCAAAAGAGCCATCCAAATGGACGGACTCAGAGAAGGAAAAGATTGCCCTAGACAGCCACCTCATGTTGTTAATCATAGACTCCTTGGATATGTCGATGTTTGCCAACGTAGCATCATGCAGATCAGCCAAGGACATGTGGAATCACATCGAGGTGTTATGTGAAGGGACAGAGGAGGTAAGAGAAAATAAGAAACAGATACTGGTCACACAGTATGAGGCGTTCATGGCACAGCCCAAGGAAAGTATCACTGATGTGTTTGAAAGATTTCACAAGCTGGTGACTGAGCTCCAAATGAATGGGAAGGTTTACAGCACTAAGGAATTAAATATGAAGTTTCTACTATCGTCACCAAACCATCTAGAGCAAAGGGTCATATCTCTAAGAGAAAGAGATTTGAACAAAGTCACGTATGATGTGCTCTATGGGGTTTTAAAGACACACGAGCTTGAGTTGCTTCAAAAGAGGGCTATCCAAGCTAACCAAGGCAGAATGATAAACACATCCTGTGCCTTGATTGTCAACAAATCTATTCAAGACCTGGAAGCATCTGCAAGTCAGCTGAGAATAGAAGAGATAGTAGATGATGAAGAAACTGAGGAAGTAGTGACTGAACCTTCTGATGACAAGGAAGAAGATGAGTTCTACACTCTTGAAGAGCTGGATGGCATGGAAAATACATCATATGCTTTTATGGCTAGAAAATTTCCAAACATCAGATTCAAGAGGAATCAGCCCTTCAAGCCTAGACCTCAAAATCATTCATTCAACAAGGGCAAGGCACCTATGAAAACAAACAAGAACAGATTCAAAACCAGCTATGTGGATAGGTCATCTGTAAGATGTTATAGATGCAATGACCTAGGGCATTTTGCCAGTGAATGCAAGAAGCCTAAAAAGAAGGATAAGGAGTTTCTTGAGCTTGAAGCTAAGTATGAGGCCCTTCTAAAGAAGCAGACACCAGGTAAGGCTTACATAGCTGAAGGGAAGTGTTGGGATGATTCTGACAGTGATGGGGAAGAACAAGAATTCTGCAACTATGCCTTGATGGCCAATTCCAAGGAAGAACCATCTGCATCAGACTCACAGGTACCATCTCTCACTACCATAGACATGTCTGTTTCTGAATATAAATCTTTGGTTGAACAACTATCCGTTGAGATGTTTAACATTCATACTAGTATGACTGCTGCTAATGAAGAGATTGCTAAACTGTCTACCAGGAATGAACTGTTAAATAAGAGAAATGAGGAACTAGAGCTAACTACTGTGCAAATAGAAAATCTTAAACAAGAGATTGAGTATCTAAAGAACAAAGTTCTATGTGCTAGTCAAGTTGAGAAAGCTCTTAGGGATGAATTAGCTGAAAATGAATTTAAGTTGAAAACATTTAAGAATTCCTCTAGTCTATTGCAGTCTTATCATGAGAAAAATCTAGCTAGACCTAAGGCTGCCATTGGACTTGATTATGACACTCTTAAACAGAGGAAAGGCTATGCAGTCATTGAAGATGACATTGTTGTTCAAGAGGAGGTGCCTCAGGTTTTGAAAAAGACTGAGAATCCAATATTTAAAACACCAACACTTGAGATTGATGAGGATGCCTTACTCATCAAGCAAATGTTGGAGGATGAAGATGAGGCACAATCAAATGAACAACAAGCATCCTCTGAGAGTAAGAATGTCAAAACCAAAGCCAAGGAGCCAGTAGGAGGTAGACCTAGACTTGAGAAACCTGTAAAGTTTGTTTCAGCTGGAAATTATGAGACTAAGAAGAAAGTGACTAATAAGAGACCAAACAGGAATGGCAAATTAGGGATTAACAAAGATAACAACTATGCTTATGTGCCAAATGCCCCTAGGAAAGTTTGTCAAAACTGTTTTAGCTCTAATCATTTGACTCATGCTTGCAAGAAACCATCTGGTAGTGTTGCTAAACCATTCTATGATTGCTCTGTGCCTTTAAGACATAGAGACTCTCCTTTCTGTGATAAACTTGATTGTATGCCATGTAACATGAATGTGATGACTAGTTGTTTTAATTTGAGAAGACAATTCATGGAGGGCTGTATCAATCATAATGTTCACACACACTACACAAGGACAAAGTCTTCAAGTCCTCCTAAAGTTAGGAAGGTACCTCTGTCACCTAAGTCTAAGAACCCTGATTCTAAGACTCCCAACAGTGACAAGAAGACCAACATCAAGAAAACTGATAAGCATGCTGATTTTGATAAAACTGTCACTAAGTCACATGGACCCAAACTCGTTTGGGTACCAAAGGAGAAGTAATACTTTTGTGTTTGCAGGGCAAAGAAAGTAAAAAGAAGGTCATGTGGATTTTGGACAGTGGATGCTCAAATCATATGACTGGTGATATGGCCCTGCTATCACAGTATGAGGAAAAGGCTGGCCCAATGGTTGCTTTTGGAGATGACAGCATCGGCAACACACTGGGATATGGCAAGTTGGAAATTGGAAATGTCATCATTGAGAATGTAGCACTGGTCAAGGGGCTCAAGCATAATCTACTGAGTGTTGGTCAATTCACTGACAGAGGCTTCAAAGTGAACTTTGACAAAGATGAATGTTTGATCACCCACAAGAAGACTGGTGATTTTGCTCTGTCTGGAGTAAGGAAGGGAAGCCTGTTTGTAGCCAATTTGGACTCTGCAAGCAAGGACACAATTTGTTGCTTCTACTCAAAAGCATCAAATGAAGACAGTTGGCTGTGGCACAAGAAGCTATCACACCTGAACTTCAAAGCCATTAATTCCCTAGTCAAAAGGGAGTTAGTGAGAGGCATGCCCACACTTGAATTCTGTCAAGAAGGAGTGTGTGAGGCGTGTCAAAAGGGAAAAATGAAAAGATCAAGCCACAAGTCAAAAACAGTGACATCTATAACCAAGCCCCTGCAACTGATTCATATGGATTTGTTTGGGCCTGTCAATATTATGTCACTAGGAAGGAAGAAGTATGCTCTAGTGATGGTTGATGATTTTACAAGGTATACATGGGTAGAATTTCTGGCATCAAAGGATGAGGCTCCACAAGTAATCATTGAGCACATAAAGAAAGTTGACAAAGAAGCAAAGGCCATAAATGCAAGTGTGATTGCATTAAGAAGTGATAATGGGACAGAATTCAGAAATGCCATGCTTGGAGCATTCTGCAAAGAAAATGGTATTTCTCAACAATTCTCAGCTCCAAGGACTCCACAACAAAATGGAGTTGTTGAGAGAAAGAATAGGACTCTGATAGAGGCTGCTAGAACAATGCTACTTGATGCAAAGATGCCTACATGTTTTTGGGCTGAGGCTGTGAGCACTGCATGCTACATCCAAAACAGAACCCTCATCAACAAAAACACTGGAAAGACACCTTACAACTTGATGACTGGAAAGAAGCCTACTCTAAAGTATGTTCATACTTTTGGAAGCAAGTGCTTTGTGCTAAAAGATAATTCAGAATATGTTGGAAAGTTTGATGCAAAGGCATTTGAAGGAATCTTTCTTGGCTATTCTATGGAAAGAATTGCATACAAAGTTTATGTCATTTGTCAAAAGAAAGTAATGGAGAGCACAGATGTAACATTTGATGACAGCAAACTACCTGGATTAGAAGAAGCCAATGATGAAGATAAAGATCCCTTGAGGTTTGACAATCTAGATGATTCTGATGAGGAGATTGAAAGTGAATCTGAACTCATAATCCAACAAACTCAAGTGAATGAAGAACCTGTGTCAACCAACAATGAAGAAACAAGCATCCAAGATACACCTGTGAGGAGTGACAACTTCACAGGGGGAGGAAATGCAGATGATCATGATCTAAATGATGAAGCAACATCAAGGATGAGAAATCAATCTGAACATACAAGGAAATGGGATAGATCACACACTGCAGATCAGATAATTGGAAATCCAAATGCAGGAGTAAGGACAAGGAGAGCAACTATAAATGAATGTCTCTATGGCTGCTTTCTATCCCAAGTTGAGCCTAAGATACTTGATGATGCATTATTGGATCCTGACTGGATAATTGCTATGCAAGAGGAGCTAAATCAATTTGAAAGAAGCAAAGTATGGGAACTAGTGCCTGCACCAAAGGATAGAACCGTTGTTGGAACTAAATGGGTTCTAAGGAATAAGATGGATGAAAATGGTGTAGTCATAAGAAACAAAGCAAGGTTGGTTGCAAAAGGATACTCTCAACAGGAAGGTATTGACTATGATGAGACCTTTGCCCCTGTTGCTAGACTAGAAGCCATCAGAATTTTCTTGGCATTTGCTGCACATTCTAATTTCAAGGTCTATCAAATGGATGTCAAGAGTGCATTCCTGAATGGGGAGTTGGAAGAAGAAGTATATGTGCAACAACCACCTGGCTTTGAGGATCCACAGTTTCCCCACTTTGTCTACAGATTACTTAAAGCATTGTATGGACTCAAGCAAGCTCCTAGGGCATGGTATGACACACTATCACAATTTCTACTGGAGAATCAATTCACTAGAGGCACACTGGACAAGACACTGTTCTACAAGAAACATGGTGATGATATTATCCTAGTTCAAATCTATGTGGATGATATCATATTTGGCTCTACAAATGAGAAGCTGTGTGAAAAATTCTCTAAGCTCATGCAAAGCAGATATGAGATGAGTATGATGGGAGAATTAACATTCTTTCTTGGACTGCAAGTGAGTCAAAGGAAGGATGGCATTTTTATAAGTCAAACCAAATACATTAAAGATTTACTGAAGAAATTTGATTTGGAAGAATGTTCACCTGCGAAGACACCCATGGCCACTGCCACCAAGTTAGATGATGATGCTAAGGGCAAAAAGGTAGATATCTCAATCTACAGAGGCATGGTCGGTTCTCTACTCTACCTCACTGCTAGTAGGCCAGATATCATGTTTGCTACATGCTTATGTGCAAGGTTTCAATCAAACCCAAAGGAATCACACATGATAGCAATAAAAAGGATCTTCAAATATCTGAAAGGCACACCAAACTTGGGGTTATGGTATCCTAAGGACACAGGGTTCAATCTGGTTGGTTATTCTGATGCTGATTATGCTGGATGCAGAGTGGATAGGAAAAGCACCTCAGGTAGCTGCCAGTTTCTTGGCCAAAGGTTAGTCTCTTGGTACAGCAAGAAACAACATTCTGTGTCAACTTCCACAGCTGAAGCTGAATACATAGCTGCTGGAAGTTGCTGTGCTCAAGTGCTTTGGATTAGAAACCAACTTAGAGATTATGGACTTGTGTTGGAAAGAATTCCTATCATGTGTGACAACACAAGTGCAATCTCTATAGTTGCCAATCCTGTCAATCATTCTAGAACAAAGCACATTGACATCAGATATCATTTCATAAGGGAGCATGCAACTAATGGAACCATTGAGTTACATTATGTTCCCACAGAAAAACAACTAGCTGACATATTCACTAAGCCATTAGATGAAGCCACCTTCACTAGGCTGGTCAGTGAGATTGGAATGCTGAATTCTTCGAATTCTGGCTAAGTGAATATATCAACCAGATTGTTGCAGCAGTAAATACTTACCTTATCAAATGCTCAATATTTTTAAAGTAAGTATTGGCTGGAGTATGATGTATAAATATTCCAATGCTGCACATGTTGAAAATCATACATCTTTAGCTTGAAATTTCTGTGAAATTTTGAGAAAATCACTATTTAATTTAGTAGAATATTCTTCAGTGAATATTTCTGGTAAATTTTAAAAGATAGTGAAAATTGAATTTTATGAGTGAAAAGTATAGTTCGATAAGTCAGACTTCTCGAATGGTTCATTGTTATGTCTTGGCTCGAGTTCTCGAATAGGCCTATCTAGAACCCTCTTGAGTTCTCGAATAGTGTCTTTTAGAGAAATCGAATAGCACACTTTGAGTTCTCGAATAGAGTATTTTAGTTCTCTAATGATAGAGTTCTCGAATACTGCATTTGAGTTATCGAATCATTTGAAAAGGCTGATTTTTCGCTGACACTTAATCGCTTTTTGGATTTATATTCAAAATTTCATTTCGCTCATAAAAACATATTTTATTTAGCTTAGAATTATTTTCTGAGTCAAATAACTGCCAGCTGTGAGTTACAAACTGTCTGAGATATCGAATAAGCCTTTCTTGACTTCTCGAATAGTTGTTTCATACTTCTCGAATGACTTGTCGCTACAGAACACTTATCTATCGACAACTCAAGACATTCATATATATATACATACAACTTCACAACTATTCAATTCTTTTCGTTCGATTTCTCAAGCACCTCAACTCCTGAAACCTCTGAAAAACCCTAACTGCGAATTTCTTCTTCAATCCTAATTCTCTTTTCTTCTCTACCCAAATGGCAAACCCTAAACTCACCATATCATTCCAAACTAATTTCATCGCAATCACCAGTGATGTGGAAGCACCGAATGCCAATTTCAAGTGCTTTGTTCGGTGGTTGTCTGAATCATACATCAAGAGTGCGCTCTCAGCCAACCCAACTCTGTACATAGATCTATTGGAACAATTCTGGAGGACTGCTACTGTGGAGGTCATCGCTCTTGAGAATGCTATCACTTCTTATATTGTTCACTGCAAGATTCAAGGAGAGGATATCACTATCACCACTGCAGACATGAATCAAGCCTTGGATATGCAGCAAGAGACGTATGATGCTCTGGCCTCCAATGATGAGTTGGAAGAATTCTTTGACTTCATCAACTACTCTGATACTATCAAGCTGGGAAAGTTGAATAGGAAGTTCTTAAGGAAAGAATGGAGCTTTGTATTTGCTACACTCCTTCATGTATTCACTGCACGGAAATCAAGCTTTGATCAGATTAGTACACCCGTGCAGCAGCTTGCCTATGCCTTGGCTCATGGGAGAAAGATAGATGTTGGACTTCTCATCCTACAGGAACTCTATGGGAGACTTGGTCAGACCACAGCCAAGAGAGGTAATGAAATTTTCTTTCCTCGCTTTATTCAATCAGTGCTTAACTTTAAAAATGCTTCTTTGATTGAATTGCCTGGAGTAGATAAGAGTAAAATAGGCTATCCTAGGTCCATGACCAAACTCATTTTTGGTAATTTGGAGACTAGGAATGATGTGGATGTAAGACTTAGCATAACTCCCCACATGGAGGGTTTGTTTAGGTCTTACCCCCACAACATGCCAATATTTGATTCAAAATCTCAGTTAGCACAGCCTAAGCAAGGAGAACAAAGTGCTAACCCAAGGCCTGCTAACCAACCCCCTCAGCCAAACACTCTATCCAGCAAAGAGCCAACTGCATCATCCTCTCAAAAGGGTGATGTTAGTAAAAAGAAGAGAAAACAGGTTGCTTCTGAACCTTTAGAAATCTTAACTGAAGCAGCCTTGGCTGTAGAACTAGGGTTAGAAAGTGAGAAACCTGAGTTACCTATCATAAGCCTAAAGAAGAAGAAGAAGTCTAAAACCACCTCTTCAGTCACTCAAATGGCTGAAGTTGTAAAATCAGGGGCACACAGCTCACTAGATGTATCCTCTCAACAGGATGCATCTATAGAATCAAGCATCCTCCCCAATGCACCTATCTGTAAAGAGTCAGCACTAGGGAGTGATAAGGCTGGCACAACACTGAGTGGAGAGCACATCATAACTGAAACTCCCTCTATTTCTCAGGGGGAGTTGCCAAAATCTTGTCTGCAACACACTTCTCTTTCAGAATCTACCACTCATATTTCTTTGAAGCCTGCAACTCAAGCAATTGAGGAGCAAGGAATTGATCATCAAGAATTCTTTTCCTTTGATGAGCCAATGAATTCAAGTGACTTGGTGCATGACACCTTGCTCACCACCCAGGTACCACATTTGGATGGTCAGGGAATGCATGCTGGGGCATATCCTAATGACACCATCACAAACACAGAGGATTCACTAGTTCTTACTAGAGACTCTGTGCCTGTGTCAACTACTGTTGTAACTCATCCCACTTCTGTGGAGACAACAGTAGTAGAGTCTGTTCATCCGGTTGCAGAAGTTGCATCTGTAACTGAGGAGCCTAGCAAGCCTAGCTCTAGCTCTAACTTTTTGTCTCAATGGCTGAAGCCTGTGCAACATGACAGTGCTTCAGGATCAGGGTCTGTTCCACCACAATTGACGGTTGAAGCACTTCAAAGCTTAGTTGTGGATCAGATCCCTGAGTTCACAAAAATTGCTCAGCACCTTCTCACTGCAAACATGCCCAATCCAGACTATGAAGCTATTCTCCTATGTCACAAAGAGGATGTAGAGCTACAGAAGGAGAAAATCATAGATGAAACTGAGAGAGATGGGAATATCGATGCTTGGCTGCAAGGAACCAATTCAATCCCTCTCTCAGAAGGTCTCCAGTATCTCAGAGAAGAGTACATCACTTCACTAGGGTCCAATGCCAAATCTCTCAACCCTACTGATGTGTTTGAAGCAGTGAATGACAGCTATAAAGGCATTCTCAAGGCTGCACACTATCTTGGTAAAGGCTTAAAGACAGAAATTAATGAAGTGTGTTCAGCTACAACCAAGGAGGTGCATGAGATCAAGAGGACTTTTGATGCTAAATTCCCTCAATTGGAGACCGTTATCAAGGACATTCGAACCTGCAATGCTACTTGCACCAAGATGGACAATGGTTTGGCTATTCTCAAGGATGCTGTCACAGGTCTGGGGCACAAATGTCAATCCTTATCAGATCAGACAACTGATGCCAATGCCATGCTCAGGACCCTCTTTGCAAATCAATATGGAGACAAGCTGGTCACTGAGGTTCCTGTGCATGAGATGTCAAGGTTCGAAGTGCAGAGACTGAAGGATCAATCCCTATCTGGTTTTAAGGCCAATGAACTCTTCACTAAAATGGATACTCTTGAAAAGGAGGTAGTCTCTCTCCACAAGTCCAATGCTCATCTTACAGACACTGTGACAACTCTGACTGAGCAGTTGAACACTCAAGCCACCACCACAGCTGATGTTCTTCTGCATCAACAATCAATGTTGTCTGCAATGATGAAGCACATGGGTCTCCCTCTACCTGATGAATCTTCAACTCCAAAGGTGCCTCTTACAGTCCCTGTGTCTGTCAACAAGCCTAAGGGGGAGAAGAGGATATCAAAGAACTCAAATCCAAAGGGGGAGAGACCACTAGAAAAGGGCATCAAGATCACTGAGGGTGGCCATCAGAGAACTTTGAAATCTACTACTCATGTGCCTGGAAAAGGAAAGGACAAAGTTGATGAGCCTCCCACTTCTCTGCCAGTTGTCACTCTACCAACTGTGCACATCACTACTCCTGATGGTCAAAGGCAGTCTATTACAACCACAGTGGTTGCAGGGAGTATGCCATCTGACAAGCCTCAAATCTCAATATCTAAGAGTGCCAAGCCAGTAGAAGTGAAGGTGGTCACTGAGGCCAAGCTACAAGAAATTGCAAACTCAAATGTCTATCATGATGATGCATTCTTGGAGCTTCTGAAAGTCTCTAGAGAACAGGCTGGTGATGCTCTGCTATATCATGAGAGTTTGAAGAGTCAGATTGACTGTCTCACTGTAGTACCAAGGAGGCTTAATGATCTATGGCTCAAGGAGATATTGATGGTAGGAAAGAACAAGATATGGCACTTAACCATCAATACTCTACAGAGTCTAAAGCACTCAGAAGTGAATGTGCTCCTTGGACTAATTGAGAAGGGAAATGAGAACAACAAGAGTCTTCATGATGAATTGAGGAATGGTCAACCTTCAAGGCTACCTGAAGTTTTCACAGATCCTAGAACTATTATCTACCAGGCTGGAACAAGAATTGAAGATATCAAGCAGCTGGTCATTCCTAAGCATCTAACTCCTCAAAATAAAAATCTCATCATAGCCATCATTGAGAAACTGATCAAGAAGAAGGGATCTAGAACAGCAGAAGAATTAGAAGCTATATCTTATCTCAGGTCATATATTGCAACTGGCATTGTATCTGAGACTGCTAAGTTCAACCCAAGCAAAGATCAAGACAAGGATGAAGATAAAAGTGATGGAAGGAGAAGACATCACAGGAGTAATAAGGGTGATGAAGACAAGAAGAAGAAGAAGGATGATGAGAAGAGGAAGAATGATGATGATCAAGGTAAAGGCTCTGAGAGGAAAAGTGGAAGACAGCAAGCCTCAGGCATTGCTGACAGTAACCTCACCACAACACAAGACTCTAAGTCTAGGGTGAATGCTGCCAGTAGTGACCTTTCAAAATTTGCATCTATGGCTTCTGCAACTGTCTTGCCACCTCAAGAAGAGAAGAAGATTCAAGTCAAGAAACCATCTGTATGTTTCAAAAAGCAAACTGCTAATGGAATACTACAATGGTCTACAAACAAAGGTCACATACTGCTGCCAAGTAATCATGTAAAAAGAATCAAGTTCAAGCAAGCTGCAAGGAAATCAAAGCCAACCATATCAAAAACCCTGACAATCTATCCAGGCCTAAAACTCCAACCACTAGATGAAGATTATGATGTAGACCAACTGCAATTTTTGCAAGCTCAAAGAATCTATCATGTTGCCATTGTTGATAATTGCCTTGAGATTAAATATTCGGATGGAAGGGAGGAGAAATTCAAACAAGGAGGATGTCAACACTGGGGCAAGCTATATGACATAGAGAGAATCATTGCACTGTTGAGCTCAGAAGATAAAGTGGAGAGAGTATGGAAACTGGAGCTAATTGATTTTGTGAAAATGAAGAGAGATCATGAAGAAAAAGTCAGAAAAGAGTGTTTTGAGAAATGGCTGGCAAGGGAGAAAGAAATTGAGAGACTGGAAAGTGAAGCAGAAAAGCTGAGGAAAAAGGGTTTGTGTAGAGTTCAGTTCAACCCCTACATGGTAAAGTATAGGAGGAGGAATGGAAATCAAGTCAACATCAGAGTGAATCTACTCAACCACTATCCTGCAAATATTCTGGAACCAGTACTTGAAGATTTCAAAGACTCAATTTTGCTTGAAGAATTGGATGCTATGGCAGAAATAATAAAAGCTATGGATGAGAATACAAGGAAGGAGAAAGAAAGAAGAGAGAAAGAATATGATGAATTTCAAGCCAAAGCTATGGAAAGGGAATCAAAAGACAATGGCTAGTTCTTCATCATAGGCTGTAAGATTACTCACTCTGTAGTTCTATCCAAATTGCTGATGGAAATTCATACCTGTACTGTCAAGTTTTATCTTTATGTATGATAGGCTTGTTATCAGACATGAAATTGTGACTAAGGGTCTTACTCACAATTTGGGGGAGATTGTTAGTCACAGAGGCATGCCTGAATACATCTAATAACAAGCCTAAGTATGTGTAATGCTATGCATTACCTACATGACCTCTTAACTGAGGGAACCTCTAGTTGTAGAGTTTCTATTTGTTCTTTACTTGTAATAGGCATCAAATTCTATCTGTGTAACTGTACCTACTAAGTCAAGAATAAAGCTTGAAAGAAGTTCTAAGGTTCATGCCTCAAGCAAGGGAATGAAGACTGCCAAATAATCACAGTTGGGATTTGAAGAAATGAAGAATTTGCCTAAGTACCAATTCGAGAAGTACATTTGTCTATTCGAGAAGTCTAGCATTCGAGAAGTCTGAAGTTCGATATCTCAGAAGACACTATTCGATATCTCTCAATATGCTATTCGATATCTCAGGGATTCGATATGTCAAAATGCTCTATTCGATATCTCAAGGAGTCCCAGAGAAAAGAGCTATTCGAGAAGTGATTCGATATGTCAAGATAACACTATTCGAGAACTCAGAGTTATCGATCAAGTCAACTCCAGTTCTCGAATCACTTACTTAGTCACTTCTCGAATACATTCTTGAGGACAAAATACTGAAGAATTGTACAAGTCAGAAACCTGCAACAAGCCAGGATACTTTATTTGACTCTGTCCTATAAAGCATGCTGGAAAGCCTACAAAGAAGCTTGGAGAGATAAGACAAGGGACAAGGAGCTGAAGAAGTGGATCTAAACAGGCTTTTCAAAGTCAAATCTGTAGCCGTTTGGACTCTTACTAAAATGAGATAGACAGACTGGAAAGTGCTTTTGTTTTACCTACCTCATTTGTAGCAAGGGGGTGTATCCATGTCTATAAGGATACAGCCTCACTTCCTTAGCTAAAAAATAATAAGGTTTTGAAGTTTCTCAAATATATCCAGAAAATATCTCTCTGAGAAAAACGAAGCTGAGAATACTATCATTTGTATTCACAGATTGTAGCAACATCTTAATCTAATAAAATATTAGATTAAAGTGATATTGTGTTGTGTTTGTGTTTAATTATCCGCATCTTCATATCTCACACACTCATCACTTATCTTGCTGCAAAGATTCAAAACCGAAGAAAAACTCAAGAATCCATTCACCCCCCCCCTCTGTATTCTTTTACTGTATTCAATACTCAACAAATATCAAAAATAATTTGTATTTTCTGAATTAAAGTCGTCAAGCATTAATAGTTTTTTCTGAAAATAGTCGGTATATTAAATATATTCACGAATCATAATAAATTTTAGATATGATGTTATCTTTAAATATGTTTTGTGTTGAAATTGTTATATGATAAAATAATCTATAAAAAATACATAATTATTATAAATTTTAATATTAAATAATGAAGTAATAATAAGTACTTTAGAATAATTAACACTTGAATATTATATTAGAAGCAATTAATAGGTGGATATTAAATGAAAATGTTATTAAAATATAATAATGAGGGGCAATATAGTAAATTCACCATGAATAAAATTGCTCACCAAAACCCCCACTTGTTGTATTAGATATATATAATAGATAATAGATTTTCAATCAAATATGAATTATTCTGAAATTAAATATCTTGTATTTTTCGATAATTTTGTCCTTGATTACATATAATAAAACATATATTATTATGATATATATATGTAAGAGTTCTTAGGTTCTCCATTTAAGGATATATTATTATGAAATGTATGTAAGAGTTGTTAGATTCTCCGTTTAAGGGTTTTCCAAGGAACATGAGCCCTTATTTATAATTGATTATAATATATGTCAGTCACCTTAAAAGTATAGTGGTGGGGTAATATAAAAGTAGTTATATTATTAATTGTATCTATTATTATTCTATTATGGATACTTTTTAAATCTTAATTAATAAAGCCCCAAGTTGTATATAATACTATATTTTTCAATAAATTAAATTAATATTTAATATTATTATTTTCATTATTTATAATTGATTATAATATATGTCAACTACCTTAAAAACATAGAGATCTCATAATATAAGAGTAATATATAACTTCATCATTAAATTAAATTAATATTTAATATTAAAATTTAAATTAATTAAATTTATTTAATATTTAGTGGCATACCGCGTACATACCATACCATTAAAAGGGAGTTTTTACTTTTAATAAAAAGCTTTGTCCCTGATTATATATAATAAAACATATATTATTATGAAATATATGTAAGAATTCTTAGGTTCTCCGTTTAAGGATATATTATTATGAAATATATATAAGAGTTCTTAGGTTTCCCGTTTAAGGATTCTCCAAGGATCTCAAAATATATATAAATGTAAAATATAACTTCATTATTAAATTACATTAACATTTAATATTAAAATTTTTAATCAACTACCTTAAAAGTATAGATATCTCATAATATAAGAGTAATATATAACTTCATTATTAAATTAAATTAATATTTAATATTAACATTAAGTAATTAAATTAATTTAATATTTAGTGGCATATGGCGGCATACATGGCATATCGTGGTATACATGACATACCATTAAAAAGGGGTTTATACTTTTAATATATGTCAACTACATTAAAAGTATACAGATATCATAATATATATAAAAGTAATATATATAACTTCATTAGAGAAAATGCCCTAAATGCCCACCATTTAAACTCAATGGACCGAAGTACCATTGGCGGAAGCAGCGGCCCTATTTACCCGCGGGTTGCGCATCCTGGGCATGCGTGTCCTGGGATGCGCATGTTGAACATGCGTAACAGGGGTCTCGCATCTCCCAGATGCGTGATGACGTCATATAATGTCATTTTCTCACAATCCGCTCCGGCGCTCAGACGACCAAAAAAAGCGCCGCAAAATCCCCCACCCCGTTCTCCACATTCCGGCCACCTCTACCAAAATTGAGAACATCAAAACGATGCCTACAGCTCCCTCTTCAGTTTTCCATGTTCATTTATTGATTTCCGACCCCGCAGGGGCGTGCACGAGCAAATCGGAAAACGAAATCGGAAAATGGAGCTCGAATTGGGGCTTTTTAATCTGGTAAAACAAACGAAAAACGAAGGGTAGAGGGTTGTAGAGGAGGAGAAGATGATCATTTTGGTGTATGGTATGTTAGTGCTCGATGCATGGAAAAAGTGGACGAAGCGATCAAAGTTTTAATCAAAAAATCCCTCCGGTGACAAGGGTGGAAGACGATGAATAGTGATAGGGATCACGCATGTTCAAAATGCGTGTCTACCCTAACGCATGTTCCACATGCGTGTCCTTGGTTAATGTTAACGAATGCCGAATTCAGTTTGTGAAGTACACGGATCCACCAGATGCGTGTACGGACACGCATCTCCCAGATGTGTGTCCCGTGGGTATTTAGGGCCACCTGTTCCGTCGGTGGATATTTTGGGCAAAAATGTTTGATTGGTGGGTATTTAGGGCCATCACCCACTTCATTATTAAATTACATTAATATTTTAAATTAAAAATTTTAATCAACTACCTTAAAAGTATAGATATCTCATAATATAAAAGTAATATATACCTTCATTATTGGGTTTATACTTTTAATATATGTCAACTATCTTAAAAGTATAGAGATCTCATAATATATATAAAAGTAATATATAACTTCATTATTAA
The DNA here is from genome assembly GCA_036435485.1 of Saposhnikovia divaricata. Lineage (NCBI taxonomy): Eukaryota > Viridiplantae > Streptophyta > Magnoliopsida > Apiales > Apiaceae > Saposhnikovia > Saposhnikovia divaricata. The sequence goes on along the minus strand of CM071599.1, from coordinate 59,431,144 downwards.
ATTACATTAATATTTTAAATTAAAATTTTTAAGCAACTACCTTAAAAGTATAGAGATCTCATAATATAAAAGTAATATATAACTTCATTATTAAATTGAATTAATATTTAATATTAATATTTTGATTAATTAACTTAATTTAATATTTAGTGGTATACCGCGATATATATGGCATACCGTGGTATACATGATATACCATTAAAAGGGGGTTTCTACAAAATAATATATAACTTCATTACTAAAATACATTAATATTTTAAATTATAAATTTTAATCAACTACTTGAAAAGTATAGAGATCTCATAATATAAGAGTAATAAATAATTTTATTATTAAATTAAATTAATATTAATATTTTAATTAATTAATTTAATTTAATATTTAATGTCATACCGCAGTATACATGGCATACCGTGATATACATGGCATACCAGGATTTCTTTTAGTAAAGAGTATAGATAGTAAATCTGTAATAGATATGAACAAATCTGATTCACATTAATTAGGTTCTAATCATCTGATGTTAATATACCAAATATTTTCTTGAGTGAGATTGATCTCAGGGAACTTTTGCTGAGATACTTGAAAATATATTATAAATTTAACTGGGCCCGCAGGGCTAATTAAAAAATTGTGATATTACGAAAATGTCTATCCTATATTTGAATACAATATTCTATGTATTTCAGATAACTTCCTTAAGATACATCTCAGTTCCTCCATCTCTATTTTCTTTATCAAAATATAGTTTAAAGATCGTAATCAATTAAATATATTCATAAATACTCGATTGTCGCTATTATGCAACCCGATCATTTCTCGATTCCAAGTAGTCCAACCACCCGCAAAAATCTATCACTATGTATTTCCAGACATTCAGTTTCAAAAAAAAAATTCACAAAAACTTCAAGTAACATATCCTGAATCAGTCATTTAAATTTAAATATTCATATTTTGTTGAATCGAAATCATAGCAAAACATTAATATGAAGTGATAGTTTTATTTTTTTTTGAGGACATGAAATGATTGTAAATGTGATCGTTCAAAATATAAAGTTAAATAAATTACTGTGGACCATGAGCCCTGCGTTACTTATTTCACTAAGGGTGATCGAGTACTGAGATTTTAATACGAGTTGCTGGATTTTAAAGAACCCACCCTCCGCCAACTAAGCTTATAATTATATAATTTATAAACATGCTGCATATTGATATATACTGGAAAAAAAAAAAGGCAATTCATTACAGAATAAAATAGATGTCACTCTTTTATTAAAATCGGACATGAAGAAACATGTAGTAGTAAATAGATAAATTAGTGCAGTGCATGTCAGAAGTTGTACGTGGGGTGACCCATGCCTCTACGACTCAAATTTATGTCAACAATGCTTAAAAATTAGCAGTAGGTGGTGTTGGTGTAGCCGTGTAGTATACATTTGTGGCATGTTTTATCGTACATTGCATGTACTTTGACTACATTACTACTCCAACTCTCATTACTCATGCCGTATCAACTAATTTATGTACCTCTTGCATTGTTATACATTCATGAAGAATTATTTTTTGGGTTAACATAAAATAATGTGATTTGATCATTTGATAAAGTTAAAATGTTTTATAATGTCTAATTCTAATAGAGTAGACTCCAATAACTCAAATTCATTAACGCTAATTTCACGTTACTATAATTCAAAAATGCTAAATGATGCACAGCTACAGAATAAAAACAATACTAAACGATCATGAATATGAATTAGAGATTATAAATTGTAATGCCCCAAATCTGGCATAATAATTATCATGATTTAATTAGCTAAATTAACGGTTCATAATTGATTATGGGCCTAGAAGATGACAATTGGGTTACTAAAGTCCACTATTGGAATCAGCCCGGCACAACTACAGGGTCACCTCGCTCATGATCCGGTCTCAGGGACCGCTTCGCGCTATCATCAAATCTACAGGCTAAACGAGATTGCTATCTCACACTCTACTGGAAGGCACATGGCCAGACCCAAGGTCGCATGAGCGGCTAGACACTAGGGATCGCTTCGCATGGCCAGATCCTTCGAGGACGCATGCAAGGCCCTTGTTACTTCTCTACTACCCAACTCTGTCCGTGCGAGACCATATGCTTCCTCCTTTGGGACATGGATCACGGATAGGGTTGATGACTCACTGCCACGTCAGCCCTAAACGAGTGGGCTTGGGCTATAGCTTATCTCTTAAAACCCTAGCCCGCCTAGGTAACTTGTTCTCCAAGAACTACGTACGGCTTGATCCCAATAAATAGGGTACGTAGGCACCTTGATACGGGGGAGAAACAGTTAACCCTGCAAACACCTATCAAGCTCAGCCACATCTAAACACACAAACCCTAATCCCCTGTTCTTCTTTCATTAGCAGAATATCCGTATTTTGCTCCGTAAATCCAGCAAACCTCCAAAATATTGTTATACAATATTCTCCCTATAACATTTGGCGCTAGAAGGAGGAGAGGTCATTGAATTGGGAGAAGCAATGACTAAATCACACAAAAAGAAGAACGATAGAGAGACTCCGGGATCGCATAAGGTTAACAAGGATGATCCCCTGACTAGGGACCCCTCAGATGACGAGGTGTCCAAGGACAACTCTAAGACTGGGTACAAGGAGGAGCACACCCCCTAGTACAGAGGGTGGCGTTGACCAGCGAGGTAATGTCTTTTCTAAAAGGCCTCGGTGATCAGGTGACCGCTGTACATGAAAGGGTCGCAAAAGTGGAGAAGCGCTATAGTTCTAGAGGATCGAAGAGGAATGCCAGGACAGGTGGTCGAACATATCAAGGGGAAGGAAGCAAAGTCCCTGCCAAGAAACTTATTGATGATTTCGACGATGTCCTAACAGATCAAACAAACCCTGACTGGAACGAGGAGGAGCATTCGCTCGAAAAGAAGGGAGGATCGCATGACAAGGTCGCCTCATCTGAGGGGAGATCGGTTAGCGTTTTTGACCATCTCGGAAAGAAGCTAACTGAACACGACCTCCGCCTCAAATTAGAAAAGATCAATGCACCTCGGAATGAAGAATCTAAGAATAAAAGCAAGGGCCATCATCGACCATTGTCTCCTCATCGAGATCGCGAGCGGTCATATCGTCATGATGACAGACTCCCCTCTCCTCGTAGAGAGCGTGAGCGGTCCCATTGTCGCGATGAAAGACCCCCATCCCATCGAGACCGAGAACGATCCCAATACCATGAAGAGGATCGTAAAAAGAAGGATCGCAGGAATGACCAGGAGGAGTCTAGCGTCCCAAAAAAGACTCAGTCACACCATGGGAGTACTGGAGAGAAAAATGGGGGGACAAGGAGGCCAAAGTGGGAGACTATAAGCTGGAAGAGTTGAAAAAGGCCTTGGACGCAATGAACAATGAAAAAGGGATCTTTAGCACTATGGGCTCTTCTTCACCCTTTACCCACGAAATTCGAACGGTGCCACTCCCTGCGGTATTTCGTGGGCATCATTCAGATATGACCTATAATGGAGATACTGATCCAGCTGAGTTCGTAATTCGATTTAACAACGAGATGGATGTATACCAGGTCTCGCAACTAGCGAGGTGTAGGTTGTTTGCCGCCTCGCTAAGGGGAGGTTCCCAGCAATGGTTTTCAAAGCTAGGGGCCCTAGTTACTATCGACTCATGGGAGCAATTTGTTGATATCTTTATCAAGCAGTTCCAATCTTCGATGCTCTATGCACCCTTTGTATCCACCTTGGCGAACATAAAGCAGAAGGAAGGAGAAACTCATCATGACTATTTCAAAAGATTCAATGCTGAAGTACCTCGCGTACAGGGGGCGAATGATGAAGCTGTAAAGAATTTCCTTATCGCTGGAGTAAGAGAAGGGACTGAGTTCTGGAAGAAATTACAAGAGCAAACCCCTAACACCCTTTATGAGTTGCACAGGGTCGCTGAGCCTTTCAAGCGCATTGAGAAGTCACTTGTAGATATAAAAAAGAATAATGAAAGGAGTAGCAGTTGGAGTAGGAACAGGGGAGTGAAAACGAAGGACTCCAGAAGCCCGAGGCGAAGACGGGATCGAAGCCCAAGCCCAAAAAGGAGAGAACGCGATCCCCTCCTCGAGCTCGCCCTGCAAGGAGCGAAGACAAATTTGTCCCTCTGGTCGCCCCAATTGATCACATCTACCCAGTCAATGCACACAAGGGGGTATTCAGGAGACCTGCACAAATGGGTTCGAAAGGAACTGCAGACACTGGCAAATATTGTGCCTTTCATGAACAAACAGGGCATGATACAACGAATTGTCGGGAGCTCAAACAGCAAGTGGATCAATTAATTCGGGATGGAAAGTTAACTGAGTGGGCGGTTCGAGAAGTGAAGAAACATAATCCAAAGTCTGGCCTTGGTTATAATCAAGCCCCGCCACCTGAACAGAATCCAGTCATTAAGGAAAGGGAAACGCGAGGTGGAAGTATTCATGTGATAATTGGAGGACCCCACATCGGGGGAGACAACAATAGGGCTAGAGAGAGATATGCTCGCGAAGCTAAGAAGCGACCTCTCACTAATGTTCATCACCGACAGGAACGACCCCCAAAGCTCTTCAAGGGGGAACATACAAATATCATGTTCACTGAAGAAGATGCGAAGTAGGTCCACCACCCCCACCCGGGTGCCCTCGTTGTCCGAGTTCGCATTGGATCGCAAAATGTATACAGGGTCCTTGTGGATAATGGAAGTGCAGTGAATGTTCTAACATACGAGGTCTATCAGAAAATGGGGTTCGTGGACAGAGACCTTATCCCTACCGTAGGACATCTTTACGGTTTTACTGGAGCTTCAGTCAATGTCAAAGGACTCGTAAGGCTCCCCGTTACCCTAGGGGACGAGCCCTGTATAACTACACAGATCGTTGATTTTATGGTAGTAGATCAGCCCTCGACCTATAATGCTCTTTTGGGGAGGCCAATTCTAAAAGAAATGAGGGTGGTCACTGTTAGGTCCGATAAGATTGTAGAAGGGGGGGTTGAATACAATCTATACCATTTTCTCAAAATTTATTCGTTAAATAATTTTCACTTTAACGAATATTTTTGTGCGGAATAATATAACACAAATTTCAAGTTGAATATAGCAATATATTAACTTGATGGGTGTTACAAAATCAGTCCAAATGATTATCAAGTAATTAATAACTAATTAGAAAATTCAACATGAACTTTGCTAATTTAGTTAATAAAATCAAGATATCAATTTGTGAACTAGGAAACTTAATTCGCTAGTAGTACAAGAATCACAAGTAAACAAGTTCCAATGGATAGGATATTACAACTGAGATGAACTTGAATTTACAGAATTAAATTTGAAGGTGTTCTTGAGCTTGAGAGAGAGAGAGAGAGAAAATAGCTGCTGTGTGTATTTTTCTTGTTTAGCTCGATTGGTTCTTTTCCTTCTGCATTCTTCTGCCTTATATACACATCCATAGTCATATTACTTGATTTAAACTGATATGACAATCATTTTACATTAATATGACAATCGGTATGACTATCAAATCAATGTAATATGACTGTCCAGCTTAAATATGACTTTCGGTATAACTTATCAAGTCAATATAACATTCGGTATAACTTACTAAGTCAATATAACATTCGGTATAACTTACCATTTGAATGAAATATGACTATCTCCTTTGAACTGTATATGACTATCTCCTTTGAACTGAATATGACTATCTCCTTTATAAACTGAATATGACTATCGGTATAACTATCAGTTTGATAGTTATATCATTATATTTTTCAGTTTATAATTAATTAAATGACTTATTAAAAATCATTTAACTAATTAATCCTTTTTCATATTAATTCTTATTTAATTAATCTAATAATCACTTTAACAAATATATTAATTCTGATAGAATTAATTTATTTATTAACTTAATTACTTGACTTAATCAATTAAAATAGAATTAATATAAATTCTTTAATAGTCAATGCTCCGCTGAAAACCACGTAATTATGATAAGGAACATACACTGGCATGATGTTGACGTTCGATGTACTGTCTGGTTCATGAACGACTAACTCCAATCTCTGTTCTTCATCGTGACTTTTAACACTGTGGTCTTTTTATACTCTTCACTCTCATCAATCATTCGGTACTGAAATTGTTTCTTGTCACTAATAGAAATCTCTGTCTTCTTAAACGAATCCACTTGTTTCAATGCTACCTTGAGGCCTGATCAGATATCTGAATCTTCTTCCAGTGTAAAACATCAAAACTATAGATTGACTTGTCATCTTTTGAGATTCCTGTGACAGTTGATATTATTTACTTATTACAATCTAGTTTAATTGGATTAGGATCCTCGAACTACAAATAGGCTGAGTCATATGCCTTTCAATCTCCCCCTATTTGTTTGTTATACAATAACAAGCAAATACCTAGAGGATTCTTCAACTAATCCCAATTAAACAAGTAAAAGAAAACACTTTAAATGCTAAGTAAATAATGTAAAAGTTCTGGTTTATATTAACATTATCCAGATTCAAACAGAAAAGATAAATACAAGATAGATGATCCTCTAGACTGATCATATAAGACAATTATCCTATCTTGTTCTATCAAGGCTCTAATGATATAACTTGTAGAGCTAATCTTCATTTACCACCTTCTTCCTCGTTGATTTCTCCTTCTTCTTGTTCATCCATATTAGGTAGATTCTTGATCAACTCGGAGTCAACAAGTAATTCCCTTCTGGATGACACATCTGTAGGATAGACCAGTGGTATTCCAAGTTTCTTTCTTAACTCACCTTGATACTGCTTGTACTTCTTCATGTTGGTCTGAGCATAGGATCGAATATGATTTGCAGCTTCAATCTTTTCCTGTGATGCAAAACCATGATTTCGAAGAGCATATTCAACATATACCAAGTGTCTGGCAAGGTGTGTATACAATTCGTCTGTCTGAAGATTAACAGTATGAATGACTTTTCCCTTAAGAATTTTAACTTGTGGAGGGTCATTTATAACTTCAGGACCAGCTCTTTCAACAAACTCTTGAAATTTTTCATGAAGCAGTATGCCTAGTTCAGAAGATGTTCTTACTTTTGGTCTCAACACCCAAAGCTCTAACAGAGATCTATCATAGAAAAACTGAAGCGATACTTTGTGAGATCCGAGCTTATGACATTCAACAAAGATAAGTAGCTCACCATTCTTAGGATCAGATGCAGTGGTTATTCTCACAATTTCTGTCTTTAAAGCTTTCAAATACATATCATGTATAGGGTTCTTCTGTTTAAAGCTTTCAAAAATAGCAATCATCCGACGATCATCATAGTCAGAAGTTTGTGGTGAGTCAATTACCTTTTGAGCACGTTCCCACTTATCACCATTTTTGTACTTGATGTACATCTTCCTAGCTTCCAGCTTTTGAGCATGTTGCTTTTGAAGTGCTTCATGTTCTGCCTTTTGAAGTCTTTCATTATGAGCTAATTGTTCGAGTGTCTTCTTGAGTCTTTCTTCTCTCATAGCCAGATTAGCTTCATTCTGTTCGAGTTCTTTGTTTGCTTCAAAATTCATTTGTTGTGTTTCAACAGAATCAGGAATTATTTGCTCTTCATCATCCCAAAAACTGAGACCTGGTTCATCAAATTCTTCACCAACATCAGGAAACTGTAAGTCAGCAAACAGATCAATATCAGGTTCACCTGTATAGTAAAAACCTTCTACATCATCATCTTCCTGTTCTGCTTTTCAATCTGACTGAGACGATGTTCAGTGGTTAAGTGATTTTCATTTATGTTGTTCTAAAGATCTTCAATCTGATTAGCCATAGATGATATAATAAGATCTTGAGCCACTGTGACATCTCCAGAGTCTTCAACTGCTTGTTGTTGAGAGAGTTTAAGTGCATTGATTTTGTTGTTGAAGATAGTTCTCATGTTGTTCATATCAAACCTCAAGTTTTTGTTGTCCTCTTCAGCTTGAGCAAGACTTTCTTTCATTTGATTGAGTTGAGCAATGAGAGATAAAGTGTATGTGTCATTGTGTGCTCTCACCTCAATAGCTCTCTGAGTATCACTCACCTCACGTGCTAGTGTTTCACTCAGATTTGAAGTAATTCTCACATCACTCCTCTCATAATCCTGAGCTGCATCCATTGTACCTGCACTAGAGATCACCCTAGCCTCCTCTTGGAAGGTCAGTGGTGGTGCAATGGGATTTCGCAAATCCCAATCAACCTGTGAAGGTTCTTCTACCGTAACAATGGCAGACACTGTAAATTGCTCCAATTGCATAACAATGTTTTCAGCTTCATGTGCGAAAATATCTTCCCCCATTGTGAGTAACAGGGGTGAACTTGAAGGAATGAATGGATTTAAGATTGCCTTTGACATGGTTTTACTTTTCTTTTGTGATGGCAAATCTGTTTCACTCAAGATATCACTACTAGGAATAGCTCTTTTGAATGACAATTTCTTTCTACGATAGTGTTTGGAGAATTTAGGATCAGTGTTTGGTGCATTGACCTGGGATAAAGGTTGTGGATCTACAACCCCTTGGTCACTTCTCACAATCATTTGACTATCAGAAAGATATTGAGATTGTAAAGGAGTTGAGTCAAATACCTGATCATTGATATGTACATCATCTTCATTCTGAGTGGGTTGATCCACTGGAAGTTGATGTTCAAGAACATTCAAGGGTTCAGAATCAGGTTGAGGTACTGGAACTTGTTCTGCTTCAGGCTGTGGAGCTTGTTGAATTAAAGGTACCTCAGCATCTGGCTGTGGCATGACATTTGGCAAATTTATGTATGTAGACATATATGGTGTTATGACTACAGGAACATGCAACAAGACCTTAGAAGTATCCAGCCTGGTGTAGAACTTCTTGTTTGGTTTACCAGACCATTGAATTCGATCATTTGGAAATGGAGCAGGTTGATCCTTAGGCATTAGATGATTAAAAATTAGTGTCAAAAATCGAGGATAATGACACTTAACCAGTTTACCTTTTCCAAAGTTCTTTGTAGCCTTCTTCAATCGATTTAGCAGAATAGGCCATATCAAGCTGCCAAAATTGATTCTTCTATTGTGAGCAATCGAGAAACCAATTGACTGTAACATACCTGTGATGACAGTATTGTTACTCTTTGTAGAATTAGCAAACACCTTTGCTATGATCTCGAAGAAGATATTCCATTCTTGAACAAGATTGCTTTTGAGTGGTCGTTTCAGATTCAGTTGACCATGATAGTTGATATTTGTGAAAAATTGAGTCAAATCATCATTTGAAGGCACTTCAGCAAATCGTTCAGTAGGAAGCCCCAGAGCAGCATTGAAGACAGATTCATCCACTGTATATGTCTTGCCATTAAAATCGAATGAAAATGATCTTTCATCTGAGACAGCTGTAGTACACATTAATTTGAGTGGACCAAATTTCATTGGAACATTTGCAGTTATAGAGTGACTACAGAGATTTTGTTCGTTTAGGAACTTTATCCAGGACTTGAACCGATCCACTGGGCAATCCTCGGGATTAAAATATCCAATATAATTGTGATTCACAAGCTCAAAATTATTATAAGCACCAGCCATTGCAAATCAGGGATTAAAATTAATAAATCTGCAAAATTCAACAATTTAACCCAATTAAATTACCAAAATCGAATTAATAAATAAATAAAAATTCAAAAAATCAAAATCTTTATCAAAAATTCTGAAAAATTTAGACAAAGATCTTGATTGCAATACAAACACACATGTATTTTTAGTTTTTACAAAATCACCACCATTTGTTCAGATTTTTAGATCAAAAATTCGAACTTTTCAAACTCAAAAACTCAAAACCTCTACCAAATCTTACATTTTAACCTTGATTATGAAGATTATTGACTGGGTAACCAAGAATTGTCCTTAGAAACGTGTTTTGAGTATGATTTGAGACAGAAATTTGACAGCAATTCGATCGAAAATGGTGTGTATATTGTGTATGTATTGTTCGAACGATTTGGGTGACTTAACACGCCAATATAACAAACACTGAGATATGATTGTCGAATATAACTTAGCTCTTATATATCAAATGACTGTGATATGACTATCGGGTGATAGTCATACCGATAGTTATATTACGTTTAAAACGTAATATGACTATCCTTGGCAGTAAGTTATATCACACTTAATCTCTAATATAACTACCGAAAAACACATAATATAACAATAAAATCATAGTTATACCGATAGTTATATTACTATAAAAACACACAATATAACGATAAACTATTTAACAGTTATATTTAAACAAAAACAAAATTATATCTAATTTATTATTAAGTTATATTACACCATTTAAAACTAATATAACTTAATCACAAGTTCGAATATAACAATCAAGTAGATTGTTATACCGATAGTTATATTCTAACAAAACAGTTAATATAACTAGCTAAAAACAGAATATTAACAGAATTTTAACAAGAAAATCTCATTAATAATTTACATAAACAAAAAAATGGCAAATTAATTTATACTAAAATTATAAAACCTTATAAAAATTATAAAAACGATCATATGCAGTCCCTTTTACGAAATCAAACATTAATAACAGAAGGACAAACATTACAAATCAAATAAAATAAAATAAAACCAAATAATCATACTACATATTTACATAATTATTTCTGATGAGTTAATAAATCTACAAATTTTCTAATAAAACAATTTCCATATAGAAAATTATTCAAAAAGAAACTATGATTTATTTAAACAACAAAAATAATCAAACTGAATTAAAAACAATAACATTTTCAAGAAAAATAGATTTCTCATTAATTACAGCTTGTAAAATTCGAGAAAAATATTTTCAAAGAAAATGAATTAACCTAAAAATATAATAAGTAATTAAAAATATGTACAGAAGATAATAACAATGATTTAAGATGAAATAAGCAAGGGTATAAGTTGATAAAATAATTATACAAGTGATTTAATAACAAATATTGACACATCAATCACTTGTAAATTATTAAAGATCAAACCTCAGATATTAACTAGTTTAATTACTAGGACTATTTAACATACCCAATTCACCAACAATTCTGGCAAATGTGGATTCGTCAAGAGACTTAATAAAAATATCTGCTGTTTGTTCTTCCGTGGGTACAAAAAATAGCTCCACGGTACCATTCATGACATGCTCTCGAATAAAATTATACCTGATGTCAATATGCTTTGTCCTTGTGTGCTGCACAGGATTGTTAGAGATTGCTATGGCACTTGTATTATCACATAAAATTGGAATTTTATCGAGCACAAAGCCATAGTCTCTCAGCTGATTCCTGATCCACAAAATCTGTGTGCAACAGCTTCCAGCAGCTATATATTCAGCTTCAGCCGTTGAGTTGGAAACTGTCTGTTGTTTCTTGCTGTACCAGGAAACTAGTCTACCACCTAGGAATTGACAACTCCCAGATGTGCTTTTTCTATCCACAACACTTCCTGCATAGTCAGAATCTGTATATCCAACAAGATTAAAACTAGAATCTTTAGGGTACCAGATGCCTAGGTTAGGCGTACCCTTAAGATATCTCAGAATTCTTTTAACAGCAATGAGATGAACATCTCTAGGATCCGATTGGAACCTTGCACACAAACACGTAGCATGCGTAATATCAGGTCTACTCGTAGTAAGATAAAGTAATGAGCCTATCATACCTCTGTAGCTTGTGATATCTACCTTGGCAGAATTTTCACATGCTCCAAATTTGACAGCTGTGGATGATGGTGTCTTTGCTGAAGAAGAGTCCTCCATTTGATACTTCTTTAGAAGCTCTTTGACATACTTGGATTGACAGATAAATATTCCATCTGTCCTTTGACTTATTTGCAATCCAAGAAAGAACTTCAGCTCACCCATCATGCTGATTTCAAATCTACCCTGCATTAACTTTGCAAATTTCTTGCACAAAAGATCATTAGTAGACCCGAATATTATATCGTCCACATAGACTTGGACTATAATTGTATCATTCTTATGTTTCTTTGTAAAGAGAGTTTTGTCTATGACACCTCTAACAAAATCATTTTCAAGTAAAAATTCAGAGAGAGTGTCATACCATTTCCTTGGTACTTGCTTAAGACCATAGACATCCTTGAAAAGGAAGTAGACATAGTCAATTAAATCTGGATCTTCAAAGCCAGGGGCTGTTCTACATAAACCTCTTCATCTAGCTTGCCATTCAAGAAAGCACTCTTGACATCCATTTGATAAACTTTAAAGTTTGAAAATGCTGCGAATGCCAAGAATATTCTTATGGCCTCAAGTCTAGCCACTGGAGCATAGGTCTCATCATAGTCAATGCCTTCAGATTGTGAATAACCTTTTGCTACCAGTCTTGCTTTATTTCTCGTCACTGTGCCATCTTCATCAAGTTTGTTTCTGAATACCCACCTTGTGCCAACTACTTGTCTGTCTGTAGGTCTGGGTACTAGCTTCCAAACTTCTTGTTGTTTAAATTGATTGAGTTCATCTTGCATAGCAATCACCCAATCAGGATCAGAAAGAGCTTCTTCAGTTTTCTTAGGTTCCATTTCAGATAGAAACCCTGAATAATTGCATTGATTCTGAAAAGCTCTTCTAGTCTTTACACCAACAACTGGATCACCAATGATTAACTCAAAAGGATGAGCTCTATTCCAAACAGTCTGTCTGGGGAGATTAGATCTTGATGATTCACCTTGACCTTTATTGGGATGTTGAGTGTGACCAGTTGACCCTTCATTTTCTCCCCCTGAGTTGTTGCTAGGTTGACTAGATGATGATTGATTAGGAGAGTCAGAGGAATTTTGACTACTATCATTGATTTCATCACCATTACCCTGATCATCATTGTTGTCATTAGCATCAGCAAAAATCTCAGGTGCATTGTCATCATCTGAATCTGTATCTGTCATATCATCGAAAGATAGCTTCTCAGATGGATTCTCAGTTTGGATACTAGGGAGTTTAGTGTCATCGAATGTTACATTGACGCTTTCCATCATCTTCTGTTCATCAATCACATACACCCTGTATGCTCTCATTGAATAACCAATAAAAATTGCTTCAAATGCTTTGGTATCGAATTTACCACCTTGATCATCACCTTCTTTAAGCACAAAGCACTTTGCCCCAAATACATGAAAGTATTTGAGTGAAGGTTTCTTATCAGCCATAATTTCATAGGGTGTCTTCATTTGATCTTTATTGATTAGAGTTCGATTCTGGGTATAGCACGCAGTATTGATGGCTTCAGCCCAAAAGTACAATGGAAGCCTTGATTCACTTAGCATAGTACGTGCAGCTTCAATCAAGGTTCTATTCTTTCTTTCCACTACCCCATTTTGCTGAGGAGTTCTTGGAGCTGAATATTGTCTGGTTATACCCTTCTCAGTGCAAAAGTCATTTAGAACTACATTCTTGAATTCAGTTCCATTGTCTGATCTTATAGCTCTCACTGGATACGTAGAATCTCGCTCAATTAATTTAATGTGATCAATCACCAGTTGTGGAGTCTCATCTTTAGAATTCAAAAACAGAACCCATGTGTATTTTGAAAAATCATCAACAATCACTAGAGCATATCTCTTCCTTGACATAGACATCACATTAACTGGACCAAACAAATCCATATGAAGTAATTGTAATGGTTCAGTTATTGAAGATGTATCAGTGCTCCTGTGACTTGCCCTTTTTAGCTTGCCCTTTTGACATGCATCACACAGTCCTTCTTGAGTGAATTCCATTGAAGGCAAACCTCTCACCAATTCTCTTTTGACCAGAGAATTCATTGTCTTAAAATTAAGATGAGAAAGTTTCTTGTGCCATAGCCAACTCTCATCATTAGATGCTTTAGTGTAGAAGCAAGTGACTTCATCAGTGCTTCCTGAGTTCATATTGGCTACGTACAGATTGCCTTTTCTAACTCCTGTCAGTTGTGGCTTTTCATGTCTCTTGTGTGAAATTAGACAATTCTTCTTATTGAAATGAACTTCATAACCTTTATCACAGAATTGACTGACACTGAGCAAATTGTGCTCAAGTCCTTTCACAAAAGAAACTTCATCAATGATAACATTTCCAGCTTCAAGTCTGCCATATCTATCAGTTCTACCTTTGTTGTTATCTCCAAAGGTAACTACTGGGCCGGCCTTCTCCACCACATTTGTCAGCAGGGTTTTATCTCCAGTCATATGCCTTGAACATCCATTGTCCAAGATCCAGGTTACTCGATCAACCTGTTCAATACCCTGCAATGACAAATGAGTTAAACCTTCTTCGGGACCCAAATTTAATTTGGTCCTGCGTATTTAAAGTCTTGACCTTTGTCAGGCAAAACAACATTTTTAAGTTTAACCTCTTTAGTCAATAAACATTTAACCTTATAAACAGATTTGAAAATCTTTTGTTTAATCTTGGGTATCCATGTTTCTCTCGCAGCAGTAACACTTGTGTCATTGACTGGACATTTGACCTGGTAGACATTCTTGGTAATCTTTTGTTTAGTCTTAGGTACAAATGTCTCTCTCCTAACTTGAGGAGGAAAAGCAGTCTTAGATCGAACATTATTGTTCCTGTTCATGTGCTGTCGATGAGCATTCTGTTTAACACATGCATAATTACCATTAAAATAAGCACGCATGTTGTTAGAAGCACAAGACATACAATTGATAATACCACATGCTTTATGATTAGAATCAATAGTAGACATGGTATTTTTCTGTTTTAACTTGTTACTACCTAATCCAGTCTTAGAAGAACTAGTTGATTCAACAACTTTGACTGGTACTTTAGGTACATCTTTCTTGGATGAAACATTTGTTGTGTTAACGTCCTCAACTGATTTAGCCTTAACAAATACTGTGACATTTTTCTTGGATGACACATTCTTTGTATTATAGTTCTTAGCAGTTTTATCCTTAACACATTTATTCTTAACAAGAACTGTGCCATTTGCAGTGTCCTCATTTCTCATTTCTTCATGTATAACCATAGAACGAATATCTGGTGGACCAGCATCAGATTTTGTAAACATTGGTTTTTCAACATTCTTGAGAATATGTGGTATACCTCTTTCTTTAGCTGGGATAGAATTAGGAGAATGATTACTCAAAGAACCAACAGCTTGACTGTAATCAAATCATATTCCTACAGTTTGTTCTACTGCTTGTTTGTTGAAGAAATCTTTAGAAACTTTAACAGTATTATAACAAGCTCTAACCTGTGTTTCAAGTTCTCTAATCTTGGTTTCTTGTTCAGCAATCTTATCAACTTGCTTTACCATGTATTCTCCTAGACCCTTTTCTCTGTAGTTAAGTCGAGCTATTTCTTCTATATTCTTATCTTGATTAACCTGCACCTTTTTTAAATCTAACATTTGATTTTCAAGATTAGTGTTAACAAGACTTATTCTCTCGTACCCTCTTTGTGCATTATTCAAGGAACTACGTAAACTATCAATTAACTGAGCATCAGTAAGAATTACCGGTGTGGTATAATAAGTTGAAGATTCAGCATTTGCCACCAACGCAAAGTTTCCATATTCTTCATCTTCGCTATCTGTATCATCCCAGCTTTTACCAACAGCCACATAAGCTCTTCCACTTTTCTTCTTTTCAGAAGCATAATCTTTCTTCTGTGCTTGCTTGGGTTTCTGACACTCAGTAGCAAAATGTCCCAACTCATTACAATTGAAACAACGGATTTTGCTTCTGTCAACAGTTCCAGTTTTATAACCTCCCCTGTTACTAGAGG
Organism: Saposhnikovia divaricata; assembly: GCA_036435485.1. Lineage (NCBI taxonomy): Eukaryota > Viridiplantae > Streptophyta > Magnoliopsida > Apiales > Apiaceae > Saposhnikovia > Saposhnikovia divaricata. The sequence goes on along the minus strand of CM071599.1, from coordinate 59,415,332 downwards.
ATGAAGAACCTCCTCTCTGAAATCTGTTATTTGACTTAAACCTGAACTTTGGATTTCTTCTGAATCTGAAGTTACTAAATTGTCTCACCATCATTGCCATAGATTCATCTTCTAATTGATCCAGCTCTTCAAGTGAATAAAATTCTCCACCATCCTGAGTAGCTGGTGTTTGGCCAAGTTCTACTTCAGTTTGTTCCTTGTTGAAACTGTTAGGTTGAACAACTTTAGTTTCCACTTCCTTAGGAACCTCAACCACTAGAGCTGTAGAAGAATTTGCCATTCTGCCTTTGCCATAGAATTCCTTTTGCTGTACTTGTTCTAATTCATATGTTTTCAGAACACCAAACAACCTTTCAAGAGCAACCTGAGTTAGATCTCTAGATTCTCTGATGGCAGTGATTCTATGCTCCAAGTGAGTAGGCATAGTTAGTAAAAACTTCATGTTGATCTCCTTCTGAGTATATTGCTTGCCATGAACTTGCAAGTTGTTGATTATCTTGTTATACCTTTCGAACACTTCCTGAATGCCTTCATTAGGGCCAGCTCTAAAGTGTTCATACTCAGAAGTTAGAATTTGTAGTCTATTTTCCTTGACTTCATCAGTCCCTTCATTAATGACCTCAATAGTTTCCCAGATGTGCTTAGCAGTTTTACAATTCCTCACATGGCTATACATTACAGCATCTAGGGAATCCAATAGAATGAGTCTCAAATTTTTATCCAATCCAGCTTCCTCCTTATCTTCAGAGGTATAGTTCTTAGGGTCCTTTGGATAGGATTTGGCAGGGACTGTTACAGTTCCATTTACAACTGTTTCAGTATCATGTTGCATGGGAGTTACTGGTCCATTTTCCAAAACCCACAAAAATCTTGGGTTTGCTACATCAAGAAATAACTCCATTTTGTTTTTCCACATATCATAATTATCTTTATTAAAGATAGGAATTTTAACATTGCCTTTGGCTGACATGATGAATTTTTAAGAGAGTTAAAAATTCGAGCTTAATTTTTGATTGAGTAAAAATAGGATCTTGATTTGTGTATCAATCAATAGGCTCTGATACCAATTGTTAGGTCCGATAAGATTGTAGAAGGGGGGGTTGAATACAATCTATACCATTTTCTCAAAATTTATTCGTTAAATAATTTTCACTTAAACGAATATTTTTGTGCGGAATAATATAACACAAATTTCAAGTTGAATATAGCAATATATTAACTTGATGGGTGTTACAAAATCAGTCCAAATGATTATCAAGTAATTAATAACTAATTAGAAAATTCAACATGAACTTTGCTAATTTAGTTAATAAAATCAAGATATCAATTTGTGAACTAGGAAACTTAATTCGCTAGTAGTATAAGAATCACAAGTAAACAAGTTCCAATGGATAGGATATTACAACTGAGATGAACTTGAATTTACAGAATTAAATTTGAAGGTGTTCTTGAGCTTGAGAGAGAGAGAAAATAGCTGCTGTGTGTATTTTTCTTGTTTAGCTCGATTGGTTCTTTTCCTTCTGCATTCTTCTGCCTTATATACACAGCCATAGTCATATTACTTGATTTAAACTGATATGACAATCATTTTACATTAATATGACAATCGGTATGACTATCAAATCAATGTAATATGACTGTCCAGCTTAAATATGACTTTCGGTATAACTTATCAAGTCAATATAACATTCGGTATAACTTACTAAGTCAATATAACATTCGGTATAACTTACCATTTGAATGAAATATGACTATCTCCTTTGAACTGTATATGACTATCTCCTTTGAACTGAATATGACTATCTCCTTTATAAACTGAATATGACTATCGGTATAACTATCAGTTTGATAGTTATATCATCATATTTTTCAGTTTATAATTAATTAAATGACTTATTAAAAATCATTTAACTAATTAATCCTTTTTCATATTAATTCTTATTTAATTAATCTAATAATCACTTTAACAAATATATTAATTCTGATAGAATTAATTTATTTATTAACTTAATTACTTGACTTAATCAATTAAAATAGAATTAATATAAATTCTTTAATAGTCAATGCTCCGCTGAAAACCACGTAATTATGATAAGGAACATACACTGGCATGATGTTGACGTTCGATGTACTGTCTGGTTCATGAACGACTAACTCCAATCTCTGTTCTTCATCGTGACTTTTAACACTGTGGTCTTTTTATACTCTTCACTCTCATCAATCATTCGGTACTAAAATTGTTTCTTGTCACTAATAGAAATCTCTGTCTTCTTAAACGAATCCACTTGTTTCAATGCTACCTTGAGGCCTGATCAGATATCTGAATCTTCTTCCAGTGTAAAACATCAAAACTATAGATTGACTTGTCATCTTTTGAGATTCCTGTGACAGTTGATATTATTTACTTATTACAATCTAGTTTAATTGGATTAGGATCCTCGAACTACAAATAGGCTGAGTCATATGCCTTTCAGTCACTTCTATTTACCATCTCTCTATGAAGTTCCCTACCCCAAATGGAGTCGGATGTGTTAAGGGAGCGCAACATGAATCTCGTGAATGCTATAACAAGGCCCTTAAGTCAGCAGAGAAAGGGAGTAACTCTATGATTGATAAGATGGAATGCGAAGAGGAGGACAAGCCTCGGAAGATAGCCCTCATGCCTTCACCAAATTGTAACATGATCTCAATCGAGGAGCTTCTAGATGATTACTTTGATAACTTGGGTATCCAGGTAGAACCGGTCCCAGGAGCTTTCATGATGGAGGCCTCGCAACCTGTGATGGTACTCCAAGAAGGAATTGTAGAAGAAGCTAGTGACGAAGGAGAGAGCCCAGAGCAGGCAGTTGTGCGAGCCCGAAAAGGCAAATGGGTTCGCAAGGAAACTTCCACACTAACAGAGCTACCAAGTGATATCGTACAAGAAACAACTGTTGTGAATGAATATGGACATGTGGGTGCAACCCAAATGTCGGAAGATGCGACCCCCCAACATGATAAAACAAATACCTACGAGGCCAAGCCAAGCCGGGCTCGCGAGTATGATCTAGACCTTGATCCTCGCATCCCAGAACATGTAGAGCGAGCTGGAGTAGCGGAGGATACTATTCCTATTCTTGTTGATGTACAAGACCCTTCCAAGGTGTTGAAGATAGGGTCGTAACTCAACCCTAGTTTAAGGGAAAGGCTCGTCGATTTTTTGAGAGATAACTTGGATGTGTTCGCCTGGTCCACGAGGATATGGTTGGGATTGATCCTAATGTTATGTGTCACAGGCTCAATCTTGACCCCAGCAAGAAAGGAGTCAGACAAAAAAGGTGACCTATAAGTGGTGAACGAGCTGAGGTTCTCAAAGCAGAAGTGGATAGACTCCTCGAGGTCGGGCTCGTTAGGGAATCATTCTACCCTGACTGGCTCGCAAACCTAGTCCTCGTGAAGAAACCCAATGGAAAGTGGAGGACATGTGTAGACTTCACTGATCTCAACAAACACCGACCAAAAGACAGTTTCCCATTACCGAGGATAGATCAATTGGTGGACACAACAGCGGGGCATGCGCTCCTTGGCTTTATGGATGCTTACTCTGGGTACAATCAGATACCCATGTATGGCCCTGACCAGGAGCACACCTCGTTCATCACAGATAGAGGGCTCTACTATTACATAGGGATGCCCTTCGGCCTCCTTAATGCTGGGGCGACCTATCAAAGGTTAGTCAATATGATGTTTGAAAAGCAAATTGGAAAAACAATGGAAGTGTATGTGGATGAAATGCTTGTAAAATCCAAGGAAGCTGGGGACCACATCGCTCACCTGGTAGAAATGTTCAGTATCCTGAGAAAGTATAGGATGAAGCTCAACCCATAAAAATGTGTGTTTGGGGTCAAGTCTGGGAAATTCCTTGGATTTATTGTCAACCACCGGGGCATCGAGGCCAATCCCGCAAAAATAAAGGCTCTAATGGAGATGAGGTTGCCAAGATGTGTGAAGGAGGTTCAAATCCTAACAGGGAGGATAGCTGCTCTCAACAGGTTTATCTCGAAATCATCAGACAAGTGTCATGAATTCTTTAAAGCTATCATAAAGGTGGGAAAGAACTTTGAATGGACCCCCTAATGCGAGGAGGCTTTTCAGAATATCAAGGAACAGCTAGGCTCGCCACCTTTGCTATCAAAGCCCAAAGAGGGAGAGACACTCATTTTCTACCTCGCTGTGTCAACGCATGCTATCAGTGCAGTATTGGTTCGCGAAGAGGAAAAGGTTCAATACCCTGTCTACTATGTCAGCAGAAGAATGTTAGACGCTGAGACTCGATACACAAACAAGGAAAAGCTAGCCTATGCCCTGGTGTTGGCCTCGTGAAAGTTAAGGCCCTACTTTCAGGCCCACAGCATTGAGGTTCGCACCGCCTACCCACTAAGGCAATTAATGCACAAGCCAGAGTCTTCAGGGAGATTGTTAAAGTGGACAGTGGAGCTTAGTCAGTTAGACATCGAGTTCAAGCCTCGTGGTCCCATAAAAGGACAAGCACTTGCAGATTTTATTTTGGAGTTTCCTCCCCAATCTAAGGGAGATGACTGGGCTATCATAGCAGCTCCTGAAATAACAGCTAGCGAGGACAAAAAAGAAAATTCAGCCTCGTGGTGGGAGCTATACGTAGATGGGGCATGTAACACGGAATGAGGAGGGGCTGGCATCGAGTTGGTAACTCCAGAGGGTCGTAAGATACAAAGTGCAGTACACTTCGCCTTCGAAGACACCAATAATGCAGCAGAATACGAAGCCCTCATTATTGGTCTTAAACTAGCATTGGAAATGAGGGTGGAAAACCTCAGAGCTTACAGCGATTCTATGCTGGTAACATATCAACTCTGGAGTGGGTGGCAAGCTAGAGGTGAGCAGATTGAGCTATATCTACGATGTGCACAAAGGTTAATCAAAAAGTTCAATATCAAGGTAGTTCATATTAGAAGAGAAAAGAATCAAGGAGCAGATGCACTGGCAAAATTGGGGTCGCGTCGCGAGGCCACATTACTTGGAATTATGCCACTGGAAATTCAGACAAAGCCCAGTGTACCGGAGGAGTTCATTATGGAGATAGCGACCCTAGAATCGACTTAGATGACCCCAATATGGGAATATGTGAAAAATGGAACTCTGCCTCAAGATAAGAAAGGAGCGAGGAAGATCAAATATTAGGCTGCTCTCTATGTCATTTATGATGAAGTCTTATATCGAAGAGGATTTAACATCCCACTCCTGAGGTGTGTAGATGGGGAAGAGTGTAATTACATTCTCAGAGATGTCCATGAAGGGATATGCGGCAATCACACGGGGGGTAACTCGCTAGACAAGAAAATTCTTCGCCAAGGGTATTATTGGCCTACGCTAAAAAGGGATGCATTTGAGTTTTCAAGAAAATGCGATGCCTGTTAGAGGATCGCCAACTTCAGCAACGTCCCTGTCTCTCAGCTTACCTCGCTAACGAGCCCATGGCCCTTTGCTATGTGGGGTATTGATCTAATTGGGGAACTCCCAAAGGGTAAAGCAGGACTTAAATATGCAGTAGTGGCCGTTGACTATTTCACCAAGTGGACCGAGGCCGAGCCACTTGCAACTATCACTGCAAAGAAGCTCAAGGACTTCGTTTACAGAGCAATTGTGTGTCAATATGGGATCCCATATCAACTCATTTCGGATAACGGGAAGCAATTTGACAGCAAGGAAATGAAGGAATTCTGTGAAAATCTGGGGATAAAAAAGAGTTTCTCAGCTCTGAGCCACCCTTAGACGAATGGTCAAACTGAGGCCATAAATAAAATCATAAAACACACTTTGAAAGCTAAACTGGAAGAGAGCAAAGGTAATTGGCCTGAGGAGTTACCAAAGGTTTTGTGGTCATACAATACGACCCTAAGGTCGACCACAGGGGAAACACCATTTTCACTTACTTATGGATGCGAGGCCATGGTGCCAGTCGAAGTGGGCTCAGGGTCGTTTAGAATAGAACATTACGATCCCGAGGCAAACGAGGTCAATCATAGGCTTTATTTGGATATGATAGAAGAAACTAGAAGCGAGGCCCAGCTACGCCTCACAGCCTATCAAGAACGAACAACGAGGTACTATAATGGGAAGGTCAAAGCGCGATCTCTACATATAGGTGACCTAGTACTTAGAAGAGTCATGCCTAACACTAAGGCCCAGGTCATGGAGTTTTTGGCACTAATTGGGAAGGACCTTACAAGATCTATGCTACTCTTTCAGAAGGGACCTACTATCTCACTGATATGAAAGACAAAGTTATTCCGCGAGTTTGGAATGCGGAGCATTTGAGCATTTGAGATTGGAATGCGGAGCCTCTGGTAGCCTCTTTCTACTACTACTTAGCATAAATAATCCATACAAAGTACTGGGGGGTAGTGATCATATAGACACCTCTCCTTTATGATGTAATGACTTTCGGGCCTCGCCCCTTCTTATCAACTACTAGGCCTCGCCCCACTTATCAATACATGAGTTCGTTTGCTTTATGAATTGCTTTATTATGCATTCAAAATTTGTTTCTTAGCGTTTACATTTCAAGGTCCAAGCCATCTCAACGATGCTGGAATCGCACTTGAAAACATCTCAAAGTAGCTGCTCACATTTTAAACTATCACATGCAATCAAAGGAACGCAAATCTAAAAAGAAAACAAGACACTCTGCATCTACGAATACAAGTTATATCTCAACATCTAAAAAAGCAAGGGAAAAAGCTAAAGCTAAAGCAACATTAATGTAAGGCCTAGCGACTGCGAAGCCAAATTACTTGAAGAAAATGATGAGCAAAAAAGGGATTCTTGACATTTATAAAGAAAAATGAACGGATCGCATCGCGATCCCAGAATTCTTGAAGCAAATAAAGTTAAGAGAAACAAATATAAATAATATTACACTTGCGAGGCATTCGAAGGGTGCCCGCATCCCTAGTTCAAAGTTTCAGCGAATTTCAGAATAAATTTAAGAAGCAGGCGGATCTTGATTGACGTTGGCGGTCTCCTTGGCAAGCCTCGCTTCTTCTGCCAGCCTTGCCTCCTCGGCATCCTATTCCGCGATCTCTAGCTTCAGAATCTCAGCATAGTCAGCATTTCCAGGACCAAGCTGGTCCCAGTCAAAGTCGGGGATCGCACGAATGAATCCCTTCATGAAAGTGACATGTCCCCGGGCAAGGAATTTCTCTTCAGCAAATACTAGCGAGGCCTGTGCAGCAATCAGATCGCTTTTTAGCTTCGTGATCTCCTCATCGTTCTTCTTCATAGCCTCCTCGCTGGACTTCTGCAGCTCCTTGAGGGATTTTTCAAACTCGTTCCTCTCCCTGCGAGCGGTCTTCAAGTCTGTGCGAATCTGCGAGTCTCATGAGATAGTTTCTTCTTGAAATCAACCTCAAGGGATCGCTTATCTTCCACTTTATGGAACTCAAGGACCTTGTTCTTTTTATCTAGCTGGAAGAAGTTCTTTGTATGTGCAGCCTGACGGATAAATGCTTCAGCTAAGTACTTGGTTAAATCATTAGCATTATCCTCAAGGGTCGCTTTCCACCAGTTGGATGCCTCAGCCTCCTCGGTATATTTGCTCCCCAGCGAAGCAAAGAGATGCTGGGTCGCAGTGGCATTCACAGTCCGTGAGGATGGCTGAGAAGGCCCATCAGGTTGCTTGTCCTTCTTCGCCCGCTTCAAGGGACTCGGTTCAGGAGAGTTTTCAACTTGATCCCTAGCAGGATTTATTTGAGATGGAGGATCGTTGATTGGTTTGGGAGCTGTTGGCTTGATGAGAGGAGGAAGAACTTTTGAGGCAGGGACCGTTTTCGAGGTCATCCCCTTCTTGGCACTCTGTAGAAATGGGGGAGCTTGACCTCTTCCGCTGCGAGCTGACATGTCTGTAAAAAGAAAGAGACAAGTTAAAAACAGTTCAAAAAATCTGGCACAAAGAATGATAATCAAGATGCAAAATTAAATGACAGTTATGCATGTAGAGAGAAAAGGAAATGCGATGCAATATGCAAAAAGTGTGAGGGATCATATCGCTATATAAGAGTACCTTCTTCATCTGTTATCACAACATGAGAAGACGAGGCCTCTTCTCTTAACTTTCTTTTCTTCGAGGCCTGCCTCGCGTTCGAAGGCCCCGCTTCAGGAGAGAAACCAACTCCCACCTTGAGGAATCCGCATTCTATTAAATTATCTAAGGAAAAAAGAGTCCTAATGTTTCTCTCTTCCTTAGTGGATTTTACTAACACATAATCAGCTCGTTTTTTCTCTTCACCTTTCAAGACGGTGCGAACAGGACCGACTGGGATGCCAAAGGAGGTGTTAGTTTATAAACAAAGAACAAGGAATAAGGCAAAGGGCTACAGCCTCGATAGCTTACCAGGAAGGTAGTTGAAACTTGTTTTAACTCGGGGAACCTCATGGACATAAAAGAAGGGCCCCTTCCACGAGCCTGCATTGCTTATTCCGCCAGGAAGAAGGTTTTTCTTATTAAATTCTGGCCACACAGAAAAGTAGACATAGCCAAAGTCCTTGGCCCCGCATCGCTTAAGCTGAAGGAAGTAGCCCATCGTCTTCGCATCCATTGGCGGATATCGAAGCTTGTGGTAAAGAATGTATAAAGCGATCATGGATCTGTACCCATTCGTACTTATTTGGATGGGAGCGAGGTGATAAGTCTCACAGACATCCTTGATGAATGGATGGAGAGGAGAAGAGACACCTATCTTCATCAGGGGGACCGTCAGAACCATCTTTGGTACCCTACCTCCGTTCTCTTCATGATTGAAGCGGTAGCTTCACATCTTTTTCTTGGGAAGGATGATTTTGCCCTAAGGTCGAAATCTCTCGACCCCCTCTGTGATGGTCTTCACAGCTAGAGTGGTGGACAGGTCACGGCAGGCGAGGATGCGACGCTCTCCTGGCTTTACCTTCGAACCAGGCTCAATATCCTTTGGGCGAGGTCCATTTACATATATAACCCCCTCCAGCTCTGGTTGAGGGGTTGGAATGTAAGGATTGGACGAGGCCTCAGGAACATAATTGTAATCCTTAAAATTCATAACTCTGGTCACTACGTCAAGGCCTCCGTCATCTGAAGATGGCTCTTCATAGTCATCATCGTCAGAGTTGGCTTCGTTATCGGCACCTCCCTCAATATCATAATAGGCATCGCCTAATGAATCTATCGGAGAGTCGATTATATGGATGGGCGACATAACTTGAGGAGGGGGTATTCTAGGAAGAATTTCTGCTGCTTGAGAGCTAAATGCCTCTCCTTTCTTCTTCAACGCTTCAATCTCGCGTTCGGTATCAGTCATCTCAATTTGGGGCTCGTTCTGAGCTGGAAGCACATCTAAAGATCGGTCTCGTGAGCTCGCGGGACGCTTGTATCGCCACTTATCTTAGGGCACTTCTCTGGTATAATCCTCATTTGACCACTGTGAGTCGAAGTATAATTTAAAAGAGCTCTCACTAGTGCTCGCTGCTCTTGCGATGTTAGCAGCCGCTGCTTCGCTAATTTGAACATTAGGCATCGGGGAAGGCGTCCTTGAACTGTCGTCTTGCGACATCTGAAAAGAAGTGAAAGGATTAAGTGTGTGCTCTTACAGAAAGCAAATGAAGGGAGAAAATAATAAATAGACAGAAGGGCTCTATGTGTTTTCGCTTCGCTTGTAGGAAATAATGGAAGATTCATATTTCTAATTGGTTAGGATCGCATCTATGTTCCTAAAGGAGGGATCGCATTCCTATCGCAGCGAGGACAGGATCGCACATTAAAATTGATGAAATGGGATCGCAGTCAAAATGGATCGCATCGCATATAATTAAAGTTATCTAATCATGCAATTATGATGAAGAATAACAATTTAAATGCAAATGAAGAATGAGGACTTACTTTTTCTTGAAGAAAATTGAAGTAATCTGGAGAGATTTGAGGTCGCTGGTGATAAAACTTGAAAATTTCTTGCGTTTTATCTGGGAGGAGACTGGCAGCACTTCGACAATGTGTTTGTGAGAATGAAAAAAGGAAATGATAGTGACAGGAGTATATATAGTCATCGGGAGAGAGAAAGACATGGGACACGTGTCAAGATCTCAACCGTTGATTACACATCTCGAGACGCAACAGCTGTCAAACCCCTTCACATTCTTAGGGTCGCGACGTCTCCAACGGTCATATCTATATCAACAAAAGGCCAAGGCATCGCCTCGCGGTTTCGTACATCCTCTTTGAGTCCACATCGCATCTTCAATGACAACATGGAGCCCCAAATCTGGCATAATAATTATCATGATTTAATTAGCTAAATTAACGGTTCATAATTGATTATTGGCCTAGAAGATGACAATTGGGTTACTAAAGTCCACTATTGGAATCAGCCCGGCACAACTACAGGGTCACCTCGCTCATGATCCGGTCTCAGGGACCGCTTCGCGCTATCATCAAATCTACAGGCTAAACGAGATTGCTATCTCACACTCTAGTGGAAGGCACATGGCCAGACCCAAGGTCGCATTAGCGGCTGGACACTAGGGACCGCTTCGCATGGCCAGATCCTTCGAGGACGCATGCAAGGCCCTTGTTACTTCTCTACTAGCCAACTTTGTCCGTGTGACACCATAGGCTTCCTCCTTTGGGACATGGATCACGGATAGGCTTCCGCCTAGGTAACTTGTTCTCCAAGAACTACGTACGACTTGATTCCTATAAATAGGGTACGTAGGCACCTTGATACGGCGGAGAAACAGTTAACCCTGCAAACACCTATCAACCCTGCAAACACCTATCAAGCTCAGCCACATTTAAACACACAAATCCTAATCCCCTGTTCTTCTTTCATTAGCAGAATATCCATATTTTGCTCCGTAAATCCAGCAAACCTCCAAAATATTGTTATACAATATTCTCCCTATAACATAAATCATAAATTATAGACTTAATCTAATGGTAAATTGTTGGTCTTATATATGAGCTATTGAGCTGTAATGGGTCTTTTGATCAAGACTCCAGGTCCCCAAATCTGATGGCTTTGATACGGTTATCATTTCGGTAGAATGTCGTTGTTTCGAGGGTTCTTTTGAATTCGTTTTACAAGCATGAAATGTCACATTCACAAAAATTGTCACCATTTAGACTATATTTCTACTCAATGTTAAATTCGTATTCTTCAAATTTAGAGATCAGAAAGGAAAACTGCAAAATGTTATATAGTATTGTTTGATATATATATTAAGAGTAGTGCTAGGTCCACATAAATATTATATTTACAGAATGAGTTGGTTTTCACTGATAAATGCGTTTATTGATTGATATTAATGTGAATGCAGGGACCCATTATATTATAATCATCAAATTAAGATACTTATCGTTTTGTAAAAGTTTTTGTAAAATTTTATGTAACTCTAACATATAAAATTAAGTTATAAATATATACAATTTGATCGAAATTTTATGTGGAATATATTTCAAATTGACATGTTACATGGAAAGTTTTAAAAAAGAACATAATAATTAAACGAAATGTTGGTTATTAGCAAGTAGCAAGTAAATTATTCAAGATTTGGGTACAATATTCAACCTTTGAAGAAAAAGATTTTGTTCGAACATGTAGAGTCTCGTTTAGAAGAAAAACATGTGTGGAGTGTCTGGTGGAGCAATCCATGGGCGCCGCTTTGCACACCGTAACGACTTTCTCAACCTCGAAATTGGCGCCATGATTTAAACGGTCAAAAAACAACAAAACTCGTACAGTTAAAATTAAAAAATAACTTGGCGGGATTCTCAATAACAGACCAGTTGCTGTCAACCACGTGGACGACTTTTCCGATCTGCCAAAGGCCAGTCTTCTAGAATTACCCCACTCTTTTGAATACTTGAAGTCTTGATTGTAATGCATCAGGACCGTACGATGTGGCGCGAAGATCTTGAGATTGGGTATTTTTCCCGCCAGCGCTTGCTTTGAACTCAACGTAAGCAGAATCGGATTGCCACATGGCAAGATGTTTGACAGGATCGTGTGGCTGGAAAATAAGGTAGGGTGTCGGACAGTTGGCAAGTGATGGTGGTGTGCCACGTTGGTAGGGACAAGATGCAAACATAAGGTCGTGACTTCTGGGTTTGGTGCACGTGATGGTCAGACCAAGATGTGTGACCCATCTTAACGTGCTTCCCTCGTTTTATTTTTCTTGATTTATTTAAGTGTTATTTGATCTTATGTTTAGAACAGCTTTCCTATTTTAAGGATGGAGATGAGTAGATCAGTTCCATTTCAACAAAATTGTAGTGTATATTGTTTAAACTTCAATGTTTACGCAAAGGTTTTTATAGTTACACACATGTAGATACTAGAGCATCTCCAAGAATCTCTTGACTCATTCTTAAATATAATATAAAATATCGCTCCTATTAATTTAAAGTACATTTATCTCCAATCATATTCTTTATATTCACTTCTTATTTAATTTTATATTATTAAAAGTAAGTGAAATTCATAAAAAGACAAAAGAAAAGTGGGGAAGAGAGAGAATTTATCTTATGAATTTAGTATAAAATATTAGTTAGGAGTGGGTAGGAGCTCTTACAGTTGAGGAAAGAGATTACATTTTTATTGAATTTAGGAGTGACTAAGAGTCTTTTGAAACACATTTTTTTCTTCTCTCTCCTCAAATCTCACTTAATAGCCAAAATGAAGAGGCTCTTGGAAATGCTCTTACGAGTCAAACTTGAATTCTCTTAGAAAAGTCAAGATCTCAACCATTACATCAATTCTTTGTTAGTTTTACGTAAAGTTTGTGTGGTCTGTTTTTCTGGTCTTTGAAATTTGTAATCTTGGTGCATTACATAATGAAATCCTAATTTTAATCTCTTTGACCCAACACTTTGTTAGTTTTTATTTTATAAAATTATAAATAAATATACTTATTTTTGATTTATTTTCATCATATCATTTTTCGAGGTCAGTTTTACTGAGCAACGTTTACGTAATGTAGAAAGTATTTCCATTCCAACTAACCTAATTGAGACTTGAGAGTTGAATTTAAATAGTCCTCTTAAAACGTAATTAGCACTAATCCTACTGAACGGAGTGGTAATGTCGGAAAACAAAGTGTCACATTTCATGTTTTCCTGTTGATTGTCTCATTTTATTAATACTTTCTTCACATCCACACTATATGCAATGGATTTTATGTTTATGTCATTTATTATAAAAAAAATTAGGTGACTTCTGCTCCCTTGGTTGTACATGTATACATTTGCTTCTCCAGAAAATAGTGGAACATCCCACCAAATTATTAAGTACTTTACACCAAAATGACTTATATAAACCCATTTTCCTTTGCATTATTCCTCTTTATGTTGTATCAAATAATTCTTTTCTGCCTCTTTCAGTTGAGAAGTTAAACTTTCTGCACAAAAAAGGAAGAATATGAAATTCGGTAACAATTTTTTATATGTCTCTCATTTATTTTTTGCAGTTTATTTTTTTGCAAGACAGATAAAAAAGAATGTGTGGCAATTCAAAATATTCTAGAAGAATATGAAATGGTTTCAGGTAAAAAAGTTAATTTTGAGAAATCTGAAATTTGTTTTGGTAAGAAAGTTAATCCTAGTGCGAGAGCTGAACTTCAAGGTGTTTTGGGGATCAAAAAAGTTGACTGCCATGAAAAATATTTAGGAATTCCAATTAGTTCCGGTAGAAGTAAAAATGTGTTGTTCAAGTATATCATGGAAAGGGTATGGTGCAAATTTCATGGGTGGGCAGGTAAGTACTTCTCTAAAACTGGTAAAGAAATCTTAATTAAATCGGTGGTCCAATCCATTTCTATTTACACTATGAACTGTTTTAGACTTCCCAGAAGTCTTATTAAGGACATTTATCGACTTATGGCTAGATTTTGGTGGGGAAGTTGTGAGAATAATCACAAGATTCATTGGGGAAGGTGGGATAAGCTTTGCAAGCCTAAGGATAAAGGAGGGTTGGGTTTTAAAAATTTTGAGGTGTTTAATCAAGCTTTGTTGGCAAAAACGGGGTGGAGAATTATGAAAAATTCACGTCTTTTAGTAAGTAAAGTCTCGAAGGAGTTATATTATAAAGATTCTGATTTTTTGAAAGCCAAGTGTGGGGGAAATGCATCACTTATATGGAGAAGTATCATATGGGGTAGGGAAATTCTGGTTAGAGGGTGTAAGTGGAGAGTTGGGTCGGGGAAGAGTATTAGTGTTCAGAAGGATAATTGGGTGTTTAGTAAGAATGATGTTGGTTTCGCAAACCCACCGATCTTTTTGAATGATTGTTTTGTTTCAGATTTAAGATTAACAAGTGGTGAGTGGAACAAAGATCTTATTGCTCAACTCTTTTCCCCGAGTGATGTGGATATAATTTACAAATTCCGCTGGTATCTTTTGATAATGAGGATGAAATTGTGTGGAGTCACAGCAAAGATGGGAAGTATAATGTCAGAATTGGGTATAGAGTGGCGTTAGCAGATCTTAACATTGCTGAAACATCAAATAACAAGGAAAACAGCGAGTGGTGGAGTACGTTGTGGAGGCTGAACATTCCACCAAAAACCAAGATGTTCGGGTGGCAGACTTGTAAGAATTGGATTCATGTGTTTCATAACCTTGGGAAAAGAGGAGTTCATGTAGATTTGAGGTGTCCTAGATGTGGCTTAGCTCCTAAACTAGCGACGCATTGTTTATGGACTTGTCCAGTAGTGTGAAGAGCATGGAAAAGTTCTGATTATTATAATAAGATTAAAGTTAAAGATGTGTGGGATCCTGGCGATTTCATCGTGTTAGCTGCTAAAGTTCTGAATACTTCAGAGTTTGAGCATTTTTTGGTATTATCTTGGGAAATATGGAGAGATAGAAATGATTTTATTTATAAAGGTGTGGATTCCAAGATCACTAGCTTGTTTCAAAGAGCTAATTTATATCTGATGGAATTTCAGGAGCATCAAGTTGGGAGTCAAAGGAAAGAGACCAAGAGTGCTGCAAAATGGATTCCTCCTGGTGCCGGGGCTGTAAAAATTAATTGTGACGCAACCATTGACACTAAGAATAATTGTGTCGGTCTGGGGGCGATATGTCGTAATGAACGAGGGAAATCCATTGGAGCTTTATGTGATTGGAAGCAGCATACTCTTCCGGTTGAGGCAGCTGAAGCAAAAGCTCTTCTCCTTGGAATGAGGTTGGCCAGGTGGTTGGGAGTTGACAATGTAGATGTTGAATCTGATTGTTTAAATGTAATAAGAATTATAAATCAGGGTGGAAACCAGCTGCACTCTTTTGGTAATATTATAAATTACATTCTGAGAGAGGCTAAGGAGTTAAAAGGTAATTCTTTCGCTCATGTTGGTAGGGAGGGGAATGCTCCTGCTCATTTTCTTGCTAAACTGGCTTTGGATTTACAAGCCTTCATATTCTGGAAAGAAGATTTACCTCAAAGTGTGAGTTGTGCCGTTGAGGCTGACTTGCCCCTTCCGGTGTAATTTGTTTCTTGTGTGGTGAAGTTTCAAAAAAAAAAAAAAATCTTCTTTATGTTGTTGAAGGTTGAGTTGTATTTTAAAAATATTCTTACTTGGATATCTATTTTGTTTCTGTGTTTATTAAAAAAAATTCAATGGTATTGGTTAAAATGATGGGACAAAATAATATAAAATATTGATTTTGCATAATTTGCTGAATCTTTAAGTTATCGTGCTCCAATGGAATTTGATATAATGCTTGAATATATTTTAAAAACGGTATGTTATTATTATTTGAAGTTATTTTAAATAGAATATCCATTATATCTATTAGAGGGGAACATGGGTTTTCAAGCCTATTTAGTAAATTACTAACATGTCCCTCTATTATATTATGTATTAAAAAAAATTATTCTTACTGGGAATTGAACCTATAACCATTCCATTGACAATGTGTCATTTACAACCACTATACCATTACAACCATTTGATACCAACTTAAAAATCATTCACTCCATTCACTAAAAAAATCACTTGGTATATTCTTTTTAATGAATTTATTTAAAATTCAATCTACTATATATATAATATGGCAGCATGTAACATTTTATTTAAGAGTATATTACTTTTTTACCCTTTCTAATTAATATATATCAATTAATATCTCAATATTTAACTATAACACTTTAATTGACTTGCAATTAATAGTATCTAACTTATTATTGCATGTTAAATTTCAGAATTTATATATTTACATTTTTTATTTCATAATAAAAATGTAGACGTTACCGATAATCGATTGAATTACAAAATCGTAATGTAACATAATGCAGAACGTATACTTACAAATAAGGTAATGAATATAGATAGATAAGAGAAAAAAATAAACACTTCGTCTATGAAAGATGATTACGATTTTAAGATCAATTACTTCAAGAAATATTCTGTAACGAATGATGTTGATAACGAGTTGGATATTTCAGAAAACATTTCGAGTAAAGATCAGAAACACTCGGCTAAAATTTCGGACACGAGAAAAGTAGATACTCCAATTGAACTGAACGACGAATACGAAAGTGGTCCACTGTCAAAATTGTATTATGTACTAGAATGAGTTATGTTGTATTCTATTTTTTAAAGATTATATTGAGAAATGTAAAACACTTTGTACATCCAATAACTTTAGTAAAAACTTTACTTTCTGTTTAAATGATATCCTTGAAATAAAAAAATGGACACGATTTAATGAATCTCAGTTAAATACATATAAATATAAAAAATATATTATATATAAAGTTTATCTATTTAATTATTATAACGAATATTATCTCAATAATTAAATATATTAAAACAAACCCGTGCCTTGCACGGGAATATGAAGCTAGTTAGAATTAAACTATCAACATATTTATCCATTTCTAATTATTAAATGCATTATATTTTTAATGATTAATGATGTATATTAAAGGAACGTGAATTTTCATGTTATTTAGTAGTTGTCTAAAATATTTCGTTTATGTATATGTTTTTAGGACATTTATGAAATATTATTTTGTTGGTCCCAGAGTATATTGCAGAAGAGGGGGGGTTGAATGCAATATTAAATAATTTCAAATTTTTGACTCAACAACAATGATAAAGATTGTAAACTATCTAGATAAGAATTTCAAACACAAGTAGTAATTCAAGATGTTCTCACAAAATAAATGTTTTATTTATTTTGTAATGTGTTGCTACAACCTCGAGAAAAATGGTTTTCTCAAGCTTCGACTTCTTGTGAGAATTGCTTACAGAAAGAATGAGAGATGTGTCTCTATATACACTAATCTTTCTTTTTCATCACAGTCACATGGGTCGCGGAGCTGTTTTCGTTTTCAAGTAACAACTCCTCACAATTTGCCCACACATGTGACCTTTCCTAAAATGCTATACAAACAGAGTTATCTTTAAGAATACGGCATTCTGGGTTCTTTCCAAAATTAGCTATAACAATTCTAGTAGATGCAGACTTGTCATACTCTTGAATTGTCGAGCCTCGTCTTGTGATCTCTCAAGCTTTTGTCGTAGTCTTGCAGGTCTGCTACAATCTTTGACGAATTGCAGCAAATCTGTTTCTCGAACATCTAAACAGTCACGGGGGTTTGACTGAGATACAATCCCCAAATCTAATATTTCAGTGAGACAATAACCCTTGCCGCCAAGTTTGTTGTCATAGGAATATTCAGTAGTTGACAGTATGAGCTCCCGACAAAGTTGCTGTCGGAACTCCAAACTTGCTGTCAAGTGTGAGAATGTTGTTGTCCCCTACTTCAGCCAATGTTGCTGTCAAATGAAACTTGCTGTCGTGACCTTGCAACATGCAGTCTTCTTGAAACGTTACCATCAATGTATTGACAATAACTTTATTATTGCTGTCGAACTGATGTATTCTCTTGAGGCTTGAACATATCAATGAACTTCTTCCAAGATACATACTTATTACATTACAGCAATTATTTGATTACAAGAACACACTCTAGCTGTGACAGTATGTTCTACTTAGCCTATACAAATAAACTAAGTACTAGTTAAGTTGTCTCTACGCTATCACCCATAAATCCTAACAATCTCCCCCAATTTGTTTTTACAGACAATAACAACAAATTCTCAATGCAAGCACCCTGACAACTTAACTAACACAGATCAGAATAGGATTCTAGAACATTTTCAAGCATTTAGCATTACATAGGACACTGATCTAAAGCAAAACAAGTACTCCTCGAGGTTGAGTAGATATGAGATTTACTTATCTTGTTATTAAGCTTTCCTGTTCTGTCTGTTTTCTCTCTTTCTGTGGAGAGCTTCTTCCAAGTACTTTCTGAGATCTTTCACTAGCTTCTTTTCATCAGAAGATACAGCATCATCTTCAATCTCATCAATGTACTGTTGGATTTGTCTAGAAGAGACATACTGAACATCTTTTAGATCAAACCATGATTCAAAACCATAGGTGTAAGTTCTGAATTTCAAGATGTTGTTCTCAATCTTGAATCTTCTGCCAGGAAAAGAATTCAAGGTCACTCTTCTATTTCTGTCAAGTTTTGGATCTTCATCTCTCCTACTATCAAAAATAACTTCCAATTCCCATGCACACAGCATTTCCAGTTTGTGAGATGATCCAACAACTTTCCAGTATAGACTTTTCAATACACTGGTCCTCAGCTTGTGAAAATTATCTGCATAGATTTCTTCTTTGCCATATATGATTCTGAGAGGATTTTCCAGTACACATGACTGATAGTTTGGAGCTTCACTGTTCATCTTGTTGACTTTCTTGCATTTTTCTTTCTGCTCAGCTTCCACTACCTCAGCAGTCTGTTTACCAATATTAGCTTTTCTCTTAGCAGTTTCAGCAGCTAATTCGGCTTCATAGGCAGCCATAGCTTCAGGTGTATAGGAGGGCGTCCTTTCTGTCCAGTCATACTTAGACACAAGTTCTTCCTCATCTATACTCACATCCTCATTCGCATCATCGATGTTTCTCCAGTCACCATATCTCTCATAAAATTCAACAAATCATTCAACATGGTACTTTTGGATGTGTTCCATAGCTTTCTTAGGAACATTTTCATACGTCCCCATAAGCTCCACCTTTCTTTCAAGCACGAAGTAATTGACTCTACGCCTTACTTCTTGTGATGTTTGTTTGAGAGTGTATCTATCTATTATTGTTGACATATTCACCATAGTGAAGTCCTTCTTAACAAACATGATGTTAGGTCCAATATGTTTGTAGAAGGGGGGTTGAATACAAACAGTACTGTTTAATCGAAATTTGTCCGCATAATTTAATTTATATTTTGACAAATTTGAGCGGAATTAAATGAAACAAAATTCAAGTTGAATATAAATTATATTAACTTGAGGGATTTGTTACAAATACAGTACATAATTTATATCTAGTTAATAAAAACAAATTAGAAAATTCGACATGAATTTTTCTAGATTTGTTAATAAAAATCAAGATATAGATTAGGAGTAAAAACTCGCTAATAGTACAAGAGTATCAAGTAAACAAGTTCTATCGGATCAGATATTAAAAATAAGATGAACTTGATTTTCTATGAATTTTTCTTGCTTCTTGTGCTGTGTTCTTGATGAGAGAGAAGATAGCAATCTGCTTTGAATGTAATATTTCGATCTGTTTGTTGTCTTCTGTCGTCCGTCTTCATTTATATCATTTACTGCCTTTTTATCTTCAAATATAACTATCAAGACAATAGGCAATACAATCTATTCTTCCAAGACAACCGATTTTGTACTGCCAAGACAATAGGCAATACAATCGTCAAGACAATCAGGTTCTTCCAAGACAATCGGCAAGACAATCAAATTCTGAGATCTTTGTCTTGCTTTATCAAAAATTATCATTCTGTTTGAAGCTTTTTTTTTATCATTATCAAGACAATCTGATTTGAATTGTCAAGACAATCGTCAAGACAATCAAATCAGATTTTTATTCTACTTTTTAAAAGCTTTTCAGAAATTATCATTACCAAGACAGTCGGCAAGACAATTTGAGATTGTCTTGCTTTACTGATTTCTTCTTCAAGATAATCTCTTATTGTCTTGCTATTCTGATTTAAGCGTCCAAGACAATCGGCAAGACAATCAGGGATTGTCTTGCTAGTTCATTTTTCAGATTAAATTAAATTGATTAACAAATAATCATTTTAATTTAACCTTACTTAAATAATTAATCAGATTTAATTAATATAATAATTAATTTAATTAAATAATTAATTCAGGATGAATGAATTAATTAATTAAATTGACTACTTGATTTAAATTAATTAAAGAAGAATAATTATATATCCTTGGATTGTCTTAATTCTTTTCTGAATCACTGAAAGTAATAAAGGAATACCACTGAATATTTTGTTGACGTTCCATGCACGGTCTGGTTCATGAACGACTAACTTCAATGACTGTCCTTTAATTTTCACATTAAAAATGTGATTCATTTTTCTTCTCATTTCTTTCTCCTTCTTGTACTTCACTGTATACTGTCTGAACCTGTCACTCTAGAAATCTCTCTCTTACAAATAAATCCACTTCTTTGATGCTATACTGAGGCTTGATCAGCAATCTGAACTTCTTCCAGTGTAAAACATCAAAACTATAGATTGACTTTAAGGTTTTTCTTCTGACAGATAGTACCTCCTGAGATTCCTGTGACAGTTAAAGTTATTTACTTATTACAAACTAAGTTTAAGTTGAGTTGAGTCCTCGAACTACAAATAGGCTGTGTCATATGCCTTTCAATCTCCCCCTATTTGTTTGTTAGAAGATAACAAGCAAATACCTAGAGGATTACTCAACTAACTCAACTTAACTTAGTAAAGGATAAAACTTTAAACACAAAGTAAATAAAAGAAAAGTTCTGGTTTTTATATTTAACATTTTCCAGATTCAAACATAAAAGATAAATACAAGATAGATGATCCTCTAGACTGATCATATGATACAATTTTCTATCTTGACCTATCTAAGCTCTAAAGATATCACATGTAGAGCTGATCTTCACTTTGAAGTTTCTTCATCCCTTATCTCTCCAGGTTCAACTTCATCTTCTTGCTCTAGAAATCTTCTGATATTCTCTGTGTCAAATCGTTCTTGATCATCCAAGGTTTTGATCAAATCCTTGTCAAGTACACGTTCATAATCTGACACAAGACCTATTGGTTTCTTAGGAAAGATTCCAAGGTTACCCCATAGCCGATTCCGAAGTATGTAATATTTCTTTTCAAAGTCAGTTAAAGCATATGATCGAATAATGTCAGCAACAAAGATACTTTCTTTATCTTCGAATCCTGTAGTCCTCAGCATATGTTCTAACCAGACCAGATGAGATGCAGTGTATAATTTCATCGACTTAGAATCAAGGAAGCAAGAATGTAATGTATTACCCTTGAGAAACTTAAAATGATGTGGAGTTTGAATAACTTGTGGACTATTCCTCTGAGCAAACTCCAAAAGTCTTTCATGAAGTAAAATATTCAGTTCAGAAAACCTTTTTACCTTTAGGGACATAATCCATAGTTCAATCAAGCTTCTCTGTTGAAAGATTTGAAGTGACACATAGAGAGAACCCATTGTACGAGAGTCAATCTGAATTATCAGTTGATCTGCACATCTGTCAAACCCAGCTACTATCCTCGAGATTTCCAGCATCAGTGCATCCATATATTGCAAGTAATTTGGATTGGTCTCTTGAAACTGTTGAAGTAGTTGGAGAAAACGTTCATCATCATTAGCAATGTTCTGAATAGAATCAAAAATTTCTCTTGCTCTCTCCCACTTTGGACCAATCTTCAACTGAAAATCTCTTTTCCTTTCCTGTACACTGATTGCATGTAGCTTTTGTTTCTCTACATCTTCAGCTTGCTTCATCTTCAATCTTTTATCCACTACCTGTCTGGTCTTCTCAAGCTTAGCTTGTCTCATCTGACGATCAGCTTTCTCCTCTTGAAGTTCCTTCTCAAATTCAGGATCATCTTGCCAGTTTGAAAGATCTTCTTCAATATCATTTAATTGCTGTACTTCAAACTTACTATTCTTGAGATCGAAATCAAACTCGGATACATCCTGATCATGAGCAGCTTTTTCTTTTCCCTTGGTAGACTTCTCAGACTTCTCCTTATGCCTCCCTTGATCTCCTGACTTACTTCCTCATGCTTCTCCAGACTTACCTGCTCCTCCATCTCCAAACTTCTCCCCCTTAGTTGAGGAATCCTCTACAGACTTTCGTTGACTGTCAAGCTCCCTATTTGCATCATTATCCCCTTCATTATCATCATCATAGTCTTCAAAATATGCTCTTTGTTCTGGTGTGATATTATGAGTAGGTTTAACAATGTTGTATAGATGATCAAGTCCTTCAAACATGTAATCATACTTTTCTTCAAGATTCGCAAAGGTTGTTGAATATGATTGAGCAGTTTCATGCATTTCCACTTGAAGTTGATCCACCCTATTAGAGAGTCTGTCAATAGCATTTAGAATATCTGTTCTTTCTGTAGATGCCTGAGAGTTGGATTGTATCAATGTATTGATTGCTGGAGTGAGTGTAGTCTTTATGTTGTGGACATCGTCACGAATAATCATGAGCTGATTGTTGACAGAGGTGGAAGAAGAAGACCGTTCATCCACTTGTGCTTTTAAAACTTGTTTTTCAGCCTCAGTTTCCATCAATTTCTTTTGCAAATCTTTGATTTGAGCCATAAGAGACAAAGTGTTTGTGTCAGTGTGTGCGCTCACCTGATGTTCACTCAAGGATATGTCACTCTCCTTTCGTGCATGTGTTTCACTCATATTTAAGGTGGCCCTCACATCACTCAACACTAGCTCCTTTCCTTGAGCTGTACCTGCATAAGAAATCACCATAGCCTCTTCTAGAGAGGTCAGTGGTGGTGCAATGGGAGTTCGCAATTCCCAATCCTCAGTCATCTCTATCAATTCATTTGGATTTGTTAACTGAATTTCATCAGTGATAGGATGACCAAGTTGCCCTTCACTTTCTCCAGATAAATCTGCGAGTGAAGAATCCCTTGAGGGAGCCAGGAATGTTCCTCCTGGGAGGGGAGATGACGACTCTATTATAACTGGCAGAGAGTCAAGATTTCCCTCTGAAGTCTGTGAAGGCTCTTCTACCGTAACAATGGTAGGCACTGTAACAATCATATCGTGCACTCCTTGCTCAGTGTCCTTAACAACATCAGATTCTACGGTAATGTTTTCCCCCATTGTGAGTAATAGAGGTGTGCTTGACTCTGTACAAGGTGCCACGGCCCTTTGGCGAATTTCAATAATTGCATCATGTTGAGAGGATGAAATTAGTAACAGTTCATCGGCCATTTCAATGTCCAAGTCCTGTTGGGAGGAAATGGATGGGCTAACAGATGCCTCAAGTAGTAGGTTTCTTCTCTTCTTTGGTGGAGGCAGAGCTGTGGGATCACTCACATTATCACTTCTTCTATCAGCTCTTTTTGTCAACAACTTGCTTCTGGCTTTAGGTTTAGAGATTTGGTTAGACACAGTGTTTGGCTCTAAGACCTGGGATAGAGGTTGTGGTTCTACAACCTCTTGGTCTGACCTATCAGCCACTTGGGCTCCAGAAACAGTTTGAGAGATAGAAGGCAATACATGCTCCATTGATGCAGTAGCTGTACCTGAAGGAATAGATTGTTCCATTTGACGTTGATGTTCAGGGACAGGTACATTTTGAGGTTCAGGTTCAGGTGCATTCACAAGTCGAGGAATGACAGGTAGATTTATGAAGTTAGACAATTATGGTGTAATATACACTGGCACATTTATCAATTTTCTATGTGTATCAAGGCTAGTGAATATTTTCTTGGTTTGCCTGCCTGATACCATATGGTTGTCATTCCTAAAAATTGTTTGTTGACCAACAGGAACAAGATGATTAAATAACAAAGTTAAAAATCTAGGATAATAACATAGAACTTTCTTACCCTCATCAAAATCCCTTCTGGCCTTAACAATCCTGCTAACAATAGTATTCCAAAGTAGGTTACCAATATTGATTCTACGGTTCTTAGCAACAGCATAACCAATAGTTTGTAACATAGAGGTGAGTAAGTGAAAGTTACCTCTGGCTGTATTAGCAAATACCTTGGAGATCGTGTCGAAAAATGCATCCCATTGTTGAACCAGATTCCTTTTGCTCAGGTTGTTCATATCAATTACTCCATGATAATTAATCTCACTGAAGAATTGATAGAGTTGTTCACTGGTTGGAAATGGATCAAAATTATCCACCGGAAGGCCGAATACAGAAGTAAGGGTTGATTCTGTCACGACGTGGTGTGTACCATCAAAATCAAAAGAGAATGAGGTCAAGTCTTCAGACACCACAGCTTCTGTGCAAATCAATCTCAGTGGTCCTATCTTAATTGGGGCTTCGATCGAAATGGTAGTTCGGATAATTGAATCGTCATTTAAAAACCGTATCCAAGGCCTAAATCGATCATAGAGACAATCGTTCGGATTAAAATAGCCAACCAAATTATGCTTCATTATCTCAAAATTTTCAGCCATTTTTAAACACAAAAACACACTTCAATTTTAGGAAAATTAAAACAATTCGAAAATTTTCAGAATTTATTAATTAATTAAAATTAATTAAAAATTCGAATTAATTCAAAGTTGTCAGAAAAATCCCAAAAATTTATATGATGTTCTCCTGATCACTGGGAGTCTCAATCTATTTTTAGATTTCAAAGAAAAAATCTAAAACTCTCAAAATAGTGAAAACCCGATTCATTTTTTTGAAAAATTGAGTTTTCAAAACCTTAATGAAACTCGAAGATATTCGGTTCAAAAGAAAGAAAATCGAACGATCTATTCGAATCAGGTCTCAGATTTCAGTTTGGTTGAATAAATTTGAGCAGAGTTTCAGTCCAAGAATCGTGTGTATCGTGTATATATGTAAGAATAGACTCTGTGTAAGTACACGAGAGATTGTCTTGGCTGTGTTTGTGTTCTATTTTTTTTTAAGTACAAAACAACACTACAAGACAATCGGTTGATTGTCTTGCCGATTGTCTTGGTAGTATAAACACTATCAAGACAATCGTTCACTATCAAAATTAGCTTCCATGGATGCACATCTGCCCTCAAGGTATTTCAACCTTGATTCAGCTTGTTTAGAAGGACCATCAGACCTTAACCTTTTTTATGAGAAAGGAAAAGACTGAGGCAAGGAGGCTATGGGGTGTCTCACACTCTCATTGTTTTTCTGAGTGATCTCATCACTTCTCACATAATGACTCTCAAGGCCTAGTGCCTTTTTGTGTGGGGTACCCTCAAATTCACTCTGGACATGCTCAAGTCCCTCTCTTTTTGCCAGCTCATTTGGCTGCCTCTCATTTTTGTGCTCACCTCTCTTTTCTTTTATCTCTCTTTTCTTTTGCACTCCCTCACTCATCCTAGATGCATGGGTATGAGCAGTACTTACATGAATCGAAAGAGAAGGTTTAGATTTTACCTTTTTGAAAGTAGAGATTGGCACATGATCATTATCAAAAGCATCTTCAACAATTACTTAATCTTGATCAAGTTGTGCAGAGGTGACAGCATCTTTGCCAAAAATGTTACTGTCCATAGGTGGGTTGATAGCAACTTTTGTGGTGTCTTTGACAGCAGCTGAGGCTATGACAGCAACTTCCTGAAGGTCAGTTGCTTTTTGGAGGTCGACCAAGATGTTGGCTGTTTCATTTTCTGGCAGATTTTCATCTTGATCTAGCTTAGTGTTTGAGGGAGTGGTATCCATTTCACTTTGAGAAATGGGTTCTTGTGGACCACTTGATGGGGGCTCATCCATGACTTGAGATGGATGATCAATACCTGAAGGGTTGGGACTGTCCCCTTCTCTAGGTTGTTGAGAAGAAACAATTGATGGATTAGAAAATAAAGAAGGTGATGGTATAGAAGAGATTTCTGGCTGTTCCACAGAGATAACTTGTGGAACATCAAGAGTAGAAGTTTCATGACCCTCACTGTGCCCTAACTCCATGTGCATTTCTGCAAGTGTAGGCTCCTCATGAGGTTGTGCAGACTCTTTACCGGATGCCTTGGGAGACAGGCCAGTTTCAGAAGAGACTTCTTGTTGAGAAGAAGCACCTAGGGATGTGTTTGATTCCCTTTTATCCTCCACAGCCTTTTGTGAGACTAAGGGGTGGCTGACAGTGGTTTTGTCCCTCTTAGCTCTCTTCTTCTTAGACTCAAGAGGAACCACTGTGGGTTCACTTTTACTAACATCCTTATTTGCTGCACCAGGTGCAGTTTCTCCCTCAACATTCTCAGAACTACCACAAACTCCAGTTTCCAAGGGCCTTTTCTTGGATTCTTGCAAGGTTATTTTTGTGGCTTTTGTTTGTCTGGAAGGTCTGATTGGAACGAATGGTGTAGAATGTGGGTTAACTGAATTTGGGTCTAATTCAGCTTCATTCTCAAGGGAGAAATTAACATACCCAGAAGGTAGTTCAAAATCAAGATTAGGCTCTTGATCAGCCATGTGTTTGGTGAAACAGAGTGGAATATGTGCATTCAAATTTTGTGAATTGAGTGATGTGTGTGTATTTCTTTTTAAAACATTGCATTCCATGATTAGAGATGCATTATCATCAATACCACATAATGAATTTAAACAAGTTGTAAGAAAGCGAGGATAGACATGTACCTTCCTGCTCAGAGCAGACTTGAGTTGACTCATAAGCAGCTTTCCAACATCCACTTTGTAACCATGGACTAGAGAGTGAGTGAGCTTCTTGATGTAGGAGGGAATTCCATTCCAGCCAGTGGTTTTGGTTGAGAAAACCTTCACCATGACATCAAAAATCATGCTCCATTCTTTTCTCAAAAACTTTCTGTCCATTTCACCAGTTGAGTACCAATTTGTTGTACCCTCTTCGAGGACAGGACCAGAATACCCAATTTTGAAGAGAAACTTCTTCAGGATTTCATCACTTACAAGTTCCTTGTATGATTCTTTAGCTTGCAGTCCAGTTCCCAAAACTTCGTTAATACCTTTTATTGTGAGGATGCAGGTAACCCCTTTGATTTTGCAGTTTATGGTGTCTTTACTTGCACCTCCTGGAACAAAGGCAGATTTCCAGAATTCTTCAAGTCTTTCTAGGTCCAATGAGGGTGTAGATGTTATAGCATGACCTAGATAGGACTTGTTGATGAAGGACACGAGTCCTCTGAAACCCTCACCAGCATCTCCAGCAGAGAGAATACCATCAAAGTTTGTTTGAGAAGAGGATTGTTTGGGTGCCATTTTTGCTTTGAGTTTTGGGAGAGAGAGATTTTTGCTTTTGAGAGAGAGAGGTTATGTTAAGTGTTGTGTGTTTGACAGTTGCTTACATGAAAATAGCAAATGTTTTAATGAAGAAGGGAAAGTAGTAATGTCTTAGCCCATTAATCAGTCACGTGGTGTTGTGGGTAGTTACTTTTTAGTGGCTGTAAATCGTGGAGGTAAAGTCCTAATTAAATCGGTCCACTAACCTTGAGAGTAACCTGTGCGCTATAACAAATTCATTAGTAATTTGGGAGGATGACAGCAAGTTTTGCTTGACAGTAACATCGACGCAAGAACATGATGTCACCATTAAGCAATTTATACAATTTCCTTTAAATTTCATGACAGAAACTTTTTCCATTGCTGATAAGGAACTTGCTGTCAAGGCACATCGTGACAGCATCTTCACTTATTGACAACAACTTGTGCAGAAACAATTTGTGTCGTGAATTTTAATCGACTTTGCCCATTGCTTAAAAGTAAAATTACCCATTAGCATTTTAATCGAGTTAAGCACATATTTGTTAAGCAGGCACACATCCATATACATCCATACACACAAGTAAACACATGCATTCAAGAGCAAATAACCAAGATGAGAAGATGATAATGAAAGACATGCAAGAACATTAAGAAGATGGGACGGTCTTTTCATTAAAAAAAACTAAAAATAATACAAATAGTTCTTAAGAACTGAAAATTATTTTAAGTTGGTAAAGGCTTCCAACAGCAGCCCTTCCACAATCTTCTCAATCTCCTTTTCATTGGAGATACCCTGCTCATCCAGATAAGCATAAAGCTTATTGACCCAGAGATTAAATGATTCATCAGAGGGTTCGATCTTCATCTGCTTCTTCAAGCTTGGGATTTCCGGCTTGACTCCTTCGGTGGCTGGAGCTTTGGATGTAGACATCTCAGACGCCTTCCTCTTACTCATACTTTTCTCTAGATTTCTTTGAGTGTGTTAAGTGAGAAATAAAGTTTTGGCCTTGGTCTTATTTATAACACATTAAATGACTCTAGAGCTTCCTACACGCTTCCTTTTAATAAAGTATTAAACTTTAAACTAAAAGTCTGACAAATACCGGGTACATTTCAAATGACACGACTACTCATCACTTACACGCGTGGGAATTAAGTTAATGTCACGTGACTACTCATTACATAAGTTAAAACAGGCATGTAATTGAATTTAGCATAGTCATAACAAACATGCTGTCAACAAACAAGTAGCACATAAGACAGTAACTTCTCATGACAATAACATTGAACGCTACGGTCACAAGCTGCGATTTAACCACTTTGAAAATGTAGAAACCAGTAAGTTAACATACCAGATTTAGCATTCCCAATTCACTTACCAACCTGTTGAAGGTTGCTTCATCTAGTGGCTTCGTGAAGAAGTCTGCAAGTTGCTTTTCTATTGGAACATAAACCAGCTTCACAGTTTCCTTTTCAACATGCTCTCTGATGAAATGATGTCTAATATCAATGTGCTTCGTCCTGGAGTGTTGAACTGGATTATCTGAGATGGCTATGGCACTGGTGTTATCACAATAAATGGGAATATTGGACAACTCTAAACCATAATCCATTAGCTGATTCTTCATCCAAAGAATTTGAGCACAGCAACTTCCAGCTGCAATGTATTCAGCTTCTGCAGTTGATGTTGACACAGAATGCTGCTTCTTGTTAAACCATGACACTAATCTTCCACCGAGAAATTGACAGCTTCCTGTTGTACTTTTTCTGTCAATCTTGCATCCAGCATAGTCTGAATCCGAATATCCTATCAAATCAAATTCAGAATCTTTATGATACCAAAGGCCTAAATTTGGAGTACCTTTGAGATATCTAAATATCCTCTTGATTGCTACCAAGTGTGACTCTTTTGGATCAGCTTGAAACCTTGCATAGAGACATGTAGCAAACATAATATCTGGTCTGCTAGCAGTTAGATACAACAGTGATCCCACCATGCCCCTGTAGGTACTAGAGTCCACTATCTTTCCTTTAGGATCCAAATCCAGTTTGGTTGCAGTAGAGATAGGTGTCTTGGCAGGTGATGCATCTTCCAAGTTGAACTTTTTGAGAAGTTCCTTGACAAATTTTTCTTGGCAATTGAAGATGCCATCATCCTTTTGATAAATTTGTAAACCTAGGAAAAATGACAGTTCTCCCATCATACTCATCTCATATTTGTTCCTCATAAGAGATGAAAACTTTTCACACAGCTTCTCATTTGTAGAACCAAAGATTATGTCATTAACATAGATCTACACCAGAATGATGTCTTTGCCATGATGCTTGTAGAACAGTGTCTTATCCACAACACATCTTACAAATTGATTCTCCAGCAGAAAGGTAGAGAGAGTATCATACCAAGCTCTAGGGTCTTGCTTCAATCCATAAAGTGCTTTGAACAGTTTGTAGACAAAGTCATACTGCATTTTCAAATCCAGGTGGCTGTTCAACGTACACTTCCTCCTCTAGCTCTCCATTGAGAAAAGCACTTTTGACATCCATTTGGAACACTTTGAAGTTACAGTGTGCAGCATAGGCTAGGAAAATTCTTATGGCTTCAAGTCTGGAAACAGGTGCAAATGTTTCATCATAGTCTATTCCTTCCTATTGATAGTATCCTTTGGCCACTAGTCTTGCTTTATTCCTTGTCACATTTCCACCTTCATCCAGTTTGTTTCTGAAGACCCACTTTGTGTCAACAACTGATTTCCCTTTAGGTCTAGGGACTATCTTCCATACATTGTTTCTTTCAAATTGGTTGAGCTCTTCTTGCATGGCTATCACCCAATCTAAATCCAACAATGCTTCATCAATTGACTTTGGCTCAGTTTGAGATAGAAAGCAAGAGAACATGCTGTCAACAGAAACATTTCTCCTTGTCCTTATACCAGTAGTGGGATCACCAATGATTAGATTGCTTGTGTGATCTCTGTTCCACTTAATGGTTCTAGACAAGCTTCTTTCTTGATCTGCTTGATCAGTTCCTCTTTGAGGGGTTGATTCTCCAGCATTGATGGTTTCTCCTTCATGTTCTTCAACATCTCCAGAATCATTCTCATTCTGATGATTGGAAGTTATTGTTTGAGACTGAGCTGGAGTTTGAGTAACATCATTGGTGTTGACAACATCTCTTCGAAACTCAATGGACTGAGTGCAAGTAGGTTCATCAGCAACAACTTCTTCTTCCTCCAAGTAACCTTGATTTTCAAATCTAAGAGGCTCCATTTGACCATCGTCTTGTAATCCAGGGAACTTGGTTTCATCAAATGTGACATTTACAATTTCTTCAAATGACTTTATGATCAATGACATAGAATCTGTACGCAGTCCCTTCCAATCCATATCCCATGAAAATGCCATCATAAGCTTTAACATCAAACTTTCCTTTCCTTTCATGGTTGTCAATCATCATGAAACACTTTCTCCCAAATACATGAAAGTATTTGACGGTTGGTTTCTTTCCTGTTAACAGATAGTAAGGAGTGTTTCCATGAGTCTTGATGATCAAGGTTCTGTTCTGTGTGTAGCAAGCTGTGTTAATAGCTTCTGCCCAGAAATATGTTGGTAATCTAGAATCCTTCAACATAGTTCTCGCAGCTTCAATGAGAGTTCTATTCTTCCTTTCTATAACTCCATTTTGTTGTGGTGTCCTGGCAGTGGAGAATTGTTGGACAATGTCTTCTTCCTTGCAGAAGTTTCCCAATGTGGCATTTCTGAACTCAGTACCATTGTCACTTCTCAGATATTGAATTTTTGCATTCGGGGTTCTATCAAGAACTCTTATGTGATCAATGATTTCTTGAGCAGCTTCGTCTTTTGTCTCTAAGAACTTTACCCAAGTGTACCTCGAGTAATCATCCACCATTACCAGGGCATATCTCTTTCTTGCAAGAGATTGAACATTTACTGGACCAAATAAATCCATATGAATTAATTTGAGTGACTCAGTGTTGGTATTCACTTGCTTTGACTTGTGCACTGATCTTTTAAATTTACCCATTTGACAATCCTCGCACAATCCTTCTTGACAGAATTCCTGTTGAGGTAGTCCTCTTACCAAATCCTTCTTCATCAGAATATTCATATTCTTGAAATTGAGATGGGAGAGCTTCTTGTGCCAAAGCATGCTTTCACCAACTGATGCTTTACTGTAAAAGCAATAAGCCTTGTCTTCCTTAACAGAATTTAAGTCTGCAACAAACAAGCTTCCCTTCCTGACTTCTTTCAAGGAGAGGTTTCTATCCTTCTTGTGATAGATATTGTAAACCATCATATCAAAGTCAACTTTGAATCCCCTGTCACTGAACTGGCTAACATTGAGTAGGTTATGCTTCAATCCATCTACAAGAGCAATGTCTTCAATGACAACATTTCCAATTTCCAAACAGCCATATCCCACAGTGTAACCTTTGCTGTTGTCTCCAAAAGTTATGATTGGGCCGGCTTTCTCCACAAAATGTGATAGCAGGGCTATATCACCTGTCATGTGTCTAGAACATCCACTATCGATGACCAACATGACTTGCTTCTGCTTTTTGCCCTGCAAAACAGATGATTTTAATTTGCATCTAGTACCCAAACTCTATTGGGTCCTGTAGTTACAGCATTATTAATCATATCATTCTGTTTCACATTTGAATTAGAATCCTCCTGTTTGACTTCTTTCACAGTCCACTTAGGCTTAGAGTTAGACTTGGTCTTTCTCTTGGTGGATGTTGCCTTTTTACTAACATAGGCAGGCTTAGAAATCTCAGCAGTTTGCATATAGGAACATCTTTCAGTAGACAGAATATGCAAATTGAAACAAGTACTCATAACAACAATCTTGCATGGCATACAGTCAATATTATTACAGACGTCTACTTCTCTTTGCATGATGGGGGTTCTATGTAAGTTACCACTAACATTGGTCGCATTAATCTTGTTCTTGTTGGGTTTCTTACAAACAAATGTTAAATGTTGAGATGAGCCACAATTATTGCAAAGCTTCCTAGGAGTGTCTTTAACGTGAGCATAGTCATTCTTCTTGTCAATTCGTAACTTGCCATTCCTATTCTTAGGCTTGTAGGCATTTGTCTTGACAGTATGTTCTGAAGTTGCTGCCGAGCTACCTTTGACAGTACCTTTCTTTCCCTCCGTCTTGACAGCAGGTTTGAAAGTTGTTGTCTTGGGTTCTCTCTTGACAGTATCTTTTGAAGTTTCTGTCATATCCTTGTTGACAGCTACTTTAGAACATTATGTCTGATTGCTTGGCAAAGTTTCTGTCATGGGAGAGTTATCAGTATTTTTCCCTTCATCTAGTGTGCTGTCAACGCACGCATCCTCATCAAGAAGCTCTTGTTTGATGAACAGAGAGGTTTCATCAAAACCAGCTTGGAGATTTTTGAAAATCGGTTTGTAAACTCTTTTGAGAATATGAGGTTTGACAGCATCACTATCATCAAGAACAATTGCCTTTCCATGCCTCATACCATACTCGAAGCCTATACCTACCTTTTCATTCTCAGTGTGATTATCATGATATTCCTGGACTAACTTAGAAGATTTTCTAAATGCTTCGAGTTTAAACTCATTTTCTGCAATTTGATTCCTGAGAAATTCTTCTATTTCCTTAGCACAGACAATATCATTTTTCAATCTAGTATTCTCTTGAGCTAACGAATCTAGAGGGCTGGTTCTAAGCAATAACATTTCATTTTCAGATTTGAGAGTTTCATTTTGTTTAGTTAACTTAACAATTTCTTCGTGAGCAGCAGATAAACTAACATGAACGTTAAACATCTCAGCACTTAAATCTTCAATGGTATGCTTGTATTCAGTTTTAGACATATCAAGTAAGACTAGAGATGGTACCTGAGTTGAGGAACTAGAAGCTTCATCATCAGATTTAGCCATGAGGACCAAGTTTACAAACTCTTCGTCTTCCTCATCTTCAGAATCATCCTAGCACTTCCCTTCAGCCACATAGGCTTTACCTTGATTCCTCTTAAACTGATTTCTAGATCCTTTTCCTTGATTCAGTTTTGGTCTTCTGCATTCAGTAGCAAAATGACCTAGCTCATTGCAGTTGTAGCACCTGAACTTCGACCTATCCACCATTCCAGTCTTGTATTCACCTCTCGTGGCACCACCAGCAGCTTTTGAAAAACTCCCCTTATTGAACTTAGATGTTTGACCCTGTGGCTTGTATGACTTGTACCTTCTGAACTTGATGTTCTTGAATCTCTTAGCCATATAACCCTTGGTTGGATTATCCATGCTTTCAATCTCTTCTATTGTGTAGAAGTCTTCATCTTCAACGTGTTTGATGTAACACCCCGACTTCCCAATACTGAAAATATAATTTTTTTTAAATAAAATAGACTTTGATACATGGGAATTTTAGAAAATTTCGACATGAAGTATTCGTAAATAGGACTATCCACCTGTTTTTCAACTCAGAAACAAATTCCAATTTAACAAATACAAATAAAAATTAATACACCAATGATTCCTCACCGAGGATCGATTCCAAGTTATGGTATGAAACAAGAATCTATACTACAAAAATTATTACAACTTCTATCTCTGCTATAAATACAAGTCAATATACTATCTAATCTGTAGCTTAATCCAAAATCATGCTCCCCCTCGTTAGCTCTGAAATCTATTCCGAATAGGATCATCTTCGCTCTCATTCGCATTTGAAAATATAAGTAGACCATCCTTAAACATAACTGCAAAGGGTTAGGTAAAACAAAGCAAGAGTGAGCCAAAGAACGCTCAGCAAGTGCATAGTATAGTGAACAACGATTTTACAATATTTCATTGATGAACAATATCAATGATCAAACTATCTAAAGGGAATAACTCAATTTCTATCATAGCATAAAACTTTCCATTTTTCTTTAAATCATAACCTTTTCTCAAAAATCTTTCTTTCCATCAAAATATACTATTCATAAAACTTTTTAAAAGCATTTAAGTTGATTGTATTATTATCTTGATTATGGACAATACGGGTGATCAGCCACGTAAAGTCCCCCTTCCTCTGAAATTGGGTTCCCAATTAAGCAACACATTGGCCTTTAATGCCGGACTAGGACCACCCTAGCCTCTTACGCTATATAAAAGTGCTGGACTAGGACCACCCTAGCCTCTTACGCTTTTCCAATTTATAAACAAATTTATTATTAATAATTTAAAACATTTCACTTTTAAGTCCTTTATACTCACTGATAACAGATCAGCCCAGCTTAAGGAATCTTAAAACATTTTAAATAAATAAGCCATTTTAATTTGCATTTATAAAAGATTAAGAGTTAGGGAAGCAAATGATATAAGGAATCATAAACAGTAAAGCAACAAGATTAAACTAAACATGGTATGGTTCAACAGAACAGAATCATATATCAACAAGGAAGCATAAATCAATTAAGGGACGAAACAATTATTAAGATTCTGGAAATTGAACAGCAATTTATAAGAAAATTCATGGAATAAATGAATCTGGAGTTCAATTGAGAGACTGGGATTACTGCATTGATCATAAACTAATGAAGAGCCATTAGTTAATAAAGAACAAAACAAGGGTTAGGGTTCTAGAATTTAATTCAAGGGTTATGAAATTTGGTTTCACTGGTAGGGTCTAAAAGAATAAGCATAAGAAAAAGACTAAAATAAAGCAAGGCATCAATTATAAGTCAAAGATTATGGTTCAACAGGAAACAGGGTAATTATTAGGGTACATACGTTTAAATAATGATTCATAGGGATAAACAAGGTTTAGGTGTTTTAACAATAATTGATAAGAAATAAACAATAAGGTATAAAGGGTTCATTAATAATTAAAAAGAAATGATAGTAAGGTATAAGAATTTAAACAACAATTCATAAGCAGTTAAGGGAATCTGGACTTCAATACAAGGTTTGAGTCAATAGAAACAATGAAAGAAGTGTAGACCTTAGCCATATAAATATGAAGAAAACCTTACAATTATTAGAACATGTTCACATCATTCAAACCGAAAATGAAGGGTACAGATACTTGCAAGAAGGAATCTGAGAGAACATATGAGCAATACAAGATATTTCACATCACTTGAACGATAAGTGAGGGATAGTATACTTGCCTCAATACATGAAGTTTCCAATTCCAATATCTCAACTCTTTACTCTCTTTGTACATCAATCTCTATTT
Organism: Saposhnikovia divaricata; assembly: GCA_036435485.1. Lineage (NCBI taxonomy): Eukaryota > Viridiplantae > Streptophyta > Magnoliopsida > Apiales > Apiaceae > Saposhnikovia > Saposhnikovia divaricata. Next base: position 59,379,759 of record CM071599.1, on the reverse strand, counting down.
CTTATTGGATGGCTTTGTACTCGGTCATTCATTCCTCTTTCCTTATCACTAGTTAGCTTCTACATGCATACACTCGTCTACTTCGATGAATAACTCGTTCCTCAGAATTTCCACCTTTACAGACACTGGTTCTAAATCGGCCTTTTACTGGTACCTATATCAAAATAAAGTACTACTTCAGTACACTTATAACCGCAACCGTCTAACTCTATTCTACCCAATCGTATCTTATTACACTTTACAACTTAACACATAAAGCACACACTGATCATATTCTTAAAATAGTAATATATATACCACGTAAATCACATAACACTTAGCACATAATATTAACTTACTTTTATATTATTATTTTTTTACATATATATCATATCCATTTACAATAATCCTTATCAAATTACTATAAAAATCATAAGTAATTCTAACAAAAATCGGACAGCACCTCCTCTAAAATATGACCTAACCTGTCAGAATATAACTTATCAAATCGAAAATCCAACATCCCTTGCTTCAATAAAATTTACAATCATACCAAATCATTCTAATGTACCTCATTTGTACATCTCTGACAATCCATAAACTTAATACATAACTTACATACTCGTATAATCCACAAACCAAGTCACTCTATGTATATTTCACTTTAGTATACAAAATATTACTAATGTCCTTGATAACAATTAGAATCCTTGACATAATCACATTGTACTAGTTACCAGACAGATGACATATCCATCAATCAACTAACAATTCTTAAGATAAACCAAGTACACTTAACTACTTATAACCTTTGAATATACACCACTTTAATACATCAATCCACAAAATCAAATTATGACTCTACACAAGCACTTATATCCTTATACGATTTACAATTTAATTACCACATGAAGGTGTACGACATTTATAATCATTAACTCAAAATTAAAATTAACAATTGAAATTTTAACATTATGAATCCCTGTAAACATTTACAATCGAACAATTTATTGATAATGTCTCTTTATGCCCGACTCCATGAGATGACTAATTTAACTCGCTCCTAAACCAATTCAGTATCACTATAGCAGTAATAACTCAAGATAAAATTCGCAATATTTCTAACAACACAACTATATTAGAATTTAAGCAGCAGATGTACTACGATTTTGAAACAATGATCAACTAGAAAGTTAAAGTACATTAAACAAGGATTCCAGAATGATAAAATTCATAAGAAAACCGATAACGAATTTGTTATGAATTTTTGAATTTTAAGTAACACAGCAGAAATTATTCAGGATCAGGTTATATAAAAGGCAACTTTAGACAATGAAAACAATCTGATCTCAACTCCATTACAACTAGACAATTAAAGAGCATTATCAGAGGTTTCATAATTGATAAAAATCACAATTATACAAGTATTAACGAAAAAGATATGAATTTTTGAACATAAAACAACTCTGCAGAAAAGTCTAGACAGCCCTACAATTTTAGCAATATCTCAACTTCTACATGTCTGATACCTACAAAATTTTACATGCTTATTCTCTGAACTTAAATCTATAACTTTTGTTTTTTAACCTTCATGTAATTAGGTCTTTCACATTTTCCAAACAAGCATTCAATCCTGTGCAGAATTTTTGCAGAGCAGATTTCTTCCAAAGGACAATCCGTTTCTACCTTGTAATGCTTCCTAAACATGTTATATTTACACCAATTTTTCCAGAATCATAACTCAGATATAGAACTACTATTTTAATGCTTTGGTAGTCAACTAACTATGCTCTATGACCATCAAACATATGTTAAAAGATCAGACAAGAATTCTGAAAATTTCTATATCTTAAATCATAGTACAATTTTATAGCCATTAGTCCTGTAATTATCATTCAAAAATTACCAAACTCTACACAACTCTAACTCAAAGGTATGTGAACAAATTTCCCTCTTAATTCGTTAGCTTATCAGGTCACTAAATCTCCTAAAATCTGACCACAAAACAGAGCAGTGTTGCTGAGAGACTAAAATTCTGTGAAAACAGCGAATAGTTATCAAAATTAACAATTTTACACCCATTTGCAAATCGCACGAAACTTCAAACATGTTACTTAAACATTTATACACAAATTCTATCTTTTACACTTGATAGTAATCAGTTTCTAAGTGCTCACAAACTACTAAGCAAACAACAGACCAGGTTTTCAAGAATTGTTATCAAGCAAGCATCTTATATCCATTTTCGATCAAAACCAACAGCTCCTATAACTTAAATAAAATTGACCTTCTACACATAACCAACGAAAACACACATAAAAGCACACAAAGACAATTTTTATAATTCAACAAGCAAGAATTTAACAGCAATAAACCTAAACCATGACCAACATAAACTCAACATAAATTCCCGAGGAAAACCATGTAAGCATCCCCCATGTAAGCATCCCTCATCACGAACTATTAAGTTACTCCGCTAAAATCCTCAAACAACTATCATATACACATACAACAGTCTATAATTCAATTATCACGCAAACAAATATAAAACTTCATACCACAACTTCATTTTGACACTATATATATATATATATATATATATATATATATATATATATATATATATATATATATATATATATATATATATCAAGCAACAACTCGTTAAAAGGTAAGAATTCAATTCAAACGAATCGAAAATTACCAAGCTTTCGAATTCGGAGGGGATAATAACAAGGCTTCGATTTTTCTAGGGCTGGGCTTTAAAACCGGCACGGTGGTGAAGATTGAGAGAGGAGAAAGAAAGAGAAGCCAGGGAGAGAGATTAATAGTTCGTGGAAAAAGAGAGGGAGGGGTCTCGAGAGTTCGAGATATTGGTAGAGAGACAGCCGAGAGATTTTAGTACTGGGGAAGCTGGGTTTGAAGATTTAGAAAGATATAAGGGGCATTTTATATATATTTCAAAATTCTGAAAATCTCATACAAATCAAATTTTCAACCTTTTATAAATTGAAATAAATTAGAAAATTTATGGAAAACTAAACTTTTCATTTTAAAATAAAGAGCGTAAAATTTTGAACACTCACATATTTTTGAAATATTTTTAGGATCAAAAATGAATTAAATATGAATTTTACAAGTTTTGATCAGTTAAATACAATAAAATTCTTAAAATCATTTTAAAATACCAAAACACCCAAATTAATTCTCTCAAAAACTTTAAAAACTAATTAATTATACAAAGATAATATCAAAAAAGATTTTATGATTTTTAATAATTTTGATGATTTTATAAAATTTTCCGAAGATCAATAACACATGATTTAAATAAATTTTAATCATAAAAATTCAAATAAAAAATTACATGGACTAGCACGTCACACATACATCACCATATTAACAAGTAAACATGAGGTCACTTAAATTTTTATATAAAAAAAAAATTTCACACATTATAATCCACATTTAATATTAAATAATTAAATAGTAATAATAACAAATACGATATTTCTAGGGCGTTATATCCTTCCCCCCTTAATAGGATTCTGTCCTCAGAATCAGTCTTAAGAAAACATCAAGACATTATTATTCAACCATTTCTGCTTGAATTTCCATGTCATCCCTTCCACACTAGCATTCCTTTATATCAATTCGCATATCGATAGGCTCATCCTCTAAGCCTTCGAATTTCAAACATAAACTTAATCCTTTGGTTTGTATGTCTCGTTAATTCTAGATACTGATCACTCGCACGTGACGATCCCTTTTCTACCAAAAATCGGACAGGACCTATTCGTATAATTGACTATGCCCTGTACACAACGCCTCAAGTACTAACCCAATCATCAATAATAATTCGCGTATATATATAATACTAAACAAAATCTGTCTCGACTGAAAGCAATTGGTACAACTTCCATGCTCCTACTCATAATCAGATTGGCTCAGATAAAACTTTGAGAAAAAAGAATATCAAGAAATCCCCCAATCATTCTTACTCCCCTTTCAACGTACAATGTTACTCGAGGAGGGAATAACTGGGAAACTTCTATCCATCCTAAATCCCATTGTTTTACTGAGTAATCTTTACGAAACTAATAACCATTTACCTTGAAACGTATACATCTTATTCGCAATACAAACTATTCTGGGGTCACTGCCCCTCAATACCACTCAAAATCAAACTCCAACAATAATATTCCCCAATATCAAAACTCGACTTCTGAACCATTACTCTACATATCTTACAAATCGTTAAAATTTAAACTCTAAACATTATAACTCCCATATCAATAACTCATTTCCTTGAACCATTTCATTCTTCCACATTCGTCAACTTCACCTTTTTCTTCCGTCAACTCCGATTGGTACTTCCTACTTTCCTCTAACGATTCATTCGCAATAATCTAGACCTTTGAATCCTGTATCAATAACGTTTCACATTCTTTGAACATTTCCTTTGAGCACTGTAAGCACATTCGATCCTTCCTCATTCGTCCGGTTGCCCTAGCACTAGAGGGGTTCTAAATCTCTTCGTTGAATTCTGAAAGCTTTCTTCACGTTGAGTTCTGCATTTCCTTCTTGGTAAGCGTGTCCACTGCTGTAACTATCTCGGTAAAATCTCTGACAACCTTTGATAATTCCTGGCTGATCCTACAAAACTTTCGATCTTTGCTTTAACATCAATTCTCAAACCTAATCATCCACTAATAGCTTTAGGAATCATAAAGGTTTATAACAAAAGAAATCAATACAATGGACATGTGTTAGCATGTATAAATATAAGGTGAGTTTTGGTTTGATAAGAATTTATAAAAGATTTAACTGAGAGATCAATATGATCATTGAACTAATTTCAGGTTGCATTTGTCACTTAGGTCAACCGCCATAGCACAAGAAGGGGGCCAGCCTTCTGTACTTTCATGACAAACACAATCAGTGGCGTCCCACCAGACTTCTATCACATAGATAAGATGTCCCTGAGTCCCCTATATACATAGGGTTGTTCATCCCAGTCTGAATAAAAAAGGTTAAGTGTTCAGATAAAATGAAAGAGTTCAAAAGTTTCAAGGGTTTACATGTATAACGTTGAATAAAGAATAGCAATATTCGAGGAAAATAGAAAGAATTCAAGGGTCCCAATAATTTACATGCACCATGTTGAATATGTGATCCCCTGGAAAATAGAGGTATCTCTGAAAGAATAGAAATTGTGTAATCGAATCTGACATACGAAGTTCATCATCAATTGAAGTATAAATGATTATCAAAGGTGATAAGGTATTATCAAAATAAAAAGAAACAGAAAGGAAGGTTAAATCTCCTTAATCAATAAATTAAATGAAATCAACAGCTGGTAGTGAATAAACACGCTCTTATTCCAACACATACTAGAACTCGCATTTCGCATCTTGTTTATCGTCTTTTTGTACTTTCTTTATCGTTCGTGGGGTAAATAAAGCCGCAAAAGAAACTCTAGAATGTACACGAAGGTCTGCACGTAGCGTCTCCCAAGCTAATACCTCCGGTCGTTTATATAGCGTATGCTGCTCCGAATTATCTGCCTTGTCGAGAATGGAATTTCTGCTCGCGCAATATTTCAGAATACCGAATAACGTCAACAACCATCGTCATAATAACCTAAGTCGAACCTGGTCCTAAATCATTCTATTTAACGTCTATCCTAAATATGTACACCTAATCATCCTAACTTGTTTCAGTGACCATAACCTGTCGCTCTGATACCAACCTGTAACACCCCGACTTCCCAATACTGAAAATATAATTTTTTTTAAAAATAAAATAGACTTTGATAAAGGGGAATTTTAGAAAATTTCGACATGAAGTATTCGTAAATAGGACTATCCACCTGTTTTTCAACTCAGAAACAAATTCCAATTTAACAAATACAAATAAAAATTAATACACCAATGATTCCTCACCGAGGATCGATTCCAAGTTATGGTATGAAACAAGAATCTATACTACAAAAATTATTGCAACTTCTATCTCTGCTATAAATACAAGTCAATATACTATCTAATCTGTAGCTTAATCCAAAATCATGCTCCCCCTCGTTAGCTCTGAAATCTATTCCGAATAGGATCATCTTCGCTCTCATTCGCATTTGAAAATATAAGTAGACCATCCTTAAACCTAACTGCAAAGGGTTAGGTAAAACAAAGCAAGAGTGAGCCAAAGAACGCTCAGCAAGTGCATAGTATAGTGAACAACGATTTTACAATATTTCATTGATGAACAATATCAATGATCAAACTATCTAAAGGGAATAACTCAATTTCTATCATAGCATAAAACTTTCCATTTTTCTTTAAATCATAACCTTTTCTCAAAAATCTTTCTTTCCATCAAAACATACTATTCATAAAAATTTTTAAAAGCATTTAAGTTGATTGTATTATTATCTTGATTATGGACAATACGGGTGATCAGCCACGTAAAGTCCCCCTTCCTTTGAAATTGGGTTCCCAATTAGGCAACACATTGACCTTTAATGCCGGACTAGGACCACCCTAGCCTCTTACGCTATATAAAAGTGCTGGACTAGGACCACCCTAGCCTCTTACGCTTTTCCAATTTATAAACAAATTTATTATTAATAATTTAAAACATTTTACTTTTAAGTCCTTTATACTCACTGATAACAGATCAGCCCAACTTAAGGAATCTTAAAACATTTTAAATAAATAAGCCATTTTAATTTGCATTTATAAAAGATTAAGAGTTAGGGAAGCAAATGATATAAGGAATCATAAACAGTAAAGCAACAAGATTAAACTAAACATGGTATGGTTGAACAGAACAGAATCATATATCAACAAGGAAGCATAAATCAATTAAGGGACGAAATAATTATTAAGATTCTGGAAATTGAACAGCAATTTATAAGAAAATTCATGGAATAAATGAATCTGGAGTTCAATTGAGAGACTGGGATTACTGCATTGATCATAAACTAATGAAGAGACATTAGTTAATAAAGAACAAAACAAGGGTTAGGGTTCTAGAATTTAATTCAAGGGTTATGAAATTTGGTTTCACTGGTAGGGTCTAAAAGAATAAGCATAAGAAAAAGACTAAAATAAAGCAAGGCATCAATTATAAGTCAAAGATTATGGTTCAACAGGAAACAGGGTAATTATTAGGGTACATATGTTTAAATAATGATTCATAGGGATAAACAAGGTTTAGGTGTTTTAACAATAATTGATAAGAAATAAACAATAAGGTATAAAGGGTTCATTAATAATTAAAAAGAAATGATAGTAAGGTATAAGAATTTAAACAACAATTCATAAGCAGTTAAGGGAATCTGGACTTCAATACAAGGTTTGAGTCAATAGAAACAATGAAAGAAGTGTAGACCTTAGCCATATAAATATGAAGAAAACCTTACAATTATTAGAACATGTTCACATCATTCAAACCGAAAATGAAGGGTACAGATACTTGCAAGAAGGAATCTGAGAGAACATACGAGCAATACAAGATATTTCACATCACTTGAACGATAAGTGAGGGATAGTATACTTGCCTCAATACATGAAGTTTCCAATTCCAATATCTCAACTCCTTACTCTCTTTGTACATCAATCTCTATTTCTTATTGGCTGGCTTTGTACTCGGTCATTCATTCCACTTTCCTTATCACTAGTTAGCTTCTACATGCATACACTCGTTTACTTCGATGAATAACTCGTTCCTCAGAATTTCCACCTTTACAGACACTGGTTCTAAATCGGCCTTTTACTGGTACCTATATCAAAATAAAGTACTACTTCAGTACACTTATAACCGCAACCGTCTAACTCTATTCTACCCAATCGTATCTTATTACACTTTACAACTTAACACATAAAGCACACACTGATCATATTCTTAAAATAGTAATATATATACCACGTAAATCACATAACACTTAGCACATAATATTAACTTACTTTTATATTATTATTTTTTTACATATATATCATATCCATTTACAATAATCCTTATCAAATTACTATAAAAATCATAAGTAATTCTAACAAAAATCGGACAGCACCTCCTCTAAAATATGACCTAACCTGTCAGAATATAACTTATCAAATCGAAAATCCAACATCCCTTGCTTCAATAAAATTTACAATCATACCAAATCATTCTAATGTACCTCATTTGTACATCTCTGACAATCCATAAACTTAATACATAACTTACATACTCGTATAATCCACAAACCAAGTCACTCTATGTATATTTCACTTTAGTATACAAAATATTACTAATGTCCTTGATAACAATTAGAATCCTTGACATAATCACATTGTACTAGTTACCAGACAGATGACATATCCATCAATCAACTAACAATTCTTAAGATAAACCAAGTACACTTAACTACTTATAACCTTTGAATATACACCACTTTAATACATCAATCCACAAAATCAAATTATGACTCTACACAAGCACTTATATCCTTATACGATTTACAATTTAATTACCACATGAAGGTGTACGACATTTATAATCATTAACTCAAAATTAAAATTAACAATTGAAATTTTAACATTACGAATCCCTGTAAACATTTACAATCGAACAATTTATTGATAATGTCTCTTTATGCCCGACTCCATGAGATGACTAATTTAACTCGCTCCTAAACCAATTCAGTATCACTATAGCAGTAATAACTCAAGATAAAATTCGCAATATTTCTAACAACACAACTATATTAGAATTTAAGCAGCAGATGTACTACGATTTTGAAACAATGATCAACTAGAAAGTTAAAGTACATTAAACAAGGATTCCAGAATGATAAAATTCATAAGAAACGAACCGATAACGAATTTGTTATGAATTTTTGAATTTTAAGTAACACAACAGAAATTATTCAGGATCAGGTTATATAAAAGGCAACTTTAGACAATGAAAACAATCTGATCTCAACTCCATTACAACTAGACAATTAAAGAGCATTATCAGAGGTTTCATAATTGATAAAAATCACAATTATACAAGTATTAACGAAAAAGATATGAATTTTTGAACATAAAACAACTCTGCAGAAAAGTCTAGACAACCCTACAATTTTAGCAATATCTCAACTTCTACATGTCTGATACCTACAAAATTTTACATGCTTATTCTCTGAACTTAAATCTATAACTTTTTTTTTAACCTTCATGTAATTAGGTCTTTCACATTTTCCAAACAAGCATTCAATCCTGGGCAGAATTTTTGCAGAGCAGATTTCTTCCAAAGGACAATCCGTTTCTACCTTGTAATGCTTCCTAAACATGTTATATTTACACCAATTTTTCCAGAATCATAACTCAGATATAGAATTACTATTTTAATGCTTTGGTAGTCAACTAACTATGCTCTATGACCATCAAACATATGTTAAAAGATCAGACAAGAATTCTGAAAATTTCTATATCTTAAATCATAGTACAATTTTATAGCCATTAGTCCTATAATTATCATTCAAAAATTACCAAACTCTACACAACTCTAACTCAAAGGTATGTGAACAAATTTCCCTCTTAATTCGTTAGCTTATCAGGTCACTAAATCTCCTAAAATCTGACCACAAAACAGAGCAGTGTTGCTGAGAGACTAAAATTCTGTGAAAACAGCGAATAGTTATCAAAATTAACAATTTTACACCCATTTGCAAATCGCACGAAACTTCAAACATGTTACTCAAACATTTATACACAAATTCTATCTTTTACACTTGATAGTAATCAGTTTCTAAGTTCTCACAAACTACTAAGCAAACAACAGACCAGGTTTTCAAGAATTGTTATCAAGCAAGCATCTTATATCCATTTTCGATCAAAACCAACAGCTCCTATAACTTAAATAAAATTGACCTTCTACACATAACCAACGAAAACACACATAAAAGCACACAAAGACAATTTTTATAATTCAACAAGCAAGAATTTAACAGCAATAAACCTAAACCATGACCAACATAAACTCAACATAAATTCCCGAGGAAAACCATGTAAGCATCCCCCATGTAAGCATCCCTCATCACGAACTATTAAGTTACTCCGCTAAAATCCTCAAACAACTATCATATACACATACAACAGTCTATAATTCAATTATCACGCAAACAATTATAAAACTTCATACCACAACTTCATTTTGACACAATAACATATATATATATATATCAAGCAACAACTCGTTAAAAGGTAAGAATTCAATTCAAACGAATCGAAAATTACCAAGCTTTCGAATTCGGAAGGGATAATAACAAGGCTTCGATTTTTCTAGGGCTGGGCTTTAAAACCGGCACGGTGGTGAAGATTGAGAGAGGAGAAAGAAAGAGATGCCAGGGAGAGAGATTAATAGTTCGTGGAAAAAGAGAGGGAGGGGTCTCGAGAGTTCGAGATATTGGTAGAGAGACAGCCGAGAGATTTTAGTACTGGAGAAGCTGGGTTTGAAGATTTAGAAAGATATAAGGGGCATTTTATATATATTTCAAAATTCTGAAAATCTCATACAAATCAAATTTTCAACCTTTTATAAATTGAAATAAATTAGAAAATTTATGGAAAACTAAACTTTTCATTTTAAAATAAAGAGCGTAAAATTTTGAACACTCACATATTTTTGAAATATTTTTAGGATCAAAAATGAATTAAATATGAATTTTACAAGTTTTGATCAGTTAAATACAATAAAATTCTTAAAATCATTTTAAAATACCAAAACACCCAAATTAATTCTCCCAAAAACTTTAAAAACTAATTAATTATACAAAGATAATATCAAAAAAGATTTTACGATTTTTAATAATTTTGATGATTTTATAAAATTTTCCGAAGATCAATAACGCATGATTTAAATAAATTTTAATCATAAAAATTCAAATAAAAAATTACATGGACTAGCACGTCACACATACATCACCATATTAACAAGTAAACATGAGGTCACATAAATTTTTATATAAAAAAAAATTTCACACATTATAATCCACATTTAATATTAAATAATTAAATAGTAATAATAACAAATACGATATTTCTAGGGCGTTATATTTGAGCTGCAGAACCACCTTCTCCTCGTCATCCAACACTTCTTCAATCTTCAATGGTGGTACTTGTGTTGGTTGTGAACTTTGTGAGGATTCACTTGGACAAGCTATTTGTGGTTCATGAGCTACAAGGGCTCCTGACATGTTTGCCAACTTTCCTTTGGTTCCATTTTGAATATCTATCTTTTGAAAGAGTTCGAGTTCGTATGATTTGAGCATACCATAAAGAGTTTCTAGAGAGACATCGCTCAAGTTCCTTCCCTCTCTTATGGCTGTGACTTTGTGCTCAAGATGCTCAGGGAGAGTGAGCAAAAATTTGATGTTAATCTCCTTTCCATCATAGAACTTCCCATGAATTTATAACTCAGCAATTAGCTTACTGAACCTTTCAAACATGTGTGTGAGTTCTTCACTTGTCTTGGCCATGAAGGCTTCATATTGTGATACAAGGATTTGCCTTTGATTTTCTCAGACCTCTTCACTTTCTTCACACAGCAGCTCTATCTTGCTCCACATCTCTTTTTCAGATGAACATCCCATGACATTACCACACATGGCTTTGTCTAAAGTGAGAGAATCGAGTGAGATAAGTTGTAAGTAGTCATCCAAGGCTACTTTCTCCTTTTCGATCTCTGTGTATTCTGAAGGCCTCTTGGCAACCCAATGAGATGGAATGACTTCGTCATTTACAGTAGCAGCAGCTACTTCCTTTTGAGGAATGATGGGGCCATTCTCAAGGATTCCCAAGTATAGTGGATGGGCAGCTTTGATAAAGAACAAGATCTTTCTTTTCCAGAAATTTTAGTTCTCTTTATCAAAGACTGGAATCTTGATACCACTTGACTTCTGAATACTCGTCATGATCTTCAAATTTGTATATCAATCTGTTGCTCTGATACCAGTTGTTGGCCCCGAAGTATATTGCAGAAGGGGGGTTGAATGCAATATAGATAATTTCAAATCTTTAACTCAACAACAATGATAAAGATTGTAAACTATCTAGATAAGAATTGCAAACACAAGTAGTAATTCAAGATGTTCTCATAAAATAAATGTTTTATTTATTTTATAATGTGTTGCTACAACCTCGAGAAAAATGGTTTTCTCGAGCTTCGACTTCTTGTGAGAATTGCTTACAAAAAGAATGATAGATGTGTCTCTATATAGACTAATCTTTCTTTTTCATCTCAGTCATATGGGTCGCGGAGCTGTTGTCATTTTCAAGTGACAGCTCCTCACAATTTGCCCATACATGTGACCTTTCCTAAAATGCTATACAAACAGAGTAATCTTTAAGCATAAGGTATTCTAGGTTCTTTCCAAAATTAGCTATAACAATTCTAGTAGATGCAGACTTGTCATACTCTTGAATTGTCGAGCCTCGTCTTGTTATCTCTCAAGCTTTTGTCGTAGTCTTGCAGGTCTGCTACAATCTTTGACAAATTGCAGCAAATCTGTTTCTCGAACATCTAAACAGTCACGGGGGTTTGACTGAGATAAAATCCCCAAATCAAATAATTCAGTGAGACTGTAACCTTGGCCGCCAAGTTTGCTGTCATAGGAATATTCAGTAGTTGATAGTATGAGCTCCCGCCAAAGTTGCTGTCGGAACTCCAAACTTGCTGTCAAGTGTGAGAATGTTGATGTCCCTTGCTTCAGCCAATGTTGTTGTCAAATGAAACTTGCTGTCGTGACCTTGCAACATGCAGCCTTCTTGTAACGTTACCATCAATGTATTGAAAGTAACTTTATTATTGCTGTCGAACTGATGTATTCTCTTGAGGCTTGAACATATCAATGAACTTCTTCCAAGATGCATACTTATTATATTACAGCAATTATTTGATTACAAGAATACACTCTGGCTGTGACAGTATGTTCTACTTAGCCTATACAAATAAACTAAGTACTAGTTAAGTTGTCTCTACGCTATCACCCACAAATCCTAACATATTTTATATACTTTGACTCTATCGCTATACCATCAATGTTTTTCTATATGAAAAACATAATATTTGGATAGAGGACGATCATTAAATCATTTCAGATCGGGGAATCCTAACTCCGCTCCTATTTCTCGAACCCGTCCTGATCCCTGAACAAGGAAAGAACGTGGATCCTCGCTGGGAATTGGTGATTATATTATTTTTTTTAAATATAAAATCTATATTTTACAATACATTTTTTAATTAAATTAATGTGATAAATTATGATATGTAACATATGCTTTAAATTTAATATTATGTTTTCTGTACCAATTCAAATTAATATTTATTTATTATAATAAAATATTATAATTAAATTAAATTATTCTATTTTTTTTAAATTAAGATACAGTGACAACCGAGTTACCTGGAAGGCTGGAAGAGTGTGATACTAGCGTAACTAGCTGTTAGGGGTGTTCATGGGTTTGATTTGTCGGATTGGAGATATTTTTGCAAAACTATCCAATTAAATTAGTTTGAAATTTTTTAACCCAACTCAAAAAAAATAAATTTGTAATCCAACTACAACGTACATCATAAATCAAAACTATATAAAATAGTTTATTTCGAAAATCTAAATAAAACTAAAATACGTATAAATTATACTTTTAATGTTAATATTTAGTTGTGATTAATATTATAATTTTAGTGATGTAAATTATATCATAAGTCATATACATATGTACGAAATATAATCCTATATCTATAAATTAAATAATATTATTGTCTATAATGTATGATTGTATATAATATATAAATAAATATTTAAATTATCAAATAAGGTTTGTAACTTAAATCAGTATGGGTTGGGTTGGTCGAAAAAACATAGAATCCGTACACAATCCATTTACTTTTTTTAACTTAATCAAGTATCGGATTTATTTTAATCAGTCAATCGACCGAAAAGAAGGTCAAGTTGGGTCTGTTTGATCCAATTTATGAACCCATGAACACCTCTACTAGCCATGAACCAAATCAATTTTCAGAGATAATTCAATTAAACATAATACAATCAATTAGTAGGGAACGAAATGTGAGTCCAAAAAATTAACTACATCAACACATGATTGGTTCTGGACGATACAAATAATGACATGTATATTTTAAATTTAGACAACTGATGAGATATATATGGTCATTAATAAATATAAATATTGAATGTAAGTAAAAGAAAGTAGTAAAAACTATATTATACTGTAAATTTATTTTTATTATGAAATATGGTATAATGCAGTCTTTACCGCATTAATAAAATTCAAAATTATATCTCACGCCACACCGTACAGTTTGGATAAAATTAAATTAACAATAGCATCACGAATACAGTTTGGATAAAATTAAATTCACAATAGCATCACGAAAGTTAAAAATCGTATTTGGCGATGTGAGTAATTTTTGAGATTTGAGCGGTTTGATAAACACAATTATACTTTAATTAAAATCGGTTAGTATAACTGGTATCGGGTATTATATTTAGCTAGACTAAGAAACATGAGTGTTTAATCATTTACAATGTGTATAGGGTAAATTTATTGCTAAAATTAAAACACAATATAAATTTTTAACAAAAATTAAAATTAATTAAAAAAATTGAACATTGTATCCATAGTGTTTAAATTAAAGTATACTTTTTCCATCATATATAAATTTCATGTTATTATTAGCTTGCGCAAGAATATATTTTGTCGGCTATATCAAGAACATAATATATTTATGAAATTATGAGTGAATTATGCGAAGTTTAATGGATCCCGTACTTTGCACAGGCTATCATGCGCGAAGAACTTTCGGCATGAACAACATGAGGACAACACAAGTTAGGAATAACAAACAACACATAGCCATTTCTCCTTTTCTTTGTCATACCATTTTGTAGTCTGCACTTTCACTTCGTGTATTAAAACCACTACAAGAAAAAACTTTTCATTCTTGAATTTATGATCTCAAAACCGTATCTTCGTCTCAATTTAGAATTAAATACTCATATTTAAATACTCAATTTACGCATAATTCTCTTGCTAATTTAAGATAATCATTACATATGTTTCCCGTTACAAGCTATCTGTTATAGTTCAACCTGCGTATCACATGTTTTAACAAATTTAGACTTAAATACTTAATTTACATGCAATTCTCTTACCGATTTCAGCTTACCATTACATACATTATTCCCTTTGCATACTATCTACCATAGTTTAACCAGTGACTCATATGTTTTGGCATTTGGCCCGTGCTTTGCACGGGTTTTCATGCTAGTATTATTTTAATATGACAACAAATGATGTGGAGTTTCGTTACAAGTCCGACAAATATAACCAATATAAAAAGTTTGGCTAATTTTTTCCTAGAGATAACGTAGCAATGGAGTGCAAAAAAAAAAATTACACATTTTTTAATTTAAAATGTTAAAATTTTAGATAAGAGATCTATTGCATTGAAGATGCTCTAAAAAAAAGAGTAAAAAGTTTAGAGATTTTCAACTTTTAAGGCAATTTTGATTATTTACAAAATTGGTATTAAACCCTTACTCCCTCTATTCCATTATGTAAGGTGTTTGACACTTTTAAGCACTTAATTTTTAATACTTTGATTAAATAATTAAAATTACTATTTTTTAAATTTTTTATGAATAAAATTTTAACTATAACAATTTTATTCAAAAAAAAGGTTAAAATTAATAGTTTTTAATATGTAATCAGAAAATCTCAAATTACGAGAAAAAAATAGGTATCTATACTATTATATAAAAGCCGAAACATTAATAGTTTGGTTGGTTGGTTGATGGGTCGATCGGTCGGTCGGTACGTTACCTGTTGATTTTACTAATTTATCCTTATTTAAATAAAATACATCCTACTAACTAATCAATTTCCTTTTTCAGGTTAAACATATTATCTTTTCTATTTTTCAATAACTAAATAATTTCCTTTTCAGGTAAAATACAATATCTTTTATATTTTATCTAACTAAAATTTCTTCATTATTAATGAATTTCCTTTTTCGGGTTAAACATATTATCTTTTCTATTTTTCAATAACCTGAAAATACAATATCTTTTATATTTTATCTAACTAAAATTTCTCTTTTTTTAAAAACACTACAAACAATTTTGTTTAATAAAATAACATAATTACATTATGATTAATATTAACTAATTAATTACCTTTTTCAGCCAAAACACGTTACCTTTTCTCTTTTCTTTAACTAAAATCTCTCTTTTTCCAATTATATCATGGGCGGTTATCTTTTTCAGTCAAAATACATTACCTTTTTTCTTTTCTTTTATTAAAACCTTTCTTTTTCCAATTATATCACAGGAATTTTGTCTAATAAAATAACATAATTACATTATGATTAATATTAACTAATCAATTACCTTTTTCTGCCAAAACACATTACCTTTTCTCTTTTCTCTAACTAAAATCTCTCTTTTTCCAATTATAACATGGGCGGTTACCTTTTTCAGTCAAAACACGTTACCTTTTTTTTTCTTTTACTAAAACCTCTATTTTTCCAATTATATGACGGGAGTTTATATTTAATAAAAATAAAATAATAATATTATAATACTAATAATTAACCGATTACCTTTTCAGCTAAAAAGTATCATCTTTTCTATTTTTTTCTGATTAAATTCCCTTTTTTTCTAGAAATATCACGGGCAACATTAATTTCTCATTTTCTAAAAAGTAAGAGTAATTTTATTTAGTAAAATAACATAATTAAATTTAATTACTATAAACTAATCAATTATCTTTTTTACATAAATCATGTCATCTTTTTAATTTTCACGTTGCCTTTCTATTTTCACTAACTAAAATATCTATTTTCCAATTATATCACGGGTGGTCTATATAATACAATAAACTAATAATATTATAATATTAATAATTAACCAATTACCTTTTTCAGCTAAAACATATAATCTTTTCTATATTTTCTAACTAAACTCCCTCTTTTAATATAAATATCACGGACAATATTAATTTCTTCTTTTCTAAAAATATTACGAGCAATTGTATTTAGTAAAATAACGTAATTAAATTATAATTATTATATATAAACTAAGTGGCCACTCTGTTCGTCAAAAACTATCACTTAACCCACCGTTCTCATCGGGGTCTCATTTAAACCACTAAACTAAGAAAACATATCATTTGCCCCCCCTTATATCACTTAGACCACCATAAATTGTATTATTTTTGTGAATGCAGGTGGGGCAAATGATATATTTTCTTAGTTTAGTGGTTTAAATGAGACCGCGATGAGAACGGTGGGTTAAGTGATAATTTTTGACGAACGGAGTGGCCACTTTGATATAAAACCATTACCTTTTTCACCTAGAACATGCTACCTTTTTTATTTTCTCTAACTAAATTCTCTTTTTTTTCTAATCATATCACGGACATTTTATTTAATAAAATAAAATAATATTATACTAATAGTTAGCCGATTACCTTTTTCAACTAAAACCTATCACCTTTTCTATATTTTCTAACTAAAATCCTTCTTTTTCTAGAAATATTACAGATAACATTTATATAATTATTATCAAATCATCTCATATAAAAATTTAAGCCTCCAGAATTCACATTTTTAAAAAATTTAAATTAATAAAAAAATTCATATAATATTAAAGAAATCCGTGCATCGCACGGTTTTAAGCTAGTCTTACATAATGAACAAAGCAAGTATTACACGTTAAATTACATATTGCACAAAATTTCAATATCAATAATTTACGTTCATCACTTACTTTCCTTTGTTGAATAATAAAAAATTTTGTTCGATAATTTTTATCACACTTTAAAATTTTAGATTAACTTATTATTTAACATGATATTTGAGATAACATGTTGAGAAAAAGGACCCGGAACATGTAACTTAAATGCCATTGTTCAATATTGGATCACATAGCATTGTTCAATATGTGAGATAACATGTTGAGAAAAAGGACCCTGAACATGTGAATTTTGATCAATATGTCCATTCATATCCTATTTTTAAATGCCATCAATATATTTGAATTTTAAAAATCAATTGCAATCAATTTCAATCAAGTTGAAACAATTGAATATCTATGTATTGGACAGATTTATCATCCCGGCAAATACGTGAGAAAAGTAAGGAAAATGCTAGGTATCTCGACGTCCCAAATTCTTTCTTAAATATTTGGGAAACGTAGCATTGTTCAATACGTAATAGTAGTAAAGAGAAATCAAGCATTGTTGATGAATATGATCACGAGATCATGCCCGAGAAAACAGTATGATTGCAGCAACGAGACTACCGGCTGCTACAGTGCAATTAGATTGACAAACAATAAAAAGGCGGAGGCACGCAGGCTTTCATGTTTGTTATTAATTTCAGTTATTATGGCCTTAATAATATGTGTCGGTAGATCTCGACTTAATTACCAAGCATTCGTATATTTATAATTTATCACCAAATTATATGCCACGTGGATATCAAATGTTACTTCAAGTCTGCAATATATCGAGTGATGAGCAATGTAGCAACAACATTCCAGCTGGGCAGCAGTAAAATTAGTAAAGATGACAGCAAAATGTCAACAAACATTGCTGAGACAGTTATCCACGTAGAGTCTTAGGTTAACCACCAGCAACAACTACCAATAATTATGTTTCTCCGACTACTTAAATCTTTGGAGTTAAATTTTTTTTCTCAAAATTTCTAAAATGATTAGCTAGTTGGTAAATTCATAATAAAAAGATGAAACTTCACATACATACATATATATTATCAAATTAAAACATATCAATTATATATTTGACATCAACTAAAAGATTTAACATTATTTGAAAATAATTTTTTGTCTTTTTACATAAATATGCATGAATATGTTGGTAAATACGAAATGATATATTCATTTGGTTTCTAATTAATTGTACTTTTAAATTATTGTATGTAAGTATTTTAATTTACATATAAAATATAGTTCAATATTACTTTTTCTATTTATTTTTTCTGAATACAAATTCAAATATCAAATTTTATTTACAAAAAGTAAATATGAAATAAAACTTTAATCTAGTTATACTATTTTAAGGTGACTTTTATTTAATTAGTTATAATATTATAATTAATAAAATTAAAAATATATTAGTATGCATGCAAAAATATGATCAAAGTTATATGTGAATTTATATGCGGAATTAGTTTGATGTGAAACATTGAATGAAAACACTCGAAAATTATTTACACCTAACTCCGAATTTTAAATAGGGAATAAAGTAAATGGAGGATGAATAAAATAATTTTATTTCAATTTATTTTTAATTTTTTGAATTTTTAATAAAAAGAATAAATAATATTAAAAATAAATTGATCATATTTTCATTTCAAAAATAAGATAAAAATATTTTACTTGTTAAACATTTGCTTTACTCAATTTTAAAACCGGGAAACAAGACTTATACAGTTTAACCTCGATAAATGAATACGTTCGGGACCTAAAATTTTTATTTATTAATCGATATTATTCATTTATCGAGATCAAAAATATATTATCTCTATTATGATGTGGGATCGAAAAAAATTATTTATTTGACAAAATTATTCGTTTATCGAATATTAGAGTGTACTGTACCGTGAATGGAATGATCCTCGTTTGAAAGCATGAGGAGTTTGACTTGGCATCCATAGACAAGAAGAGGCGGAATGTATGCCGGATACCACTTGTGTTAGTGCCGTGGCTAGGCTACTACCTAGCTCGTGACTCGTTAAGGGGTGATATCATTAATACATTACATATATGTCACGACTCTTCCATGCCAACCCCATCTATATATCTAGATTCTAGACTTTACTAGATGCATAATTTAAAACGATATTTTTTTTTAATAACACATAATTTAAATTGAATAACATTTTGTTAGTAATAAAATCGGTTTTGACATGAATTAAATCTCGAGCACGTATTGATAGTTTATCTATTTTAAAATATTTCAGTTGGAATTTAAATATTAATTTATGGAACTTATTAACCAATTTTAAAAAAAAAATTGTAAAAAAACATTTTTAAAATTATCATAGATTTGCTGAAAACTGTCAAAATTATTAAACGTAGCAAATTTTTAAAATAAATTAGTAAAATGTATAATATTAGCAGTTTGCTCTTGGAATGTTTACGACGATAATAGTAATTGATTTTTTTTGTTTTCAGTTTTGTAAGATTATTATTATAACTTGTAGTCCATTCACAATTTTAAATTGATGTTAAAATAACTACCATTTCGCTAGTATTTTTAGGTCGGTCAATTTTTTTAGAATTTTATATGTTAATGCATGAAATATTTACACAAGAAGATCATGAATCTAAAACAATACGATACTTAAAGTGAAACCGCGCTATTTTTAATATTTATATGCTTTTCAGTATTTTCTTAATATTTAATGATTTTATACTAAAAATATCCGACTTACCTAATATCTTTGCCACAATATTCATGAAGCGTTAAACCACCGTCCTACTAGTATAAGAGAGTAACGCATATCCAAGTCACAATAGGAGAGAGAAACTAAACCAGAGCGTGCTTTCCTTTTGAGAGTTGTATTCAGACAGAGTTATATTTATACAAACCGATAATAACGCTAAAGCGTTTCAGAACCAACCTCTTCATTCAGCTCAAACTTCTTGAAGATACATACAAGTTCTTCATATATACACACAAGAGTACAAGACCCAAGTATTTGATTTTTTCAAGAAGAAAAAAGAAGATGCCTGCTTACTTGGATGAATATGAAAAGCTTGTCATCCGAATGACCCCTCCTAGGTTTGTTTGTTTTCCTTTCAAGCTCCCCTGTTTTTCATCTTGTTCATGAAACTATATTTGGAATTTTGGATTATATGTTTTTTTTTTCATTTTCTGATTCTTGTGGTTTGCAAGATAATCTCTCAACTATTATAATTTGTTTTAATTTGTATATTCTTCTCTAAATTTGCAGCAATTTCCCAGTTACACTTTTCTTGATTGTTTCACTTAATTTAAAAAATAATAAATTAAATGTTTGTTTAAAGATTTTAATAATCTGATCAACGGTGATGTTATTGCAGGGTGATGGTTGACAATGCTGGATGTGCCAACGCCACCAGAGTCATGGTATGCACTACTTTCTATGAAACACCCAAGAGACATCTTTATACACACAACTTTTTTGTATTAAAATAGAAAGTCATGTTTCTTGACTAAAAATAGTTGAATTTTTGACTAATTGTCCTGTTTTTTTGTTTCCAAAGATTGACAGTGCCAGAAAACATGGAATTCTTTTGGAAGCCATTCAAATTCTCACGGATCTGGACATGTCAATCAAGAAAGCTTATATTTCTTCTGATGGAAGATGGTTCATGGATGGTAAGTTTAATTATCAGTAATATTAATCTTTTTTAAAAACATGGTTTGACTTTAATATGATTTTTTGTATTAATTATGATTTTTTTTTTTGTTTTATTACAGTTTTTCATGTGACTGATTTAAATGGAAACAAGTTAACTGATGAAAGTGTGATTAACTACATGGAACAGGTTAAGATTAATTCTTGACAGTTTCTGTTTATCTGTAATATTTGATTAAGACTACATGGTTATTGATTGAATTTGTGTTACATGTTTTGTTTTTACAGTCTTTGAGCAAAATCCAACCCGTTGGATCAAAAAGCATTGAGGGGTTAACAGCATTAGAATTAACAGGAACTGATCGAGTGGGATTACTGTCCGAGGTTTTTGCAGTATTATCTGATTTGCAAGTTAATGTTGTTGAGTCGAAGGTGTGGACACACAACGGCCGGATTGCATCTTTAATTTATGTTAAAGATTGTGATTCGGGATTTCCGATTGAGGACGAATTGAAAATTGATACGATTGAAGCGCGGTTAAGGAATGTGCTAAAGGGGGATAATGATATTCGAAGTGCTAAGACTTTGGTTTCTTTAGACGTTACTCATACAGAAAGAAGGCTTCATCAAATGATGTTTGCTGATCGCGATTATGACCAACAACCTATAATCAGGACTAATGGCGATTCCCCAATTGTTTCGATTCAGAACTGTTTGGAACGGGGTTATTCCGGGGTAAATGTTCACTGCAAAGATCGAGCTAAGCTTCTATTTGACGTTGTTTGCACTTTAACTGACATGGAATATGTTGTCTTCCATGCCACTCTCGACACAACTGGGGACAGAGCATATATGGTATGCATACATTATTCTGCATTTACAATTTTGTAATAATATTTTTCTATGGCAACATGCCGTTAACCTATTGTAATTTGCTTTTAGGAATTCTTCATTAGACATACTGATGGGACGCCAATTAGTTCGGATGCTGAAAAGCAACGTGTGATTCTTTGCTTACGTGCTGCCATTGAAAGAAGAGCATCTGAGGTACTATTTATGATTCCAGGCGTCATGAATGCGATTGATCATATTAATGCTTGTAAAATATTCTGTGTCTTATAGTTATATGTTCTGATCACAGGGTGTGAGACTAGAGCTATGTGCTGATGACAGACCAGGACTATTAGCGGAAGTAATGCGGACCTTCCGAGAGAATGGTCTTAATGTAACAAGGGCAGAGATTTCGACGACATGTGACACAGCTCGGAACTTTTTCTATGTAACGGATGCGATTGGGAATCCAGCTGATCCGAAGATTATTGAATCTGTTCGACAAAGAATTGGATTTAGTAACTTAAAAGTGAAGGAACTGCCTTTAATATATCATCACAAGGCAGAAAAGGATGATCATCCAACCCCAGCTGGTGTTGGTGGGGCAGTCTTGGTATCAATTGGAAGCCTAGTGAAAAGGAATCTATACAATTTGGGATTGATCAGATCATATTCCTGAATGAAGAAAGGCAAATTGTGTGGGCATATACTTTGCTTGAAGAGTGAGCTTGTGTGCATAAAAATGAAAAGAGAAATGGGGTAGAAAATGGTAGTGATTGTTAGTAGTTATTTGTTGGTTGAATAGTTAAAACACACACACAAAGAGATTGAAAGGTGTCCTTTAACCGTTTAAGATTTTCTTGGATTGGAAAGTGGTATGGGGGAAATGGTTAAAAAGATGTATTTACCTAGTATATTAGGTACTAGAAATTTGTAACATTAGAATTTTCTTGTGAAAGAATAGTACAATTAGCTTTTGTAAATATTGACCCATTTAAGTAGAGTGTACTAATTAATGGTTGACTTATGTGTCAATTAAAACTGATGATTGTGGTGCTGACAGTGCTGTACATTCTTGAAGTTACTAACTGAACTGAGTTTGTCTCTTGGCATATAGATTAGAGATGGATTTAAGGCTCTGCTTTACTTGAACAAATTACAACGGGCACTAAGAGCATCTCCAAGAGTTTCTTAGCTCCCTCCTAAATATATTATAAACAATTAAGCTCTTAGCAAGTTATTACATTGATTTGTGTGTCAATTCCAACAATGTTCTCTATTAGGGCTCTTTATTTTATATTTTATTCATATTTCAATTACACTTGGACAAACAATCAATAGATGAGAGAGAAGAATCACTATTTTACTAATAAAATATTAAGTTAAGAGCTACTAGTTGCTCCTAAAATAGAGGAGAGAGAAGAAGCTCTTAACTTTTTAAAGAGCCTCTAAGAGTCTCTTGGAGCTTGATTTTTATTCTCTCTCCTCATTTTTTGAGTTAAGAGCTATAATAGAGAGCCTCTTGGAGATGCTCTAATAAAACAAGGTCTTTGTTATCACATAGGGAAGGATTTAAAGCTGCTTAACATGAACTTGAATAACCACGGCTAAGCAAATCAAATTTACTTCTAATTTCAAGATATTTACTTCCATGTTTTGTTTTAATTATCTCTAACAATTTTCGCTATCCTGTACATCTTGTTCTTCATTTAATCCCGAAAGTAGCTACTTTTTCGTTTGCATATATCAAATAATCAACCCTTCATTTTATCTCGATAATCACTTGTCGCTTACATAATTATTCTATTTAATTAGATTATAGTTAGTACTACCCACACGATATTTTAAACCTCTGTCCCTCGCATTTTTTTACATTTTTTTTCGGTTCTTTACACACATTTTAAGGCTTCTAAAAAGTATAGTTCCATAACTTATTTTTAAAATATTCTTTTTTTGTATGAAAATAGAACAATTCTATTTTTATACAAAAAAAGAAAATTTTAAAAATAAGTTATGAAACTATCCGCAAAAGAGAGAATTACCAAAATACCTATTTTTCACAAGTTTTTGCCCAAAATACTGAATTTGAAAAAAATGACCCGAAATATCGACGGGATACGGAGTTTTGCCTTCCGTATTAGCTGAATACCGTACACCGTGTATCGTATTATACATGATACGGAACACGGTATTCCGTGTTAGCATGATACGGAACACGGTGTACCGTATTCAGGCATTATACGGAACACGATGTACCGTGTTCGTGCATGATACGGAACACGGTGTACCGTATTATGAATGATACGGAAGATCGTGTTCCGCAACACCCCTTATATCACGATACACGGTCTACCGTGTCTGGTCAGTAAAAAGGACCAACAAGGCTCCCATATGAATATTTTGGACCATCACCCTCCGCAAAATGTACCTTAAAATCCGTGCCAGAATTACGTCCCCAAGGTAAACAACCAAGGGGGACGGAGAGAGTATATTTTATTTTAATAAAAAATATTTTATTTTAAACATAATAATATAATATATAATAATAGTAATAATATTAATACTTTAATTAATATTTTAAATTCCTAATTAATGATATATTTTTGAAAAACTTATACAACTATTATAAGTTCTTGGATTTAATACGTTTAAGCCACAACAACTTTGACAAAAAAAAACACTCACAAATCATATTTGTAATAAATATTTTTAATGAACTTATTATAATATTAAAATTATTAAAATAATTTTGAGTAAATTTATCACAAATAACATTAATAATATATGATACATAACCTAAATTATGAATTATCCAACTGATCAATGGATCAAATTCAATATAAATATTTGGCTCAAGTTATTATTAATTTTTTGGCTCCACAATCAAATAAATTTTAAACTTTGTTAGAAGCTAAGACCTTCTTCAACCCAAGACACTAAAATAGTGTCTTAGAAACACTATTTTGGTGACAAAATTACACCATTCACAAAATGCACTTCAACTCAAGGTCACTATACACTAAAAAGAATTTTTCACCAATAAAATAGAATATTCTAACTTTGTTCTAACTTGAATTTATTTATTTACATGTATTATAAGTTGTAGTTGGGTAAAATTATTATCTTGTAACTTCTTATTTATTATTATGATGTTATTTTTATAATTAAATTTGGCATGTTGTTTATAATTCTTGATTAAGAATTTTTTTCAATGTTTTGTGTGAAAGTTTAAAGTAAAAAATAAATATTTAAGAATTAACAAGTGATAAGAAGAAAAGAAGTTTTAATTGATAAAAATCTAAAGTTAAAAATTACAAGAACAAATAAGTTTAGTAGGACATAGATGGAAAAAAAAGGTTTTATTAACAAATATAAAGGCATTGTTGGAAACCAAATTTGATGACCCAAACTTATTTAACGATCTTAGATCACTATTTTAGTATTGCATTGGAATAACTTTGACACCGTATTCATCACTGTTAGTGATTTAGTGTTGGATTCGAATTGCTCTAACAAATTTGAATCTGGTCAAAGAGAGTAGTAAGACACTAGGCGGCTAGCTGTGGTTTCTTCTGACTTTAAGCTACCAAGAGTGACATATCAATGTTTGGAAAATACTTCCTCATTACTCTATCAAATTACACATAAACTGATTAAAAAAAGATAGAATTGATACCATATACTAATATAAATACAAAGAAGGTACTTGTTGCAAACAACTGGCTTGACTTAAAAATAGGTGGTACTGTAACAAGGGAAAGGTTTTGTCTTGCAGTGTGTCGGATACCTGGGATTGTCTGGAGTGTATGTATCCGTAAACTGAAAGGGGTTGAACATACATGACTTTATGTAACATGCTTGCCTTCATTTGCTCCGGATATGGTGCATTGCTTAGCTGGTTTACTCCTTTCTATGGCCCCAAGGGTGAAGAATCTCATATAACTACGTGCACCATCACTGTAACTCACACATGGAGGACTTTTTATTAATACAAGACAGGCAGTAAACCTTTAAATTAGTTATTCTATAATTAGTAGAGTACTTTCATGCAGTCTTGTAAAAAGCTTAAAACCCCTATTTTACTAAATCTAGTCGTTTCATCCCCGATTCCGCTTAACGGGCCGCTTAATACGCTTTTCATAACACTGCTTTCATGTTGATGACTAGTTATACACAACATAATAGGGATTGTACATTTTTTTATTTCGATAAAATGAATAAAATTTTCCGATTCCGAGAATATTCATTTATTCAGATTTAACTGTATTACATTTTGATTTTTATCATGTCTTTTTATTTGCATTTCTGGAGTGAAAAATTTTCGAACAAAATTTGTGTTGGATAAAAATTTAGGTACTAAAACACTAATCGGTCATTAAACTAAAATGAAGAAGCTGGTAATGATTCTTCTTGAGTTGTCTTCTCTGCTTTGCAGAACTTTAATTTATCTTGTTCCTTAATTAAGAATACATGCTACTAATAGATTCATTAAACCATGTGTTTACTCCTTACTGAGATGATAAAGTAGATATATTCCGATAAACGTATTCATGTTATTCACTTTAGTGATCAACTAATAAACTAAGTAATGAGAACAAGCCATGGGGATTAAAGTTATCTTAGTAAACAAGTGAAAGCAAGTGCCACACCACTTAAACAGTATATTAGAATATCCAGGTGTATACTTTAATACATGCTAAATTTAGATGTCAATTGCTGCTTAATGCTCCAAGAACTTTTTGTAGGAGCAAAGCCAAGTGCTTCTCAAATCATTATCTTATGATGCTAGTTGGAGCCCATGAGGGTGTGTTCATACGGTTGAATATAGTATATGATCCAATTAAGTCCTTCTCGAAAGTAACTTTTTTTTTTTTTTTTACGAGGAACTACCCCACATTACTGCGGGATTTCAAATCTCGGGTTATGGACTGTCCCTACCCATAACCGGGTAAATCCGGACTCAACTAGTTTGGGCAAGCGTGAGCGTCTCCCGAGGGAGTCGAACCTTGGACCGTCTGGATAGCTTCCACTTGCTCTTACCAGCTGAGCTAACCCGTGGAGCTCTGAAAAGTAACTTGCTTGACATGTTATCGGAAATCGGTTTACAGGAGAGGCATTTTCGATTATATCCTCATTGATCACTAACACGACAATATAGTGCCAAGAAAAGCATTTGTGGCATAGATAGCATCTCTAGTTCAAGAATAACGGGAGCATCAACTGTCAAATACATTGCACATTTATGCTATTTTCACATATGCATATGGAACCTTAGTACGAACCTTGCCAGATGTACATATACATCACAGAATATGCTTCAGCTAAATTCACTGCATATGTATGATCTTTGTGAAGAATCAAAATGTGCCCTCTAAAGGAATCTCTTGTTTTTTAGGAGTAGGTAATTACAAGAGGTAAACTAATCTACTGAAAGATGCTCCACAAATAGAAAGTGATGGGACTTGAATTATTTGTTCTGCAGGCCAAAAGGATATTTGTGGAATATTAATTATTTTGATAATTAAGGGCTAAAAATTAACACCACCTTTTGAAGAAGATTGTCTATATGCTACAGAATATACTCCAACCTATTGCTTTGATAATGTACTAGTACAATACTAACAAAATGCTTTGCATTCCAAATTGTCATTTGGACGTTTGTTTGTTAGTCATTTTCTTGTTAATAAGTTGCAATCTTGACGATGCCTTGGGACTTAGTGTAGAAAGTGTTGAAATTGAATACATGTCACTCTATTTGTTGGCTAGCATAAATCTGAAAAATCTTTGTCTTTTCCACTGTTTTATCGTTCAGTCATGGACTGGTTGCCTGTCAACAATCGATATTGAATTGGTACATGTAGTTAGCTGCTAATGATGACACTTTCGTTGTCAACTTTACGAAAATGACCAATTAATATTAATTTTCATGAATAAAAAGAAAATTATGATTTTGTTACTCTCTCCCTTTTTGTTTGATATATATTTAAAAAAAATAGTTTATAGCACTCGCTTGCACGTTTTTTTTTAATATTTATATAAATATTTATTTATATTAAATTTGATTTTTATCATATAAATTTTAATATTTTATTGAAAAGGTAAAAACTTTCTTAAATTTGAAAGAATTAAAAAATAACAAATTTGATTATAAATAAATAAAAAAATTATCATACTTCGGTCAATATACTATTTTTGCTTTATCTTGAGTTCTAGTAAAAATTAAAGTTAGACTACTTTACTGCCCACACAAAACTCCAACAATAAATTTTAATTTTTTAATTATTTAACAATTATTGTCCAACTAAAATTATTTGGATATTGAAAAGAAAAAAAATTACAAAATTTTACATTAAGAATTCTATTTAATTTAGAAATCTACTTATATTTAGTTTAAATTATTAAAAATTCACTTTTTAATATTTGAAAAGAGGTTTGGATTCGATACTCGGTTACCACAACATTTGTCAATAACAGATACTCACTCTAAAAGGCTATAAACCAAAATATTCAAAAAATAAAAAATCAAACAAATATTTCTATATTAGATCTAACAAATCTTATCCATCTGTTTTAAAATTCAACTTACTATTTTGATCATTCAAGAATCATACTACAATACTATATTACTTAAAAACTGAAATCCCCATCACACTAATTACATATGTGGATATAATTGTTTTTGGATTTGATTGCCACATATCTCAAGATATTTAAGAATATATATTTATATAAGCTATACTCAAAAACAGTGTTTTTCTTAATGTTTTCCAAATACTACATTTATATTGTTGTTTTTAATATTTGACTAATTAATGCATACAAATAACCAGCTTTAATTAATACAACTAGGTAATAAAGCCGCGCTACGCGCGATACAAAAACATTTTTAAAAATCATATATACAATATCATCGTTCATTACATTTTATTATCTTGAAGTTGATATGATGAATTGAAATTTGTGTGAAATGTGTAATTAAATTTAAATGTTAAAGTATTATAGATAAAAGCCCCAATTTTTTTCAGACATCGCTTTTTAGTCGTCGTTTATTGCCAGTTTTCTAGTAGTGGTGGTGGAGAAAATCTATGCAGGTATCGCAAGATCCAACATGTTGTGGTTCTTCTTATCCGCGCTTCGTGCGGTTCATAAATTTTCATTTAAAATATTGAAAACAAATGAATTATTTTTTATTATTTTTAAAAATTGATTGGTCTTTTAAGAATTTTTTAAAAAAATTAATTCAAAACAATTTACATGAATTATAGGTTTGAAGATACTCTCTTTATATATCTAAAATTTTCATAATCTCAAAATTATCATAAACATAAAAAGTAGCAATTAAAATACAAACGTAATCTTTACGATCAAAAGTTATAAACAATATATATAATAACACTTTTTAAAGCCGACGCCCCTCTCATAACATACATGTACAATAGTAGTGTAAGAATTTATTTAATTAGAATATTAATTTATTTCGACACAATATAATGAACAACGGGTGTATAACTTTTTTATCGATTTAATCTACCGAGAAAATTAGGTTTTTTCAATTTAATCGGTTTGGTCATAACCAATGTGTAAAAATAAAAAAACAATTTGTACAAATAAAGGATGCAATGTAAAAAAATTTAGTCATCATTTTACCTAAAAATTATTTTAATTATAAATGTAATTAATATTTAATATTGAAATAATAATTATAATGTACAAATAAAGTTTTATAATTTTTAAAATAAATAAAATAAAAGGAAATTAATACATATTTATTAGGTATAATTAATGATTAATTAATATGTCATTAAGAGCAATTTAATGCATGAGAAGAATTTTTATAAAAAACAAAAAAACAAAAATTCAGGAAAAATATCTTGAACGCTTCTGGTAACTTTCCGATTTCCAAGCATTATAATATACTAGGTAACAAAGCCGCGCTACGCGCGGCATGAAAACATTTTTTAAAATTGTATATATAACATCATTATTTGTTGAGTTTTACTATTTGAAATTTGATATGATGAATTGAAATTTATGTAAGATGTAACTAAATTTGAATGTTAAAGAATTATAGAGAAAAGAGTTAGCAAAAAGAAAACATATTTCAGTTAAACTCTTAAGTATTAATAATAATATTTTCGAAGATATTGACGACACTTATTTTGTTACATAAAAAAATGCTTTTGAAATCCAATATTGATAAACATTTGTAAAGTTTAATAATGGATAACTAAAAGTAATATTTTTGTATCATTTTTGCTGTCACTGACATTATGAGAGACGTGATTGCTTAGTTTGTTGATAATTTTGTTTGCATGATGAAAAAAGAAGCAAAATGTAAATGTGATAAGAGATTTGATTGACATACGCCTGTCTCATAACATACATACATAATTAATTCCCGTCTCATAAAATACATGCATGATTAATTGATTAGCAATGGTATAAGAATTTGTGTAGTTAGAATAATAATTTAATCCAACACGATATATTGAAACACCGAATGTATAACTTTTTCATTGATTTAATCAGTAAAGAAAAATGTTGAATTGGTTCAATTTAATCGAGTTGATCATACCCCATGTGTAAATCGTTCATGTGTAAAAGTAAATTATACAATATTGCTTGTATTTAAATTGTGGATGTTAATTGGAAAATTTATATGCTTCCGTATCTTATCATGATTCTCATGATCACTGATTACGAATTAATCGAAAAGTTAAAATCGTCTATATATTATTGCCGAAAAAAATTGCATCAATTTTTAATACGGATTAGAAATAGACGATATAAATAAGTTTATTTTATCGTTTTACCTTGAAATAATTGTACTTTTAGATGGATAATTAATATTTTATATTAATATAATAATTATAATGTTCTAGTAAAGATTGCAAAATTTTTATACTAAGTATAATATAAAGTGTATTTAATATAAGTTTAATATGTACAATTAATGACTAATTAAAATGATATAAAATGCAAGAAAATTATTTTAATAAAAAAAATTAAAAATGTGAAAATCAAGAAAAATATTTTGAAACTTCTGAGTGAAAGCTTCTCCGATCTCCTGGTTTATTACGACTCCACAATCATTGATGATAAAAAATGCTTGAGAAGTTCAGGTTAATAACATTTTTTTATAGCCGACACCCCTCTCATAATATACATTTTCAATAATAGTGTAAAATTTTGTTTAATTAGAATAAAATTTTATTTCGACACAATGTAATGAAACAATGGGTGTATAGCTTTTTTATCGATTTTTCTTCCGATAAATGGCTGAATTTGTTAAATTTAATTGATTTGATCATAACTCATGTATAATTTATTCATTCGAAAAATTAAAAATCTGTATGTATTGTTTGTATACAATTCCAAAAATTAAGTAAATATCTTGTACTTCCATAATTTATTATGACTTTCACAATCGTTGATAATAAAAATTGCTTGAGAAGTTAAGGCCGTCTATCATATAATCATCCGAAAAGAAAATATAATGATCTTGAATAGGATATAAAAAATAGCACAATATAAACAATTGTTAGTCGTTATTTTACCTAAAAATAAACTTAACTGTATATAATTAATATTTAATATTTCAATAAGAATTATAATGTTCAAATAAAGGTTGCTAATTTTTAAACAAATTAAATTGAATAAATTGAATAGATGTTTAATAGGTGTAATTAATGACTAATTAAATTGTCATTAATAGTTATTTAATGCAAGAAAAGAATTTTAATAAGAAAAATCAAAAAAATGAAAATTCAAGAAAAATACCTTAAACTGTCCTCGTGCATTTTCGATCTCCTGCCATTATAATATATATATCTATATATATATATATATATATATATATATATATATATATATATATATATATATATATATATATATATATATATATTATAATATAAAAAAAAATTATCCGCGCTTCGCGCGGTTCATAAATTTTCATTCTAAATTATGGAAAATATATATGAATTATTTTTTATTATTTTTAAAAATTGATTGGTTTCTTAAAAAAAATTCAAAAAATTGATTCAAAACAATTTACATGAAGTAATAAGTTTGAAGATACTCTCTGTATATATCTAAATTTTTCATAATCTCAAAAATATCATAAATTTAAAAAGTAGAAATTATAATATAAATGTAGTTTTTACAATCAAAAGTTATAAATATTATATATAATAACACTTTTTAAAGCCGACGCCCCTCTTATAACATACATGTTCAATAGTAGCGTAAGAATTTATTTAATTAGAATATTAATTTATTTCATCACAATATATTGAACGACGGGTGTACAACTTTTTTATCGATTTAATCTATCGATAAAATTGGATTTTTACAGAAAAGAAATCAAAGTGGTATTCTATAGGGAATAAAAAAGGACGCAATGTAAACAATTTTTAGTCGTCATTTTACCTAAAATTAAACTTAATTTTATATGTAATTAATATTTAATATTGAAATAATAATTATAATACTCAAATAAAGTTTTACTATTTTTTAAATAAATAAATAAATTTAATTTAATTTAATACATATTTATTAGGTATAATTAATGACTAATTAATATGTCATTAAGAGCTATTTAATGCAATAATATAATTTTAATAAAAAAAATCAAAAAAATGAAAATTCAAGAAAACTATCTTGAACGCTTTTGGTAACTTTTCGATCTCCTGGCATTATAATATACTAGTTTATAACCCGTGCGATGCACGGATTTTTTTAGATACATAACAAATAATATTTTATGTTACAATTATATTTTTATATAACCATTATTTACAATATTTCATTTTAATTTTAATTTTAATAATTTAATATAAATTTAATTAATGATATGCATGGTTTAAAACTTATATTATAAAAGTTTAAAATAAATATGTCGTTGATATAATTCGAACCTTAAAATTTTCGTAAATTATATCTAACGATTCTGATTTTTTACTAAAAATCTAATGGTCATTATTCGTAGTATACAGATTTCTATTATATTTTGTTAGTGATTAGAAGATATGATGTGATATTTTTGGTTATATATTAATTATTGCTAGATATGATATGATTGGAATATATGATATGATTGATGATTTTTAGGTGTTCATAAAAGATAATATGTTCAACTAAATGTGAAAAAGACAATTGACTAATTAGCATTCATTATATTATGTTATTATTTGTTTTAGGTGTTTTAATAGTATGGATATCGTATATATTTTTCTTATAATAAAGTTAAATAAGTAAATTCACGAAATACTAAAAAACATATACCAAAAAATAGGTACCAATATTTTTAATGTTTCATCTATTATATAATTAATTTTAATTTAATATAATTTAATATATTCATGTTTACGGATTATACTAATGTTTCCTTATTATAAACAACGTATACAAATTTTTAATATATTTTATTAATAATTAAAAAAATATGATTTGATATTTTTGGGTATATATTAATGATTGTAAGATTAATTTTAAATTAAAAAGGTAACGTGTTTCTATTCTAAAGGAAATATTAATGATTGAAAAATATGATACGATTGATTTTTTGGTGTTTATAAAAGGTAATATTTTCAAGTGAAAAAGGCAATCGACTAATTACCATTAATTATATTATGCTAATATTTATTTTAGGTGTTATATTTTTTTTTGAAAATGACGATGTGATATTTTCGGGTATATTAATTATTATAAGATTTGTTTTAAATTAAAAATATAACGTGTTTTAATTCGAAAGAAATTATTAATGATCAAAATATATGATACGATTGATGTTTTTAGGTGTTTATAAAAGGTAATATATTCAACTAAAAGTAAATGTGAAAAAGGCAATAGACTAATTATCATTAATTTTATTATATTAATGTGAAAAAGGCAATCGACTAATTACCATTAATTTTATTGTGTTAATCGACTAATAACCATTAATTATAACGTGTTTTAATTCGAAAAGAAATATTAATGATGGAAAGATATGATACTATTGATATTTTTAGGTGTTTGTAAAAGGTAATATCTTGACTAATTACCATTAATTATATTATGTTATTATTTATTTTAGGTGCATTTGTTTTTATTTATAATGAAGGGTAAATAAGTTAATTCATAAAGTAAAAAAAAAAACCGGTACCAAACAATTGGTACCAAAAAATAGGTACCAAAACTTTTAATGTTTCGACTTGTGATATTTTCGGGTATATATTAATGATTGTAAGATTAATTTTAAATTAAAAAGATAATGTATTTTAATTCGAAAGAAAATATTAATAATTATAAGATATGATATGTTTTTAGGTTTTTATAAAAGGTAACATCTTCAATTAAAAGTAAATGTGAAAAAAGGTAATCTGAATACTTACCATTAATTGTATTATGTTATTATTTATTTTAGTAGTTTCTATATATAGAGATATGATATAGATTTTTCTTTATAATTAAGGGTAAATAAGTAAATTCACTTAGTACCAAAAAACAGGTACCAAAACTTTCAATGTTTCGGAATTTATATAATAGTATAGATATAGATTATATGGAATAACTATGAAAAATGAATTATCTACTTAAGTTTTTCAAGTATGCGTGATTTTTTAAAAGATAAATATGATTAGAATTTGGTTTTGAGATGTTATTGGGCCGGTTATATTTCTCTAAAACATAAATAAGTGAATAGTTGACAATGGTGAATGGACCTTGTGTAAGGAATTTCGGACGTAGTCTCCAGCCCATAAGTTATCAGCTTCTGGAATGTATTATGTTTTAGGATATCAACTTCTAGAATCTATTATGTTTTTGGATATAATCTTCTAAGGCACCGTTTGACCCTTATAAGTAATTTATAAGTTACTTATTTCGATTTTTTTTTCATATTTAGATATTTTTTTAAAAAAAAATGTGTATGGGTAGTTTAACATTCGTTATCTTGTAAAAATAAAGTAATAATTTCAGAAAAAAATACATATTTACGTACTTTTTTTCAGAATAAGTAACTTATTTGTGAGAAATAAAATTTTTCAAACGGGGTCTAAATAATTTTAATTTTGTTTTGCTAACTAATGCTGTAGTTTTTATTTTAATTATTTTTAGCTTTTATTCAAATATTGTAGTTTTCATTTTAATTAATTTTAGTTTTCATTGTTTTGTTACTGCTTTAATCTGTATTGATAATATTTTACTTACCTGGAATTGTATTGAGTTTATCACACATGTGAAGGGTGTATTGCATTGCACTTTCATTATTGAAGATCTGAATTTAGCTAAATATTATCTTGGTTTGAATATACATAAAATTGCCAATGGTTTATATTTGCCAAACACAAATTTGTTCATGATCTTCTTGTTAACTGGTTTGGAAGATTGTAAGCCCTCATCACCTCCGACTGATATCAATGTCAACTTTTCACATACGAATGCTGTTTTACTTGATGATCCTTCTGTTTATCGAAAGTTTATGGGTAAACTATTATATCACACTAAGTCCAGGCCCGATATCAATTATGTGGTTCATCATTTTATTCAATTTTTACAAGCTGCATGTGTTCCTCATATGCTTGTTGTTCAATGTGTGTTACGTTATTCCAAAGCAACTCCTTATCAGGATTTGTTTACCATCTTCTCTTAAGCGCTTGATAGGAATTGGGGTTCAATTTTAGATTCATCTAGCATGCTCAAAAGTATCAGTGGCATGTGCTTAATGCTTGGTTCCTCACTTGGAGTTTGATTCTACCAAACAAAGGTTATTTCTTGTTCCACGACTGAGGTAGAATTACATGTCATTGCTGATATGGCTTGTGAGATGTCTTGTTAAATCTTCTGATTTATAAGTTTTTGATTCATCAGTCCATCCCAGTCACGATTCATAGTGATAATCAAGTAGCGTTAAGACCCTGTTTTTCATCTAAAGACAAAATATTTTGTATTGGACTGTCATTTTATTTGAGAGCAAGTTCAGTCCAAGTTTATTCTGTCTCGATACCCGATTCTCTTCAATTAGTTGACATCTTTACTAAAGGGTTTGATCGCCATACCCTGGCAGTTCTTGTCCAGATTGAATGTTGTTCAACCATCTTCAATCTGAGGGAGAAATATTGCACATATGAAATGTTATTTCATATCATCACAATACAGTTGTTTATCACAAAGTACTTATCATAGAATTTTATCACTATTTTACTTATCATATCATAACCATTTCTATTACGTTTGGACTTGTATATATTAATTTTGTATTAACAAAAATAGTCACTGCTCTATCTTTCCATCTCTCTAAAACAACTATTCTTCTTCTACAAGCACTACGCCATAGATGGGCGTCCGCAATGCTTTTCTATTGTAGCGCCCACGTTGTGTTACATTAGAGGTACCTTTTTTGACCTACTGCAACACTGTTGAGATTGTGTTACATTACCTATGAAGGTACTGTTGCAGTAGAACATGTACCGTTGCAATTGATTCGTTGTGTTACAGTAGCGATTAAACGTTGCATTTGCTATTTTTTTAACATTTATAAATATAAAAACGAATTAACATGTGGGTCCCACAGAAGTGTTACATTTTCAAGAAGACTTGTTACACTTCCAACACACCAAATTTCTATTTCACCACGACAACCACTCCATCTACACTTACACTTCGTTAATTTCCTCCATCATTAATATATAACCCTTACAACTTAGGTTTTATTCATTATTACTATTATTACAAAATTATTAGAATAATTTTAATTTTTTATATATGTTGATTATATTATATTATTCATTGAAATAATTTTTATATATTAGGTTGAAGTAAATTTTAAATTATTCATTGAAATAAATTTTATATATTATATGTTGATTCTTTAATTATTTATATATTAGGTTCCGCTCAAAGTACTAGTTGACCGTTCAATTACCCAATCAAATAATTTTTTTTTTGAAATTTTGGGAATAACATTAAAAATGATGGATCTTGATGCCCGTACGGTTAAGTCGTCGAGAAATATTTTTTAAAAAATCGAATCCTTAAACCTTGACGAAACCCTGTTTAGGGGTTCCGGTCAAAGTAGTAGTTGACCGTGGAATTACCCAATCAAATAAAATTTTTTTTGGAAATTTTGGGAATAACATTAAAAATAATGGATCTTGATGCCCGTACGGTTGGGTCGTCGAGAAATATTTTTTCAAAAAATCGAATCCTTAAACCCTCACGAAACCCTGTTTTGGGGTTCCGGTCAAAGTACTAGTTGACTGTTCAATTAACCATTCAAATAATTTTTTTTCCCCTGACATTTTGGGAATAACATTAAAAATGATGGATCTTGATGCCCGTACGGTTGGGTCATCGAGAAATATGTTTTAAAAAAATCGAATCCTTAAACCGCGACGAAACCCTGTTTAGGGGTTTCGGTCAAAGTACTAGTTGACCGTTCAATTAGCCAATCAAATAAAAAAAATTTCTGAAATTTTGGGAATGACATTAAAAATGATGGATCTTGATGCCCGTACGGTTGGGTCGTCGAGAAATATTTTTTAAAAAATCGAATCCTTAAACCCTGACGAAACCCTGTTTAGGGGTTCCGGTCAAAGTACTAGTTCACCGTTCCATTAGCCAATTAAATAAAAAAAATTCTGAAATTTTGGGAATAACATTAAAAATGATAGATCTTGATGCCCGTACGGTTGGGTCTTCGAGAAATATTTTTTAAAAAATTGAAACCATAAATCCGGACAAAACCCTGTTTAGGGGTTCAGGTCAAAGTACTAGTTGACCGTTGAATTACCCAATCAAATAAAAAAAATTCTAAAATTTTGGGAATAACATTAAAAATGATGGATCTTGATGCCCGTATGATTGGGTCTTCGAGAAATATTTTTAAAAAAATCGAATCCTTAAACCCTGACGAAACCGTGTTTAGGGGTTCCGGTCAAAGTACTAGCTGACCGTTGAATTACCCAATCAAATAATTTTTTTCTAAAATTTTGGGAATAACATTAAAAAATGATGGATCTTGATGCCCGTACAGTTAGGCCTTCGAGAAATATTTTTAAAAAAATCGAAACCTTAAACCCTGACGAAACCCTGTTTAGAGGTCCGGTCAAAGTACTAGTTGACCGTCGATTACCCAATCAATTAAATTTTGTATTTTTTCTGAAATTTTGGGAATTACATTAAAAATGATTGATCTTGATGCCCGTATGGTTGGGTCTTTGAGAAATATTTTTTAAAAAATCGAAACCTAAAACCGTGACGAAACCCTGTTTAGGGGTTCCGATCAAAGTACTAGTTGACCGTTGAATTACCCAATCAAATAAAAAAAAATTCTGAAATTTTGGGAATAACATTAAAAATGATGGATCTTAATGCCCGTGCGGTTGGGTCTTCGAGAAATATTTTTTAAAAAATCGAAACCATAAATCCTAACGAAACCCTGTTTAGGAGTTCCGGTCAAAATACTAGTTGACTGTTGAATTACCCAATCAAATAATTTTTTTTTCTGAAATTTTGGGAATAACATTAGAAATGATGGATCTTGATGACCGTACGATTGGGTCATTGGGAAATATTTTTAAAAAAATCAAATCCTTAAACCATGATGAAACCCTGTTTAGAGGTTTTGGTCAAAGTACTAGTTGACCGTTGAACTACCCAATCAAATAAAAAAAAATTTCTGAAATTTTGGGAATAAAATTAAAAATGATGGATCTTGATGCCCGTACGGTTGGGTCTTCGAAAAATATTTTTTAAAAAATCTAAATCCTAAATCTTGACGAAACCCTGTTACAAAATAATGCAAAACCTTAAATAATGCATGATATTACTCAATTTTAAGTTACGGAAATTTATGTTACAAACCTTTTTATAGTTTTTATTAAATAATATAAGATATTAAATAATATAAAATATTTATTTAATTTAAGTTTCAAAAAAAAAATATAAAAAATAATAAAAAAGAAGGCGGCACTATTTATGGACCAAAACTGAAGGCGGCATTTTCCCCCCGAAAATTAAAGCTCACTTTTCCCCCTTTAACGAAATTTACAAGCCCAGTTTTATCCTCTCCAGCGCCGACACTCTACAACTCCCTCTCTCACTCTCGTAGTCGACTCTTATCAGATTGAAGAACTCGACTCTCTCTCAAATTAAATCAAATAACTCTCACTTCTCTTCTATTCTCTCTTGTCTTCTCTAGTAACTCTCTTTTTTGTACCTAATTTGTTTTTGATTTTACCGTGATAATCAAATTAATTTGTCTTCAGTTAATTGCTTATGTTTTTTATTTCACTTTGGATTTTCGGCTCGAGGATTAAAATTAGGACTCTCAATTTGAGGTGAAATTAGGACTTTCACTTGGGTGTTTTGGGATTCTCTCTCTCTCTCTCTCTCTCTCTCACTCTCTCTCTCTCTCTCTCTATCTCTCTCTCTCTCTCTCTCTCTCTCTCTCTCTCTCTCTCTCTCTCATGCATACAGATGTTATGAATTTTAGAAGTGTTGCTTTTAGAATTTTATTTTGATATTGATAATCCTCACGGCTGATTAGAGGCTTGCGATCACTGTTCCGGGATGTTTCACCTGAGTTTGGGTGCCTGCAAAACAATGCTTGCCCGGGGGTGGTGGCCGTCAAGCACCTCCGGTGTGAGAATCAGTAATCGGAAATAATAATAATTAGGCTGGTAAGAATGTATCGAATGTGTAGAGAGCTTTTGTATTGTAAGAGTTTTTCGTATTCCCCCCCTTTTTCTCTGTTTGTGTGTAGAATGGGGTATTTATAGGCTGGGTTTCCCAATCACTGTTGCCCACTAGTTGTGCCGTTAAAGCTACAGTGTAATAACCCGAATTTTGGGTAGAATTAAAACTTTTCTTATTGTGGTTAAAGAGCACAAATGAATGGTGGTTTCAAAGAACAATGATTGTAATGAATGGATATTGCTTTGGACAATGATCCTGATGCATTGGTATATTGTCAGAATAGAGTAATTCGATGGTTGAGGACCTAGATAAGAATAATCTACCATCCAGGAAGGAGCTAATGGATCCTTGAAGGGAATAGTGATTCCTACGTGCATAGTGTTTCCTGTACGTGCATAGTAATTTGGTGGATGAATAGTGATTTTGTAAGTTGGAAAACTTTTCACGCCACCCTATGTACGGGACGTGATATGGATGTTTCGAAGTCATATTAGTAATACGCGGAGGAAATAAGTGAATGGAGAGACGATCGGAATTCAGAAATTCCAAATTCTTTTTCGGTATAATATTTGACCGGACAGTGGATTAAATATTATTATAATCCAAGAATTGAGATATTAACTTTGAGGGTTTGATATTTTGGGATGTTATTATATTTGATTTAAGAATGAAGGTAGGAAACCACTGAGGCAGTGAAACAAGCGTTCTAGAAACCGCTAAAACGTTATAACGAGATTAATCAATAAAGCGAACGAATCCTAGATTACGGGTTAAGTTCGTATCGAGATTAAATATCCTACATGGTCATCACGAGGATTATATTAAGGATTGGGGAAGGTATTATGAATATCGAGAAATTTCCCGGTAAACCCTAGATGTGAAACTACTTGGTTATTCTTCGAACGATCAGCGAAATTAAGCAATAAACGAACAAAGAAACAAGCAGAGGAAGCAAGAGTCATGCATAAGCTACTAGAAAATATCTAGCAACCAAGTGGACTCAAGTAACTAGCATGCTTAGAGATTTAAACTAGTACTTAGCAAGCAACCACTTGGTTAGCCTTAGCACCATCCAAAACTCAACACTTGTCTTGCCAAATACATTACCCCATGCATCATCACTTTATTAAAGCGACAAAGGATGAGATATTATGTTAAACATATCACTTTATGCATTATTGTCAAGAGCAACCAAGCAAAAACTCTTTCCCCCCTTTAGTTCATTCCATTCGGCCATTCCTTAAATTCCAAATCCAAAGTCCAAGCTCCCACCATCATTTGATCTTGTAATTTTTAAGGTGAGTCCTATAATTCAAGAAAATAATCTCCTAGAAATTTCAAGCCCAAATTCCTTTGTTTCCATTTTTAAAAAAATCAACAAAAGGA
Source organism: Saposhnikovia divaricata (assembly GCA_036435485.1). Classification (NCBI taxonomy): domain Eukaryota; kingdom Viridiplantae; phylum Streptophyta; class Magnoliopsida; order Apiales; family Apiaceae; genus Saposhnikovia; species Saposhnikovia divaricata. The sequence continues at coordinate 59,338,470 of CM071599.1, read as the reverse complement.
TGGTGAATAGTGTTCTTATGAACTAACCTTTGATTTTTATGTTTCTTTTGATTGATCTAGCTAGCTTAAGGTCATCTAAGGATAGATCAAGGCTTACTAAGTCTATATCACACTCTAAGGAAGGTAAAAAGCTCAAAAACCCTTGGTATCATTTTGAGATTTTATGAGTTTTATGGATGATTTAGTGTTAGTATGCTATGTTATGCTTAGATCTATGATTTTAGTTGATTATGGTTGTTGTTTGGATTGTGATTGATGAGATGGTTGAGATGAGTTGTTGATAGACTAGTCATGATGATTATCATGCGTTTGTGTGGTTGGATTGATCTTTGTTAGATCGAGATAAAGTGTAAAAACTTTGGAAAACGCATAAACATAGCCGTTATAATGCCCGATTTTACAATATCATGTTTTGTATGCCATTTTTCACATCAAGACCCTACTGTCCAGAAACGTTTCTGCCATGTTAGGATAGCTTATTTTATAAGCTTCATTTTGATATAAAGATCACGTGAAACGGACTTACGGTTTAGGAGTTACGGCCGGTTTACTAAAAGTATTTCGAAACCATAACCGAGAATTCGTAATTGAAATTGAACCCTCGTAAAATATGTAAAGTCATAACGAATCTTGGTAAATAAATACTAGAGGTAAAAAGGAAGGTGTGAAAGAAAACCGTATGTCAAAAGGATCGTTTTTCGATTTATTAAAAATATGCGAGTCGAGGTTAAACGCGAACGAACCCCTAAAAGACGACTCTATTATAACTTCGGTAAAACACTTAGAAAACGGGCGATAAAACTCGGAGTATAATATTGGTTCGTAATGATCAACCTTAGAACTTGTATGACTTAAGTATGTCCCAAGTATAAGTACAGTGACATTTCGTATTAACGAACGAATGTCGGGTCGGATCAATGATAAAAAGGAATCCACTAAAAGGGGTATAACGAGATAACTCGAGAACGTGTTTCGATTTAAGTATAACTTAACTTTTAAGATGTTAAGTGATTAATCCCGAATGCCTTGGCTATTTATAGATCACCAAGCTGACCCGAGACCCGCTACCACTACCCCTTATCGTACTCGACTACCAGGCAAGTTTCAATTCCCTTCTTTTAGGCTGTTGTTGTGATTGAATATATATATATATATATATGTTTTCTGTTATACATATGCCATAGCATGCATGCCTACTTTCAAGTTATATCGTTATGCTTGTTCCTTGATTGTTTATTGGCTTATAAATTAGATAGCTAACGTATCAATTATAAGCCGGTTATTGTAAGACCCTCATAGAAGGGCGTATCCATCTTATTCATCAAATATAGACCGGAAGTCAATATTTCTTGACATATCGAGATTACCTCGAAAGAAAATATCTAAGTAAATATTTTCCATTATTCGGGCGACGAATATTATTTGAATATTCGTTCGAGATTATTTATTTAACGATCTCTACTTCAAATAATTATTTGAACGTAACTATTCGACGAATAATATTTTTTAATATTCATTCAGAGTCAAATTATTTATCGATTATTATTTCGAATATTCTTCTAAAGGTTGGACTACTAAATGAATATTATTTGGATATTCATTTAGAATATTATTCATTAAATGAATATTACTTTTGAATATTCATTTAAGATAGTAATTACCTGATGAATATTATTTTAATGTTCATCTGAAGCTTGATTTATTTATCGAGTCTTATCTCGAATATTCCTTTAAAGCTTGGATTACTAAATGAATATTACTTGATATTCATTTAGAATATTATTCATTAAATGAATATTACTTTTCAATAAACATTTAAATTCCTAATTAATTATGAATATTATTTTGAATATTCATCCAGTGTTCTATTTAATCATCGAATATTATTTTAAATATTTTAAATATTCCTTTCAGGTCTTATTAATTAATGAATATTATTTTGAATATTCATTTGAATATTTAATTATGCAATAAATATTCTCTCGATATTTCTTCAAGGATTATTTGAGAAATACTCTGATTAAAGATATTCTTTCATATTCCTAAATATTCTGTAAAATATTTTAATTCAATAAATATTCTCCGAATATTTATTCCATACTTAGAATAACCTCGATAAGGTTTATCTTCTTCGATTATTACAGAAAATATTTCGGAGTCATATTATTATTAATCATATATCAAGAAAGGTTCTTAGACATCATTCTTCTTTGAGTCTATCTCCCTAATAATAAGGGAACCTTACTTGGAAAATGTTAATTATCTTGTCGACTTCCCGGTCATAGAGTATTCTCTTCACTCGCAACTCGGGTGCTATTGACTTATTAAGTCGTTGTTTACCTTCTCATCTTTCGAAGGGTAAGATTGTTGGAATAAGTTGATATTCGTTACCAAGCAATAGCTTGGAAGTTATTGGTGAATTTTCCTTTTCAACTAGATACGACTACTTTGTGGAGTCTTATCAACAAGTATTATACTTGGGGAAAGGGGGACGAACGTTACATTCAGAATCATGAATTCTATTGGAACTAGGAGTCGTGTAAGAGGCCGAGTAGCGCCGGTCCATCCCCTTTGGCCTGGGAGAGCTAGTAAGGCGGTAGACAAGTAAAGCCGTCAGTTCTTCCTTCTACCGGTAGTAAATCTAATTTGAGCTGTACGATCTCGACTGATCATCAAGATTGGAACAGCGGGCGCAGTGAATACTCCATCATTGGTTCATCATCCAAACTTATTTATTTCCTGCAACATGATTACTGTTGGCAGAGCTGGAAAAGTGTTCATAACTGGAATTGAAATCTTTTCATGCAAGTTCCTCTTTTTAATGACAATGAGAATATCACGCTTACTTTTGATGTAGCGGATATTTCTACAAACAAATACTTTAAGTTACCTTGTAACTTCATCGTTCATATTATACTGACATCATTTCCGTAAATGCATAGCATATGGTTTGAAAGATACTTTTGAACTGTTATATATTATCGTTCAGTTAAATATTATTGTTGGTGGGCTATTGCTCACCCTTGCTTTATTTTTACATCACAACAACAGCTAGACCAGATGACTCGCACAAGGCGCACTCGACGCTGGCGAGGACGATGAGACTACCAGAGCCGAAGAAAAAGCTATTGGTAGGATAGATTCATTCTTTCAGTACCAAATATATGGACTAGTATGACTTATGTAAATGGATGGCAAAAATTATGTATTCATATTGTAACTCTTTTGGGTTGTAAGAACTCGTAATGTGTTTAATAAAATTTGGTTGTTACTCTGATTTCATCTGTGAGACTATAACGGGTGTGTTTTATATTGTTGTGTTGGGTCATAAAGATGTAACTTATTTTATGTTGAAGTAAGTTCAAGTATTGTGGATAGAATTGGAGACCGTAACGACCGGATCCCGGACCCCGGATCTGGGGGTGTTACATACAGTGAGCCACTATTGGAAGAGTGATTGGTGTCCCCTCCTGACATACCTTGATTCTGCCACTGAGCTACTTTAGTCAGAGCTTGTCTGTTGCAATTGGGTGTCCTTGTGTCCCCTTGGATATTATATTGTTTCCCTGTCTTATGGAGCAAGATACCTTTGTGCTAGTGGGTGTGCAAGTGGATAAAGCAATATATTTTTGTGCAAGTGGGTTAGTATAAGAGATATAATATCTTAATGATAGCTTGAAGTGCAATTTATGAATATTCTTTATTTTGTGACCTGTGTTTGTTGAAATAATATTTAACTCGATGTTTTTATACTTTTGAAATTAGATATACTTTGCTAAGTACTCCAGAATTGTGTTTTTAGAAGATAAGTACCATGCTGTTAGCGGGCACTTACTCGCGGGCGCGTGCCCGGTGAGCGGACCGGCCATACAACGGGTACCTATCATTGCCCCCACTCCCTCTATGCGCTTTAGCGGGTAGGGGGAGTAGAAAAAATTTTGCTACTCAGGAAATACATTGAGAAAGGCTGTGGTATGTGCCCCCAAGTGTTGGCGGACAACACTTAGGAGTTATGAAAAATTTGGAAAATTCTGCCCCCCAAGCGGACAGAAGTTTGTAGTTTTTTGCTGCTTGTGGCGGTAAATGGTGCTTGACGGGTTTGAAGTTGAAACATTTTTGTTTGATATGCGTTATTTTTAGTGGATTAAATGCTAATTCTGCTAATAAATGTGAATTGAAATAAATGAAAGAATAATATTTAATGCCAATAATGTGTAAAATGATAAGTGCTGGTGCATTATAATGAGTGGAGTGACCTTTGGGATGTGAGAGAAAAAGAGAAAGTGGGAAGTTATTACCAAATGGGTAGTTCGAGGCAGTTGTTATTGGCTGTGTAGCTGACGTGGCCCAATTGCATTTGTCCATGTGTTGTTGTTGGTTTTTTATCCTTGTTACATGCGCCTCACGCTATTAAAAGGTGGAGGTGTGCAATATTTCTGATACTCTTTTACTGTTTTCCACCACTTTTCTCTTTGTTTTCTTTAATCCTCTTCGAGTTTTTACTGTGTTCGTGCGATTGCTGTTGCAAAGTTCTGCCATTGAAGCCTTTTCCTTCCTCCTGATTCGAGGTATGCTTTTATCTTTTCTGTCATTCTTTCTTTTGTGATTCCTGTTTCCGATTGAGTTTTGTTCGATTGGTTTTTTCATTCTTCTTTTTGTAGCATATGTTTGCGAATGGGTTTTGAGTTCATAATAATGGTTTGCATGTAGTTTTCTTTTGTTCCAGATCTGACTATGTCAAGGGGTGTTAATCTGTAGTCTGTTTAATTTAGTGGGTTTTGTTGTTTGTGTTATCGAGGTTTGGCTCTTCGTAAAACTGTGATTTATGGTATGTGTTCGTGGATGTAGTATGTATATATGTCTGTATATAATGGGTAAAAGGGGTTGTTTTGGTTTATGATTCTAGGGTTTTCTTGTTTGTGGGGGGAAAGGAATATGAACCGTTTTTTGTGTATTCGTGTTTTAAAAAGAAAAAGCCAAATAATTTGGGAAAAACCATATGTACCTTGCTTGTCTAGTAGCGGTTTATGTGTTGTAATTCATGATTTCCCGTAACTTGTCAGATGGGTGACGAATTCACTGATTCCGCTACCGGTGAGAAAAAGGCTTTGGTGACCGCCTATGGTCAATGGGTGGACCTGAATCAGTTGACTTTTCCAGCGGTTTTAGCAAGGAACCGTTACCAATATTTTGAAAGCAGTGAGAGCTTGTTTCGGGCGACGAAAGTAGCACCAACACCGTATTCAAAGGCGGTAATGGATAAGACCTTCGCTGATTTTGGCCATCTTCAGCATGATAGTACTTTCAAGGCCGATGAGTGGTCGGAGTATGTTAGCAGGATGTTTCGAATTGAATATGGGTACATTTGGAGGCATGCAGAGCCCGGAGAGAGGTTGTATCACCGGTTTGACGACGGATCTGTGTGCATACCGGTTAGTCATTTGAAGAGTGGGTTCCGTGTTCCCCCTCATAAATTTGTCATGGATCTATTTCGTCTTCATTTCCGCTGTCCAATAGCTCAGTTTACGCCGAATTCGATCAGGGCTATCAATTGGTTTATATCCAGTTGTGTGGAACGAAGTAAGCATCCTACTTTTAAAGCCTTCTTCTGTCTGTTTGATATTAAAGCCAGCCATGCGAAGCCTTTTTACGAGTTAAAGTTCGTTAAACCGAAGAGCCGACTAGGTAAGGCTATGAGAGGGCATCGTCCATTCATTTTTCCAAAGGGAATGGCGGGTTGGCGTGAGGAATTCCTGGTTATTGGTGGCGGTGAGTTTTCGTGGCAAAAGAACTTTGTGAAGAAGGTCGAGTGTGATTATAAGGTTGACCGCAACCGCCTAAGTGCAAACGAGATAGACGTCCTTGTAAAGCTTGTTAAAGCACTTGGTGAGGTGTGGACGGAGAAGAACCTTGTTGATCCTGCCGATTTGAGGAGGCATTGCTGTAAGTGTGTATCGTGTTTTAATCGAGTTTGTCTTTTTTGTTATTTGTACTATTTTGACCTGTGTTTTCTTTTGCAGTGTTGGATCCTCGGAAACAGGAGTTGGCTATGCACCCGCAGTTGGGTGTTAATGAGGCCAGGGTATATGCGGAGTTTTTGTTAGTACTTCCTCCTAGGCCCAAGCGGACCCGTCCAGGGACACTTCCTACTAGAACTAGGCGGACCCGCCCAGGGATGTTTGCTGTTGAGAACGTGCTGGATGCGTTCAATCTTTCTGGTGAGGGCGGTGTTCCTGAGTCCTCTGCGGTGGGTGATATCCCTGAGGTTGTGCTTGAAGAGGCTATGTCTGATGAGGAGTTTGCGGAGGATGTGGCTGATGAGGTTGAGGAGATTTCGTCTGAGGAAGAAATGTCCGCCGATGATATGGTTTCTGAGTCGGAATCTTTTTCTGAGGAGTTGTTAGGTGGTGATTTTGGGCAGGGTGAGGAGGATGCTGCTTATGAGCAAGATGTGTCTGGTGGTCGGCCAGAGGAAGTTTTTAGACAGGTGGATGTGCCAGCTGAGAGGGATGTAGGCGAAGAGGGTCATGTTGATGTTGATTCTGAAACGGAGAGTGTTGGTGCTGTGGCGAGGAGGAAATATGCCGCCACCTTGGTCACAGATGAAGATGATGCTTCTGATATTCGTTCTCGGGATATCCGGGCTGCTATTCAAAGGGAGGAGCGGGGGGCGCCCGTTATTGGTGATGCAGGGGTCGTAACTAGGAGTAAACCCGCTGTAGATGTTGATGTAATGGAGGAAGTTCCTCTTGATAAAACCCCGGCGATACAAGCGGAGGTAGTGAATGATACTACTGTTGAGGATGTGGGGGAGGTTCCTGTTGATAAAACTGTTGAGAGGGCTAGGGCCGATCTTGAGTTTACAGCGGTCGAGATCCCATCTCGGGGTACCAAATGTGCTTTTGAGGATGAGGCTGGGTCTTCGAAGCGTAGGCGGATCGAGCCTATCAAGACAAGTGATTTTGTTCCTACAAGACGGGTGGTGGATGACCCCGTTGGTACTGCTTCTGATGAAGGTGGTGAAGATGATAGTAGGGGGGGTGAGTCTTCTGAGGAAATTGTTTATTATACAAGTAGTGGAGATGAGGTGAATGACGCAGAGGTTGGGGTTCGACCTGGGTATGGTTTTTTGTTCAAGTCAAGTCCTAACACCTTCACAGTCGATTCCATGACTGATGATGATTTGTTGAGGATGAATGGATTAAGCTGGGAACGCATGTGCCGCCTTTCCCAGAAGTATGCTGCGCGGGTATGTATCTTTTTGGTAGCTTTGTTGTTGTTTATTTTTGGTTGTACCCGTTGTTGATTTCTTTGTTTTGTGTTTTTGCAGAATCAATGTATGTATACAGGTTTGATGGCCCAGGGAAATATGTACCGTAGCGGCAACATAGCTTTTAAAGAAAGAGTGAAAGTGCTGGAGGCGGAACTGGCCGCTGAGAGGGCTATGAAAGAAAATGCTGCTAAGGCTTCGCATGAGATTGAAACGAAGAAAACTGATCTTAGAGCGAGCTATGTGTATAGTGCAGACTTGCGAAGGTTCCTGGCGGAGGACAAGATAGAACTTGAGGCGAAAAAGGCTGCTTTATCCGGAGAAATAAAAAACTTGCAGACTTTGCTAAGGTTTGAGAAAGAACGCGCTGATGAAGCTGAAGCTCATCTTGATTCTCGCCCAACCGAAGCGGATGCCATAAGGAAGTTTAAAGGTAGTCCGGGGTTTGTTGAGATTGTGCGGGCAGAAGTGGCAAAGGCTCGCTTAGAGATAGAGGGTGGTACAGAGATTGCTCAGCTGAAAACCCGAGTGGACAGCCTCAAGTCGAAGGTAAAGAGAGCCAAACGCAAAGGTAGAGCCTTGAAAGCCCGTCTTGGGATGTCTGAAAGGAAGAGTGTTGGTTGCCAGATTGACTCTACTGTTCATGATGTTGGCGTACAGACCACTGAGAGTGATATGGCTGGCGTTGAGAACACTCCGGTTACAGAAAATGTTACTCCGCTTGCAGTGATAGCGGCCGCCTATGGTGAAGAGGATGTTGATGAAGAGGATGTTCTTGTAGATGCCGCTATGGATGATATTGATATCCATCCCCTTAGTGCCATTGCTGCGGAGTATAACAGTGAGGATGAATCTGAAGGCCCGCTGAGGGGTATGGAATGGCCGCTGAGCGGTTCCCGGTGGGCATAGTTTTTTTTGTACTTGTCTGCATAACTCTCTTTTGACTTGTTTTTGAAATCACTCAACGGGTATGTCCGTTGTGTGATTTTTAAAATATCTTGATGTAATTTGGAAAAATTAAACTCGTGAATATTTGTTGGGTGTCGAATATATTTTGGTATTTTGGTTTAAGGTATAATTGAGTATGTGTGTTGTATTTTCTTTGTCAAAATTGGTAGTAAATAGGCTTGGGAAAGTGTTACCTGGGAAGTGTGTGTTTTGACTGTAGAAGTTTGTGTTGAGCATTTAATGCTGCATGGGAGTCAAAATATTTTGACCGTGTCTTTACTTCTGTTTTCATGGGAACTGTAACTTTTGACTGGTTATGGATTTAACCTTCTTTTACCCCCCTATAAATGGGAGAGTTTAACTCTTGATTTGGATAATCCTCTTCTGCAGTTTGTTTAAAAAATTCTTGCTCTTTACACTCAATAGTATGGATATTTCGAAGATGGATGATTTCTTCAGCCCTTTTGTTGGGGCACGCGAGCGTACCATTTCCAAAGAGAGTGAGGCTGCTTGGTTAGCCCTTGCCAAGCATCACGAGGAAGAGGGTGACCCGTACTTGGCTGAAGAGTTCCGGAAGCATGCTCGGAAAATTGCCCGTACTCTTGCTGCGGAGGAGGCCAAGGAGTCGGCAGAGGATGGCGCGTGGAATTTCCATTTCCGTGCCCCTCCGCAGGGTGAAAGTTCTGAGAAGAAGGATGCGGATGCTGAGAAAAAACCTCCCCAAGCAAGAAGGGTTTTAGATATAGGATCTTAATCCTTGTAATAACATGCTTCTAATCCTTTATTTATCAATAAAAAAGTATCTTTTTCTTCGCAAGTAGTTGTCCCTTCCTTTATTTCTTTGTTGCATCGCATATTTAGCCCATGTGTGGATTTTTTGCTGTAGACTACCTGTAGTAATCATTCTTTGTATATTTGGCTTGAAATTGTCGGCTTTTTGTTGTAGCAAGTGCCTTTGGCATTGCACTTTGTACTGTATTTTGTTGTTTAACTCGTTTTCGTGCCCGTCTAGGGGTCGTAGCTCTGTTTTTGATGAAACTGTAGGTTGCAGTCCGTAGTTGTTGGCGTGCCCATCTAGGGGACTTAGCTTTTTCTTGATGAAACTGTAGGTTGGTATCCGTAGTTGATTGTATTGATAAATTTGTTGTTTTAGTGGGTTGCTTGCCTGCTTAGGGCCCTTGAGAATTTTGCCATTGTAGTGGGTTGCTTGATCGCTTAGGGACTTTGATAATTTTGTGATAATTTTGCTATTGTAGTTGGTTGCTGGCCCGCTTAGGGACTTTGATAATTTTGCTATTGTAGTTGGTTGCTTGCCCGCTTAGGGAATTTGATAATTTTGCTATTGTTGAGAAACTTGCTGGATGTAAATGTAGATAACTTTTCCGCAAAAGTATTCCATTAAAAACGTAATTCCCTTCATTACAAAAAAAGAGAAAGGGAAGTGACTGCTTAGCCATCTATTGGTAAAATTTCCGTAGTTTGTCGCCGTGCCAAGTATTGTTGACTTTCGTACCGTCTAGGCGTGCCAGTTTGTAGGATCCCGGTCGTAGCACTTTGATGATTTTGTAGGGACCTTCCCATTTTTGCATAAGTTTTCCAGTATGTCTGGGGTCAGATGCTTCGGTTGCCCGATTAACCAAATCGCCTTCTATATAAGCTTTAACTCTGGCTTTTTTGCCAAAAAATTCTTTTATCTTTTCTTTGTAGGCGGCCATTTTTTCAACAGCGTCCTCCCTTGTTTCGTCCAGTAGGTCTAGATTTGTTTTAAGTCCTTGAGCATTTGTTTCTTCCTCAAAATTGATGGCGCGGTAGGATGGGGATCCAATCTCAACCAGGGCGAGGGCTTCTGTACCGAAAGCCAACTTGAAGGGGCATTCCCTAGTACTTGTTCTGGCGGATGTCCTGTAAGCCCAAAGAACATTAGGTAACTCATATGGCCACTTTTTCTTTGATGTGGTTAGTCTTTTTTCTAGGCCTCTGACAATGATGCGATTAGTTACTTCGACCTGACCGTTGCTTTGGGGATGACAAACAGATGCCTTCTTGTGTTTGATTCCGTGGTCGGATAAGAACTTGGTGAATTTTGAGCCCACAAACTGTGTACCGGATATAAGTACCACTGGGATTCCAAACCTTGTGATGACGTGCTCTTCAACAAAACGGATGGCATCATCCTGTGTAATGTTTTTTAGCGCCTTTGCTTCTGCCCATTTAGTCATATAATCAATGGCGACCATGACGTATTGTAGATCTCCTTTGGCTCTAGGAAAGGGTCCCATGATGTCAATGCCCCAAACCGCAAACGGTATGGGTGATAAAATGGCTGTAGGAAGGGCCGATGATTTTCTGGACATGTTGCTAAATACTTGGCATTGGTGGCACTTTTTGGTGAAGTTTTTACATTCCTTGTGCATTTTGGGCCAGTAATAGCCTTGCCTGAGTATCTTATGTGCCAATGCCTTACCGGCCATGTGGTCGCCACAGATGCCTTCGTGAACTTCCCGTATACAATATAAGGCTTCCTCCTCATCGACACATTTGAGTATGAGAGAGTCGAAACTTCTTTTGTATAGGGTGCCCTCTTGCATAAAGTACTTTGTTGCTTGTGACTTGAGGATCTTTGCTTTCATACCGTCGTCTGGCAGTGTACCGCTGTCCAAGTAACGGGTGTAAGGGGTCATCCAGTTATCTTTTGGTGGGCTTATCTCCATGATATCTAGTTTGTTGACACTTGGGGCGGTTAGCTCTTCAAAGTATACCGTGTATGCCTCTACTCTTTGCCCTTTGGTTAATTTAGACAACATGTCTACCACCGTATTGTCTGCTCGATCTATCTGCTCCAGGGAGTATTCCTCAAATTGAGGGAACATTGTTTGCACCAATTCTTGATATTTGCTGAGATTGCTGTCTTTTGTTGAATAATCTCCTGTTGTTTGTCGAACTACCAGTTGTGAATCGCTGTAGATGGTGATCTTTTTGACTTGTAAGTTTTTTACCAATGTCAAACCGGCCAAGAGTGCCTCATACTCTGCTTGATTGTTTGTAGCTTTGAAATTGAGTTGTATGGCTTGCTTGACTTGGAAACCGTCAGGACTAGTAAGAATGAGGCCCGCCCCGCAACGGGTGTTCGTGGAGGAACCATCAACATACAGTTGCCAATTGTTGTCTGTCATTGCAATGGCCTTTTCGGGAGTTTCTTTCTCTGTTGTTGAGAATGAACATTCGACCATAAAATCCGCTAGTGCTTGTGCTTTGATTGCGGTTCTTGGTATGTACCTTAAGTCAAATTGGCCGAGTTCTATGGCCCAATTGATCAATCTGCCTGATAGGTCTGGTTTGTGAAGTATTTTTCTCAGCGGTTGGTCCGTAATGACCCTGATTTGTCTTCCTTGAAAGTAATGTCTCAATTTTCTGCTTGCCATGACCAAAGCAAGAGCAAACTTTTGTACATTTGGGTAGCGGGTTTCCGCATCTTTGAGTACTTGACTGACATAATAGACCGGTTTTTGCTCGCTATCTTCTTCTTTGATGAGCACGGCCCCCACGGCTTTATCTGTGGTGGACAAGTATAGTGATAGTGGTTTTGAAGGAACTGTAACTGCTAGTAACGGGGCGGAAGAAAGATAAGTTTTGAGGTCTTCGAAGGCTTTCTAGCATTCTGTTGTCCAAGATATTGCCTTAGTTTTTGTTGCTCCCTTCAATGTGTCAAATGGTAGGCATCTGTCCGCTAGCTTTGCTATGAATCTTCTTAGGGCGGCTAGTCTCCCTGTCAGTGTTTGAATTTCCTTCAAGGTTTTGGGCGGTTGTATGTCAATTATAGCCTTTATTTTTTCGGGGTTGGCCTCGATGCCTCTGTGAGATACCAAGAAACCAAGGAATTTTCCTGCGTCTAATGCGAACGCGCACTTGTCCAGGTTGAGTTTCATGCTGTGTCTTCTGAGGGTCAAGAAGCATTCTTCTAGGTCTTGGAGGTGAGAAGCCGTTAATAGAGATTTTACTATGAGATCATCCACATATACCTCCATATTGCGGCCCAGTTGTTTGGCGAAGATTTTATTCATGGTTTTTTGGAAGGTGGCGCCGGCATTGATCAGTCCAAACGGCATGACTTTGTAAAAATATACCCCCTATGTGTAATGAAGGCTGTTTTTCCCTGTCTTCTGGAGTCATTTTAATTTGGTTGTAGCCTGAGTAGGCATCCATGAAGCTTAACATCAAGTGTCCCGCTGTTGCATCGATGAGTTGGTCTATTGAAGGGAGTGGATATGGATCCTTGGGGCATGCCGCATTTAAATCTGTGTAGTCGACGCATATCCTCCACTTTCCATTAGCTTTTTTCACCAGTACCACATTTGCAACCCATTTAGGGTAGGTGACTTCACAAATTAAATCTGCATCCAAGAGTTTGTCAATCTCACTATCGATTGCCCGTTGTCGTTCTGCTGCAAAATTCCTTCTTTTCGGTATTTTTGGTGCTTTGTCTGGGTCCACATTTAATTTGTGGATTTCCACGGATTCATCCAGGCCTGGCATATCCTTCGGGCTCCATGCGAAAACATCAGCGTATTTCCTCAAAAGGTCTGTGAGGCTAGCCTTAAAGATTGAATTTAGGCCCGCTCCCACGCTCACACTTTTGCTTGTGTCTCCGGGTATAATCTCAATTTTTTCTGTTTGTACCGCCGGGATTATTGGCGGTTTCTCTTCCCGCTTAAGACATTTCATTAGATTTGCATCTATCCGTGGCGGGTCTTCTGTCATTGGATCGTGTCCATCAATGAACTGTACTTCCTTTTTCCTTTTATTTTTTGCCCGCTGATTCTCGGTGTGCCTTTGTCTCTTTGCTTGTTTTATTCTATTTGCCTTTTCTCTGTGGATATTGCTAGGCTCAGTCTTCCCCAAGGTGAGTGCAATGCCATAACATCTTTTAGATGTTTCTGAATCCCCTTTTATTTCTCCGATACCGTTTGAAGTGGGGAATTTGATTTTGAGATAAGGGGTGGAAGTAACCGCTTTTAGCATGTTCAGTGTGGGCCTCCCTAAGATCATGTTGTAAGAAGAGGCAGTGTTGATGACATAAAACTTGATAATTCTGCACACTTGTCTGGGAGATTCACCAAAGTACAAAGGTAGTCTTGCTATGCCCGCTATTGGGACGACGTTGTGGCCGAAACCGTAAAGAGGTGTCTCATCGGGGCATGTTTCCAATTTCTCATTGTTCAGCTTTAGCCTGTCCCAAGTGTGTTTAAAACATATATCGACTGAGGACCCGTTATCAACAAGAATCCTTTTGACCTCATTGTTAGCTATGCCCAAGGACACAACTAATGCTTCGGTATGGTTTGGGTTAATGCCTTCATAATCAGCGTTTGTGAATGTAATGATGTTTGGCGGACCTTCGTATATCTCATAGATGTCGTGTTCTTCTCTTGGTGGTGAGGATTGCCCGCCAAAGATGGTGTGTACAATGTTTTTATTCTGCCCTTGTGAGGTGGACGCTCCTAGCGCCTGTCTTGGTAAGTACTGAGATAGGTTGCCAGCCTTGACTTGTTTTTTTAAGAAATATTTGAGGGACAAATAGTTGTCTGTGTAGTGTCCATGCATTTCGTGGTAATCGCAGTGTTAACATTGGGGGCGGTGGCACGTAGAAGGGCTTTCCTCGAATTTCTCTCAGAATGGTCGCCCTTGGCAGTGTAAACTTGGTCCATTCTGGCTCAGGGCGTCTGTCGGCCTTGGCGGATTTGCTGGTCCCAAACGGTCTCTAACCGGGGTCGTGGATTGTGATTTCTGGGCGGGAAACGACGTCCCATGAGTGGTTTGTACTTGATGTTGGGCTGGCGTTTGCCTTTGATAGGATGCAAATCTTTCTCTTTGGAAGTATGGTGGGGGATTAGGTGGAGCTCTGGATTGTTTGAGCACGTTCAGGGATTCGATTTCATTGATGGCTTGGGATGCTAAGTCATATGCTTTTGCTAGTGTGGTGGGTTTTGTTTCCATGAGACGGCACACATATTTTTCACATTCGTAGGGGTTGATGCCTCTTCTCAAATGGACCAGAGCTTCTGTTTCATTAACACAGACAACTTTGTTGACGGCTTCCTTGAAGCGGTCAATGTAGTCTTACAATGTTTCTCCGTTGCGCTGTGCGATTGTCTCTAGAAACATGGTATGAACCTCGTGCTGTTGGTTTGCCTTGAACTTATTCAGGAATAATTTTTTGAATTCCAGCCAAGTATCTATGGATCTGGCGGATATCCTACAGAACCATCTTTGAGCGTTCCCGCGGAGGGTTGCGGCGAAGAAGCGGCACCTTGATAAATCATTGTATTCGTAATGCAGAGCCAACTGATCGAAGTAGATGAGATGCTCTTCCGGATCTCCTAACCCGTCGAAAGGATTAAAGCTGTGATGTTTGATGTCCTTTTGTCGGGGTTCAGCCTCTAGTCTTGAGGTGAATGGTGACCCGCTCAACTCTTGCTCGCTATTCCCCTCGATCTTTTTCTTAAGGTCCATGATAGTTTGTAACATCTCTGCATTGGTTGGTTGTGTATTTCCGATTTCCCTTGAGCGGACAGGAGATCGTTCTCTTTTTCTTTGTTCTTCATACTTCGCCAAGACTTTTTCATAGGCGGCTTTCTTGTCAACAATGACCTTTCTCAGGTCTCTCTGTTTTCTGTTTTGTTCCCACACTTCAGGCGGGTGGTGGCTTTTGTTGTGTCTTTCATGATTCGTGTTTTGAGACGACCCCAGGCGGGAGAAAGTAGAATTCGCCCTTTGGGGTTGGCTGTGTACTTCATCATGATCGTTGTGAGGGTTAACTCGAGAGCTTCCCTGCTTATGCGGCGGTTCTTGTCTGCTCTGGGGGAAGGCTGAGGCTATCTGCATGATTAAGTCGATCTGTTGTTGAGTACAACCGGTGAGGTTAAGGTTAAGAGTTTGCTCATAGTCGTTTCCCCGAGGGGGGTTTGTTTGTAGGCGATTTTCTGGGTTGATTGGCGAGTTTGTTGGGGGGAATCCGGTTGTGTTCCCTTCCCTTTCTAATAACGGTTGCTCGTCAGGGTTAGGTGTCATGGAGGCCATTTAGTGTTTTATGGATGTTTTAAGGGCGTTTTAGTTTATATTGTATTTAGTTTTGTGATGATTGACGTTTTGGTAGAGCAGGTGGAGGATTTTTCTTCAAGAAAAACACCCCCTCCTTCTAGCGCCAAATGATAATCCTCACGGCTGATTAGAGGCTTCCGATCACTGTCCGGGATGTTTCACCTGAGTTTGGGTGCCTGCAAAACAATGCTTGCCCGGGGGTGGTGGCCGTCAAGCACCTCCGGTGTGAGAATCAGTAATCGGAAATAATAATAATAATAATAATAGGCTGGTAAGAATGTATCGAATGTGAAGAATGTGTAGAGAGCTTTTGTATTGTAAGAGTTTTTCGTATTCTCCCCCCCTTTTTCTCTGTTTGTGTGTAGAATGGGGTATTTATAGGCTGGGTTTCCCAATCACTGTTGCCCACTAGTTGTGCCGTTAAAGCTACAGTGAGCCGCTATTGGAACAGTGATTGGTGTCCCCTCCTGACATACCTTGATTCTGCCACTGAGCTACTTTAGTCAGAGCTTGTCTGTTGCAATTGGGTGTCTGATAAGTGGATTTTATATCCACTTGGAGCGTTCCATATCGGCTTAAATTGATTGACTTGGTCTCAAGTTTGTTGTATTTTTGATGTGTTTTGTGTAGTTGTGCAGGGTTGTAGCTATCGGTTAGTGTTGGTGTTTCAAATCGATATTAGAGTGCAATTAAGCATTGGAATGAAGATTGGACACTTGTGTTATGCTATCAAGGAGTCACATGTGTCATGCTATTGAAGATGTTAGCTAATGCAAAAGAAACGGAGGAGAAAGGAGCAAATTTGTGTAAAATTCGGATTTTCTGGATAGGTTGCGCAGTCTTCACTGTTTTGGCCATATCTGGAGTTCTAGAAGTCCGTTTTCAGTGATCTTACAGCTCACGCGAAGCTTGGGAGATTTTCTACAACCTTGGACAGAATTCTGGGCGCAGCCTGCGCCTGTGGCGCGCAGGCAGCGCGGGGAACAGACTGCTGGGCGCAGGCTGCGCGCGCGCGGTGCTGAAAAATTACAGTTTTGCCCTTATTCACTGTTTTGACCATATCTTGAGTTCTACAAGTCCGTTTTGGATGATCTTACTGTCCACGCGAATCTAACGAGATTCTCTATCATTCTAAAGTGTTTCAGATGTCCAAATACAACTGGAATGGCCCAAAAATACTGAAGAAAAGTTAGTTACGAATTTTCCTTCAAAACCGAATCAGTTTAGGAAACGTATTATGTGCCGAACTGCAGAAATTCAACTTTGACAAGGAAATTGCTATAATTCCTACTTCTAATAAGTATGGTAATTGCTCTGGGCGGCTAGAACATTCCAGAATCAGATCTACACATGGAACTTGCAATTCTATTCTCATTCAAGAACGGAAATTGCCATACTCCTTTTCCAACTCTAAAACGGCAATTGCTTGATGGAGAGGCAAATTGGGGCTATAAATACACGTCTTGGGGGACAGAAAAAAAAACACACCATTACATATCAATTACTTAGGTTTATTTGAATCTTTTCATACTTTGTTTTTATCATGGTTTCATCAGATCCCATGATGACGAGCGGTTCGATTATGAACTAATCGTTGTCATGGGATTCTAACGGATTTATCTATGTAGCTTAGTAGTTTGATTGCTTTAAAGAAATATGTGTGGTGAATTCTTGATATCCTCGTATGGTTGTGTTTCATGTGTTTAGATGCGTCATGAACATCTAATTTGTTAATCTCTTGCGAAACGAGAGTGGATCTTGAGATTTAGAACTTGCCATGCTAGCATAGGATAGGTTGATGTTTTAACATCATGATTTGTAGCGTAAATAGAGATATTATGCTGCCCTATGTGATCAATATGGATAACTTGTTCTTCAACCGTTATGTTTTCAAATTCTATAGAGATATAGGGTCTAAGCATGATTGGTGTCTATTTATCTTCTATCTCTTTTGTAGATGTATGTTTAGTTTGGTATTCGTATACTGAGAAGTAGCGTATACTTGTTCCGTGTTGTCTGATCAGCTATCAAAACCATCACATGCATTGATTAAAGGCATCAACTCTAAGTGAAGTAGATGATGAAGTTAGGATTCCATGTTTTCTCGTATATAAGTAATTCAATTTTAATTCTCATTAGTTAGTAATTTTTAGTTTGTTAATTTGTATCTTAGTTAATTATAGTTAGTAAAAACTTAATCTTGTTATTTGTCTTAGCAGTGAATAATAATCATACATTGTTGCATAGGTGCATGAACTGAATTGAAACCTAACCAGATCTCTGTGGGAACGAACTTGACTTCTATCTAAATTTATCATATAATATTAGTTAAGAGTTACTAGTAGCTCTTAAAATTGAGGAGAGAGAATAGAATTTTAGTGAATTTAAGAGCCAATAGGAGTCTCTTGTAGCAAAAAATTTTATCTCTCTCCTCAAATCTCAAGTTAAAAGTCAATTTAAGAATCTCTTGGAGATACTCTTAGTTTAGCTGATTTATAAGTTTTTGGAAGCGATTTTACTGAACAAGACTTATGTAAAGGAAAATGCTATAATCTTCAAATTTGTTTTCGAATTTATTCTCAAATGTCACAGAATGTTATTGGTATTAATTCAAATAATAATGATGTACCTTCTACATTCATCAATTAAAATTTTTCAAAATACCACGTCAGCATCAATCATGTTGTCATTCGAAAACTTAATTTTGTAATGTTTTCAGGGTACGTATCCAAAATAAAAACTGTTTTTTTGTTAATAAGGTGGTTTGACCAATTTACACGCAAATGGACTAATGTTAATTGAAAGTTAGATAAATTTACATATGTTAAATTATTTATTAAATTATATAAATAAAAAATATTTTATAAATAAATTACGTGTTATGTGGAGATGAGTCCCACTCCCAGTCCCATCCCATGACAAATAAAACTACATATTGGATGGAGTTTACAAATACGAGTTAGGTACGGTAAATTATCTATAAATTAATACCATCATGATCCATAATTTTATATATTTATTGAAATTGTAAAATAATAAAATTAAAAATATACTGCCCCCGTTATTGAGATCAAAATTTGTATTTAAAATATTGATTTAGTATAATTTATTAATAATTAATTTACCGAAATGCTTATACATAATAATTTGGACTATCGTTTCGTAGGACACAACGGCATGTCACTTGTCAGTACACTATCATCCTTTGACTAAAGTTGTGTATTCACGTGACAACATTACAGACTAAAAAGGTTTTAGGAACATGCCTGTACACAAACTCACAATGTACATTCAATTGGAATCGCTTTTACTACACACTTATGTGAACCATATGTGGACTTTTTTTTCTTTTTTTTTGGATATAACCATATATGGACTTCGAAAATGTTCTGAGTTTCTAAACAGTTTAACACTAACAAAATTTTAAACTAATCGGACAAGATTGATTATATTTTACCCGAAAATCATTCCAGTTGACCGAAGAATCAAACTAATCAAATCAAAGTTTTTGATCATCAATTTGGTTATATTATACAAAATCGCGTGACACAATTCATTTTTACCAAATAAATCGATCAAATAAAATCAAAGCAAATCAATTATCTAAATGTCTACTAATTAATCCTGACAAAAAAAAATGTCTACTAATTAATTAATAATTTAGGTAGATACTCCTACATAGTACCTCTATGTTTAAAATAATCCTAACATTTTATATTTAAAGTATTTTTTTATAAATATTTGATCTTGAATTTTTACGAGAGGACATGAAAAAAAAAACTTCTACGAGATGTTAATTTTTTATTATAAAATAATTTAATTTAACTTAATAAGAAAGAACAATTTTTTCAATATTTTAATGATAAATTGGAATTAAACCGAATCAAATAGTAAAAACAATCAATTTAATTTGAATCGATTTTTATAACATTTAATTTTTAGTTTGATTTCGATTTTCAAATTATAAAGACCAAATGCACTTTGTTCAAAAAAAAAAAAGACCAAATGCACTAGTATCATATAAAAAATAACATCATCTAATTTTATCATCTAATATGTTGGATTCATAAAAAAACATGACATGTTTTGTTAACTAAAAAGACTCATGTTAAAAACATATGGTCCAAAGTCACGACGGACAAATCATCAATAGTATGATTATTTACGTAACTTATTTGGCTCACCGTTTTTTTATTTTTTTATGAACTTATTTTCTGGTAAAAATTTATATTTTAATAATTTCTTTTTATACAAGTATTTAATGTATGTTTGAGATTCTATAAGTTATAAAAAAAATTAATTTTTTTAAGAAAAAAGTTAGAAATATGTTTTAAAATAAGTTAATTTATTGTGCAAAAAAGTTCCTCCAAACACAAAGTACACCCGTTTGGTAATTGTAGAAAAAAGTGTACAAAGTTTATTTCGTGTATCATTTGTTCATTTACCGAAATGAACAATAAAACTTTTTTATTTAATTTTTATATCAAAAATCATAATTTTTTATATAGTATTTTAACAATCGGTTCGAGATTTACTGCCTGAGCCTGGCAGAAGCCCGGATCTTCTGTCCCCTTTTTCATGTCCCCTTCTGTGTCCCCTATACAAAATGTGTGCCCCTGGCGGGGCCTGTAATAACCCGAATTTTGGGTAGAATTAAAACTTTTCTTATTGTGGTTAAAGAGCACTAATGAATGGTGGTTTCAAAGAACAATGATTGTAATGAATGGATATTGCTTTGGACAATGATCCTGATGCATTGGTATATTGTCAGAATAGAGTAATTCGATGGTTGGGGACCTAGATAAGAATAATCTACCATCCAGGAAGGAGCTAATGGATCCTTGAAGGGAAATGAGTACGTGCATAGTGTTTCCCATACGTGCATAGTGTTTTCCGTACGTGCATAGTGTTTCCTGTACGTGCATAGTAATTTGGTGGATGAATAGTGATTTTGTAAGTTGGAAAACTTTTCACGCCACCCTATGTACGAGACGTGATATAGATGTTTCGAAGTCATATTAGTAATACGCGGAGGAAATAAGTGAATGCAGAGATGATCGGAATTCAGAAATTCTAAATTCTTTTTCGGTATAATATTTGACCGGACAGTGGATTAAATATTATTATAATCCAAGAATTGAGATATTAACTTTGAGGATTTGATATTTTGGGATGTTATTATATTTGATTTAAGAATGAAGGTAGGAAACCACTGAGGCAGTGAAACAAGCGTTCTAGAAACCGCTAAAACGTTATAACGAGATTAATCAATAAAGCGAACGAATCCTAGATTACGGATTAAGTTTGTATCGAGATTAAATATCCTATATGATCATCAAGAGAATTATATCAAGTGGATTAAATTATTTAATCAAGGATTAAAGCAAAACAATTTAGGAGTTAAGTGATTTAAATCACTTAAATCAAACAAGAAACAAAACAAATATCTATCAAAACTTATCCAAGACTCTTGGCTCTTACCCCAATGCTATCAATCTCATCCTACCAGCTGATAATATCTAGTTATATGAGCAAAAAGTAGATGATCAAGTGGGAGAAAAGAGAGAAAAGCAAAAGAAAACATAGAACATACAAACTGTCCAGCAGAAACATAACTCAAAGAAAAATTCATATCTCAATTTATATCCATGATAAAATCACCAAATTTTAACCATAGCTTCTCCACTCCATGGGCAAGATTCGTTCCAAATTTCATGGAAATCCAAGTAGTATAGCCTAGTCAAATCCATGCTTAAAGTTAGAGGACCAAAACTGTCCAGGTTCTGATCAGAAGAAAGATGGGGCTCAAAACCCTAGCTCCCATGGTTGGATTCTTGTGTTCTATAGCTCAAAAGAAATCCCTTGAAGAGTAGAAGGTGTGGTAAAAATTTTAGAACCAAACTCTTAGTTTTTGATTTTATATGATGTTTACAAGATTGACGATGAATAGTGGATCTTAGAAACTAACTTTGTTTTCATGATTTCTTTGGATGATCTAAGGTTTGATTAAGCTAGACAAGGACCATACCAAGCTTATTAAGGTTATATCATACTCCAAGGAAGGTAGATCTCTTGAAACCCTAGCATTTGATTTGAGATTTATGAATGTTTTTGATGGATTTAGCTTGGTATGATTATAGTGATAATTATAAGCATGATTATGTAATTAGTTATATGATTTAAGATGCATGATGATTTTGATGCTAAGATCAGTAGCTTCTGGACTTGTGAGATGATTATTATGTGTATAAGTTGTATTGATGCCCGGTGTGGCTTGGGTTGTTGATTGCGATTTTTGGAACGTTTGTATTATAGCCGTTATAATGCCGAAATTTCGTTAATCATTGAAAACCATGCATCACAGTAGGTCTAATGGCTGAAACTGGACAAGTATCTAACATGCCCTTGTAGAACTTGAGTCGTAGATCATTTTGGAAAAAGAATCGAATCAAACAGACTAACGGTTTAGGATTTATGACCGATTTACTAAAAGTAGTTCGAATCCGTAAACGAAAGTTCGTAACTAAAATTGAACCCTCGTAAAATATGTAAAGTCATGACGAATCTTGGTAAATAAATACTAGAGGTAAAAAGAAAGGTGTGAAAGAAAACCGTATGTCAAAAGGATCGTTTTTCGATTTATTAAAAATATTCGAGTCGAGGTTAAACGCGAACGAACCCCTAAAAGACGACTCTATTATAACTTCGGTAAAACACTTAGAAAACGGGCGATAAAACTCGGAGTATAATATTGGTTCGTAACGATCGACTTTAGAACTTGTATGACTTAAGTATGTCCCAAGTGTAAGTACAGTGACATGTCTTATTAACGAACGAATGTCGGGTCGGATCAATGATAAAAGGAATCCACAAAAAGGGGTATAACGAGATAACTCGAGAACGTGTTTTGATTTAAGTATAACTTAACTTTTAAGATGTTAAGTGATTAATCCCAAATGCCTTGGCTATTTATAGATCACCAAGCTGACCCGGGACCCGCTACCACCACCCTTTACCGTACTCGACTACCAGGCAAGTTTCAATTCCCTTCTTTTAGGCTGTTGTTGTGTTTGTATATATATATATATATATATATATATATATATATATATATATATATATATATATATATATATATATATATATATGTTTTCTGTTATACATATGCCATAGCATGCATGCCTACTTTCAAGTTATATCGTTATGCTTGTTCCCTGATTGTTTATTGACTTATAAATTAGATAACTAACGTATCAATTATAAGCCGGTTATTGTAAGACCCTCATAGAAGGGCGTATACATCTTATTCGTCAAATATAGACCGGGAGTCAATATTTCTTGATATATCGAGATTACCTCGGAGGAAAATATTTAAGTAAATATTTTCCATTATTTGGGCGACGAATATTATTTGAATATTCGTTCGAGATTATTTATTTAACGATCCTTACTTCAAATAATTATTTGAACGTAACCATTCGACGAATAATATTTTTCAATATTCGTTCAAAGTCGAATAGAATATCGATTATTATTCCGAATATTCTTCTAAAGATTGGACTACTAAATGAATATTATTTGAATATCCATTTAGACTATTATTTTATTAAATGAATATTACTTTTGAATATTCATTTAAGATATTAATTACTTGATGAATATTATTCTAATATTCATCTGAAGCTTGATTTATTTATCGAATATCATCTCGAATATTCCTTTAAAGTTTGGATTACTAAATGAATATTACTTGATATTCATTTAGAATATTATTCATTAAATGAATATTACTTTTTGAATATTCATTTAAATTCCTTATTAATTAATGAATATTATTTTGAATATTCATTTAAATATTTATTTATTCAATAAATATTCTCTTGATGTTTCTTCAAGGATTATTTGGAGAAATACTCTGATTAATGATATTCTTTCATATTCCTAAATATTCTTTAAATATTTTAATTCAATAAATATTCTCTGAATATTTATTCCATACTTAGAATAACCTCAATAAGGTTTATCTTCTTCGATTATTACGGAAAATATCTCGGAGTCATATTATTATTAATCTTATATCAAGAAAGGTTCTCAGACATCATTCTTCTTGAGTCTATCTCCCTAAAAAAAAAGGGAACCTTACTTGGAAAATGTTATTTATCTTGTCGACTTCCGGGTCATAAAGTATTCTCTTCACTCGCAACTCGGGTGCTATGGACTTATTAAGTCGTTGTTTACCTTCTCATCTTTCGAGGGGTAAGATTGTTGGAACAAGTTGATATTCGTTACCAAGCAATAGCTTGGAAGTTATTGGTGAATTTTCCTTTCCAACTAGATACGACTACTTTGTAGAGTCTTATCAACAAGTATTATACTTGGGGAAAGGGGGACGAACGTTACATTCAGAATCATGAATTCTATTTGAACTAGGAGTCGTGTAAGAGGTCGAGTAGCGACGGTCCATCCCCTTTGGCCCAACCGTTGGCCGGGGAGAGCTAGTAAGGCGGTATACAAGTAAAGCCGTCAGTTCTTCCTTCTACCGGTAGTAAATCTAATTTGAGCTGTACGATCTCGACTGATCATCAAGATTGGAACAGCGGGCGCGGTGAATACTCCATCATTGGTTCATCATCCAAACTTAATTATTTCCTGCAACATGATTACTGTTGGCAGAGCTGGAAAAGTGTTCATAACTGGAATTGCAATCTTTTCATGCAAGTTCCTCTTTTTAATGAAATGAGAATATCTCGCTTACTTTTGATGTAACAGATATTTCTACAAACAAATACTTTAAGTTACCTTGTAACTTTATCGTTCATATTATACTGGCATCATTTCCGTAAATGCATGGCATATGGTTTGAAAGATACTTTTGAACTGTTATATATTATCGTTCAGTTATATATTATTGTTGGTGGGCTATTGCTCACCCTTGCTTTATTATTATATCACAACAACAGCTAGACCAGATGACTCGCACAAGGCGCACTCGACGCGGGCGAGGACGATGAGACTACCAGAGCTGAAGAAGAAGCTATTTGTAGGATATATTTATTCTTTCAGTACCAAGTATATGGTCTAGTATGACTTATGTAAATGGATGGCAAAGAGTATGTATTTATATTGAAATTCTTTTGGATTGTAAGAACTCATAATGTGATTAATAAAATTTGATTGTTACTCTGATTTCATCTCTGGGACTATAACGGGTGTGTTTTACATTGTTGTGTTGGGTCATAGAGACGTAATTTATTTTATGTTAAGGAAAGTTCAAGTGTTGTGGATAGAATTGGAAACCGTAACGACCGGATCCCAGACCCCGGATATGGGGGTGTTACAGAAGTGGTATCAGAGCGTACGTTATAAACCCCAGAGATAATGCGACGTTAAAACAATAAACTCACTAAGATAATTAGAACTCTTGCCAAGTTCATAGTCGGACTACTTCAAGTAGTATTGACATATAAAACCCTTATGGGAACTCTTAAGTATCATGATAGTAACTTAGCTCGTTCTCGTATCGACTAGTAAGGCGACAGACCTTGAGGCGTACGAGCAGCAGCATGATGATGTTTTATTATATGCTGACGATCGGATTGTGAATTCGATAGAGTACCCTATTGAGGACTCGAAAGAGGTTCCAGCAGAGGAGAATCCTATTGAGGATGAGGAGTTTACTCCAAGGAAATGAGGGCTGTAGCCAGAGGGATAGCGAGAGTTAAGATTATAGTGCTCAGAGAAGTGAGCACAAAGAACTGAGATATTATTAAGAGAATTGAAATTTTATGTTGGATTTATAGCCGGACTACGAGAGGTAGTATCAGCAATTAAGACAGATTGGAAGGATTACTTGAGGTCTTATATGGGGATAGATAAAGATCATTAGAGAATTTCAGATTAATGAGAAAGGAGTTAGAATGATGCATGATTATCAAAGACGTCGATGTAGGACGGGGAGCACCCAGGAGCAGTTGAGATAGAGGCAACAAGTGCCATATTATCGGATAAATGGATTAGTGTGAATATTGTCAATGGTAAGTCACCATGAGAAGGCGGATTTCATGGGTTATATTTTATGAAACCAAATTGAGATTGTTGATGTGGTTTTATTCAGCGAAATGTCCATATTATGAATGAACCAGCTTCGAAAGTAAAGATAGTGGAAAGTGATGGCCTGATTGGATAAAGTTATATAAAGTAGTAAGCGAGACGATGATCTCAGAAACTACCAGAGGAAAAGACCAGTGGGTCTATGATAAACTCGTAATATGACTACTATCAGGTACTAAGTATAAGTTTATTTTAACTCAGTAAAATGGTGAATCAGGAACGTTAGATGCATGTGATTCAGAAGAATATTAAATTCTTTCTTTTCCCCGAATAGATTATAGTAGTTACCTTAAGTTTATTCTGACATTGAATTGCAAATGGATCAAGTAATGCGATTAGTGGTTAAGAGGTAATAGAGAATGTTTTAAGATGAAATTGGTAACGACCCGGCGTTGGTGTTGCCTAACGGGAGAAGGAAGACTTTATGATACACTATGATGCATCTCATACAGGTTTAGGTGGTGTGCTTATGCAGCACGGCAGAGTAATTGCGGATGCATTCGAACAACACGGTACACCATACTAGGATGGCCCTAGCAGTGCCAATTTTTATGAAACGACTAACTCCGACGGTAGTGTTCCTTCTGAAACCTGTGGTTAGGAAGACTGACATTTGATATTATCGACAATTAAGATGTATATGTATCAGGAAGAGGTGGCATGTTTCAATTTGAAACTTTTGATTTCCCTTCTATGGGATATATATATATATATATATTTGGTTCCTTTCTAGTGGTTAAACTTCCAACTTTGTGTCAATAATTCCGTTATTATAACTGCTTATGATTCTACCTGCTTGGATGCTCATAGAACTATTCTCTAGGTTTCGAAATTGATCTTCATAGTGTTACCGGTGGTTGGATAGATTGACCAAAATTTCCTTGATTCTGGAAAGAAATTCAACGAATTTTGGCAAACCTTGTCTTTCTGATTATCAGAGAACATCATGGAAGAGAGTAGAAACTGGGGCGAACCCCGTGAATTGGGTAAAGTAGCCGCTATATGGGTTGGTGGATAGACCCCGGTTATCGCGATTGATTGTAGAAATACAATGATGAAGTGAGATTGGACGAAAACTGGAAAGGTAAGTAAGAAACCAGTCGGACTGAGAAACTCCGGGATTGACTTAAGTGAAAAGGTTGTTATACCATGAATGGTAAGCTTGCGTGGCACGTGGGATTGATAAGAATAGTTGAAAAGATAAAAGTGGAGGAAAGGTAACCGGAGACGGTGCCGAGAAGTCGATTAAGACCTATATGGAGTAAAGTTTTGGAAAGGTAGAAAGGTATCAAAGTAGAAGGCACTATGCCAGCAATTACTAGAAAAGTAATGCTAATTAGCCAACCCCAAAAACCATATATTTTTATTTTAGTGTGGTCAGTTGAGGCCAAGTCACAAAGGATTATCAAGTGACTAGACCAGCAATGAAAGGACAAAGCAGGGTTGCTTCTAAGTAAGCGCCGACTGCAAGGGCTTTTGATATAAAGGAAATATTAATGAGATCGTAGGAATCTTCTACTGAACCCTTTGCAACCCATGTTTGGATTGGGAATTTACTAGACTTTTTGGAATGGGGTCATCCGTACTAAAGTGATTCATGTGTATATGATTGCCCAAGATTACGAGTAAAAATGGAAGTATAATGACTTGAGATGTATGATGTTATGGTATTATAAATACCATGAATATAGTATGACCAAGGGAAGTAAACAATGAAGGTTTATGAAGAGAGTATAGAAATGGTCATAGATGGATCAGTATGCTGTAGAAATTTTGTCTAAGGCAAGTACCTTTGAGAAAAACGATAAGTACTAAGAGATTCACGTTGAACTCGATCAATATCTTCCAGAACATCCTTGCTACCATTACCAAGTTCTGTAAGAGAGCAGATAGACATACGTTGTCTTTTGGAAGGTCAAATAGGCTGACAACTATCTGAAAGAAGAGGTTAGCATTAAGCCACCGATCGATTATCAAATGAGAATGATTGAAAAGAGACCCTTATTAAGGATACATGATTTGATTGCCAAGTATAGGATGCAAGAATTCCTTGGCAGTTGAATTAAGGATAGGATATCCATAAATTAAGACTAACCCTGGGGAATGCACAAGGGATGACATTAACCCTAATAACGACATTATGAATTCAGATGATATGAGTTGGACTTGCTAAGGCAACAATGACCGGTAAGGATTATTAAAAAGAGTTCTGGAAAGAACATAGATAGAATTATTAGAGTATTGATCAATGACATTTTGATATACCCTGTACCAAGAAAATACAGGAAGAATGATGAGGATGACCTATGAAACCTTACAAGGAAAAAAAAGTATTATTCCGAACTTCAAAATGGAAGTTTGGTAAGGAATGTATGACATAGTAACAATAATGCCAGATGAGGCATGTATGAAACCCTGAGGAAGTATGGATTGAACCTATAAAGGCTGAGATTATCCTAAGATAAGGAAAGAACTAAGAAAAGAAGCATCCTAAGTAGGATTGGGAATAAACGTGATAAAGTTCCCACGGGTAGGTGGAGGCAATGACTTATGGAAAAAGACTGATAAATATATTTTTCTCCATCAGCAGAGCTTAAGGGAGAATGCTTTCACCCAACAGTGATGGGAATGAGGTAGAAAAGTTTGAATTGGAATATATATCCAGAGAACAAGGATTACCAGAAATTATTATTATCAAGAAAGGCCAATGAGGTGGCCGACAGTCTAAGTATAAAGGAATAATTACAAATGTTCATACCGAAGAAACAAAATGATATTTGGAAAGACCTTGAAGGTCATATCGGAGTGGAGGAAGTTACATTCCTTTTGATGATTGTGCAAGAATCGAAGGTAATAATAGTTTATGAAAAGATTCGATTTGTAATGGAGTCTTAAGCATATTACGTACCTTAGAAGGTCCCGTTTTGAGGCAAACCAGGACCATGATACAAAATTGACGAAGTAAACCGTTAAGTTTCCAGTCTTTTATGGAAGCTGCATGAATGATAGTTTCATCAACCTGACATAGCTGCGATGCTTGAAACTCTACTGCAATTTTATCTACTTCATGTAATATCTACATCAAGTTCAGGAAGTGTTCCTTATGGATAAGGAATAGTGATTTCCAGAGAACCTACCCAGAGTACCACTCGATCGAGAGATTTGATTCTTTTCGAATTAGGGAGAAATTGATATTATAATAATGATGGATTAGTTGATACCCAATGGAGCCAAATTGATTATGAGGGAAATAATTCAAGGATAAAGACGGAGTCAGAGATTTTGGAATCTAGTTCAGACTAAGAGATTATGACGCCAGAGATATGAGGCTTGATTAGCTCATATGGTTGACCCCGAGGAAAGAGACACCAAGTATAATTATAATGATTTTGGGAGGTTGTACAAGGTTTTAATAAGCTACCAGATAACGATTTGGATGACATAATAATGAATATTGAGTGTTCAGAGCCTAGTGCTGCATCTCCCGTTAGCCCAGTAGGAATAAAAGAATTATCAACTCAGATGCGAGGATTGTTGAATAAGAGTGCGATGAGACTCAGTGTGCCACCATGAGGAACCGGTGTGTTGTAAGAAAGAAATATGTTAGCACAAGATTGTGCATCGAACCTCGAGAGTTGAATGAGTCAACATTGAGTATAGGTACTATTGTAGAAGATTGTCTGAGCAGCACAGGGACGCTGTGTATTTTCCAAACTTATTAGGAAATGGGACATCACCGGCTAAAAGTTAAAAAAAAAAATAAAAAAAAATAAAAAAAAATAAAAAATCGAGGATATACCCAAGATTGTGAATCGCACTAGGTATAGACACTATGAAATTGTAAGTGATGTCATTTTGGGTTGACTATTGCACCCACAACTTTTTGGAATTTAATGAATTGGATGTGAATTATCTGAGATAGTTTTCGCCCTAAGTATATCGAAACATTGTATATATGAAGGAAAGGTGCGAAATCAAAAAGGATCAAACATGATCGACTTTCAGACCTATCAGATCTGAAAATATGTGTGCTTGTGTGTATATGAAGATTATGATTTGTGATAAAAGGATTAAGAATCCTCGAACCAGACAACATTCCTCGCAAACAAATTCGCCAAGAGATTCGCTTTTCTTTCAGAAAGGAGAAGAGATGAGATAATAGAGAATGACTGAATGAACACAGGAGGTAGATTGGCATTCTGTGAGATGATTAAAGAAGAGGTTGGAACACCGGGGGTGTTATAGTAGTTAACAATGAGATAGCGAGGCCAAAACAGTGATGGCCGACGAGCTCGTTGCTAGACATCAAGAGTTACTCGAATCGGTTGTTAGAATACTCGAACTAGTTTCAATACAGAGTACCCCGTCGACAATAGAGTTGACATTTATACAATGGAATTGGGAAATATCTAGAATTAATAGAGGATTCTGACAAGCAAGTTTTTGTTGATGTATTTCTGTGCAAACAAGATAGAGAATATAAGGTTCGAGATTTGTAATAAGAAAAGGTATCCTCGTGGAAGGAATTAACAAGATTAGAATGAAAGGAAGTTTAGCCCAAGATTCATTGGGCCATCTGAGAGTTTAAACGCGTCAGGAAGGTGGCCTATGAGCCAGCCTCACCCAAACCGGTAAAATGGTCATAACATGGTTCATGCGTATGTGCCTCATCAGTATACTATAGATGCCCGGCATATGACAGAGTACGAGCAGATAGATATACATAACAGAATCTGAACTACGAAGGACAACCTGTGGAAATTATGAATAGAAAAGAGCAAGCGCTAAGAGATAAGGTTGTCAAGCTAGTGAGAGATTTGAAGAAAATCAAGAAGTGGAAGAATCCACCTGAGAAATAGAAATTGCAATGGGATAGAAGTAACCCCAGTTATTCCTAAACTGATTCCGAGGACGGAATCCTTTTAAGGAGGGGAGACTGTAATAACCCGAATTTTGGGTAGAATTAAAACTTTTCTTATTGTGGTTAAAGAGCACTAATGAATGGTGGTTTCAAAGAACAATGATTGTAATGAATGGATATTGCTTTGGACAATGATCCTGATGCATTGGTATATTGTCAGAATAGAGTAATTCGATGGTTGAGGACCTAGATAAGAATAATCTACCATCCAGGAAGAAGCTAATGGATCCTTGAAGGGAAATGAGTACGTGCATAGTGTTTCCCATACGTGCATAGTGTTTTCCGTACGTGCATAGTGTTTCCCATACGTGCATAGTATTTCCCGTACGTGCATAGTGTTTCCCGTACGTGCATAGTGTTTCCTGTACGTGCATAGTAATTTGGTGGATGAATAGTGATTTTGTAAGTTGGAAAACTTTTCACGCCACCCTATGTACGAGACGTGATATGGATGTTTCGAAGTCATATTAGTAATACGCGGAGGAAATAAGTGAATGCAGAGACGATCGGAATTCAGAAATTCCAAATTCTTGTTCGGTATAATATTTGACCGGACAGTGGATTAAATATTATTATAATCCAAGAATTGAGATATTAACTTTGAGGATTTGATATTTTGGGATGTTATTATATTTGATTTAAGAATGAAGGTAGGAAACCACTGAGGCAGTGAAACAAGCGTTCTAGAAACCGCTAAAACGTTATAACGAGATTAATCAATAAAGCGAACGAATCCTAGATTACGGATTAAGTTCGTATCAAGATTAAATATCCTATATGATCATCAAGAGAATTATATCAAGTGGATTAAATTATTTAATTAATGATTAAAGCAAAACAATTTAGGAGTTAAGTGATTTAAATCACTTAAATCAAACAAGAAACAAAACAAATATCTATCAAAACTTATCCAAGACTCTTGGCTCTTACCCCAATGCTATCAATCTCATCCTACCAGCTGATAATATCTAGTTATATGAGCAAAAAGTAGATGATCAAGTGGGAGAAAAGAGAGAAAAGCAAAAGAAAACATAGAACATACAAACTGTCCAGCAGAAACATAACACAAAGAAAAATTCATATCTCAATTTCTATCCATGATAAAATCACCAAATTTTAACCATAGCTTCTCCACTCCATGGTCAAGATTCGTTCCAAATTTCATGGAAATCCAAGTAGTATAGCCTAGTCAAATCCATGCTTAAAGTTGGAGGACCAAAACTGTCCAGGTTCTGATCAGAAGAAAGATGGGGCTCAAAACCCTAGCTCCCATGGTTGGATTCTTGTGTTCTATAGCTCAAAAGAAATCCCTTGAAGAGTAGAAGGTGTGGTAAAAATTTTAGAACCAAACTCTTAGTTTTTGATTTTATATGATTTTTACAAGATTGACGATGAATAGTGGATATTAGAAACTAACTTTGTTTTCATGATTTCTTTGGATGATCTAAGGTTTGATTAAGCTAGACAAGGACCATACCAAGCTTATTAAGGTTATATCATAATCCAAGGAAGGTAGATCTCTTGAAACCCTAGCATTTGATTTGAGATTTATGAATGTTTTTGATGGATTTAGCTTGGTATGATTATAGTGATAATTATAAGCATGATTATGTAATTAGTTATATGATTTAAGATGCATGATGATTTTGATGCTAAGATCAGTAGCTTCTGGAATTGTGAGATGATTATTATGTGTATAAGTTGTATTGATGCCCGGTGTGGCTTGGGTTGTTGATTGCGATTTTTGGAACGTTTGTATTATAGCCGTTATAATGCCGAAATTTCGTTAATCATTGAAAACCATGCATCACAGTAGGTCTAATGGCTGAAACTGGACAAGTATCTAACATGCCCTTTTAGAACTTGAGTCGTAGATCATTTTGGAAAAAGAATCGAATCAAACAGACTAACGGTTTAGGATTTATGACCGATTTACTAAAAGTAGTTCGAATCCATAAACGGAAGTTCGTAACTAAAATTTAACCCTCGTAAAATATGTAAAGTCATGACGAATCTTGGTAAATAAATACTAGAGGTAAAAAGAAAGGTGTGAAAGAAAACCGTATGTCAAAAGGATCGTTTTTCGATTTATTAAAAATATTCGAGTCGAGGTTAAACGCGAACGAACCCCTAAAAGACGACTCTATTATAACTTCGGTAAAACACTTAGAAAACGGGCGATAAAACTCGGAGTATAATATTGGTTCGTAACGATCGACTTTAGAACTTGTATGACTTAAGTATGTCCCAAGTGTAAGTACAGTGACATGTCGTATTAACGAACGAATGTCGGATCGGATCAATGATAAAAGGAATCCACAAAAAGGGGTATAACGAGATAACTCGAGAACGTGTTTTGATTTAAGTATAACTTAACTTTTAAGATGTTAAGTGATTAATCCCAAATGCCTTGGCTATTTATAGATCACCAAGCTGACCCGGGACCCGCTACCACCACCCCTTACCGTACTCGACTACCAGGCAAGTTTCAATTCCCTTCTTTTAGGCTGTTGTTGTGATTGAATATATATATATATATATATATATATATATATATATATATATATATATATGTTTTCTGTTATACATATGCCATAGCATGCATGCCTACTTTCAAGTTATATCGTTATGCTTGTTCCCTGATTGTTTATTGGCTTATAAATTAGATAACTAACGTATCAATTATAAGCCGGTTATTGTAAGACCCTCATAGAAGGGCGTATACATCTTATTCGTCAAATATAGACCGGGAGTCAATATTTCTTGATATATCGAGATTACCTCGGAGGAAAATATTTAAGTAAATATTTTCCATTATTTGGGCGACGAATATTATTTGAATATTCGTTCGAGATTATTTATTTAACGATCCTTACTTCAAATAATTATTTGAACGTAACCATTCGACGAATAATATTTTTCAATATTCGTTCAAAGTCGAATAGAATATCGATTATTATTCCGAATATTCTTCTAAAGATTGGACTACTAAATGAATATTATTTGAATATCCATTTAGACTATTATTTTATTAAATGAATATTACTTTTGAATATTCATTTAAGATATTAATTACTTGATGAATATTATTCTAATATTCATCTGAAGCTTGATTTATTTATCGAATATCATCTCGAATATTCCTTTAAAGTTTGGATTACTAAATGAATATTACTTGATATTCATTTAGAATATTATTCATTAAATGAATATTACTTTTTGAATATTCATTTAAATTCCTTATTAATTAATGAATATTATTTTGAATATTCATTTAAATATTTATTTATTCAATAAATATTCTCTTGATGTTTCTTCAAGGATTATTTGGAGAAATACTCTGATTAATGATATTCTTTCATATTCCTAAATATTCTTTAAATATTTTAATTCAATAAATATTCTCTGAATATTTATTCCATACTTAGAATAACCTCAATAAGGTTTATCTTCTTCGATTATTACGGAAAATATCTCGGAGTCATATTATTATTAATCTTATATCAAGAAAGGTTCTCAGACATCATTCTTCTTGAGTCTATCTCCCTAAAAAAAAAGGGAACCTTACTTGGAAAATGTTATTTATCTTGTCGACTTCCGGGTCATAAAGTATTCTCTTCACTCGCAACTCGGGTGCTATGGACTTATTAAGTCGTTGTTTACCTTCTCATCTTTCGAGAGGTAAGATTGTTGGAAAAAGTTGATATTCGTTACCAAGCAATAGCTTGGAAGTTATTGGTGAATTTTCCTTTCCAACTAGATACGACTACTTTGTAGAGTCTTATCAACAAGTATTATACTTGGAGAAAGGGGGACGAACGTTACATTCAGAATCATGAATTCTATTTGAACTAGGAGTCGTGTAAGAGGTCGAGTAGCGACGGTCCATCCCCTTTGGCCCAACCGTTGGCCGGGGAGAGCTAGTAAGGCGGTATACAAGTAAAGCCGTCAGTTCTTCCTTCTACCGGTAGTAAATCTAATTTGAGCTGTACGATCTCGACTGATCATCAAGATTGGAACAGCGGGCGCGGTGAATACTCCATCATTGGTTCATCATCCAAACTTAATTATTTCCTGCAACATGATTACTGTTGGCAGAGCTGGAAAAGTGTTCATAACTGGAATTGCAATCTTTTCATGCAAGTTCCTCTTTTTAATGAAATGAGAATATCTCGCTTACTTTTGATGTAGCAGATATTTCCACAAACAAATACTTTAAGTTACCTTGTAACTTCATCGTTCATATTATACTGGCATCATTTCCGTAAATGCATGACATATGGTTTGAAAGATACTTTTGAACTGTTATATATTATCGTTCAGTTATATATTATTGTTGGTGGGCTATTGCTCACCCTTGCTTTATTATTATATCACAACAACAGCTAGACCAGATGACTCGCACAAGGCGCACTCGACGCGGGCGAGGACGATGAGACTACCAGAGCTGAAGAAGAAGCTATTTGTAGGATATATTTATTCTCTCAGTACCAAGTATATGGTCTAGTATGACTTATGTAAATGGATGACAAAGAGTATGTATTTATATTGAAATTCTTTTGGATTGTTAGAACTCATAATGTGATTAATAAAATTTGATTGTTACTCTGATTTCATCTCTGGGATTATAACGGGTGTGTTTTACATTGTTGTGTTGGGTCCTAGAGACGTAATTTATTTTATGTTAAGGAAAGTTCAAGTGTTGTGGATAGAATTGGAAACCGTAACGACCGGATCCCAGACCCCGGATATGGGGGTGTTACCGGGCCCATTGTAAGGGAAATGGAAATAAACCCGCCAGGAGCACACATTTTGTATAGGGAACACAGAAGGGGGGCACGAAAAAGGGGACAGAGGATCCTCACCCGCAGAAGGGCGTATCACATAAATTAGATGATAACAACTATAATTGAAAAATCCATGGATGATTAGTTATTTTATTATAATTGTATAAACTTTTGTTTTATTGAACTTGGTCATGTCGTCAAACAAAGAGATTAGAGATTACTGTTTAATGTGTGCGACTGTGCGAAAATAAAATTGCAATTTATTTTCAATTTTCTTGAACTTAGTAGCATAGTTCAAATTTCCTGCTCTTAAGAAAACACAAATTACCTAACTTCACAAACTTATAATGCTTTCCGAAAATAATCATCAAGCATATTCTGGCTTTTCTTTGGTGGTGTTTGGGGAACTTATTTTCAGAATAAGTCAATTTATTTTAAGACAAAATTAGAGATTCCTAACTTTCCAACTTATTTTCCAACTTATTTTTGCAACTTATTCAATCTCAAACATAAATTAAATACTTTTATAAAAAAATTATCAAAATATAAATTTTTTATCCGAAAATAAGTCCATAAATCCTCAAAAGAAGCTGAGTCAAACACTCCCTTTATTTATTTCTTTAACTTGTTAGGTGAAAGTACGTATTGAATTTTAATTGTGAAAACGAAGCATAGCACCAATTGTCAAAGTTAAACGGAATTCACGAGAAAGTATTGGACACATTCTTTAAAGCCAAAAATTAATTAGCAAAATCTACTTAATAATTTTGACATATGCTTCAGTATCA
The DNA here is from genome assembly GCA_036435485.1 of Saposhnikovia divaricata. NCBI lineage: Eukaryota > Viridiplantae > Streptophyta > Magnoliopsida > Apiales > Apiaceae > Saposhnikovia > Saposhnikovia divaricata. The sequence continues at coordinate 59,302,548 of CM071599.1, read as the reverse complement.
CATGAAATTACTAGTACAATTCAATTAGATACAGTACAAAACAAGTTGTCGGATACGTTAAAGAAGAAACACTTCCCACCTCGATCATTTTAAAATGTAATTGAATTTTATATTCATCTGTCTAATGTATAAATTTAATAATTTTAATAATTAAAAAAGACTCGTGAAATTATACAATGCTGTTATATTGCGTCTACATTGTGGTGAGTAAATTGGATATTTGATCCGATTACTATAATTTGGATCGAATGTTCGATCGAATCAATATTATTTTGATTTGGTTCTGAATCTAATTTAGTAGATTATCCGAATTTTGTATACCAGCTTAAAATTAAATTAAATAACGTATAATTCAAATTCGAATTAATTACGTAAAAAACATATTTCAATTTATAAAAATTATTATTATTTTTTATTACATATTCATCAACTATTGTTAGTTTAAAAAATTATAAATCATTAAAGGATTTTTGAACATCAACATTCTATATTGTAATATTTATAAATTTAATATTTTTCATGTTATATTTCGAGCCACCATCAACTATCATTTTTTTTCTTAATTAGTTTTTCAGAATAAATATTTTAGGATATTTTAATATCGTACTACTCTTTAATTCATAAATTTATGTGTAAAAACAAACCTAAAAAAATGATGTCCATCCACTTTGTTCTACTATTTTTATTCGAATATTGTAATATCTTAATAAATATTTCAAATAAATAAATTCTTTATTTTTTATAGTTAAACATACTCACACACCTAATTTGTTTTTGACAATGTTCGGACCCTCACATTCCTTAAAGAAAACGAGTGAAATACCGATTGACCAAGAATTCGTTGAAAATCCATTAATTTATTAATAATAACTTATTACTCCCTCCGTCCCTATTTAGTAGTCTCTTTTGAAAAAAAAAAAATGTCCCTAAATAGTTTTCTTTTTAATATTTCAAAACATTTTTTTTTCTAAACTACCCTTGTACATGTAGTTCCAATATTTGACTTTACCGTTGTCTTATAGAGTCATAACTCAGCTCATTAAATTAAGAAATTGAAGAGTTTCTAAGTACTCTTTCTATTAACCATTCCTGTATATATATAGTACTTATATTTTTTACCGTATAATCAAAATTTAGTGTAAAACTAGTTACAGTAAATATGAATAACTTCGATTTAAATGAGTTATCAAAATACAAAAAAAATGAAGATATTGCACATGGTGAGAATGGTCAGCAAATATCCCATTGTCAGCTCACTATGAACTTGAACGAATCCGTGAGGGAAATAATCTTTATTTTTGCAGCAATTTATTTTCCATTAGTTTTGAGATATCTTCAAGGAGAGTAGAAGATTACTTGCTTTAGTCATGTTACTAATGTTTCTTTCTTGCTATGATTATCTTTGTATTAAAAGTACAAGTATAATTTTTTTAATATATTACATGTCTCATTATTTATCTCCAACATGTTTATTATTTAAATATATATATGAATAACTTTTTGGTTTTTTCATAAATACCTAAGTTCAGAATTTTTTTTGCAAAAATATTTTTTTTGCAAAAATATCAATTTATTTGTTAAAATACGGTATGCAACCAAATCAATCAAATGAAACTGATTGCAACCAAATATGCAAACTACATGTAACCTGCTGACAAAATCGTAAAAAAAAAAATGATATTTATGATAAATATTCATATTTTTTATGAAAAATTAAAAACCAGATTGGATTCGAATATCCAATAGGATATTAATAATTTTGACATATTCTTCAGTATCACATGAAATTACTACTCCTCTCTGCCACAATTCTTTTCCCGTTTTGACATTTGTTACTGTTCATTCTAAGCGATTGACTACTAATTTGCGCATAATTTATAAGATAAAATATAGTCATGAGTGATCTTGTTAGATTCGTATTTGTGAGTACTTTAATACAGTGAAGTTTTTATATTTAATACAAATACGAAATTGAAGATATTAATAATCAAAGATGTGCATTGGCAAATGTGATAATGATGAATGAGAAAAGTTTTTTGGGATGAAGGGAGTAGTACAATTCAATTTTTTTTTTTTTGAAAGAAACGAACTTGCAATCTTATAGATTATCAGAATTCAGTACATGGTAAATGAAATCAGGAGGGGTATCTACCCATTCCTTAAGATCAGACGTAGAATGGGTAGCTAAAAGATGCGCTACTCCATTCGCAGATCTACGAACATGCTGCACTGTAATATGATTAAAGTGCTTACAAAGCTGAATACAATCCGAGACAATCGTGTGAAAATAGCTCATACCCTCTACACCTTTGCATGCCTCGACCAAGACCTTGGAATCCGACTCGAAAACACAGTGATCATAATGAAAGCTATGAACCCAGGAGAGAGCATTTCGAAGAGCCAAAGCTTCAGCCTCCCTAGGCTGCCAGCGCCCATCCAACCAACATGAGGATGCTCTAATGAACTGCCCAGCTGCATCTCGAACCACTGCTCCAATTCCAATATGAGAATCCCAGCATAGAGCTGCATCAATATTAATTTTTATCCACCCCCCAGGAGGCTTGATCCAACCTAAGCTTTGCACAGCATTCACTGATCTGTTCCAACTAGTGTCGAGAGTTCGAGCACGCTTCCATTCAGAAAGCAGGCTTATTGTAGCAGAGTTGACACCAAAGGCAGAGCCGTTCACTCGGTTCCAGACCCAATTGTTTCGACGGTTCCAGAGACTCCAACAAGTCATCCCAAACAAAGCACATTGGTCACAAGTAAGGGATTTGAAAATGCGAATTAACATGTCAAGACACGTTTCGTTCAGGTGGCGAATTGCGTGGCTCTGAAGGCCGGTCATTGCCCACACTGTTTTGGCAAAGTCACAATCAAACAAAACATGGGTATCGCTTTCGATATCCCTGAAGCACCATGGGCAACCCTGATTTACCTGGACTTTTTTTGAGACCAATGCCAGCATTGTTGGTAAGCAACCCTTGCAGACACGCCACAGAAAGCATGTAATTTTGCTTGGAATTTTTAAACTCCATAACCTATGCCAGAATTGGCGAAGAGACACATCAAAAGGCCCTTGAATCTGTTGATACACACTCTTTACCGTAAATTGCCCTTTAGGATGAGGTAACCAGAACCAGTCATCAGCTTTTTGTTGGCAAGGGAGAGGGATTCTTCGAATCAGACTACTATCACGGTCGTTGAATATGTCAGCCAATATATCAGAGTTCCATGAGTTTGTGTCTGTATCAATCAGACTGTGAACATTCATATTCTGCAGTTCAGGAACTTGGATTGTCGACACATAGCCGTTTTCCTCGCAAGGAAGCCAAGGCACTTCCCAGACTTTTGTGCTGGTCCCATCTCCAATCCTTTTTCGACAGCCCATTCTGATAGTATCCTGAGCCGATAAAATGCTACGCCATAGGTAGCTTGGGTTCGCTCCCAACTCAGCATTTAAGAAGTCAGTACGAGGGAAGTATCTAGCTTTTAAAAGATTTGAAACCAAAGAGTTTGCTCCAGTCAAAATTCTCCATCCTTGCTTAGCTAGCAATGCCGTGTTGAATTGCCTTAAGCCTCTAACGCCTAATCCTCCTCCATATTTCGAGACGCACAACTTATCCCAGGCTATCCATCTAATACCTCTATTTCTCGCACCTTGCCCCCACCAAAAGCCGTTCATTGCTTTTTCAATTTTATCACATATACTGTCAGGGGTTAAGAAAAGGCTCATCCAAAAGTTTGGAGTGGCCTGAGCAGCAGTTTTTAAGAGGGTTAACTTCCCACCTTTTGACAAGGAGACATTTTCCCATGATTGTAATTTCTGGGTGACTCGGTCAGCTAGGAAACCAAAGACTGCATTTTTATTCTTTCCTACGAACATAGGCATGCCCAAGTATTTGGCAGGAGAGCTAATTTCTTGGACTTCCAATGCAGAACAAACTCTACGACGATCTTCGATTAGAGTATTTGGGCTGAAAGTAATACTCGATTTGTTGTAATTGATAGCTTACCCAGATAGATTTTCATATCTATGCAAGATGCTTTTCATAGTACGAGCTTCAACCTCCGTAGCCCTGAAAAATAGATAGCAATCGTCTGCGAAAAGGAGGTGGGATATAGAGGGGGCTCCTCTAGCTATAGCACATCCGTGGATCAAATCGGCCTGCTCATTTCGTTTAATGATTGCACTTAACCCTTCTGCACACATAATATACAAATAGGGTGATAGGGGGTCCCCTTGGCGAATCCCACGCTGCGGAATAACATCCCCAAAAACCTCCCCATTATGTAAGAAACTGTAAGAAACAGTTCTAACACAAGACATAATTCTAGATATCCATAAAGATTGGAATCCGAATTTCAGCAACATATTCTCAATGAAATTCCATTCGAGTCGATCAAAAGCTTTAGAGATATCAATCTTGAGGCCTGCAATACCATGTTTACCTTGAGTTTTCCTTCGGATGTAATGGTTTATCTCAAAAGCAATTATGGCATTATCCGTAAGGAGGCGCCCTTCTACGAAAGCACTTTGATTGTCTGAGATGATCGATTTTAAGCAAGGTTTCAGCCTATTTGTCAAGACTTTAGAGAGAATACGCATAAGAACGTTGCATAACGAGATAGGCCTGAACTCCGTCATGTATTGAGGCTTCTTGACTTTTGGAGCGAGACAAACTAGAGTGTTGTTTACTCCTTTTGGAAGCTCTCCAGTTTGGAAGAAATTTTTACAGAAGCCAACAATGTCATTGCCTACGATGCTCCAGTAAGTTTGAAAAAAAGCAGGGTTGAGGCCATCTGGCCCGGGCGATTTGCTTGGGTGCATAGAAAGGACTGCATTTTTTACTTCCTCATCCTGAATTGGTAACAGCAGGTCTTGGTTTTGGTCATTAGTGACCGTAGCAATTCTTTCCCCATCTGTCAACAACCCATCATTTTGTGAGGACTGAAATAAGTTAGAGAAATACTCTGTAATGATGTACTCTGTAATAAGTTAGAGAAATACTCTGTACTGAAATAAGTTAGAGAAATACTCTGTAGTACAATTCAATTAGATACAAAACAAGTTGTCGGATACGTTAAAGAAGAAAAACTTCCCACCTCGATCATTTTAAAATGTAATTGAATTTTATATTCATCTGTCTAATGCATAAATTTAACAATTTTAATAATTAAAAAAGACTCATGAAAATGTACAATGCTGTTATATTGCGTCTACACTGTGGTGAGCAAAATTGGATATTTGATCCGATTACTATAATTTGGATCGAATGTTCGATCGAATCACTATTATTTTGATCTGGTTCTGAATCTAATTTAGTCGATTATCCGAATTTCGGATACCCGCTTAAAATCAAATTAAATATCATATAGTTCAAATTCAATTTAATTACGTAAAAAACATATTTCAATTTATAAAAATTATTAATTTTTTATTACATATTCATCAACTATCATCATGTGATATAGTTCTTTATTGTAAAACAATCTCTCACCTGTAAGTTTTGGTGATTTGTCAAAATACGAAAGTGAAAAATTAATTCAGGAAATTTAATACATTGTTTAGTAAATTCCATAATATTATTCGATTATTCGATGTAACGCTTTCTCGTACTAATCATTAATTTAGATAAGGAATGTCAGAGAAATGATATTTTCTAGTCTAAATTATTTGTGGTACTTTTTTTAAGCAAAGTCAAAAAGGCACAATTGTCGAAATATTCCGAACACTGATTTTACGAGCTAAATACTAGATTTATTCTAGACGGTGTTCATTTCAAAGGTGTTATCCTTAAATATATTCGATATATTCTTCAAAGTGATATTTTCATGGTTGCCTTATTTATTGACTTGTAGAAATAATAAAGACAGATTTTATCCGGAATCCTTAACGGTTTTCACTTAAATGGATAAAATCGTAAAATATTCAAAATAAATATTCAGCGGACTTAATAGTCATTTTTATTTGAGGAATTTTATGTTTGAATATATTTCAAGTCAAAACTTTAGCCAAAACGTCGATAAGTTACGACAAATGGCTAACGTATTTTATTCCGTCGCGTAAATGCATTTTATCGAAATATTTTTGAATAAATACTTCCACATATCATTTTGACTTTAAATTTTGAGAATGTCACTAAAATGGTCAAAAAGTTTCATGATTTTTGAATGACTTTTTCCCGGATCCCTAAAATCGATATGTAATTGATTTTTTGGTCGCTTAAAAGTCATAGAAGGTCAACTCCTTTTAAAGTGAAATTTTGACCATATTCCTCTGGAAATATTTCAAGAGGATTCCCAAAGTTTCATAATTTTTGAGATATTTTTTGATTTATCTCATTAAAATGGATGTTATGTGTTGTTTCGCGCAGTTTCGGTTTATTTGGCTAAAACAAAACTATTATACAACAACTATATTTATATATCTGATAAATATATAAGGATTGGGGATCAAGTAAGAGAGAATTTCCAGGAAAGTGCCTTTGCTATTTGTTTATGTGTTGGTGCCAAGTGTCAAGCTCTGACTTGCTCACTTTTTCACCACTTGGCCTATAAATAGCAAGCTAATCCCACCCATTTCTCTTGAGCATTTTGAGTCATAGAAGTGCTGCTGATTTCTCTCTAGAAACACAGTCTTTTAAGAGTACCAAAATCCTCCAAAAGATTTGGATAACAAAGCTTTGTTGCTCTATTTTGTAACATCTTTAAAAGCTTTGTTGTTAGTCCATTTCTTGCCATTTTAAACACCATCCGGCCATCACTCTTGGGGTAGTTCTTGAGCTCGGATTTTAACACTCCCCAAAGTGTTCTTAAGTTTGGTTTGAGTCACAATTTTATCCTTCTTGAATTTCATTCAAGTGGTGCTCATTTAGGCCTTGTTTTTAGTGGTGTTTTTGGTCCTCTTCTTGCACTTCTTCTTACCATTCGTCCATCCCCTTCAAGGCAGCCCCAAGCACGATTTCTTGTAGTCTTGTAGGTGTTCTTACCTGTTTATTTGAGTCACCTTTGGTACCTCCGTGGTTACCTTTCTTTTGGTGCTCAAATCCGGCCATTTTGGTAGTTATTTTGGACCTCTTTTTCTTGCTCATCTCTTGCTCGCGACCAAGCCTCATTAGGCAGTTTTCCTTTACGTTTTTTAGCATTTTATAAGTGCTCTTAATTGTGTCTTTGAGTCACCAAGAAAACCTCCTTGAATACCTTTAATTTGGTTCTCATTTGGCTTGAGTTTCCTTGCACTTTGTCACCACTTTATACACTTGTTCTTGAATATTTTCGTGTAGTGTATATTGACAAGTTGTGCATAATTTTTAAGAGCTTCTTGAAGTGTTTGTTGGCTCTTCTTTAAGTCCTTAACAACCTCTTGATGAACACTTGGTTGAAAGGTTAAGAACCATCTTTTGATTTGTGCTTAAAAGTGCATAAACAAGTGATTTAAACTTGTTATTCTTTAAATCAAAAGAGAGTGTTAGACTGTTAAATATAATTGATGTGTTTTAATCAGTGTTTAAGTGTTACAGTGAATTATCAGAGTTTTGCTGGAAGCAGTCAGAGTTTAGTGTAAACTCTGACAGATGGAAGTTCGACAGAGTTTGTCAAACTCTGTCTGGAGGCAGCGTCTACTGGTCAACAGTGATTGAAGATTTATTATGGAAGAGATATCTTTGAAGATTGGATAGCTATCAAAGAGATCGAGTTGACTTAGGAGACGTGTGACAATCTGTAATTGATATCATTGTATAGCTGATTATTAGGAATATCAATTAGAGATTGTATCGTAGCTGTATGTTATATAAATACAGTTAGGTTAACCCTAGAAGGGTATCGTACAACGAATTATCTTTATTGTAACCTAGCAGCTCTTTGTGATATTTTACATCACGAAGATGATTCTTAATACAAGAAGTTTTTAAGTGCATAAACGTTTTACTTGTTAAACTCTCATACGAAGTTGATTATTAATTGTGTATTCGGCCTAACAAGTGGTATCAGAGCCAATCTGTTACTTTATTACAGGTTAAGATCCAAACACAACAATAATCATGGCAGCAATTCCTCCACCAACACCTACTGTTTCTGTAAAGGCTCCTACTACTGTGAGTCGTTATGAACCAATCAGGGTTCCTATTCTGAGGCCATTAGAGTATGCTATGTGGAAGGTCAAGATGACTATGTTTCTGGAGGCTACAGATCCAGAATATCTTGACAGGATTTATGAAGGCCCTCACAATCCTACAAAGCTATCTGTTGCAGCTGCTGGTGAAGAAGCTAAAATAGTTCCAAAGGAAAAGAAGGATATGACTCCTGAGGATCTATCATCAATTGCTAAGGATGCAAAGGTTAGGCATTTACTGCATAGTGCTTTAGACAATGTTATGTCTAACAAAGTCATTAACTGCACCACTGCAAAAGAGATATGGGATGCTCTTGAAGTCGGGTGTCAAAGAACTGCGGCTATTAAGAAGAATAGGAGAAACATACTCACACAAGAGTATGAGCATTTTGAGGCTAAACCTGAAGAGACCATGACAGAAACATTTGATAGATTCTGTAAACTGCTCAATGATCTGTCATTGGTCAACAAAGAGTATGATCTACAAGGGATATCATGTAGATTTTCAACCTGAATATTGTGAAGTTATCAGCAAATCTACAGGAAAGGTTGTTCTAGTTGGTCACAGGCAAAACAACATTTATGAAATCAAGCTTTTGATAGACTCTGTTGGAAAAGCTGTTTGCCTGTCTACAAGAATGTCTAGTGAAGAGAGTTGGAAGTGGCACAAGAAACTCTCATATTTGAACTTGAACAACATCAATGAATTGATCAGAAAGGATCTTGTAAGAGGACTCCCAAAGGCTCTGTTAAATGTTGATGGCCTATGTGATTCATGTCAGAAGGGTAAACAAAGGAAGTCATCTTTCAAGAGCAAGACAGAATTTTCTATCACTGATCCCTATCATCTTCTGCATGTTGATCTCTTTGTTCCAGTAAATGTTATGTCTATTGCAAGGAAGAAATATGCTTTAGTCATTGTTGATGAATACACTAGATTCACTTGGGTGTATTTTCTAGCAAAGAAGGATGAAACTGCATTAACTCTGATGGAGCATGTGAAGCTTCTGGACAAAGGATCAAGTAACAAAGTCAGAATCATCAGAAGTGATAATGGAACTGAGTTCAGAAATGCAACAATGGAAGAATTCTGCAAGGACAATGGAGTGAAGCAAGAATTTTCAGCACCTGGTACACCACAACAAAATGGTGTAGTTGAAAGGAAAAATAGAACCTTGATTGAAGCTGCCAGAACTATGCTTGATGAAGCAAAATTGCCAACTTATTTCTGGGCAGAAGCTGTTTAAACTGCTTGTTTTACTCAAAATGCAACACTGATCAATAAGCATGGAAAGACACCATATGAGATGGTGAAGAAAAAGAAGCCTAACCTGAAATACTTTCATATTTTCGGGTGCAAATGTTTTGTTTTGAAGACTCATCCAGAACAGTTGACCAAGTTTGAGCTAAAGGCAGATGAAGGAATTTTTGTTGGCTATCCACTGTCAACAAAGGCATTCAGAGTTTACAATCTGAGAACTAAAGTGATCATGGAATCTATACATGTTTCTTTTGATGATAAGAAGATAATTGGACTTGAAGACAAAGATGAATATGATCAACTGGATTTTGAAAATGAAGATTTAAACTCTGATGAAGTAAACTCTGATGAAACAATTCTGACAGACTCTGTTGTAACAAACTCTGAACCTCTACTGGTAAACACTGGAGAAACTTCTCAGCCACAATAAAGGGGAGAACCAGTTGAGGGGGAGCATGAACAAGATGAAGACTCAAACACTGATACTGAGTCAACTGAAAAATCTGGATCAAACTCTGACGATTCAAACTCTGGAAATTCAAATTTTGACTCTGGGCAGTCAAGTTCAGGGGGAGTCTCAGAAAACGAAGATAGATCACAACAAAATCAGGAGAGCATGGATCAAGGGGGAGGATCACATGGTGATAGAAGTCATTTGCCTTCTGCTAAGAAATGGACTAAATCACATACACCTGATTTGATAATTGGTGATCCAGATGCAAAAGTGAAAACAAGAAGTGCTACTGCAAGTGAATGTCTGTTTCATGCATTCTTGTCTAAAAATGAACCAAAGAAAGTGGAAGAAGCTCTTCAAGATGCTGACTGGATAACAGCAATGCAGGAAGAGTTGAATGAATTTGAAAGAAATGAAGTTTGGACCCTTGTACCAAGGCCAAAGAACAGATCTATTGTTGGTACTAAATGGGTTTTCAGAAACAAGACTGACAGTGAAGGTGTTATCACAAGGAACAAGGCTAGACTGGTAGCAAAAGGCTATTCACAACAGGAAGGAATAGACTATGATGAAACATTTGCTCCGATTGCAAGATTGGAGGCAATCAGAATTTTTCTAGCAAATGCCTCTCACAAGAAATTCAAAGTGTTCCAGATGGATGTGAAAAGTGCTTTTCTGAATGGAAAGCTTGAAGAAGAAGTGTTTGTTGAACAACCACCAGGATTTGTGGACCCCAAATATCCAGATTATGTCTACATGCTAGATAAGGCAATATATGGACTTAAGCAGGCACCAAGAGCATGGTATGAGACACTTGCTCAATTTCTTCTAGAAAGTGGATTCAACAGAGGAACAATTGACAAAACTCTGTTTTATTTCAATCAAGGAAGTGACCTCCTTTTAGTTCAAATTTATGTTGATGAAATTATCTTTGGGTCTACTAATGATAAGCTCTGTAAGAAGTTTGCCAAGCTCATGCAGTCCAGGTATCAAATGAGCATGATGGGAGAGCTTAGTTACTTTCTAGGCCTACAGGTGAGACAAACAGATGATGGTATTTTCATTAATCAAGAAAAATATACCAGAAATCTTCTCAAGAAATTTGGTATGCTTGACTGTTCATCTGCATTAACTCCCATGGCAACAGCAACTAAACTGGACAAAGACACAGGAGTTTCAGTGGATATGACAAACTACAGGGGCATGATAGGATCTCTTCTATACTTGACAGCTAGTATGCCTGACATCATGTATGCAACCTGTCTTTGTGCAAGGTTTCAGGCAGATCCTAGAGAGCCACATCTGACAGCTGTGAAAAGAATCTTCAAGTATCTCAAGGGCACCATATCATTAGGTCTGTGGTACCCCAGAGAATCAGATTTCAAGCTACTTGGGTATTCTGATGCAGACTTTTCAGGCTGCAAGATAGACAGAAAGAGCACTAGTGGAAGTTGTCAATTTCTTGGTGACAGACTTGTTTCCTGGTACAGCAAGAAACAGAAATCAATCTCCACATCTACAGCAGAAGCAGAGTATATTGCAGCTGGTAGCTGTTGTGCACAGATCTTATGGATGAAGAATCAATTGCTGGATTATGGATTGAGGTACAGTAAAATCCCTATTTACTATGATAATCAAAGTGCTATTGCAATGACAGGTAATCCAGTACAGCATTCAATGACCAAGCACATCAGCATAAGGTACCACTTCATCAGAGAACATGTGGAAGAAGGGAATATTGAACTACATTTTGTGTCTACAGAACAACAGCTTGCAGATATCTTCACTAAACCATTGAGTGAAGCTACATTTACAAGACTGGTCAATGAACTAGGAATGGTCTCTGGTTCTGACTAGGAATGTTGGTTAGATTCAAATTTTACTTATGTAGTGTATTACTCATATTTCCTGATTGGTTAAATGCTAAGTGAACTCTGTTGATTAAACTCTGTTATGCATACTCTGTTAAACTCTGTCAGCATGCCTGTATGTCATTCACTGTTAATCAGTTTGATAAACTCTGCGAACTCTGAGTTGATTTTTGTCTGAATGAAAACACCAATGAAGAAATATGTATGAAGCATGATTCTCAGCAATTAATCATGAATCTTTCTGAGTTATTGTGATCTAATCTTAGATTGTGCAGAAAGTTAACACATCATGATACTGGCTCATATTTATAGCATCTCTTAGTTTATTTTGTCCTAAACTCTGAGTCTATAAATACTGTGTGCATTACCTTACATGAAAAACTACTGATGTTGATGAACTCTAAACTCTGTTAGTTATACTCTGGTAGAATAAAATGCTTACTGCAATACCCCAAAGAAAATGTATATAGGTTGTTATACTCCTTTGAGATTATGTTGGATACTAGGATGACCCAGGAACTTATTGGTATATAATATGTGCTAAAATTCTCTGATTTTTGGTGACTAGTTAAATACTAGGATGACCCAGGAACTTATCAAAATGATAAGGGCTAAAATTTTTGAATTTTTGGTGACTGGTTCCAACCTCTGATTACTGGAATGAAAAAAAAAATGTATATAGAGGGGGTATAAAATAAAAGTTACTGTATATAGTTTGATTACTTCAGAGTTTAGCTTTCATCATACAGTCAGTGTTTACTATGACAGTTTGTGCATCCAGTGTTTATTGATTTACTTTATGGATTTTATGAAAAATTAGATGCTCTAAAAATTGATTTAGTAAACTCTGCTTCACACACACATATTTTCACAACTGTGCAATTTATGAAAGGGTTTCGGTGATAAAGTTGGAGAATTGACAAACGCCGTTGATTCGTGATTTGTACTTTAAGGTAAATTTTCATTTGGATAATTTGAAAATTTTGGAGTAAATAGGGATTTTGACAACTGTTAATCAGTGTATTGTTGATGAATTTGTTCTTTATATGATTACTTTAATTAGTTTTCATATTCTCTTCTTTGATTTATTTCCTTGAAGAACAGTTCATATAACATAAATAAAAATTGCAGAACACACTGAATAAGATTAGGGAAACATAATTTTTCATTGATAATAAGAAAGAGATTACAAGCAAGTATTACATCTTTTTGTTCTCTCTATCTGCTAATCTATTCAACAGGAAAATAAAAGGTCAGTCCAAACCACTCCATTGTTAGCAAAAAATCCCAGATCCCATCTTTGCCACTTTATTTGGGTGGAAGTTGAAGGGATAAGGTTATTTTTGCTGACATATTCATTAACAATGGTTGGTGGTGTTGGATGAGGATGCCTTCGAGGAGAGCCATGCAAATGTTGCTTGGAGAGCAGCATCGATGTCGATCACCCTTGCAGGTCTCTCTCTCTCGATCTCTTCCAGACCGGCATCCATTTGCAGCCACGGAGTCTCAAGCTGTCTTTCCCAGTCAAACGCTTCAAACTCTTCACGCGTATAGCTGAAGATATCCCTATTCTCCACAAGATGGAGGTTCTTTTCTTTGATGGTAAGGTTGGCCATTGTTTTTCAGAGTGTTTTGTTTGAAGGGTTTGTGATTTTACAGGGGAGAATGAAAGGTTAAAGGATTAATGAACTAATCTGAGCAAGTCTCTAGGCCTTAAATAGAGATGGGTAAGTAACGAAGTCCTAAAACGCTTCGTATTCTGGTTATTAATGACTACAGGTAAACGCTTCACATTCTGGTTTTAATTGGGTCCAGGTAGTTTAAGAGAGTATTATTTGATTTTTTTTAAATCAAATATTTTATTGTTTTAATTTGTAAAATACTCTTCTTAAAAATACGCGCACGTGACCCACTTGCCCATTAATGTGTCCCACTCACCCATTATCGTGTCCCACTACACATTAATCTAGGAACTGATTGAGTGTTTGATTACATAAGAGATTGGGTTTTTAATTACTCTAATTACTTTTGTGTCCAAACGGTTGTGTTTTATTCTTACATCTCACAGTTCTCTCATTTTTCACTTGGGCATTCTCGCAAACACCTTTTCTACATACATTTCTCTTGGGAATTCCTGAAAATTTCTTAACTCAATGGCTTCTAAACCATTCACTGCTCTTGGTTTACGGTTTGTTCCTAACAACTATGAAGCTCCACTCTATCATGAACGTGTTCCAGAACCGTTTCATCTAATGCAGAATTTCTTGAGAGATTCAGAGATTGGACAAGCTCTGGTTGGACCTGATACTCTCTCTGCATCTCAAATTGCTACATTTTGGCAGAATTCAGTTTATGTGGATGGAGGAGAGAATGGGACTCCTAACATCATCTTCACTTATGAAGAACAAGATTATGTGATTACTCCACAAACTGTAAGAGATACAATGGGGTTTGACACACATACTTCTTATACTCTGGTTAATGAAACTCATTTGAGAGAGATGCTACAAGAGATAGGTTACATGGAATCTCTTGACAAGCTTGGCGGTATAAAGAGACCTAATCTCAGGAAGGAATGGAACTTTTTCTTTGATTGCATTACAAGGACATTCCAGAAGAAAGTCACCAACAGGGATGCCATTCCAATAGACAGTCTCCAAATCGGGTATTCTCTACTCTATGGTAGTAATTTTGATTTTGGTAGATATGTTCTGATGAACTTAGGTGATAAACTGTCAGAGTCTACTACTGTTTATTATGCTCGTTTTTGTCAAATGCTGTTCAATGCTTGTGTACCTGGTCTAGAAATTGCTGATACTGATGAAATTGATCCTTTTCGAGTCAACAAGAGAATATTCTCTGATATGACTAATAAGGATGTTGGTAAAGCAAATCTCCCTGCTTTTGTCATGCCACTTGCTCTGCAAAATTTTCTCAATCAACCTCAAGAACCACAACAACCTGAACCACAACCACAACAACCTGAACCACAACCACAACCACAACCACAACAACAACCTGAACCACACCCTGAACCTCAACCTGAACCGTTAAACATTGATCGTACTCAAAAACCAAACACTGAATCACCTACTCACTCAGCACCTACAAAACAACCTTCACACACACTCCTCAAACAAACTCTGAATCATCACAATCTCCACCAAAATCACAGTCTAAAGCACAAAGGGTTAAGAAGGCAATTACTGAACGACATGCAAGAGTTAAGACGTCCATCGAGACAAAAATGAAAGCAAAACAGACATCTCCTGGAGCTGTTTATACTAGAAGAGTGAAAAGAATAAAACAAACGGCAAACATACCTAAGTCACTCTCAGTGGTAGAACAATCTCCACAATCTAGTGAAGAGGATTCAGATAATGTACCTCTAGCAAAGCGAAGAAAACTGGTATTCTCTGATTCTGTGGATGAAGATATTGAAGCTCCAGAGGTAGTTTCACAGCAAACACCTCCTGTTGAGGTTGAGAAGGATGCAATACCTGCAGAGGTTGAAATGCCTGCAGAGGACAAAATGCCTGCAGAAGAGGATACTAGAGATGGCCTTTCTCCAATAAATGATATTCTTGATTCATTTATGCCATTCTCTGATCCTATCTCTGATACTGGTGCAGCTGATCAACCTACGGTTGTTCTTTCTGAAACTGTGGCATCCCATACTGAGTTATTATCTGATGCTCACCAAACTGTTGAGGGAGGAGATGAAATTGATCAAGCAACCAAGGCTACTTCTCAGTTTATGCCTGTTGCTGAGCCTGAGCAACATGGAGAAAATCTTGACAAGCCTACAGAAGAAATTTCTAAAACTATGGCTGAAGATGAACATGCTAAAGCTACAAGTGTTGAACCTGAAGGTGAAAGCAGTGCAAACTCTGATTCTTCTCTGAGTGCACCAGTACAAACAGAAAATAAACATACACCTTTCACTCAACCTTGTACATCTCATGAAGTTGAGAGAGCACAATTTGCAAAGTTTGCTGCTGAATGGTACAAGGAGGATTGTATTTTTCCACGAGGAAGAGCAGCTGATTTTGTTAAGCAAACTGCTGATACTATCTCCAATCCAGAAATTCTTTCTTGTTTAAAAGCAACTGTAGTTCAAGTCAAAACTCTGGATATAAGATTTGATGACACTACACAGGCAATCACTGCTTTGCGGAATGAGGTTGTAGCTAGAGAAATGAAAATGGAAAGAGACTCAAAACTCATGACTACAAAATTTTCTACAGCTCAAGACAATCTCTTTGCCAGGCTGAGTAAAGTTGAAGAGAATCAGTCTGACTTATCTGTTAAAATTGATACTATTGCTACTTCCTTGGAGTTAATTACATCTATTCTTATGCCTGATGATGTCAAAAAGGGGGAGAGAGTTGTCAGAAGGGATAGTGCTGGAGATGGAGGGGCAAGTAGTAAAGGGAAGAACAAAACTGAAGAAGTTCAAACTTTGAGAACTAGCAAGTCATCTAAATCACAGTCTGTTGGGAGAAATACTGATACTCAAGGTACTTCAAAGACCAAGAGTTTGCTGTTAGCTTCTAATCCACATACTGATGAAGAATTGGCTGCTAAGCTGTTTATTGAAGAGAATGAGGAAGGAGTTACGATTGAGGATATTGAAGCTGAAGAAAAGAGTTTACAAGAAGAACATCTCAAGGCTTTAAAGTCTGGTAAGTTACAAAGAGGAAAAGCTCCTAGACCTGTTGTTAAAGGTGTTGTGATCAAAGAAAGGGCTGATGTTAGTCAAAGATCTCGGTTTTCAAAGGAAACAATGGCAGCAGAAGCTAAACTCAAGCTGAAAGGCATTGAAGGAGAAAATTCACAGAAGGAAGTTACAAATTCTGTTGCATCACAAGTAATTATCACACCTTTACACTCTTCTCAGTTGAAATAGGTTTTTGGGAAAGGAACAATTCAAGATCCAAATATATTATCTGGAGTTTCTATGAATATTTCTGATGGAAGAGCGTTGTCTGGCAAAGTTGGAAATAACAAGGGTGGACTAGGTTCACACAGAGACAAAAGGCAATATACTGGTCCTAGAGATCCTTCTTCACTGGCTGTTCCAGGTCGTGGTGTTCCTCAAGAGAGTTTGGACAGACTGGAATCAGTACAGTTAGTTCATCAGAAGAGTTTAAACAAGGATTTTCTCTTGTACTTCATGGCTGATGGGACAGTATTTAAAATTGGTGAGAATGATATTGGCTTGAAATGTTGGGAAGAACTAGAGTATGTTCTATATCTTTTCAAGGTGAATAGTCAAAGGACTCAATCAGTTGCTAATGTGCTCAGACAGAGAATGCTTCAGAATTTGGCAATCAGAGGAGAGAAGTATAATAGCAGATATGTTCCTAAGTACAGGGATTACAAAGGAAATCTCATTGAAATGAAGAAAGGTACTGCAAAGTTAAAGACTAATTTGGGAATCACAGTACTTGACTTCAATTCACAGTCAGAAGAAGTCAAATTTATCAGACTTGGAAATGAGATGAGAAGAAACAAAATCTATGATCTTAGGGCTGCTATCTATCAGACAGATGAGAGTGATCCTCAGCTCAGAGAAATTAAAGAAGCTATGAAGATTGAGCTTGAAAATGCAGAAAGAAGATTGCTCATAGATTATCTCAGAGCTATGCTAGATCTTGAAGTGATAAGAGATTAAGGTCTGTAAGGATTTTCTTATTCTCTGTAGTTTTTGTTAAGTAGAAGCTTAAACTCTGAATTTGTATAAACACTGTATTTGTCTATTTGTTTTGACATCATCAATTATTGTCATTAACTTGTGCATTTTTGCTAATGAACAAGTTGGGGGAGATTGTTAAATATAATTGATGTGTTTTAATCAGTGTTTAAGTGTTACAGTGAATTATCAGAGTTTAGCTGGAAGCAGTCAGAGTTTTGTGTAAACTCTGACAGATGGAAGCTCGACAGAGTTTGTCAAACTCTGTCTGGAGGCAGCGTCTACTGGTCAACAGTGATTGAAGATTTATTATGGAAGAGATATCTTTGAAGATTGGATAGCTATCAAAGAGATCGAGTTGACTTAGGAGACGTGTGACAATCTGTAATTGATTGAAGATTTATTATGGAAGAGATATCTTTGAAGATTGGATAGCTATCAAAGAGATCGAGTTGACTTAGGAGACGTGTGACAATCTGTAATTGATATCATTGTATAGCTGATTATTAGGAATATCAATTAGAGATTGTATCGTAGCTGTATGTTATATAAATACAGTTAGGTTAACCCTAGAAGGGTATCGTACAACGAATTATCTTTATTGTAACCTAGCAGCTCTTTGTGATATTTTACATCACGAAGATGATTCTTAATACAAGAAGTTTTTAAGTGCATAAACGTTTTACTTGTTAAACTCTCATACGAAGTTGATTATTAATTGTGTATTCGGCCTAACATAGACACAGAGGCATGTCTGTATACCTCTAATAACAAGCCTAATTGTTTGTCATGCTTTGCATTACTTACATGGCCCCTTAACTGGGGGAACCTCTAGTTGTAGAGTTTCTACTTGTATTTAGTACTTGTAATAGGCATCAAAATTCTATCTTTGTAACTGTAAATTAAGTCATGAAATAATGCTTGAAAGAAGATCCAGAGATCATGCCTCAAGCTTGGAGAGCAGGGCTGTAGAAATAAACACGGTTGGATTTTGAAGATTGAAGATTTGCCTAAGTACTTCGAGAAGTATTTTGTTCTATTCGAGCAGTCTAGCCTTCGAGAAATCAGCGATTCGATATCTCAAAAGACACTGTTCGACATCTCAAGGAGTCAACAAGTCAAAGTCTCATTCGATAACTCAGAGATTCGACATGTCTAATGCTCTATTCGAGAACTCAAGAAGTCAACAAGTCAAAGCATTATTCAAGTTCTCAAAGAGTCAACAAGTCAAAGATATATTCGATATCTCAAGGACTCAGGAAGCTATTAGACATCTCAAGGATTCCATAAGTTAAAAGCTCTATTCGACAAGTCAAGGATTCCTGAATAAAATACTAATTCGAGAAGTGATTCGATATGTCAGTTGTACAGTATTCGAGAACTCAGAGTTATCGAATAAACTAAGTCTAGTTCTCGAATCAATCACTTAGTTACTTCTCGAATGCAGTCTTGAAGACAAAATACTGGAAATTGTACAAATCAGAAACCTGCAGCAAGCCAAAACATTTTCATGACCACAGTACTGTAAAGTGCTTTTGGAAAGTCTACAAAGAAGCTTAGAGAGTTGTTATAGGAGACAAGCTGCTAAAGAAGTGGATCTGAGCAGATTAAAGAAAAGTCAAATTACAAGTTGCTTGGATGTTTACTCGAATAGGGATAGACGAATTAGAAAGTAATTTCGCATGTCTTTACATTTGTAGTAAGTAGGTTACGCACATGTTCTATAAGTGTACAACCTCACTTCTCTAACAAAAAAAGAAGATTGAAGTTTTCTCATTACAACTTAGAACATCACTTTGAGAAAAATGCAGCTGAGAATACTAACATTTGTATTCACAGTTTGTAGCAAATCTTTATCTAATACAATATTAGATTAAAGTGAGTGATCGTGTTCTTGTGTTTATATTCCGCACTTAAATATTTTTTTAAACACAAACACACACTTTGCTACACAAACAGATTCAAACCTTCAAACAATCATTCTTAATATTCATAGTTGAAGAAAAGTTTGAAAATACATTCACCCCCCCTTTGTATTCCATACTCAACAAGTGGTATCAGAGCCAGGTTGTTGATCAAAACAAAAAAAGATCATGAATACACCAAAGACAACAGGAACGGTGAAGGTCCCGAAGTTTGACAAAGACAACTACAACCTCTGAAAGATCAAGATGATGTTGTTCATCAAAGCTGCTAACCCTCTAACCCTGAGATTCTCAAGAATGGTCCATTTGTTCCACAACAAGAGATTGCTGAGTCAACTGTTGGAACAATAACCATTCCAAGATCCTATGTTCCCAAAGAACCATCTAAATGGATAAACACAGAAAAAGAGATTGCAGATTGTGTGAAGGGATAGAGGAGGTTAGAGAAAATAGAAAACAGTTACTGGTCACTCAGTATGAAGCTTTCATGGCTCAACCTAAAGAAAGCATCACTGAGATGTTTGAAAGATTTCACAAACTGGTGACTGAGCTACAAATGAATGGAAAGGTTTACAGTACCAAGGAATTGAATATGAAGTTTCTACTCTCTTCACCAAACCATCTAGAGCAAAGAGTTATTTCTCTCAGAGAAAGAGATCTAAGCAGAGTCACATATGCTGTGCTCTATGGTGTACTGAAGACTCATGAACTGGAGCTACTTCAGAAGAGGGCTATCCAAGTCAACCAAGGAAGAATGGTCAATACATCACGTGCCTTGATTGTCAACAAATCTATTCAAGACCTTGAAACATCTACATGTCAGCTAAGGATAGAAGAAATAGTGGATGATGAACCTGAAGTTGAGGTGCCTGAGACTGTTGGGGAGAAGGAAGAAGATGAGTTTTACACTCTTGAGGAGTTAGATGCTATAGAAAACTATACATATGCTTTCATGGCCAGGAAATTCCCAAATATCAGATTCAAGAGAAAGCAACCCTTCAAACCTAGACCTCAAAACCATTCATTCAACAAGAACAAAGCACCTGTGAAGCCAAACAAGAATAAATTCAAAACTGGCTATGTGGATAGGTCATCTGTGATATGTTATAGATGCAATGACCAAGGGCATTTTGCTAGTGAATGCAAGAAGCCTGAAAAGAAGGATAAGGAGTTTATTGAGCTTGAAGCTAAGTATGAGGCCCTTCTGAGAAAGCAAACACCAGGCAAGGCCTACATAGCTGAAGGGAAGTGTTGGAATGATATTGACAGTGATGAAGAAGAGCAAGAATTCTGCAACTATGCCTTGATGGCCAATTCCAAGGAAGAAACATCTTCATCATACTCTCAGGGCGAAGAAAAGGAGCAGAAAGTATGAAGAAAAGGCTGGCCCTATGGTTGCTTTTGGAGATGACAGCATTGGCAACACATTGGGATATGGCAAACTGGAAGTTGGTAATGTCATCATTGAAGATGTAGCACTGGTCAGAGGGCTCAAGCATAATCTACTGAGTGTTGGTCAGTTTACTGACAGAGGTTTCAAAGTGAATTTTGACAAGGATGAATGTTTGATCACTCACAAGAAGACCGGTGAACTTGCTCTATCAAGAGTAAAAAAGGAATCCTGTTTGTAGCCAATATGGATTCTGCAAGCAAGGTTAAAATTTGTTGCTTTTACTTAAAGGCATCAAATGAAGATTGTTGTCTGTGGTATAAAAAGTTATCACATCTGAACTTTAAAGCCATTAACTCTTTAGTCAAAAGAGAGTTAGTGAGAGGCATGCCCACACTCGAATTCTGTCAAGAAGGAGTGTGTGAGGCTTGTCAAAAGGGAAAGACGAAAAGGTCAAGCCATAAGTCAAAGACAGTGACATTAATAACCAAGCCCCTGCAACTAATTTATATGGATTTGTTTGGGCCTGTCAACATCATGTCACTTGCAAGAAAGAAGTATGCCTTGGTGATGGTTGATGACTTTACAAGGTATACATGGGTGGAATTTCTAGCATCAAATGATGAGGCTCCACATGTAATCATTGAGCGCATAAAGAAAGTTGATAAAGAAGCAAAGGCCAACAATGCAAGTGTGATTGCATTAAGAAGTGACAATGGAACAGAGTTCAGAAATGCCATGCTTGAAGCATTCTGCAAAGAGAATGGTATTTCACAACAATTCTCAGCTCCAAGGACTCCACAACAAAATGGAGTTATTGAGAAAAAGAATAGAACTCTAATTGAGGCTGCTAGAACAATGTTGCTTGATGCAAAAATGCCTACATGTTTTTGGGTTGAGGCTGTGAGCACTGCATGCTATATTCCGAACGGAACTCTCATCAACAAAAACACTGGAAAGACACCTTATAATTTGATGACTGGAAAGAAGCCTACCCTTAAATATGTTCATGCTTTTGGAAGCAAATGCTTTGTGTTAAAGGATAATTCAGAATATGTTAGTAAATTTGATGCAAAGGCATTTGAAGGAATATTTCTTGGATATTCTATGGAGAGAACAACTTACAAAGTTTATGTCATCAGTCAAAAGAAGGTTATGGAAAGCACAGATGTTACATTTGATGACAGTAAACTACCTGGTCTAGAAGAAGCTAATGATGAAGATATAGATCTATTAAGGTTTGAAAATATTGATGATTCTGATGAAGAGATTGAAACTGAAATTGAGATTACAGTTCAACAAACTCCAGTGAATGATGAAACAAGAGAAGAGTCTGTGCCAATCAACAGTGAAGATACAAGCATCCAAGACACACATGTGAATGAGAGCACCTTCACAGGGGGAGGAAATGAATTTAATCATAACTTGGATGATGAAGCAACATCAAATTTGAGAAATCATTCTGAACATACAAGGAAGTGGGATAGATCACATACTATAGAGCAAATTATTTTAGATCCAAATGCAGGAGTGAGGACAAGGATAGCAACTCAAAATGAGTGTCTCTTTGGTTGTTTTCTGTCCCAAGTTGAACCTAAGAAACTTGATGATGCTGTTGGATCCAGATTGGATTGTTGCTATGCAAGAGGAGCTAAATCAATTTGAAAGGAACAAAGTATGGGAACTTGTGCCTACACCAAAGGACAGAACCATTGTTGGAACAAAATGGGTTTTGAAAAATAAGATGGATGGAGATGGTGTGATTGTAAGGAACAAAGCAAGGTTGGTTGCAAAAGGTTACTCTCAACAGGAAGGCATTGATTATGATGAGACTTTTCCCCCGTTGCTAGGTAGGAAGCCATCGAATTTTCTTGGCATTTGTTGCACATTCAAATTTCAAAGTTTATCAAATGGATGTCAAGAGTGCATTTCTGAATGGAGAGTTGGAAGAAGAAGTATATGTGCAACAACCACCTGGCTTTGAGGATCCACACTTCCCAAACTTTGTCTATAGATTGCTTAAGGCATTGTATGAACTTAAGCAATCTCCAAGAGCATGGTATGACACTTTGTCATAATTTCTTCTTGAAAATCAGTTCACTAGAGGCACATTGGACAAGACACTGTTTTATAAGAAACATGGTAATGATATTATCCTAGTTCAAATCTATGTGGATGATATCATATTTGGCTCTACAAATGAGAAGCTGTGTGAGAAATTCTCTACGCTCATGCAAAGTAGATATGAGATGAGCATGATGGGAGAGTTGACATTCTTTCTTGGATTTCAAGTTAGTCAAAGGAAGAATGGTATCTTTATCAGTCAAACCAAGTACATCAAAGACCTATTGAATAAGTTTGATTTGGAAGATAGCTCACCTGCAAAGACTCTCATGGCCACTCCCACTAAATTGGATGAAGATGCTAAGGCCAAGAAAGTAGATATCTCAGTCTACAGAGGCATGGTTGGTTCTCTACTCTATCTCACTGCAAGTAGACCAGACATCATGTTTGCTACATGTCTGTGTGCAAGGTTTCAATCAAATCCAAAGGAATCACATATGATTAATATCAAGAGGATCTTTAGATATCTGAAGGGCACTCCAAACTTAGGTTTATGGTATCCTAAGGACACAGGGTTCAATCTGGTTGGTTATTCTGATGCTGATTATACTGGATGAAGAGTGAATAAGAAAAGCACCTCAGGTAGCTGCCAGTTCCTTGGACAAAGGTTAGTCTCTTGGTATAGCAAGAAACAACAATCTGTGTCAACTTCCACAGCTGAGGCTGAATACATAGCTGCTGGAAGTTGCTGTGCTCAAGTGCTTTGGATTAGAAATCAACTTAGAGATTATGGACTTGTGTTGGAAAAGATTCCTATCATGTGTGACAACACAAGTGCAATCTCTATAGTTGCAAATCCTGTCAATCATTATAGAACAAAGCACATTGACATCAGATATCATTTTATCAGGGAACATGCAACTAATGGAACCATCGAGTTACATTATGTTCCCACAGATAAACAATTAGCTGATATATTCACTAAGCCATTGGATGAAGTCACCTTCACAAGGTTGGTTAGTGAGATTGGAATGCTGAATTCTTCAGAATCTGGTTAAGTGAAAATATCAACAAAATTGTTGCAGAAGTAAACACTTACTTTATCTAAATGCTCAATATTTTTGAAGTAAGTGTTGGCTGAAGTATGATTTATAAATATTTCAAATCTGTTGCATATGTTGAAAAATCATATTCTATTAGCTTGAAATTTCTATGAAATTTTAAGAAAATCACTATTTAATTTGTTAGAATATTCTTCATTGAATATTTCTGGTGAATTTTAAAAGATAGTGAAAATTGAATTTTATGAGTGAAAAAGAGTATTTCGATAAGTCAGACTTCTCTAATGATTCATTTTATGTCAATGCTCGACTTCTCTAACAAGTCTCTTTAGAGTACTCTCGAGTTCTCGAATAGAGTCTTTTAGATATCGAACAGAGACATGCTTGACTTCTCGAATATGGTATTTGAGATCTCTAATGTCTGAGTTCTCGAATATAGTATTTGAGTTCTCGAATCATTTGAAAAGGCTGAATTCTCGTTGAATTTCAACCGTTTTTCGATTCTTGTCTAAAATTTTAATTCACACATAAAAACATATTTTATTTTATTTATAATTATTTCTAAATTGGATAAACTGCCAGCTGTGGGTTGCTACCTTCTTCAGTTATCAAATAAGCCATTCTTGACATATCGAATAGTTGTTTTACACTTCTCGAATGCTTGACTTCTCGATACAAAACATGTATCTAATCGACAATTCAAGTGTCTCATACTTATACAATTCCACAACTATTCTATCCACTTCATTCAATTTCTCAAGCATCCAAATATCCTAAACCTCTAAAAACCCTAATCTCAAATTCTAAATTTCTTCTTCGATCCTCATTCTCTTCTCTCTAATCTTCTACACATGGCCACTACAAAATTCAACACCAATTTCATTGCTATCACCAATGATGTTGAAGCACCAAATGTGAATTATAAGTGCTTTGTAAAATGGATGTTTGAGTCTTACATCAAAGGAGCACTTTCTGCCAATCCAACTCTGTATCTAGACATTCTAGAACTGTTTTGGAGCACTGCTATCACTAAGTCAATTGCTCTTGAAAATGGCAGTTTGGACTACATTATCAATTGCACTATTCTGGACAATGAATTCACTATCACCTCTGAAGATATGAGCAAAGCTCTAGAACTGAATCAAGCTGAGTATAATGACCTTGTGAATGATGCCCAACTAGAAGAATTCTTTGACTTCATTAGGTATTTAGACACAATCAAGGTTGGGAACTTAAATAGAAAATTCCTAAGGAAGGAGTGGAGCTATGTGTTTGCAACACTACTGCAAGTCTTCACTGGGAGAAAATCAAGCTTTGATCATTTGAGTGCATCAGTTCAGCAGATTGGGTACTCACTGGCATATGATAGAAAGATTGATGTTGGAAGACTCATAATGCAAGAGCTGTATGGAAAGCTTGGTAAGAACACAACCAAGTGAGGTAATGATATCTTCTTTCCCAGATTCATTCAGTCTGTTCTTAATTACTTAGATGATAAATTGACTGAATTACCTAGTTTAGATAAAAATAGAATAGGCTATCCTAAGTTCATGACCAGACTCATTTTTGGTAATTTGGACACTAGGAATGATGTGGATGTGAGACTTGAAATAACCCCTCATATGCAGAGATTATTTGAGGCTTACCCCCATAACATGCCAATATTTGCCTCTAAATTTGAGTTAGCTAGGCCCAAGCACGTTGAACAAAATTCTAACCCAGGGGCTGCTAACCAACCCCCTCAACCAAACACATTACCAAATACCGAGCCAACTGCATCCTCCTCTCAAAAGGGTGATGCTAGTAAAAAGAAGAGAAAGGAGACAACTTTTGAACCCTTAAAAATCTTAACAGAAGTAGCATTACATGCTGAGATAGGTTTAGAAAGTGAGGTACAAGAGCCACCTTTACAGAGGCCAAAGAAGAAGAAAAAAAAAACCACCTCTTTAGTCACACAAATGGCTGAAGTTGTAAAATCAGGGGCAAACAGCTCACTAGATGTGCCCTCTCAACAGGGTGCATCTATAGAATTAAGCATTATCCCCAATACACCTTCTTGTAAAGAGTCAGAACATGGGAGTGACAAGGCTGGCACTACACTGAGTGGAGAGCACATCACACTTGAAACTCCCTCTATTTCTCAGGGGGAATTGCCAAAATCTAATTCTACAAGACACTTCTCTTCCAGAATCTACAACTCAAATTTCTTTGCAGCCTGCAACTCAGGTAATTGAGGAGCAAGGCATTGATCACCAAGAATTTTCTTTTCTTGGTGAGCCAATGGATTCAAGTGACTTAGTGCAAGACACTTTGCTCACCACCCATGACCTACATTTAGATGGTGAGGGAATGCATGCTGGGGCATCTTCTTATGACAACATAAAAAACATAGAGGCTTCACTAGTTTTCACTAGGAAATTCAATGCCTGTGTCATCTACTGTTGTAACTCATCCCACTTTTGTGGAGACAACAGTAATAGAGTCATTCCATCCAGTTACAGAAGTTGCATCTGTAACTGAGGGGTCTAGATTACCTAGCTCTAGTTCTGACTTCTTGTCACAATGGCTAAAGCATGTGCAACATGACAGTGCTTCAGGATCAGGGTTTGTTCCACAATAATTGACGGTTGAAGCACTACAAAGTCTTCATGTGGATCAGATTCCTGAGTTTGTAAAAATAGCTCAAAACCTTGTCACATCCAATATTCCAAATCCAGACTATGAAGCCATTCTTCTATGTTACAAAGAAGATACGGAATTGCAAAAAGATAAAATTGTTGAAGAAAGTGAAATAGATGGTAATATGGATGCTTGGATGCAAGGGGCAGGGAGTGTAACCTTGAATGAAGCTCTTCAGTATCTGAGAGAGGAATACATCACTTCTCTGGGATCAAATGGCAAATCTCTATCTCCTGGTGAAGTGTATAAAGCTATAAATGATGCATACAAGGGAAGCTTGAAGGTTGCTCACTACCTTGGCAAAGAAGTTAAAACAGAAAATAATGAAGTGTGCCAACACAGTAAAGGTAGTGAGTGAGGTTAAGTCTGAGTTCTCTGCAAAATTCCCATCTCTGGAGGCTATTTTTAGAAGTGTCAAGGAATGCAGAACCACCTGCACATCTCTGGATAATCAACTTCCCATGGTTCAAGACTCTCTCAATAAACTTGCAAATCAAGTGCAAAATCTTACCACACAAACAACTGATGCCAATGCTCAAATCAAAGTTCTATTTGCTAATCAGTATGGAGACAAGGCAGTCACAGATGTTCCTATTCATGATATGAGCAAATTTGAGGTCCTAAGGCTCAAAGAACAATCACTTTCTGGCTTCAAGGCTGCACACTTGTTGAACAAAGTGGACAGCTTAGAATTAAAAGTGAGTTCTTTAAAAGTTCTCAATGCTGAGCTCAAAGATTCTATTGCCATTACAAATGAAAAGTTGGACACTCAGGCAACTACTACTACTACTGAGGTTCTTCTTCACCAACAACAGATGATTTCTGCCATGATGCAACACATGAGAGTCCCTCAACCTGCAAACCTGTCCACTACTAGGGATGGCAATCGGGTCGGATCGGGTCGGGTTTTGCAAAATCCAAATCCAAACCCGATTTTTTGGATAAAACCCGAACCCGACTCGAACCCGAAAAAAACCCGAAAACTGAAACCCGAACCCGATCCAATGGATTTCGGGTGGATTTCGGGTATACCCGAAACCCGAAAATTTTTTATTAATACCCGAAACCCGAAATAAAAACCCGAAACCCGAAAATAAAAACCCGAAACCCGAAAATAAAAACCCGAATTTTAAAGTCTGCATTTCACTTTTTTTTTTGATCACCTGCATTTCACATTTCAGACTTCAGTAGCAAATAAAGATACAGTCTTAAGTTGTTCCATGACCATGATCAATTCAAAGTATCAACTTACAACTTAAGTACTTAACAATGTTTACAGTAATATAATATTTCATAAAGAGTCCTCGCAGCATTTAACCAAAACTGTTATCTACTGCTTGTGCATAAGGTAACCAAGCCAGACAAGTGCCACCAACCAAAACGTAAACATGTTATTTGTAAATATACCTCATGATGCGACTTTGTAAATTCCAAGAAGCATCAATAAAATGCGCTGTGATTGCCATGTATCCCTTCTTTTGATTGCTTGCAGTCCACATGTCAGTTGTAATGGCTACCCGACTTACATTACCATCCAACAAACTCAAAGTCTTTGCCCTCTCAAATTCATAAATATGCAATATCTCATTCTTTATAGTGTTTCTACATGGCACTTTGAAAAGTGGTTGAAGATATGATGAATACCTCTTGAAGCCAACATGGTCCACCATAGAAAGCGGATATTCATGCATAATTATCATCTTTGCAAGCTCGTTTTTGGCCCCCTCTGCATTGAAAGTATAAGCAGCTAACTCCGGATGGTCTTTGTTGAAATTACTCGATAAAAGCTTTTGCCTTATGCTACTTTGACTCATGTTATGATGCTTCGTTCTGTAGTGGTTTTTTAAATGAGAAGTGCCGCAAGATGAATCACCTCTGAGTTTGGCTTTGCAATATTTGCACACGGCTTTGATTTTGTCATCAATTCTCACTCTGTCAAAATGTTTCCAAACTTCACTCTTGCCCTTTTTAAGTTCCTTATCTTCCTTTTCATCATTGATTATTACCACATCAGGTTCATGGCTCGATGTTTGAGTATTTCCAGCGGTGTTCGATTGTAGCTCTGGTGTCGATGATGGTTGAGAATTTTCTTCCGGAGCAGATTGATTAGGGGCTGACTGCGAAGTCGACATAACTGCATACATATAACATAATCAAAACCCCACAAATCTCATAACTAGTCAGGTAGTTGGTTTTGAAACAACAGATACTCCCTCCCCTCCTCTCCCCAAAATAAAATAACACAAATGTAGAATGTGAATCAAACTAGGTTCACACTGGTTTTGTAGTGTTTAGTCATCAGGCTTTGATGCCATCTACGGCTAAGCATTGAAGAATTTAACACACAATTTGTATCTCATTGAGAGGGTCAATAAGTAAAACAGTAGTAACTGATAAATACCTCAAGTCCACCGCAACTGGTTGCAATAATCTCTGTTGTATCAAGATCTCTTCTCAAGTCAGAGAGAGGAGTAGACTGCAGAAATTTCAAATCAAAATTAGTTAGTACTTAATATGACTACTTGGTTGTGTATGAATTTCAAATCAAATTTTGACTTTTTTACCTAATTTTATTTAATTTATCAAGTAATTCTACAAACTACTTAAAAAAGAGGGGAAAATCAAATTATTAGAAAAATAGTTAGCATCAATACTTGGATGTGTATAAATTTTAAATTAAATTTAGGATATAAATAATATATATATATATATATATATATATATATTTATATATATTCGGGTTTTTTTCGGGTTTCGGGTTCGGGTCGGGTTTGGATCGGGTTTCGGGTTTCGGATCGGGTTTCATAAAATCCAAATCCAAATCCAAAAATTTTCGGGTCTGAAAATCAAATCCAAATCCAAATCCAAATCCAAAAAATCGGGTTCGGATTATCCAAAATTTCGGGTTTCGGATCGGGTATCCGTCGGATCGGATTTTTTTGCCATCCCTATCCACTACTCCACAACCGCCAGTCTCTACTTCAAACCCAAGGGCCCCATCAAAGACACCTGTGCCTGAGAACAAGCCTAAGGGGGAGAAGAAAGTGAAATCTAAATCTAAGGTGAAGAAGGGTATTGTCATCTCTGATCATCCAAAACCTTCAAAATCTACAACTCCTCAAGTTCAAATCCAAGGCAAAGGCAAAGCTAAAGTCACTGAGACTCAAACCTCTAAACCTGTCAAGCCTATCACCTCTCTACCAACTGTCACCCTACCAACTGTGCACATCACTACTCCAAGTGGTTTGCGGCAATCAATTACATCTACAGTGGTATCAGGTTCATTGTCAACTGATCAAGCTAATCCCTCCAGTCATGAAGATGATCAGCCAGTTGAAGTGAGTATAGTCATAGAGGCCAAACTAATAGAAGTTGCAAGTTCTGAGATATATCATGATGCTGCTTTCTTGAAGTTTCTGCAAGCCTCAAGGGTAAATGTTGGAGGAGATACACTACTATACAAGAGGAGTCTCAGGGAACAAATGAAGTACTTAACAGTGATCCCAAGGAAGCTAAATCAAATCTTTCTCAAGGAGATTATGATGGTGACCAATTGCAAAATATGGCACCTATCTTATGACACCTTAAAGGACTTAAAATTGACTGAGATTGATGCTATCCAGGAGCTGATTGAGAAAGGGGGAGAAAACAACAAGAGTCTTTATTCTGATCTAAGGAATGGCCAACATGCTAGACTGGCTGAAGTGTGTGCTCAACCATGAACTATTCTTTATCAGTCTGGTACAAGAATTGAAGATGTTGATCAACTAGTCATCCCAAAGCATCTCACCCCTCAGAACACAAGGCTGATTCATGCAATCATTGATGAATTTAACAAGAAGAAAGGGTGCAGATCAGCTGAAGAATTGGAGGCCCTTTCATATCTCAAATCATATCTAGCAACTGGCAATGTCCCTGAATCTGCTAAGGCAAGGAGAGATAAGGATGATGATAATAAAGATAAAAGTGATAGAAGAGGAAGGCATCACAAGAGTGATAAGGATGATAAAGAGAAGAAAAAGAAAGATGACAAGAACAAGAAGGGAGGTGATGGTAAAGATGAAGGGAAAGTGTATGAAAGAAAAAGTGGAACACAGCAAGCCATGAACATTACTAATGACACTCCTACCACAACACAAGGCTCAATATCTAGGGTGGATGTCACTGGTAATGATTCATCAAAATTCATTTCTAAGGCTTCTGAAAATGTCTTGCCATCTCTACCAAAGGGAAACTAAAATCAAGAAACCATCTATATGTCTCCAAAAGCAAACTGCTAATGGTGTACTACAATGGTCAAGAAACAAAGGCTTCAAACTACTCTCTAGTGACAAGATGCAAAAGCTAAAAATCAAACATATGGCCAGAAAGGCAAGAAAGGTGAAGACATCTACCTCTCAGGCTCTCATAACTATTCCAGGATTAGACTTGCCACCTCTAGATGAAGACTATGATGAAGATCAACTGTTATTCCTAAGGGCTCAAAGAATTTATCATGTTGCCGTTGTTGATGATTGCCTTGAATTTAAATACACTGATGGGAGACAAAAGAAATTCAAGCAAGGAATGTGTCAGCATTGGGGTAAACTATATGATATTGAGAGGATAATAGCAGTGTTGAATTCTGAAGATAAGGTGGAGAGAGTGTGGAAGCTGGAATTGGCAGATTTTGTAAAAATGAAGAGAGATTATCAGGCAAAAGAGAAAAGGAAGAGTAAGGAGCTGTTGAAGAAAAGGATTGAGGAGCTTGATGCTCTTGAAGCCAAAGTAGAAGAGTTAAGGGCTAAAGGATTGTGCAGAGTTCAGCTCAATCCCTATGTTGTGAAATATAGGAGGAGAGATGGTGATAATGTCAATATCAGAATGGACCTGGTCAATCATTACCCTGAAAACATACTGAATCGAGTACCTGAAGATTTTAAGGATTCACCTATGATTGAAGAACTCAATGCTATGGTGGACATCTTGAATGCAATAAAAGAAAACAAAAGGAAGGTAGAAGAGAAGGAACGGGAGAAACTGAATGAGTATCTAGCTAAGACACAAGGGAAAAATGCTAAAGGCACTGGATAGTCTTCAGCTGTAAGAATGCCTACTTTTGTATTCACGATTCAATCAATTTTATACATGAACAGTTACTGTTGTATCTTTATGTATGTTAGGCTTGTTATCAGAAATGAAATTGTGACTAAGGATCTTATTCACAATTTGGGGGAGATTGTTAGTCACAGAGGCATGCCTGTATACATCTAATAACAAGCCTAATTGTTTGTAATGCTTTGCATTACTTATATGACCCCTTAACTGGGGGAACCTCTAGTTGTAGAGTTTATACTTGTATTTAGTACTTGTAATAGGCATCAAAATTCTATCTATGTAACTGTAAATTAAGTCATGAAATAATGCTTGAAAGAAGATCCAGAGATCATGCCTCAAGCTTGTATAACAAGGCTGTAGAAACAAACACGGTTGGATTTTAAAGATTGAAGATTTACCTAAGTACTAATTCGAGAAGTATTTTTTTATATTCGAGAAGTCTAGCCTTCGAGAAGTCAGAGATTCGATATCTCAAAAGACACTGTACAACATCTCAAGGAGTCAACAAGTCAAAGTCTCATTCGATAACTCAGAGATTCGACATGTCTAATGCTATATTCGAGAATTCAAGAAGTCAACAAGTCAAAGCATTATTCGAGTTCTCAAAGAGTCAACAAGTCAAAGCTACATTCGATATCACAAGGACTCAGGAAGCTATTCGACATCTCAAGGATTCCATAAGTTAAAAGGTCTATTCGACAAGTCAAAGATTCCTGAATAAAATACTAATTCGAGAAGTGATTCGATATGTCAGTTGTACAGTATTCGAGAACTCAGAGTTATCGAATAAACTAATTCTAGTTCTCGAATCAATCACTTAGTTACTTCTCGAATGCAGTCTTGAAGACAAAATACTGGAAATTGTACAAGTCAGAAACCTGCAGCAAGCCAAAACATTTTCATGACCACAGTACTATAAAGTGCTTTTGGAAAGTCTACAAAGAAGCTTAGAGAGTTGTTACAGGAGACAAGCTGCTAAAGAAGTGGATCTGAGCAGTTTAAAGAAAAGTCAAATTACAAGTTGGTTGGATGTTTACTCAAATAGGGATAGAGAAATTAGAAAGTAATTTCGTCTGTCTTTACATTTGGAGTAAGTAGGTTGCACACATGTTCTATAAGTGTACAACCTCACTTCTCTAGCAAAAAGAGAAGATTGAAGTTTTCTCATTACAACTTAGAATATCTCTCTAAGAAAAATGCAGTTGAGAATACTAACATTTGTATTCACAGTTTGTAGCAAATCTTTATCTAATACAATATTAGATTAAAGTGAGTGATCGTGTTCTTGTGTTTATATTCCACACTTAAATATTTTGTTAAACACAAACATACACTTTGCTACACAAACATATTCAAACCTTCAAACAATAATTCTTAATATTCATAGTTGAAGAAAAGTTTGAAAATAAATTCACCCCCCTTTGTATTTTCTTGTCTTTGTATTCCATACTCAACAGAGAGCTTCTTAACTTGGTTTATACTAGTCCTTTGAATACTCCTTGAGCTCAAATCTTTAAAGACTAAACCAAGTCATCTTGAACTTGTTCTTAACCGAACTTAAGTTCAAATAATTCGGATATTTTCTTGATTTATTCAGCCGAAAGTTCTATTACGTGTTCATATATTTTCTCGCACTAGTTTAACGCATAATAGCGGCCCTCGTTATTTTATAAAGAGTTACTTTTACGTACGTGTGAGTTGTGTTTATATGCATGTGTGTGTGGTGCTTAATTTATCGTTCATGTGTGTTTTACATTCACGCATTTTATATACTTTTCGCATTAGCATTAACGCGTAATAGCGTCCCTCGCTTAGACAAGCGATATATATATATATATTTGGCTATATACAAAGCCATATACAAGTGTTGTTGAGATAACACTAGTATTTGTCGATTTTAAGTAGCTTGTTCTATATTCTTCCGAATATAAGCAACTAGCTCTAACCTCGATAAATCAAAGTCGTTTTGGCCAAGGAATATTATATTCGACCATTTCATCGTTGATCTCTGTCATACAATATTTCAATACGAGTGTGTAACACTTGTATATTTTGAGTTAGTAGCTTGTTTAATATTCTACGAAATATTTTTTAACTCGCTCTTTTTCGTATTTATTTGTGTTGTTTAACACAAGTAAATTGTATATTTAATTTATTTATATTCGGCCCAAACCGGATATTTGTATAAATTAATATACTTGGTTTTTATTTATATTAACGGAGTCTAACTCGTTAATATTTATATTTCCTCCCTCGATCTAGTTTTTTATACTAGTTCATTTTTAATCGTCAATTTGGAAAGGATTTTCAAGTCGTAGTACTTGTATTATATCTTTTGACGTGAGGTGAAGTGAAGTGAGGTGATTCTCGCTCTAAGACCCAAGTCTTAGATACATCGACGGGGAGTTGGGTATCTTTGCACCGTGAAGAGGAGAAAAGATCCAAGATATAAGACCTAAGACCCAAGACCGTTAAAGGGTGTAGATACTAAAGTCTACGCAAAGGTTTTGCTTGCATAGTTTTGAGGAAGTAACTTGGAGTTACGTTCCAAGATAAACTTGTAAGTGGTTTTTATTATATAGTTTTGAGAAGGTAGTGGAGAAGCTACGCTTCAAGATACACTCATAAGGTCTTACGTTGTTGTGAGGAAGTAACGGGGAGTTACGTCTAAGATAAACACGTAAGTGGATTTACTTACATAGCATTTGAGAAGGTAACGGGGAGTTACGGTCCAAGATAATCTTATAAGGGACGGCTATAGTATTTTGAAGAGGTAACAGGTAGTTAGGCTCTAAGATAAATACATAGTGTTGTAAAGGCTTCTCCGCCTACTATAAGGAGTGTAATTCTTTATAGTGGAAGAAATCTCGAGTTCGGGAGGAGCTCGGGGAATAGAGTAGGGGTGTTCGAATCCGCTAGGGGATTGCAGGCATCGCGAACCAGGATATATCGATCGTGTCATATTTCTCTTTTATATTCCGCATTTTATATTACTTATTTATAAGTAATTAATTTAAAAGAGTAAGAAAATTTAAAAACGCCAAGCTCTAAATTTTAAAAGGTAATAAGCTATTCAACCCCCCCCCTTCTAGCTTATTTTACCCACTTTCGGGACTTATCACATCAGTTTAAAAAATTATAAAATAATTAAAGGATTTTTAAACATCAATATTCTATATTGTAATATTTATAAATTTAATATTTTTCATGTTATATTTCGAGCCACCATCAACTATCATTCCTTTTCTTAATTAGTTTTTCAGAATAAATATTTTAAGATATTTTAATATCGTACTACTCTTTAATTCATAAATTTATATGTAAAAACAAAACTAAAAAAAATGATGTCCATTCACTTTGTTCTACTATTTTTATTCTAATAATGTAATATCTTAATAAATATTTTAAATAAATAAATTCTTTTATTTTTTATAATTAAACACACTCACACACCTAATTTGTTTTTGACCCCTCACATTCCTTAAAGAAAACGAGTGAAATTCCGATTGACCAAGAATTCGTTGAAAATCCATTAATTTATTAATGATAACTTATTACTTAATTTAATATATTACATTCTCATTATTTATCTCTAACATGTTTATTATTTATTAAATATATATAAATAATTTTTGGATTTTTTCACAAATACCTAAGTCCAGATTTTTTTTGCAAAGCTACTTTTTTTTTTCCAAAAATACCAACTTATTTGCCAAAATACGATCTGCAACCAAATCAATCAAATGCAACTGATTGCAACCATATATGCAACTACATGTAACCTGCTGACAAAATCGCAAAAAAAATAAATTAAAAAAGTGATATTTATTTATGATAAATATTCATATTTTTTATGACAAATTAAAAACCAATTGGATTTGAATATCCAGTTTTATGGAAAATTATTGTAAGAACCCGGATTTTTGATAGAATTAAACTTTGATTATGTATCAATGTAAGTATGAATAGTGGTTATAACTACGATGTAACAATTGTTCTGATGAATGAAAAAGGAATGGATTTGGATTCAAATGTTCATATGTCTTGAAGAATGCTGTTGGTTGACAACTTAGATAAGAATAATCTATCTCTTGGATAAGTAAGATATGTTAATTCCAAATAGGAGAGTTATTCTCATGTCATCCAAATCGATATCTGCTATTAGTCTAGTGGTTCCGTGAAAGGGTTAAGGAACGCCCGAAAGAGAACAAGAACATTTTTATATATATAAGGAATAAAAGGAAGAATAAGTGATGAATAGTGTTTTTGGTGGAAATAGGAATATTATTAGACGACAATATATAGAAGTACCCGGAACGGATTTCTGAGTTCGTATTAATGATCTAAGGGGAAAAAGAGTGTATGTAAAAGTTGTCGGATTCTGAAAAATAGCACTTTTATTTTCCCCGAGAATTCCCTGGACACTGAAAGACCTAAGGACTTATTAAAAAGATTTAAGGAATTTAAATTCAAGAATTATAAAGGAGGATTAAAGATGTGAGCAAAAATATTAAGAAGATTTTCGGTAAAACCCTAATTAGATATCTTCGAGGTATTCCCCCGAACGATCAATGAATTAAGCAATAACCGGACAAAGAAACAAGCAGGGAAGCAAGATGCATGCATGAGCAAGTAGAAAATATCTAGTAACCAAGCTAGTTACAACAAGGAATTAGAACACTTAGAGATCAACCAAGTACTTAGCAATCAAACTACTAGTTAGCATGAACACCACCAAATCATCAACACTTGTCCATCCAAAAACATCATCCATGACCTCATACCTTTATTAAAGTAGCTTTTGGCCAAGATATCATCTAAATAACATCACAATAATTCATTCAACCAAACAACAAAGCAAGCAACTCCACCACTCTCCCTCTTTCATTCCATTCGGCCCTAACACAAATTCAAGAACCAAAGTCCAAGCTCCCACCATCATTTGATCTCCAAATTTTTATGGTGAGTCTTATAATTCATAAAAGTGATCTCCTAGAGATCTTAGCTTCAAATTCATCTTTTTCCATTTTCAAAAAAAATCATCAAAGTAGGTGATGAATAGTGATCTTCATGAACTTACTTTGTTTTTCTTGATTTATTGGTTGATCTAAGCTAACTTAAGGCTATAAAAGGACCATACAAAGCTTAGTAAGGTTAGTACACTCTACAAGGAAGGTATAACACTCGAAACCCTAGCTTGAATCTTGAGTTTTTATTGAGTATTGGATGATATATGCATGTATAACTCTTAGAGATGTGATTAAGCTTTGTTATATGTTAAACTAGTTAGTAAGAACGAAAAGGCAGTGCTTGGCCTGAGTTCTATGGTAATTATCATGTATATGTGGTTTAGAGTGGAAACCATGATTGTTGGAGTGTTTTAATTTTGGAAATATCCGAGTTATAGTCGTCGTAATACCGAATTTTTGTTAAACCTTGAAAACCGTGCATCACAGTAGCTCTAATTGTCTAAACTGGTTAAGTGTATAACATACCCATGTAGATCTCGAGTCATAGATCGTTTTGGCGAAAGAAAAGAAGCAAACAGACTTACGGTTTAGGAATTATGGCCGATTTACTAAAAGTGGTTCGAAACCGTAAATGCAAATTCGTAATTGAAATTGAATCCCCTTAACTCGAGTAATTTAGTGACGAATCTTGGTAATTAAATATTAGGGATCATAAGGAAAGCGTGAGAGAAGACCTCATGTTAAAAAGATCGTTTTTCGATTTTATAAAAATATTCGAATCAGGGTTAAGTACGAATGAACCCCTAAAAAGAACAAGTGGTTATAACTTTGGAAAATCACTTAGATAACGATCGATAAATCTCGCGGTATAATCTTTCGACCTTAGAACTTATATGGATTAAGTACCTACCAAGTATAATTGTAATGACATGCCTTAATAGCGAACCAATATCGGGACATAACGGTGTTAATAAGAGTTACACTAGAAAGGGGTATAACGGGATAACTTGAAAACGTGTTTCGACTTAAGTAAAGTATATGATTAGCCTTTTAAAAAGTGTTAAGTGATTAATCTCGAATGCTTTGATTGTTTATAGATCACCGAGCAGACCCAAGACACGCTACCCCTACTCAACTACCAGGCAAGTCTTCAATCAATTTGAAGCTGTTGTTGTGATAATATATATAAGATTTGATGTTGTTATACATATGCCATAACATGCATGCCTACTTTCAAAATTGATATTGTGATACTTGTTCCCTGATTGATGTTGGCTTATAAGTTAGATACAAGATATACTAATTATAAGCCGGATATTGCTAAGACCCTTAGTGAAGGGCATATGAACCTCATTCTTCTAATAAAGACCGAGAGTTGGTATTTTTTACTATAGAGATAGTCGTGGAAACCCGGAGGGATTCTAGTGACAGATTATTTGAGGAATGTTATTTATAGACATTGTCTATATTTCCATAAGTATTAGTACTTGGAAATCACTCGAGGAATGTTATTTGAATATTATCTCAATCGAGAAGTATTATATGAATATTATTTTGAATATTCATTCGAGTTTATTTATTTAATGAATATTATCTTTAATATTCATTTGAGCTTTATTTATTTAAATGAATATTATTTCGAATATTCATTTGAGTTTAATTGTTTATTTTATATTATTTTCGAATATTCATTTGAGCTTATTTACTTAATGAATATTATCTTGGATATTCATTTAAGGTTTTAATTATTTTCTTGAATATTATTTTGAATATTTATTCGAGGAATTATTTATTTAATGAATATTTTATATATACTTATTCGAGGGTTAATCATGAGCAATATTTATATTAAGAATATTATTGAACTATTTCTGGTTTAATAAATATTCTCTGAATATTTATTTAATTCTTTCAACTAGTTCTAAATGAGATATTTTATTCAAAAATTTCCTTGATATTCAAATACTATGTAAAGTATCTCTGAGTCGTATTATTATTATTTTTATCAAGGAAGGTTCTCAAAACTCCATTCTTCATTCGAATCTATCTTCTAAAATATAAGGGAACCATGCTTGAGAAATGTTATTTCTTTGACTGCCCGGTCATATACTTGTTAAACTACCTTTTCACTCACATCTTGATTCTTTTCAAACATCGATATGAGTCTTTTTGGTTACCTCCTCAACACTCGAGGGGTAAGACTGATGGAACAAGTTTATATCCATTAACAAGCATCAGCTTGGAAAATATTGGTGAATTTTCCTTTCCAATTAGATACGACTACTTTGTGGAGTCTTATCAACGAGTATTACACTTGGGGAAAGGAGGACGAACTTTACGTTTCAGAGTCATAGATTTATTCGAACTAGGAGTCGTGTGTATGAGGCCGAGTCGCGCGGTCCATCACATGGCCCAACCGTTGGCCAGTGAGTTACTATTAAGGGCGGTGGAAAAGTAAATCCGTCAGTTCTTCCTTCTACCGATAGTAAACTATATTGGGCTGTACCATCTCCGACTGATCATCGGGGAGTGGGATAGCTGGCGCGTGATAACTCCAGTATTAGTTCATCTCCCAAATTGGGAATTTCCTACAACACGTATCGAAGAGACTTCTTTCAGGTTGACGGGCATTCCCCGCAACACGTATTGAAGAGACTTCTTTCAGGTTGACAGAAGTTTGAAAAATGTTCAAAAGTGGGATTGCAATATTTTTCCGGCAATTTCCTTCTTTTATGACATATGATGATGTCTTGCTTTTACCTTGCACAACAGATATTTCTACAGAAAATATGTTTTGAGTTACCTTGTAACTTCATCGTTTACCTTATACTAGTACTATGTTCGTTAATGCATGGCATATGGTTTCACAGATATTTGAACTGTTATACATATTATTGTTCAGTATACATATTTGTTGGTGGGCTATTGCTCATCTTGCTTTATTATTTATATCACAACAACAGCTAGGTGTGATGGCCCGCGTAAGGCGCACTCGGCGCAAGCAAGTGACCCCAACGAGAGGACTACCCGCTGAGTTTATCGCTGCCATAGCTGAGGTAGATTGGCAGCTTTTGTTTCAGCCTTAATTATATGTATAATTAATGTAATCAACGACAAAAACTTTAAACTTATGTTGTTATCCTTTTGGATTGTAATAACTTTTATTTGTGGATTTTATAAGTAAAAGAATTATTTCAATTTAATATTTGGGACTATAACTATTTGTGTGTGTGTGATGCGATATTATTGCGGGGTTACGGCATGTGTTTATTTAGTTGGACTCAAGTCAAGTATTATTGTTGGAATTAAGATCGTAACGACCAGGTCTCCAACCCCGGATCTGGGGCTGTTACAGTTATGATCCAAATCCTTATCAGAATTTATTAAAATTATTCGAATCGAAAATCTAATCTGAATTTTTAGATCAAATATCAATATTTTCAAAAATTTAAAATCAATTATTTGATCGAAAAATTAAAATAATCCAATTTTTAAATTTTTATACACAATTACACACCCCTAATCTGCACAGCAGAGCGCTGGAGGCTAGAAGCCTTTCTTAACAATATGCAAAAGAAGTTCTCAAGGTTTAGATGTGCCTATGCCGGGTTTAGTTTGGTTGTCCGCGACGTTTTTCTGAAAATTAGAAACTTTTTTATTATTATAATTAAGCATATAATTAGGCGTGTATATTTTATTATCGAAGGAATGAATGAAATTCAATTCTATGCAATAATTTTTTCCATACTATTTATAGTTCGGTTTATTATTATAAATTCAACTTTATGATGATTAAAGATTAAGATTATAGCCTCCCCGCTTTCTCATGCCATGTCTATGTACATAAATATAAAGGTCATTATTCCAGAGAGAACCAAATTATATAGAGTACTGGAGAGAACTCTCTTAATTAATCACAGCCTTAGGATTACAAACACATCCAACGCTCAGTATATTTTTGCAATTAAAGATATAAAAACTAGGACAATATACCCTTTAATAATAGTATGTATTGGTCGGTAGTTATATATACACGCTCAATCTCTCCGACTATTTCTGTCCGGCAATCTCTCCGACTATCTCACTTTGGCAATCTCTTCCACGATCTCTCTTCAGCAATCTCTCCCAGTACCTCTCTCACTCTCTGCGAATTCAATCGAACTATAGCTTTCCAGCGACCTCTCTCGAACGAACGATCTCTCTCGTCTGTGATTTTCTACTGAAAGTATGGCATCTTCTTCAAATCAAGCTCAAAATTGTAATTCTACCGTTAATATTGACTCTTCATCAGGTTTCGTTCTTCATATTTCTTTTTTTATCCTAATAAATCCTTGAATTTTTGTATTGACATTACTATTCTTGATATTTAGTTTCGTCAACATCACTTTTAAGGAGATTTTTTTGATTCTATAGTAGAATTAAAATTGTATGTTTATTAAATATTTAATTGTAGTACTAAAGTATATCCTATAGTTTATGATTCTACTATAGAATCTTAATATAATGCTAGACGTTTT
The DNA here is from genome assembly GCA_036435485.1 of Saposhnikovia divaricata. Lineage (NCBI taxonomy): Eukaryota > Viridiplantae > Streptophyta > Magnoliopsida > Apiales > Apiaceae > Saposhnikovia > Saposhnikovia divaricata. Next base: position 59,261,448 of record CM071599.1, on the reverse strand, counting down.
TAACTATTAATTAGTACCTATTCATATTAGTTTCCTCTATTTATTTTCGACAATAGTTCATATGTGTACATATGCTTAATTCTACAATGGAATCAAACTAGAAGTATTGTAGTGTATTTTGTAGCATTAATTTATAAATATGCACTTTTTTGTGTTCTAGAATAGAATGAAAATTTAACTTCACATATTAGAATACCAGAATCCAACACCTGATGAGTCACCCAATCTAAAAACAATCTTTTAAATATAATGCATCTTATCAAAAAAAAAAAAAATTTAACTTCTATTTGTCGAAGAGATTTTCCTCCCATGGATATATTTATATGCACTGCAACTCCGTATAAAGAGCCACCTATAAATGTTGTGACCATGGGCTTATCCATCATGGCGTATGATTATCTTACGGAGAAGATGTCGGTATATGTGTCCAATGATGGAGGATTTCAGCTCACTCTCTTTGCTCTGATGGAGGCTGCAAAATTTGCTGAGTTTTGTAAGAAAAAAGATTATTATGGAAAGGTGTCCTGATGTGTACCTGAGTTCAAATTATCTTGAATGCTCCGAGACTGAGGAAACTAACCTATTTAAACCTGAATGCCTTTCAGCTCTTGTGTTTGTTTTTTTGTAATCATGCACCTTAACCAACAATTGATCTGCTACAGGTGATGTATGAAATCATGAAGACAAGGGTACAATATCAGTTAATTAGAGAGCTAAAGTGAGTGATGAGTACATCTATAGTGAACATGAGCACAAAATTTCAATAAGTTCTATAACGATTTCACTCCTAGAAATCATCCTACACTAGTCCTGGTTCAGACGCTCTCTTTCGTATTTTTAGTTAAATTTTAACTAACTCCAAAAATCTATTCTATTTACCGTGTGATTCATGAAAATATGCAGGGCTTGTAGCGCTGTAAAGACAAAGGCATTTTTGACACTTGTTTATCTGCAATCCTACTAGGATGGATGTGTTTGCTGGCCCAAATTATGGTGGATATGGCTGCTTTTTTAATGACAAGCTTTCTCTGGCAGTCCTTTCACTTTGTTCACCATTGAAAGTGAACATCTGAGTCCAAATCATATCGCAGACAAGCCTATAATGAGCGAAGCTATATTACACTTAGCTCATCATGTAGCGGACTGCAGTTGCGAAAACAGCACAACTTGGAGAACTGAGCTTACTATTTACTATACTTTCTAGTTACTATATATTGGTTGTTATCATCTTGGAGCTTAACAGTAAGCCTTGTAGTGTTATTTAGGAGTATAGTTATTTGTAACCATTTTTTATTCTACCGATAATTTTACAATGCATATAGGGCTCTGGACATATCATTGTCTAATGAAAACTATATTGGTTATCAGTTGCAATGCGATGGGTGGAAATCAGTGTGTCATCCAGACTGCGCCCTACTTTCTTAGGTGACATACCAATCACCCTCATCGATATGTTAAACCATAATGTTGTGTTTGGTTGGGGTGAATGGAATGGAATGAGTGGAATTAAAGGAAATTAGTGAAGATTAGATAGAAGATTTGGAAAAAATTGATATAGAACAAATTTGTTATGATAAAAATTGTGAAGAAAATGGGGGTGGTAAGGAATGGAGCATTCCTTCTCAAAATGAGATGCTTGAATTATAATATCAATTGTTAGGAATGGAATGGAGGAAAGAATGAAAATTTTGAATTTCTACTCATTTTATACTTGAAATCTCATTCCATTCCTTCCAATTTCATTCATCCCAACCAAACACAACATAATAGTAGTAGGTTTTTTTTATTCTATTGTAGATAATACATAGTAGAACCAAATTTGTATTAGTTCATTTCCTTAATTGTACTAATCCAAAAATTAGTACTTGTTCAGTTAAGAAAATCAACTACTAATTTGGTTCTACTATTAAATTAGTAAATCGAATAATTTTTATTTTTGATTGTACATTATAACGATATTAACATCTAGTTCATTTCATTGAATGTACTCCTACAGAATTTATGGTTTGTGATATGTGCTTAATGTTTTTCCTTTCTTTTGATTCAGTAGGAGAACCAATTTAGTTTTTAGTTTGTTTCCTTAATTGTAGTCCAATGGAATTTATGGTTCTATGATATATGCTTAATATTTTTTTTTGGTACTAAGATAGAATCAACACTCACCAGAAGTATACTAGCAGAAACTACTAACTCAAAAAAAAAAAATTCATATACAACATTTAGTTCTACTTCCAAAACAAGATTATATTTAGTCATTTCCTCTTAATCATAGTGCGCTATAATGTTTAATGTTTAATGACAAAAGATATTGTTGATTCAAAATTAAAATCAAAAGCTCATAAAAAGAATATTGTAAAAGAAAATACTAATTAATATAAACACATAAAGATGCTAGGAAAGTTTAAAGAACACCAAGCACATCCAAGGCATAAAAATAAACTCCTAAATACATCAAAAAATAGTGCTTCCAATGATATATATAAGTCAAGAATACTTCTGAAAATTCTATTACAAAAGAACATGGATACACAAATTTCCCAAGAGGGTTCATGGTATACCACAAATAACAAGAACAATTAATGCAAAAAATTTTCATTCCAATGTAAAATCACATACATCCATTTTCATATACTATTTCGTCATTGTTCACACACAGACTTTATCTCTTTCAACATTTTCTCCTTCCTATAATTGATACGCGAGTATATGATCTTTGCACCATAAATTTGACGGGCTTTCTCTTGCTGTTTTTACTACTCATTTCCCTGCACAAATAATAAATAATCTGATTATAACTCAGAACAATTGATACACAAGTATATGATCTCAAAAAGGAATTAAGGTAGCACATATTAGAGATTAAGGTAGGTAGGCAAAACCTAAACATGATCGCATTTCAGAGCACATTAAAACAATAGATACACAACAATTATAGCACTAGCAATCTTAAAAATAATATTCCCTACATATTATACCTGGAACACAAATCTAATGAAGATCCCCTATTATTCCCTACATACTACAGCCACCTAGACAACATTCATTTTTGTAGCTTCCCCTAATTCAATATATTTTCACTTCCCTGCCTTTTCTATTTTCATATCGTAGCTCAACTTTATTTCATTCTCTTTTTTCATATATATGTTCTTATTTTTTGACAAGGATAACATATGACAAGGATAACATATGAGAACTTAGGGATTGAAAACTTAAAAAGGACAACACCAAGATTAGACAGTTGAAGATAAATTTAGAATGAGAACAGTCCACAGGAAAAAACATTAAAAAAAACAAGCATAAAATATGAATCCTGCTATATCTTAGGGCGCATTTCGATTATGCAATATCAATCTCATACTAAGGTGCCATTTGTAAGGGGAATGAGATTAACTTGTTTAAAATCCCATTATTTAAAAGGCACTTTACTATGAGATTAACAGAAGTCAAATAGTATATAGAACTGATCTAACAAAAGGTAAATTTTTTTTCCTGCTGAAATGAAATCACAGAAATAACACTAAAAATAAGCAAGGTTAACATAAAAATACAAAATCAAAACTACTAAGCTAAGCTATGGCAATTTACACAAAACTGTAAAAGTACAAATAATGTAATAGACTAGGTTGACACAAAACACTAGTCTCAGCAGCTCTTTTGCATTTCTAGGTCAACAGAGCCTCATTCATTAGAAACATAATTTACAACAAAATCAAGATATACGAAATCCGCTTAGCGAGCAACTCAATTAATAAAACTATGTACAATCAAGATAAATGTAAACTGAATCATACACATAAAGAAATGTAAATTTATGTAAAATCAAGTTTTATAGAAATACTTGTCCCAATCAATTTCTCTAGGATTTGTTTGGGAAGAAGTTGGCTCCATTCAAATCACCAAAATCATTTATATAGAATAATAGTATACACATATTAGCTGATACAATATAGCTTTTTCCCAAAAAAATTATCTACACAAAAACACATATATGACCTCAACTAATGTATATTCTAATGCAGAATCAAAATACAAATATGATTCCATACTAGAATCAAAATAAACAAAACAAAATGAAGCCAAAAAATATCAACATAAACATGATTCTATAACAGAATCAAAATACACAAAACAAAAAAATATATCAGATCTGCTTCTATTCTACTGTAGAATCAAATTATTAGCAATTACCTATTAATTTTGAATTTTACTATAGAATCAAAGTTTAAAATAGATAAAAAAAATTACCTATTCTCCTCCCAAACATCTTATTCGAGCTTAACCTGAAGAAATTAAAAAAAATGCTAGTTAGATTATGAATTAAACACGAAAAATTTACAGAATCATTACCTTGATTTGAAGAAAACTCGATTTGAAGATGAAATCTCAATTAGAAGATGTATTCGGTTGCTATTTCCACTTTCTCTCCGTTTCCAGCGAACGCTTGTATGTATATTGTGTGTATATTTGCAGAGTAATGAGCTGAGGTGGTTAGAGTGTGCTGTGTTGCAGAGTAACGGTACTGTAGTTTGTTATTATTAGTTAAAATACAAGTTTGCCCTCTAATCTGGACCGTTAAAAAAAATCAATGGTTAGGATTTTGGTTCTCTCTTGTACTCTATGTAAGGTGGTTCTCCCTAGAATGGGACTCTAAATATAAATCTAAAATTGATGTTACACTAATTTTCTAACTAAATATCTCCAACATTTTTGTCTATATTAATTCTCAACAAACTGAAAATCGGAATGACTTCTCAAAATTCTTCAAATAACTTTCTAAATGAAGGCCATGTTAAAATTTTTGATTTTAATCTCCAATTGTGTTTTGTAAAAATGATTGATTAAATATTGATTATGTAAAATTTGCTGAATCTCTAACGTATTTTATTCCAATGGAATTGGCTATATAGGTTGACTATGTTTTCTAAATGATATGTTATTACTATTTCAAATATTAAAAATAAAATATTTTATTTAAATATGGTAATTGATGATGCGGAGGTTTACTACAGGTTTTGTTAAAAGTTCAACAAATATAACCAATATACTATGATTGTCTAAATTTTTACCTAAGAATTTTGTCTCGAGAAAACAAAATTTTTCAAATTCTCGTTAATTCTTGTTTAAGATGATTTATCTTAATTTTTATCTAAGAATTTTATATGATTGGAGATGCTCTAATACAACAATACTATAGAGTTTGAAACTTATTTCTCAACATATTTGATTAGATTTGTTGATTATATATTTTGATCTAATATAAGCTTAATAATTTGATAATCCGATTTGCTTTAATTGTCAAAACAGTCTTTATATGCACCGGTTGGGTGAGACTGTATATATATGCATTAATGTATGTATGCAAATGCAATGCAGATGTGTGAATTTTAAAATAAAAAAAAAATCATTTTCTTTGGAAAAGTGAGTCTTTCTGCCTTGCCAACCTAATTTCACTTTTCCCAACCACAATAATAATTTTTAATTTTCTTTCACCGGACTCCAAACAATTTCTTAACCAAATTACATAATTGCTCTCCCTTTATTTTAATAGAAATAATTAATGACAATATATTTTATACCTATATCCTATTATAATATACGGATTTGAAGATTTATTAATAATGACAGTGTGAGAAACCATACAAGAATTCACACCAAAACTCCTCATTTTTCTCATCAATATTAAAATCAAACCTTTATCTTTACTCCAAACCATCTAGCCTTTATCTTTTCTCTCAAATTTTCTTTAATACTATATAGTTATAGTTTATATATATTTGATAATAAACAGTTTCTGCTTTCTACTGGTTTGAACATTTTACTTTGGGTAGGTGCTTGATCTTTATTTTTAATTTAAAGTTTCATTTCACTTGAATTTTAATTTCTAGGTTCTTGTGCATCATATTCAAGCCTTAAAGCTTCTTAAATTGTTTGTTTACTTTATTTATTTTATTATTCTGGGTTTTGGGTTTTATACTCTGAGCTGGCTAACAAATTTTAACCTTTTTTTCCTGATTTTTTTTTCCAAGATTCTTGAAGTTTTAGGTGTTTGATCTTGAAGACTCAACTGGGTTCTCAAGAAAATCTCAAGAAAAAAATTTAAAAATTTTTATTTTTAATTTTTTTCTGAGAAAAATTTGAAGTATGGAAAATATGAGCAGCAGTGGGGTCACAGTAGTTGGATCAGATGCCCCATCTGAGTATCATGTTGCTGTAAGAACTGAAACTCCTGTAACTGGATCAGGTCCTCACTTGAGCTCGCACGTGGGTGTTTCTCCGGTGCCGGTGACGGCGCCGGTGATGGTTGTGCCGCCGGTGAGTGTGGATTTGACAGCTCTCAAGAAGAAGAGAGGTAGGCCAAGAAAGTATGGCCCAGATGGTTCTGTGACTAAGGCTTTGTCTCCCAAGCCCATTTCCTCCTCGGCGCCGCCACCGGTGATTGATTTCTCGGCGGAGAAGCCGCGGGGTAAAGTCCGGCCGGTGGGGTTGCCAGCTAAGCAACATCATCCTAAGATGCAGATGGAAGGCTTAGGTAAAAATAATTTTTGGTTTTTTTTTATTTTAAAGATTTTAAGATTTTAAAATTTTGAGGTTTGATTTTTATTTTGCATGCATGTTGATGTTAATTGTTTTGGAGATGTGGGATATTTTTGTTAGTGCGGTTCCGTTGTAGTTGTGTTTGGTTTAAGTGAATTAAATTGATGTAGGGCCTTGGAAGTTGTACTAGGATGACTTGGTCATTGATGTTAATGGGTAGTTCAAAAGGACTAATATGAGGATTAGTGGGCTACTGTGGGAATATTTGAGATGTTGGAGTCATATGGGGTGTGTCATTCTGAGGAACTGGTTTCTTTTTCATGTGACTTAATGGTTTGAAAGTGTAAAGTTGGCGCTTGCTATTTTAAGTTCTTATATGGCTAGCTGATGTAGTTTTATAGATTTGTGTTTGGTATCTCAAACTAGCTAATGTTCGCAGTTATGAACTTATATGACTTGTTCATCTTTAGAGTAAACTTTTGGATGGTAGGATTTGTTTGTTGCACGGAGCAAGTCCTAGCACGCCTTTCTGGGGGAAAGTTTGTCCCCAGTTATGTGCAATTTCTTTGTATTTCACCGCACAAGGTCTAATATTCTTTGTAGTCGGTGGAATTCCTCTATGTCCTGTATTGAGGGAAGAATATGAATTTCCTTGTGAGCATTTAGCTAATGTTACAGCTTACCATGCTTCATGTCATGATATTTGGTGCCTAGTCTACATCATATTAGCACAAGAAAGCTATATTTTATGCAATAAACATGTTGTTATACTTAACTCATTATCTGTGTATTGCATGTGTTCTGTTTTTGTGCAGTTACCTTTGTGCACGTTCAACTAATCCTTTTTTTGTTTAGCAAAAAAATAAAAATAAAAATAAAAACTTATCCCTTTTTGGATGTTGCAGGTGAGTGGTTTTCATCTGCCGGTGCTAATTTCACGCCTCATATCGTGACAGTGAATCCTGGAGAGGTAGAATAGTTTTAATGGCATCAGTGTTTATCTACTTATTTGTGCTTTTCGAGTTGTTTTGTTGCAAATGAATTGTCATCAAAAGTTTGTTCCTAATAGTTGCACTTCTTACTGTGTTTCAAGATGTAAATTGTATGAGCATGTTTGTGTTTCGTGTCCAAGGACAAACTCATGTTTCCTTTTGTGTGTTCAGGATGTCATGATGAAGATCATATCCTTTTCTCAGCAAGGACCTCGAGCAATATGCATTCTATCTGCGAATGGTGTTATATCAAGCGTGACACTTCGACAGCCTGATTCTTCTGGGGGTACACTAACTTATGAGGTGCCATAATTCACTATATCATTCATATGAATGAATCGTCTGCAGTACTAATTGTACTAATAATAGTATGCAACATACTTATATGTTTTCGATGCTTTTATATTTTTTCTTTTGGATCATGTAATTATAACATTAACTGTTATAATTATAACAGTTTCTTTTGGATCATGTAATTATAACATTAACTGTTATGCATACAATCTTCTCTGATTTGCACAGCTCAAAGTAGTATAAAGAGTATATAATTTTTTTTGCCCAAAGGTTGTGGAATCTTGCTTGACTAGACTATTAAAAATTTCTTCATCATAATCCAATTATGATATACATTTGACCTCTACCTCATCCTGTTCTTTCAGGGTCGTTTTGATATATTGTCGTTGTCTGGATCATTTATGCCCACCGAAGTTGGAGGAATAAGGAACAGATCTGGAGGAATGAGTGTCTCGTTAGCAGGCCCGGATGGACGTATTATTGGGGGGAGTGTCGCTGGGCTGCTGGTAGCTGCCTGCCCTGTGCAGGTCTGACTTCTCTCTACCTTAAAACAACAATTTTTAACTGGTCCACTAATCACCAAAAAATTGCAAATGTTATTGGATATGTATATAACTTCTGATGTAGAAGTTTTGCTTTCCACGTATTGTGCCTGACATAACATACATATTGACCCAGTATTCTGTTGATACTTCTCTCTAGTGTTTGAAACAACGATATTTATATTATTATTTTTCGTTTCTGTTGATGAAAATCAGATTGTCATAGGCAGCTTCTATGCTGGCAGTCGGCAGGATCAGGGTGCCAAGAATTTTTTTGCACAGACAGCTGCCGCTCCTGTTTCTACCGCACCAACAGATGATCTTCATGGTCAGCAAAACTCAGCTACTCCAATGCAAAATCTTTCAGCAACTTCGCTTGGTGGAAATGGCTGGCCAACGTATGGTGCCGAGTCCAGGTTTAAACCTACTGACATAAACTTGACCTTGCCTGCATCATTCAAGCCTACTGATATGAACACAACTTTGCCCGCACCATTCAAGCCTACTGATATAAATGCGACTTTGCCCTCACCATTCAAGCCTACCGACATAAACGTGACTTTGCCTGAATCATTCAAGCCTACTGACATAAACGTGACTTTGCCAGCATAGTTTGAATGATGAGGCTTTTCCTGTTACTGACCAAAATGGTTTCTGAATGTCAACCAATGAAAATTCTCACCTCCTTTGTTTAACTGTAAAAGTAGTCATTGCCGTGGTCATTTCTGACCACGCAGCTGGGTTGACCTCTGTGTAACTGTAGAAGTAGTTGTTGCCGTGGTCCTTTCTGACCATGCAGCTGGGGTTTGAGTTTAATTTGTGCAGTAGTTTGACTAGGTAGTGCAATTAGCTCATTCTTCAGTTCTTTTAGTAGATGATTTGGAATTTTGGATTTGCATTATCTGTATGTGGAGTTAAATTTTAGCCTCAGTTGGATTGAATCCGTTTCTTGGTGTTGCCGCTGTTTTATATTCTTGCCATAATCCAAAAATTGTGACAATGTAGCTTGCTTTGTGTCTTGACTTGTTCGTGCTATATTCAACTTTTGGAGACAATGTGGTTGCTTTTTGTCTCAACTTCTTGTATTATACGTGAAAAGCTCATTTCAGAAAATTGAATTCTAAGGACGTGGTGCAGTTCTTTATATACGAATAGGTTATTGTCCAATAATTAGTAGGTTGAAGAGCCATATAGGCTCAAGGTGAGGCTCAAACCTTGAGACTTTGAGTAATCATTAGGTTTATAGTATGTTACTCCTATGGTAGTACATTATATGGAGTACTGAAACTAAGCAACACTTTCAGGACCAGTTTTCAATTGTTAAAATCTTTAAAGTACATGGCAAGTTTCTTAAACAAGATTTATTGTGAACCAATAGTTATCACTCTCACGTTGGAGAGTGGTGGATGGAAGTTCTTTAATTTGCCCGAGTAAAGAACTGATTACAGGGTAAGATCAGCACTGGGATACTTTTAGCCTAACTATACGATCAATTAGACCATATTCCAGAGCTTCTTGGGCATTAAAGCGCTTCATCCGGCTCAGGTCATTATATATCTGTGCAATTTAGGAATTAATGATACATTTACATTAATTATAAAATATTACTTACAAAAGTAAGTGCCATATTTATGCAATGTAGGAAAATATAATAAAATAATGATACGTTTATATTAAACATTATAAAAATATTAGTTACAACTTAAACAAAATGAAGTGTTATGGTGGCGCATATTAGTGTGATATACAGATTTAAATTAGTGTATATAGACCTCTATATATGCTCTAATATCATTTTTGTTGACAAGAATGAGAGGGATGCTAAGTTTGCGAACAAGTCAAATGTATATAATTCAACATGATTTCAGCTATACCTTCTCAGCTGGCTGACCCGTCTTTTGAGATAACTCTTTAAAAAGATAATCTCTAATTCTTAGAAGCTCATTTGCTTCATTGCGTTATTGATATTACACATACCCTACTGCATACAATTAAACTGAAACGGTACTGCTTGTATAAACATATTTTATCTAATTCTGAGCAGGTGAGACATAGTCAAACCTGACCACGAGGAGATGAAGATATTACAACACCTAAAAACATTAATCATATCATATCTTCCAATAATTAATACATAACCAAAAATATCACATCATATCTTATAATCACTAACAAAATATAATAAAAATCCGTATAATACGAATAATGACCATCAGATTTTTAGTAAAAAAATCAGAGTCGTTAGATCTAATGATTAAATATATTATATAATTAAATTAATTTACTAAAATTTCAAGGTTCGAATTCTATCAACGATATATTTATTTTAAAATTTTATAATATAAGTTTTAAACCATGCATATCATTAATTAAATTTATATGAAATTTATAATATTAAAATTAAAATGAAATATTGTAAATAATGATTATATAAAAATGTAATGGAAACATAAAATAAAATTTGTTACATATCAAAAAAAATCCGTGCATCGCAGGGGTTATAAACTAGTACTATTATATAAAAGCCGAAACATTGAAAGTTTTGGTACCTGTTTTTTGGTACATCGTGAATGTACTTATTTATCATTCATTATAAAAAAATATATATGATATCTATACTATTAAAACTCCTAAAATAAATAATAACATAATATAATAAATGATAATTAGTTGATTGCCTTTTTTCACAATTATATAAGAGCCGAAACATTGAAAGTTTTGGTACCATTTTTTTGGTACGTCGTGAATATACTTATTTACCCTTCATTATAATATATATATAGGCTAGCGTTCAAATAGAAACCAACCTTAGAATAGAAACTAGAAACCTACACTAAATAAATTATATTTCATTTATTTTAATGGCCCCGCTAGGGGCACCTTCACAAAAAACGTTTAAAATTCTTGGCTCTATTCAACAAAAATATAAAAAAAAAATGTTTTTAAAAAAAAGTTACTGTTCACGTGCCATGTCATCACGTGAACAGTAACTTTTTTTTAAAATTTTTTTCATTTTTTTTATATTTTTGTTGAATAGAGACAATAATTTTAAACGTTTTTTGTATTGGAGTACCCCTAATTTGGTCATTAGATTAGCTTGAAATATTTAATTTAGGTTTAGTTTCTAGTTTCTATTCTAAGTTAGTTTCTATTAGAATAAGACCCTATATATATATATATATATATATATATATATATATATATATATATATATATATATCTTGTTATAATAGAAACTAACTTAGAATAGAAACTAAACCTAAACCTAAACCTAAATTAAATATTTCAAGCTAATCTAATGACCAAATTAGGGGTACTCCAATACAAAAAACGTTTAAAATTATTGTCTCTATTCAACAAAAATATAAAAAATTTTTAAAAAAGTTACTGTTCACGTGATGACGTGACACGTGAACAGTAACTTTTTTTTAATTTTTTTTATATTTTTGTTGAATAGAGCCAAGAATTTTAAACGTTTTTTGTGAAGGTGCCCCTAGCAGGGCCATTAAAATAAATGAAATATAATTTATTTAGTGTAGGTTTCTAGTTTCTATTCTAAGGTTGGTTTCTATTTGAACGCTAGCCTATATATATATATATATATATATATATATATATATACTTTTAAAACTCCTAAAATAAATAATAACATAATATAATAAATGGTAAGTAGTCGATTGCCTTTTTTCACATTTATTTTTAAGTGCAGATATTACCTTTTATAAACACCTAAAAACATCAATCATATCATATCTTCCAATCATTAATATTTCTTTTCGAATTAAAACACCTTGCCTTTTTAATTTAAAACTAATTTGTACAATCATTAATATATAGCCATAATAAATGGTAAGTAGTCGATTGACTTTTTCCACATTTACTTTTTATTGAAGATATTATCTTTTACAAACACCTAAAAACATCAATCGTATCATATCTTCCAATCATTAATATTTCCTTTCGAATTAAAACACCTTACTTTTTTAATTTAAAACTAATTTTACAATCATCTATCTTTACTATTATAGAAAAGCCGAAACATTAAAAGTTTAGGTACCTATTTTTTGGTACTTCGTGAATTTACTTATTTACCCTTCAACCAATCTCAAAATATCACACCATACTTTTCATTTATTAATACTATCATATAAAATCTATCACTAACAAAATATAATAGAAATCCGTATACTACGATATAATAGAAATCCGTATACTACGAATAATGACCATTAAATTTTTTGTAAAAAATTAGAATCGTTAGATCTAATGATTAAATATATTATATGATTAAATTAATTTACTAAAATTTCAATGTTCAAATTCTAACGACGACACATTTATTATAAAATTTTATAATATAAGTTTTAAACCATGCATAAAATTTATTATATAAAAATCCGTGCATCGCACGGGTTATAAGCTAGTAATAACTTATAAGTATTTTTATTCAAACACCAAAAATAATTATAAATAATAATAATAATATATTTATAACTTATCCAAACTTATCTATTTCAAGTAAAAAATTACTATTTTTTTAAGATTTCCCAAACACATCCATAAATAGTTTCTCTGCTCTAGTCTTTCCATCAATAGAATGCATGCGATTGTTAACATTCCTAACGTGTTGCTTAGTAGCATTGCTCTTGAAGAGTTTGCTGTGTTTGAGGTCCTTTATCCAGTGATGTTCTGTTCTTTGTCATTGCCAAGAATTGGAAAAAGCTTCCAGGAGCTTGAACTGACGTGTGAAGGTAAACGTGGGTTATTAACAGGATACTAGACCCATGAAGGTAAATAGTAATCAAATCTTGAAGCAGGGCAAATATAAAACTAGGCTGACACTCGAACCTGAGATCTCTCCTAAACCGAGTTATAGGAGTATCGTATTTAACAGAATTATCTCATTATATAAGCGAGTGCCTTTGGTAGTCTGCTACTATTTTGGAAATCACAAGCTCTCATGACATTTTACAAGGGTTGATCTGTCTTCTCCCCGTTTGATATTAGAGTTCCTTAGCAGATCACGGTAAATTGGTAAAAAAATAAACATGGCGGAGAGAGATACGATGTTGCATTCCCATAAATAAACATCTAGATTCCGCGTACGATGAAGAAGGTACTGAAATGTATCCAGACAGCAACTACATATATAATAAGGATTTGTCTAGTGTGTGCCCAAGGGCACATGCTAAGAATCCGTGTTTGATAAGTTTTCAAATTTTTATTGGTGGAGATTTTTGTGAATGCAGGAGGGTCCATCATTATTAATGAAATTTCCACCAATAAAAATTTGACAACTCATCAAACACGAATTTTTACCATGTGTCCTTGGACACACACTAGAAAAACCGATATAATAATTCAGCCGTCAGCGGACCACATCACAAGAAGATTTGAGTAACTTAGGCTGTAAATATTTAAATTCCTTTATCCAAAAATCAATAGCCAGATCTGATCATAGTAAACTTGTGCTCTGCTCTATACTAACAGTTGTACACTTGTTGTATTACAAGTTTCGGCACCAAGATCAAATTATATTATTTGTGTTAATGAAGATGCATTACATACAGTATACAGCTGCACACACAATAATAAGATGAAAAAATAAGAAGGGGAAATCTAAACATCAATAACTCAAATTTGAACCAAAATATAATGATTTAATTGAATGGTATCCATATATAACATAAATACATAACATACATCTCCCATGCTGTTCTAATCTCATTACCCAAAAATCTTCAAGAACCACTTCATAATAACTACTCTACTTAATTTCAATCTCCTATTAATTACTCAAATTAGTAATTATTAACTATATTAAGAGAAAAGAAGCTCTCTTGTTTTTTCTTCAAATCTGATCCCGGCCAAAATTGACATCATTAGGAACTCCAAAAGTACCAAAATCACTTTGAACCCTTATATTATTGCCACCAAGATCATGTTCATTATCGTGATTATTAAGAACCATTTCCTCATTCCCGAAGCTAAAATTGTTGAACGCACTGGAATCATTAACAACCGGCATCGTCAAATCTTGATTAGCAACACCAGCAATATTTGTAAAAAACTGATCTAAATTAGGAAAGATTGCTTGATCATCAACTAATCCACCAACGATGTTCGCGTCAATCGTGTTGACCAAACAACTCGTAGACGAATTCCTCAACTCATCAGCTCTTTTTGTCAACTTATTCTTCAAATCCTCCATCGACTTGATAAAAATCTCAAGTTCATCGATCTCCAAATCTTCAAAAGAATTTTCCCACCAAAATCCACCACTTTCTTCCACCACATTATTTGATTTTTTCTTCTCAACTTCCAAAGCCTCAAGAATCTCCAAGTACTTATTCTTATACTCTTCATACATGCATGCAGAGTCTTCACACACCGGAGTTGAATTCGTAGAAACATTATTTCCGAGATAAGTATCGACAACAGAATCGAAACTGGGATGAGCAAAAGCATACACACGACGTCCTCCGACAGATTGAGCAAGAATGACCATCTCAGCACCTGTTGAAACACATAATTCACCAGCTTTGTTGAACAGTCCGCCCCTACGTTTCGAGAAAGTGACTGTCCTTCGGTCAGTATCTTCTATTTTCTTAATCTCAATTTTTTTACGGCCACTTGTCTTTTTGTTCATTGTGTTTATGTTTCTGGAAAAGAAACAACAAGAAATAATGTCAATGTAGAGAGGTATCGGAGGGTTTTGAGACAAGAACAGGGCGTATGGTTTATATAATTAAGGGAGGTGCAAAAGTTTCGTAAAGCAAGCCCATAATGTAGTAACTAAAAATTATTTAAAATCAAAAAGGAATTGAAGTAAAAAGTTTATTGAAGGTATTTTCAGATAATTTATTTAAATTTTATTTAATAAAAGTTATTATAACATGTTTGATTTGTAAAGTTATAGAATCCCATGTTAGTTCTGTCTTAAATTATAACACAGTAATTGAAAATTCAATAGAAATTAAATTTATTTAACATTTTTTAATTTATTTATTTAACATTTTTATTTGGTTGTTATTAAATTTATTCAATCTATAATCTATACTATTATATAAAAGCCGAAACATTAAAAGTTTGGTTGGTTGGTTGGTTGGTGGGTCAGTCGGTCGGTACGGTACCTGTTGAATTTATTTATTTACCCTTACTCAGATAAAATCCATCATACTAACTAATCAATTTAAAAGCCGAAACATTAAAAGTTTGGTTGGTTGGTCAGTAGGTCCGTACGGTACATGTTGAATTTACTTATTTACCCTTACTCAGATAAAATCCATCATACTAACTAATCAATTTCCTTTTTCAGGTTAAACATATTATCTTTTCTAATTTTCAATAACTAAATAATTTCTTTTTCAGGTAAAATACAATATCTTTTATATTTTGTCTAACTAAAATTTCTCCATTATTAATCAATTTCCTTTTTCAGGTTAAACATATTACCTTTTTTTTACTTTCAATAACCTGAAAATAGAATATCTTTTACATTTTATCTAACTAAAATTTCTCCTTTTTTAAAAACACTACAAACAATTTTGTTTAATAAAATAACATAATTACATTATGATTAATATTAACTAATCAATTCACATTACCTTTTCTCTTTTCTCTAACTAAAATCTCTCTTTTTCCAATTTTTCCAATTATATCAAGGACTTACCTTTTTCAGCCAAAACACGTTACCTTTTTCCTTTTCTTTTACTAAAACCTCTCTTTTTCTAATTATATCACGAAAATTTTGTTTAATAAAATAACATAATTACAATATGATTAATATTAACTAATCAATTACATTTTTCAGCCAAAACACATTACCTTTTCTTTTTTCTTTAACTAAAATCTCTCTTTTTCCAATTATATCATGGGCGGTTACCTTTTTCAGCCAAAACACGATACCTTTTTTCTTTTCTTTTACTAAAACCTCTCTTTTTCCAGTTATATCATGGGAGTTTCTATTTAATAAAAATAAAATAAGAATATTATAATACTAATAATTAACCGATTACCTTTTCAGCTTTTCTATTTTTTCTGATAAAATTCCCTTTTTTTCTAGAAATATCACGGGTAACATTAATTTTTAATTTTCTAAAAAGTAAGAGTAATTTTATTTAGTAAAATAACATAATTAAATTTAATTACTGTAAATTAATCAATTACATTTTTTACATAAATCATGTCATCTTTTTAATTTTCACGTTACCTTTCTATTTTCACTAACTAAAATATCTATTTTCCAATTATATCACGGGTGGTCTATATAATACAATAAAATAATAATATTATAATATTAATAATTAACTGATTACCCTTTTCAGCTAAAACGTATCATCTTTTCCATATTTTCTAACTAAAATCCCTCTTTTAATAGAAATATCACGGAAAATATCAATTTCTCTTTTTCTAAAAATATTACGTGCAATTGTATATAGTAAAATAACGTAATTAAATTATAATTACTATAAACTAATCAATTACATTTTTTACATAGAACATGTTACCTTTTTATTTTCTCTAACTAAATTCTCTTTTTTTCTAATCATATCACAGGCATTTTATTTAATAAAATAAAATAATAATATAATAATAATTAACCGATTAACTTTTTCAACTAAAACCTATCATCTTTTCTATATTTTCTAACTAAAATCCCTCTTTTTCTAGAAATATCCCAGATAACATTTATATAATTATTATCAAATCATCTCATATAAAAATTTAAGCCTCTAGAATTCATGTTTTAAAAAATTTAATTTAAACTAATAAAAAAATTCATATAATATTAAAGAAATCTGTGCATCGCACGGGTTTTAAACTAGTATTATATTAAAGCCGAAACATTGAAAGTTTTGAAAGTTTTGCTTTTCGGTTTGGTTATCCTAATTATTAAAATAAATAATTAAATTACAAAACAACTCAAAAAGCTAATTACTAATGTTAACGTAATTATATTCCGATTAAAATTTCTTCATCCACATTGAGCTTTTACTTGGACTCTTTTTTCTGCTGCAACAACTCAATTATCCATTTTTTCTAAAGATTTTACTTCTAATTAAAATATTTTACCATTTAATTTAAAACTAATATTACAATAATTAATATATATCCAAAATATCGAACCATATCTTTCCGTAATTATTTTTAGTAGTAATATTTGTAATTAAAACACATTAATTTTTAATTTAAAATTAATCTTACGATCACTAATATACACCAAGATATATCTCACCATATATTCAATTTCATTATTTTTAGTAATAAATAAAAATCGTTAGATCTAATAATAAGATATATTATATGATTAAATTAATTTACTAAAAATTCAAAGTTCGAACCCGTCAACGACATTTTTAATTTAGAATTTTATAAAATAAATTTTAAATCATGCATATCATCATATATATTTATATTAAATTAAATTAAAAAAATTATTAAAAATAAGGATTATATAAAAACATAATTATAATGTTAAATAAATTTTATAACATATCAAAGGAAACCCGTACTTCGCACGGGTTATAAGCTAGTATAAATTAAATATACTAGCTTATAACCCGTGCGATGCATGGATTTTTTTGATATATAACAGATTTTATTTTATGTTACAATTATATTTTGATAAATCATTATTTAAAATATTTTATTTTAATTTTAATATTAATAATTCAATATAAATTTAATTAATGATATGCATGGTTTAAAACCTATATTATAAAATTTTAAAATAAATATGTCGTTGATAGAATTAGAACCATGAAATTTTAGTAAATTAATTTAATTATATAATATATTTAATCATTAGATCTAACGATTCTGATTTTTACTAAAAATTTAATGATCATTATTCATAGTACACAGATTTCTATTATATTTTGTTAGTGATTAGAAGATATAATGTGATATTTTTGGGTATATATTAATTATTGCTAGATATGATATGATTGGAAGATACGTATGATTGATATTTTTAGGTGTTCATGAAAGGTAATATCTTCAACTAAAAGTAAATATGAAAAGGCAATCAACTAATTTCCATTAACTATATTATGTTATTATTTATTTTAGGTGTTTTAATAGTATAAATATCGTATATATTTTTCTTAATATCTTTTATTAATAATTGAAAAATATGATGTGATATTTTCTGGTATATATTACTTATTGTAAGATATGATATTCGAAACGAAATATTAATGATTGAAAGATATGATACTATTGATGTTTTTAGGTGTTTATAAAAGGTAATATCCCAAAACTTTTAATCTCAACTTTTATATAACATAGATTTAGGTGTTTATAAAAGGTAATATATTCGAAGAAAAGTAAATATGAAAAAAGGCAATCGACTACTTACCATTAATTATATTATTTTACATTTTTTAGGAGTTTTAATAGTATAGATATCATATAATTTTAATATTAATAATTTAATATAAATTTAATTAATGATATGCATGGTTTAAAACTTATATTATAAAATTTTAAAATAAATATGTCGTTGATAGAATTCGAACCTTGAAATTTTAATAAATTAATTTAATTATATAATATATTTAATCATTAGATCTAACGTTTCTGATTTTTTACTAAAACTTTAATGATCATTATTCATAGTACACGGATTTCTATTATATTTTGTTAGTGATTAGAAGATATAATGTGATATTTTTGGGTATATTTTAATTATTGCTAGATATGATATGATTGGAAGATACGATATGATTGATATTTTTAGGTGTTCATGAAAGGTAATATCTTCAACTAAAAGTAAATGTGAAAAAGGTAATAGTCTAATTACCATTAATTATATTATGTTATTATTTATTTTAGGTATTCTAATAGTATAAATATCGTATTTTTTTTTAATAATGAAGGTTAAATAAGTAAATTCATGAAATACTAAAAAATATATACCAAAAAATAGGTAACAAAATATTTAATGTTTCGACTATTATAAAATTAATTAATTTTAATTTAATATAATTTAATATAATAATGTTTACGAATTATACTAATGTTTTTTATTATAAGCAATGTATATAGATTTTTAATATCTTTTATTAATAATTGAAAAATATGATGTGATATTTTCTGGTATATATTAATTATTGTAAGATATGATATTCAAAAGGAAATATTAATGATTGAAAGATATGATACGATTGATGTTTTTAGGTGTTTATAAAAGGTAATATCCCAAAACTTTTAATCTCAACTTTTATATAACAAAGTATAGATTTAGGTGTTTATAATAGGTAATATCTTCAATTAAAAGTAAATGTGAAAAAAGACAATCGACTACTTACCATTAATTATATTATTTTACATTTTTTTTAAGAGTTTTAATAGTTTAGATGTCATATATATTTTTCTTTATAATAAAGGGTAAATAAGTAAATTCACTACGTACCAAAAAACAAGTACCAAAACTTTCAATGTTTCGGAATTTATATAATAGTATAGATTTAATGTTTTTTTGATATTAATATTTAATGTTAGTCAATATAAATTAAACATATTTAACGTTTTTTTCTCAGTATTTAACATTTAAAGTTATAATGTTAGAGTGAATATTTAACATTATTTTCTCTAAATTTTCAGAAAATATAAGTGATATTTTGTCGAATAAACATATTCCTTAATGTAATAAAATCTATCTATTTTGGTAAATATTTTTTGATAATTCGTGGTTTTGCTTATTTAACATTATTTATATATTAATATATTTTTACCTAAATACCCTATATCTATGTATATTATTATATTATAGCAAAAAAATTGAAAGATATGGAAAAAGAAATATAATTGTAAATAAATAATCAATTTCCTTTTTATGTAGAGCATATTACCTTTTATATTTTTTTTAATAATTAATCAATTTTCTTTTTTAGGTAAAACTTACCTGTTCTATTTAATAAAATATTGTAATTGCTAATAACATATCTATTACCTTTTTTAGATAATATATATGATCTTTTCCATATTTTCATTAAAATCCCATTTTTTCTGAAAATATTATTTAGATATTAGTATATTTTTATCCAAATACTCTTATTTATATCTATGGATACTATTATATTAAATCTAAAATATTGAAATATATGAAAAAAGAAATAAAATTATAAATAAAAAATCAATTTCCTTTTTATGTAGAGCATATTACCTTTTATATTTTTTCAATAACTAATCAATTTCCTAAAACTTACATGTTTTGTTTAATAAAATATTATAATTACTAATAATTTATCTTTTACAGATAAATGTATTATTTTTTTTTTCATATTTTCTAATTAAAATCTCACTTTTTTTTTTGAAAATATCATGGCCACCATATATATAATTATTATATTTAAATTATATCATTTAAAATTTTGAACCTACAAAATTCGTATCTTAAAATTATCAATACAAATTAATAAAAAATTATACTCCCCCATCCTACTCACCAATTAGATTTTCACATTTTATTCAATTATATCAAACAAATTAATAATTACCAAAAACTTATATAAATTTTCAAATAAATTAATTATATTAATGGAACGTAGCGAGTGTAATATTAAAAAAAATTCTAAATTTTAAACAAACAAACTGTGTTTTTTATTTTTTTTTCGATTTTAGTACACAGACAGAATTTCAGAATCGAGCATACCGAATACCCCTGCGTTTTACTATTTTTCTCAGGAGGCAAAGGTTCCTCATTAGGTTACTTATTTTCTTTATATATAGCCCCCATAGCTCTGCTTTTCTGATTTCTTTTTTATCTCCTTTTCACCGTTAGCAGGTACAACTTCTTCCTCTTTTACATCGCATAATTTGTGTATGTATATCACTAGTTGATGCACGTGATTTTATGCTTGTTTCTTGTTTTGTTTGTAATATAATTGTGTGTGTTTATATATGGGGTATGCTGCAGCCAAAAAACCCGACCAACTGCTACTATCGGAAGTTTGGTGTGATGGACTACTGGGGTAATTGTTAATATTGTAGTTCTTGTTTTGTTTTTTGAATGTGTGTATGAATATTTTGTGGTTTCGAATTATTTATGTTGTAAAATTGTTGTTGACAGTTGCGAAGGTAAAAGTTGGAAAAGTATATGAGGTAAAGATTCCCGTTGGAAAAGTATTGCATCTATCTCATGCTTGCCTTGGCGAAGCCCAAAAGGGACATTCTCATATACATCTGTATGTGAATACACATGACAGCAGCAAGAAAAAAAATGTCCTGGGATCTCTAAATCCGAAAAATTTAAGAAATCTGAGCTTTAACTTGTCTTTTTCGAAATCTTTTAAACTGTCGCACAACTCCAAGGAGGGAGCTGTTTACTTTCATGGTGGTTTTGCGGCTGGTAATCCAACTTATTCCGTCGACGGTGAGGAGAATGCTGGTGTGGGCTTCATCAAGAAGGTTTATGCATCCACCTCTTGTTCTTGTTATTGTTAATGATATTGGTGTCATATATTTATTGTTTTTTAATCGGGTTGTTGGATTATTTTATGAAGAATGAAATTGAAATTAGCAATAAGAGAGCATTGGAGTCTCCTGCAGAGACAACCGGTTATGTTAAGAAGCCTAAAGTGGCTAATCCTCAAATAGCTAGTACGTTTTTTTTGGTCCTATTCCTTTCCAATAGATTCTTCAATGTCGTGACTTATTTTCCTTTATTGTTATCGTACAACTTTATACTGAACCACACTATAATTATGTGGAAAATGGTTTATTTTGCTGAAATTTATTTGTTATGTTTGTTCTTTGTTCTTGCAGATGGCATGGACAATGATGTCCATGTGGATGCACCTCGCCCCTCAAAACAGGATGGAAAGACTCCTGCCTATAGTCTAAACCAAAGGATTTCAAAGAGAAAAGGATCATATCCTTGCAAGCAATGTACCAGGTGGGTGTGGGTGTTCTAATTTAGTTAGTTGTCTATGTGAATAAGTGTTCTTCCTAATGCTACTCCCATGCAGGACATTTCACTCGAATATTTCTGTGGAACTTCACACCAAGGCGAAACATGCGTAGCAGTGGAAAGTAAACATGGTTGATGTATTTTACTTGAGCCTGAAAATAGGAAGATATATGGTAGGTTTTTGGCGGTTCCTTGTGAACATATAACTCTTTAACTTCGAGCTTAACTTATGTAGATGTGTACCTACACCAGTGGGTATGAACGTTGATGAATTTGTTTCAGTTTTAAATTTTTGGCACGAAGTAGATTGTAATATCCATAATCAACTTTAAATTATTGACGTGTGAATTTCAAATTCAGATCTTCTGTTTACATTGCCTGATCTACTGTTCCATCATCTAGTTTTTAAGTTTAAAGAAAAATAGTGGCTAAGTTGATATAAGGAATTGTCTTGCTGAGAAAGAATTTCAGCCAATTGTTGAAGCGTGTTCTGAAAACGGCATCTGGAAGTAGTATCTTTACACGCCAAGATATAGTAAATAGAACTTACTTTCTACTTGAAAGGTTTATTTGTAATTGACAAATGAACTTAAACAGGAGTATAGTTGATTGGTTTTGTTCAGTATATTATCATTAATTGTGCTCAGGCCTTTAAGATAAAGCCTTAAACTCGGCTCGTTTTCTATTATAGTATATCTTATTCTTTGACAAAGAAACAGCTGGTAGCTTAAGGCGTAAGAAGCAGACATTGGCCAGATTGTCGATAGTTGAATTTATATGACAGGGGAAGATTCTGTGAGATATTTGTGATATGAATCTGAATTAGTTTAGAAGGGTTTTAATCTATTAAGGTAGGGTTGGGAGGTAGACAATGATCCTTTGTATATAATAGTAAGTTGTATTGTTCCTCTGGTAGCGTTTAGAAGCAGCTAGCAATGACCTGAGTCGATGTATGGAGTATGGTATGATATTGATAGAAATGTCATACTTCAATGCGCACCTGGACCATAATAAAATGAGTAACTGAGATATCATCAATGTGCGACTCAGGAGACCTACGAAATCTCATGTAGTAATGTGGGGAGTCAAGCAGGAGACAAACAAGTAATTAGTTGTCCTTGTGGATGTACGTGCTGTAGACTTGATTCAGATTACGCAAAGGTGAGGATATATATTCCATCTCCATCGATTACAAATTGATGTCCTCAAGTAATATATTGGTTTGACACTGACCCGGAGTGTACTCAAAGAGACAATAGACGACTTTGCCATGCTTCTGTGAGCATTTTTCCAGAATTTGAATTTTTATGAAAATGTATTACCCCTTCTGGTTTTCAGGGATGGATCCTGCTTCTGAGAATTAGGCTCCACAACTAGTTTTGTTCTCAGTGGCTTTACTTTTGGCTTCTTTGTGGCAAGTCATGGTCGAATTCCAATGCGTCACCTATGTATAATTTTACGTTGCAGAACCCGTTGGCCCTCAAAAAAAAAAAAAAAGAGGTTGTAGAACCCGTTCATCCTCGGCTTCGTCACAATCTGGAATTCAACTACAAGAATGTTGGCGGTCCATACAGGAATTTCCAGAGAGAATGATTTCCCTTCAACCAAGTCACTGGGATGGCAGTAGTAAACCAACAAGTAAAGAACAGTCGGCCTCTTTAATTAAGATGAATGGAACCTGGTGAGGCTTAAACCAACGTAATGACATAAGTGCTATAAATTTACACCACTTGACATCAATTAGAGTTTACATAACTGCCAAATGAGTGTCACACGGTTGTTAAAAAGGCGCGTAAGTGCTAAAAAAACATTAAAAAGAAAAAACATAAAATGAAAACTGGGTCTGGACAACCTCAGGAATGACTCCTAAGGTTATAAGTGATTTGTACTTATAAAGTAAGGAGTCCGGAGAGACATTTTTTTAAATACAAACTTTTTTTAGTGATTTTACTAAATATCCTTAAATTTTTATCAAAAATGTTTTAATCTCAGGTAGAACGCTGAGGTCATCCTCAGGCAAATGAAACCCAAACACAAAAATGATAAAAAAAAATGAAAAATGCTTATATTAGTAAAAAAAAATTAAAAAACACAGACAGTCGCGAGAGGAGGTAAAAGCAAAAAGAAAAATGCTAAAGTTACAAAACTGGATATGAAAAAGTTTCATAAAATGACACGTGTCTCAATTTGATTGATCATATTCAATTTTTTTGACGAACAATTTTTTTTTTATTAACATTCAAACATCGGAACCCAGCCGGGACAAATCTCCCAACTGTCAACTATAACCTGATTGTGAAACAAAAAACGAGCTAAACAAATAGTCGTTCTGTTTTCAGATCGCTTAACATAGAATATTTAAATTCTTTAATCGAAAAAATATTACAATGACAACTTGAGCAATTCAACCTATATCAGCTATGAAACTAGTAGTATCGCAATTGACCTTAATAAGCACCATCTGTAGCCCAATATTCAGAATTATCAGTTACATCAACTGATATTGGAGCAACAAATGCCCCCAAAATATAAACAATTTTTTATTGTGAAAGGTGAGCTCTTGCGGTATCCACCACCGTCTCAAATTTGATGCGAGTATTACGGATCTCCCAAAATATCATATCAATCCTTCTTAGAAAAACTATCAATACCCGTAACAAGACACACATAAACATCAAAACATAACATAATAACATCCCAAAAAGATAGACACGACTAACAACCTTGATAACAAGGTACTCAACAAGATCTCACCAAAAAAGAATTAGATCTTGATTTTATTAAAAAACACTGATAAATAGAAGAGAGGATGGGAGAACGAAATGACTTAATCGATGAAGGGGGATGAAGATCTGGAAGATGGAAAAGGTGGCGGATAGAACCTTTAATTATGGGAGTCGACTCTCAAAACAACTAACTTTATTTATTATTATAGCCCGTGCTACGCATACGGTATTTAAAAAAATATTTTATAAAATAATAATATATAATAATAATGGTAAATTAAATAAATAATATAATTATATATTTATAATCAAAAAATAAATTTGTGAAAGAAATAATATAAATTAAATAAAGTGTTACTTTTATATGTTACAACAAATGCATTTAACAAATTAATTCAATTAGATATTTTATTGTATAGATTATGTGATAATTTGCATTAATGAAGTTACCAAAATTAAAAGGTTAATTCAATTTTCTATTATGAGCTTACCATAAATATTATAAATGACATTTAAATTTACATGTTGACTTTCTGTATTTAAAAGTGGGTCAAATATGTTGATGGATCTTATACAAACCTAAAAGTGGATAGTCCATAGGTCAAAATAAAACTAAAAATATTAGCCAAGCCAAAATATGGATAGGTATGGGTTATGCAACAATTTATATAGATTATATAGATATATTCACATTAATATCAACCAATAAAATTTCACATTTGTGGAATCCAGTTCATTCTGTGAAATAATTATGTAGTCAATTTTGTGCAGTTAGCATTACTCAAAAAAAAAAAACTTATCAGATTTTCTGTACGAGGAAAGAAAAACTTAGAATATTTTAATAACCACTATAAATATGTATGAAGTATTAAATATTATAGTTTAAATTTACAAAAGATATATATATTAGAGAGTATTAAAATTAACTAGCGTTCTACCCGTGCTACGCACCGAACGGTAAAATTAATTAATTAATTAATATAAACATTTTATTTTAATCATTATTTAGGAAAAAAGTTAATTTCATGAGAATGTAATTAATTTAAGTATAGAATTACTTATTCGTCGTTTTATACCAATTGCAATATAAATAATATTATCAAACAATTATCATCATTCCCCGTTGAAATGCTCTAAACCCCTCTTTGTTGTTTTTCTTAATTTTATTTTTCATTTGATTTTTTTCATTTTTCGGAATCTTTCTACCAAGTTCATAAGTTTTTTACCCATATTTTAAGTTTTGTTCTTTTGGAAATTTGGTGTATTGAAATGTAAAGTACCGTGGGTTTCTATAATTTTTATCATATTAATTTAATCAAAAAATTTATATGGGTTGCGATCAATTTTTCAAATACATATTGAAAATTCATAAACACTTATTTCTCACGACCATAATAAATCATAAGATTGTCTCTCAAAAAAATGTTGTATGTTTCAGCAATGTGAGAAAGGATCTCTACTGTGTAAGATCCATTAAATGAACGTAGTTATGATAAAGGAAACTTTTTTATAATCTAGTTTCATATGTGTTTGTTAAATATCATTGTTACAATTGTATGTTCTTTTATTATTAAATTGATTTACTATAGAAAAATAAATATTATAAATCAACCAAACATATCCAACATATCCCGTTCTTAGAGTAAGATATGACTATCAGAGTTTATGGTGATTACTCTCAACTTGTTTTTAATGACAACTTAAAATGTGTATATTCACTTTGGGAGTTTGAAGGTTGATTTTATTTTATTTTTGTTTCTATTAGAACATGGTATATTAAATATTAGTTTTCTCTTACACATAAATAGGGGTGGCAATTTATTCGATCTAATTGTACACGATCCAGAGCCCGAAATTTTGGATGTACCGAACCCGAATTTTCGGATTCAAGTTTGGAAATAAATTTTAAACACGAAATAGTTTCGATTTGGATTTGGATTTAAGTTGTACCAAACCGATATCCGATCCAAAACCCGATCCAATATCGAAACCCGATACATTTGTTTTATTTAGACAAAACAAAACTAATAAATATCTTTGTTTGTTTAAAATCTATCTACCAAATTGTTAGGTTTTTTTTACCTATATTTAAAGTTCTGTTAATATAAAAAATAAATGTTATCAACCAACCAAGCGAATTTGATATATTTGTTCTTAGATTAAGATGTGGAAATTGAATACTATTAATTTAATTGAAGAATACAAAATTAAAAAAGGAACCTCTTATTAGAACAATATATAATTTTATGTATTGAACTATCTAGTTAGCAATAATAGCGATTTTTATAACGATGGCTATAGCCGTTCCTCTCTCTGCTCTCTCCCAAAAAATACTAAACTAAAGTTTAGGGGCTGACATCAATTTTGGTTGATGATAAGCCCACCTTTTATTGTTTTCCTTGATTTTTCCCTATTTTTTTCAATAAAAATCTCTCTTTATTGAGATTCTAGTAACCAGTTGGTAGGTTTTATCTACTGATATATTGAATTTTGTATTTTGTCCTTGTGAATGATAACTTCCATTTTTTTCTTGAGTTTACTTTATTTTTCAATAAATATATCTCTTTATCGAGAGTCTAGTACCCCGTTAGTGGTTTTTGTCTACCCATATATTGGGTTTTGTTCTTTCTTTTTGCGAGGGTAGGTTTTTTTATGTTGGCATCTGAAATCTTATATCTAAAGGATTTTGTTATATTGGTTCATTGATTTGGATAATATAGATCGTAGCTATGGTCGGTTGTTCGAATTGATTTGGATTTTGTCATATTGATTCTTATAGCAATTTATAAGAAAATTTAAATTTTTTGATTAGTTTTGTAGGTGTCGTATGTCCTTTAATTGATAAATTAATTATATATAAAAAAATAGTGATTTATAAGAATTGTTGCGCTGAGTTGACGAATTTGCTATAAAAATATTCAATAACAATATTTTCATTGATTCTGTAATCTGATTATTTATGTACTAAATAATGTCTAATACTATTTGAGAGTATATTTAGTATTTTGAATAATTCAAATATTTTGCCAGGTCAATTTGTTTGTCTCATTAATTATTCCATAGCTAAAAAAAATTGATAAGTAAAATGTTAAAGATAATTAGTTTAAAATTCATTTAAATATTTTAACTGGTTGTTAGGTTTTTTTAGTAATTGATTAATTTAAATTTTGAACGTGTATTTATAATAGTGTGGTAAATATTTTTCAATTTTAATTTTTTTTATTCAATAATAGTATATTTATTCAAATTTGATTGCAACTTATGATAGTAGATCGAGAGTTTGAGATATTAAAATACTATATTATATAAAATAGATGAAATAGACTCATGTATTAAAATAATATTTATATTAAAATCAATTCATAAATACACAATTTTGGAAAATGCCTCTATACATAGAGACATGTGTAAAAAATAGATGTGTCAGTATATAATGATATAATTGTAATTGATTTAAATCAAAAATTCTGATTAATTAGTATTAAGTATTTATGAAAATTAATCTGTAATATATAACTATATACTGTATTATAGTATGATTGTAGTTGATTTTTATGAAAATTATCTCATATTAATATATAATACTATAAATTTGATTGACTTTAAATTAAAATATTGATAAGTTAGTAAATATTTTATCACTTTAAAAAATATTTAATTTATGCATGTAGTAAATAAAATAAATTTTCTATTTCAAAAAAATTATTAAGTAACCAAGATAAGTAATTTAGGATGAGAATGATATGATTAATATAATTTCTGTGGTAAATTCTAAAACGGCTCTTATATATATATTTATAAAATTAATGTGTAATGTATAATAATGTAATTATGATTAATTGTAAATCAAAAGTGAAAAATAAAAATTGTAAAAATCGCTTAATATTATATTTATGTATAATCCTGATTGATTTTAATTTTATACTAATTTATTATAATTGTTTTTTAATATTAAAAAATATGTAATGTGTGGATATGTTAAATCAAGTAACTATTATATTTAATTTAGAATTGTTAACTAATCATGGTTAATATAATAGGATAAGAATGATAAATAAGGAAAACTTTTAATATAATATGATTGGTCTAAAATTAGGAATGACCTCTGACTGGTCCTAAAATAATTCAAAATTTCCTGATAGGCTTACTACATCTAACTGTAATCCTGATTGATTTTAATTTTATACTAATTTATTATAATTGTTTTTTAACTTTAAAAATATGTAATATATTGATATGTAAAATCAGGTAACTACTATATATAAATTAAAATTGTTAACTGATCATGGTTAATATAATAAGATAAGAATGATAAATAAAGAAAAAATTTAATATAATAAAAGATTTATTAATTAATTTTATTAACAAATTATGAATAAATATATTTTCGAGCCTTCAAAAAAATCGAGTTTTTGAAGATATGAATTTTATCCAAGTTATTTAAAATATGATTCAAATCCGATTTTGTAGTGTTGGTTTATATTTATTAAATAATAAATTTCATTAACAAATTTTGAATAAATATATTTTTGAGCTTTTGAAACAATCAAGTCTTTGAAAGTATGGATTTTATCCAAGTTATTTCAAATCTGATTTCAAATCCGATTTTTCAGATTTCTAGTTGAGTTAGATTATAATTATTTAAAAAAATTTAATTGTACAACATGTCTTATGAAAATCTATTAACAGTGTATGATAGTTTTTGAAGGTATGAATTTTATCCAAGTTATTTCAAATCTGATTTCAAATCCGATTTTTCAGATTTATAGTTGAGTTAGATTATAATTATTTAAAAAAAATTGTACAACATGTATTATGAAAATCTATTTATAATGTATGATAATATGATTGTGATTGATTTTATGTTAAAAGAGTGGTTGATTAATGAATGATTAATTATAAAATTTAATTTAAAATATATAATAGTATATCGTGATTGATTTCAAATTACAAATTGTGATTTTTTAGTAAATATTTTTTGATTTAAAAATATGTATTTATGGATATGTTAAATAAAATCTTTATTGTATTTAAATTATAGAAGTGTTAACTAACCATAGTTAATGAAGTAGTGTGAGAATGTAAATAAGGAAAACTCTTAATATAACATGATTGGTCTATAATTTAGGAATGCGTTGTGATTGGTTCTAAAATAATTCTTAGTTTTCTGATTGGTTAACTGATATATGGTAGACTCAGGTATTATAATAAAGGATAAGAATATCTTTTATGACATCATTTTAATATTGACTTTTATCACTGGTCCTATTACCTTTTTTTACTTTTATTTGTGATATCCTTAAATTTTTAGTTTTTTGATCCGTTGTACCCTTTTCGTTGCAAAACATTTGAGAAACGTAAAATGTAGAAGCATATCCCAAATAAGAGTAAAAAATATATTGGTATTGACAGCGAAAATAAATAATACATAGGTAATGTAAAGAACACTAAAAATTATATATGTCCAATTAAAATGTATATTTAATTTTTCATAAATTTTAAAAATGTAATGAATATTATTTCAAATTACTCTGCTAACATAAATAATTATAAATTAAAGTATCAAAATATTTCTCAACAATTCAAAATTTGAAATGGTTAGTTATCCGTAAATTTTGAAAGATCGATCAACCACTTAAATGCTTTTTACAATATTATTAAAATTTATTTTACAAATTCCTTATATGTCTTCTTTGAACTCAAATTTAAAAAAATCAAAATAACTCGCAGTAATAATAGATTTCCCAGTATTAGACATAATATTTATTGATAATTTAAAATGCTTGTCAAATATAACTTTTCTACATATGATGTGAAAATGTATAGTTTAATTAGGAAAAATTGACAAACATGAGAAATTGAAAACAAAAATTATTTTATTATTTTATTATTTTATAATATATTATATTATATATAATATAATAATTATTTTATTTTATTTTTAACATTTTACTAACATTTCATAAATCCAAAAAAAAATATAAAAACACCATATATAGGCTCTACTCGGGAAACAAGCATGGAATTTGATTGTCAATACTAAAGTAAAGTTCTCAAAGCTAAATATTTTCACGAAGGGAGTTTCTGGATGGCACAATTGGGTCATAATCCAAGCCTAGTTTGGAGGAACATTTTGGATTCAAAATATGTTCTTGTGGAAAGTTGGAAAAAGGCAACTCTATTAATGTGTGGAATGATTCGTGGCTTTCTATTAATAAACCAAACCAAACCAAACCAAACATACCCACTATATCCGCTCAGAGCAGGGTGGCTTTCTATTAATAAATGGGTTTAAATCAAAAACACATATTCATGGAGAGTTTGAGGAATTGTGTAAAAGATTTGTTGAATATGGTTGATGGAGGTTGGTGATGCAAATGAGGAGTATGATAGTCATGTTAACATTAATTCAGTGGCAAGTTTAAAAGAGAATTAGTTGCAGAGATTTAGTTTTAAAGATCTTCATTTAGAAAATTGATTATTTCCTAAATTGTTGTTGTCTTAATTTGTATTCCTTAATTATTGCTTTCTAAGAAGATGAGTTAATTGCACTTTGCATCCCCTAGCTTTACTTCAATTTCAATTATATACATGTAGTTTCATAAATTGCACTTTGCATCCCCAAACTTTAAATCATAAGTCAAATCACAATCCCTTATACATTTTCTATCAAAAATAATGTTGTTTTTAACGAATACATTAACAAATGTGATATAAAATGATTGCAATGATGATATAATTATAGATTTTAAACATGTAACTAATTTTACACTCTTTAAATTATAATTTAATATTATTTTTTGACCTTTAATCAATTATATTATATTTGTAAAAAATTAAACTAATATGTTTCCATTAAATAAAGTTGTGACTATTATGATATATGATACGTATAAAATCATTAAAATATATTTGTACCATCTTGAAATATAAATTAAATAATCACTACACAATTTTATATCGCATTTGTGAATACAATCGTTAAAAGAAATATTATTTTTGATAGTAAACGTATAAGGGATTGTGATTTGACCTATAATTTAAAGTTGGGGGATGCAAAGTGCAATTTATTAAACTACATATACATAATTGAAATTGAAGTAAAGTTAGGGAATGCAAAATGCATTTAATTCTAAGAAGATTGAAGCTAATTTAATATTTAAGAAAAATAAACAAAGAATGATGGTCAGTTGTTGATAATTTTCCATTCAAGATCTTTAACACTGTGTTCCAGAAACTTTTTTGGAAAGAAAAGAAAAGAAATGTAAAGATTTAATTTCTTTAACTTGTTCCCAAAAGATATTTGTAGAAAGAAAAGAAAAGATTTCTGAAGATTTGGAAAGAAAATCATGTTATATTTGTCTACAAAATCTTCTTCCCACTTTTGGAAAGATTTAGAAAGAAAAGAAAATAAGCTATTTTTAATTCTTTTCTTTTCTTTCGTTGATTCGGGAACACAGTGTAAACATGATTGGAGTGATTCTAATATTGCAGAGTGATTTGATGAATTTATTAATAGGAATAAACAAGATTACTTTGTAATGTGAAAAGATTTTATCAGAAAAAGTAAAATAGAAAAATATAAATTCTGTGCATCTCACGAATGTGTGAATAACAAAAATGGTAGCTTAATTTTAGTTCTCATTATATCCTATTTTGGGATCCGGGTGAAAGATAAAACTAGCGTAAGCATGGACACCATTTTAATTCATATAATTTAATGTTTTTTAATTTTCAAATATATGAATCGTAGTTTTGAAACACTATATACTGATAATGTGATTTATTTGCAAAAAAATATATTTTTATGAAAAGTGATATTAGCTTAAATTTCTTACTTAAATTTCATTTATGATCATGACAGTATAATCAAACCTAATAATTTAAAAACAATAACTTCAAAAGAGTGAAAGACTGAACAATTCACAGTTTCTAAAATCTAACCATGATAGTAAATTCACATGTGTTATATATTTAGGAAAGTGTATACTGAAATGAAAACTGAAAACTAATTTGAGACTTATTTTATAACAATATTTAATCTCAGCCACACATTCAAACATAATTTACTTCTCTACCTCCACCCCTTCCAATTTCGGGGACCTATTACACCATCACTTGTAATACCAAACTATTATCACCACCTTTTTCTCTGCTTATATATTCCATTATCATTAGCATTCATGATCACACACACAGAGATATATATATGGGTGCCCTTCCACAACCACAGCTAGTTATTTTTGCTATCCATCCAATGAATCGTGTCTGTTAAATATTTGAAATGTACGTTGAAGATTAATTGCCCCAGCAATGTTTCATTGCGGTGGCGGCGTTCCCCGCAATGACACAATGCGGTTGCCGCATTGAGACATTGCGGTGCCCAACTTTGTGAAAGTACTATTATACCCTTTATTCCTTATTGAATATTAATCACCATTTTCAATTTTTTCTTAACGAATATTAATCATCTTTTATATTTTTTTCACAATGTATTGCATAATAAATTGAATATCATATAATAAATTCAATTTCACATGTTAAATTAAATTTCACATAATAAATTGAAAATTTAATTCAAATATCAATACATTCATTGAAGCGGAGGATTAGGACAATTCCTTCTATCATGCTTTGCTCCTTCTTGCCCACATTTTCCGCACTTTCGTGGCTTGGCCTTTGAACTTGAAGTTTCAACACCACTTTTATATCTTTCCGATTTCTTTCGTCCCTTAGTTTGTGACATTGGAGGATCGAATATCGGATCATGTTGGTAATCATCTTGGTGAAATGACTCATTCCTTTGCTCGTTACGTTCCTCTTCTTGAAATTTGTTTTTCACGTTATATTTCTCTCTCTCAATCACCTTCATCACGTAATTGAATCGTGGGACGGAACAACTAGCTATGGCACCCAAGTTTTGAAAAAATTTGCACAATGCACTATACCTTGACGATTGTGATGCACCAACATTGGCAAGAACGGGAGGGGTATACGGTAGAGGTCCGACAATTTTATTGCCATCCATTGTCCACCTAGGCATGATGTAGAGGTCCGGTATTTTGAGTTTTTGCTTCTTGTCTAGGTACCGGATCATGTGTTTACAAATCATCCCGGAATGTTCAAAATTCTTACAAGTACATTCTAGCTTTCCGTCAAAGTGAGCCGTTAAAAGGTAACTTCTTCTACGATTCTCCGGAACCGTACACTTCTCAAACAAGTACAATTTATACAAAAATGTTTCACCTTGTCTAACCCTCGTCACTTGGTATGATGTGTTTTTCAAAAGCTCCTTTTGAAAACGCTTAAACATTTCTTTCGTGTAAATCTCGGATGCATTAATTTCCAAGGGCGAATGCAACACTAGTTTCCTATCCCATTCCTCGGTCTCATAATCGCTTTTAACTTCCCTAAGATTTTGTGACTCCAAAGCCTTTTGTGAGTTCTCAATAAATTCTTTCAAACCGGTTGATGCTCGCACATATTCATCAAAAAAAGAATTCATGGACTCGCTTCTCGAGGTTGTGGTCAAACCGGCGGCAAAGTGTTGTCTCGTGTACGCACCAATCCATTGACCTCTAATAGCATACATTTCATTTAGCCAATCATGATTCTCAAGATCGTACTTCTCGACCAATTCCTCCCACCGACCTTCGAATTCCGTGGGTGTCAACGACTTGTACACACATGCATTAAAATCCATTTTGAATTCCGGATAGTTGGTGTACAAGCTAGATAACTTTTCGGGGAACTTACTACTTATATCCCATGTACAATACGTGTGCTTTGTTTCCTGCATAACATCTGCAATAGCATTTCCCAAAGCAATGTCTTGATCCGTAATGATTGTAGTTGGTGCCTTGTTGTCAACGGCTTCCAACCATGTTTTCAAACCCATTTGTAAGATGTTTCTTTCTCATCCCTCATTAGTGCAAATCCAAACAAAATATTTTGGTAGTGGTGATTTACCCCCGTAATAGGTATGAAAGGCATGCAATATCTATTCGTCCGATAGGTTGAGTCGAACGTAACAACATCACCGAAATTCTTGTAGGCATTCAAGCATCGAGGATCAACCCACACCAAATGTTCGCTATTTTCTCTACGCAAGTATACGCAGTCCAAAAGCAATATAGGGAAATAAGGATCGTTTCCACGAAGACTTGGTGTATTTCAGTAAATATGTTTATTCAACAACGTTCGGTTAATTATAGAAGCCTGAACAACGAAATGGTTGGTTTGTTCAAATCACAATTAATTAATGAAATAACGACTAAAAATTAATATGATAAAGATTTTATATATGAGATAAACATGGGATTCTAATTTCATTATTTATTTCATTTAGAATTGATGCCTTAATTTAAAGTGATTCTGATAATTATTAAAGCTAGCCAGGAACACGAAACTAATATAAGCGCCTTTCAGCCTTAACTTATATCAAACCATCCATACATCTACTTAAAAAGATAGAAGTTGCGTGCACACCATTTATGTCTAGACCCTATATGTCTATAAGATTTGAAAACATAACTGGTTTACGAATAAATTCCTTATTTTTGGCTACACAGGGCGATGAGATCCAAAACCCTACCACTAATCGTAATTATATATGAAAATTACGAACCTGTGCTAACATGGCAAATTCTAAATTCTCAAATCCACTTTCGCATTCATTAAGAATTAATAATTTAGATGATAGCTACGCATCTAATAAATTAAGCACAACCACGTTAGGCAATCGGAAATTTTTATCATAACACAATTTATTAAGGCATCGAATTACTAAATTACGTAAATAAATCCATTAGAATCCCATGACGGCGATTAGTTCATAATTAAACGATTCGTCATCATGGGATTAATTGAAATAATAATAATAATAATAATAATAATAATAATAATAATAATAATAATAATAATAATAATAATAATAATAACAACAACAATAATAAAACTAAATTAAAAATTACGATAAATTAAATATGAAAATTATAAGAGTTTAGAAACTAAAACCGAAATAATTTCCACTTGCAAGAAACGAGCACTCCGATAATTCCCTGTAAAATAAGAAATTAGAAAATAAAACGGAAATAGCTTCCACCGAAAGAGAAGAGCACTCCAAATAATTCCCGTAATTTCTTCAACCCAAAATGAAATTTATACTAAAATTACAGAAAATTTAATTGTATAAAAATAAAATTACAAAAGAAGCTAGAAAATAAACTGAATTTTTAGAGAGGAAAAACTGAATTTTAGAAGATGAATTCAGTTGAGGTGTGTTGAAACTATAGGAATTGAGTCCTATTTATAGCACATCTTCAGCACGCCAGGGCATTATATAATTCATCCGAAAGCATCACAATATTAAAAAAACAAGCCACCAAACCCAAACTGAACTCTGTATGCATGTTGCTTTTGACAAACCTCACTCTCAGCCTCCCAGCGTGGTACACACGCGCGAAAAAAAAAAACAGCCACTCCTGGCGCGTGCCTCCCACGCGCGCGTGGGAGGGTGGGGGGACAAGCGCCTGCCGACAGAACAGGAATCATGCTCTTATTTCTTTTTTATAAAATTTGCCGACAGCACTACATGGCTTTGTGCATTTGCTTTTTTTATTTCCCACCTGCTACAAAACCTGCACAAAATTCGACTACTTTTTCTTTCTTTTGTTTTTTTGTTTTTTTTGTTTTTTTGTTTTTTTGTTTTTTTTGTTTTTTTAATCAACTTGTAAAATAAAATATATTTAATTAATAAATAGTTAATTTAATTTCGAATTTATAAAAATAAATATCTAATATTATTAGATATTTATAAATATAATTTTCTAATTAAATAAAGTATTTATTAATAAATATCTAATATTATTAAACAACAAAAACTAATTAAAAGACACAACATATTTAAGGATAAACCATCAATATAGGTCCATTTAGCGCATAATAAGTGGATATAAAATCCACTTATCACACCCCCAAACTTAAACTGAAGCTTGTCCTCAAGCGAAAACAGACTCGACTATCTCTAAATGCATGAATGCAAACGATGCAAGGATCCCATAGGCAAAGCAAAAACCAATTTAGCAGAGTGTCTCAGAGAATGTGATAACTCCTAAATAGAGATCGACTAAATACCCGCATATTAACATGTACAAGTACAGAAACGTGCGTGTGTGCAATGCTCATCAGAATTACTCTTAGCACTAGATCAAAACCATACATATTTTTCGTCAAAATAATCACAAGTTTATAAATAGAATGGACGCTAGACACTTCATAACCTAGAAACACCTCTATCATCATTTGAGTTTAGACAGAAATTCATGCTTTATTAACAACTATGACGCATAATACTATACACAACACACATGCTTATTTGACCGTGCAATGGATGAGACCCCAAAAGGCATATACAATAATACCCATGTAGCGAGCGTTAGGTTAGTGGATCCCAGACCGGAAAAGTCTTAGGTCACTAGGCTTGAGTCCCCTAGAACTTAATTGCTCGAGTATTAAAGAGCTC
Organism: Saposhnikovia divaricata; assembly: GCA_036435485.1. Lineage (NCBI taxonomy): Eukaryota > Viridiplantae > Streptophyta > Magnoliopsida > Apiales > Apiaceae > Saposhnikovia > Saposhnikovia divaricata. Next base: position 59,223,919 of record CM071599.1, on the reverse strand, counting down.
ACCCTGATCAATTTTGCATACATACTCACAAACACTCTTCTTTTCTTTTTTTTTTTCTTTTTTTTATATGCAATCTGGAATGAGAATTCTCAATTCCAACCCTAGACTACTCATATTAATATGAGCTGGCTACTAGCCAATTGACACCTATCCATTAATAACAAATACACACAAACTAGCATGAACCCTGGTTTCCCCCAAACTTATATTTAGTGATTCTACGCTATCAAGGGAATAAAGAAAATTCCAAATATAATCAGGTGATTAAATTTCAACAACCAAACAAGCATGACCTTAACCTAGCCCAAAAGTAACCGATGAGTTGTGTAAGATTGTGTTTCTGAAACATGCACGTCAATTCATAAGTATTTAAATCAGCCCTCTATCCATTATTATCACACTCAAATTCATCATTGACTACTAAACGGAACCGCCAAGCGCTACGGGACCAAGGAAAATATGATATGCAACTAATCATGATTATGCAAATTTTTTTTTTATTATTATTATTTTTTTTATATGAATTATATGAAATTATACTAGCATGGTATATTATGACCCCTATATGAAACTATATGCATACTATGACTCGAGAAATCAATTATCCTAAATCACCCCCAAACTTAAAATATTCAATGTCCTCATTGAAGGTATAGATAAAGGATAAAAGAGAACTCCCCTAACTGTCGGCATCGTCACCCTCCTCGGGTGGTGAATCAAGTGGTAGAAATGAGCTCCAACCTGAGGCTAAACTTGCAACTCGCCAATGGCCTGCACTCTCGACATAATACTAAACAAAATCACACCAAATCAAACCACACATAAAAACACCAAACCTATGGGTTGCCTCCTATGAAGCGCTTGTTTATTGTCGCTAGCTTGACGATTATACTGAGAATCATGTGGTGGCCAACTTGGTGGTATCAGCCTCACGGTTCACCGCGTCACCAAAATAGGGCTTCAATCTCTGCCCATTCACTTTGAACGATTGATCGGGTGATTTCTCAAAGATTTCCACCGCTCCGTGTGGAAACACAGTTTTGACAACAAATGGCCCTGACCATCTCGATTTGAGCTTCCCTGGAAACAATCGAAGACGAGAGTTATATAATAAGACCGACTGACCAGGAACGAATACCTTTTGAATAAGACGACGATCATGCCATCGTTTCACTTTCTCCTTATAGAGCTTATTGTTCTCATATGCCTGCAATCGAAACTCGTCCATCTCGTTGAGTTGCACCATCCTTTTCTCACTTGCGGCCTTAAGATCGAAATTTAGCTTCTTCAAAGCCCAATAAGCCTTGTGTTCCAATTCTGCCGGTAAATGGCAAGCTTTCCCATAGACAAGCTGATATGGTGACATGCCCAAGGGTGTTTTATATGCTGTTCGATAAGCCCATGCGGCTTCATCGAGTTTTAAAGACCAATCCTTTCTCGAAGGATTCACCACTTTTTCCAGAATGCGTTTAATCTCGCGATTAGATACCTCAGCTTGGCCATTGGTTTGCGGGTGGTATGCCGTAGCTACCCGGTGGTTGATGTTGTACTTTGCCATGAGATTAGTAAACTTGCGATTGCAAAAGTGAGTACCTTCATCGCTTATGATTACTCGAGGAGTGCCGAATCTTGTGAAGATATTCTTGTGAAGGAAGTTGAGCACGACATTGGCATTATTGGTCGGAAGTGCCTTGACTTCAACCCATTTGGAAACATAATCAACGGCTAGCAAGATGTATTGGTTGTTACATGAGGAAATGAATGGTCCCATGAAATCGATGCCCCAAACATCGAAGATTTCCACCTCTAGCATAATATTGAGGGGCATCTCATTCCTCCTAGATATGTTACCAACACGCTGACAACGATCACACTTTAGCACAAACTGATGGGCATCCTTAAAAAGGGATGGCCAATAAAATCCCGCTTGAAGAATTCGAGTTGCGGTCTTTTCACTTCCGTAATGGCCACCATATGTCGTGGCGTGATAATCCCTTAGAATAGCCTCTGTTTCACTGTATGGCACACATCTCCTAATCACCTGATCGGCTCCTTGTTTAAACAGATATGGTTCGTCCCAACGATACCATTTGACTTCATGCAAGAATTTCTTTCTTTGTGCAAAAGAGAGCTCGGGAGGAATCACTCGACTCACCAGAAAGTTCACAATGTCTGCAAACCAAGGCTCTTCTTCTTGTATCCCAAACAACTGTTCATCAGGAAAGGATTCATTAATGACGGTTTTGTCTTGGGATGTCTTCCCAAGGTCTTCCAATCGTGAGAGATGGTCGGCTACTTGGTTTTCTGTCCCTTTTCTATCCTTGATCTCCACATCGAATTCTTGCAGCAGAAGAATCCATCGAATCAACCTAGGTTTGGAGTCCTTTTTAGAGAGCAGATATCTGATAGCCGCGTGATCAGTGTACACAGTCACCTTCGTGCCAAGCAAGTATGAACAAAATTTTTCAAAACCATAAACTATGGCTAACAACTCCTTCTCAGTGGTAGTGTAGTTTAATTGAGCATCGCTGAGGGTTTTGCTTGCATAGTAGATGACATGAAACATTTTATTTTTCTTTTGGCCAAGAACGGCCCCAACTGCGTAATCGCTAGCATCACACATCATAGCGAAAGGCTCACTCCAATCTGGAGCAATGATCACGGGTGCTGAAATCAATTTATTCTTCAGAGTCTCGAAAGCTGTGAGACATTCTTCGTTAAATTTGAAATGAATATCTTTTTCCAGCAGCTGACACAAAGGTTTGGAAATTTTTGCGAAGTCCTTGATAAAACGCCTGTAGAAACCTGCGTGCCCAAGGAAACTGCGAATCCCTCGCACTGAATTAGGTGGAGGCAGCTTTTCGATGGCTTCTATCTTTGCTCTGTCCACTTCTAGACCCTTCCTTGACACCTTGTGCCCGAGAATAGTTCCTTCTTGTACCATGAAGTGGCACTTCTCCCAGTTGAGCATTAGGTTAGTTTCCACGCATCTTTTCAGCACCGAGCCAAGATTTTGCAAGCATTCATCAAAAGATAGACCGAATACAGAGAAGTCATCCATGAAGACTTCTACGGTCTTGCCAATCATGTCTGAGAAGATGGCCATCATGCACCTTTGAAAAGTACCAGGTGCTCCACACAAGCCAAAAGAAACCCGCCGAAAGGCGAAAGTGCCGAACGGGCATGTAAATGTTGTTTTCTCCTGATCCTCAGGAGCAATGCAAATTTGATTATATCCAGAATACCCATCCAAGAGGCAGTAATAATCATGGCCGGCTAGTCTATCTAGCATCTGATCAATGAAAGGAAGGGGAAAATGATCCTTCCTTGTGGCTTTATTCAACTTCCGGTAGTCCATGCAGATTCGCCAACCGGTGACTGTGCGAGTAGAGATGAGTTCATTCTTTTCATTGGTAATCACGGTCATGCCTCCTTTCTTCGGTACACATTGCACTGGACTCACCCATGCACTGTCAGAAATGGGATAGATAATCCCTGCATCCAGCCACTTGATGATTTCTTTCTTCACTACCTCTTTCATAAGAGGATTTAGCCGCCTTTGATGCTCCACTGTTGGTTTACTACCTTCTTCCAATGGAATTTTATGTTGACAATAAGCTGGGCTGATGCCTTTGATATCCGCTAGGGTCCAACCAATGGCTGTTTTGAATTCCCTCAGGACTCTTAAAAGCTTGTCTTCCTCAGAGTCTAAAAGGTTAGCAGAAATAATCACAGGTAAGGTAGATGATTCACCAAGAGAAGCATACTTTAAATGATTAGGAAGTGGTTTGAGCTCTAGAGTTGGAGCTTCCTCGATAGATGGTTTCAATTGCTGATGCGGCCCTTTTAGTTCTGGCAGATCCAATGATTCAACTGGTCTTTCAAATTTTCTTTGCCATGGCAAAGCATCCAGATATTGCAATTGTTCATCTATGTCATCTTCATCTAATGAATACCTTCCACTAAGGGCCTTTTCCAAAGTTTCATTCATGAACATGTGATCCAACTTTTCTTGTACCGTAGACTCAATCAAGTCTACCTTCAGACACTGCTCTTCTTCTGTTGGAAACTTCATGGCTTTGAAAACATTGAAGGTGACATTTTGATCATGCATTCTCATTGTAAGTTCCCCCTTTTGGACGTCAATCAACGTTTGTCCTGTCGCCAAGAATGGTCTACCAAGAATGATCGGAATCTTCTTGTCCTCTTCGAAATCAAGTATGACAAAATCAGCTGGGAAGATAAGTTTTTCTACTTTCACTAGGACATCTTCAACAACTCCCCGAGGATAAGTGATAGAGCGATCAGCCAACTGAAGTGACATGTTCGTCGGGGTTGGCTCAGGAAGGCCAAGTTGTAAGAAAACTGAGTATGGCATGAGGTTGATGCTTGCTCCTAAATCACATAAACATTTGTCAAAAGACAAATTCCCAATGGTGCATGGTATGGTGAAACTTCCAGGATCTTTTAGCTTAGGCGGTAACTTTTGTTGCAATACCGCATTACACTCCTCTGTCAGAGCAACAATTTCTAAGTCCTCAAGTTTTACTTTTCTTGATAGAATGCCCTTCATGAACTTGGCGTAACTCGGCATTTGTTCCAGAGCTTCAGCAAATGGAATGTTGATATGTAATTTCTTAAAGACTTCAAGAAATTTGCCAAACTGCTTGTCCAGTTTCTGTTTTTGCAAACGTCGAGGAAATGGTGGAGGTGGATAAACATGCACTTCTGCTTCTTTCTGCACAAGGACTGATTGTTTAGGAGGTGGTACACTTTCTTCTACCTCCGTGCTTGAAATTAGAGCCTTACCCTTGTCCTCGTTCACTGTTTCTTCATCGGGCAGAATTCTTTTTGCTCTTTCCAATTCGGTGCCTTCTATGACTTTTCCCGATCTTAAAGTGATGGCTTTAATATGCTCTTGGTTGTTCTTTCTCCCCGGATTAGCTTCAGTATCACTTGGGAGTGTTCCTTGTGGTCGGCTCATCATGAAACTAGCGAGTTGTCCCAATTGAGTTTCCAGATTTTTAATAGTAGCCGCTTGGCTTTTGGACGCCAACCTCAACTCCTCCAATTCTGCCTTTTCACTAGAAGATGATTGCCCAGAATTCCCATAGGATTGTTGTTGAAATCCTGGGGGTTGAAATTGTCGTGGGGCATATTGTTGCTGATATTGGTGTCCCTGCTGTTGCTGGAATCCAGATGGATTATATGGCCTAGCTCCAAACTGTTGATTTTGAAATTGTTGGTAGGGCTGATTTGATTGTTGCGCTCCTCCTTGATTATTGCTCCAGCTGAAATTTGGATGATTTCGGTTGTTCGGATGGTAGGAATTTGGAGCTGGTTGTTGCTGTCTTTGGAAATTGCTTACGAATTGAACCGACTCGTTTGAGATGGCACATTGGTTTGATTCATGAGCGCCCGCACACAACTCACAAACACTGGCAACTTGATGAAATCCTCGTGCTGTCAAAGAGTCTACTTTCAAGTTCAATGCCTCTAGCTGAGCTGCTAAGGAAGTGGCTGTGTCGACATTAAGAATTCCTGCTACCTTCTGTTGTGGCATCCTCTGAGTTGGATTTTGATATTCATTAGCTGCCATCATCTCGATAAGATCGTAGGCCTCCTCATAACTTTTAGCCCATAATGCTCCCCCTGATGCTGCATCTACCATTGGCCTTGATTGTATTCCTAGTCCATTATAGAAACAATTTATGACCATCCAATTTGGCATGCCATGATGAGGGCATTGTCGAAGCATTTCCTTGTATCTTTCCCACGCTTCACATAAAGATTCACCAGACTGTTGAGAAAATTGCGTGATAGCATTCTGTATAGCTGCAGTCTTTGCCATGGGGAAGAATTTGCTAAGAAACTTTTGAGCTAGATCAGCCCAAGTGGTGATAGATCCCGGTGGCAGAGAGTGTAACCAACTTTTGGCCTTGTCTCTTAAGGAAAACGGAAAAAGTCTCAACTTTACAGCATCATCCGACACATTGTTGAATCTGAATGTGTCGCATATTTCTATGAAGTTCCTGATGTGTAAGTTAGGATCTTCCGTTGCAGTTCCTCCGTACTGTACTTGATTCTGCACCATCTGAATAGTGCTGGATTTAATTTCAAATGTAGGAGCCGCAATTGTTGGACGAATGATACTTGACTGAATGTCATCAATCTTCGGTTGTGAGTAGTCCATTAAAGCCCTTGCTGCTGCAGGTGCAACTACTTCGGCTTCTCCGTCCATCTTGTGAGTATTTGCTAGTTTAAGTACTTGCTTGGCTTTTAATGCTTTAGCACGTTTTAGCATAAAAATCCAAGTATCTGAACACAAATAATCACTTCAAAATATAAGATCAAATGTTCAAGTCAAACAAATTAACTTCTTATTGTAGTAAAACACATAAACAAAATAACACCGAGTCCCCGGCAGCGGCGCCAAAAACTTGTTCGCTATTTTCTCTACGCAAGTATACGCAGTCCAAAAGCAATATAGGGAAATAAGGATCGTTCCCACGAAGACTTGGTGTATTTCAGTAAATATGTTTATTCAACAACGTTCGGTTAATTATAGAAGCCTGAACAACGAAATGGTTGGTTTGTTCAAATCACAATTAATTAATGAAATAACGACTAAAAATTAATATGATAAAGATTTTATATATGAGATAAACATGGGATTCTAATTTCATTATTTATTTCATTTAGAATTGATGCCTTAATTTAAAGTGATTCTGATAATTATGAAAGCTAGCCGGGAACACGAAACTAATATAAGCGCCTTTCAGCCTTAACTTATATCAAACCATACATACATCTACTTAAAAAGATAGAAGTTGCGTGGACACCATTTATGTCTAGACCCTATATGTCTATAAGATTTGAAAACATAACTGGTTTACGAATAAATTCCTTATTTTTGGCTACACAGGGCGATGAGATCCAAAACCCTACCACTAATCGTAATTATATATGAAAATTACGAACCTGTGCTAACATGGCAAATTCTAAATTCTCAAATCCACTTTCGCATTCATTAAGAATTAATAATTTAGATGATAGCTACGCATCTAATAAATTAAGCACAACCACGTTAGGCAATCGGAAATTTTTATCATAACACAATTTATTAAGGCATCGAATTACTAAATTACGTAAATAAATCCATTAGAATCCCATGACGGCGATTAGTTCATAATTAAACGATTCGTCATCATGGGATTAATTGAAATAATAATAATAATAATAATAATAATAATAATAATAATAATAATAATAATAATAATAATAATAACAACAACAACAATAATAAAACTAAATTAAAAATTACGATAAATTAAATATGAAAATTATAAGAGTTTAGAAACTAAAACCGAAATAATTTCCACTTGCAAGAAACGAGCACTCCGATAATTCCCTGTAAAATAAGAAATTAGAAAATAAAACGGAAATAGCTTCCACCGAAAGAGAAGAGCACTCCAAATAATTCCCGTAATTTCTTCAACCGAAAATGAAATTTATACTAAAATTACAGAAAATTTAATTGTATAAAAATAAAATTACAAAAGAAGCTAGAAAATAAACTGAATTTTTAGAGAGGAAAAACTGAATTTTAGAAGATGAATTCAGTTGAGGTGTGTTGAAACTATAGGAATTGAGTCCTATTTATAGCACATCTTCAGCACGCCAGGGCATTATATAATTCATCCGAAAGCATCACAATATTAAAAAAACAAGCCACCAAACCCAAACTGAACTCTGTATGCATGTTGCTTTTGACAAACCTCACTCTCAGCCTCCCAGCGTGGTACACACGCGCGAAAAAAAAACAGCCACTCCTGGCGCGTGCCTCCCACGCGCGCGTGGGAGGGTGGGGGGACAAGCGCCTGCCGACAGAACAGGAATCATGCTCTTATTTCTTTTTTATAAAATTTGCCGACAGCACTACATGGCTTTGTGCATTTGCTTTTTTTATTTCCCACCTGCTACAAAACCTGCACAAAATTCGACTACTTTTTCTTTCTTTTGTTTTTTTGTTTTTTTTGTTTTTTTTGTTTTTTTGTTTTTTTGTTTTTTTTGTTTTTTTTAATCAACTTGTAAAATAAAATATATTTAATTAATAAATAGTTAATTTAATTTCGAATTTATAAAAATAAATATCTAATATTATTAGATATTTATAAATATAATTTTCTAATTAAATAAAGTATTTATTAATAAATATCTAATATTATTAAACAACAAAAACTAATTAAAAGACACAACATATTTAAGGATAAACCATCAATATAGGTCCATTTAGCGCATAATAAGTGGATATAAAATCCACTTATCACCAAACCCCTAACACGATTCTCTTCATCCACATCCACTCGATAGAGGAAATTTCCATAATTTTTCTCTTGTAATTCTCGTAACAATACCAATCCACACTCGGCGTCACCGGAATCAAACACTCGGTGTCGAATGTCACGTATGACATTACGAACATCTTGATGAGAGTAACCTAGATTCTCAACACCACCACACGTCTCACTAAGATATTTCATCACTTTATTCGTCTCGATCCCCGATTTATTAAACAACTCAATCAATGATCGGGTGAGCGGATCTATGTTGCGTGATCTTTGAAAAAATTGTACTTTCTCCGGTGCCACAAAATCATGATTGTGTTCCAAATCGACCAATGTAACTCTCCATTTATTTGTCTTAACATTATGAGAGACACACATCCGAGCATGACAATCCGTCCGTGGAATCGACTCCCTAATTCGTTTCCCTTTACCACGATATTCCGAATTCGATGGTGTGTTTCTTCCACCCTTTAGACAAATATACGTACGAGATGATGGTTCTCTACTTCGTTAATGCCTATGAGTACCGCGGATTATTATTTGGAACCCGACACGTCGACCATATGCTCTATAAAACTTTTTCACATCATCTAAAGTATCAAAATTCATACCAACGCAAGGCACAACATCATTAATATTCCGAAACGAAAATCCATTATTTTCGTTCTCGATATTAATATCATCATCGACTTCATTTTTTCCCATCTTAGTATTATTTTCTTCATCATCACAATCACTATCAATTTCTATGTGCACCTTCGTTTTACCCATACCAAAATCATTCTTGCTTCCACCAACATCATCCACGTTCATCTTTTCTTTATCCATATCATAAGTATCAACATCTATAATATCATCTTTAACAAATAACTTTCGAAAAACTGGATTTTTTCTTATGGGTGTAACATAATCGAAATTATCATGGTCACTCGATGAAGTAGAAGAACTAAATAAATATTCCATAGTAATTAGAGAGCTAACCTTTTTTTGTAGAATTTTTGATCTTCAAGAACCTTCAAACCCTTAACTTTTGGAAGTGTATATATGAATTTTGGAAGTGTATGTATATGTGAAAAATGGGGAAGAGCTAACCTTTTTTTAAAAATTTTTTACCTCCAAACCTTTAATATTTTGAAGTCTGTGTATATGTGAAAAGTGGGAAAAAACTGTTTGACAAAAGTTGCTTTTAAAAACCTGGCAGATAAAAATTGATTCCCAGGACCACCTCAATGAAACATTGCGGTGGAGGAATAGATGTCCAATACCACCGCAATGTTTCATTGCGGTAGGAATAGATGTCCAATATCACCGCAATGAAACATTGCGGTGGGGGAAACACATGTAATTATCCAACCACCAACTACAAGTACCACATTTAATGCTGGTGAAAAAAATATGTATTTCCATGACCACTGCAATGAAGCATTGCTGTGGTACAATGCCCATTTTCAACTTTTTATCTTTTGTAAAATTATAAAAATATGAATGTGAAATCATAATAAATTAATTTAAAATTTCAAATATCTTCAATGTTAAGTTAAGAATATTTTTTTCTAATTAAAAATATTTAATCTAAATATAGTCGGAGACATGTGAAACAATCATTTTAAAAATATCTCAAATTTCTATGTAGTAGATTTTGTATACAGTTATTTAGTTGTTTTGATTTTAATAATATTCGGGGATGATCGAATTTGGGTATTGGCTCCGTACATACTAATTTTACCTTACTTCCACTAATCAACCTATAAATATGTTCAATTATGAGGAGATTCAATAAATTTATTCTTGAACACAATTAGAAATTGTAAGTTTAGTGTTCGTTTTGGATTTAGGGTTTCGATTTTCGATTTTTTTAAAAAAATACAAAATTGTATTTATTTTTCTTGTAAAAACATAATGTGATGTTTAAAATAAAATTATATACATTTGTGTCCCGGTTTATTCATTAACTCGTACATTATGAACAATTTTTAAAATTTAATAAATAATTATTATTAAAATGTAAAATTAATTCAATTTTTAAAAATATTCATAATGAACGACTTTCGGAATCCGGACATGTAGTAAGGTTTATCATCAAAATATAGTAAGCTCTATCGTCTCAATTAGTTGAAATTGTTTCATTATTATTGTTATTATTATTATTATTATTTGGTCTAACTACACATTTTTTTTAATCAAATGTAAATTTAAATATATATAGATTCATTTGGTGAATAAGATCAAGAAAGTTCAGTTGTGTTAGTGGTTAAAGTGTTGGCCTCCTCAACAGAAGGTCAAGAGTTCGATCCCATGCTAACGTTATTTTATTTATAAGGGTAGTTTTGTATTTTAAAAAAATTGTAGAAGGTGAGGCACCGCAATGAAACATTGCGGTGGCATTGAGGCACCGCGATGAAACAATGAGGTGGCCTTGAGGCACCGCAATGAAACATTGCGGTGGCACAATATCGCAGCCGTTGGATGCTTCAACAAACGGTCCAGATTCGTTGGATGCTACAACCAGCTGTGGTTGTGGACCAAAATCCTATATATATATATATATATATATATATATATATATATATATATATATATATATATATATATATGCAAGTGATCAAATAGAAATCAAAATTAAAATAGAAACTAAAAACTAATTTAAGTCCTTAGATCAATATAATCTAATGGCTCCTATAAGCATCACACACAATTAATATACACCCTCCCATACATAATCCCACATAATCCCCTCCATTTCTAATTTGACTTTTCCCGTCAATCGGTGGGTTTCTTTTGAAATCTAACTTCATTGTATTTTTTTTCATCTCCCAACGATCAGTTTGCATACCATATATGCTATATTCCGATCCGATTTAGGATTTTTTTTTCAGTTTCTAGTATAAGAGTGGTTTCTATTAGAGTAAGAGCATGTATATATAATATGTGTGTTTGTGAAAAATAGAGATATAAAGTGTGTGTGTGTGTGTGTGTGTGTGTGTGTGTGTGTGTGTGTGTGTATAAACCATCATCATTTTGCTATTTCTTCTTGTAATCAAATTGACTTACGAATATGCTTATCATCGAATTCCAGCCACAATCCTAATCACGCCTCCTCTAACTTAATCGTATCCTACTTTGTCATCTCTCAATAGATATGTGTTTGTAGCGCCCATCGAGTCGTTTTCACCCACTTTATCATCGTCAACACCATTACCAACACCTTCGAACTTGAACAAATTTTCAAAACTGGAATATTCTAGTAATTTGTGTTCAAAATTTTTAGTGATTTGGATTCAAATTTGGGTAACATGAGTTGAATTTTTAATCATTTTGTTTTGGTTTTGGTGATTCTTGTGGTGTTGATGTGGTTGCAATCAATATTTTGGTAATTTTGGTTGTGGTGCGTGATCGTGATGGTGTGCTAGTGGTGATATGTCAGTGGTGGTAATGATGGTGGTGTTACCGATGTGTTGTTGGTGGCAGTGCTAATAGTGATAATTAAAAGAAGCTTTGCAGGCAATCCAACAACTATACATATGTGTATAGGAATATTACATGTAGTTTTATTTTAAAAACTCACTTATATTAATCTAAAATATATATATAATGTAATGTTATTTATAGAATCTATTTTCTTAAATCCAACCATTTTTACATTCCCTAAATTCAACTAATCGATTATTATAATTTGTGCATTATATATAATGCAATATTATTTTTATTAAATATCTATCTTTCATCAACATAGCTATACTTTTTAATCTTATAATTGTTTGTATTGCATCTATAATCGCATTTAACATGTTGTACTGTGACGCCCCCAGATCCGGGGTCGGAGATCTAGGCGCTCACGGTCCATTTTCCATTAATAACATACCTGTTCTTGCACATAATATATATATAAAACAGCCATCGACCCCACAATAAACTCACACCGCACACACACACAGAGGTTAGAGCCTCAGAAACGTCACAACATTGATTAAGCAGTAATAAAAGTATCAGAGTTATTACAGACCGAATTAAATAGTATTTATGCTACCAGCAACACTTCGATATGAAGCGAAGTTGGCGGCTTGAAAGTTTGTTACGGTACACTGCCTTGCACAGGTCATACTGATAAATAAAACGAACTAACAAAAGTTACCAACCAATCCGGCTAATGGGGCCTACCGGTGGAATCTCAACTGCTGGCTCGGGTCTAGTCACCTGCTTTCGAGCAGTCTGTCTGGGTCTTGCCATTTCGCTTAGCTGTTCTGTTTGTAAATTTGAAAACAAGAAAGAGTGAGCAACTATAGCTCAGCAAGAAATATACGTATAAGGTAAGCAATATAACATTTCATATGATTAGCAGTTATTAAACTTATTTGTATCAATCAGATATAAAATCACTTGTCATTGTTGATAAATCTCGAAGGTGCACCAATACGTGCCCTCGTTTTCAAAATAAACTTGCAGTTCTAGATACTGCACAGAGTCAACATCTTTCTCATCAAAATAGAACACTATCAGCAACTTGGCACAAAAGCCTAAGAAGCAGTGTCAAAGCATTTTTCCAAAATGGAGGAATGGGACTTAAAGAAAACATAAAACCTGACAGGGATTGACGATGATCAGTCGCCACATCCGAGTCCAATAATCCGCTGGTCTTCTCTACCGGTAGAAGGATAGAAACTACATCCGTAACTATCCCCGGGTGAAAACTACATCCGTAATCACCCTCGATGAAAACTACATCCGTAATCATCCTTCGGCAACACCTGGGCCGGAATAATAATTGATGGACCGCCTGGCTCACGGCCGCTTACACATCCCGGAAATCGTTCGTCAACGGTTCCCACACCTGCCAGAGTCCCTTTTTCTTTTTCTTTTGAAAACTTGATTTTGATTGAAAACAGAGTAATTGAGGTCCGACATCAGTCGACCGATGATTCTTGAAATCATACAAGAAGCAGAACCTGACCGGGGGTTTTCGAAAAGGTTTTGAGTTCGAAAGAGTTCGAGTTTGAAAGTATTAAATGTATGTTGGATTGACTTCATCTTTAAAATAATGAACAATAATTAATAAATAATATTTTAAGATTTAATATTAATAATTAATAAAATAATTATTCGATAAAATAAACTTTTAATCCAAGATAGGGTTTCGAGTATTTACGAAGATATGAAAATAATTACTTGAGTATACGATACTCCCCGAATGACCCTTCGGGTTTTCGCAATCTAGTTACGATATAATAATATACCGCTCCCCGGTCAATAGTATATACGGACCGCTACGACCTCTATTGCTAGAGTCGTTGTCCGAGGAAAACATTTCAATCTAAGTTCAAGGGGTACAAACATAAATGTACTTATACAATCTCAATTGCATCAATACTTCGATAAACATAACATTTGATATAATTGAAAACTACAAACACAACAGTGAAAGTCCTTGTATATGTATAAGTTTTGAAAAGTAAACTTGCCTTGGTTTGGTTGGGGTGGTCGAGCGTGCGGAGTGGAACGATCTAAACATAAGCAATAACCGCTCGTTAGTACCTTAACAATATCTCTTTAATTACGAGGTTTTAGGGGGTACGAAATTAACTTAATGACTTCGTCTTATGACACTCTAGCCCCACTATAGGTTCATGTCATCACTCGATTACGCTCGTCACTTATTCGACTTAATTTAGTTACCACATTCGAATCATAACCATTACCCCTAAAATTATACTCCACTAACGACTTTTTCCCTTGCGCGAATTTTACTCTAGCATTTTTATAAAATTCAAAAATTCGTATTTTAATCAAATTCTTTTTGGGTAGTCCTCACCACTGCATTTCCTAGCTTCTCAAATTTTTCCATGATCCCACATATATTTTTAGGGGTTTAAACAAGGTTCACAAGGGGGTCACTTAGTGCAGTCCGGAATCCAGAAACACAATTTACTTCTCCGGCCATAACTTAAAATCTATACATCACCTAGTCATGAACCTTACATTTCCAGAAACTACATTCAAATATCTTTCCAACAATATATGGTAGGACCTCAGGGGACAATATTTAGGGGTTCAAAACCATGTTACAAGACAGGTCAAGTTTCTGGGAAAAATTCAGCAAGCATATATCACTTAGATCAACCAATATTCTTAATTCCACAACACAACCAACACCTAATTCACTTAGTTCATGCTTCATAACATTCATGGAGATACACATACTATCCACAATCATAAAAATCACAATCACAACATCAAAACTCAAGATCCATGTCATCCATTACTTATACAACCAAGATTAACACCATAACACATGGATCTATCACCAAACATCATAAACACTACATGGCCAAAAGGGTTTATGATTTTTATACCTCCTTGAGCACCTAGGAGCCTTGGGTAAGCCTTACAAAACTCAAGAACACCTTGAATGATCTCCTACAACCCTTATAATCCAAGATCTAAACGAAAAACTAAACATGGTTACTATTCACAATATCTTTAAAAATTAATATCTTGAAATATAATGGATGAAAGGGCTTGAAACTCTTAGTATACCTTTCTTAGATGATGGAGAGAGCCTAGTAATTATGCCTTGAATTATGAGTGAGGAGAAATGGAGGAAGAAGAAATTTTCTTCTCCTTTTTGAAGCTTGGCCGAGAGCACTCTTCCAAGGGGGGTTTGTTTTTGTGTTTTTGATTTTTGTGTTTTGGTTGAATAATTGTAGTTGGGTGATACATAATGGTGTATGTATAAGCATGGTACTAACATAGGTATGGCCTCTTGTACTTCTTGTCCCCTCCTTGGAAAAAGCAATGTAACTAGTTACTATTCCTCTTCCATTTGGTTTAACTAGTTTGCTTCCTCCTAACTACTTGGTTGCATGGGACTTGCATGCAATACTACTCCTTGTATCATTATTCTTCCACCAATGCTTGACATTTAATCTTTAATTCGTATCGTATCCTAATTAATCTCTCGTAATAATATTTTGTCGCGTAGTGATTTCCCCTATAATTCCTTAAGTACGTAATTGTGTAAATTCCTCGAATATCCATAATTCCTCGTCATAATCATTAATAAATCTTTTAATATTCTAATCATTCTCAAATCCCAAGTTTTATAAATCTTACTAACAATAAGACTCTTGCCTTCACAATCTTCCTTTTATCTTACATAGTGAATGCAACAACATAGTTTCTCAGACAATCAATTCTATTAATCAACAGGGATGACTAGAAAGGTTCCAAATTGACAATGCCACATGATATTAAATAAAAGAAAATATTGCAAAAATTAGGGTTCTTACATGTACTCTAACCAAACTATGTATCTTTCAATTATATAATTGAATTAATACGATGTCTACATCTCATATATAAATTATTCCATTTTTTATTATGCTAAATATAGATTATAATTAACAATCATAATAACCGATTTTAATGCAAGTGTACTTATATAAAATGTAATATTAAAATTCACTAAAATTTTGGCATGCAATTTTATACAGTATGATATATTTATCTAGTAAGTATCATATTTCAAAAATATAGCTAGACAGTTTAAATCTGTAATTTTTTTATTTAGTCTATAATCTATTTTATAATATTTCTAGCATAACTATTATCTAAATATCTATCAGTTAACCTATATTAAGTTCAAATCTCATGTGCAACATATTTTGTTTTGTTCCTAAAATTAAATTTTTTATTCTATTAAATATTTTACCTGAAAAAAATAAGAGAAGGGGTGTAATCAAGTCGAGCCGAGTCAAACAGTGTAAGACTCGAGTATGATCCCGACCAAAATATTCAG
The DNA here is from genome assembly GCA_036435485.1 of Saposhnikovia divaricata. Classification (NCBI taxonomy): domain Eukaryota; kingdom Viridiplantae; phylum Streptophyta; class Magnoliopsida; order Apiales; family Apiaceae; genus Saposhnikovia; species Saposhnikovia divaricata. The sequence goes on along the minus strand of CM071599.1, from coordinate 59,207,779 downwards.
TCGAGTTCGATCGAGCTTTAAATTTTAAGCTTGAATATTGGTTCAAAAAAAGTTCGATACGTACGAATTCGGTTCTAAAACTCGAACTAATTTTACCTTTTTTGGGCAAAAGAAGAATGGTTCGATTTAGGTTTGGCTCAAATAAAAATATTAAATATTGTTGAAATATATATAAAAATATATAAAAAGTCAAAACGATAAAATCTCAATTAGGCTCGTGAACCTTACATGCCGAGTAATTTGAAGTTCTATGAAGGTAGTGTTTTTCGTAGTTCGTTCACAGGGAAGGACTGTCAATATCGATTTCAAGTAGATTATCTCTTACAATCTAGAAGTATGAACAAGGGGGGTTTTGATTTTGGTTGAGGTGTTTTATCAAACACCTTGCATACAATAAATAAATTGCTACAAAAATACAACTAAGTTAATGGCAACTATCCAAATTTACCAACACAACACAATGATTGAATTAGCAAGATATAGGGATATTTGACCCAAGGATAATGGCAAATCAAGCACTTCAACCCAACAAGCAAAATATATCCAACTCTACCCAACCAAGATAATTGGTGAAGCACACAATCACTTATTTCTCTTCTAAAAACACTAATTTAGTGAAGAACATAAATTAGCTCTCTTGATAATAGCTACCAATAATGAAGCACTACTAGTATAACCAAATCAAGGAATTAAACAAAGAGAGGCTAGGACAAACCCAAGGATGAGAAGCTCAACCTAGGTATTTGTACTTGAATCTTGAAGTTTAGGCACGCCAAACCTTGTGCTACTACAATGAATGTACTAACAATTACGGATTAGCACAAACAATTAGCAATTGATATTACAAGAAGAGCAAATTGAAGCAACTTAAAATTCCCCAAGCAAAATCATAAACAATACAACACAAGTATTCAAGACAGAGTGAAATAGATCTTACTTAAATTGAATGGGTTTAGTACAAGAGATGCTTCCTTGAGCCAAATAAATGAAGTTAATACTCATAATCAATGCTAGATTACAAGTAACCAATGTTCTTCCTCCTACTCTAATTATATTTACAAGATGAGACTACAAGATAAGGTTAGGTTTTTGATGAAGATAAGAGGTAGGTTAAGTTATTAAGATGTTAGATAAGGTTGTGTTTGGTTAAATCTCTTTTAATACACAGCAGGGGTCGTACGGCCTGTCGAACGGCCGTACAGCTGCCCGTACAGAAAATCTGCTCCTTTGAACGGCCTGTCGAACGGCCGTACAGTAGCCCGTACGAGATAAAATCTTCAAGATAATACATTAAACACCTCCCGACATCGCGAGCTTTTATCTTCTAACTTCCCTCTTGAATAATCTTCGCTTTCATGCCCAAATTAAGCCATCTTTTCAACAATTAAGCACGAGGCACTGAAAGATGAAAAACATAACAAATATTAATAAAACAACATTCGAAACTAACAAAAATGCAAGAGAATAAAAGACAAAACGTGTATAAAATACACATTATCAAATGTTCCCCCACTTGAACTTTGCTAGTCCCGAGCAAACTAAAATTGACATAACCATATACTCCTAACTAGTACCACTTCCGTAGGTGATCACGATTGCATTTGGCATATGCAACAAGCCCTTGGAACCCCTAGGTAGCCCTAGTGGACGAGTGAGGTCTCGTGAGGGTTTATAGATGATGTACCCACAAAATCACAAAAATCACTAACAAACAAAAAACTAACAATACCTACTAATTAAACTAACTACTACACTCACATGTCCGAGTCGTCTACTTGTAACTAAAATCAAACATATAGAGCTATTCACATTGTCATCCACTATAACGAGCTAACAACCAATTCAAGAATCAAGATAACACACCTTGTGCAAGATGTAACCAAGACATTAAAGATAGAATGAATGCACTTCAATCGTGAACACTAGACAAGCTGATCACAAAGCATACATGGCCTCGCATTAAGAAGATGAAATTGTATGGTGAAAAATCTCACATCTCTCAATTATGTATCACACAAGTATGGGCTAGAGATTTCACTCAACTCCAAGTCTAAATGCATGCGCTCTACTTGACCTTGCATGTTCACCTAAATTCCGGATTGCACCAAAAACAAGGAATTCATAAAATGGGTTGTAATGAGGCTAGGGTGAAGGTGTGAAAATTTAAGTTCAAGGAAGGTGTAAAAGTCTTGCTAGTTGAGTCAAAATGACGCTTGCTCGCTTCATCCACCAAATTCTCAAACTAAAGAATGTCTTCACTCATTTACAATTACAAAACACAACCACATTTACCAAGAAAATTGAAACAAAATAAAGTACAAAGATTTATTGCTTTTTTTTTCTTCTTTTTTGTTTTGTTTTTTTTTACATACCCCTTTACTTATTGTTTTTTTTTCTTTTTTTTTTAGCAAAGGGGATGCATTACATAAATAAATACTACAAAGAACTTTGAACCACATCTAGATATACACATCAAACTAGTTCCCACTTACAATAATTAGAATCCTTCCTCTTCACAATTTCTCCAAATTCACATGTTCATCAATCAATTCTTTCCAAGACTCAACTAGCTCAACTAGGTCGAGAGTGAAGTATTTGGCTATTGCTCATGTATAAAAGGGGGAAAGTGACGAAGAAAATATGGATATAAGCTTCAAAGGGGTAACTAGGGATTATTTTCATGGTTCACAAGCTAAAAAGGTCAAAAAGGTTATCCTAAATAGAATTTCCTTATTATGGTGCATCCATGAATGAAGGTTTAATGCAAGCCCTAGAGCAACAAACACACATAAAGAGGGAGCAACACACAAGCAAAAGAATCGTCGTTCAAGGCCTCACAAGGTTTAAGTTGTAATAACATCTTCTCGATTTGATTCCATGCATGCTAAGAGATAATCGTCATGCCCACAATTTAATTACAACAATCTAGACTTTTCATGCCATTTTAAGTGTGCGTGTGAGATAAGGTGCATCAAACTTATAGATTCACATCAAATTGGTAATGCTAGGCACGAAATAGGAGAAAACAAGACTACATGCTCACAATGTCATAAATTTTACAAACAAGTAAACACACTCATGACTAAATTTATTTCCCAAATGCAAACAAAACGGACATCAACTGAAACAAAAAAAAAATTACTAATACTACCTACGCATATTATACAAGGATGAACATAAACAATCCTTCCCCCACTTAAAGCATGACAAATAAAAAAAAAACGAAGTAGAAACAAAAGTGAAAGAAACTCCCCTTAAAATGAACAACAAGGACCGGGAGCACCACTCATATTTGCAAAAATCCAACTCCGATATTGCAAGCCATGAATTGAATAAATGCCACCAATCACAATCATCCCAACAAAAATAATCAACAAGCTAAATCCACACGCTACAAAGTCACTTCAACACTTATTAAGGATATATAAATAATAAAAATATTTGTTTTTATTTTTTTTTTAAAAAAATAAAATAAAATAAAATAACTAACCAATTAATAAAAAAATAAAAAAAATCAAATAAAATTTAAAACTGAAATAATAATAACATTAAAAATTAAAATAAAAACTAAAAATAAAATAAAATAATTAACTAGTTTTAGAAAATTTAAAACTAAATTCAAAAATAAAAAGAATTAAATTTTGTTTTTTTGGTTTTTTTTTAAAAAAAAATAAAAATAAAATAAAATGAAATGAAATAAAATTAAAAAAATACAATAATAATAATAATAATAATAATAATAATAAACTAACAAATTAATAATAAATCAAAATCAAATTTTAAAATAAAAATAAAATAAAATAAAATAACTAAGTATTTAATAATAAAATCAAAATTAAAATTTTAAAATGAATTAAAATTAAAATAAAATAATCAAATTTAAAACTAAAATCAAATCAAATTAAATAACTAAAAATTAATAATAAAATAAAAAATTCAAAGTGAATTTAAATTGATTATTGAATTTACAAAAAAAAAATTTAATTCAAAAAATTAAAAACTGAAAATCAAAAGAAAAGAAGAAGAGAAAAAAAATAATGATAATAAAATGAATTACTAACCAATTAATAATAAAATAAAAAAAACAAAATAAAATAAATTTAAATTAATTTCTGAATTTATAAAATTTGCTTATTTAGAAAATTAAAATCAAAAATCAAAAATAAAAAAAATGAATTAAAAGAAATGAAAGAAAAATAAAAATAAAACAAAATACAAAAAAAAAGGAAAAACAAAAACGAATACAAAAAAAACAAAATAAAAAGGAAGGAACAGGGGAGGGGGCGGCTGTGAAAGAAAAAAGGGAGGGGGGAAGTGAAGTGGTTGTTGCAGGTGATGTCGTGGAAAATGGAGGCGGAGGAAGTGGTTTGGGCTACGGGGTGGTGATGATTGTGAAATGGTTGCAGTGGGGTCGGAAATGGAGGTGGGGCTGTGATAAAAGGATGAGAATGGACGAGGGTGAAAAAGGGTGGGTTGAGGAATTTGTTTATGTTCTGTTTTTTTAGAATTGCACGGGCTGTACAGCAAGTGGGTGGGGGCTGAAAATTTTCACTCATTTTGAACTACAACTTGGACAGAAGCTGAAAAAATTTGCACGGTCTGCTGCACGGCTTGCTGTACGGTTTGCATCCCGTACGACAGCCCGTGCAACCCCAAAATTTTACAAAAACTATTTTTTTTTTTACAGAAAATTCCCACAAATCCTTGAATGCTTGAATAAAATACTAATTCCTGAAAACATTAAACAAACACATCAAGGCACGAGTGAAACAAATCTAAAAAATCTAAAAACTATAATTAACGATACTAAATATTATTGAGCGGGGCGTTATTATTACAATTTTTTTTTTGAAAATCTATTATAAAATTCATTAATCACACCACAAAAATACATAATTTTTTTTTTTGGTTATTTTCTTAGAATTGAAATAGATGAAAAATGGAATCCCCACTCACTAATTTTTAGATCAATCCTCAAATCCACAATATGAATAACACCCTACATAAATGCAAGAAATTTAACACACGCATAAAAAATATATAAATACATACGTACCTTGGGTTGCCTCCCAAAAAGCGCTTTGTTTATTGTCGTTGGCTCGACTTATTTATACAAGTGTTATAACTAATGAGGTGAAAAAGCAAATAAATGCACATACCTACGAATCAATAATAAGAACAAGGTGTGCAAATATACCTTTGATCCATAAAAATATGAAAATATTTTTATGATCTTCACATCTTCAAGAGACTTTGAAAAAGAAAAGTAGTTAGAAAAATCGTCAGAATAATCATTATAACTACGACTCAAAAATTGTTCCCAAATTGGATCCTTATATACCCAAGCAAAAATTTCAACCTCATCAATCTTAAGCTCAAATTCCTTCTCAATTTCAATTGGACATTTATCAATTTTTATCTCATCTACCAATTCATTAAGCACAAAAGTATTTTCTAAATTTGGTAGATCCTCAACTGCATCCAATTCATCATTATTAAGCCTAGGGCAATCGTCAACTAAACAAGCAAATTCATCATGCACAACATTTTCATCAATTACAAAACAAGAATCATGGTTAGTAGAAGAATTGACCTCCTCTAATCGACTCACGGATTCGGCTAGTTGACTCATTTGCTCTTCCTAGTTGGATAAGCTTTGAGAAGTGTTCTTTACCATTTGAGAAGTGATCTTTTCCAAGTTGGATATACTTTGAAATGTGGTGTTTTGAAATTGGAGGTTGTTTGCCGCCATTTGCTTCATCATTTCTTCAAGTGATGACAATGTAGATGAAGAAGACCCTTGATGGTCTTGGGAATTATATTGCGGATCATAGCATCGATTTTCAAAAGCAAGTTGGAGGTTGTTTGCCGCCATTTGGTTCATCATCTCCTCTAATGATGATAAGGAAGATGAAGAAGACCCTTGATGGTCTTGGAAATTATATTGCGGATCATAACATTGGTTTTCACAAGCATATGAATAATCGATGCTGGGAGGGTAAGGAGCATAGCATGAGTTTGTAGAATATAAAGAATTCACCTGATACGCATTAAAATTCTGAAAAGAATTAAAATCTTGATATCGTTCTTGATCATAGGTGAAATCTTGAGCGTTATTCCAACCAAAATAGTTATCCATCGTCTCCTGAAAGAGTTAGTTCATGTCTATATCCAATAAACATGAAGACACACCAATAAAAAAAACAAACAAAGAAAGAAAGAAACTATATACAAATATACAATCTAAAATATAAGAAACAATTAACTCAAAATTAATATTGTTGCCTTCCCCGGCAGCGGCGCCAATTTGAAGGTAGTGTTTGTCGTAGTTCGTTCACAGGGAAGGACTGTCAATATCGATTTCAAGTAGATTATCTCTTACAATCTAGAAGTATGAACAAGGGGGGTTTTGATTTTGGTTGAGGTGTTTTATCAAACACCTTGCATACAATAAATAAATTGCTACAAAAATACAACTAAGTTAATGGCAACTATCCAAATTTACCAACACAACACAATGATTGAATTAGCAAGATATAGGGATATTTGACCCAAGGATAATGGCAAATCAAGCACTTCAACCCAACAAGCAAAATATATCCAACTCTACCTAACCAAGATAATTGGTGAAGCACACAATCACTTATTTCTCTTCTAAAAACACTAATTTAGTGAAGCACATAAATTAGCTCTCTTGATAATAGCTACCAATAATGAAGCACTACTAGTATAACCAAATCAAGGAATTAAACAAAGAGAGGCTAGGACAAACCCAAGGATGAGAAGCTCAACCTAGGTATTTGTACTTGAATCTTGAAGTTTAGGCACGCCAAACCTTGTGCTACTACAATGAATGTACTAACAATTACGGATTAGCACAAAAAATTAGCAATTGATATTACAAGAAGAGCAAATTGAAGCAACTTAAAATTCCCCAAGCAAAATCATAAACAATACAACACAAGTATTCAAGATAGAGTGAAATAGATCTTACTTAAATTGAATGGGTTTAGTACAAGAGATGCTTCCTTTAGCCAAATAAATGAAGTTAATACTCATAATCAATGCTAGATTACAAGTAACCAATGTTCTTCCTCCTACTCTAATTATATTTACAAGATGAGACTACAAGCTAAGGTTAGGTTTTTGATGAAGATAAGAGGTAGGTTAAGTTATTAAGATGTTAGATAAGGTTGTGTTTGGTTAAATCTCTTTTAATACACAGCAGGGTCGTACGGCCTGTCGAACGGCCGTACAGCTGCCCGTACAGAAAATCTGCTCCTTTGAACGGCCTGTCGAACGGCCGTACAGTAGCCCGTACGAGATAAAATCTTCAAGATAATACATTAAACACCTCCCGACATCGCGAGCTTTCATCTTCTAACTTCCATCTTGAATAATCTTCGCTTTCATGCCCAAATTAAGCCATCTTTTCAACAATTAAGCACGAGGCACTGAAAGATGAAAAACATAACAAATATTAATAAAACAACATTCGAAACTAACAAAAATGCAAGAGAATAAAAGACAAAACGTGTATAAAATACACATTATCATTCTAACTCGACTCGGTAAAGTATTTAGGCTCGAGTTCGTCTAGAAAACTATTGAACAAAATTCAAATATTTTATGAGCCGAGTTCGAGCAACTCACTAACATTTTGATTCATTTACGCTCTTAAATGAGAATAACGATCATGAATCAAAGGCATATGTTAGTCTTTTCAGAATTGGTCAAAATATCATATTGGCCTATATTATATAAAATAGATAGATACATAATTCATCTATAATACTAATTTTTTGAAGAAATTTGTGATAATATTTTTCATTATTAGCAAGCGACGGATATGCTGATAATTTTATCTTTATTATATTTTAAAATGAATGTTAAATAGAATATAATAAATGAGGTCTTAGAAATGTAGTTGATGATTTTTAAAAAGATACAGAAAGATATCTTTGGTGTAGTGGTTAATGATGTGAACTTACTACATCACTAAAATGAAGGTCATGGGTTCAATTCCAATGACCAACATTTTTTCTACATTATTATAATAAAAGGGTAAATCTGTAATTTACCAAATAGCCATGAAAAGCCTTGTTGGCATATAATAGATAAAATGGATGATTTCTAATGTTACTAGTTTTTATTAATATTTTTTAGTATAATTTTGATTATAATTTTTTTCTTGTAAAATTAGCTTTATAGCATTTGTAGTATACATTTATTTTTTTTCCTTGTAAATGGTTTTTCTATTTCAAAATTAATTAGGCTAACATATTTTTTAGTATTTCATAATTATTTTTGATTTTTTTATTTTATTAGATTACATATGATATACTTAAAACATATAGGTACTATATTCGTGTAACAAATTTTTTTAATCTTTTTGATTATGTAATTTAATGATTATCTTAAAAATTTTAAATCTTTTGTTATAGTGTTTCTTATAGTTTTTCAAGACATTTTTTTAACTTTTTTTAAAATATGTGTGGTATTAATTTTTTTTATTTGTTTGAATACTGTTATTTTTTCATGTTAATTTTATATTTTTGCCTTGTGTGGTGTTTATTATGTGTTTTTGTTTAGAGTAATCTTAGGGGTTTTTTATGTTGTATTATATTCAAATATTAATATAATTTTTTTTTTTGTGTTTGAAATGCTTTCTAATTTAAAATATGTTCATTTATTGATTTGAGGTCACTTTTAATTTAAATTTTTTCTTTGCAAAATAAGAATTTGTTTATATGTTGATTTGTACTCAAATTTTTTTAATTTAAATTTTAGAAACATATTTGTTGTCAAACCTAAAAATATAATATGTAATGAGTTTTACTAAAATAATTTTTTCTTAAACCACTTTTATTTGGTAAACGATTTTTTTTTGTAAATTATATTTTAAGGTTTAGCTTGACATATATTTTAATATTTCATATTTTTAGGGTGTTTTCTTCTATTTTATTAGAATATATATAATATACTTTAGACATGTATAAACGTATTGGTTTAACTAATCTTTATATATATATATATATATATATATATATGTGTGTGTGTGTGTGTGTGTGTGTGATTATATAATTGTGAACACACAAATTTGTACAATATTTTTATATTTTTGTGTTGATTTATATTTATTTTAATTGCATTATATTAAAGTTTATTATTGATTTTAGTTTTCTAAAGTTAGATATTTTTTGAATTGGTGTTTTTTTTGTAGATTACATTTTGTAGAATTTTGGTGTCATTTCTAATTATGACATGTTTTTATTACTTTTTTAATATCTTATTTTGCCACATATTTTCTTAAAGACTTTTTTTATTTTGTAATTAAATGTAAATTCTTGTTTTTTAAAAAATTATTTTGAATTGAAATTCTGATGGTATGATTTGTTTACTTTTTTTGTTATATATAAAGAATGAATTTGAGGCTTATTTTTAATTATGGTTTTTGCTATTTTGTTCTTGTTTCTTAATTTTAGAAACATATTTGTTGTCAAACCTAAAAATAGAATGTTGAATAATTTTTATTAAAATAATATTTTTCTTAAAACACTTTTATATGATAAACGATTTTTTTTCTAAATTATATTTTAAGGTTTAGCCTAACATATATTTTAATGTTTCATATTTTTGGCGTGTTTTTTCTATTTATTAGAATATATGTAATATAATTTGGACATGCGGGAACTTATTATAATTTAACATATTATTTCCAATTATGACATATTTTTTGATTACTTTTTTAATATCTTGTTTTATCATATATTTTTTTCAGAAAAAATTTGTTTTGCAATTAAATGTAAATTCTTGTTTTGTAAAAAAAAATTGAATTTAAATTCTAATGGTGTTTTTTGTTTACTTATTTATTATATATAAAGAATGAATTTGTGATTTATAAATTTTGTGCTACTACAACTCTTTTTCCTAGAATTTACTTGTTTTATGACTTTTTTAATAATTAGGTTTTCTTGAAACTCATTTTTCTGGTAAGGTTTTTTATGAAATTTAATTAAATTATTATAGGATTTTTTTATGGTTATTATATTTAGAATATCTATAAATTATTTTATTTTAGATTTTCGGATTATTTTTTAATTTATTTACAACTTTAATACCGAATCTAGAATCTTCGCAAAATAATAAAATGTTAATTTATTAATTTGTGTTGATTTAATAACCTTTTTTTAATAATTTGGTTTTTTACATGTGTTATTTTAGTGCATTCTTTTTAATCTATTTGTTTGGTCTTTTAAATCAATGCTCTGGCCAACTCTTCTCTGGCCCATTTCTAATTTCTACTAAACTTACTTTTTTAACCCTGCCAACGAGACGACTACCTAAACCTCCTTACGCCAATTATATATAGGATATAATATAATGTGATTAGTTGTAAACGGTAAAGATTAATAATATAATAATATCGTATAAAATATTCCAAATTAATAGTATTACTCCCTCTGGTCCACAATATAAGGCATTTACGCATCCCTAGATCTTAAATAAAAAGAGTTCTACTTAATATTTTTTAATGATTATTTTTTTGAATAAAAGTATTTGAAATATATTTTTATTCAAAAAAAAGAATGGTAAAAAAATGTTAAGTGGAACATTTTTTATTTACAATTTAGGGATGCGTGAGTGCCTTACATTGTGGACCAGAGGGAGTACATTACTATTATTCCCTTAAGAGTAAAATGCAAGATATGTACCTGAAATTTTGGAGAAATGCAATTTGTGTACTTGCAAATAGAGAAATAATAACTTGTTTACTTGAAGATTGGAAATGTGAGCAAATTGTGTACTTCCGTCAAAAATAATTAACATCGTTAATTGTTAATAGGGTAAAGTGGTATTTTAGAGGATACACTCACTTTTTTGTATTAAAAATTTTTAATCGTATAAATCATACTAAATCAAAGTAAATAAATATTTATTTTTAATTCAATTTCATAAATGGAACTCCAAAGTTTAATAATTTTAAAAAATAAAAAATGTATTTCATAAAAAAATCATACTAAATTTTTATGTAAAATTTATAGTTGGGTTTACATAAAATAATTAAATTGTGTATCCGATAAATCAATAATTTATTTTTTTAAATTAGGGGTCTCTAGGACCTTGGAAACATGTGATTATTTAAACATTTTCTCTAATTAAAATTATTTTTTATTATGATAAAGTAATAATAATAATTATGGCATAAAAAAAGTAATAATAATTAATTATTATGATAAACCCAACTGGACCGAAGAGAGACAAATGATGAGAGAAAAGATGTTGTTATACCTTTTTATTTAAAACTTATAATATTACATGAAATATTTAGCATGATTTATAGTAATTATAATTTAGTATGATCTATTATAATTTACATTTATATATTTTTAAAAAAATATTAAAATTCTGTGATTACAAGGAAGTAATTAAGTTAAAAATAAATCATAATTATAATATATTGTAGTTTAATGCGATTTATCATAATTTTAATTTTTATTACACAAAAATGTGAGTATAACAATTAAAAGATCACTTTACCCTTATAGAAATCAACGATTTTAGTTGTATTTGACGGAAGTACACACTTTGCTAAATGTAGTAAAGTTTTGCTTCATACAGTAACGGTAAATTACAGTTTTATCCCTTACTTGTTTTCTGGACAAATGAAGGTCTTTAATACACTAATTAATGTTCCTCATCAATTTTACGTGTTTAGTTATTACACGTTTTACAATGTAAAATTTATCACATGGTAATTTCAAATGAGCACGTACTTCCAATACTGATTTATACCCAAGTGGCTGCCTGAATACATCTGCAGTTCGAACTTCACATTCACAAGTACCAAGTACCAGCTAATACTATGTACGTAAATTATTGTTAGTGAAAGTATTATTGCACTAGCTGCACGGATCAGACTAATGCGGATTTCAACTCCCCTTGTGGACGATTGGAAGGAACGGTTCCAGAAGGGCATAAGACTCCAAAAAGCTGGTATTTAATTTTTTGTTTATATTTTGTTTGTTCAAGATCTAGATGGAATCAGTTCACTCGAAGGTAATCATATTGTAATCTAATTTGAAAGTCATATTCATTTCTCGCTCTTGTTGTGTTTGCATCGTATGCTTCGGTTCGGCTATGTTGATCGGAACCATCATCGAAATCGAAATTGTTGGTTAGATTCCGATTCAATTCTTTCACAAACACTATTTCGATTTGATTCTTCAAATATTGCTATTTTAGTTTTTAATTTCTTAGTTTCACTTTGTTCCAATTTGGATCTGAATCAGTGCTCACTCTAATTATATTAAATTACATCATATGAATTTTTATCTGTAATCAATGATTTCAATTTACTACCTGTTTCTAATGAATTTTTTGTATGTCCGAGTTCATGATTTATGATTGATTGATGATTGATATATGTTTATAAGGCTGCTTATATGTTGTAGTAGGTTTATATGTGAATCGATTTTTTTTGTGAATTTCTGTGTTAAATTTGTGAAAATTGAACTTTGATTGAGGTCATCGGATAGTTGTGCGAGTTCGCCGGAATCTCTCAAATTTCAGTTGAATTGTTATTGTCTTTGATTGATTGTGACGTGTTTTTAGGAAGTATCTTCATTTTCATTTTGTGATTAGTGCAATATTAATTGTTAATTGATATCATTAATGTTTTGATTATGGTAATTTAGGTTTAACGGAGAGTGATTTTGGGTCTTATTATTTATTGTTGTTTTCCATCTTCGATAATTGGCCAACTATTATTTATTTTATTTATTTTTTTATTAATTGGTTTCTTGGGGAAGGTTTTTCCATATAAGGAGATAAATTTTTGAGGGTAAATGGTTGAAGATTTTGTTGCTTAATTGATTTTGTGTTTATTTTTACCATTAATGATTTCGATTACATTAATTGAATGTTATCATTAATTGAATGGGTGTTATGCTTTTATGCTGAGGGGAATACATTTTGTGCCATTTTATATGGAATTTAGTGCCAATAAAGGGAGTGCTATATTTCTGGCTTTTGGACCATTTATTGGTGTTCTGTGATCTGTCGTCAGTTGATGAATCTATTATGTCATTTTAGATGACTTAGTAGATTTCTATGATTGTTATGAGAACTCGGTGTTTTATATACCTAACTAAAGGGGTCCTCTTTGGTTAGATATATAAAACTGTTCAATTTTATTAATTATACTACATATAATAAATATTTATAATAGTTTCGATTAATGGTTTATTGACTTTGTTTATTTGTTGTGGTTGTGTTTGATGATTTTTCAGTTTCCCTTAGGTGGGAAGAAGTGTAAAGAGAAGATGAAGAGGAGATGGATGGGGGCAATATCTTTGCGTTGTTGGAATGGGAAGCAGTAAAACGATGATGATGGATGCAGAATGATGAGGTTGGGCATGGGAGCAACAAGGAGTCATTAATAATATTTTTTAGTTTTGTGAATATTGATGTATTGTTGGAGGGTGGGGCACTCTTTTTTTCCCCTCGAGTTTTTTTCCCATTGGGTTTTGCTCTTACGGGGTTTTTAACGAGGCCTACCTGTGTAAGGAGTCTTCTTCTCTGATATAGGGGTGATATTGTCTAAACTTCCGGAGGAATCTCTTTCTCATGGTAGTCGTAATTCAGGTTACGATCCATGGATTAGTTAAGCATACCTTTCGGTTAGATGATTAGCTTTTATGGATGAAAGAATGTCTCATTTTTTTCCTCTCCTTCTCGGATTGTGTATCTTTATCTTTAAATGAAATCTTCTTCATTTTGCAAAAAAAAAAAAAATTACCAAATGGTGATGTTCTTTTTAGAATTAATATTCTATACATTTAAATAGAATTTAATTAAAAAAAATGTTATATTATTTATAATTTTTCAAAGACAAAACTAGTAATTAATACTATAATGACATACTTACAATATTTTTCATTTATTATGTGTGTGAATATAGTTTCAATAAAAAAGAAAATTAAGAAATATAAATTATTTCTAATTTAAAATAAAAGTTAAGTGCAAATATAACAAATATATGTAGACTTAAGACCATCTTCAAAATCAAAATACTCTTAAATATAATATAAAAAAGTATTGTTATAGTAATTTATGGTAAATTCATCTATAAAAATACTTCTTAGATTTATTATTTATTGATTTTTATTATTATTAAATGTATCTTAAATTCACCTGAGATAAAAGATAACGGAGAGAAACTGAAATTATTTTGATGAATATATTATATTAAAAAGTGAGGAGAGAGAAGACATTTTTAATAACTTTAAGAACTATTAAGAACTATCTTAGAATCCGTGCAATGCACGAATTTGTTTTGTATTATATAATTTTTTATTAATTTGTATTGATAATTTTAAGATATGAATTTTGTAGGTTCAAATTTTTTAAATGATATGATTTAATTATAATAATTATATATATTATGCTTGTGATATTTTCAGAATAAAATGGGATTTTAATTAGAAGATATAGAAAAAATAAAACATTCTATATGAAAAGGTAATCGATAAGTTATTATAATATATTATCTATATTATTAAACTACAATAAGCGAAATGGGATATAATTGTGGTTTCGTTAACCCCTTATTTTTTGTTGTCATTTTAGGTTATTCATCATTCACAACCGTTGGATCTTCGATTTAAATAGAACATGACCGTTAAATACAACAATACTAAAAGTTGTTATATACAGAGTTCTAAGGTTCGAATTCCGCCAACAACATATTAATTTATATTTAATATGAAAAATTATTATTTACAAAGATTTAAGCTTCGAATTCTTCCAATAACGCATTAAAATAAATATTTATAATATCATATTGCAATATAAATAAATTATAAAAAATAAAAGTAACTCGTGCTTTGCACGGGCTATGAGGGTATAATTCTTAATTTGTTTAACCCCATATATTTATTGTCATTTTTTGTTATCCCTCATTCACGACCGTTAGATTTTTAGTTAAAATAGATCATGATCGATAGATACAACAATACTAAAATTTTTTATATATAGAGATTTAAGGTTCAATTCTCGCCAACAACATATTAATTTATATTTATATATAATACGAAAAATTATTATATACAAAAATTTAATGTTCGAAATCTTCCGATAACATATTAAAATTAATATTTATAATATCATATTACACTATAAATAAATTATAAAAAAATAAAAGTAACTCATGTTTTACACGGACTATAAGATAGTAGATAATAGTATAGATAAATATAATTATGGGTATTTTGGTAAAAACATATTAATATATAAGTAAAGATAATTAAGTAAAAATACGATGTATAAAAAAATAGATACCAAAATTTTTAATGTTTTTATTATTATAATATAATATAGATTTTTTGGAATTTTTTTTATTTTTTTTCATAAATTTTAACTTAAGAATCAATTTAACAATCTCTCGAAACTGGAAACCTATAATTTTGCTAAAATTTGCATAAACGTCGTATAGGAGTACCTATTAAGTATTCCCTCTGTCTTTTATATTAGTCGTTTGATTTTTCTGCACACATTTTTAGGTGCATTGACCACATAGCTAAAATTATTGTTTTTAAAATTTTCTTTTTTAATATTTAAAAATATGTAATCAAAATTTTAATTCAAAAAAAAAAATTAATTCAAAAAATTAATTTTAACTATGCAGTCAAAACACTTAAAAGTACGTGCAGAAAAGTCAAGCGACTAATATAAAAAATAATGGGAGTATTAACTAGTAGGCGTAGGTAGTGTTTAATGTAGTGTAGTCAGCTTCAATTCACAAGGTAATACGTAATTTTTTACTGTATTTAGCAACACCCTTTTGGTAAGTACAACTACATCCTTTGCTAGATATGAAATTTGAGATGCACAAAATGCATAAGTTAACTCTTCCCTTATGTTTAGATCTGGCAAATTGGGTCTGTATCCGAAGAACCGATCTGAAATTCATGGAACCGAGATCCGATTTTATATCTGAAATAGATTAACTGAAACTTAACCAAATCGAAACAATCCGATCTGAACTGAAATCCGATCCGATATAGTCAAATCCGATTATTGTCCGAAAACGAATCTCATCCGATCCAAAAATTACCCGAACCGAATATCTAACCGATAATAATCCGAAATACTTGATCTGATGATGATCTGAAACCGATCAAATACGACAACTAAAACCCAGATTCCGATCAACCAAACATTTTCCGACGAGTCAAAACAAATTTGAAAAAATCTCAAGTTAATATATATATATATATATATTGGTTCATACTGATTTATGTGGACCTATGAGTATCCAAGCAAGAGGAGGTTATGAGTATTTTGTCACTTTCATTGACGATTATTCTAGATATGGGTACATTTATTTGTTGTGCCGTAAGTCTGAGTGCTTTGAAAAATTCAAAGAGTACAAAGCAAGTGCGGAGAAGCGACATCTTGGAAAATGTATCAAGTCACTACGATCAGATCGTGGTGGCGAATACTTGCTTGGAGAATTTAGGGAATATTTATCAGAAAATGGGATTGCATCCCAATTGTCTGCACCTGGCACACCTCAGCAGAATGGTGTAGTAGAGAGAAGGAATCGGACTCTTTTGGAGAGTGTTAGATCGATGATGAGTTATTCAGATTTACCCAAGTCGTTCTGGGGATATGCTATAGAAACAGCGGCTTACCTTCTAAACTTGGAACCTTCTAAGTCGGTTCCCAAGACTCCAATAGAATTGTGGACTGGTAGCAAACCAAGTCTAAGACATATTCGGATTTGGGGTTGTCCAGCACATGTGCTGAACAAGAAAGCGACTAAGTTAGAATCTCGTACAGAAGTAAGGTTGTTTGTAGGCTATCCCATGGGAACGAAAGGTTATTCATTTTATAGTCCTAGGGATCGAGATATCATTGTTAGCAGCAATGCTAGATTCTTAGAAGAAGACTATATAATGAAACACAAACCCATGAGTAGTATCGTTTTAGAGGAACTAGTGGGAGGGACAGATAATCCCCAAGTACCAATAGTACAAGTAGATCAACCACAAGAAAATGCACAACATGTCACTAATACCACACCGATGCTTCGTCGTAGTGGGAGGGTTGTTCAACAACCTGATAGATTCATGTTTTTAGGAGAGTCCTCGGACTTGGTCTCTGGTGAACATGATGAGGATCCCAGGACATACGAAGAAGCAATTCTAGATAAAGATGCAGATCTTTGGCAAAAGGCAATGGAATCCGAGATGGAATCTATGTATTCTAATCAAGTTTGGGAGCTCGTGGAACCACCCAAAGGTGTAAAACCCATTGGATGTATGTGGATCTACAAGAAGAAAAGAGGATCTGACAAAAAGGTGAAAGCCTGGAAAGCACGACTTGTTGCGAAAGGGTATACTCAGAAAGAAGGGATCGATTATGAGGAAACCTTTTCGCCGGTTGTTATTCTTAAGTCGATCCGGATTCTTTTATCTATAGCAGCTCATCTCGATTATGAGATTTGGCAAATGGATGTTAAGACAGCTTTCCTTAATGGAAGTCTTGAGGAAACCATCTATATGCAACAACCAAAAGGATTCATTAAGGATGGCCAAGAGCATCTTGTTTGTAAGCTTAAGAGGTCTATTTATGGACTAAAACAAGCTTCTAGGGACTGGAATATTCGTTTTGATCAGGCAGTCCAGTCATATGGATTTGATCAAAGTCCAAGCGAATCATGTGTGTATAAGAGAAGTGAGGGTAACGCAGTGGTTTTTCTAGTACTGTATGTAGATGACATTTTACTCATTGGAAACAATGTTAAGATGTTGTCATCAGTAAAGGCATGGTTGTTCAAACAATTTGAAATGAAGGACTTAGGTGAAGCGGCATACATCCTTGGGATCAAAGTAATAAGGGATCGCAAGAAAAGGATGTTGGCTTTATCTCAAGAGCCCTACATTGATGAAGTATTAGCTCGTTTTAACATGCAGAACTCTAAGAAAGGTTTTCTACCTTTTAAGCATGGAGTTGCTCTATCCAAGGAGCAGTGTCCTTCGACACCTAAGGATATAGAGAGCATGAAAGCGGTTCCTTATGCTTCGGCATGTGGAAGCCTAATGTATGCTATGTTATGTACGAGGCCTGACATCTGCTTTGCTGTAGGCATGGTTAGTAGATATCAGTCGAACCCAGGTCAGGAACATTGGAGTGCAGTAAAAACTATACTCAAGTACCTGAGAAGGACTAAGGAGTATATGTTAATTTACAAGGCCTCAGATCTATTTCCTTTGGGATATACTGATTCAGATTTCCAATCAGATAGGGATAAGAGGAAATCGACCTCGGGATATGTTTTTACTTTGGGAGGTGGAGCCGTTATATGGAGGAGTGTAAAGCAGAAATGCATTGCAGACCCTACCATGGAAGCCGAGTACGTGGCGGCCTCTGAGGCTGCAAAGGAGGCTGTATGGTTCAGGAACTTCCTTTTGGACTTGGATGTGGTACCTAATTTGCCTAGGAGCTTGACAGTGTATTGTGATAACACTGGTGCTGTGGCAAATTCGAAGGAACCGAGAGATCACAAAGCAGCTAAACATATTGAACGTAAGTATCATCTCATACGAGGAATCGTAAAGCGAGGAGATATAGTTGTGGCTCACATATCATCAGAAGACAACCGGGCAGATCCTTTCACAAAGAGCCTGCCAGCCAAAGTTTTTGACAGGCATGTGGAAGCGATAGGAGTCAGATCGATGGACACATAGTTTTTTGTAATAGTGGATTAAATAAACACTGATATACTCATAGAATATTTTGAGTATAAGTGGGAGATTGTTGGTGTATACTGAAAATATTTATTTGAAGTATATACATTTATTTCTGGCCTATTTTATTGAGAATCATTTAAATGTTTACATGTTGTCTAAATATTATATATTGTGAATAATCTAGTATCAAATGGGATACAGAATATTAGATTATTAAATACGGTTTATATAATATAATAAGGTTCACAGCACAGGTGGAGTTAGACAATCCACTGGAATGGCTGTAGTATTATTTAGATTAGTTTATATTGACTAATAAATAATACTAGTATACTTTGTGTATATTGAACATGATCAAATTTAGAATTGTTCCCTTATACTGATTAAGAAGGTGAACTAAGATTCTATGTTATTATTAATGCTTAGGTTCTTAATCCAGATATAGTAATTGACACGTGTATATTATTTACATGCTTTGATTTATATATGAAATAATTCTTTTGATTTATTTTATTATATTTTGGGTGATGAAATAATATATATGGTGAATATTATTTATTGAAGGAATCCATGTCCTGATAATATTCGGGTTGATGATGTCCCCTTGAAAGCTCAAAAAGATTTAATTATGTGAAACCCTGCAGGTGGATTTATTCCAGCATAATTAAATAAAGGTTGAGTGGATGATCAAGGATAAAAGATATTAATTAAATGAATTATCAGTAATTTATTTAATTAATGGACATGCGATATTTTAAACATGGGGAATTTAATAAACAAATAATATTGGAACCGAATTAATTAATTAAATTACGGTATTAGGAAAGGTAGTGCAAATATTAATTCTTTAGTGGATTGAATTAATATTTAATTACATTGGGCTAGGCTCAAGATGTAATTAGAAAGCCCAACCTAATTATCCATGATCCCTATTGTAGCCTATATATATTCCTATTCTCTTCTTGCTGGGGGCTGGTCGAAAAAATTTTGTAGCCACCCAGGAGCAAGAAGAGAGGTTAACTTGAGAAGACGAAGGCCACACTTCGCTCAAGGGAATTTGGGAATACAATAGAAGAGCGTGGAATCAACCGTTAACAAGGTGACTTTTCTATTCGTACTCGTTAATTTATTGAGAGCATGCGACGATATATACAACAGTCAAAATAGAAAATTAAAAAGAAATTATAATAGCCGATTCCCGCAACCTCAAGAATTTTCCGACGAAATAAAAAGTACCCAAAAATTTATGAAATTAATACCTAAGCATAAACAAATATCGATATACAACATTGCAGGCTCAAAATCATCAAAAACTCTCTCAAACCTTCAAATTGAATTAAACTCCACATATTACCCAGAAAAATATTTATTCGAAATAAGAAAATATTTATATTAATGGATAGAGCTCGATTTATAGAACACATACATATGTAAATCATTAATTTTGGATGAGTAGATTGAGAGATATAAATTTGTGAAGATTAAATTTTAATGTATACATGAGAGAGAGATAGAACTGTTGCCTCGATGGGGGAGTTGCGGAACGTGCGCGCGTGCGTGTGGGTGGGTGGGGGTTTAACGTGTAAGGGGAAGTGGGTGTATATATACTATATATACTAGAAGATGATCCGTGCGAAGTATGGATCCAGATAATTTATTTAAATTAATTATTTTTTTATTAAATTTTTTATAAGAATTATATTTTATTTATCATAAAAAATACTTTAAAAAATGATAAAAATACAAAATAAAATTACGTTATTTATGCAACTCAATCATTTATATTAAAAGAATTGTAATTACATCAGAATTCCAATAATTCTAGGAGACATGAATCTAGAAGAAAGTAATATTAAAATGAGATTTCACTTATTAATAAGATATTAGATGATATGGTCCCGAGAAAATTTAATTAATTGATCATTAATTTATTATAAAAAATTACGTTATTTACAAAGAATTAGCTTTTTAATAAAGGTCATTTTATATATTAATTTTTTTTAAGAAAATCGAAAAAAAAATTGAATGACTCCAATATATACGTAAAATTGTCATGATTATGATAAATACGTTATTTGTGAACTGAATGGATAAAAAATTACAATTATAATAACATTTAACAATTTTACTTTTTTAAAAAAATTAATATAGAATCCTGAGAGAAATAGAATTCTTAGGGGTGGAACCAAATTTTGGTACCGAATTACCATTAAAAATGGATTTCTTTTGTTATAGATAAGAATGTCACCCTAGATTAACATATGTGTTCATGTTTTTTTTTTTGATTAAATAAAATCAAGCATAGACAGAGTAGAGGAATTAGTAGTCAACTATATATTTGACTAGTACTACTAATCGGTGGTTCGTCCCGAATTGTTGTTTCTATTTTTAAAAAAATATTTATCGACGATCCAACCATACGGATGTCAATATATATCTAATTTAGTGATACTTCCAAAATTTTAAAAAATAAAAAATTAATTCGGATAGTGAAATTAGTAGTCAACTATTGATTTGACTAGTACTACTAACTAGTACTTTGTCCCAGATTATTGTTTCTATTTTTTTAAAGATATTTATCGACGATCCAACTGTGCGGATGTCAGTATATCTAATTTAGTGATATTCCCAAAATTTTAAAAATTAAAAAATTAATTTTGATAGTGAAATTAGTAGTCAACTATTGATTTGACTAGTACTACTAACTAGTACTTTGTCCTAGATTGTTATTTCTATTTTTAAAAAAAAAAATTACAATCCAACTGTTGTGGAATAAAAACTAGTTTACGATTTTTTATTAATGCTAGGGTGGTTGAGCTTCGAGCTTTAATGGCTGCTTCTGCGTTCGAGACTAAACGGTCCTCACAGAATGCCTACGTATCTCTGTATTAGAGAATCAAGCCAAGAAAACGTAGTTCTGAGATGAGGGGTCTGGCCCTTTATATAGGCTGAGAAGCCTTTAGAATTATGGTAGGAGTCAGAGACTTGGTAGAAAAGTCTTCGAGGAAAGTTCTAGATCTATTCCTTGTAGGAATCAGTTTCCATATTGAATTGGATGCCTTGGTGGATAAGTCTGGTGGAAATGATATCCTTATCCGACTCTTATTGCTGAGCTGTTTATTTCCCCCAATATTAATTACGAAATTAATATTATAATAGGGGTTTTGGGCCCATCTGGTGGGCCCCACATTTGGACCATTCAGGGTCTAATTAATGCCACATTAAATGTGTCTTTAGGGCTTATTTTCAGCCCATATCATTTGCCCCCCAACTTCTAGGAAAACTGATCAGGTTTTCCTTGAAGTTTTAACGGCCTTTTTCGAGACTCGGGTCAGGGTTTATCTTTGATATCGTTTTGACGTAAAGCGTGGAGCGACCGACGCGTTTACAACGACGTTAGATTGTGTCAGTAGCATTGAACGGTGCTAAACGGCACTAAACGACACTAAACGGTGCTAAACGACACTAAACGGTGCTAAACAGCCTTAAACGACGTTTAAACGATGTTAAACGACGCTAAACGGCGATAAACGGCGCTAAACGACACTAAACGGTGCTAAACGGCACTAAACGGTGCTAAACAGCCTTAAACGACGTTTAAACGATGTTAAACGATGCTAAACGGCGATAAACGGCACTAAACGACACTAAACGGTGCTAAACGGCACTAAACGGTGCTAAACAGCCTTAAACGACGTTTAAACGATGTTAAACGACGCTAAACGGCGATAAACGGCACTAAACGACACTAAACGGTGCTAAACGGCACTAAACGGTGCTAAACAGCCTTAAACGACGTTTAAACGATGTTAAACGACGCTAAACGGCGATAAACGGCGCTAAACGGCACTAAACGACACTAAACGACACTAAACGATGCTAAACGGCACTAAACGGTGCTAAACAGCCTTAAACGACGTTTAAACGATGTTAAACGACGCTAAACGGCGATAAACGGCGCTAAACGGCACTAAACGACACTAAACGGTGCTAAACAGCCTTAAACGACGTTTAAACGATGTTAAACGACGCTAAACGGCGATAAACGGCGCTAAACGGCACTAAATGACACTAAACGGTGCTAAACGGTGCTAAACGGCACTAAACGACACTAAACGACACTAAACGGTGCTAAACGGCACTAAACGGTGCTAAACAGCCTTAAACGACGTTTAAACGATGTTAAACGACGCTAAACGGCGATAAACGGCGCTAAACGGCACTAAACGACACTAAACGGTGCTAAACAGCCTTAAACGACGTTTAAACGATGTTAAACGACGCTAAACGGCGATAAACGGCGCTAAACGGCACTAAATGACACTAAACGGTGCTAAACGGTGCTAAACGGCACTAAACGACACTAAACGACACTAAACGGTGCTAAACGGCACTAAACGGTGCTAAACAGCCTTAAACGACGTTTAAACGATGTTAAACGACGCTAAACGGCGATAAACGGCGCTAAACGGCACTAAACGACACTAAACGGTGCTAAACGGTGCTAAACGGCATTAAACGGTGCATCTAAAATCATACGAAAAAATCAAGATTCAGGTTCAGAAGCTGCCCGAGAATTGCTGAAAAACCAAGATTCAGGACCACAAGCTAACCCGCGATCGGCCGGATCGAGGGCTAGCTTGTGGTCGGCTAGCTCCTGGTCGGCCGAAGGGCCTCCAACCAAGGTGTGCGGCTGACACCTGGTCGGCTGGAGGGCCTTGACCCCAGGTGGTCGGCCGGCACCTGGTCGGCTGCGGGCTGGTCGGCCGGGGCTCCTGAATGTGCCTTGGTCGGCTAGCTCGTGGTCGGCCGGGGCATCCCAAAACGTCGTGGTCGGCTGCGAGGTGGTCGGCCATGGCTCCTTCAGGTGTCGTGGTCGACCATTTTCAAGGATTCAGAAGCTGAATCTCGATCTTAGGGATTCAGAAGCTGAATCTCGATCCTAGGTTGGTTTTTGGTCACCCGTGACTTTCAAGGATTCAGAAGCTGAATCTCGATCCTAGGGATTCAGAAGCTGAATCTCGATCCTAGGTTGGTTTTTGGTCACCCATGACTTTCAAGGATTCAGAAGCTGAATCTCGATCCAAGGGATTCAGAAGCTGAATCTCGATCCTAGGGATTCAGAAGCTGAATCTCGATCCTAGGTTGATTTTTTGGTCACCCGTGACTTTCAAGGATTCAGAAGCTGAATCTCGATCCTAGGGATTCAGAAGCTGAATCTCGATCCTAGGTTGGTTTTTTGGTCACCCGTGACTTTCAAGGATTCAGAAGCTGAATCTCGATCCTAGGGATTCAGAAGCTGAATCTCGATCCTAGGTTGGTTTTTGGTCACCCGTGACTTTCAAGGATTCAGAAGCTGAATCTCGATCCTAGGGATTCAGAAGCTGAATCTCGATCCTAGGGATTCAGAAGCTGAATCTCGATCCTAGGTTGGTTTTTTGGTCACCCGTGACTTTCAAGGATTCAGAAGCTGAATCTCTATCCTAGGGATTCAGAAGCTGAATCTCGATCCTAGGTTGGTTTTTTGGTCACCCGTGACTTTCAATGATTCAGAAGCTGAATCTCGATCCTAGGGATTCAGAAGCTGAATCTCGATCTCTAACGGCCTGATTCCTTCGTGGTCGGCCGGGAGGTGGTCGGCCAAACGGCCCGAATCCTTCGTGGTCGGCCGGGAGGTGGTCGGCCAAACGGCCCGAACCCTTCGTGGTCGGCCGGGAGGTGGTCGGCCAGACGGCCCGAATCCTTCGTGGTCGGCCGGGAGGTGGTCGGCCTAGGATCCAGAAGCTGAATCTCGATCCTAGGGATTCAGAAGCTGAACCTCAATCCTAGGGATTCAGAAGCTGAATCTCGATTCTAGGTTTAGTATTTTGGTCAATCGTGACTTCTATCGGGATTACACCTTAATTCAGGATTAGCACTACTAACCTCGTGTTTAAGATTAAACTCGTTGTTTATCTCTTTAAGTACAAACATCCATGCAGTAAATATTCCAGCTGTTTCTTTTCCGACAGATATGAATTATAACGATTCTTTCTGTATAACGTGGATAATTTCTGTCCTTTTTCGTCTGTAAACGATAGATGACCTGTTAACACGAACCGAGCTGAGATTCAACCTGATGTACTAGGTCATGTATTTTCTATAAAAGAGGAGAAGTAGCCTTCATTTCCATTCACTTCTTCGTTTCTGAGCTCTCAAATTCTTAAATTCTCTTAAGTTCAAGTTGCAAGATCCAGTTCGAGCTTCAAGATCAAGTTTCAGATTCAAGATCAAGTTTTAGCTCTTGCAT
The DNA here is from genome assembly GCA_036435485.1 of Saposhnikovia divaricata. Lineage (NCBI taxonomy): Eukaryota > Viridiplantae > Streptophyta > Magnoliopsida > Apiales > Apiaceae > Saposhnikovia > Saposhnikovia divaricata. The sequence continues at coordinate 59,182,732 of CM071599.1, read as the reverse complement.
CAAGATGTCGGAAGGTGATCAACCAATGGCTCCCCCGGTCTCCATGATGGAAGCCATGTCAAAGAGGAGTAAAATGAGGACTGCCAAAGGTAAAGAAAGAATTCAACCTCCTACATATGTTGAACATAGATTCGAATCCTTGCTAGAACTTCTAAATATCATGAGGGATGCATTTCCCAACTGTTCTAGTCTAGATTCTTTTAATAGTTCCAGTAAATTGTCGGAACGGGACGTTCAGAAGATAAGGGAGTCTTATCACTTTCCAAGTGCCATCCAGGTTCGTCTCCCGAATCCATCAGATAGAACTTGCAACTGGCATCCTGAAAGGATCTGTGTTTACTGGGGTGCCTTAGATGCTGGGTTCAGGTTCCCGGTTGACAATTTTATTATTAGGCTGCTGGCTGAGTATCAGATCCACCCCTGTCAATTGTATCCCAATGCCTGGAGGTACATTTCTATTTTCTTGATAAGGTGTCGGGAGCTGGGGATTCATCCGACAACCACAATGTTTCGAAGTATCTTCGGGGCCAGCAACTCTTCTGAATCCAAGAAGGGATGGGTGAGCCTCAAGCACCGAGCCAAGCTTCCACACATGGTGAATCCCTTCTCCTTTCCAGATTCACAACATTTCTGGGAAAGGGAGTTTGTAGTTCTTGAATGGAAGGGCGGTGATTGGGGCAACTTCTTTGTGAAGAAATTCGGGTCTGTAGAAGATAGTTCCCACTTCGTGTATGACCTTTCTGATCCGGAATTGTTGGACCGGGATAAGCTTCTCGCTGACGACGGTCGCACACACTATAAAACTATTTTAAACGAAAAGAATCTCATTGGGGCTGGCCTTAGCTTTCTTTCCATTGAGGGTAACTTTCTTACTTGAACTTATTGTGAACTCTGTTTGTTCTTATACCGATGTTTTTCTCTTTGTATTTCAGCTGCTGAGGAGATTGATAATCGTCCCGAGAACCGGCCAACTGTTACCAAGAGGATGCAGAAAAGGGCTGAAGAGAAGCTGAATCCAACTAAGCCTCACATCCCTAATTTCTTGGAGCGTTGTTCTCAAGGTGGTAAACGATCCCGAAACGCTGACGGGGATGTCCGGACTCCTTTCATACCTCCTTGGGGCATATGCGAACAAGACTCGGTCTTCGGGAGCCCTCATCTGGCCCTAGACTGGTCCAAGCTTTCCATCACTCCGCCTGACCAAGCGACAATGCATGCAGGTGACAAGCTGGATGAGTCTCAACTCATGGGCGCCAAGGCCTTGTATCAGGTATGAAATTCCTTCTGTTAAGTTTGACATTGTCATTGATTTCAATTCTGCATATTCCTTGTGGCTCACTTATTTCCTTGTTGCAGGCCAACGCCTATTTTCAAACCATTTCGACCCAAGGCCGGGCCTTTAGGGACGAAAATGTTAGCTTGAGAAATGACTCAATGAGGTTCAGGGAAGAGATTGACGATCTACACTCCCAAGTTGTTCGAGCTGAGGCTAACGCCGCATCTACCCGCAAACAGCTTGCTTCTCTAGCCAGAAAGAAGGCCTCTGATGCTGACAAGGTGATCCAGGCCTATCATAGGTCTGAAGATTTCCTTAAGCTCATTGATGATCATGATGATGAGGTGCGTCCCTTCAACATGTCTGTTGGTTGGGAGAAGGCTATTAACGCTGTGAGTCATAGGCATCCATCTGTTGTCAACCCAGCAGATTTTCCTTGCCCAAATTGGGGTGCCCTTCCGGTTAACCTAGCTTCTGGTTCGGGAACTAAAATTGTTCCCCAAGCATCAGGATCCGGTTCCAAAGGCAGTCATCATCGTTCCGGGTCTAACTCAAAGGGGGTTGTTCCCGCTGCTAGCCAAGACTCACATTCTTCTGGCTCCCGTGGGAAGAAAGTCCCGCCTGCAAAGAAGGTTGGAGTAGTTCGCCAACCCATCCCTGGGAAAAGACTAATCCGGAACGAGGGCAGTTCTACTTCTTCTTCATCTTCCGAGGGAAAAGGAGCCGAAGTTGCTAGAACTCAGCCAATGGTGATAGCAGAGTCCGGTGGTGATTCCAGCGAAGACTCAGAGGAGGAGAGTGAGGAAGAGGAGAGCGGCGGTGAGGAGTCTGGAGAAGAGGGTTCTGGGGAGGAGTAGCTGGAGTTAGTTCGTGGCCTTGCATGGCCTTGTTAGCCAGATGTGGCTTTATTTGTCTAGATTTCATTCACGGTCCTTGGGGACCAAACTTTTATCTATCTTGTTGATGTAACTTAACTGTTGGCCCTTCGGGGTCTTTATTTATGCATTTGTTTCCTCATTAGTTTGTTTACTTGTTTTCGGTACTTGTCCTTCCTAGACTCACACTCAACAGGTGCTTGGTACATAAACAAAATCACAAAATCATTGAAGGGAAACAAACTTTGCATTAATAATCTGAAATGGGTTTAACCCTTACATAGCTTATTATTGTCCTACTCGGGGCGTAAAGCCCTGAAATGGTTTCATCGAACCTTATTTCTACTCCTCATAATAAATAGATAGAAAGCTGAATCCATGCGAGGATAGCTTATACATAATAAACTTTGAGGTTCAAAGCATGCCAAGTGCGGGGCACCTCAACCCCGTCCAAGGTCTCCAACTTATATGATCCTCGTCCCAACGTCTTCTTGACTCGATACGGCCCTTCCCAATTAGGGGCCAGCTTTCCCTTCTGGCCAACTCCAGAAGCCTCGATCTTCCTTAGAACCAGGTCGCCTTGTCGAAAGAACCTTTCCTTAACTCTATGGTTGTAATAAAAGGATGCTTTCTTTTGATGTTCCACATTTCTAGCGTTTGCCTCATCCCTGACTTCGTCAATCAGATCTAGGGCAAGTCTCATGCCCTCTTCGTTAGTTTCTGGTTCAAAAGCCTCAACTCGAGGTGACGCTTGCATGATCTCCAAAGGCAAAACTGCCTCAGCTCCGTAAGCCAGCAGGAACGGGGTTGCTCCAGTGGTCACTTTACAAGTGGTACGGTATGCCCATAGTATGGGCAGCAACTCATCTACCCAAGTGTTTCTAGAGCGTTCAACCCTCTTCTTCAGTCCATCAAGGATAATTCGATTAGCTACCTCAGCTTGCCCGTTGGCTTGTGGATGAGCCACGGAGGTAAAACGAAGCTCAATTGCATTCTCCTCACAATATTTCTTGAACTCTTCATTATTGAACTGTGTCCCATTGTCTGTCACCAAAATTCGGGGGATTCCATACCTGCAAATTATATTCTCCCAAAAGAACTGGGCAACTTGTTTGGTGGTTATCTTAGCTAGAGGTTTAGCCTCAATCCACTTAGTAAAGTAATCAATGGCCACTATCAGAAATTTTCTTTGTGCTGAAGCTACGGGGAAGGGACCAAGTATATCCATTCCCCACATCGTGAATGGAATAGGGGAGTTAACCGATGTTAACATCTCGGGCGGCTGCCTTACTATCGGAGGATGCTTCTGGCATCGATCGCACCGCTTGACATAGCTCTGTGCATCGGCCAGCATTTCTGGCCAGTAGAATCCCAAACGAGTTATTTTGTGAGCTAGGGCTCTGCCCCCCAAGTGCTACCCACAAATACCTTCATGAACTTCTTCCAAAGCTTCCCTTGCCTCTTGGGGCCTCAAACATTTCAAGTACAGGATAACGAAAGATCTTTTGTAAAGAACGCCCTCGATCAAGGCATATCTCAATGCTCTCACGGACAGCTTTCGTGCCTCCAAGGCACTGCCGGGGAGCCATCCAGTTTCTAGGTGATCTTTGATAGGATCTATCCAACAGCTTCCCACATCAGTTGGTGCCACTAATTTTGAGTTGATAGTCGGGGCCTTCAAGACCTGGAAGTAAACACTCCCTGCATAGTTTTCTATTTCGGAAGAAGCGAACTGGGACAGGGCATCGGCCTTAACGTTCTCTTCTCTCGGAATGTGTTCTACATAACACTCATCAAACTGAGTCATGACAGCTTTCACAACTCGCAGATACTTTGCCATAGTTTCATCCTTGGCCTCAAATTCACCATTCACTTGAGAGACTACTAATCTTGAATCTCCACAAACTTTGAGATTCTTGACTCTCATGATTCTGGCCAAGCCTAAACCAGCTATCAATGCCTCATACTCAGCTTCATTGTTAGTTGTCTGGAAATCCAACTTCAAAGCATATTCGACTGTGAACCCATCGGGGCTTTGCAACACTAAGCCTGCGCCACTAGATTTTGTTTTTGATGCTCCATCAAAATAGAGCACCCAATATTCCTTCTGATCAGGTTCAAGTTCTCCATCTTTATCTTGCTTCTCAGGGGTTGTTATTATCTCCTGCCCCCCGACTTCTTGGTTGCTAATGGTGCATTCAACCACGAAGTCAGCCAATGCCTGAGCCTTAATGGCTGTTCGAGGCTTATACGTGATGTCAAATTCTCCAAGTTCGATTGCCCACTTGATTAGCCTTCCACTAGCCTTTGGGCTATGCAATATGTTTCTCAACTGTTGGTCCGTCAGGACTCCAATCTTATGTGCCTGGACCTTCTTTTCTTCTCGAATAAGAACGGCGCTCAACGCTTGTTCAGATACCGCCAGGTATAGATAAAGAGTCTCCCCAGGACTAGGTTTGGCCAGCAACGGGGCTTTAACCATGTACTTCTTCAATTGTTCAAAGGCCTCTTGGCTCTCAGGGGTCCACTCAAAATTTTTCACCTTCTTCAATGCTTGAAAGAACGGCAAGCATTTATCACCAGACTTGGAGATGAATCTTCCTAAAGCCGCTACACGGCCTGTCAACTTCTGCACATCTCTTATAGAGCGTGGTGGCTCCATGTCTAAGATTGCCTTAATCTTGTCAGGGTTGGCCTCTATGCCTCTCTTTGAAACCATCAGACCCAAAAATTTTCCTGATCCAACGCCAAAGGCACACTTGGCTGGATTCAACATCATTTTGTGGTGCCTCAGCACTTCGAATGCCTCTCTGAGGTGCTTAATGTGGTCTGCCTTGAACAGGCTCTTGACTAGCATGTCATCAACATAGACCTCCATGGTTTTTCCAATCAGATGGGCGAATATCTTATTCACCAGTCGTTGGTAAGTAGCTCCTGCATTTTTTAGACCGAAAGCCATAACAAGATAGCAGAAAACACCAAAGTCAGTTATAAAAGATACCTTAGGGACGTCATCCTTGTGCATCTTAATCTGATTGTAGCCGCTGAACCCATCCATGAAGCTCAGCATCTCATGTCCGGCTGTGGCATCTATTAACATATCTATCCTAGGTAAAGGGAAACAATCCTTAGGGCATGCATCATTCAAGTCGGTGAAGTCTATACACATCCTCCACTTACCGTTGGCTTTCTTGACCATCACAGGGTTAGCCAACCATTCTGGAAACTGAATTTCTTCAATAAACCCAGCTTCTAAGAGCTTTTCCACTTCTTGCTTTATGGCCTCTTGCCTTTCAGGTGCAAAGTTCCTCTTCTTCTGCTGTATTATCTTCCGATTAGGATCGACATTCAATCTATGAGTTATGAGTTGGGGATCAATCCCTGGCATATCAGCTGCTGTCCAAGCAAACACGTCGCTATTTTCTTGCAAGAATGCTATCAATTTGCCCTTCAGGGGTTCCTTCAGAGAGGCTCCTATGTAAGTCACCTTCTCAGGGTCGCCTAGCTCCAGAGGAATAGGTATTAAGTCCTCTGCTGGCTTTCCTCTGTGTTCATCATCACCACGGACATCCATGTCTTCGATCGGAAGTACCTGCCCCCCGATTCCATCAGCCCTTAACGCGGATACATAACAACTTCTTGCCATATTCTGATCACCCTTTTGTTCTCCAACACCATTCCTGGTTGGAAACTTAATCTTCATGTGATATGTGGAGGCCACAGCCTTGAATGCATGAAGTCCAGTCCTTCCTAGGATCGCGTTATAGGTCGAGGATGCCTTGATCACAAGGAAATTCAGCATCTGAGTAGCTTCTTTAGGTTCCTGTCCAATCGTCATGGGTAACTGAATAGTCCCTTCAACCTTGGACTCAACTCCATTAAATCCGTAGATTGGCATGTTGGTGGGGGTCAACTGAGAATCGGTGTACCCCATTTTCACAAACGCGTCGTAAAACAAGATATCAACAGAAGCTCCATTGTCGATCAAGACTCGTTTTACCTCCGAGTTTCCAATCACAGGAGTTATGACCAGCGGGTCGTCATGGGGGAACTTTACCCCTTCGAGATCTGAATCATCAAACCCATTAACTATTTCAGTCTTGGCACGTTTTGGGGCTTCTCCCACGATGTGCATTACTTCTCTGGCATACGCTTTTCGAGAGTTTCGAGTCGTGCCGGCCGCTGTCGGGCCTTTCCAAATCATATTAACAACGGGCCCTCGGGGCTGTGGGTTACGATCACGATCACGATCGTTATCCCTCCTGTCATTGTCTCTCCTGTCATAGTCCCTTCTTTGGGTTCCACGATCATCATTCTTCGTGAACCTGCTTAGCTTTCCTTTTCGGATCAAGAACTCAATCTCATCTTTCAACTGTCTACAATTATCTGTATCATGACCCACATCACGGTGGTACCTACAGTATTGATCCTTGTTTCTTTTTGTGGGATCACCCCTAAGCGGCTTCGGCCATCGGAAATCTTTTTACTTCTCAATATCTAGCAAGATCTGACTCCTAGGAGCATTCAGTCTCGCATAGTCGTTGAATCTTGATCCCAAATTCTTCTTCGGGGGTGAATCAGAATCCTTGCTAGTCCGGGGATACTTGTCCCTAGCATCGTACTCTTGCTCTTGCTTTCGTTTCTTCGAATCGTTAGAACCTTTGCCATTGCCTCCTGTGGTTTCCTTCTTCATGCTGTCCTCGGCCTTGATACATTTATCGGCCCTCCGTTGGAGCTTGGCCATATTTTCAGGAGGGTGTTTTGCCAAAGACCTTTTAAAGAAGAGATCAGTGGTTCCGTGTTCCAGGGCTACCATGGCCACCTTATTTTCCAGATCAGTGATATTCAGCGTCTCCTTGGTGAACCGCTTGAGGTAATCTCTCAGATTCTCGTTCTTCCCCTGCACCACATACATAAGGGATGCAGAACTTTTTTCATGAACTCTCCCACTAATGAACTGGCTGACAAAGGCGGCGCTCAGCTCTTTGAACGAGCCGATTGAGTTTGCAGGTAAGCGGCTATACCACCTTTGAGCCATGCCAGACAAGGTTTGAGGGAACGCCCTACACTTTAAGGCATCGCTTGCAGGCTGCAACAGCAGTGCGTTTGAGAATGTCCTAACATGGTTTGCGGGATCGCCCGTTCCATCATAGGCCTTAATTGTCGGCATCTTGAACTTCCTTGAGATGCGAGCATTCATTACCTCCTCGGTGAACGGAGGTGTAGGATCATCAGGATCCCCAAGGGGCATCAGATCCCTAGGGTTACTTTTGGGGGTCTCCACCCTTGTTGATTTTTCAATCGGGGCATCGGCCCTTCGTTGCCTCCTTGAGGGCCTCTCCAGATTTATAATGGGAACCCTCCCTGTGACTGGAGGAGGTTGAATCAGACTTCGCCTTGCTTGCTCTCTAGCAATATCATCCTTCAGCCTTTGGATCTCTGCCTCATGAGCCTTAATCCTTTCCTCGGCCGTTTGTGGAGGTTCATCATGGATTCTTTGGGACCTCCTTCGAGGTTCTTTACTAGCACGTCGCCTCCTCGGGGCTTCATCACGATCATCATTGTCATCCTCAGACGTTGAGTCATCAGAATAGGGACCAGAGTAATCATCGTACTCCCGATCTCGGATCTGTAAGGCATGACCGCTCGGTCCAGGTTCCCTGTGTTGAGGGGGATAATTAGGCAGCCCATACATCGGGTTGGTGTTCAAAGGGAGATCCGTGGTGTGGATCTGTACCCCCGGAGGTAGTGTACGACCAGCGCTATCAATAGGAGAAACCACCGTTAGAAGAGGGTTAGTTTCTTGATTTTGAGGAATAGCCACAGTTCCCTCAACATGGGGAATCGTCCCTGAGGGTTGAGAGGTTAGAGGTTGAATGACCGTCCCTGTTGGTGGGGGTAATTGTCCTCCCTCAGCGGTGATGAGCGGATCAGAGACAGCAGGTGGAGCAGAGCTAAGGGGTATGGCCTCAGTTGATGTTGTTCTTCGTGTTTGAACCATGGTTGATGTCTTCTTCCCACAGACGGCGCCAAATGTTGTGGAATAAAAACTAGTTTACGATTTTTTATTAATGCTAGGGTGGTTGAGCTTCGAGCTTTAATGGCTGCTTCTGCGTTCGAGACTAAACGGTCCTCACAGAATGCCTACGTATCTCTGTATTAGAGAATCAAGCCAAGAAAACGTAGTTCTGAGATGAGGGGTCTGGCCCTTTATATAGGCTGAGAAGCCTTTAGAATTATGGTAGGAGTCAGAGACTTGGTAGAAAAGTCTTTGAGGAAAGTTCTAGATCTATTCCTTGTAGAAATCAGTTTCCATATTGAATTGGATGCCTTGGTGGATAAGTCTGGTGGAAATAATATCCTTATCCGACTCTTATTGCTGAGCTGTTTATTTCCCCCAATATTAATTACGAAATTAATATTATAATAAGGGTTTTGGGCCCATCTGGTGGGCCCCACGTTTGGACCATTCAGGGTCTAATTAATGCCACATTAAATGTGTCTTTAGGGCTTATTTTCAGCCCATATCACCAACTGTACGGATGTCAATATATATCTAATTTAGTGATATTGCCAAAATTTTAAAAAATAAAAAATTAATTTGGATAGTAAAATTAGTAGTCAACTATTGATTTGACTAATACTACTAACTAGTACTTTGTCTCGTATTGTTGTTTATATTTTTTTTAGAAATATTTCTCGAATATCCAACCATACGGATGATAATATCTAATGATTTTAGTAATGTGCATATTTGTTTTTGTAAAATTTCAAATTAATCTTGTATGATTTTTTTAAAATAAAGCACTCATATTCTCACTCGCACTCTCGTTTATGTACCAAGTTGAGAAAAATTATTTTTTCTAATCATAATATCTCTTCCAAATTTTTTTATTACATGTAATATGTCATCCTAAAACACACATATTTTCTTATATTTTTTAAAAATTAGTAGACATTTATTTATATTTCCGAAACTATTAAATAAATGAAAATTCGATGTTTTATTATTATTTAACATTTCTTTAAATAAATTAAATTTTAATTTGTAATAAACGCTATACTTGTATGTTTACATTTTTTTGTTTAAGTATAAAGATCTTTATATAATTAATTATTAATTTTTAAAAATTTTTAAAAATATAAATTCAACCGAAACCGATCAAATTTATCGAAAACAACTTAAGTCGATCGAAAATATATTTGAATATTTTGACAAAAAATAGGCGGCATATTTCCCTCCAAATAGGTTAAATTCGACGGACCCCAAATTTAACTGATATCGATCGAATTTATGTAGTCAAATATTTATATACAACCATAATTAAATATGACCGAATTGAATATTTAGTCGTAATTAAAGTTAAAAACGACCGCACAAAAATGATCGAATATAAATTTGATCGAATTCGGTTGAATTTAGCTCTTATTAAATAAATGTTGAAGTTGACCTTAAATTCAACCAAATACGGTCGAATTTAAGGTCGGCCATTTTTAGCCGGTTTTCTTTTAGTTTGTCAAACAAAATAAAAACCTAATAAATAAATTTTGATCATTTTTTTATTAAATAAAAAATTAAAAAAATATTCTACAAGTCTATTTCTCAACTAATTGGAAATCTTTTTTTAAATGATTAAGAAATAAAATCTATTAAGTAATATAAATGATTAAATTAGACTTATTAATTATAATAATAAGTTCATTTTCAACCACGTAAAAAAATTCTAACCACTTAAAAAACTTTAAAAGTCAAAAAAAGATTTAGATTAAAAAATTGTCACGTATAATTGAATATGCTTTAAAGTTGAATTAAGATATGTAAATCAATAATTTTTAAAAATAAATAAATATTATTGTACATTTTTTGGCTTTTGCTGGAAACATCGAGCAATATTGCATGTATATATATGGCCTGTTTGGCTCACCTTATATTAAGGACTTATGGACTTATTTTCGGGTAAAAATTTTATATTTTGATAATTTTTTATATACAAGTATTTAATGTATGTTTGATATTCAATAAGTTGCAAAAATAAGTTGGAAAATAAGTTGGAAAGTTAGGAATCTTAACTTTCAAATAAGATGACTTATTCTGAAAAATAAGTTCCCCAAACACCCCATATTAAATTATAAATGGTATGGTGTGTATTCCATAATGACAAAATTTTAAAAACGAAATTTACTTCTGATTTTGTGAGAATTGAAAATAAAGGTGAATATAACTCATATTTTAAAAATAAATGGATAATGTATAATATAGTAAATATTATTTTGCTAAAATTATAATATTATACATTTAGCAAAAATGTTATTTTAAATTGATCAAGTAGAGACTACAAAAATTATATTAAATATTAAATACTCAAAAAACAATCAAATTTTATATTACTCAATTGAGTATTTATTTTCACGTTATAACTATACTTTTACAAACTTACTAATAATATTTATTTAGTTTCAATGATAATTTAAATTGATACAACATAACTAAAACCAAATTTTTTCGATCCGACAAAATCCAATCCGAAAAGATCCGAACCGAATTTTATCTGATTTTAATATGAAATTTATCCGATTTTAATCTAAAATCGACCCAATCCGAAACTAGATCCGAACTGAACCGAAACCGATTAAAATTTTATAAAACCGATACTAGACCCGAACCGAATTAAATCCGATCCGATCCGAATTATATCAAAATATTACAAAACCGAATATTGATCCAATCCGAAATGAATCCAATCCGAAACAGATCCAATTATCTTCTCTAGAATGTTCGATAGCAGTCCATCCAAGGTCCCTCCACCCTACACGCGTCACTAATCAAGCTCACGTTGATTTGTATAATAAAACCACCTTCCTAATTCCGTATCTATAATTATCTTCTACGATCCTATATCAATTTGCGATAAACCATTTGTTGCGAATTGGAGCTCGCTTGTTCTCGATCGATTCGAAGGATCTCTGATTTCTTCATTCTCCCTTTCAATCAGGTAAACTAAGTTATCTTCAACTCGCTGTTTTTTCATCGATTTCGTGTATTTATATTCGATTGTAAATGTTCATTTAATTTTTGGATTGAGATTATTGACGTTTACATGATCGAAAATCTTTGTTATTTCACGCTTCTGTTTGTTTATATTTAGATACACGTTGTTGTAACCAATTATTAGGAGAATTTTAATTAGGGTTTGGCTTTGTGACTTGGATATTGATGATTTCTTAGTTGTGTGTTGGTGGTGAAATGTTGTTTGAAGTTTTCGATGGTGAAATCGTGTACTATAGTTTCGCTTAGCTTACGGAAGTTCGCAAGCTGAATTAGATTAATACGCTTAAATGTGTTCAATTGCATAGATATGTGTTTGTATCTATGTTCGTGTAATGTTGGCACTTAAAATGGTTAGACTTCGTATCTTCATTTTTCTCTGTCGAGACTTGAATCTGTTAGAATAATCGACGATTTTGATCATAGCATATTTCCGTTCATTGTCCAAGTATGTGATAATTTAGAAATTAATGACACTTATTTGTTTATAAGTTGTGTTGTCTCATTTTGACTAGAATTTTGTCTCTTTTAACTTTCATGATTACCAAAAATATAATTACGGTGTGATTTCCAGCAATACATTTGGGAAAATATGAGTGGACGAAGGGGAAATGGTGATCCTTTTTCTCAATTTGGTGATATGTTTGCCGGCTTTGGCGGCTTCGGTCCTCACCAGAGGTTAACATCGAGCTTTTTTGGAGGACGGGACCCATTTGATGATCCTTTCTTTACACGCCCGTTTGATGGAATGTTAGGTCCTACGATGAATGCGGATCCATTTAATATGGGTAGTCATATGATGAATAGCCATCAATCTGGTTTTTCTACACATGGACCTTTAATGAATGCTCATCAATCTCCTGGAGCTTATAGATCCAAGGGACCAATTATTGAAGAAATAAATTCTGATGATGAAGTGGTAGAAGATGAAGAGAAGAAACACGCTCTTAAAAAGCATTGTAGGTCAAGTGAAGGGCCTTCCCCAACTGAAGGTAAAGTGCATTTGTGTCTTGTCAGATATGTGTGACTTAAACATATGTTGAATTTTGTTTGAAGTTTATGTTCTGGTATTGTAGAGAGACATGGTAAGCAACTGCAGGGCGGGAATAACTTCAACACTGTGAATAATTCAGGGTCAGATTCCCGATCGCAAAGCTTCACATTTCAGAGCTCAAGTGTTACATATGGCGGTTCTGGTGGATCATATTATACTAAATCCAGAAATATGAGAACAGGAAGTGATGGAGTAAGTGTCTATAGTCATTTTTCTTTTTGCTACAGGTTTTTAGCTTGTACCTGCTTTGCGTTCACTTGTTTGTACATTTAGTCACAACTGGTTCTTTGTTGTCTGGTGCTTTCCAGTTGACAATAGATGAAAGTAAGGAAGCTGATTCCACTACTGGCCGAGCATCTCATAGGCTCTCGAGAGGAATTTATGATAAGGTAGATGATATATCTTTTCTTCAAATTTAGTTAACATAAGGTAGATGATATATGAAGCTAATTAAGGTGCTTTGCATTCTCGTCCTATGTCTGGATTTCAGTTTTTAATAAGTTATCGGTGTCTTAAGTGTAAATTTTTGGAGACATCAATAGTACACTCTACTAGGAGGAGCATTAATGAATTAAAATTCCTATTTGTGATATGTACTAGTATCTGTTTTACAGTCAATATTATATGGTGGGCAATGTGCAGGGTCATACTGTTTCAAGGGACTTGCAGTCAGATGGAAGAGTGGACACAAATCAGATCTTGCACAATATTGATGAAGGTATCTATTATTTTCTAGTTTGTGACTACTTTGCGCCAACCTGATAAATCATTTGCTAAGTAGTGTTTTTTTTTGTCTTAGATGAACTTGTCGGCTTTGAAGAAGCTTGGAAAGAAAATGCGGGGAAACATTTGCCAGGTTGGAGTGAAGGTTTTAGAGTGCAGAACGGTACGGTGTTGTCTCTTTGTATTCGCATCTTTGTTGCTTATAATGAAATTTTTTCACGCTTTAGTTCTAGTTTATCTTCATTTTGGTATGTCCTATGTTTTGTATCAAAATTCAACTCCTGTGTTTTGTGGTTAATTGCTGATTTCATTGGTGTCGTGAATTAGGGCCTGGGAGCAATGCCCAAACCGACCAGCGTGGAAGGGGAGGCTGGGCACTTCCTTCGACTGAGGGAGATGGTTCGGGTTCTTCTCAGATACAACATACTGCAAGTGGGAGGGCGAGGAAGAAAGTTGGTGATGCAAAACGTTCTGCTCGACGTAGGTCAGGAGGAAACTAGAGCTGGTACATTGGCGCACACAATTTGGAGGCACTGTGAGATGATGAAATGTTGCTAAATTACCTTCGGTTTCATGCACAATGTAGTAGGAAAATACGACTCCTTTTGGGGGATCTAGGTTATGGCTTGTATGGATTTTTATTTTGTAACTGTATCGTAGCTATTATGCTTTGTGCAGTACGTTAAGACATTAAAAATAAGTTTCTGTTTCAGCTACTCTTTGGTTGAGATCATTGAGATGAGACAGGATGTTGCTGCAATGTGCTATATAATTTTGTCTTGCTACAGTAAAATCTCGATAAATTAATACCCTTGGACCGGGAAAAATTATTAATTAATCGAAATATTAATTAATCGATAAATTAATAATTTATTAATTTATCATGATATTCATGAATTTTAGTAAATTAAATAAATTCCTGAATGTAATTAGATTATAGATGCATGGATTTAAATAAATTATAGATACGTGAATTTGAATAAATTAAATACATTCATGAATATTACTAAACCTAATTCATTGAATTTAAACTAAGTTCATGAATATAAATAATAATTAAATAAACACATTCATGTACATATAATATTGTATAAGTAGAAACCAAAAAATATAAACAATATCCACCAGTGTTGTATATAGTAATATCATGGCGTCTCATCTCAAAGGTGTTAAAAAATCAACCATGACAGATGAGATGCGGAAGGCATTATGTGAGCATGCTAGAGATAATCCGTCTTGCACTCAAAAATAACTACAATAATGGGTGGCTGAAAAATTCAATCTACAAGTAAGTCAGGCAACAATATCAAACACCATTAAGAAGTCAATAGATTATTTATCCGCTAATATGGAAAGAGGTGATACAAAAAGACACAAAGGTGCAAAATTTCTAGAGTTAGAAGTAGTTCTTTATGAGTGGTTCATTCAATATCAAGATCGTATAAATATGTCTGGCGAACTAATCATTGAGAAAGCAAAAGTGTTATTGAAAAAGATGTTTCCCACAGATACCCCAGAAATAAGTTTTTCTCAAGGTTGACTCGAGAGATTCAAATCAAGGCACGGCATCAAGTCATATCGTCGTTTTGGAGAAAGTGGATCAGTTAATATGGAAAATTTGGAGAGCAATCTACAAACTATAAGAGAGAAACTTGATCAATTTTCTATGAAAGATGTGTTCAACATGGATGAAACAGGATTATTTTATAGGCTACAACCTGATCATTCTCTTGCAACAAAACAACTTGAAGGTAAAAAAACATGACAAAGAAAGAATTACTGTTATTATTTGTTGTAATGAGGATGGTTCAGAAAAAATTCCATTGTGGTTTATTGGCAAATATGCTAAACCAAGGTATATCAAGAATATAAACTTAAGTAGTTTAAATTGTGAATATCATGCCAACAAACGGGCATGGATGACAGGAACTTTGTTCATGGATTATGTTCGACAACTCGACAAGAAAATGAGTGGCAGAAAAATTCTCTTCATGATTGATAATTGTCATGCTCACCCAAAAGTTATTAAAGGACTCACAAATATTGAATTATTTTTCTTACCACCCAACACTACATCAAAGATTCAACCTTGTGATGCTGGTATCATAAGAAATTTCAAGTTTCATTATCGTCGGAGATTTTTTCATAAACTTTTGGAGGGATTTGAAACTCGGACTCCAAATCCAGAGAAGATAAATATTTTAGATGCAATGAATTTTGCAATTGCAGCATGGTCGATAGATGTTCAACCAAAGACAATTGTAAATTGTTTTCAACACTGTAAACTAAGGCACGTGAATACTGCAATTTCAGAAGATGTAGACCAGCTGTCTGAAGATCTCCAACATTTAAGTCTTCTCATTAAAGAATTGAATTATCGTGATGCAATGGATGCTGAAAAGGTTATTGATTATCCTGGTGAAAATGAAGCCGCTGCAGAATTTTTGAATGATGAACAAATCATTAGCAGTGTTATGGAAAATGAGAAAGAAGATGAAGCAGAAGATGACAGTACAGAGTTGGAGCCGATCTCACGAAAGAATGTCCTTCAAGCAACAATTACATTGCGTAATTTTCTCTTGCAATATGAACATAGTACGCCACAACTCCATGATGCATTAAGAAGGATTCCACATGAAGTACAAGGAGACATCAATTTCAAAAGGAAGCAAACTACATTAGAATCTTATTATAAAAGTACATCTTAGAATAAATATCTATAATTTTGATGTAATATGGAATTATTAATTTATATATTATATGGGACTTATATGCATTAATAAAAATATATTATCTTATAAATTTAGCGAATTATTAATTTATCTTAATGGTCCCGAGTTGGGACTACAAAAATTTATTAATTAATCGAGGTTATTAATTTATCGAGGTTTTACTGTATATATTTCACATGAGAGTACTTCGGCATAATCTCATCGATGGCAAGTTATTTCACATAAATACAAATCATGTCTATAAGTTGTTTTTTCTTCTTGACAGCTGCTGTGTTTATATGCTCTCCTTCCCGGCAAGGTTTAGAGTTCCATATTTTACATCTATAATTTATTACTTTATAATCTATACGACTATACTATACTATTATACTATTAAATTAAAGCATGAAAGTTTGTTGAGATATGATTATCTTAATTATTAAAATTAAATATTATTATTATGGTTAATGATAGTTAATAAATTTCTTTTTTCATGTAAAATATGTTATCTTTTCAATTTTTTTTAAGAGAAAATGACCAAAATAACTCAAAATGAGGTACCCAATACCCAAAATGCCGTTTTTCGAAACAGTTGGCCCTATCAACCCACTGGATACACCACTTGAAACGGCGTATCCCAAACCACTGTTCATCTCCCTCACTTCGTTCTCTCCCGTGTCTCTCGTTCTTTCCCTTGTCTCTCCGATCTCTCTCCCCCTCGTTCTCCTCTCTCCGGCCATCTCCACCATAACCGAACACACCAAAACAATCTCCACTTATTCCTTTTCGTTTTTCCCCCAACCGGTTTAGCAAGATCTGGCCCCGTAGGAACGTAAACGACTTCGTCGGAAAAACGATCGAAAAATCGAGGGAGGTTTACGAGACGATTTGGGGTTTTCAATTCCGGCATACGAAATGATTAAAAATTGGTATGGTTGTGTAAATCGTCGAGAGACGATTCGTTTGGTGTATACAATGTTATGGGAAGATGCCTTGACCCAAGGATGCCTGTGTTTGTATTTTTCCCGACGAAATCGCCATAAATCGCCAGAACAGAGACTGTCGCGTAGAATCTGAGCAAAAATGATGATGACGTCAGCTGACATCATCACGCATTTCACAAATGCGTATCCGCTGATACGCCGTTCCTGATAGCGTATCTCACTCAATTCTCCAAGCCTCCCAGTAGCGTGTCTTGAAGACACGGTGTTGTGACTGGCATGTCTACCGGACACGGTGTTGTGACTTGCGTGACTCCCGAACACTCATTCATCAGTAGCGTATCCCGTGGGTATTTAGGGCCACCCGGATTGGCGGTAGGCATTTTGGTAATGGGAAGTGAAAAAAAAGGCATTTTGGGCCATCACCCATTTTTTAATAACTATGCAATTTCTTTCTTCCATGAAAATACATTATCTTCTATATTTCGTATAACTAAAATTTTTGCTTTTTTAAAAACATTATTGGAAATTCTATTTTATAAAATTAAATAATAATCTTATAATTGCTAACAATATCGTTTATATTTTTTCTAACTAAAATTTGATTTTTTTAAAAAATATCACGAGTTTATTTAATGAAATGAAATAAAAATGTTATAATTACAGTATTTAAAAACTAGCTTTCATAGTTAAAACATGTTAACTTTTCTACGTTTTCAAACTAAAACTCTTCTTCACCAATAATATTATAGACAGTTCTATTTAATAAAATTAAAATTACTAATAATTAACCAATTACTTTTTAGTTAAAAAGTATCATTTTTTCTATATTTTCTAACTAAAATTCATCATTTTCTAAAAGTATTACGAATAATATATATATATATATATATATATATATATATATATATATATATATATATAGCCTGTGCAAAGCTTGGACCTGTTATTTAAATTATATTTTTGCTTTATTATTTATTGTGATTATAAATTTAAATTTAATCTTATTACATATTTATTTTTAGTAAATTTTAAAAATAAATTTATTTTTATAATTTATTTCAAAAAAATCAATTTTTTTAATATATTAATAAAAATTAAATTCTGATTATACAATCATTTAAAAAACTTAACTCAAATTTAACAATACAAATGATTTAATTCAAAAATATTAGTAAATAGTAAAAAATTGATTTAACTACCCCGGTGATCTTATATTTTAAATTTAAATATTTTCCAATGAATGATAATTTTAATTTGTTTAAACACATGTACATAATATATATATATATATATATATATATTCGTAAATTAAGTTCATTTTTAAATAATAACTAAAATTTAATTTTTAAAATTTAATAATTTTATTTCAATCATATATCTTGATTATAATACTTTATAAAATTTAGTATCCTGTTTTTAATTTTATACGTTAATAGAAATGTATACTTTAATTTGATTATTTGTGCATAATTTAAAACATTATGTTTAAAACCGAATCACTTATTTAAATTATTTTACGAACTAATTTGTTAGACTTAAAGATATTTAACATTTTGTGTACCTACTTATTTTTACGCGATCTTTTCTTCTAGTAGGGGTGGATTTGTTAAAAAAAATTGTTAAAAACATGATTTCAAGTCACTTGTGTAGATAAATTTTATATCTTGGTATCCTATTTTTAAATCTTATACGTTAATAGAAATATGTACTTTAATTCGATAATTTGTGTATAATTGAAAATTTTATATTTAAAATCAAAATATTTACTTCCTCCGTCCCTCTCATTTTTTTACATTACTAAAAATAGTAACTTTTAACAATAAAATACATTATTACATACACTACTTCACTCCACTTTTTCAACACTATTACACCCACTACTTCAATTATTTTAACAATAAAATCATTATTACACTCACTACTTCATATATTTTATTCTTGGTCTCCGTGACCAAACCAAATGTAAAGATTTGGCCGGGACGGAGGCTGTATTTTAATTACTTTACGAACCAATTTGTTAGACTAAAATGATCTTTAACATTTCGTATACCTACTTATTTTTACGCGATATTTTCTTATAGTGTGTTTGGATTTGATAAAAAATTGTTGAAAACATGATTTCAAGGCACTTGTGTAGATAAATTGTCTACCTTGGTATACTGTTTGTAAATCTTATATGTTAATATAAATATTTACTTTAAGTCAACTATTTGTGTATAATTTAAAATTTTATATTTAAAATCAAATCACTTATTTAAATCATTTTATGAAGCAATTCGTCAGACTAAAAAGATTTTTAACATTTTGTGTACCTCCTAATTTTTACGCGATCTTTTCTTTTAGTATGGTTGAATTTGTAAAAATTTGTTAAAAACATAATTTCAAGTCACTTATGCAGATAAATTTCTATCTTGGTATCCTATTTTGAAATTTTATACGTTAATAAAAATCTATACTTTAAGTCGATTATTTGTGTATAATTTAAAATTTTATATTTTAAACTAAATTAGTTATTTAAATTATTTTACAAACCAATTCGTTAGACTAAAAAGATTTTTAACATATTTTACACCTACTTGTTTTTATGTAATTTTTTCTTCTCTTATGGTTGGTGTGTAAAAAATTTGTTAAAAACATAATTTGAATGCAGTAGATAAATTTTCTATCTTGGTATCCCATTTTTAAATTTTATATGTTAATAAAAATCTTTATTTTAAGTCAATTATTTGTGTATAATTTAAAATTTTATATTTAAAACTAAATCACTTATTTAAATTATTTTACAAACCAATTCGTTAGACTAAAATGATCTTTAATATTTTGTGTACGTACTTATTTTTATGCAATATTTTCTTCTAGTATGGTTGGATTTGTAAAAAAATTGTTAAAAACCATGATTTCAAAACACTTGTGTACATAAATTTTCGATCTTGTCAAATAGAATACAAGACAAAATAAAAAAAAAAAGTTAATATAATATAATATATGGGATGCTTGCACATAGATAAAGAGTTTTATATATAGTGGTTAAGATTGTCATATTTAAGTCTAAGATCATGAGTTCAATTCTTATCCCTATAATTATTTTTTTTAATAAAATTATAATGACATTTTTATAATTATGTGATAAATAAGGATATACTGGAAATTTCACAACTATTTTCTTGGCACTTTTGCCCTTGTAATATAGTAATAGACTATTATTAAATCATATTATTTAAAACTTTAAGTCCACAAATCCATGTCTTAAAAAATTAAATTCAAATTAAATAAAACATTCTATAATATTAGAAAATCCGTGCATAGCACCGATTTTAAGTTAGTATACCAATATTAAAATTTGTTATTAATTTGTAGATATTTTATCGAAAATACATATGTTGGGTGACATTATAGAGAGAACTATTTTATATAGAGCGAAGAGAACCATCACAAAATATATATATTTATCTTTTTGATATGAAATATAATTATAAGTCGTAATTAAGAAATTAGAAATGAAATTGTACAACTTTTTTTGTGGAAAATCATTAAAAATCAATGAAATGATCCAAAGCAAATTTACCATAAAATTAAATTTATCCAAAATGATTCCACTATGGAATCAAATTCAAATCAAATTATGTTAAATTCTTTATAAAGTTTATATGTTGTTAGTATTCTACATTAAAATCAATTTTTATGTTTTTAATTTTTTTCTAAAATTATTGATGAAATTTTAAAATGAATTCAATGAATCTCTTGGATTCTATATAGTAAAGTTCTCTCCAAAATAACGGCCTACATATATTTTATGGGACCTAGAATTTGTACATGTCTAACTGATAGAAGTAAATTCAACTTTGTAAATATGCGTCTGGCGAAATACATCTATTTTATTAAACAAAAAATATTTGTCCAATTTTAAGAGATAAAATAAAGTGCCCGTTTGGCTTAGCTTAAAAAAAGTAACTTATGACTTTAAGCCCATAAGTTGATTAGAAGTGATAAGTAAATCAGAAATTTTAAGTCAGTAAAGTGTTTGGTAAATCAGAACTTATAAATCAGTAGAGTGTTTGGTAAATCAGAACTTATAAGTTAACTTTTTTTATTAATTTCAAAATATTTGTTTTTTAATATATAATAATGGATATCAATGGATAGATCTCGATGAGTAGAGAAATTTGATATATAAATATCAATTTTTTAATGAACGGATCAAAAGATATATGATTTTGAAGATTTGAAGAATATTATATATCACGTGTATCAAGAAATAAGTTAAGAAAAATAAGATGAATGTTGGGACTTTCTAACTTTCAACTTATGAACTTATAAGATCGTAAGTCAGTAAAATAAGTTGGTAGGCAAACACTTGTAAATAAGCTGGACTGGAGTTAAAGTCGAATAAGCTGGCTTATAAAGCCAGCCAAACAGCCCCAAAATTTAAATACAATAGTAAACTTAACAGAAGGAAGTTCTGCATCACGATTTAAATAGCTTGTACTGCTACGGTCTTCTGGGAAGTGAGTAGCAGCAAGCGATTTTCAAATATCCTGATTGCATCTATCATACGACGAAAAAGAATATCAAATCTGTGACGTCCCTAGATCCGGGGTCAAGGATCCAGGTCATCACGGTCCAATTTCCGATCAATATCAATATCTCTTGAGTCCTTTTTTTTATAACCTAATACTCATGCAATTGACCCCACTCTAATACACACACCAGTCATATGCTCATAGAAGCAACATCCACAATATTAAAAGTTTAAAGTTAACAGTTATTACAAACCCAGAATTCTACTAAGTACATTGTTGAATAATACTTCTACAGGAAGCATTTCAACAACCAAAAGTTTATTACAAACTTACACACTTAATTTACATAAGTCTACTAAGCCCCTTTCGCTTGTCACTACCTCGGGGATGGTCGCCAGCACTCGCTCAAAAGGTCCCCTTTCCCATACCCTCTTGCGGGGTGTAGTGCGTAGAATCGGCATGGGACCTAGCTGCTATATACATAAGTGGCAAGAGTGAGCTATAATAGCTCAGCAAGATAATATTGTAGACTAGAATTTAGAATGTGATCAGGTATACATATATATGCATATATAAGCAGAAACCAATTATAATCCTTAAGGAAGAATAAAGCTCTTATTTAATACTACATCATCCACTTACTATTATAAGAAAGAAATCTAAAATAATATAATATCAGTTTCTCTTCATCTGTAACCATAACTCCATCATCTCATATCATTATTTTGTTTTCAGTATAGAAATCTGAAAACCATTTTCAATTCTTTCTTTCAAGTTTTTGGGGATTTTCACTGTTGCCGAATACGTAAGGACGATGATCAGTCGCCCTCCGTACCCGTCCTTTTTACTACCGGTAGAAGGAGGAAGGTACACCACTACATCCCCCTGGAGGAAGGTACACCACTACATCCTCCTTCGGCAACTCTTGGGCCGAGATAAAATATTGATCGCTGGACTGTACCGCACACAGCCTCCTACGCTTTTTGTTGTTATCCCCCCTTTTTGTCAAATCATTAATCCATTTATAAAATATCATTCCACATTTCTATTTTCTCGCTTTCATTTCCACATATCATTCACTCATATCATTTCCATTCTCGCACATTACTTCTATAAAATATATATATATATATATATATATATATATATATATATATATATATATATAACATAATGCTTTGATTATGATCCAGACATCTCTTTCATATTCAAGAAATCAAACATACTTTTATATTCATAAAATATTTCGTCTATTTTAAAAGTAGTAAATAATAATAAAATAATATTTATAACCACTGATACTCAAAAAGAATATTTTTAATATAGTATTATAAACCATATAACCCTAGATAACAACTGATACCATTCCCTTTCATATCTCTTTTACCATAGAGCATATTCGCTCCATCCGTAATCATCTCTATATCCATATTTCATATCCATCTCTCTTTAATTTCCCAAAATCAAGGAAATATATTCTTTGCAACATAGCAACAATAGCATCACATATATATATACTCCATGATATCATTTTTATTCCAAAGATAAATAATTTTCAAAGTAGGGATAGAAAGATCTTGCCTCGATCTCTGTAAGTCGGAAGTATAGCTCGTGGCTCTCCCGAAGTCTCTATAAACACGAAAAGGATCATTATCAGAATATATTCCACTTAACCACCTACGCTCATATAATAACACTCTTACAATATCCCATTACTATCTCAAAAGGTCTTGAGGACTTAACCATTCTTATTCCCGATTAAAGTTCTTAACGATTTACATTCTTTCCTTAACAACAACTCTCGACTGTAAAAATTCTCAGAAAATATAGATTCCGAATTTTAATGCAAGGCTAACTATCAAGGGTCCTCTGACCACCCTACTACACTATCCCAAAATTTTATAACTTTTAAAAATGTTTAAGTATGGTAATTATAGCCTTAAATTTGATACAGTTACGTTTTCTCGGTTCTCGAACGTCTTTCACTAAAACTGACTTTTCTCCTAAACCGTTCATCAGATTTTAACGTACTTTATATCAAAACGATCTATGAACCAAGCTCTACCCTCTCATGATCAGTGGGTGCTCTGGACAGAAACCTACCGTACGAATATGGGGACCAAAAACAGGGTATCTATTTGGTTTACCGAAAATCGGGCATTATAACGGCTATATTTTCATACTTTCCAAAATTCAACTCCTCCAAATCCATCATCCACCTTATACACCATCACCTACACCATGTTGTCATCTTACCAACCATGGTTACAAGCACACAATACTTCCATATTCAACTTAAACCACTTACAAACACATATATCATCATGAATAATCACTTATATCAACATATCTACTAACACAACTAATATCCTTCATAAATACAAAAGGGCAAGAACATTTATACCTTCTTGAAGCTTTAATCACACTTAATAAACCTTTGATAGTCCTTACACAACCTTAAAGTGGATGGAATTAGCTAAAGAAATCATAAAAACCAAAGTTAGCTCTTGAAATCACTATTCATTACTATTCATCATCAACTTTGATGATTTTATTACCTTTCCAAATGATGTTTGTTTGCTATGAAACTTGGTGGATGTCTTTATATATCCTCAAGTAACCTCCATGATTTTTCCCTTGATTTTAGATTGCTTGAAACTAGGGTTTTGAATTTTTTTTTCCTTGATGAATAGTGAAATTCGAATTGGAAGAAGATGATGGAAGGGAAGAGATTTTTCTTGATTTTTGATCTTATCCTAGCTAATCTACTTTTGGTAGATATTTAGCTATGTCATATGGATAATTATCATGTGATTTTACTAATTAATCCTTAAGAAAAGTGAGTGGAAAATGATGTAATGGATGATGTAATTGTAGATGATCTAGAATACTTGTTTTCTTGATTTTTTCTAAGTATTATGCTAATTCTCTTGATAATTAATAATATGGTAGGTATCCTTGTTAATTTATAAATCTTGGTTGTTTGGTTTCCATACTCGTCTAATTGTGATTCGGTTCGAATATACCTCATTATCTCAGTGGTTCTGAAATCATTTAACAATCCAAATTCCTTTGACAATTCCTAGATCCGGGGTCGGAGATCCAGGCTGTCACTCTATCCTTAATTCCCATTTTAATATTCATTATTCTTAATCTTCATTTTATTATGTTGTGATCCCTCAATCACACTCAACATTTACAGATTATAGGCTCAGAGACGAAATTAAAATATTACTAAGTTATTACAACCATCTTGAAATAGTTATTACAAACCCAAATTGTCATAATCTCAAAAGTTCAACTTAAAAAGGAATTACCATCTAAGGTGGCACTTGCGTCCAAAAGGAGGTTTGGTTTTCATAAACTTACACAAGTCATGCTTGTAAATAAATCTAACCAACCTAAGCTGTAAACCTATCCAACTTAGTCTGCTCACCTGTGGTAATGCTACTTGGTGCTGCCCTGGTACCTGCCTCGTAAACAGTCTCCTAAACTGCTGGCCGGTTAGCACGCTTTTGCGGAGGGTCTGCCTTGTTCTTGCCATGAGTATCTGTTGTTGTGTGGTGGTATATATGAAAGAAAAGCAAGAGTGAGCAATACAGCTCAGCCATATAATAATAGTTTTCAAAGTACTTTTGTTAACATAAACCATATGCCATATTGTATACTGATATTGTACCATCATTAAACATTTTTCATTCTTTATCCAGAAATATAACGAAGAATTTCTGAGGTACTTTGAATAGTTCATCATTCTGTTAACACTATCGGTAATTGAGCATCTAGGCTTTCATTACAGTGTTACAGTACAATTCCAATTGGAAAAATGGGATTATGCTGGAGCCTCTTCCACGATATCTGGTGATCAGCCAATATATCGTGCCTCTGCTTCTCTACTAGTAGAAGGACGACGTTCCCTTATCGGGTCGCATCCTGACCGCATATGGGCCTTAATATTTGGACTACGCCCGAAGGCGATGTCCCCTCTTCCTCCAATCCCTGAGAGAATTCTATGCATCGTAGGAACAGAATTTAATTCAGTTTCCCCCAAGCACAAAGCTTGACAACTGGTTTGATAATCATTACAACTTTACTTCCATGAGTAATTGAGGAAGTAACTCTGATGTGTGGGTTGAATTTAGTCAACGGATTTTGATTACTAAGAATCGCATCATCAAACATAATTTGGGAGTTGGTCGGAGTTTTTGAGTGTTTAGTCAAACCTGAGCCCCTCATTACTAGGTAGGGTGCATTTCTTATTGGTAGCGAAGGGAGAAAATAATTAATACTAGCTCCCAAAACCTTGGGTTCCCGAGTTTTGATAAGTTTGAGCGAGGTAGCGATACTTTTCGATGAATGAAGCTATAGTCAGTGAAGAAATGGGAACCCGATCCATTTTTAAATACTTTTTCGACGATAAGAAAATATTTAAAATAATTTTTTTAAAGTTTTAAATAATTTTGAAATAAATAATATGATTTGTAAATCATCCTGGAATATTTAATAAATATTCAAATAATATTTATTAAATAAATAATAAGCTTAGAATATTCAATAAATATTTAAATAATATTTATTAAATAAATATTTACTCACAATCCTCAATTGAAAATCATATTCAACTTATTAATAAATATTCAAATAATATTTATTAATATCATCAAAGGAATTTTTAATCCGAAAATATCCAATTTATATTTATTGGATTATTTTTAAAACTAAATATAAGTCATATATCATCTCCGGAGACTTCCGGGTTTTTATGTCCTTATCCGGACGAAATATCTCCGACTCCCCTACTAAGAAAGGATGTTATCATACCCTACTTGGAACTTTTAACACATCATCGCATACATGTATATATGTATTCATGCATACGTACTTGCTAAACAGGTTTATAAATCAACATAAATAAACCATATATTTCATGCTGATTCGCAAAAATAATTTTAAAACAGTTCATAACAGTTATACCACAACAACAACAGTTTGAAAATACATGAAGTACAAGTTTCGAAAACTTGCCTTGAAATCTCGGAGTAGTCGGGGTGCGAGGGATGGTCCGATAATCTATAACATAAGCATAAAGGCATCGTTAATTCTAAGCTTGAATTATCGACTCTTTACGAGTACTCAACTCGTAAAACGTGATAACGAACCAAATAAACTCTTCACCTCCTTAACATATTCGCATAGGTCAAATACTCCCTATAACATGCATTACATATTAATTCCATTTTTCAAGACCATTTCACTTAACCAAATCTCCATTTCACTTTCCAAGTTTTTATTCTAATGGCGATTTGCTTTGAACAACCTTCGCTCCCGAATTTTTATAAAATCGACCATTTACCCTATTAAGCTCAAATTTTGCAGAGAACTTCCTGGACATACCACCTAGCTACTGTAAAAATTTCATAATAACAGACCAATTTTAAAGGGCTCGTTTGGCTTTGTAAAGTCAGTCCATCTTAACGATTCATCCGTTTTAACCGGTTTCACTAAAACAAGCATAACTCATAGACCGTAAATCCTTTTTATGAGATTCAAATTCTCAATTACTCTACAAGGTCAGATCTACAAGTTTCCAAGAAATTTTGCCCAAAAACAACACTCATATAATTCGGGTGATTCTGCACAAGTGGTTTAACAAAATTTTGGCACTATAACGACTATAAATCGAATCTTACCAATATCCATGAACTCCATCTAACCACTTAATTCAACCACACACCATCAAGATCATATAAACATCATCAAGGGTCTATAATGCCAGTGGTAATATCCATTTATCACTACTCAAAATTTACCCATACTTATAAATGTTAAAACATCACAAACCCCTTAAACATGTACATACTTGCATCAATCTTTCAAATCAACTTATAACTCATGAAGTTTAAGGTGGGTGTGAGTATTTTACCTTCCTTGGAGTCTTAACAACCTTAACCAAGCTTAACAAGGCTTGAGATCAAGTCCACAAGCTATTATAACCCTCAAACTTCAAGATCTAAACAAAAGTTCATAAGAAGTTATTCTTTACTCAAGAACTTCTTGATTTTATTTGAGCAAGCTATACTTAGTGTAAAATCATGAAATTAAATCCTCACCCTGGATATATCATGAAGTAATCCCAGAAATATTTTGATGATTTTAGGACGAGTAGAGCTTGGAGACAAAATTCATTTTTCTTGGCTATCTTGGAAAGTATCCAGAAAAGTGGAAGAGCAGCAGCAACTTGTCGAATTTATTTGACCAATCAAACGACCTTGAAAAATTACGAAATTAAATCCGCAACTCCGTATTGATGTATAGAAGAACTGGAATTTTTTTCATAATTTTCCGATGAGGGGAAGTGGGTGAAAAAAAATCGGAAAGACACCCCTATAGAGTTTGGTCGGGAATTGCTTGAAAATGGGAGAGAGGGTTTCTTGTTTTTCTTGGATGCTTGGGTGTGATTAGCAACTGAATTATGAAGTTAAATTACACCCATGCAGCCATACCATGGTAAAAGTGTAGGACACCCACTTTCCAATTTGTCTCCCTAAATCAAGAAAGTTTGTCCCCTTTACTATTCACTCTAATTTGATTGAATTTGAAATAATTAGTTTGATTTAAAACTAATTATTTTGCATGGCACTTGCATGGCATATTGCATGGTACTTGCATGTATATTACTCACCTTAATAATCAACCAATGCTTACCATTTAATTCCATATGCAAGTTTGGAGATTTTCTTGTAAAAACGTTTCGTCGTGTAGAAATTTCTTTCATCGTTCTTGAACATTTGTCATTAAAATTCTTCTAATAAATTCCATAATTCCTTGCCTTGGTGTTTAACTTAGCTTAGAGATTTTCTTAACCTCAATATCCCATATTTATACCAATATTTAATAAAAGTGAAAATCTACGTAATTTGACGGTTTCTGCATTCCCTTTCTTCTTTGTACAACGATACTTTATTCATAAAAGTATAAATACTTCTTCATTCATATAATATGATCTTAAAAATTTTACATGACTTCCACCAATCGTTGTTTATGATCATTTTAGAAATATTACAAAAACCTGGGTTCTTACAACCTTCCCTCCTTAAAAGGATTCCGTCCCGGAATCATTTCTAGAACAGATGGGGGTACTTCTCTTGCATGGCGCTTTCCAATTCCCAGGTTGATTCCTCGACATTGTGATTAGTCCACAAAACTCTTGCCAGGCTGATGGTCTTGTTTCTGAGTACTTGCTCTTTCCGGTCTATGATTTCCACCGGTCGCTCGACGTAGGACAAATCTGGCTGTAAATCTACATGCTCATGTTCCACTATATGTTTCGCATTGCGATTGTACTTCCTCAGCATAGACACATGGAAAACGTTATGTACTTGCTGCAGACTTGGAGGTAAGGCTAACTCGTAAGCCACTTGTCCAATCCGCCTTAATATCTCGAAAGGTCCGATGTATCTCGGACTCAACTTCCCTTTCTTCCCAAACCTCATCAGTCCTTTCCAGGGAGATACCTTTAGCAGCACCATATCTCCTACTTCATATTCTCTATCCTTCCGAGCTAAGTCGGCATACTTACGTTGTCTGTCTTGGGCTGCTACCAATCTTCCCCTGATTAGAACTATCACATCTCTTGTCTGTTGTACCAGTTCAGGTCCTAATATCTTCCTCTCACCAACTTCTTCCCAACATAAGGGAGAACGACATTTCCGGCCATAGAGGGCTTCATATGGGGGCATTCCGATACTCGAGTGATAACTGTTGTTATAAGCAAACTCAATCAATGGTAAGTGCTCTTCCCAACTTCCCTTGAAATCCATAACACACACCCTCAGCATGTCCTCTAAGGTCTGAATTGTTCTTTCACTTTGTCCGTCAGTCTGGGGGTGGTATGCAGTACTCATATTTAGCTTGGTTCCCACACAGTCTTGAAAGCTCCTCCAGAACCTGGAGTTAAACCTCGGGTCTCTGTCGGATACAATGGTCACGGGAACTCCATGTCGTACCACAATTTCCCTTATATAGATGTCTACTAATCTATCGACCGTGTACCTCTCATTAATTGGGAGAAAGTGGGCGGACTTAGTCAACCTATCGACGATTACCCATATCGCATCGTGGTTAGTCTTGGTCCTTGGGAGTCCTACTACAAAATCCATGGCTAGGTGCTCCCACTTCCATTCTGGAATCTCTAGGGGTTGCAGTAGTCCACTAGGTCGTTGGTGTTCTGCCTTTACCCGTTGGCAGGTCAAACATCTATTGACCCATTCTGTCACATCCTTCTTCATGTTGGGCCACCAATAGTATTCTTTCAAATCTCTATACATCTTCGTGGTACCTGGGTGCACAGAGTATCTTGAGTTATGTCCTTCATATAGGATTTCATCCTTTAGTTCCTGAACATTTGGGACCCAAATTCTCGTTGCATATCTCATGATTCCTCCTGCATCTCTTTCGCACTTAATTTCCTCCCCGGTCAATATCTCTCCGTCCGAGTTCTTTTCCTCTTCCATCTTTTGCTCTTGGCATATTCGAATCTTTTCCAATAATGGAGGCTGGATCTGAATTCCCATTAACACTTCTTGGCTACTTCTCAATGTCTTAACTTCGATTTCTAGCTTCTCCATTTCCTTTATTAATTCTTCTGCTGAAGTCATCATCTTGAGCCTTTCCTTCCTGCTAAGGGCATCGGCCACCACATTGGCCTTTCCTGGATGATAACGAATCTCACAATCGTAATCCTTGATTAACTCTAGCCATCTTCTCTGTCTCATATTCAATTCTTTCTGGGTAAAGATGTACTTGAGGCTTTTATGATCTGTGTAAATTTCACACTTTTCTCCATATAGGTAATGCCTCCATATCTTTAATGCGAAGACTATCGTGGCTAGCTCTAAATCATGGGTAGGGTATCTTACTTCATACTCCTTTAACTGTCGGGAAGCATATGCAATCACCTTACCGTGCTGCATGAGCACGCAACCTAGTCCTTTATGCGATGCATCACTATAGATCACAAAGTCCCCCTTATCATCTGGCAGTGCTAGCACTGGGGCGGTCATTAATCTTTTCTTTAGCTCTTGAAAGCTCTCGTCACATTTCTCATTCCATACAAACTTTTCAATCTTTCTGGTGAGTCGGGTCAATGGGGCTGCCAGTTTGGCAAAGTCTTGCACAAACCTCCTATAATACCCGGCTAGTCCCACGAAACTTCTTACTTCGGTCGGGGTAGTCGGTCTTTCCCATTTTGATATTGCCTCTATTTTGGCAGGGTCAACTAGTACTCCTTCACTACTAACCACATGACCTAAGAATTGTACCTCCCTCAACCAAAATTCGCATTTAGAGAATTTGGCATACAACTTTTCTTCCCTCAGGATTCCTTGGACTATCCTCAAGTGTTCCGCATGTTCTTCCTCAGTCTTTGAATAAATCAAAATATCGTCAATGAAAACTATGACACACTTGTCTAGGTATTGTTTGAATACTCGGTTCATCAAGTCCATGAATGCCGCGGGGGCGTTAGTCAGTCCAAAGGACATCACTAGAAACTCATAATGGTCGTACCTAGTGCGAAAAGCAGTATTGGGTATATCTTCCGGTTTGATCTTTAACTGATGGTACCCCGTTCTCAGGTCTATCTTCGAAAAGTGAACTGCTCCCTTGAGTTGGACAAAAAGGTCGTCAATCCTAGGCAAGGGGTACTTGTTCTTAATGGTTAACTTATTCAACTCTCTGTAGTCTATACATAGCCTCATACTACCATCCTTTTTCTTTACAAACAACACTGGGGCACCCCATGGGGACACACTTGGTCTTATCATGCCCTTATCCAATAGTTCTTGCAACTGAGTGGCCAGTTCTTTCATCTCAACGGGGGCGAATCGATAGGGGGATTTAGAAACTGGTGCGGTTCCTGGTGCTAATTCTATCGTAAACTCGATTTCCCTATCGGGTGGTAACCCAGGAAGGTCTTCTGGAAACACATCTTCAAATTCCCTGACAACTGGAATGTCCTTCAGTTCAGGGTTTCTTTGCTTCGTGTCTAATACATAAGCTAAGTAGGCCTCGTTGCCCTTTCGTACTAACTTTTTCGCTTGAGCAACAGTCAAGAATTTTTGAGTCTGTCGCTGTCCTTTGAATATGACCTCTTTCTTTCCTGACACCTTTATCCTAACTTTCTTGCTCTTGCAATCAATCTGGGCACCATTACTTGCCAACCAATCCATCCCTAAAATGACATCGAATCCGCCTAACTTAAACGGAATTAGGTCTGCCTGAAAGTGGTGACCTCCTATTACTATATCGCAGTTAGGGTATATCTGGCTCACAGGAACCACTTCATGGTTAGCTATTTCTACCATTAGTCGTTCCTTTAACATTTCTGGTTTCAAGTTTAGTTTGCATGCAAAATCTTGTGATATAAAAGACTTAGTAGCTCCAGAATCAAACAAAGTATTTGCACTCAAGGTGTTAAGGGAGAGGGTACCTGCGATGACATCCTCATCCCTCACTGCATCTTGCACTGTTATGTTGAAAGTTCTAGCGGTGGGTGGTCGATTGGATGCAGTACCGCTCATCCTTGATCCTGTCGGTTTCAGTTTAGGGCAGTCTTTCTTCCAGTGGTCCGTACCTCCACACTGGAAACATTTCATGATTGAGTTCCTCTGGGGGCAATTGTTGGAATAGTGTCCGATCTGTCCACACTTGAAACACGTCGTCGTACCCTGGAGACATACTCCTGAATGTTTCTTCCCACAAGTCTTACAATTAGGTAGGGGAGGGCGCGACTGTCCTGATATGGGTGCCCTGGTTGACCCACCTCCTTGGCCAACACTCTTGCTTTCTGCTCTGTTAAACCCTGTCCTTTTGGCTGGCTGGGTCACTGTTCCTCTAACAAACTTGCTGGAGAAACTCCCACTTGCAGCACCACTACTTCGACTTTCAAACTTTCTTTTCTTCATGATCTTGTCCTTCTGAGACTGCTCACTTCCTGCCTCCACAATTGACGCCTTTTGTACTAGAGTGGCGTAATCTGTAATTTCTAACACCGCGACACGGTTCTGGATCCACTGTTTCAATCCATCCTTGTTGAAACCTCCTTGTCCTCTTAATTTCAGTGTTCACATAATCTGGAACGAACCTTGATAGCTCAGTGAACCTAGCCTCATATTCAGCTACAGTCATATTGTCTTGTTTAAGCTCTAGGAACTTGAGTTCCATCTGGGTCTCCATAAACCTTGGAAAGTACTTTTCCAAGAATAACTCTGTGAATCTGTCCCATGTAACCACTCCACCTGGTTCCACATTTTTCTTGGCCTCCCACCAATAGTTGGCCTCTCCCTTAAGCAGGTATGTAGCAAAAATAGTTTTCTGGGCTTCCTCAGTGCCCATAATCTCAAAGGTCTTTTCCATCTCCTTCAACCAAGCCCTGGCCTCAACGGGGTCTGCTGTCCCCTGGAATTCTGGGGGTTTAATTGATTTAAATGCCTTAAAGGCATTGGCTATTGCATTGTTGGGACCGCGGGGTGGTGGCTGGGGTCGCGGCTGGCATTCCAGATTTTGCCTCATCAGGCGCATAAACTGTTCCATAGGGTCCTCTTCTTCTTCCTCATAATCCTCATCTTCAAACTCATTGTACTCATCTCCCTTATCCTCCGGTTCTGGGTGACGGCGTTCTTCTTCCCTGTGTTGGTTACTACCATGAGTGGCGGACTCGGTAGGGTGAGTTCTTGTGTTTCTCCTTGGCGGCATTTTTCTGAAAGTATAAATTTAAAAAAAATTCTGTTAGGGTTTCCTCATTTTTCTTAGTCTGGTTTTCTGTGATTTGCACCTCGAAGGTGAAATCTTTTACAGGCATATATGCACCTCATAAATAGCTATCAAACGACCATGGCATCATATGTATATGAAAACTTAAATGGAAACAGTTGCTAAATCAAACGAAAATTACATCATATTAATGCTAGTGACTTCTCAGAGTCACGGTTTCAAGTACAACATAAGAATGAAATATATAAAAGTACATCAAAAGCAAGTTAACATGCCTTTCTATCCAGAGGAAATATACTACGGAACTGACATCGCTATCAAAAGGAAAACTACTACAATATCCCTCTGTACTAGAAGACTGAACTGGTCAACCATCCATCAATCTGCGTGAAAGCGTATCGCCCCCCTAACTCGGCGCATAGTCCTCGAAACGACTCTCTCTGCATCACTTCTGCGGATCCTCCTCCTGCGGTAGGAACGTGGAAGTGCTCTAAGTCGGGTGAGAGCCCTCCTCTCAATCCCCAGAACTGCCCGCCTCATCTGTCTAGCTCTAGAGGCTCTCCCCTGGGAGTATAGTCTCGCTCGTCTCTCCTCAGCTAGCTGGAACCTCAGCTCAGCTACTCGGGCCTCCGCTGCCACCAGGTCGGTGGTCATACGGGTCACCATCCAGTCGTACTCAGTGGCTCTAACAACCTGTATGGGAGGACTAACCGGTTCACTCTCCGGGGCAACCTCAGTCTCTCCATCCTCTGAAATAGGCTCCTCTGAGTCACCATCCATATCAGTATCCCAATGAAATCCACTAGGGGATGAATCCTCTCTCAGGAGAGGGGAGTGCATAGGGATATTAGTCCAAACCACCTCCTCATCCTCAGGCTCCTCTCCGGGTGTGGGGTCAGCTGGAACATCGTCCATGGGGTCCTCCTCTGGGTCACTATCTGGCTCATCTGAATCCACTGGGTCCTCTACAGGAATAGGGTCATCAGCTCTGGGATCCTCCTCGGGATCCTCCTCCTGGACTATCTCTCTATCTGTCTCAACATCAGGCTCATCTACAGCTCTCAGAAGAGCATCATCATGTCGCTGCTCGGAACTCTCAGGTAGCTCTACATCCTCGGGTATCTACACAAAAAGGGAAAAATGTTACTATCCTTGAGGTTCTGATAAGTAGTTCCCTTATTGGGCTTAATGTTGTTAGGGCTATGTCTATTAGTCCGAATATGTTTCGGTAAGGGTTTGGGTCCTTAAACCTTCCTATCGTCTCTGAGATTATAACCTAACGCTTTGATACCATTTCTGTAACACCCCTAGATCCGGGGTCGGAGATCCAGGCTGTCACTCTATCCTTAATTCCCATTTTAATATTCATTATTCTTAATCTTCATTTTAGTATGTTGTGATCCCTCAATCACACTCAACATTTACAGATTATAGGCTCAGAGACGAAATTAAAATATTACTAAGTTATTACAACCATCTTGAAATAGTTATTACAAACCCAAATTGTCATAATCTCAAAAGTTCAACTTAAAAAGGAATTACCATCTAAGGTGGCACTTGCGTCCAAAAGGAGGTTTGGTTTTCAGAAACTTACACAAGTCATGCTTGTAAATAAATCTAACCAACCTAAGCTGTAAACCTATCCAACTTAGTCTGCTCACCTGTGGTAATGCTACTGGGTGCTGCCCTGGTTCCTGCCTCGTAAACAGTCTCATAAACTGCTGGCCGGTTAGCACGCTTTTGCGGAGGGTCTGCCTTGTTCTTGCCATGAGTATCTGTTGTTGTGTGGTGGTATATATGAAAGAAAAGCAAGAGTGAGCAATACCGCTCAGCCATATAATAATAGTTTTCAAAGTACTTTTGTTAACATAAACCATATGCCATATTGTATACTGATATTGTACCATCATTAAACATTTTTCATTCTTTATCCAGAAATATAACGAAGAATTTCTGAGGTACTTTGAATAGTTCATCATTTTGTTAACACTATCGGTAATTGAGCATCTAGGCTTTCATTACAGTGTTACAGTACAATTCCAATTGGAAGAATGGGATTATGCTGGAGCCTCTTCCACGATATCTGGTGATCAGCCAATATATCGTGCCTCTGCTTCTCTACTAGTAGAAGGACGACGTTCCCTTATCGGGTCGCATCCTGACCGCATATGGGCCTTAATATTTGGACTACGCCCGAAGGCGATGTCCCCTCTTCCTCCAATCCCTGAGAGAATTCTATGCATCGTAGGAACAGAATTTAATTCAGTTTCCCCCAAGCACAAAGCTTGACAACTGGTTTGATAATCATTACAACTTTACTTCCATGAGTAATTGAGGAAGTAACTCTGATGTGTGGGTTGACTTTAGTCAACGGATTTTGATTACTAAGAATCGCATCATCAAACATAATTTGGGAGTTGGTCGGAGTTTTTGAGTGTTTAGTCAAACCTGAGCCCCTCCTTACTATGTAGGGTGCATTTCTTATTGGTAGCGAAGGGAGAAAATAATTAATACTATCTCCCAAAACCTTGGGTTCCCGAGTTTTGATAAGTTTGAGCGAGGTAGCGATACTTTTCGATGAATGAAGCTATAGTCAGTGAAGAAATGGGAACCCGATCCATTTTTAAATACTTTTTCGACGATCAGAAAATATTTAAAATAATTTTTTTAAAGTTTTAAATAATTTTGAAATAAATAATATGATTTGTAAATCATCCTGGAATATTTAATAAATATTCAAATAATATTTATTAAATAAATAATAAGCTTAGAATATTCAATAAATATTTAAATAATATTTATTAAATAAATATTTACTCACAATCCTCAATTGAAAATCATATTCAACTTATTAATAAATATTCAAATAATATTTATTAATATCATCAAAGGAATTTTTAATCCGAAAATATCCAATTTATATTTATTGGATTATTTTTAAAACTAAATATAAGTCATATATCATCTCCGGAGACTTCCGGGTTTTTATGTCCTTATCCGGACGAAATATCTCCGACTCCCCTACTAAGAAAGGGTGTTATCATACCCTACTTGGAACTTTTAACACATCATCGCATACATGTATATATGTATTCATGCATACGTACTTGCTAAACAGGTTTATAAATCAACATAAATAAACCATATATTTCATGCTGATTCGAAAAAATAATTTTAAAACAGTTCATAACAGTTATACCACAACAACAACAGTTTGAAAATACATGAAGTACAAGTTTCGAAAACTTGCCTTGAAATCTCGGAGTAGTCGGGGTGCGAGGGATGGTCCGATAATCTATAACATAAGCATAAAGGCATCGTTAATTCTAAGCTTGAATTATCGACTCTTTACGAGTACTCAACTCGTAAAACGTGATAACGAACCAAATAAACTCTTCACCTCCTTAACATATTCGCATAGGTCAAATACTCCCTATAACATGCATTACATATTAATTCCATTTTTCAAGACCATTTCACTTAACCAAATCTCCATTTCACTTTCCAAGTTTTTATTCTAATGGCGATTTGCTTTGAACAACCTTCGCTCCCGAATTTTTATAAAATCGACCATTTACCCTGTTAAGCTCAAATTTTTCAAACAACTTCCTGGACATACCACCTAGCTACTGTAAAAATTTCATAATAACAGACCAATTTTAAAGGGCTCGTTTGGCTTTGTAAAGTCAGTCCATCTTAACGATTCATCCGTTTTAACCGGTTTCACTAAAACAAGCATAACTCATAGACCGTAAATCCTTTTTATGAGATTCAAATTCTCAATTACTCTACAAGGTCAGATCTACAAGTTTCCAAGAAATTTTGCCCAAAAACAACACTCATATAATTCGGGTGATTCTGCACAAGTGGTTTAACAAAATTTTGGCATTATAACGACTATAAATCGAATCTTACCAATATCCATGAACTCCATCTAACCACTTAATTCAACCACACACCATCAAGAACATATAAACATCATCAAGGGTCTATAATGCCAGTGGTAATATCCATTTATCACTACTCAAAATTTACCCATACTTATAAATGTTAAAACATCACAAACCCCTTAAACATGTACATACTTGCATCAATCTTTCAAATCAACTTATAACTCATGAAGTTTAAGGTGGGTGTGAGTATTTTACCTTCCTTGGAGTCTTAACAACCTTAACCAAGCTTAACAAGGCTTGAGATCAAGTCCACAAGCTATTATAACCCTCAAACTTCAAGATCTAAACAAAAGTTCATAAGAAGTTATTCTTTACTCAAGAACTTCTTGATTTTATTTGAGCAAGCTATACTTAGTGTAAAATCATGAAATTAAATCCTCACCCTGGATATATCATGAAGTAATTCCATAAATATTTTGATGATTTTAGGACGAGTAGAGCTTGGAGACAAAATTCATTTTTCTTGGCTATCTTGGAAAGTATCCAGAAAAGTGGAAGAGCAGTAGCAACTTGTCGAATTTATTTGACCAATCAAACGACCTTGAAAAATTACGAAATTAAATCCGCAACTCCGTATTGATGTATAGAAGAACTGGAATTTTTTTCATAATTTTCCGATGAGGGGAAGTTGGTGAAAAAAAATCGGAAAGACACCCCTATAGAGTTTGGTCGGGAATTGCTTGAAAATGGGAGAGAGAGTTTCTTGTTTTTCTTGGATGCTTGGGTGTGATTAGCAACTGAATTATGAAGTTAAATTACACTCAAGGATGCAGCCATACCATGGTAAAAGTGTAGGACACCCACTTTCCAATTTGTCTCCCTAAATCAAGAAAGTTTGTCCCCTTTACTATTCACTCTAATTTGATTGAATTTGAAATAATTAGTTTGATTTAAAACTAATTATTTTGCATGGCACTTGCATGGCATATTGCATGGTACTTGCATGTATATTACTCACCTTAATAATCAACCAATGCTTACCATTTAATTCCATATGCAAGTTTGGAGATTTTCTTGTAAAAACGTTTCGTCGTGTAGAAATTTCTTTCATCGTTCTTGAACATTTGTCATTAAAATTCTTCTAATAAATTCCATAATTCCTTGCCTTGGTGTTTAACTTAGCTTAGAGATTTTCTTAACCTCAATATCCCATATTTATACCAATATTTAATAAAAGTGAAAATCTACGTAATTTGACGGTTTCTGCATTCCCTTTCTTCTTTGTACAACGATACTTTATTCATAAAAGTATAAATACTTCTTCATTCATATAATATGATCTTAAAAATTTTACATGACTTCCACCAATCGTTGTTTATGATCATTTTAGAAATATTACAAAAACCTGGGTTCTTACATTATAAATCTTGGTTGTTTGGTTTCCATACTCGTCTAATTGTGATTCGGTTCGAATATACCTCATTATCTCAGTGGTTCTGAAATCATTTAACAATCCAAATTCCTTTGATAATTCCTTAACTTAATAATCCCTTAATTTACCCTAATGCACTAATTCCTCAATATATAATTCCTTTAATATCTCCATGCTCCTTAATATCTAATAAAATAGAAGCTCATTCGAACTCAAAATCCTCAAAAATCCATATTCAGGAATTTCTGAAATCTATCGTCATTTCGAGTCACTTATTTTCTTAGTTCAACACGAATATGGTTTCTGTTTACTCATTTTTGTTTCAAGTATAGAGTACTTACATACCATTTCCCTAAATCCTTAAAATTTACTATTGATGTGATCACTGTAGCATTGCTCAGGAACCTCTACCCCGGCTAGCTGTAGATCTACAAGCTCCTGCTCTGACAATCCTATCCACTGAGGGTCTCGACTCGGCTCTCCCATCTCTGATCCCTATAATAAAACATAAAATTCTATTAGTAATAATCTATAAAATTATAATCAATGTTTAAAATAAAACTATCTGCGATATACCACCCTTGAACTCGATGGGAGTTCACAATTTATATTATTACTGATACAATTATTATTATTACTCTTGTTCTTGAGCATTATGACTCTTAGCTCTGATACCATCTGTGACGTCCCTAGATCCGGGGTCAAGGATCCAGGTCATCACGGTCCAATTTCCGATCAATATCAATATCTCTTGAGTCCTTTTTTTTATATAACTTAATACTTATGCAATTGACCCCACTCTAATACACACACACACACCAATCATATGCTCATAGAACAACATCCACAATATTAAAAGTTTAAAGTTAACAGTTATTACAAACCCAGAATTCTACTAAGTACATTGTTGAATAATACTTCTACAGGAAGCATTTCAACAACCAAAAGTTTATTACAAACTTACACAATTAATTTACATAAGTCTACTAAGCCCCTTTCGCTTGTCACTACCTCGGGGATGGTCGCCGGCACTCGCTCAAAAGGTCGCCTTTCCCATACCCTCTTGCGGGGTGTAGTGCGTAGAATCGGCATGGGACCTAGCTGCTATATACATAAGTGGCAAGAGTGAGCTATAATAGCTAAGCAAGATAATATTGTAGACTAGAATTTAAAATGTGATCAGGTATACATATATATATGCATATATAAGCAGAAACCAATTATAATCCTTAAGGAAGAATAAAGCTCTTATTTAATAATACATCATCCACTTACTATTATAAGAAAGAAATCTAAAATAATATAATATCAGTTTCTCTTCATCTGTAACCATAACTCCATTATCTCATATCATTATTCTGTTTTCAGTATAGAAATCTGAAAACAATTTTCAATTCTTTCTTTCAAGTTTTTGGGGATTTTTACTGTTGCCGAATACGTAAGGACGATGATCAGTCGCCCTCCGTACCCGTCCTTTTTACTACCGGTAGAAGGAGGAAGGTACACCACTATATCCCCCTGGAGGAAGGTACACCACTACATCCTCCTTCGGCAACTCTTGGGCCGAGATAAAATATTGATTGCTGGACTGTGCCGCACACAGCCTCCTACGCTTTTTGTTGTTATCCCCCTTTTTGTCAAATCATTAATCCATTTATAAAATATCATTCCACATTTCTATTTTCTCGCTTTCATTTCCACATATCATTCACTCATATCATTTCCATTCTCGCACATTACTTCTATAATATATATATATATATATATATATATATATATATATATATAACATAATGCTTTGATTATGATCTAGACATCTCTTTCATATTCAAGAAATCAAACATACTTTTATATTCATAAAATATTCCGTCTATTTTAAAAGTAGTAAATAATAATAAAATAATATTTATGAAACCACTGATACTCAAAAAGAATATTTTTAATATAGTATTATAAACCATATAACCCTAGATAACAACTGATA
The DNA here is from genome assembly GCA_036435485.1 of Saposhnikovia divaricata. Taxonomy (NCBI): domain Eukaryota; kingdom Viridiplantae; phylum Streptophyta; class Magnoliopsida; order Apiales; family Apiaceae; genus Saposhnikovia; species Saposhnikovia divaricata. Next base: position 59,142,502 of record CM071599.1, on the reverse strand, counting down.
TCATTCCCTTTCATATCTCTTTTACCATAGAGCATATTCGCTCCATTCGTAATCATCTCTATATCCATATTTCATAAATCATATCCATCTCTCTTTAATTTCCCAAAATCAAGGAAATATATTCTTTGCAACATAGCAACAATAGCATCACATATATATATATATATACTCCATGATATCATTTTTATCCCAAAGATAAATAATTTTCAAAGTAGGGATAGAAAGATCTTGCCTCGATCTCTGTAAGTCGGAAGTATAGCTCGTGGCTCTCCCGAAGTCTCTATAAACACGAAAAGGATCATTATCAGAATATATTCCACTTAACCACCTACGCTCATATAATAACACTCTTACAATATCCCATTACTATCTCAAAAGGTCTTGAGGACTTAACCATTCTTATTCCCGATTAAAGTTCTTAACGATTTACATTCTTTCCTTAACAACCACTCTCGACTGTAAAAATTCTCAGAAAATATAGATTCCGAATTTTAATGCAAGGCTAACTATCAAGGGTCCTATGACAACCCTACTACACTATCCCAAAATTTTATAACTTTTAAAAATGTTTAAGTATGGTAATTATAGCCTTAAAGTTGATACAATTACGTTTTCTCGGTTCTCGAACGTCTTTCACTAAAACTGACTTTTCTCCTAAACCGTTCATCAGATTTTAACGTACTTTATATCAAAACGATCTATGAACCAAGCTCTACCCTCTCATGATCAGTGGGTGCTCTGGATAGAAACCTACCGTACGAATATGGGGACCAAAAACAGGGTATCTATTTGGTTTACCGAAAATCGGGCATTATAACGGCTATATTTTCATACTTTCCAAAATTCAACTCCTCCAAATCCATCATCCACCTTATACACCATCACCTACACCATGTGGTCATCTTACCAACCATGGTTACAAGCACACAATACTTCCATATTCAACTTAAACCACTTACAAACACATATATCATCATGAATAATCACTTATATCAACATATCTACTAACACAACTAATATCCTTCATAAATACAAAAGGGCAAGAACATTTATACCTTCTTGAAGCTTTAATCACACTTAATAAACCTTTGATAGTCCTTACACAACCTTAAAGTGGATGGAATTAGCTAAAGAAATCATAAAAACCAAAGTTAGCTCTTGAAATCACTATTCATTACTATTCATCATTAACTTTGATGATTTTATTACCTTGCCAAATGATGTTTGTTTGCTATGAAACTTGGTGGATGTCTTTATATATACTCAAGTAACCTCCATGATTTTTCCCTTGATTTTAGATTGCTTAAAACTAGGGTTTTGAATTTTTTTTTTTCCTTGATGAATAGTGAAATTTGAATTGGAAGAAAATGATGGAAGGGAAGAGATTTTTCTTGATTTTTGATCTTATCCTAGCTAATCTACTTTTGGTAGATATTTAGCTATGTCATATTGATAATTATCATGTGATTTTACTAATTAATCCTTAAGAAAAGTGAGTGGAAAATGATGTAATGGATGATGTAATTGTAGATGATCTAGAATACTTGTTTTCTTGATTTTTTCTAAGTATTATGCTAATTCTCTTGATAATTAATAATATGGTAGGTATCCTTGTTAATTTATAAACCTTGGTTGTTTGGTTTCCATACTCGTCTAATTGTGATTCGGTTCGAATATACCTCATTATCTCAGTGGTTCTGAAATCATTTAACAATCCAAATTCCTTTGATAATTCCTTAACTTAATAATCCCTTAATTTACCCTAATGCACTAATTCCTCAATATATAATTCCTTTAATATCTCCATGCTCCTTAATATCTAATAAAATAGAAGCTCATTCGAACTCAAAATCCTCAAAAATCCATATTCAGGAATTTCTGAAATCTATCGTCATTTCGAGTCACTTATTTTCTTAGTTCAACACGAATATGGTTTCTGTTTACTCATTTTCTGTTTCAAGTATAGAGTACTTACATACCATTTCCCTAAATCCTCAAAATTTACCATTCATGTGATCACTGTAGCATTGCTAAGTTAGGGTTATTGCAAAATCGGTCATTAAAATGAAAGTTAATCAAATTAATCATTAAAATGAAAATTAAGTAAATTGGTCATTAAACTGAAAATGAATTCAAGCATGTTTATTAAATAATTTCGACGAAAAATATTAATATTAATATTAATTTATTGAATTTTATGATCTACAATATATATGATAGAATAACATATTCATTTTAAATGATGAAATTCAAAAATCAACATTACTATCAATATTTTCCGTATAAAAATAATAAATTACTTAACAAAATGTACTTAATAAATTATTTGAACCAATTTTTGATTTATTGAAAATTTTAATATTTTATATCCATTTTAATAACCAACTTAATAATTAACACATTCATTTGGATGGACTTGTAAATTGTAATCATTCTAAAACATTTAAAATTTGTAAAATACAGAAATCATTAAATTATTGGCAGCAAAATTATTCACCTAAACATTATTACCTACAAATGTTGAGCGACTAAAATTAGGGTTTAGCAAAGCCCCAATTGAGTAAAGGGGGTTTAGAATGGAAGGGCTGAAAGTAGCCGATGCAAATTTGGTGGTATATTTGCACCCATCCAAGTCCAATAATGTCTCAGAGGCTATTGCTACTCAGCTCAGCACTCTGCTTTTCAAGTTACTGTCTTCTTTTCTTTTCTTGATTCAAACTCTCTTTAATTTTCTCAGTAAATTTATGTCACACGCATGTATATATCTGTTGAAATGTTTTATGAAGACTTATGCACATTTTCTTGGTTCCCTTGAAGATTGGAACTTTCTGGAAATCTTGTTTCATTCTGATTTTCACTTTTATGTTTATATATAAATATGACCCTTGCATTTATGTTTTGTATATGTAAACTTGGTCTGCTTGATTTTTCTCGGAAAGTTGAAATTTTTATGAAATGTATGTGTTGATATCTTTGAGGTGTTCATTGCTTTGGTTTGGTCACTAAGCAAAAAACTAACTGTTGCAATTTAGGAGGCTTTGTGCTAATGTTGGTGTGGTGTGAACTTATAGACTTATAGTAGTATAATATTATTAAGTGAATATATATTGGTATTTGTTTATGTATTTATGCAGCGTTGCACTCATACACCTATCATTTGTCTTTAATTTTCTTACAGGTTTGATGAGAGTTTTGACGGTGTTTTATTGGCTTATGAACTAGAAGTTCTTGGTAATTTGGGGAAAATTCTTCCCGGTATTCATCCATTTTTCGGTGTCAAGCTAAAATCAAAGCTGCTGATATTTAATCCTAAGCCAGAAATGCTTCTAGGTAATTTGATGCCAGCCTTCCCACACCACCATGATATATGTGTGCATGAGTTTCATTGACTATACTAGCAATTACCTTCATTAGTTTCATGTCCATCCCTCACTGTAGTGGACATACTATCGTGGAACCGTTTTTGAATGAATTTACTATTGGTATTCCTTTAGACATCGCTAAATATTTTCTCTGATCTTCAGAAGGAAAGGTCGTTAAACTTAGCCAACATGCGATTCACATCATTGTTCTTGGTTTTTCATCTGCTGTCATAATAGAGGAAGATATTCGTGAAGAGTTCAGATACAATATTGTAAGCCTCTTCAGTGATTTTAATATACGATGTCATGTAAATTCAATGTCTTTCATGGAGAATTTGTAGAATTTAAATCTTCAACTCATTATGTTTGGATGCAGAAACGCGGGAAAGGATTTTATGTTAGCAGATTGCAGAAGAAACACAAGATAAAAGTTGGAACAATAGTACGCTTCTTAGTCAAGAGGTGATATTTTAAAAGTGTATAGTGTATGTATAGATAGTATTCACTGTAGAATACTCATAAATGTTAAAACTTCAATAGTTTGATGTGTTCTTAAGGTTTTTATGGCAACTTGAATATCGGAAAACTTTAGGGGACCTGTAAATAAGTAGATTATGTATGTGATTCCACATCCTTTCAAGCAGAGGGAAATTTACTATTAACAACTGACAAGGAAGTATAGCTTATCAAATTTTGTCATGCTCTGTATTTTATTGAAGGCCCACTTAAATCTTTTACTCATTGGAACACTGAATTGCATAATGCATATATAATGCGGTATAAGCACTATATCACAGTGTCATTGACAACTTACAATTCAGCATCGTTATTGGTTTTTATCATGATGTTCAACTTTGTGTTAATGTTAGGAATCGAGTATGTTTAATGTGGTTTTAGTTTGCTAAAAATATAACACGCTGGTGAGTGTTCTATCTCATTCGATATTTTCTTATTATATAACCTGCAATAATTAGAATGCCATCTTTAGGTTCAGGTTATTATGCTGAGTTAAGTTTCTTTGTGGCTTTTTCGTCAATTTGTGTATTGTCCATGTAGTTTTGACGAGGAGGTACTACATATATCTGGGTCCTTGCTTCCTACTAATACGGGAAGTGTATTGTGGCTACACATGACTTCAGAAGATGTGTCACAGGCCAACAGGTTGCTGTCTGTTCCTCTTTTTAATCATTTTGGTTATTATTCTTCATATACACGCTGATTAAAAAGCTAGTAATATACTTGAGATACTGTCTAATTGTCCGTAATTGGAAATAATTATGCAGTAACACGAAAAGGGGGAAAGAAGAGGGAGGTAGAGACAATATTGTGGAGCTAAGTAAAGGAGCCGTTAGTGAAGAAGCAATCCCCTTGAACACCAATCGGCAAACTAAAAAGTCAAAAAAACAGAAAAGTAATGATTCTTGAAGACTTACACCGCAGGCAGATGATCTAATTGATTGAATCCCGTTCACACTTTAGCCAGTGCTGGATAATCCTCGGTATAGCTTTGTATGTAATTTTTGAATTTTTTGTCTTGCGAGGAAGTTCAGTTATCTGTTTTGAAATCAGTCAATACTTTGCAAAATAAATTTGTAATTTTGCAACAAAGTTCTAAAAGTTATGTATTTAATAGAAATCATCTAATATGTGTTGTATGTTGGATATTTATCAAGTACTTTGATTAAATTGTAACTTTTAATAGGTACAAAATGAATACTCAAACCTACAGATTTAATTTTTTTTATTTTTTTGACAAGAACAGATTTAATAATTTTGATATATACAATATTATAAGAATGATATCTTGTACTCCTATAATAAAATTTTGAATGAAGCATAGGGTGAAAGCTCAAATTTCAATTTTCCGTTCACATGGCCTAAATGCTGATCAGATATGCCACTTCCAGATCCAATGGAGGCACCGGAGACTGGAGTGGAGTATCGGGCTCGTCTTGATATTTTTTGGGCATTTTTTTGGAAATTAGTATTTTTGAGTTTTGACTAATTGATCCCAAAATGAGTTATTTTGGTCTCTCTGTTTTTTTTTTTTCACAAAAAAAAAATGCAATTGAAGAGGCATCCAAGTGTCTAGCGTCATAAGTTCATAACAGCACCACTGAATGTTCAAGAAATATTCCCCAAAGTCTGAATGCACATAACTAGGACAAAGGCTCTCCTGACGGACAATACAAATTTTGATATTTTGAGTTCTTGGACTTTTTAAAAACTTTACAGCAAAAGTACAAATTACCGAAAGCAATTTAAAGAGTATAGGTGTAAAAAGAATAAAAGTTGGGATTACATGGAAAGAACACATTGCTCAAGCATTTCAGGCTGCACCCTCACCGCCTCCGGTAATGCCCTCTAGCTAGACCTGGCAAATCGGATCGGTTTCGGATTGGATTCATTTCGGATCGGATCAATTTTCGATTTTGATATATTTGGATAAAATTCGGATCGGATCGAATCTAATTCGGTTCGGGTCTAGAATCGATTTTACAAAATTTTAATCGGTTTCGGTTCGGTTCGGGTCTAGTTTCGGATCGGGTCGATTTCAGATTAAAATCGGATAATTTTCGGATTAAGATCAGATAAAATTCGGTTCGGATCTTTTTGGATTGGATTTTGTCGGATCGAAAAAATTTGATTTCAATTATGTTGTATCAATCTTGAATTATCATTGAAACTAAATAAATGTCATTAGTAAGTTTGTAGAAATATAGTTATAACGCGAAAATATATACTCAATTGAGTAATATAAAACTTGATTGTTTTTTTGACTATTTAATATTTAATATTATTTTTTCTAGTCTCTACTTGGACCAGTAATATAAAATAATATGTTTGATTAATGTATATTATTATAATTTTAGAAAAATAATATTTACTATATTATACATTATCCATTTATTTTTAAAATATGAGTTAGATTTACCTTTTTTTTTTTTTTTTTTGCCAAGAAGGAAATAAATTTCATTACATCAAAACGTTCATCAATACATTAATGAACTCTAGATGAGCATTACTCATCGTCCAGATACGACCAGCAGTAGAATTACAATAACTCGCTACAAAGTGAGCTAAGTGGTTCGCAGACCGTTTAAAAAATTAAAAAAACAGTACAACACCAAGAATGACAAAGGGAATATCCATAATATCGAGGCATATGAACAAAAAGAGCCCATAAACTTCAGAAATTACCGCATCTACATTGATCTGGATCCTGACTTCCGTTAAATTGATCTCGCGCTCTTTTTGAGCAGATATCCATAGATCTAAGATAAGCTTTATAGACATAATAACTCCCTCTGAAATAGAATCCCAATTAATCCACCCGCAAGCCTCTACAAAATGAGCCTTCATCGAATCAAAATGCCATACTGGTAGCCGAACAAAACAAGACACATGCCAAAAGGCAAGACACATGACAAAAAGCAAGACATTCAAACTGAAAACAAAACAACTAAAAAACAGATCGACGAAGATCTAAGAACCAAACTGAAAAATCCGAATGGATTCTTCAAAGGTTTCAGAAATCAAGTTCGATTTATTTGGAAAACTGGAAAAAGGGAAAGATTATAAGACCTCCGGTCGGTGGAGGAATCCACCGCCGGAGGGAGGAAGACGACTGGACTGCTTTACAATAGAAAAGGAGAGCAAATGAGGAGAGAGTTAAAAAGGATTTTAAGTAGTTAGATTTACCTTTATTTTCACTTCTCACAAATTTAAAAGTTAATTTCGGTTTTTTAAATTTTGTCATTATGGAATACATTCTATACCATATATAATTTAATTATACATACATGCAATATTGCTCGATTTTTCTAGCAAAAGCCGAAAAATATATAATATTATTTTTTTAAAAAATTTATTGATTTACATATCTTAATTCAACTTTCAAGCATATTAAATTATACGTGACAATTTTGTAATCTAAATTTTTATTTTGTCTTTTAAAGATTTTTTAAGTGATTCAGTTTTTTTTAGGTGGTTGAAAATGAATATATTATTATAATTAATAAGTCACGTTTAATCATTTATATTACTAAATGGATTTTATTTCTTATTCATTTAAAAAAAAGATTTTCAATTAATTGAGAAATAGACTTGTAGTCTGTAGAATAATTTTCTAATTTTTTATTTAATAAAAAAATGTTCAAAAATTATGTATTACGTTTTTATTTTGTTTGACAAGAATATTGACGGAATGGGTTGATACACATATTAGAAATGAGTATTTATTTAAAAAACCATTATTTAATAATGAGCAATAGTTATTAGTTATTTATTAGTTTTTTGAATAAAGTTATTTATTAGTTATTACCTTATTTTACGTAAAAAAAAATATATAGTAGTCAATTACAATTCACAAACGTACTAATTAGTAAACATGTGTATCCAGGAGATATGAAGGTTCAACTGTGTAGATATATAGTATATTTAATACCTATTTTCCAGAATAAATAATATCATTCGTTTTTATTTCTAAACTAAAATATTTACTATACCTGAATATTTAGATACATATATGATATCTTGAAACGTTTTTTTTTTCTAACATATAGAATATTTTGAGTCAGAGAGAGAAATAAAATATAATCTCAATAACATTATCACAAAATTTTCGGTATAGATGTTTTTAGTTTCCAATTTAGAACGGATATAGTACTTTGATTCATATTCGGTTCGGACAATATTCTTTTCGAATTTGATCGGTTTCGGATCATCATCGGATCAAGTATTTCGGATTATTATTGGTTAGATATTCGGTTCGGGTAATTTTCGGATCGGATGAGATCGATTTTCGGACAATAATCGGATTTGACTATATTGGATCAGATTTCGGTTCAGATCGGATTGTTTCGGATTCGGTTAAATTTCGGTTAATCTAATTCGGATATAAAATCGGATCTCGGTTCCATGAATTTCGGATCGGTTCTTCGGATATAGACCCAATTTGCCAGGTCTACCTCTAGCCATGGTTCTGAAAAGTACAACCCAAACTTTTTGATAGAGTATATTTTATAGGATTTTGTTCCCACATTTACGGTGCTTTTGTGAATAATCGTGTGGATTTAATTAGTTTTTGATGAGTTTGTTGCAGGAAATAAATAATTGCCAAGTTGAAAGAAATCGAGCATTATTTAATGATTTTTTGAGATTTTTAGCTCGAGAAATTAATGTTGTGAAGTTACGCGAAGAAATGGTGGAATTATGGTTCGTTGCTAGGAACTTTGGAGCAAAATTTAAAGTGCTCAGCAGAATGAGGAAGGCGCTACAACGCTGGTTAGCGCGCAGCAGCGCAAGGCCGTTCCTGTCCAAGACGCGACACAGAAGAGAACGAACAGAGCCATCGAGGCGCAACAGCGCCTGTCACAGCGCAGCAGCGCGAGAAGGAGTCTGTTGGACAGATTTAGCAAGGCGCAATAGCGCCTGTCACAGCGCAGCAGCGCTTGTGCGGGATTTTATACAGAATTTTTATATTCCAACTTGTATTCTGATTTTTATTAATAGTTGGGCTTATTATTATTTAAGGCAATTATTATAAGTCTTGTAGATCTATATAAAAACACATCTAGACATAGTTTTGGGGATCGGAAAAAATTTATTGTACACACTACAATTTTGTAAGCATCTTTTGGGAGAATTATTATTTTTCTTTGAAGATTGAAGATTGAAGATTGAAGGTTTTTCTCTATTCTTATAATTATGTGTTCACTTTATAATTCTTGTTTTGTTAATTCAATTATGAGTGAGTAGATTATTAATCTAGGGTTAAGTAGAACCCTAGTTATGATTGATGTGTGAATTTCCCAATTCCCCCAATTTGATTGTTTAATTGTTCTTGCTTATTGAGTTGTTTAAATTAACAATTACAAATCAGACGTGATTATGTGTATTGTTTGAACCAATATCTAATTATCAGCGAGAGTTGGATTTAGATGGTTGTGATCAATAGAACATGAAATTCTCCATGAGAATACGTAGAATGGATTGTTAGGAAACTAGGGTGCTGATATTAATGTCTATAAATTGCATGATACCATGAGAATAGGTTTGATTATATTTTAAGAGAAGCCATTAATGCTCGAGAGGGGTTATTGGTATTTATAGGGCGCATCTTTCTTGTTGAGTAGTGCACGATTATTTGGGGAGGAAATTCACGATTGCATTAATTCATGCTAGTGGGGATACTTAATTCTGGATGTTTTTAATACTTGATTAATATAAACACAATTCTCTTTAGTATAAAATTAGTTTAATAATTTCTCAAAATTTATTGTGTTACTTGCTTAACCGAATTAAATCGGAAATAACTGGTAATTGATACGTTTGTCTCTGTGGGATCGACTCTGACTTACCCTACTACATAGTTTGAAGGATTCGTTAGAAATTATTATTTGATAGGCACGCGACGGCCTTTTCACTTTTTATATGAATACAAACACAAGAAAGGGTCGTATTCTTTCCCAGATCGAATATTTGATAGGAGATCTGTATTGTTTGTCAAAAAAAAAGTATTATTAATTATTAATTAAGTACCAAATAATTTTATTAATTCAGATTTTTCTTGAAAATTTAAGATTTTCTCATAAATATGTATATTTGATGTTATTTTATTATTTATATTTAGTTTTAAATTTTAAAAAATAATTTATTATTTTTAAATATGTATATTTGATGTTATTTTATTATTTATATTCTACTTTACTATTTTAAAAAATAATTTATTTAATAAATTTTTGTTTGAAAGTGTTTATATATATTTTAAAACATGTGATCTCATGTATCGTGTAAGTTTAGGTAAGTAGCAATCATGTAATTAGTAAAAAAAAAAAAAAAAGTAACAATCATGTCATGCAATATAACTATCTTACACTAATTATATATTTGTAGCAATAAAATATCATGGTTTCGACAAGACTTAAATGTTTGGTTAAATAAGTAGTTTGATTTTTCAAAATTAATTTCATCAATTTATTCACGGGTGAAGGTCCAAAATAATCATTTTTGGGATTAATTGGTCCAAAATACTGATTCTGGAAAAGTTGGCCCTAAATACCGACGTGATACGGAGTTTCGTCCTCCGTATTAGGTTGATACGGAGTCTGGTGTTCAGTATTACCTTAGAAACGGAGTCTGGTGTGCAGCATTAGGTATAGGTTGATACGGAGTCTGGTGTTCAGTATCAGTGCTTGATACGGAGTCTGGTGTTCCGTATCACAACATGTCACGCCAAACGTATCTGTGAAGTCCAGCTCTTCATTCTTGATTTCACCGGGGAGTTTCCAATCAACCAGGCATTTACAATGACTCTAGTTTTTCTCGTTTTGGTAGCATTTACAACCATCGATTTGATTTGTGTCCCTGCGGGGCCGTCATCAATGAAGACGGAGATACCACTTGTGAACTAAAGGCAAGCGCTCGAAACGCTGTCGTAGCAATCACCAAGCAAGCTCACAAGACGATCACCACTCTTCGTACACATAAGACGACGAGTACTTAGCTCTTTGTCTCGTTATGCTAGCTCATGACGGAGATAAAACCATATTTCCCGCAAAATCAAAATCACTTACTTGTTCACCCGAACCCAAAACAAACACAGTTTACACCTGCACGGTGTGTAACAAGGCCTTTGCATCCTATCAAGCACTTGGCGGACACAAAGCCAGTCACGGCAAACTCAACGCCACCACAACTTCCGACACCAATTCCGCCACCACCACCTCCGCCACCGCCACCACCGCCACAACTACTGGTGGAAGGACCCACGAGTATTCGATTTGCCACAGGTGTTTTCCCAGTGGACAAGCTTTGGGAGGACACAAGCGCCGCCACTACGACGATGGAAACAACAACGTTACGAGTAGCAGTGGTGTCACGACGTCGGAGACTTGTCTTTTGGAGAGGACTTGTGTTGATGATACCGAATTCATCTTTTATCTATTTATAATACGTAACACCAATCAGCGTGATAGCCCTTAATACGGAACACGATTCAACGTGATAGTCCTTAGATACGGAACACGATTCAACGTGTTAGGTCGGTAAATAGGGCCATAATTTCGTTTTTCAGTATTTTGGGCCACTAAATCTCAAAAATGATTATTTTGGTAATTTTCTTTTTATGCACAGACAAAACAGAATTCTTATTATTCCTGACAAAAATAACAAAATTAATTATTTTAAGATGTAATTTCAAGACATTAAAAAATCAATATTTATAAAAACGGTGAAATTGTTCAAAAACCATTGCTCGTTTGCCAAACGCCACGTGGTACATACCCAACCCCTTTCCTCTTGACACACCATTTTCCCCCAAATTTGAAAAACTAGGGTTCCACTTCCGACACAAAAATGGCAGCAATTAGAGCAACAAGTAGCATAATCATGAAAGGCATCTTCTCATCTTCATCTCTCTCTTCCTTCAAATCACTGCCCATGTTCCCAAGATTTAACATCGCCCTTAGCCGTGTGCCACGTGCCCGGCCTATCTGCTACAGCCCAGTTGTTCGGTGCGCCGCCGGAGAATCTGACCGGAAAAAGACGTCGTCCAGATTGTCTCAGGTTCAGCAAGTGTTGCACGAAGCCCAAGAGAGAGCTAAGTCTGCTGGCAATGACCCTATCCCTAAAATCACTATTGGTACTACTTTTACTTCTATTATGTACTGTGTGTATATGTTATTCTTTTTACTCTACTATTTGACTCAACTAAAAGGGGTTGTCTATTTTTGGTTTTGGAGAAATGGGTTCTGAGAAAGATTGCGTTTTTGTCTATGGAAGATTGGAATGTAGGAAAATATGGCATTGGTTTAGTTTTAGGTGAACATTGCAGATACTAAAATGTTGTTATGTTCAATTATTCGTTCATGTTAATTGTGTTGCGATTTCGGATAATATGTGATTTCTTTTGTGATTAAACTTTGGCGTGTGGATACTGTTGTTAGAAGATACTTTTGTATTGTAGCTTTTGAATCATTTGTACTAGTGAGTTGTGATTAGCCTGGTTTCTGTCGTGATGCTATTACCGATGGTGTTGTCTTTATTCTTTGTAGACATATTTTGCGTGTTGTAGTTTTCTGCTAGTGGGCTGTGAGAAAAGAAGGCTAATGTCATCCGTGCTGCTACAGCAAGGCTGGAGAGAAGTAGCAAATCTGTACTTTTTATGCATACTAATTATTTGACTATCAATTATAATTGATTAACTGTACTTTGATTATACACACATTAGAAATTGTTTGTCCCTTGCACTATATATGCACAACATAATGTGTAATTCTGATGTTAATGTATGGCTATAAAATTCTTCAAATTAGTAGGCAGTGCTTAACTATTAGATTTGTTGTTATCAATTGATTTGTGCATAATAGTGTTCCGTGATTTGCACATAATACATCTGTATACTTTTAATCAGCGCAAGTATTTTGCTTTATACCTAGATCATGTCTCTGTGAGCTTTGCCAGAAGTGGTGGCCCTGGAGGTCAAAATGTCAATAAAGGTTTGTGAAACCTGTCTTCTAAATGCATTGAAGAGCATTTCTATATATTCAGTGGCATTTGAATAAATTCAGTTTCTTCTTTTCCTTCCTTTTGTTAATTATGTATTATATATCGTTTATATATGTTTTACAGTGAACACTAAGGTGGATATGCGGTTTAATGTCAAAGATGCACATTGGTTAAGTGACAGAGTCAAGGAGCGGATCATGCAAGTGGTAAGTTTTGGTCATTATACACATTTTTCCTATTTAAAGAATCCAATATATGTTTTTTTAGAATGTGATACTGCAGAAGAGTTGGTGTAGATTAGATTGAGTTTTTGCCATCTTGTTAAAATTGATTGACATGCACTAGAAGGTTCAGGGTTTCCCTCTTCTCTAAAATGACATACACATACCTATTTCTTGTGTCTGCCTCCTGTCTACACAAATTCTACTATCTTTACTTACATTTCTTAAGTTTTTAATCTTTTAGTCCTTACCATGTGTGAATTGTGATCATCATGTATTTTTAGTTCTTTGCTTCTCATGTTAGATGTTGCTCTGATATGTATGCACTTCTGTTTGAATCAGGTGTTCATCCAATGTAAGGATTATCATCTCTAAGTGTGTTTCTGTTTTTTTCTGTTTGTACACTAGGACACATATATTGATCCGGTGATCAAAACCTTTAGTACCTTGATGCGATTGCGTAATATGTAATTTCATTGTGCAAGTTTTGGTGATGTCATTAACAGGAAAAGAATCGGATCAACAAAGACGGAGAGATTGTGATTTCCTCAACAAAGACTAGAACACAGAAGTAAGTCTGCCTGTGCTGAACGATTCTTTACATGCGTTGGGATAATATTTACATGATTCTTCTACTTTTTTCAGAGGTAACATTGAAGATGCGTTGGGGAAACTACAGGTACTGTAATTGAAACACTTAAGGAAATTTAAGGGATTCATGCATCCCTCTTTATATACTTTTTGATAAGAGTAAGAAACCATGTCACTATCATTCTGAATGGTGAAACCATAAAAGGTATATTAGAAAGTTCAATCTGTGATTTTGACTTTTTAGCGGGAAGAAACTGCATCATGTGTTCAGCATTTTTATTATTGATGATGTGCTGCATTTGTTTTGTTTATTAACTTTTTTATGTGCATATTTCTTCTATTATTTGTTAATTGTATCACACTATGATAAAATCAGGCAATTATAGATGCTGCTTCTTATGTCTCACCACCACCTTCTGAAGAGCAAATGAGGAAAATTGCTAAAATGTAAGAGTTCAAATCAGCCATGAACTTTGTTAGTGTTCTTTATATGCTATAATTCTATTGCCAGTGAATGTTACTTTCGGTTTACACAATTAATATAATACTTTTGTTTTATCTTTTGTTTAAAGAGCTGCCACTGGGGAGAAGAAAAGGCTGCAGAGCAAGAAGATTCTTTCCGATAAGAAAGCTTTCCGAAGAAGTCGAAACAGTTATGACTAAGCCGCTCCTATCTGTAAACTTCATCATGCTGCAATTTTCTACTGGAAAGGTCAATTAATATATAGGATCAGACCATCAACAATCGACTTGAATTTCATAAATTATCTTTTGAAGGCTAACAGATCAGCTGATATTCTGGAGGATGTATATCAAAATTTTAAAATAGTAGGAGGGCCCGAAGTTATGCTAGACATCAAGACTAATGAGAAATGATGTTGGACACTTTGTATATAAAATGCAGTTATGCTAACAATTATAATAAGAATGACTTTATGCTTTATTCTGCCTTAATAGTTTTAATTGTTGAATTTATGCAACTAGCTATAAACTTAAAATATATATTCCGCGTGCGAGTTGATTGATGCTTTGCACGATAATAATGAATAAGTATGCAGTTATCCGTTAGTTCGCATACTCAAACCCCATGAGTTTTTTTCCTGTGCAGATGTACCATTTGATTTGTAATGCCAGAGTGCATGAGAAGCTTTTGAGTTGATTATTTTGAGAATGGTTTTGTCTTATTCATTAACGCCATGATTGGTATAATCTGCTTCAGCTAATGAATTTGTTTAATAGTAAGTAACTGTACTGCACAATACTACTCCCTCTGTCCCGTGGTTCTTTACATTGGATTTTTTCACGGAGATCAAGGATTATGATTAAAATAAGTAAAATAGTGAGTGTAATAGTGATTTTATTGTTAAAATAAGTGAAGTAATGGGTGTAATAGTGATTTTATTGTTAAAATAAGTGAAGTAGTGGGTGTAATAGTGTAAAGTGTTGAAAAAGTAGAGTGAAATAGTGAATGTAATAATGTATTTTATTATTAAAATTTACTATTTATAGCATGTAAAGAAATGAGAGGGACGTCCCAAAATATAAACTGTAAAGAAATGAGAGTGACGGAGGGAGGAAGTATCTATATATATTATAATGCTTGGAGATCGGAAAGTTACCAGAAACGTTTAAGGTATTTTTCTTGAATTTTCGTTTTTTTGATTTTTTTTAAATTTTTTTCTTGCATTAAATAGCTCTTAATGGCATATTTATTAGTCATTAATTATACCTAATAAATATGTATTAAATTTATTTTATTTATTTAAGAAATTATAAAACATTATTTTGAGCATTATAATTATTATTTCAGTATTAAATATTAATTACATATATAATTAAGTTTATTTTTAGATAAAATGACGACTAAAAATTGTTTACATTGCATAATTTTTTTATTCCCTATCGAATACCACTCCAATTTCTTTTCGGACAATTGTAGTACCCTTAACTTTTCAAACAACCATTATCATTAGTGATTATGGAAATCGTAATAAATTATAGAAGTATGTAAATGTTCGCTTAACACATGTAATAAAAATAACATGGGTTATGACCAAACTGATTAAATTGAAAAAATACATTTTTATCGGTAGACTAAATCGATAAAAAAGTTATATACCAGTTGTTCATTATATTATGTCGAAATAAATTAATATTCTAATTAAATAAATTCTTACATTACAATTGAACATGTATGTTATGAGAGGGACGTAGGCTTTAAAAAGTGTTATTATATATAATATTTATAACTTTTGATCGTAAAGATTACGTTTGTATTATAATTACTACTTTTTATGTTTATGATATTTTTGAGATTAAATTTTTTTTAGATATATAAAGAGAATATCTTCAAACCTATAATTTATGTAAATTATTTTGAATCAATTTTTTAAAAAAATTCTTAAGAGACCAATCAATTTTTAAAAATAATAAAAATTAATTCATCTGTTTTCAATATTTTAAAATAAAAATTTGTGAACCGTGCGAAGCGCGAATAAGTTTCAATATCAATATCATGCTTCAATATATATATATATATATATATATATATATATATATATATATATATATATATATATATATATATATATTATAATGCCTAGAGATCGGAAATGCACCAGAAGAGTTTAAGTTATTTTTCTTGAATTTTCCTTTTTTTATACTTTTTTATTAAAATTCTTTTTCTTGAATTAAATAACTATTAATGGCATTTTAATTAGTCATTAATTACACCTATTAAATTATATTAAATTTACTCTCTTTAATTTTTTTTGAATATAGTTAAGTTTATTTTTAGGTAAAATGACGACTAAAAATTGTTTACATTACGTTTCTTTATTCCCTATTCAAGATCACTGTAATTTCGTTTCGGATGACTATAGGGCAGACTACTTTAACTTCTCAAACAATTTTTATTATCAATGATCGTGAAAGTCGTAATAAATTATGGAAGTACAAGATCTTTACTTAATATTTGGAATTTCTATACAAACAAAACAAACAGCTTTTTTAATTTTGCACATGAATAAATTACACATGTGTTATGATCAAATTGATTAAATTTAACAAATCCAACCATTTTATCGGAAGATATGATCGATAAAAAAGCTATACACCCATTGTTTAAATATATTGTGTCGAAATAAATTAATATTTTAATTAAATAAATACTTACACTATTATTGAATATGTATATTATGAGAGGGGTTTCGACTTTAAAAACGTTATTAACCATAACTTCTCAAGAAATCTTTATTATCAATGATTGTTGAATTCGTAATAAATTATGAAAGTACACATATTTTTACTTAATATCTGAAATTTGTATATAAATAATACAGAAAGATTTTTATTTTTACACATTAATAAATTGCACATGTGTTATGACCAAACTAATTAAATTGAACAAACCCAACCATTTTATGGGAAGATTAAATCGATAAAAAATTTATACACCCATTGTTTCATTATATTTTGTCAAAATTAATTAATATTCAAATTAATTTTTTACACTATTATTGAACATGTATATTATGAGAGGGGTGCCTGCTTTAAAAAAACGTTATTAAGTTATATTCAATATTTGACTTTTGATCATAAAGATTATGTTCGTATTATAATTTTTATTTTTATATGTTTATGATATTTTAAAGATTATCAATACTTTAGATATATAATGTAAGTATTTTCCAACTAATAATTCATGTAAATTGTTATGAAGCATGACTTACGAAATGCATTTGAATTATGTTTTGTTTGTTATACAATCAAATTTATCGATGAGTTAAGTAAATCACATCTCTTATTACATTTATATTCTGTTTTTTTCAACGTATAAACAAATTTATCAACAAACTAAACAATCAAGTCTCTCGTTATGCCATCGACAACAAAAATGATTCAAAAACGTTACTTTTACTTATACATCGTCAAATTTTATAAATGTTTATTGATTTCAAAAGCATTTGTTATGCAAAAAATAGGTGTCATTAATATTTTCGAAAATATTTTTATTAATATTTAAGAAATTAACTTAAACATGTTTTTTTCTGCTAATTCTTTTTCTCTATAATTCTTAAACAATTAAATTTAATTATATTTTATACACGTTTCAATTCATCATATCAACTTTCAAATAATATAACTCAACGAACCATGATGTTAGATATACAATTTTTAGAAATATTTTCGTGCCGCGCGTAGCGCGACTTTTTTACCTAGTTAATTATATAAAGTAAACGAAGACATGATAAGAACACAGCCTTATTATATCAGGACATGGTCTTATATAATAAGAATGTACTGTACAATATATCGTGTGCCGTTAATTAGAATTGACCTTTTATCAGGATGGGGCAACTAGTACATATTTTATACATGTAAATATGTAATAGATCAAGTTGAACTATTTTAATTTCATACACAAGGTATAAAGTAATAAAAGATGCTAATCTTCGTAATTGAGTTATTGACATGATCAGTTTAATTAAACTGCAAGATATGTACTGTAGTATGCCTTTAAAATTTGACTAATTGATGGTGATATATAGAGTTTGATGTTCCTGAGGGCGCTCTCAGATCACGGCGTTGTGGTTGATCTAGTCTAGGCTGAGGTTAAAAGAATATTTCATATAAATGCATGCGGTTATTATCATTGTAAATATGGTGGGTGAGTTGTAAATATACAAAATTGCCGTTAATTTTAACATAAAAAATTGTTATAATCTCAGGTAACGTATACTGTAAATAGTGTATAGAATGCTTAGCTAGTGGACTATAATGTGGATTCAGGAGTTTGCTGCTACGTACGGTTCCAAAACAATTGAGGCCGCCCAGGAAAAAGGAATAATCTTTTAACACATTGTTTTATACTAATGGTTAATCATACAAATATCAACGCAAATGCTCAGACACGTATCTCTACCGAAACTCGGAAGCAGTCACCCTTTAACAGCAGGAAGGTGAGAAGATTATCGAGACGTCATCTTCATTCACCAAGTTCGTTTAGTAAACCGAATTGCTGCAAGTTTGAGGAGTAGTGCCTTTGACTAGTACTAGTGTTTTTATAATGAAACCAAAAACAAAATATGATGATGGCGCAGCAAAATGTACCTTTCTGTTATATTTCAAATCGAGGTAGGCACCGACCAAAATAAAACTCCAATTCGTTTCTTTCAGTTGACCAATATACCATTAGGCTATCTCTAGCTAGGTGATTAGATTGTTTTTCCTTTAAAAGACTCCAAACCAGAAGTAAAGTCTCAATTATACTCCTCAGGTAAAATGTTAGCTGTCCTAATTTTTTTTGCAATGTATAATTTATGTTGAAGATATTTTTTTAAATAATAAGATTAGATCACAAGTGTATGAATATGTACTTGACACATGTCATATTATATGTTTTCTTTTAACAAATAAACTGAATTCATTAAAAAATCGTAGCATCCGATACAAGAGTCTCCAACAGATATAATGGAGAAGACAAATTAACAACGAAGCTATTAAGCTCACAAGAAAATTTAGCCAATTTATTGGCCACCTTGTTTACATGCTTCCTACCAAACACAACTGAAACTTCACCCCTACACCTCATGATTTCTTTACAATGCTGTACCATGTTGCCAAGCTCCAGGAAGTTCAGATGATTCTTGTTTATTGCATTGACACTAAGAAGGGAATCACTTTCTATAATAACTGGTTCTGCTGGTAATTCCTCAAGCCATAGCAACCCTTCAAGAATAGCTGTCGTTTCTGCTTCGACCACCTTCACAGCACCTGCAACTTTCCTTGTTTTCCCTGCAATGAAACGCCCTTGACAATCTCTGAGAACCATCCCCATAGAATAAAAATTTTGATCTTCCTTCACCGCTGCATCCACATTTAGCTTTAAAACCCCTGTATATGGTTTCTCCCACCTCTGTCTTCGTTGCTGCAGATTGTCACCCTGGCTACCTCCATTCAACTGTCTTTTCTTGGTCACAGTGCTCCATTCTAAGATTTGAGACCAACTCCAGTTCACAGTCACAGCAGGGGTCATGTTTCTACCCTCAAAAATGCGTTTATTCCTGGCAAACCAGATTCCCCATAATACTGCTACTATTTTGCTTAGGTTTTCGTCCATTTCCTTACTCAACTTCTCCAGCAACCATTATGGAGCATTTTCCACCTCCCTCATGTCATACTCCAGGTCCACCAACCTCCAACAATCTTTAGCGAATCTGCAATCCCAAAATAAGTGCAACAGATGTTCTATATCACCCACGCACATCTCACAATCAATAGGCACAGACTCCCCTATGTATGAGATGATTTCTAACGGGAACATTATTACGACATATCCTCCAAATAAACACCTTGATTTTATGAGGAACGTTTAAATTCCAAATCCTGCTCCACCCTTTAGATTGTTGCACCCCTAAATCACCCACATGATTATTATGCCACTGATGATATCCCGTCTTCACCGTGTACTGACCATTATTTGAATGGATCCAGGCAACCCTGTCTATAGTACCGTTCTGTGGAATACGAGTATTCATAATAGCATCTGCATCAATGGGGTTAAAGCACGACCTAACCTTGCTTTCATCCCAACTTTTACTCCCTACTGTAAAGAAATCGCAGACTTTTGTACTATGACCAACACTTGTACTTTGTTGATCAACACATAAGTCTTCCTTGTTTCTCAACCATTTATCAGCACTGATATTGATTGTCTTTCCATCTCCAAGAACCCATCTCAGACCTGATTTTAGCTCTTCCTTTGCTTCCCAAATACCAGACCAAGTATAACTAGATCCTCATGTTCTACGCGCTTGAAGCAAATGGGAGTCAGGATAATATCTCGCTTTAAGTACTCTGGAGACTAGAGCATTTGGCTTAATGATTAGATTCCAACATTGCTTTCCCAGAAGGGCCAAATTGAACCCATGAAGGTCTCTGAATCCTAACCCTCCTTGCTTCTTAGACATACTCATTTTCTCCCATGCTAGCCAACGCATTGGTTTATATGAATTAGAGCTCGATTTCCACCAATATGCATTCAGCATTCGCTCTATTTCCTGACACAAAGTTTTAGGTATCAGAAAATAGGACATGGTATATGATGGAATCATTTGAGCTACACTCTTTAGAATCACAGCTTTTCCTGCACGAGATAAAAGTTTCGAGCTCCAGCCCTGAATTCTTTGAAATACTCTATCCTTTAAATATCTGAACACCGTCTTCTTGGAACGACCAATAAGGGATGGAAGTCCGAGGTATTTACTCTCCCCGATATCATTAAACACCCCTAACACCTGCTTTATTTCCACTTGTTTATCCCTCCTCACATTGTCACTGAAAAAAACTGCGGACTTTTAAAAGTTAGCTGCCTGACCAGAGATTGCCTCATAAGAAATTAACACCTCCTTTACTGCCCGTGATTCTGCTATCGTAGCTTTAAAGAACAAAAAACTATCGTCCGCAAATAGGAGGTGAGTCACAACCGGGGCTAAATGACTGATTCGACACCCTGAAACTCTTCCACTCTCAGTTGCTGATCTCATTGCTAATGACAGCCCCTCTACACACAAAAGAAATAGGTATGGAGAAAGCGGATCACCCTGACGTAACCCCCTTTTTGGATTGATTGGACCAATTATAGACCCTTGAAAAGAGATCGAGTATGAAACCGTCTTTACACACAGCATCACCCACTTGATCCATCTTTCTGAGAACCCTATCCGCCTCATCCTATGCTCCAAATAGTCCTACCTCACCCTATCATACGCTTTAGAAATGTCGAGTTTAAGTGCTACTTCCCCTTCCTGACCACCCTTCTTCCTTTTCATATAGTGTAGCAGCTCGAAAGCTACTAAAATGTTGTCCGTAATATTTCTCTCCGGCATAAATGCGGACTGTTCTTCCGAAATAACATTTGGAAGGATCTTCTTCAACCTATTAGCCAAAACTTTCGCAACAACTTTGTATAGAACATTGCATAAGGCTATAGGTCTTAGATCTTTAAGCTCTTCCACATTTTCTTTTTTCGGGATTAACACCAAAGTATTGTCATTAACAGTTGCTGGAAACTTACAATCTAAGAGCCAATCCTTGCAACTTTGAAAAAGTTCCACCCCTATCACCTTCCAGAAGTGCTGAAAAAAAGCCGAATTTAAGCCGTCCGGACCACTGGCCTTATCTAGATGAATGCACTTAACCGCTTCAGAAAATTCTTCAAATTCTAATTCAGCTGTCAACATGTCATTTTGCTCGTTTGATATAGCAGCTTCACTACTATAAGTAGGCTCATCCAACCTATCACCCTGGCCAGTAACAGAGAAAATATTATTATAATAATTCTTCAAAAGACTAC
Organism: Saposhnikovia divaricata; assembly: GCA_036435485.1. Taxonomy (NCBI): domain Eukaryota; kingdom Viridiplantae; phylum Streptophyta; class Magnoliopsida; order Apiales; family Apiaceae; genus Saposhnikovia; species Saposhnikovia divaricata. The sequence continues at coordinate 59,120,462 of CM071599.1, read as the reverse complement.
ACAGTTGGCCATGGTCAGTTACCAAAGATCCATCCTCTGCTTTTAAACCTGCAATGAGATTTGATTTTTTCCTACTCGAGGCTGAAGCATGGAAAAATTTCGAATTAGAATCCCCCTCCTCCAGCCAGAACATTTTTGCTCATTGCTTCCAGTAAAGTTCTTCATTAAGCAATAAGTCACTCAACTTCTCCTTTTCATCGAAATATAGTTGAATCCCATCATCATCTTCTCTATTTTTAATTTGATCAATAATCACCTTTTGCTTGATGACTTTATCCCTGAATTTGTGAAAGAAATGTTGAGTATTGAACACACACGAGAATACAGAGGGGGGGTGAATGGATTCTCAAACTTTTCTTTTTCTGATAAGTGTTTTAGGTGAAGGTTGTTTTAACTTGGTTTGAATCTGGTTGTGTTATAGAGTGTGTTTGTGTTTAACAGATTATGTAAGTGCGGAATATAAACACAAGAACACGATATCACTTTAATCTAATATTGTATTAGATAAAGATCTGCTACAATATGTGAATACAAATGTTAGTATTCTCAGCTTCTTTCTCAGAGAGATATTACATGTAAAAACTCTAGATCACTCTGTTTGATACTTGCTAAAGAAGTAAGGTTTTTCACTTATATCACGTGAACAACTTTCTTACAACAAATAAGGTAGCAAACAAATTTGCTTTTTAATGTGTATATCCTATTTGAGTAAACATCCAAACTGTTACGGGTTTGACTTCTTAGAACTCTGTTTAGATCCACTTCTTTAGCTCTTTGTCTCTTGTAATATCTCTCCAAGCTTCTTTGTAGGCTTTCCAACGTGCTTTACAGTATGTGGTCCATAAAGCGTCTTGGCTTGTTGCAGGTTTCTGACTTGTACAATTCTTCAGTATTTTGTCTCCAAGATTGTATTCGAGAAGTAACTCTGTTGGTGATTCGAGAAATAGAATTGGCATAATCGATAACTCTGAGTTCTCGAATACTGTTGAACTGACATATCGAATCACTTCTCGAATAAGTCTTTTCTTCAGGAATCTTTGAGATATCGAATAGAGCATTTTGCTTATCGAATCCCTGAGATATCGAATAGCTTCTTTAGTCCTTGAGATATCAAATAGAGCATTGACTTGTTGACTCTTAGAGAACTCGAATGATGCTTTGACTTGTTGACTTCCTGAGTTCTCGAATAGAGTATTAGACATGTCGAATCTCTGAGTTCTCGAATGAGGCTTTGACTAGTTGACCTCCAGAGATATCGAACAGTGTCTTTTGAGATATCGAATCCCTGACTTCTCGAATGCTAGACTTCTCGAATAGAACAAACATACTTCTCGAATTGGTACTTAGGAAAATATTCATTCTCCAAATTCCCACCGTGTTTATTTTGACAGTCTTGATCTTCAAGCTTGAGGCATGATCCTTGGAACTTCTTTCAAGCATTATTCTCTGACTTTAATTACAGTTACACAGGTAGAATTTGATGCCTGTTATAAGTACTACAACAAGTAGAAACTCTACAACTAGAGGTTCCCTCAGTTAAGAGGTCATGTAGGTAATGCAAAGCATTACAAACAATTAGGCTTGTTATTAGATGTATACAGGCATGCCTTTGTGACTAACAATCTCCCCCAAATTGTGAGTAAGACCCTTAGTCACAATTTCATGTCTGATAACAAGCCTATCATACATAAAGATAAAACTTGAAAAGTACAGGTATGTAACTTGATTGAAAATACAAAGAGGCATCCTTACAAGTTATGAAGAATTACTAGCCATATCCTTTTGGATTCATCTCTTGAGCTTTGGCTTGCAGATTCTCATTTTTCTTCTTTTCTTCAGCTTCTTTATCTTTCTTCTTTGTATTTTCTTCCATAGCAAGAACAATGTCTTCTATGGCAGTGAGTTCCTCAATTAGAGGAGAGCCTGATAGATCTTTAAGAACTTCATTCATCTGTTTCTCAGAGTAGGAACTGATGTAGTCCATTATAATCTTCACAGTTCTTCCATATTTCTTGTATTCAATAATGTAAGGATTATACTTGACTCTACACAGACCCATGGCTCTTAACTCATTAGCCTTAGCTTCCATAGCAGCAAACTCCTCCTCTCTTTTCTTTAATAGCTCCTCACTTTTCTTTTTCCGTTCTGCCTGGTGATCTCTCTTCATCTTTACAAAGTCAATCAACTCCAGCTTCCATACTCTTTCCACTCTATCTTTAGAATCCAACATAGCAATAATCCTTTCTATATCATCTAGTTTGCCCCAATGCTGACATGTCCCTTGCTTGAATTTCTTCTATCTTCCATCAGTGTATTTAACTTCAAGGTAGTTATCAGCAATGGCAACATGGTAGATTCTTTGAGCCCATAGGAATTGTAGTTGGTCTTCATCAAAGTCTTCATCTAGTGGTTGGAGTTTTAATCCTGGAATGATAGTTAGGGCCCTTGATTTAGATGGCTTCACACTTCTTGCAGCATGCTTGAATTTAATCTTTTTCACTTCAATGCTTAGCAGAAACTCATAACCTTTGCTTGTAGACCACTGTAGTATACCATTAGCAGTGTGCTTTTGGAAACATACAGCTTGTTTCTTGATTTGTATCTTCTTCTCTTCTTGAGGTGGCAAAACAGTTGCAGAGGCAATAGATGTAGATTTAGATAGGTCATTACTAACAGTATTCACCCTAGACTTGGAGTCTTGTGTTGTGGTGAGATTACTGCTAGCAATGCCTATAGCTTGCTATTTTCCATTCTTCCTCTCATAGACTTTGCCTTGGTCATCATCTCCTTTCTTATCCTTGCTATCCTTCTTCTTCTTTTTGTCCTCATCACCCTTATCACTCCTGTGATGACTTCTTCCATCACCTTTGTCTTCATTCTCATCATCCTTATCCCTCCTATTTTTGGCTATTTCTGGAATTGCACCAGTAGCAATGAATGTTCTGAGAATATGCAGTGCCTCTATCTCTTCAGCAGTTCTTCTCCCCTTCTTCTTCTACAGTTGATCAACGATATCAATGATGTGTCTGTGGTTCTGAAGAGTAAGATGACTAGAAATGACCAGCTGCTTGACATTTTGAATTTTGGTACTAGACTGGTAAAGAATAGTTCTTGGATTAGTGCACACTTCAGGTAGTCTAGCCTGTTGCTCATTCCTTAAGTCATTGTACAGACTCCTGTTATTCTCATTGACATCTCTCTTCTCAATCAGTTTGATTAGGGCATCTACCTCTGTGAACTTTAGATCTTGTAGAGTTTTGTAGTTTAGATGCCATATCTTAGATTTTGAAATCATCAATGTTTCCTTGAGCCATGAGCTGTTGACCTTCTTGGGTATCACAGTGAAATACTCAATCTGATCCTTCAAACTCCTCAGATAGAGTAGAGTGTCACCAGCCTGTTCCTTTAGGGCTTTCAGAAACTCAAAGAATGTTTCATCATGATAGACATTTGAGTTAGCAATTTCTTGTAGCTTGGCCTCAGTTATCAACTTCACTTCTATAGGCTTGGCACTTTCATTTTTGGAGATTTGAGACTTGTCAGATAGCATACTCCCTGCAACTACAGTAATAGTGATGGATTGCTTCTGGCCACTTGGAGTAGTGACATGCACAGTTGGTAAAGTAACCACTGGCAGAGAGGATGGAGGTTCATCAATCTTGGCTTTCCCTTTTCCTTGAACATGAGGTGTAGTCCTTGTTTTTGACTGACCACCCTCTTTAATAATTATACCTTTCTCCTTAGGTCTCTCTTCTCTAGGCTTCTCCCCCTGTGATTTTGAGCTCCTTACAGTCCTCCTCTCCCCCCTAGGCTTGTTGTCAGGCACAGAGGCTTTAGCAAGGACCTTTGGATGAGAGAAGGTAGGGTCGACAGAATATCCAGGTAGAGGGAGTCCCATATGTTGCATCATAGCAGACAACATATGTTGTTGATGAAGAAGAACCTCAGCTGTAGAGGTAGCTTGAGTGGCCAACTTTTCATGGAGGACTGCAACAGTGCCTGTGAGCTGAGCATTTGATTGTTTGAGTGAGCACACTTTTTTTCTAGAGTATCCACCTTGGTGAATAGCTCAGTAGCTTTAAAACTAGAGAGAGATTGTTCCTTGAGCCTCATCACTTCAAACTTGGACATATTGTGCACAGGGACTTCAGTCACCAACTTATCTCCATACTGATTTGCAAAGAGGGTTCTCATCATACCATTGGCATAAGTAGTCTGACCAGAGAGATTCTGAACTTGAGTTGCTAGATTTCTGACAGTACCATGAAGCAAAGCTAAGCCATTGTCCATCTTGATGCAGGTAGAGTTGCAGTCTTTTATGGTTTTGAGAACAGGTTCTATAGTTGGAAACTGGGCAACAAATTCTCTCTTGATTTCTCCCACTGTCTTGGCTGTTTCATCACATACTTTGTTGACCTCTGTCTTAACACCCTTGCCAAGATAGTGTGCAGCCTTGAGGAATCCCTTGTAAGAATCATTCATGGCTTCATACACCTCACCAGGAGTAAGAGATTTAGCATTTGAACCTAGTGAGGTGAGATATTCCTCTCTTAGATATTTGAGGGCTTCATTGAGAGTAATATCATACTTCCCTTGCAGCCAGGCATCTACATTCTCATCTCTCTCAGCCTCATCTGCCATTTTCTCCTTTTGCATCTCCACATCTTCCTTGTGGCATAGCAGAATGGCTTGATAATCAGAATTTGAAATGTTGGAGGTGACAAGGTGTTGAGCTATTTTTACAAACTCAGGAATCTGATCCACAACTAAGCTTTTAAGTGCTTCAACCGTCAATTGTGGTGGAACAGACCCTGATCCTGAAGCACTGTCATGTTGCACAGGCTTCAGCCATTGTGACATAAAGTCAGAGCTAGAGCTAGGCAAGCTAGACTCCTCAGTTACAGATGCAACTTCTGCAACCGGATGGAATGACTCTACTATTGGTGTCTCCACAGAAGTGGGATGAGTTACACCAATAGTTGACACAGGCACAGAGTCTCTAGTGAAAACTAGTGAATCCTCTGTATTTTTGCTGGTGTCATTAGGATATGCCCCAGCTAGCATTCCCTCACCATCTAAATGTGGTTCCTGGGTGGTGAGCAAAGTGTCATGCACTAAGTCACTTGAGTCCATTGGCTCACCAAGAGAGAAAAATTCTTGGTGATCAATACCTTGCTCCTCAATTGCTTGAGTTGCAGGCTCCAAAGAAATTTGAGTGTGAGATTCTGGAAGAGTAGTGTCTTTTAGAATGGATTTTGGCAACTTCCCCTGAGAAATAGAGGGAGTTTCGATATTGATGTGCTCTCCACCCTGTGTTGTGCCAGCCTTTTCACTCCCATGTGCTGACTCATTACAGGATTGTGCATTGGGGAGGATGCTTGATTCTATAGATGCTTCCTGTTGAGAGGATACATCTAGTGAACTATGTGCCCCTGATTTTATAACTTCAGCCATTTGTGTGACTGAAGAGGTGGTTTGCTTAACTTTATTCTTCTTTGGTCTGTGTAAAGGTGACTCAGGTGCCTCACTTTCTTAACCTAGTTCTATAGCCAAGGCTGCTTCAGTTAAGATTTTTAGAGGTTCAGAAGCAACATGTTTTCTCTTCTTCTCCTTTTTACTAACACCACCCTGTTGAGAGGATGATGTAGGTGGCTCTGTGTTTGGTAGAGTGGTTGTTTGATGGGGTTGGTTAGCAGGCCCTGGGTTAGCATTTTGTTCTACTTGCTTAGGCCTAGCTAACTCAGATTTAGAGGCAAATATTGGCATGTTGTGGGGGGTAAGTCATAAATAAACTCTCCATATGGGGAGTTATTTTAAATCTTACATCCACATCATTCCTAGTCTCCAAGCTACCAAAAATGAGTTTGGTCATGGATTTCGGATAGCCTATTCTATTTCTATTCATCCCAGGTAATTCAATCAGTTTATTATCTACAAAATTAAGAGCAGATTGAATAAAACGAGGGAAGAATATTTCATTACCTTTCTTGGTTGAGTTCTTACCAAGTCTCCCATACAGCTCCTGCATTATGATTAGTCCAACATCAATCCTTTTCCCATACGCTAGGGCATAGCCTATTTGTTGAACAGGTGTACTGATTTGGTCAAAGCTAGACTTCCTTGCTGTGAAGACGTGAAGAAGAGTGGCAAAGACATAGCTCCATTCTTTTCTCAAGAACTTCCTATTCAAATTTTCAAGTTTGATTTTATCTGAGTAGTTGATAAAATCAAAGAAGTCCTCCAATTCAGCATTAGTGGCTAGTGGGTCATGCACTCCTTGTTGTAGCCCCAGTGCTTGATTCATGTCTGCAGTAGTGATGGTAATCTCCTTGTCTTGAATCTTGTAGTAGACTACGTATGAGGTTATAGCATTCTCAAGAGCAATGACCTCCACAGTAGCAGTCCTCCAGAATTGTTCTAGCAAATCTAGATACAGTGTTGGGTTGGTTGAAAGTGCATCCTTGATGTAGGACTCAGACATCCAACGAACAAAGCACTTGAAATTAGCATTGGGTGCTTCCACATCACTAGTAATAGCAATGAAGTTGGTGTGGGTAGGAATTGTGAGTTGGGTATTTGCCATTGTTACACAGAGAGACGAGAAAATAGAATGAAGGTTGAAGAAGAAATTTAGCTTTTGAGGTTAGGGTTTTCAGAGGTTTTGGAGCTTTAGATGCTTGAGAAATCAAGTGAAATGAAACGAATAGATGTAAAACTGTATAAGTATGAAGTACTTGAATTGTCGATTAGATATATGTTTTGTATCGACAAGTCAGTCATTCGAGAAGTAGAAATCAACTATTCGATAAGTCAAGAAAGGCTTAATCGATATCTCAAGCAGTTTGTAACTCACAGCTGGCTATTATCTAACTTAGAAATAATTCCAAATTAAATAAAATATGTTTTTATGAGTGATTTAAAATTCTGAATAAAAATCCAAAAACGGTTAAGATTCAGGGAAAATTCAGCCTTTTCAAATGATTCGACAACTCAAATGTTCTATTCGAGAACTCAGTCATTAGAGAACTCAAATGTTCTATTCGAGAAGTCAAGCAGTCTCTGTTCGATTTCTCCAACATGCACTATTCGAGAACTCAAGAGTGTTCCAAATAGACTTGTTAGAGAAGTCGACCATAGACATGAAAGTTATTCGAGAAGTCTGACTTATCGAGCTACACTTTCCACTCATAAAAGTTAATTTTCACTATCTTTTCAAAATTCACCAGAATTATTCAAATGAAGAATATTATAACAAATTAAATAGTGAGAGTCTTAAAATTTCATAGAAATTTCAAGCTAATTCGAATATGATTTTCAAGATATGCAACAGATTTGAAATATTTATAAATCATATTTCAGCCAACACTTACTTAAAAAATATTGAGAATTTAGATAAAGTAAGTGTTTACTGCTACAACAATCTAGTTGATATTTTCACTTAGCCAGATTCTGAAGAATTCAGCATTCCAATCTCACTAACCAACCTTGTGAAGGTGGCTTCATCCAATGGCTTAGTGAATATATCAGCTAATTGTTTATCTGTAGGAACATAATGCAACTCAATGGTTCCATTATTTTCATGCTCCCTAATGAAATGATATCTGATGTCAATGTGCTTTGTCCTAGAATGATTTACAGGATTGGCAACTATAGAGATTGCACTTGTGTTGTCACACATGATTGGAATTCTTTCCAACACAAGTCCATAATCTCTAAGCTGATTTCTAATCCAAAGCACTTGAGCATAGCAACTTCCAGCATCTATGTATTCAGCCTCAGCTGTGGAAGTTGACACAGATTGTTGTTTCTTGCTATACCAAGAGACTAACCTTTGTCCAAGAAACTGGCAGCTACCTGAGGTGCTTTTCCTATCCACTCTGCATCCAGCATAATCAGCATCAGAATAACCAACCAGATTGAACCCTGTGTCCTTAGGATACCATAAACCCAAGTTTGGAGTGCCCTTCAGATATCTAAAGATCCTTTTTATAGCAATCAAATGTGACTCCTTTGGATTTGATTGAAATCTTGCACACAGACATGTAGCAAACATGATGTCTGGCCTACTTGCAGTGAGATAGAGTAGAGAACCAACCATGCCTCTGTAGACTGAGATATCTACTCTCTTGCCTTTGACATCTTCATCCAATTTGGTGGCAGTGGCCATGGGTGTCTTTGCAGGTGAGCAGTCTTCTAAGTCAAACTTCTTTAATAAATCCTTGATGTACTTGGTTTGACTGATGAAGATACCATCCTTCCTCTGACTAACTTGCAATCCAAGAAAGAATGTTAACTCTCCCATCATACTCATCTCATATCTGCTTTTCATGAGCTTAGAGAATTTCTCACACAGCTTCTCATTTGTAGAGCCAAATATGATATCATCCACATAGATCTGAACTAGGATAATATCATTACCATGCTTCTTGTAAAACAGTGTCTTGTCCAATGTGCCTCTAGTGAATTGATTTTCAAGAAGAAACTGTGATAAAGTGTCATACCATGCCCTTGGAGCCTGCTTAAGTCCATACAATGCCTTAAGCAATCTGTAGACAAATTCTGGAAAATGTGGATCCTCAAAGCCAGGTGGTTGTTGCACATAAACTTCTTCTTCCAACTCCCCATTCAGAAATGCACTCTTGACATCCATTTGATAGACTTTAAAGTTTGAATGAGTAGAAAACGTAAAGAAGATTCTGATGGCTTCCAATCTAGCAACATGAGCAAATGTCTCATCATAGTCAATCCCTTCCTGTTGAGAATATCCTTTTGCAACCAACCTTGCTTTATTTCTTACTATTACACCATCTTCATCCATCTTATTCTTCAGAACCCATTTTGTTCCAATAATGGTTCTGTTCTTTGGTGCAGGCACAAGTTCCTATACTTTATTTCTTTCAAATTGATTCAGCTCCTCTTGCATAGCAATAATCCAATCTGGATCCAACAATGCATCATCAAGTTTCTTAGGCTCAATCTTAGATAGAAAGCAACCATAGAGACACTCATTTTGAGTTGCTCTCCTAGTTCTCACTCCTGCATTTGGATCTCCAATAATTTGCTCTGCAGTGTGTGACCTATCCCATTTCCTTGAGTGCTCAGTTTGATTTCTCAACCTTGATGTTGCTTCATCATCCAAGACATGATCATTTTCATTTCCTCCCCCTGTGAAGTTGCTACTATTCACAGGTGCGTCTTGGATGCTAGTCTCTTCACTGTTGGTTGGATCAAATTCTTCTCTTGCTTCATCATTCACTTGAGTTTGTTGAACTAGAGTTTAAACTTCAGTTTCAATCTCTTCATCACAATCATCTAGATTTTCAAACTTTAATGGATCTCTATCTTCATCATTGGCTTCTTCTAATCCAGATAGTTTGTTGTCATCAAATGCCACATCTGTGCTTTCCATAACTTTCTTTTGACTGATGACATAAACCTTGTATGCAATTCTCTCCATAGAATAGCCAAGAAAAATTCCTTCAAATGCCTTTCAATCAAACTTCCCAACATATTCTGAATTGTCTTTCAACACAAAGCATTTGCTTCCAAAAGTATGAACATACTTTTAAGTAGGCTTCTTTCCAGTCATCAAATTGTAAGGTGTCTTTCCAGTGTTTTTGTTGATGAGGGTTCTGTTCTGGATGTAGCATGCAGTGCTCACAGCCTCAGGCCAAAAACATGTAGGCATCTTTGCATCAAGCAACATTGTTCTAGCAGCCTCAATTAGAGTTCTGTTCTTTCTCTCAACTACTCAATTTTGTTGTGGAGTCCTTGGAGCTGAGAACTGTTGAGAAATGCCATTCTCTTTGCAAAATGCTTCGAGTAAGTCATTTCTGAACTCTGTTCCATTATCACTTCTTAATGCAATCACACTTGCATTGTTGGCTTTTGCTTCCTTATCAACTTTCTTTATGTGCTCAATGATTACTTGTGGAGCCTCATCCTTTGATGTTAGAAATTCCATTCATGTATACCTTGTGTAGTCATCAACCATCACTAGGGCATACTTCTTCCTTGAGAGTGACATAATATTGATAGGCCCAAACAAATCCATATGAATTAATTGCAGGGGCTTGGTGATTGATGTCACTGTCTTTCACTTGTGGCTTGACCTTTTCATCTTTCCTTTTTGGCAAGCCTCACACACTCCTTCTTGACAGAATTCAAGTGTGGGCATGCCTCTCACTAACTCTCTTTTGACTAGAGAATTAATGGCCTTGAAGTTCAGGTGTGATAACTTCTTGTGCCAGAGCCAACAATCTTCATTTGATGCTTTTGAGTAGAAGCAACAAACTTTATCCTTGTTTGCAGAGTCCATATTGGCTACAAATATGCTTCCTTTTCTTACTCCAGATAGAGCAAAATCACCAGTCTTCTGGTGGGTGATCAAACATTCATCTTTGTCAAAATTTACCTTGAATCCTCTATCAGTAAACTGACCAACACTTAGCAGATTATGCTTGAGACCCTTGACTAGTGCTACATCTTCAATGATGACATTACCAACTTTTAACTTGCCATATCCCAATGTGTTACACATGCTGTCATCTCCAAAAGCAACCATTGGGCCAGCCTTCTCCTCATATTGTGATAGCAGGGCTATATCACTAGTCATGTGATTTGAGCATCCACTGTCCAAAATCCACATGACCTTCTTTTCAATTTCTTTGCCCTGCAAACACAAAGGTATTACTTCTTCTTTGGTACCCAAACAAGTTTGGGTCCACTTGGCTTAGAAACAGATTTATCAAAAATAGCATGCTTATCAACTTTCTTAGGACTGGTCTTCTTGTCACTATTAGAAGTCTTAGAATCTAAATTCTTAGACTTAGGTGACAGAGGTACCTTCCTAACTCGAGGAGGACTTGAAGACTCTGGCCTTGTGTAGTGTGTGTGAATGTTGTGACTGATGCAACCATCCATGAATTGTCTTCTAAAATTAAAACAGCTAGTCATAACATTCATGTTGCATGGCATACAGTTAATTTTATCACAGAAAGGTGAATCTCTATGTCTTAAAGGCACAGAAAGGCTTAGCTACACTACCAGTTGGTTTCTTGCATGCATGAGTTAAGTGATTATTGCTAAAACAGTTTTGACAAACTTTCCTAGGGGCATTTGGAACATAAGCATAATTATTATTATTGTTTATCCCTAGCTTGCCATTTCCGTTTTGTTTCTTATAAGCCACTTTCTTCTCAGATTCATTTTTCCCAGCTGAAAAAACTTCACAAACTTCTCAGTTCTAGGTCTACCTCCTACTGGCTTCTTGGCTTTTGCCTTGACACTCTCACTCTTAGAGGATGCTGGTTGTTCAGTAGACTGTGCCTCATCCTCATCATTCAACATTTGCTTAATGAGTAAGGCATCCTCATCAATTTCAAATGTTGGTTCTTTAAAAATTGGAGACTCGGTCTTTTTCAAAATGTAAGGCACTTCATCCTGAACAACTATGTCATCTTCAATGACAGTATAACCTTTCCTCTGTTTAAGAGTGCCATAGTCAAGTCCAATGGCAGCCTTGGGTTTAGCTTGGTTTTTCTCATGGTAGGACTGCAGTAGACTAGAGGAGTTCTTAAAGGTTTTCAGTTTGAATTCATTCTCAGCTAGTTCATCCCTAAGAGCCTTCTCAACCTGACTAGCACATAGAACCTTATTCTGCAAATATTCAACTTATTTCTTAAGGTTATCTACTAGCATAGCAGTTAGCTCAAGTTCCTCATTCTTCTTGTTTAACAATTCATTGTTAGCAGACAGTTTGGCAATCTCTTCATTAGCAGCAGTCATACTAGTATGAATATTAAACATTTCAATAGATAGTTGTTCAACCATGCATTTATACTCAGAAACAGACATATCTATGGTAGTGAGAGATGGTACCTGAGAGTCAGATGGAGATTGTTCATCCTTGGAATCAGCCATCAAGGCATAGTTGCAGAATTCTTGCTCCTCTCCATCACTATCAGAGTCATCCCAACACTTCCCTTCAGCTATGTAGGCCTTACCTTGTGTTTGCTTTTTCAGAAGGGCCTCATACTTGGATTCAAGCTCTAGAAACTCCATATCCTTCTTTTTAGGCTTTTGCATTCACTGGCAAAATGCCCTAGGCCATTGCATCTATAACACCTTACAGATGACCTATCCACATGGCTGGTTTTGAATTTATTCTTGTTTGCTTTTACAGGTGCCTTGCTCTTGTTGAATGAATGGTTTTGGGGTCTAGGTTTGAAGGGTTGGTTCCTCTTGAATCTGATGTTTGGAAACTTTCTGGCCATAAAAGCATATGAAGTGTTTTCCATGCCATCTAGCTCTTCAAGAGTATAGAACTCTTCTTCTTCCTCCTCAACAGGTTCAGTCACTTCACCTTCATTTTCTTCATCATCTACTATCTCTTCTATCCTCAGCTGACTTGTAGATGCTTCTAGGTCTTGAACAGATTTGCTGACAATCAAGGCACATGATGTGTTTACCATTCTGCCTTGGTTGGTTGGATAGCCCTCTTCTGAAGCAACTCAAGCTCATGAGTCTTTAAAACCCCATAGAGCACATCATATGTGACTTTGTTCAAATCTCTTTCTCTTAGAGAAATGACCCTTTGCTCTAGATGGTTTGGTGAAGACAGTAGAAACTTCATGTTCAACTCCTTGGTGCTGTACACCTTCCCATTCATCTGTAGCTCAGTCACCAGCTTGTGAAACCTTTCAAACTTGTCAGTAATGCTTTCCTTGGTCTGAGCCATGAAAGCTTCATACTGTGTGACCAGTATCTGTTTATTGTTTTCTCTAACCTCCCCTGTTCCTTCACATAACACCTCAATATTATCCCACATCTCCTTTGCTATTTTGCAAGAGGCTATGTTAGCAAACATTGATAGTTCCATAGAATCAATGATTAATAACATGAGATGACTATCGAGAGCAACCATCTCCTTTTCTGTCTCTGTCCATTTAGATGGTTCTTTAGCCACATAAGATCTTAGAATGGTTATAGTTCCAACAGTCTTTTCAGGAATCTCTTGTTGTGGAACAAAGGGACCATTCTTGAGTATCTCAGGATATAGAGGGTTAGCAGCTTTGATGAACAACAGCATTTTAATCTTCTAGAGGTTGTAATTCTCTTTGTCGAACTTAGGGACCTTCACTGTTCCTGTAGTCTTTGGTGTATTCATGATCTTTTTCTATTTTTAAATAAATAGCTTGCTCTGATACCACTTGTTAAGTATTGAACACACACGAGAATACAGAGGGGGGTGAATGGATTCTCAAACTTTTCTTTTTCTGATAATTGTTTTAGGTGAAGGTTGTTTTAACTTGGTTTGAATCTGGTTGTGTAACAGAGTATGTGTTTGTGTTTAACAGATTATGTAAGTGCGGAATATAAACACAAGAACACGATATCACTTTAATCTAATATTGTATTAGATAAAGATCTGCTACAATCTGTGAATACAAATGTTAGTATTCTCAGCTTCTTTCTCAGAGAGATATTACATGTAAAAACTCTAGATCACTCTGTTTGATACTTGCTAAAGAAGTAGGGTTGTTCACTTATATCACGTGAACAACTTGCTTACAACAAATAAGGTAGCAAACAAATTTGCTTTTTAATGTGTCTATCCTATTTGAGTAAACATCCAAACTGTTACGGGTTTGACTTCTTAGAACTCTGTTCAGATCCACTTCTTTAGCTCTTTGTCTCTTGTACCATCTCTCCAAGCTTCTTTGTAGGATTTCCAACGTGCTTTACAGTATGTGGTCCATAAAGCGTCTTGGCTTGTTGCAGGTTTCTGACTTGTACAATTCTTCAGTATTTTGTCTCCAAGTTGTATTCGAAAAGTAACTCTGTCGAGAAGTAGAATTGGATTAATCGATAACTCTGAGTTCTCGAATACTGTTGAACTGACATATCCAATCACTTCTCGAATAAGTATTTTCTTCAGGAATCCTTGAGATATCGAATAGAGCATTTTGCTTATCGAATCCCTGAGATATCGAATAGCTTCTTTAGTCCTTGAGATATCGAATAGAGCATTGACTTGTTGACTCTTAGAGAACTCGAATGATGCTTTGACTTGTTGACTTCTTGAGTTCTCGAATAGAGTATTAGACATGTCGAATCTCTGAGTTCTCGAATGAGGCTTTGACTAGTTGACCTCCAGAGATATCGAACAGTGTCTTTTGAGATATCGAATCCCTGACTTCTCGAATGCTAGACTTCTCGAATATAACAATCATACTTCTCGAATTGGTACTTAGGCAAATATTCATTCTCCAAATTCCCACTGTGTTTATTTTGACAGTCTTGATCTTCAAGCTTGAGGCATGATCCTTGGAACTTCTTTCAAGCATTATTCTATGACTTTAATTACAGTTACACAGGTAGAATTTGATGCCTGTTATAAGTACTACAGCAAGTAGAAACTCTACAACTAGAGGTTCCCTCAGTTAAGAGGTCATGTAGGTAATGCAAAGCATTACAAACAATTAGGCTTGTTATTAGATGTATACAAGCATGCCTCTGTGACTAACAAGAAAGTTTTTCCCCATTTAGCCATATAACTCGAAACAGAAATGAGTTTTGGCAGCAGGTGAATAGAAGGGAGATTTTGCCAGTGTTTTACAACATCCGCATAAAAGCTTTCCTCCTTCAACCAGGTGTTTTCAAATTTGAAATGAATTGCTTCTTCGACAAAGATGTATTCACAAGCTCCAATTTTATAGGTTCATGATCTGACACCACCACATGAAAAATCGTTAAAGTACACAAGGGAACTTTTGCCACCAAGAATCATTTGCGAAAGCCATGTCTAACCTCTCACGTACCTATTCAGTTGTACCCTTGCTTTTCTCCCAGGTAAAACAACCACCTTTAAGATCAACTTCAGCTAAAGAACAATCCTCGACTGCGTTCTTAAAACCAAACAATAAGCTATTCGGATGCGGATGCTTCCCTTTCTTGTCTGTGCTATATAAGAGATCATTGAAATCTCCAAATATGCACCAAGGTAGTTGAGATTTAGTCGCCAAATATCGAAGGAAATCCCAGGAAGCTTGTCTCCTTTCACGCTTTGGGAACCCATAAAAACATGTCAAACGCCAAAATACATTGTTACTCTCCTTAATGTTAATGTCGATGTGGTTTTGAGAAGAGTCAGTCACTGAACAAACCACATTACATTTCCAAAAAACAGCTAAACCACCTCCTCTGCCTAGCCTATCTACTGAATAAAAGTTATCAAAACCTAACTTTGAAGCCAGAACTTCAACTTTATTTCCTTCTACCAGAGTTTCAGATAAAAATAACAAATCAGGCATGTGAGACTTTATCATCTCTTTGAGCACACGAACTGTACGAGGTTCGCCTAGACCTCGACAGTTCCAACTTATGTTTAGTAAATATTTTGAATTTTTTTTGAAAAATGTTGCATCACGCTTATATGAAATCGTAAATTAAATTAATGAGAGTATAGTTGAGATTTAGCAATATTCATTATCTTCTAAATATAAGAACAAAATTTACTCACTTTGCTTGGGGGAAAGTTTAACTCTATGATTTATTTTCGGATATTAAAATGAAAAATGTGTTTGTTTACTAATTTCCACTCAAAAGCCTGCATCTTCTTTTTATATTAGTTGATTGTATATATTTTCTCAGTTC
Organism: Saposhnikovia divaricata; assembly: GCA_036435485.1. Classification (NCBI taxonomy): domain Eukaryota; kingdom Viridiplantae; phylum Streptophyta; class Magnoliopsida; order Apiales; family Apiaceae; genus Saposhnikovia; species Saposhnikovia divaricata. The sequence goes on along the minus strand of CM071599.1, from coordinate 59,104,805 downwards.
TAATTTACATGTTTTTTTGATTTTTTAGTGATTATATTTATTAATTTTTGACTAAACATTAAAAATTATTCAATTTTTATTTTTAAAAACCAAAAATTACGTTTTAAAGTAGATTACGTGCACTTGGGGTGTACACGGGTTGATAAAACCGACCAATCCGATCCAAACCGACACTATTTTACCCGATCCAAACCGATTTTTTTTAAACCAATATATAATTGGATTGAAAAAATGTTAACCCGGTTTAAATGGGTAGGGTACGGGTTTGAATCTTTTTTACCCGAACCAACCCAACCCGATTAAAAATTAATTAATTTAATAAAATATTTTTTTATATCCATGATCCATTATTACGTTGACTCATTTACATTAATCCAGTTAAGTTAAAATACAAATTAGTAGTAAAAAACCCAGACTAGTAGGATATAGACTGCAATGTGAAATGATTGTGAATTGGATTATAATTTTATTTTTTTTGTATTGGGATCGTCTGAGAATGTGGTACTTCTTTTTCAAAGTAAAACAGAAGATTGCCTACTGCATACATAATTGCATATCCATGTTGTAGTCTCACTGCAATTGAGAGTGGCTGTTCAAAGCAAACTTAGCCAGAGAAGTCCTTCTGTTTTTCGATGTTTTAAGACTTAAGTAATATTTTATGCAGTTTTTTTTATATTTATTCATAACCCGTTCAAACCGATTAGATTGGATTGGATTATGAATTTAATTTTAATGGATTGGGTTTAAAATTTTTCAAACCGATTAAATTGGGTTGGGTCAAAATAATCTTCCAACCCGCCCAACCCGAACCGTGTACACCCCTAACGTGCACTTTTTAATGATATAGTTTTTTTATTTTTAATAATTATGTAATCTATACTATATTATAAGAAGCGAAATAAGTATAATTTGTAGCTTGGTTATTCCTCATTTTTGGTTATCCCTCATTCACACCTGTTAGATTATCACTCAAATAGATTATGACTGTTAGATATAACAATAATAAAAGTTGTTATATACAGAGATTCAAGGTTCGATTCCCGCCAATAACATATTAATTGATATTTAATATTAAAAATTAATATAAACAAATATGTAAGGTTCAAATTCTTCCAATAACATATTAAAATTAATATTTATAATATTATATTTACACCATAGATTGCTTATTGCAACATCCAAACTGTGTTACCATAGACCCCTGTTTGAAGTTGCCATAGGCCAAAATCGGGCTATGGTAACACTTCAGCCGTGTTAGGTTCTCAGCAGTAACTATAGATATCTAAGGTAACACCAAAACACAGCCTAAGGTAACATAGCAAATGGGGTTACAAAAAACCTCTATAGCAACATCTTAAACACTGTATAGCAACATAGTTTATGTGTTACAATATATGATACAATTTTGCACAGGGACAGCTATGGGGCCCACATTTAGGTGGGTCCACAAGCTATTGTAACACCCTCTTTTACCAATTGTAACACATTGAGTGTTACATAATTAAAATCATTTATAAACTAATTTTAATAACAAAAAAATTGACATTTAAATATTACATTTTCAAGTAAAAGAAATCAAGAACCAAATTAATTGCATTTCAATAACATCATCCAACATCATTTAAATAACATCATCTAGTACAAAACCAACCAAATCATCCAAAAAAATCTACCAACACTAGCTAATGAACAAATCTTAAAACGTACAAGTACTAGAGCTAATAACTTGAAACAAACCCGAATCGCTATGAATTGCTTGAAACAAGTACAATAAGCGAAAAGAAGCTACTAATTTGTGCAATTCATGAACTTTATCCAGTGAAATGTTAGAAGTTCGGCCTAGAAGTCCACGTAGAGGTCTGCTCTTAGCCAAAGGATGCTCGGTGGGAGGCTCAGATGCAATTTGGTTTAGCACCTAAACAAGAGATTGGAAAATCTATAAAATGGATGCATTACTAGTTCTACTCAAGATATCTGTTCTATCATATATTAATTTTTAACAAAAGCTGCTTGCTCTAATATTACTCCAGACATGTAAAATATGTAGTTTGTATTTTCGTGCCTTGTGTGCTTGTCACATTTTCAATTCTTAAACACATAGGCATTTCAAAGTACTTGTTTGCCTGCAACCAGGCATATATGAATACATAACTAAGTTCCACGAATCATTACATTTGTGATCAATTAATTGCTATCGCATGCTAGTACCATACATATCGATACATATATTTGTATCATATATCCCCTGCCACAAAGTTTCAACATAAAAAATCTCAATGAATCACAAGGTACACCTTTTCAACAGATTAAAGATTAAATAAACGACAACATAAGTCCTCATACCACAAACATATAACCCACTATATCATTGTTTCCACAAATTTTACAGTTGCTTCGACCGAACTTCCAATATATGTCTGCTGTAAACACATACAGAATAAGAAAAGATCAAACCTCAAATTGGCATCCTGCACGCAATCCAATACCAGTTGCATCATATATCACCTGCCACAAAGTTTTCCATATAAGAAGACTCAAGTGAATCAGAATATCCACCTTTATAACAAGATAAAGATTAAAGAAACAAAATCACAAGTCTTCTCATGTGACAAACATATAGTAGACAATAATCAACCGTTCTACAATTCCACATTTGCTTTGGCCAAACTTACAGACTACCTATCTCCTAATCTCTTATGATAAGAATATATCTAGGTTAAAGATATAGCTCAGTTAACAGAAACCAAACAATAATCCAGAAAGTTAAATTCAAAGAACATTTTTTAAATGCTCGCTAAGTTAAAATTTGAGTAGAGAAAGATAGAGCACACAAACAGAATTGCTCTCAGGTTAAATCAACAATTCATGATACCAGTAACTAAGTAACAACATAACAGGGAGATGTTTTAAGAGAATGAAACTGTGGAGGAATGTGGCCTCGAAGTTCACGTAGAGGTTTGCTCTCAGCCAAAGTATGCTCCGTGGGAAGCTCAGATGCAATTTGGTTTAGCACCTGAACAAGAGATTGGAAAATCTATAAAATGGATGCACTAGTTCTACTCAAGATATCTGCTCTATCATATATTAAATTTTTAACGAAAGTTGCTTACTTACTATAGACTTGTAAAATAATAATTACCAAAGTAATAATTCATGTAAAAAATCAAACGCAGAAATAAAAATGAAAGGATTATCAAACAAGACTTGATCATTCTTAAATAGGCAAGTTATTCAGAAGGTAGTACTTTAGTCAGATTTAGGATAAGAGATACCATTGACAACAGACGCGGTCATTTGTGCTTGGCAATGAAATTCTCATCGTCAAATTTACTTCCATATATTGATACACAACCACTTCCGTCACCCTGCAGTGCAAAAATAATCATCAAACAAGAAACTACAGAATGTAAACATGGTTAGGCGTAGATGCAGATTTTGTTAGACTATGCCCACATGTTGCTTACTTGCTATACATTTAGCACTTTGATTAATTTTCCACCAGGCATAGTAGAGTGTGCTCTCATCTGTCATTCTGCAAGCAACAACAAACCAACTGTTCAACACACAAGGGTCTCTGTTAACACTTATTTCCTTCATTCAAATACTAAATATAAAAATTAGAATCAACCTTTTGCATTTATTATGTGTGAAATATGTTATGATACTATTTTCCATATTTAAATTATAATCTAAACATTTTTTTTTATATTTGAACACGAAACAATTGAGATTGCAAACAATCTTCTATCCGAAAGATTTTACAACTTAATCATACATAGCAGATTTTCTAATGTTTCTGGCAGCTTTGACATGTCTCCTTCTGTTGCTTATAACTCTCTCCAAAATTACTCAATCTACCTGATTCTTTTTTCTGAGTATAGTAGACATTCATGACCAGCACATATCCGAAATTCACTATATAATACACCATACATGATTTATGGTATAATTTTGAAGTTTAGTATGCAGCAGATTTACAACAGGTTGAGTCAGCTGCACCAAATCAATTGTAACTCAAGTTGTACTGATCTGGTGGCTACCATATTTTACACGCATGTTCTATAGGACAAACTCTAAAACTTTCATTCTTTGGTCAGCTTAAGATATGAATTTTAACCTCTTCAAATTTGTTATACAAAACAGGACATACTAACCTGAAATATAGAATGCAACTATGTACACTCCGCTTAACCATTTTTAGTAATTTGAAAAATAATCATTTGAAGGCTGAAATCTCCAGATATCATCTAAACTATCAGGAAAATTATCTATAAAAATTTCAGAGTGAAACTAATAATATAACATAGCAAATCAACTGCTCAACTTGCAGTGGACCACAGAAAATTCTGCAGCGCGCTACCCTTACTAAAACGTTTATAATTTTTGACTCAATTACTCAGTCGACTTGAAATCTTCGCGTGAACCAACTAGAGGTCATGTAGAATAATTCATATCATGTAACGGAGTAACCACTGCCAAGAACAGATATTAATTGACTCAACCGGACTGTCCAAAACAGGGCAGAAAAATTCAGCATCTAACTATGTACACTCCGCTTAACCATTTTTAGTAATTAAAGGGACTCTATATGTTATCCTAGTTCATAACAAAGTAACTTTACTGACAACAACTATGTATACTCTGCCATATCATGAACTTCAAATAAACATTTCAGCATCTGCATACCTAGTTTCTGAGAACCCATCAGACCATGGGACTTGCATAGCCCTTTCTGGCTTCCCTCAACGACTGATAAAACAAGAACATAAACAAATACTTTAAGAAAACATAAACAAGTATTTTCAAAAAAAAAAAAAACATAAACAAGTACTCACAAAACATAAACATAAACAAGTACAACAAAACTTAGTCCAAATACTAAGAAAATATACGATATAGAAATACCTTATACTCGGACTCCCAAATCAAAACCCTAATTGCAAAGCCCCAAATCGAACCGATTGAAGCCCCAAAATCACCCGACCCGTTTCAAGCCCTAACTCGAAATTAATCCTGAGAACGAAAAAAAAGCCCCAAATTAGTGAATTGAAGCCCCAAATAGAACCCAATTATTGAATTAAAGCCCCAATTGACAGATGCATGTGTAAATATTAATAGAGAATGTGAGAGGAGAGAGAAGAGAGAGAAGAGAGAGAGAGAGGTGCGAGAGAAAGGAGAGTGTGGAACTGTGTGAGCATGGAGTGGGCGTGACCGGAGAGATAAGAGACCAGAGAGCGGAGAGAGGAGAGACCAAAGAGGAGAGCGGAGAGTGTGTAATGAAAAAAAAAGTGAACTTAGAGCGTATTTTTGTCTAAAACCGCGAAGTCTAAAATTTGGTTGGGCGGTATTTTTGCCGCTCACCATTATTTAGGCCAAACTTGCATATTTTTTTTCTTTTGCTAAATTCTTCTTTTATTTTTTTTATTTAGGAAAACAATATATTTTTTCATAAATATTCGATATCTTTTTTCTTTTTGTTAAACGATTCGTTTACATAATTTGAAGTAATATAATTCAAATATTTTTAATCACATACGAAATTAATAATATATTAAAATATAATATATATATAGAAAAAAAATCATATTAAAATTTTGTTTAATAATATTTAATGAACATAAAAATAAAATTATTCATCTTAAAATGTTTTAACCTTTATAAAAATTTCTTTATTAAACTTTTAATGAATTTAGTTAAAATTTAATAATGTTTGGATATTACTTTATTTTAAAACCTTTTTATGTGAAATTTATAAACAAACTTTATATTTATGAAAAATCAATAATTTAATTATTTGATGGAATATTACGTTTTAAAATGTTTATTTCAATGATTTTGTTAAAATTAATTATTTTTAAAATCAAATAATTATTAAATCATTAATTTTAAATTAAATAAAAAATTTGTTAATGAATACTCTATGGTAACACACCTCATGGTGTTAGCCCACTGTAACACCTTTTATAACTAAAGTAACATACTTTTGTGCCTATGATAACACCACAATCAAAAGGTTACGATAGGTCAAAATTTTCATAGCTATGGTAACACCCATAGTGGTAACACCCATGCCAAAAGGTTGCTATAGGCCATCTATGGTGTAGTATTTGCACGAGATATAAGCTAGTACATATAAATTTGGAAATTGATAAATAAGCTCCGCACATATTACGGTTTAAGTTCCAAATAGGATGTAAATTACATAATCACCTATGATAAAATGATAATCAATTAATTTCATCCTAAGAAATCATGGATAATTGGATAATTAAAATGTTTGAAAATAGAAGTTAATTGGAACTTAAATAGTAAAATGAGGAATTTAGTTATCAATTTCCCAAATTTTAATTAATGTGACCAATCAAAAAATGAAAAAGAACACATATAATAGGATCGATCGAGGAAGGAGTCACGTTTCCACATTTGTATTACATTAACAATTGAAAAAGATCGATAAAAATAAGCACTCACTGATAAAAATCAGTCATTCCGTTCCAAAATACATATTCTTCAATTTTTTATAAATTTAAAATAAATGTGAATGTTGCAGTGCAAAGGGATGCTGAAACTGTATCGATAGGGATGGTAATTCGAGACCATGTGGGGAACTTTGTGGAGGGAAGAGTGAAGAGAATATTCTGTCTTTGCTGCAGAAGCTACTGGGAACAGATTCCTTACTAACAGAGCTTTGCAAACGAAGTCAGAGAACGTACTCGAGGTGGGAGATATTTTGCAGAGGTGCTCGAGAAGCTTGGAGGATAATCAGAGTTTTGAAGTTGTTTTTGTTCAAAGGTATGCTAACAAGGTTGTCCATGAGATGTCAAATTTGCTTTATTTAGATTGCTACAATTTATTTACATCTCCTCCAAATTTTATGTTGAAGATTATTATGTATGATGCTTTGACTTGAATAAAATAAGTTTCTTTTAAAAAAAAAATAAATAAAAAACATAGCTACTTATGTTAACTTTTGAATTTTCTTTTTTTAATAAAAATTTGATATTTAAAGTTCAATTCATAAAAGAAAATTTAAAAAAATATATGTAAAACTATCATTTTTATACACGTAAAAAATCACAAAAACATGTATTTAACATGAAAGAAATAAGAACAAAACTAAAAGCATACTATTTAATATTTATTTACTAATTTACATGTTTTGAGAATAACGATTTATTTATCTCCTAAAAACATACTCTTCACCGGATTGTCTATCAAACCTTCTAATCCACCTACTTTCAGTTTTTTTACCGGAACCTTTCACCGCCCCAACATGCGCTATATCTAGCCCATCTCCAACCGGCAAAATCCTGGACCTCACCAACCGTGAACCACCTTCAACCACCCCACGCCATCTAGACTCCGATGATGATGACCCCATACTGCTACTAACATTCTTGGACACTAACACTGCACCCCTATGGCCTAACTTAACCACCTTCAGTATTCTCGAAAAATCGTCTTTTTCGCAATTTAATACCAAGAAATCAATCCCTGTTAATGTTTGAAATGCCTCCTCGGGGTCTCCGATAATAACCTCTGGTGTGAAGCCGGGGATTTCCATGGCTTTAAGATATTCTGTTCTTGAGAAATTGTCGGGGACGATACATACATGTCTTCCACTTGTGTGATGGCTTGCAATGGCTAAACCAATGCTAGTTGCTGTTGCACCACCACGAGACCATGTTTCTACGATTAATTTTGCATTCCATCCAGCAGCCATCGCTGAGATCATCTCCGCTACGCTTGAATCATTAAATATCTTGCACTGCACAACAAATATTCATTAATTAACAAATTTTTCTGAATGTTTATGAAGTTAAAGTTTTAATTTTCGAAGACAAACAGGTAAGTGTTACTCGAATTTTCTACTTCTTTTAACAAAGGAAATCCAGATATCATCATTGCACAATACTAGAACAACTCTCTCTCTCTCTCTCTCTCTCTCTCTCTCTCTCTCTCTCTCTCTCTCTCTCTCTCTCTCTCTCTCTCTCTCTATATCTCTATCTCGTTATGTATATGCAAGGAAACCGAGTTGGTTAAGCAACATGTTCGACATTTTTACAGATATGCAAGGCGAGGATGGCTTACAGAATTAACAGTGTCGATATAAGCTTTGGTGGCTGTCTCTGGAGACCAAACTAGCTTCATTTTTCTTGTTTATTGACTTGTTGGGATGCCCTTGTTTTGGGTGTTATGAAGATTATATATACTTGTATGCTGGTGAGGAAAAGATGGGGGGTTTGTATGAGAAACAGTTGGTGCTATAAAGATTGTATGTTGGTGAGGAGAAGATGGGGGGTTTTGTGTGAGAAACAGTCGGTAGATTTGTACTCCTATGTTGGTTAGGGAAATAAGGGTGGGGGTTTACAAGAGAAACAGTTTGTGTTTTAAATAAAAGGGGGTTTGTAGTTGGAGATGTCACCACACCAGGGGTTGACTATATGAAATGAAACCGCGCATTTCCAACGTGTTATTGAGTAGTACTAGTAGGATTGGCACCAAGTTCGATGGATTAACATTGGGTGCGTTCTTTAATTATTTATACATGGACTATGGAGGGTACATATGCCCACTCCCAATATTCAAAATAAAAGGTCAACAAAACTCATCTACTCCAACAAATTTACGTTACCAAATAGAGCAGCATTACCAAGTTGTACATGCAACTATGCAACTCATGCACAACTGGGGAACGCGGTTTAATTGTATAGTTACGCATTTTTTAAACAGCTTAAATTACCGCTGTAACTTACTGTAAGTTGTGTGGTAATATATGGAGTACAACATTAGCAAAACTTCTTGGCCAAACAAACCAAGCTAAATAAATTTATTGATTAGTAATTTATTTTGGATGATGGAGATACTTTGTGCCGATATTTACTTACGAAAACGAGTGTACAATGTGGAAAAGTTAACAAGAACACGAAAATGATTGATCGTGCAGTTAGCACCAGAAGCACAAAGTGAACAGTATCGACCTCAGTGTACCGTTATATCGAATTCACACAGCCGAATTATATGATACACATACATTATTCTTGTTTGTTGATTATTTTTTAGAACACTACTGTTTATTGAACATGTAAAAAAACATTATTTTACAATAAAAATGTAAAAACATTTATAATTGATAAGAATATTCTAAAAACTTGCCGTTGTCAATTCATTGTTTTACGTTTTTTTTAAAAAAAATTTTCCAGTTACAGAATCAGAATTTTAAGAGAATTTTAGGGCAAAAAGAACAACGAATTGCCCTGAACCTTTGCAGGCCAGTCTAGACTTAAACAATGTTTAGTATTAACTCTTATGAATTCCGCGTTATTCTACGTGCAAACAACAATGACCCAACCGGCAACCAACCGTTAACTGATAATCCACACTACATATGTACATACGTAATGGACAATTGCAGCAAACAAGGCGACTGCGCCCCCGGTAATATATGGCACACGGTGTATGAACTATGAATATAAAACATTCACGCGCTATATATATATGAGACTGGCATCCGGCTTGATTCTAAATCAATATTTACGCTTCTATCTGGTCTTCCAATCTAAATTCAACAAATATTTGGGTTGAACCATGATAAAACAGAATTTATTACAAGAAAATTCCAAATTGAATTTTTGTCCTATATCATATAAACACAGTCACATTTGACTCTTGAGTGAGTTATTGCACATTCTTCCATTCGGAAAATAAATAAGTTTAACTAAAAACACAAATATATTATTTACTTTTTGGCAAGCATTGGTCCATGTATGATATTGACTACTATTACTCCCTCCTTCCGTCCCATTTTATATATGTTATTTAAAAAAAAGTACGCATCTTAAGATAAAAGTTAATTGAATAAACTTTTTCAACAAATACCCATAATAAATGAATTGAAACATGAGAATAGAGTTAAATTATAAGAAGTCAAACATTTGAAACAATAAATGTATGGAAAATTTTGGAAAATCTATACTATTATATAAAAGTCGAAACATTAAAAATTTTGGTACCAGTTTTTTGGTATTTCGTGAATTTATTTATTTACCCTTTATTGTAAAGAAAAATATTATATGATATCTATGCTATTAAAACATCTAAAATAAATAATAACATAATATAATTAATGGTAATTATTCGATTGTCGTTTTCACATTTACTTTTAGTTAAAGATATTACCTTCTATAAACACCTAAAAACATCAATCGTATCTGATATGGGCTAAAAGTAAACCCTAAAAATACATTTAATGTGGTATTTAATAAGCCTAGATTGGTCCAAGGTTAAAGCCCTTTAGTGAGGCCCAAAACCTTATTTATGATAATAAATTCGTAATTAATAAATCAGCCAATTTTAGTCTTTAAGATTGAGTCTGAAAAGGAAATTAAATCATACTAGGAGTAGCCTCCAAGGCATACACCTTCAAAACTTATCTCCTTATCTCTTGGAAGGCTCTAGAATTGGGCCAATTGAATAACTTGCCCACCAAGTCTCCTATTTCAACTCTAATTCTAGGGTTTTCAACACCTATATATAAGGACCTGTTCCTTCACTCTCAGAACTACGTTTTTATTGGCTTGATTCTTGATATTTGCAAGATACGTAGGCATCTTGTGAGGACCCGAGTTAAGTCACGAAACACTTGATCAGCCATTGAAGCTCGAAGCTCACATACCTGTGCATCAAATTCACAAACCCTAGCCGCAACACTAGTAACCTAGTTTTTATTTCATAACATTTGGCGCCGTCTGTGGGAACTCGGATATCAACCATGGTTACCACCCGGAGAACACCAACACTTTCTGAAACCATCACTAACACCACCACACCCCCGACTGGAGAGCAAGTGCCCCCAGGGACGAATTCTCAACCGCTAGTCACTCGACCACAAGGAACTGAAGCACAACCTCATGACTCGTTACCCCTGAACACAAGTCCTACCACCCAAGGGACGAATCCCCTTCAGATGGTGGTCGCCCCTCTCGGAGGGCAGTCCGCTCCACCTATCGCTCAGATCTCTACAACGGTGATCCCCGCAAGCACGAACCCGCTATATGGGTTGCCTAATTATCCCCCGTATCAGGCCGGACCGAGTGGTCACGCCCTCCAGATACACGAGCCCTACAATCCACCTTACATCAGGGGTTTAGGACCCAATCAAGGCCAGCAATACTACGACTACTCAGGCCCGTACTCTGATGATTCATCCTCGGAAGAAGATAGGGACGAAGCCCCAAGAAGACGTCGTCCAAGTAAGGAACCCGTTGGACGCCGAAGAACTCATGACCGACCTCCCTTAACAGCTGCTGAAAAAATCAAGGCTCACGAGGCCAAGATCCAAAAATTAAAGGAGGACATAGAAAGGGAACAACGAAGACAGAATCAAAATCGACCCCCACCAGTGACGAGAGAAGACATTCCTTTTGTTAATTTGGAAAGCACCCCAAGGAGAGAGAGAAGGATCGAAGTCCCTAGAGGTAGAACCACGATGGTCGAAACCCCCAGAGGCAATCCTGAAGACTTGATGCAGCTGGGAGATCCTGATGATCCAACCCCTCCATTCACTGAAGAGGTAATGAATGCGCACATATCACGGAAGTTCAAGATGCCTACCATAAAGGTTTACGATGGAACGGGAGATCCCGCTAATCATGTAAGGACGTTCTCTAACGCATTGCTGTTGCAACCCGCCAGTGATGCCTTGAAGTGTAGGGCGTTTCCCCAAACATTAGCTGGCATGGCGCAACGTTGGTACAGCCGCCTACCACCGAACTCCATTGCCTCCTTCAAAGAACTAAGTAATGCTTTCGTCAGCCAGTTCATAGGAGGAAGAATTCATGAGAAAGATTCCGCATCTCTCATGACTATGATACAAGGAAAGAATGAAAACCTCAGAGACTATCTCAAGCGATTCACAAAGGAAACACTCAACATTACAAACCTGGAAAACAAAGTAGCCATGGTGGCGTTGCAGAATGGAACTTCGAATGTTTATTTCAAAATGTCATTGGCCAAACATCCCCCTGAAAATATGGTTGAGCTCCAGCAAAGGGCGAGCAAGTACATCAAGGCGGAGGATAGCCTGAAGAAAGACCCAGGGATGGGGAACACCGGAAACGGTGACAACTCTAAGAAACGGAAGTCGGAACAGGAATATGATGCTAAAGATAAGTACCCGCGCACGGGCAGGGATTCTGATTCAGCCCCTAAAAAGGGGAGTCCCGGGCAAAGGTTTACGGATTACGCCAGACTGAACACTCCAAGAAGTCAAATCCTGATGGAGATAGAAAAGGATAGGGATGTGAGATGGCCGAAGCCACTAAGGACTGATCCTGAGAAAAGAAATAAGAATCAGTATTGCCGTTTCCATAAAGATGTGGGACATGATACCGACGATTGTAGACAATTGAAAGATGAAATTGAGTTTTTGATCCGCAAGGGGAAATTGAATAAATTCTGTAAAGATGGAGATCGAGGAAATCCAAGGCGAGATTATGATAGGAAAGATGAGGATCGTAACCGCAATCAGCAGCCCCGGGGACCGGTGATCAACATGATCTTCGGTGGCCCCACAGCGGCTGGAACAAGTAGAAATTCCAGAAAAGCATATGCACGAGAAGTGATGCACATTGTAGGGGAAGCACCAAAACGTGCAAAGACAGAGGTCTCAATTGGATTCGATGATTCGGACCTCGAAGGGGTAAAGTTTCCCCATGATGACCCCCTGGTTATCTCACCTGTGATAGGCAACTCCCAAGTGAAGAGAGTCTTGATTGACAATGGAGCATCGGTGGACATTTTATTTCACGATGCCTTTTTAAAAATGGGGTATAATGAGTCTCAATTGACACCGTCAAACATGCCCATATATGGGTTCAACGGGGTGGAGTCAAAAGTTGAGGGAACAATTCAGCTACCCATGACTATAGGGCAGGAGCCACGGGAGGCAACTCAGATGTTAAATTTCCTGGTTATCAAAGCTACATCCACATATAATGCTATCTTAGGTAGGACGGGACTACATGCTTTCAAGGCGGTTGCCTCTACCTATCATTTAAAAGTCAAGTTCCCAACCAGAAACGGAGTAGGAGAAGAGAAAGGTGATCAAAGGATGGCAAGAAGTTGTTATGTGGCCGCACTAAGGCCGGATGGAACCGGGGGGCAGGTCCTCCCAATCGAGGATATGGATGTTCGGGAGAATGAAGAGCGGAGAGGAAAACCAGCAGAGGACTTGCTTCCCATACCTTTGGAGTTGGGAGATTCTGAGAAGGTTACTTACATCGGGGCATCTTTGAAAGACCCCTTGAAGGGCATATTGATCTCCTTTCTGCAAGACAATAGTGACGTCTTCGCGTGGACAGCGGCTGACATGCCAGGGATAGATCCCCAATTGATAACACACAGCCTGAATGTGGATCCAAACCGGAAGACAGTAAAACAAAAGAAGAGAAATTTCGCACCTGAGAGGCAAGAAGCCATAAAACAGGAAGTTGACAAACTCCTAGAGGCAGGGTTCATTGAGGAAATCCAGTTCCCGGAATGGTTGGCCAACCCTGTGATGGTCAAAAAGGCTAATGGAAAGTGGAGGATGTGTATAGACTTCACTGATCTAAACGACGCATGCCCAAAGGACTGTTTTCCCTTGCCAAGGATTGATACGTTGATAGATGCCACGGCTGGGCACGAGATGCTAAGCTTCATGGATGGCTTTAGTGGATATAACCAAATCAAGATGCATAAGGATGATATTCCTAAGGTATCGTTCATCACTGACTTCGGTGTGTATTGTTACCTAGTCATGGCTTTTGGCTTGAAAAATGCAGGAGCTACATATCAGAGGTTGGTAAACAAGATTTTTGCTCATCTCATTGGAAAGACTATGGAAGTCTATGTGGATGATATGCTGGTGAAAAGCCTATACAGGGCAGATCACATCAAACACCTAGGCGAGGCTTTCGAAGTGCTGAGGCACCATAAGATGATGTTGAATCCGGCCAAGTGCGCTTTTGGTGTTGGGTCTGGGAAATTTTTGGGTCTCATGGTCTCAAAACGGGGAATTGAGGCCAACCCCGACAAAATCAAGGCTATTTTGGACATGGAACCACCACGTTCTATAAGGGATGTACAGAAGTTAACCGGGAGGATAGCCGCGTTAGGGAGATTCATCTCCAAATCCGGGGACAAGTGTTTGCCCTTCTTTAAAATATTGAAGAAGGTAAAAAACTTTGAGTGGACTGAAGAAAGCCAAGAGGCCTTTGAGCAGTTGAAGAAGTACATGTCTGAGGCCCCGCTGTTGGCCAAACCAAGTACGGGAGAAATCCTTTATCTTTACTTGGCAATTTCATGTCAAGCTGTGAGTGCGGTGCTGGTAAAGGAGGAAAACAAGGTTCAGAAACCCGTATACTATGTGAGCAAAGTTTTACACGGAGCGGAGTTGAACTACTCCACCATTGAGAAGTTCGCCTTAGCATTGGTAACTGCCTCTAGGAAATTACGGCCCTATTTTCAAGCACATAAGATTGAGGTCCTTACGGGACAACCATTGAGGAATATTTTGCACAGCCCTAAAGCCAGTGGTAGGCTCATCAAGTGGGCAATTGAGTTGGGAGAATTCGATATTCAGTATAGGCCAAGGATGGCCATCAAAGCTCAGGCACTTGCGGACTTCGTGGTTGAATGCACCATTGACAACCAAGAAGTCGGGGGGCAGGAGATACCTCAGGAAGGCAATAAGGAAGAAAAGGAACCCACAATAGAGGAGAAGGAATTCTGGATGCTCTATTTCGACGGGGCATCAAAAACAAAAGCGAGTGGCGCAGGTCTTGTCTTACAAAGTCCCGATGGATTCATAATTGAATACGCCTTGAAGTTAGACTTTCCAACAACCAATAATGAAGCAGAATATGAAGCTCTGATAGCCGGACTTGGCTTGGCAGGAGCCCTAAGAGTCAAAAATCTTAAAGTTTGTGGAGATTCAAGGCTAGTAGTGGCCCAAGTCAATGGAGAGTTTGAGGCAAGGGATGAAACCATGGCTAAATACTTAAGGCTTGTGAAGGCAATAATGACTCAATTTGATAAGTGCTACATTGAGCACATTCCAAGGGAGGAAAACACCAAGGCTGATGCCTTATCCCAGTACGCCTCATCTGAGATAGAAAATTACTCTGGAAGTGTCTACTTCCAAGTCCTGAGAACCCCTACCATCGATTCAAAGTTAGTCGCACCTATTGGGGTGAGGGAATGTTGGATAGATCCCATAAAAGCACACCTCGAGACTGGTTGGCTCCCGACTAACACCATGGAAGCACGAAAATTATCTGTGAGAGCGTTGAGGTATGCTCTGATTGAAGGGATACTCTACAAGAAATCTTTTGTGATTCCGTATCTAAAGTGTTTGAGGCCCGAAGAGGCCAAATCAGCTATTGAGGAGGTCCACGAGGGAATTTGCGGACAACACTTGGGAGGCAGGTCCCTAGCTCACAAGTTAGTCAGGCTTGGATTCTATTGGCCTGAGATGATGGCTGATGCCAAAGAGTACGTGAAAAAGTGTGATCGGTGCCAGAAACATGCACCAGTGGTTAGACAACCACCAGAGATGTTGACATCCGTTAGCTCTCCCATCCCGTTTGCTATGTGGGGGATGGACATTCTTGGGCCCTTTCCTATGGCCACTGCTCAAAGGAAGTTTCTAGTTGTAGCTATTGACTACTTTACAAAGTGGATTGAGGCCAAACCTTTGGCTAAAATCACAACCAAGCAAATCATGCAATTCTTCTGGGAGAATGTCATGTGCAGATACGGAATACCACGAGTCCTCGTTACGGACAATGGATTACAATTTAATAACAAAGAATTTAAGGACTATTGTGAAGAGAATGGGATTGAGCTTCGATTCACCTCAGTTGCCCACCCTCAAGCTAATGGTCAAGCTGAGGTTGCCAACCGAATCATCCTTGATGGACTGAAGAAAAGAGTGGAACGCTCCAGAAATACTTGGGTGGATGAGTTACTACCCATACTCTGGGCATACCGAACCACATGCAAGGTGACTACTGGAGCTACTCCATTCATGTTAGCTTACGGGGCCGAAGCTGTGGTACCCGTGGAAATTATGCATGCATCTCCACGAGTGGAAGCCTTCGAACAAGACACAAACGAGGAGGGGATGAGATTAGCCCTCGATTTGATCGATGAAGTAAGAGATGAAGCCCATGCTAGGAATACTGAACATCAGAAGAAAGCTTCCTTCTATTACAATCTAAGGGTAAAGGAAAGGTTTTTCCGTCAGGGAGACCTAGTACTCAGAAAGATTGAAGCATCCGGAGTGGGACAAAGGGGGAAGTTGGCACCGAATTGGGAAGGCCCATATCGGGTCAAAAGTACGCTGGGACGAGGATCATACAAGTTGGAGACTTTGGAAGGAAACGAGGTGCCTCGCACTTGGCATGCATCTAATCTCAAGGTCTATTATGTTTAATTATCCTAAGTAGGACATAGCTTATAGGTAACTAGAAATAAGGTCGATGAAACCACATCAGAGTTTAAAAACTCCGAATAGGAAGTAGAGTATCTATGTAAGGGTTGACCCCTGTTTATTGACATTTTTCGTCAGACTTATTAATGAAGTTTGTTTCTTGTTTTCAATTGAGTTATTCTTTTTGTTTTGTTATTATAGACACGTAAAGCAAATGTTGTACCAAAGCATGGGTATGTGTGAGCCATAAGGTCAAGTACTAAGAAAACTCTAAAAAGCATGATAAACAAACCATAAATAAAATCCCCGAAGGGTAAAAGTCTCAGATAAATAAAACCCTCGAAGGGTTAGTTCAATACACAAATAAGCCATACAAGGCATAAATTAGAGTTAAGTTAAAGATAAGATAAAATCCCCGAAGGGTAAAAGTCTCAGATAAATAAAACCCTCGAAGGGTTAGTTCAATACACAAATAAGCCATACAAGGCATAAATTAGAGTTAAGTTAAAGATAAGATAAAATCCCCGAAGGGTAAAAGTCTCAGATAAATAAGTACAAAAGTAAGCCGTGCAAGGCTATCTAGATGTCAAGATCCTTGAGAGAGTCACCCACATCAGTGGAATGGGTGAAAGCAGGGTCATCCGCCACAGGGAAAGTTTCCAAGTCTTCAACCATAGGAGATAAAACTCCTTCCTGGGATGGCAAGGGCTGGGAATCGCTGGTTGGCTGAGTAGAGAACTGAGCAACTGTCTCGCAAACGGTCTCCTGGTTAGAACTGGAGGCGCCTGGAATGGCAGGTGCGGGGAACTTTGCTAAAGTGACCCCAGAAATCTTTTGTCCCAGCTCTTCAATGATTTTCTCCCAACACATGTTAAAAGTCGCTGGAAAGTTAGCGTCATATTCAGCATTAAGGAGCTCTTCAAACTCCCTAGAGGAACGGTACTCCTTCAAAATCTGCTCCTTACCCTTAGCAAGCTCTAGTTCCAATCTCCTAGACTTTTCCTTCTCCGCAGCAAGTTCCATTTCCACAGCTCGAAACCTCGCAAAGTTAGTATCTGCATCAGCTTGGTTTCTGTCACGATCCCTCTCTGCAATAGTCAGCTCCTGACGAACTTTCTTTAGGTTATGAAGCCCAGCCTGGAAGTAAGTGTTAATCTAAAAAATGACACGAAACAAAGTGGTAAGAAATAATGGGAATAAAGATATTATGGCAACGAGAAGGGAAAGGGAGATTAATACCGTCGCAATGCCATGAGCCCCAAGGTTCTCAACCTGGAGGTCATCAGAAGACTCCACCACATTAACCCGGTCACGAGGGGTAACTATGCTCCGAGACCATTCAGCCGCACGATGAGTATCACCAACAACTGTGTCCTTCTTCCGAAGTCCCCAACCAACTTCGAAAGAAGAGGGATCCTCAGAAACATCAATCCTATCAGAGTGAGTGAGAAATGCAGGAACTACCTCAGATCCATCAGCCTCAGTAGTAAGGCCTGTTTTGACCTTCTTGGATCGTTGTGTGTTCACTCCTGACCTTTGTTCAGCCATTCTCTCCCTCTTTTGGAAAACAGCATTAAGCGCAGTCAAGGCTGTTGTAAACATGAAAATACATAAGACCACAAACAAAAATAAAGAGGTATAAAATTAAGTCAAAGGAAGGCATGTCTACCCTGTTCTCCCAAATCACTTAGCTTTGCTGCTTGAAGGGACCCCTCAGAGATTAATTGAGCACAATGATTTGTGCCATCAGTTGTAAGGATCTCAATAGCAGCTCGCTCGTCTACACCCAATTTAATGTCTCGCATGGACCCGTCTACGGCTTTAGAAAAATTAAGCCTAAAAAAGTCTCCCCAATTTGCCCCATCCATGAAAAGGTAAAAGAATTCTTTTTTCCAATTAGGAAGAGAGTCTGGGGAAGTACCAGGGATGAAACAAGTGCGAGAAAGGCTCCTATGAGAGATTTGAACCCAACCCGTGTTGTTTGGGGAATTCGTGAATTTAAAAAGATATCTAAATACAGAGACGCTAGGCTCAAGATTGTGTTTACGACATTGAACCATATAACAATATATGAATCTCCAAGCATTAGGGTATAGTTGAGTTGGACAAACTCTTACCTCAGCCAAGAGGCGAAAGATAAAAGGTGGAGGAGGCAACCTAAACCCAGCATAAAATGTCTCCTTAAAAATACAAATGGCACCCTCTTTAGGGTTACAGGCTCTATCAAATGGACTAGCAGCTACGGCCCTATAAGGGCTTACAATACCAAAAAGAGTGGATTTTAAATCTACTTTTGATTGATCATATTTGCTAGGAATATTGTATGCATCAAGATGAGCAATATTGGGGAAAGCAGTAGAAAATTCCTCTAACAAGTCCCTAAGTGTAACAACATTGCTATGAACAAGAGAGATCTTGGTTTTACCTCTTGAAGATCTTGGAGGCTTAGTTGAAGCCACCGTTGGGTTGAGTTGAGATTGCTCGGATTGCTGAGAATTGCCGGAATCTGCCATTGATACTGGTAGGATGAAGCTTTGAGACCCAGAAATCGATTAGTAGCAAACGGAAAAGATGAAGATTCTTTAAATCTTCAACCGGAAACTGGAAAAGCACGAGGGACGGTGATCGCCTTGGGTGGAACCCTAGAACAATGCTCTTGAAACGTCACTTAAATGAAAGAAACTTTAGAGATAAAAATTTTGAGAGAAGAATAGTGAGAAAAACAAGTGTCTCATCTCACTATTATATAGCTGCAAAACAGCCGGTTGATATCACCTGGTAACCGCCTGTACGCGGTAAAAAGCGAAAAGCCCATAAAAATTTCAGGTTTACGGGCCAGCCCAAGTCAGAAACTTATTCTGGAAGCTTCTAACGGACATATTACCGTTAGAAATTTAAAATTCTAAGCAAATATATTGAAAGTCAGAGTAAAAAAGGTTCGTGGGCTTAAAAAGAACTAAACCTATATAGTATAAAGGCCTGGCCCAAAGAAAATTCCAAGAAAAGGTCTGAAACCCATTTGTTCTGAAGAGAAATTCCTCGTAAAAAATAAGAAATTAATTATTTAATTATCTTCCAGAAGGATGCGTAAAAGTACAATAAAAAGACATAGTGAAAACAACAAGTAGAGCCGGGTTGCTCGTGGTTAACCCACGAGTACAATGCAAATAATGAGAAAATCTAATACTGGAAGGCATCAATCGTGTTCGTTGGTTTTTGCATGTCTCCTACTCGTGGTTGTACAACGAGTAGCTTGTATTTTCAGATTGAGGAAAGATTTTATAATAATATTAATAATAATTATATTTAAGAGTATAACAAACTCTGTATAATAATTATTAAAGGCCAAGCCCAGGCCCAGGTTTTTGAGGAAATGTATTATACTTGCTCGTGGCAAAAAGCATGTATTTTGCTCGTTATTAAAACCACGAGCAAGTGGTATTTCCCTCTTTGCAACGAGTAGCAGGTGATATTCCTGCTCGTGGTTTGTAAATTGTCTCTTACTCGTGATTGCACAACGAGTAGCATGTTTGCACAGCCATGCATACATCTATAAATGAAATCTTAAAATTCAGTGAGAAAAATACTGAATGTCTCCTGCTCGTGTTTGAACCACGAGTAGGTTGAATAAGCAGCTAAAGCCTGTTGGCAAATACTGAATGTCTCCTGCTCGTGTTTTAACCACGAGTAGGTTGAATATACAGTAGCAAAGTGTCTCCTGCTCGTACAAAGAGTTTATTCTTTTCAAATTATTATTAATCAAAAGTAAGGAAATTGAAAATAATACTTACTCCTGAAGTTGGGAAAAATTGGAAATTCCATAAAAATGGAAAAATAATTTTATGCTCGAAGCGCAATTTAATATTTTCGAGTTAGTGAAAATTAGTGCCGTTTAATGCCGTTTAGCGTCGTTTAACATCGTTTAAACGTCGTTTAAGGCTGTTTAGTGCCGTTTAGTGCCGTTTAGCGCAGTTTAACGCCGTTTAGCGTCGTTTAACATCGTTTAAACGTCGTTTAAGGCTGTTTAGTGCCGTTTAGTGCCGTTTAGCGCAGTTTAACGCCGTTTAGCGTCGTTTAACATCGTTTAAACGTTGTTTAAGGCTGTTTAGTAGCGTTTAGTGACGTTTAGTGCCGTCTAGCACCGTTCAATATTGTTGGTATAATCTAACATCGTTGTATACGCGTCGGTCGCTCCACGCTTTACATCAAAACGATATTAAAGATAAACCCTGACCCAAGTCTCGAACAAGGCCGTAATAACTTCAAGGAAAACCTGATCAGTTTTCCTAGAAGTTGGGGGGCAAATGATATGGGCTAAAAGTAAACCCTAAAAATACATTTAATGTGGTATTTAATAAGCCTAGATTGGTCCAAGGTTAAAGCCCTTTAGTGAGGCCCAAAACCTTATTTATGATAATAAATTCGTAATTAATAAATCAGCCAATTTTAGTCTTTAAGATTGAGTCTGAAAAGGAAATTAAATCATACTAGGAGTAGCCTCCAAGGCATACACCTTCAAAACTTATCTCCTTATCTCTTGGAAGGCTCTAGAATTGGGCCAATTGAATAACTTGCCCACCAAGTCTCCTATTTCAACTCTAATTCTAGGGTTTTCAACACCTATATATAAGGACCTGTTCCTTCACTCTCAGAACTACGTTTTTATTGGCTTGATTCTTGATATTTGCAAGATACGTAGGCATCTTGTGAGGACCCGAGTTAAGTCACGAAACACTTGATCAGCCATTGAAGCTCGAAGCTCACATACCTGTGCATCAAATTCACAAACCCTAGCCGCAACACTAGTAACCTAGTTTTTATTTCATAACAGTATCATATCTTACAATCATTAATATTTCTTTTGAATTAAAACATGTTATCTTTTTGATTTTTTGTACCTTTTTTTTGGTATTTCGTGAATTTACTTATTTATCCTTTATTATAAAGAAAAATATATACGATATCTATACTATTAAAACACCTAAAATAAATAATAATATAATTTAATTAATGGTAACTAATCGATTGCCTTTTTCACATTTACTTTCAGTTAAAGATATTACCTTTTATAAACACCTAAAAAAATCAATCATATCATATCTTCCAATAATTAATATTTCTTTCGAATTAAAACACGTTACCTTCTTGATTCAAAACTAATCTTACAATCATTAATATATACCCGAAAAGGACCTAAAATAAATAATAACATAATTTAATTAATGGTAATTAGTCGATTGCCTTTTTCACATTTACTTTCTGTTGAATATTTTACCTTTTATAAACACCTAAAAAAATCAATCATATGATATCTTCCAATCATTAATATTTCTTTCGAATTAAAACACGTTACCTTTTTGATTTAAACTAATCTTACAATCATTAATATATACCCGAAAATATCACATCATACTTTTCAATTATTAATAAAAAATATTAAAAATCAGTATACGTTGTTTATAATAAGGAAACATTAGTATAATCCGTAAACATGAGTATGTTAAATTATATAAAATTAAAAAAATTATTAAAAATGATGATTTTGTTGGTTCGGTTTTCGGCATTGTTGTGGAATAAAAACTAGGCTACTAGTATTGCGGCTAGGGTTTATGTATTTAATGTAAGGGTGTGTGAGCTTCGTGCTTTAATGGCTGCTCTTGTGCTCGTGGCTGATTCTGCCTTCACAAGATGCCTACGTACTTTGATGAATATCAAAGATCAAGCCAAAAAACGTAGTTCTGAGGTGAGGGGTCTGACCCTTTATATAGGTTGAGAAGCCTTAGAATTAAGGTAGGAGTTGGAGACTTAATAGATAAGTCACCTCCGTGAGGAAAGTTCTAGACTCCTTCCTTGTAGGAGTCTGTTGCCATATCGAATTGGATGGCTTGGAGGCTAAGTCTTGTAGAGATAATGTCCTTATCTGACACTTATTGCTGAGCTGTTTATTACCCCTAATATTAATTACGAAATTAATATTAAAAATAGGACTTTGGACCCTGTTGGTGGGCCCCACGTTCGGACCATACCGGGTCTAATTAATGCAACACTAAATGTGTCTTTAGGGCTTATTTTTAGCCCATATCAGGCATGGTCATCCTAATTATTAAATAATAAAATAATATGATTAATGATAATTAGCCGATTGTCTTTTTAATTAAAAAATGTTTACTTTTAATTGATGATATTACTTTTTATAAACACCTAAAATATCATTTCTTCAAATCAATAATATTTTTTTCTAATTAAAACACGTTAACTTTTAATTTAAACAGAATCTTGCAATAATTAATATATACCAAAAAACATCACACCATAACTTCTAATCACTAACAAAATATAATAGGAATTTGTATAATACGAATAATGACCACTAGATTTTTAGTAAAAAAACAAAATTGTTAGATATAATGATTAGATATATTATATGATTAAATTAATTTATTAAAATTTCAAGATTCGAATTCCATAAACGACATACTTATTTTAAAATTTTATACTATAATTTTTAAACCATACATATCATTAACTAAATTTATATTTAATTATGTACATTAAAATTTAAATAAAATATTATAAATAATGATTATCAAAAAATATAATTATAACATAAAATAAAATTTAATAAATATCAAAAGAAATCTGTGCATCGCACGGATTATAAGCTAGTTATCCTTAAATTTGTATGGAAAGAAGATAGAGATACTGCATGTAATTTACGACAATTTTTTTTCAAAAAAGGACATTGGTTATGAGATCGAGAAAATATTGAACATGTAATTTTGGACAATTTTTTTTTCTAAAAGGAACTTATATTATGAAATGAATGAAATATTATTTATGAAGAACTGAGTTTTCAGAATACAAATAATTTTATTTCTAAATATATGAAAGGAAAAACAATATATTTTTTTTACCTATTTTATGTTCTAAAAACATTTGAGTTAAAATAATTTACTAAAATAATATAAATAATTATTATATAAAATTTGCTTACAAAATTTGATGCAATTTGAATATCAGATTGAGGAGTACTCGAAGAACCCCCGATGAGGACATTGGCCTCTTCTAATGGGGGAGGATTTGTAAGCACTTAAGACTGAAGTTGATTTTGGTTTTGCGACGACTATTCCCAGGCCGTCAAGACCAAACGTCGATGGTTATATATAAATATTATATAACCTTCATGAAGGTCGAAAATAATATGTTATTATTATTTTCATTTGTGAAAATAAAATATATTATTTAAATACGATATGAAGGATGTTGAATTTTACTGTAATATTTATGAAGGTTCAACAAATATAACTAATATAATGAAATTGATTAAAATTTTACCAAAAATATCCCAATATAAATGAAAAAATTTTAATTAATAAAAATATTCCATTACAAATGAAAATATTTTTAAATATCTTACATAATTTTTGTTTTATAAGATGTCACCTACTTTTTTAAGCCTTAGTCGGCTGAGTGGCTGCGCCGACTAGACCTCCAATTCAATAGCCGACTATACCTCAAATTCAATTACGGTTGTAATTTTGTATAAAAGCAAGTCCAATGCTAGATGCTAAATTGCTATTTTTATTGCTATAGTATAGAACCAAAAAGTGAATTTTGGTGCTAAAATAGAACTCACCCTCCAAAGTTAGTTCTATAATTAGTTTCAAATTTAATCAACTCTTTTAACTTTTACCTAACTCTTTTAACTTCTATTGAATATTCTCAACAAACTCATCTCATTCTAGTTAAATGATGATGTGGCATGGATGCATAAATGCATCATTGATTTCAAATTTAGCACCAAGGATGCATAATATAGCAATAACACCAAGGATGCATCCAATTATAGCATCTCTTTGGAGATGAGTTTTTTAGCACTTGGTGCTATAATATAGCAATATCACCAAAGATAGCATTGCATTGAACTTGCTCTATGGCTTTTCAAATGCGCATGCATATTTGTGCATATATGTAAAATTAATTAGAACAATTCCAAAAGACTAGTTATGTGACCTCCTAAATTAAAATATAAGGAATTTGATACAACAATGCACTTCAACATTGTTTTAAGTGACTCCTTAAAACTTAATACATGTATTTTCTTCCATTTTTAAGAGAATTCTAATTTTCCCTTATATTATTTTCATCAATAAAATATTTTTATTTCCCTCTTTTTTTTAACATTCTTTTCTTCTCTATCCTACATCTTTCCTTCCCTTTAATATTATTATAAATTTATAATAATAATAATAAAGAATACATATAAAAAATAATGTTGTAGCAAGAATTTCTTAACTTATTCTAAATTATTAAAAAATCTATTATTTATAATATTTTTAAGGAATTAGAATTCCCTTGTAATTGCTCTAAGAGCAAGTCCAATAGTTCCCTAGTTGAATCCTAAAAATATAATAAAATAATGGTTCCTAGTGATTTAGGAACCTTGTTTTGTACATCAACTCTAACAACATTCCCTATATTCATTCTTTGTCATTATTATAATATAAAATTTGAAACTAACTAGAAATGCGGGAGTGACAAGTGAGGAAAAATGGAGGGAAATGATTTTATTAGTAATAAAAAAAAGTTAGGGATGGCTAGTGGTCCCCTAACAATAGGGAGTGGCTAAGATCAACTCCAAAAGATCACTTATAATATCTTAAATCACTAAGAGTCTAATATTTTATAATATTTATAAGAAAAACACAAGGAGGCTATTGAAGTTGCTCTAAGGGTTCCTAATATTTTAGGGAACCACTAACATACTGTTGAAGTGCTATTTTGGACTAAATTTCCTAAATTTTAACTTAAGAACAATTATAAGGAAAATGTTGAACTTGCTCTAAAGCAAGTTAAAGGTTTCCTACAACTAATATTATCTCATTGAGTCATTCCATCAAACACCTTTCGATCCAACAACAAGGAAAGAAGAAACATTAGACAGTAGTCACCGAAACACACGCCACGTGTCCCAAACTCAGAATTCAAACACACGTGTCAATAGCCCACCTTGCCTTGCCGCCATCACTAACCCCCCTCCCCAAGCTCTAGCCCCCGAGCTTCTCTCAAAACCCTTAAATTTTCAAGAAAACACACACAAACACACACACCCAAAATGTTCCGATTTACACGAAAAAACCTACAATACACCAAACCCACCACACAAACCTACCTAAAATCAATCAAGAATCACTACTCACAAAAAACCCATCTCAAAGATGTGGGTCCAATGGCCTCTCAACTCAAAACCCGAACCGTGATCCGGATCCGAGGACCCGACACGGTGAAATTCCTACAGGGTTTAGTAACAAACGATGTAAGGAGATTTGGTGAAGCTGTCGGAGAGAAAACATCAAATGTACCCACGCCTAATTTGTCGTCTGTTTCGGTTCCTCCGATGTATGCAACAATGCTGACACCTCAAGGAAGGTTCTTGTATGATATGTTTATATATAGGCCTTCTTTGCCTGTTGAGAAGCTTGATCAATCCGGGTCTGGGCCTGGCCAAAACCCGAACCCGGATGAGTTTGAGTTTTTTGATGATGTTGATGGGTCTGTGGTGGATGAGCTACTGGGTACTTTAAACAAGTAAGTTTTGTTTATTTATTTATTTTTTTGGATGTGTAGATTGATCATTAAAATTTTATATTGCCTATTTTTAAATGTTACTCTACCTTAATCGATTTGTCCTTTAAATTAAGAACTAAGCAAGTTGTATTGTATTACGGAGAATGGTGATTAGTAGCTGGTTTAGAGTTTTAGGGTAGAATAGTTCAGGGTGTAACATGACCCTATATATCGCGCGTGTGTGTATATCTCAATGCAACAATTAATTTGGTTGATTTTTTATTTTTTTGGGGTGATTAGTTCATTAGGCCAAGATTAGATTTTGGGAATCGGGATGCTTGGTGTTGTTAAAGTACAGTGTTGGGCCTCAGGCCCATCTAGTTAACTAAGGCCTATTAAAAGCCCACTAGAAATATTATAAATACCCTTGTAATACCACTTGTAAAGGGAATTGGTTCATTAATATTACTCTTTAACAATGGCGCTAGAAGGAGGTTTAACCTCCTCCTAACAAACTTTTTCAAAAAATAATACACCAACAAACACGAACGGATCTAATCTTAGAGCTTCAGAATCGACTCTAATCTTTCATTAGGAATGCGAAAGATGGTCGATGAAGCTCCGAAAACTCACGATATTGCGAGTGTAAAACGAGCTGATAAATCTAAGAGTTCAATGGTTCCTCAAGCCTTATTCTCTTCGCCTCCGAAACCTAGCTTGTCGGATCCCGTGAATGGATCTCGAAAAGCAAAAAAGGATAGCCGACAGTTAGTTCTCACACCTCAAGGCAAGCATGTATTAACAAGTGATGCTCGTTTACACCTAATAAAACTTAAACGACAGAGGGAGCAGCAATCTGCGGCTTCAGGTGATGTTGTTATCGACGATGAGCTTCGCCGATTAGATATAGAAAGACAAATACTGGCTGAGAAGGTAAAAAGGAAAAAAGAGATAGTTAGACTACAGAAAGAGCATCAGGAGGTCTCCGAGGGCCATATTTCGATGGATTATCAAACGGAGGATTATGAGTCCTCGTGGAGGACCTCTATGGGAAGCAAGTATTCTAAGACAAATGCGTCTCCTGGCTCGCTTTCATCGAGGAGACGTAAAGTAAGAAATGAGGAAAAAGAATATTCAGAAAATGAAGATGAGGACTATGAAAAAGAGGAATCAAGTACAGCTGGTTTGTCGACTAACGACATATTGAAGTTCAAAGAATTCATCAGAACACAGTCGGGAGAGATTGAGGTCTCCTCGGAGAGTCCGCTAGCAAAAAACATTGAAAGAGCTAAAATAAACAGGGATCTTAAGGTACCACCAATTGATCAGTTTGATGGCTCCACAGACCCCTTCGACTTCGTCAACCTCTTCGATGGACGGATGTCCTTTTTTGGACATAATGAAGTGGCGAAGTGCCAGTTCTTCCCGACGTGCTTGAAGGGCACAGCACTCATGTGGTTCAACAATTTACCAGCCAGATCGATCAAGTCGTGGACTGGTTTGAAGGAAAAATTTAAGTCGAGATTTTCCACTAACAAAAAAGAAAAAAAATTGACAGCCTCTCTGGTAAACATTCGCCAAAGGTCAAATGAAAATTTACGGGAATATCTGAACCGTTTTAGAGCGGAGATGATTCAAATCCCAGATCTGGTAGAAAACTTGGCAATGACATATTTAGCGGCAGGAATTGATAGAACCAGACACAATGCAGTTCTCGAGGAATATTTCGAAAAAGAGCCTCAATCACTCCAAGCAGCTATTCAGTTATTCGAACGAAGACTAACGCTTCAGGAAGCTGTTGGCAGCATCCAGTCTTCCAGATCTCCACGGTCAAGGATGAGCAGGTTCGTTGAACAAACCTCTCAATGGGAATATCGCCGAGGTGATCGAGGTGTTCGAGCAACACGAAGGTCACAGGCAAGATCACCAGTTCAGACAAGAAAAGAAAATGTTGCTTCACGCACATCATATAAATCACCTACATCACAAGCGTCTCCAACAAGTCAACGTCCATGGCTTCATAGACCTCGAGGTGATCGAGACTTTACAAAGCTTAACACTGATAGAGTTGCAATACTGGGAACTCTCAAAGCTGATCCAGCGTACGTACCTCCAAGACCGATGAATCCAAACAGACCGCCGAGCAATAAATTCTGTCATTATCATGAAGATACAGGTCATGATACAGAAAGGTGCTATCAATTGAAAAATCTGATTGAGGACAAAATTCAGAAAGGAGAACTTTCCCACTTTGTAGAAAAGGGAAATGAAATGCAGCAAAGAGATGAACAGGAAAGGATCATAGACACTATCTCCGGTGGCCGCACCTCAGGGGGTTCATCCAATAGGGCAAAAAAGGCCTACGCAAGAGAGGTATTCCGAGTGGATAATAAGAAGCCAAGGAAAAATCCATCTCTGGTAATATCATTTTCTGATGAGGATTTTGGGGACAGGATAATGGAAGATCATCAAGATGCATTAGTAATTGCTACCAGGATTGGATCAAACATGGTTAAGAAAATCATGATTGATGATGGTAATTCGGTCGACATATTATATCAAGGAGCTTTTTCAAGAATGAATTTAGGCGACAGAAAAATCAACAGTGCTAAGGATGCACCATTATATGGATTCACTTGCAATGAAGTCAAAACGGTGGGAGTTATTGATATGCCGGTGCTATTCGGATCACCACCTTGCCAAAAATGGCTCATTGTTAAATTTCATATAGTAAACGCTATTTCAAGTTATAATGCCATTCTAGGAAGGTCAACTATTGTAGCCTTGAAAGGTATAGTTTCCATACCTCATCTAAAAATGAAATTTCCTACAGACTTCGGTGTTGGTGAGGTATGTGGAGACCAGAAACTGGCTCGACAATACTATGTCAGTTCAAAACTTTGAATGAACGAATGGCAACATACAGACAAATCACCTCAGAATTGCTGCAAAAATTCACGTCATGGACCATCAACAACATTGACAGGTCCAACAATTAATGGGCAGACGCTTTGTCAAAGCTAGCCACTTCCAACACCTCAAGTACATCAGAGCCCATATACTTCAAAGAGCTGCACGAACCATCAACAGTTCGAAAGGAGGTACTTTGTATATCCACTCGGGATGATTGGAGAATTCCTATAATCAAATTCATTTAAGGAACCCATAATGAATTAGACAAGCTAGAAACAAGGAAGATGGAGGTCAAGGTAAAACATTATTGTTTGGTAGACAATAAGTTGTTTAGAAGAGCCCTGGTTGAGCCATTACTCAAATGTGTTAATCAAGACGAAGCAAAAACGGCTATGATCGAAGTACACTCAGGGATATGTGGAGATCACTTGGCTGGGAAAAACATGGCTCTAAAAATCATGAGACACGGAATTTATTGGCCCACGATGCGTAAGGACTGCGAAGAGTTCGCAAAGTGATGTGAACTATGCCAAAAATATGGGTCTGTGAGCCATCGACCCTCAGTCCCGTTCAACCCGACAACAACTCCATGTCCATTCTTTATGTGGGGAATTGACCTTGTAGGTCCTTTGCCAAAAAGCTCCAAACAGTGTCAATACATAATTGTGGCAGTGGATTACTTTACAAAATGGATAGAGGCCAAGCCTTTAGAAAGGATAAGAGAGACTGAGGCAGTTCATTTCTTCATGGAGCAAATAGTTTTCAGGTTTGGGGTACCCAGAGTGGAAATTACGGATAATGGCACTCAGTTCACTGGAGAAAAATGGGTAAATACAATGAATGGGTTAGAAATTCAGCATCTTAAAGCCTCGGTTGCATATCCACAAGCAAACGGGCAGGTGGAAATCACCACAAGGCAATTTTGCAAGGTTTGAAGAAAAGGCTATGTGAGGCTAGCAGAAATTGGGTGGATGAACTGCCCAATGTACTGTGGAGTTTGCGAACCACTCCTAAGGCTCCTACGGGGCAGACACCGTTCAGGATGGCTTATGGAACTGAAGCAGTCCTACCAGTCGAGATAGGCGCTAAGTCTCTAAGGATTGAGAAGTTCGATCCAAAGTCGTCAGAAGACGGTTTAAAGTTAAACGTCGATCTCCTCGAGGAGCTCAAGAACTTCGCTCAGACCAATGTCTCCAAGTACCAAGAGAAGGTCGCGAAACTGTATAATTCAAAGGTCAAGCCAAGAAGTTTTCAGGTCAATGACCTCGTTCTGAGAGAAGCAGTGGCGTCAATGCCCTCAAAACAAAGCAAAATGTCCTCCCCTTGGGAGGGGCCTTACAGGGTCACAAAGGTCAACAGCTCAGGTTCTTATCGCCTCTCTCACCTCGACGGAACGCCAATAGCAAATGCTTGGAATGCCATTCACCTCAAAAAAATTTGTCCGTAGGACTCCGATCAAGAGACATCCACCTTTCTAAGTTATTTAATTTAAGGTACGAAGTAGTTTCTAAACTTCTTTTGTAATCAAGCTGCTTTTGTGATCCATCCTGCTTAGGAATGGATTATGATTTAGGTCAACATCTGTTTAAATTTTATAAATGAAAACTTTAGTAGCGGCAAAATCTTCAACTTATTGTACTTCTAATCGTAAGAATGCTCCATTACTCTCTACTTGATTAGAATTCACATGCATATCATAAATTTTCAATTTACAAAGTGTTAAAAGTATCAAGAAGGTAAAGTGCTCCAAGAGTATCTCCGATATTTCAAGAGGTAAAGTTCGCCAAATATCAGTTATCTCATTCACTTCAAAAAAGTTCAAAGAGCTCGAACTCGCCCCAAATACATCCGGATTCGCCGCAAAAAACAAATAGAGGTAAAAAAGGGACGACAAAATAGAAACAAAAGCATTAAAAGAAATGCTCCCGGATTACTGAAAAGATAAAGGCCCGCCAACAAAATAAGAACATAAAGACGAACGCATCGAAATTCGCCACTAACGAGAAATATGGGTAAGCAACTCCATGAAGTGAAAAGAAAAAATGACAATTGTCAAAAGACGCAAAATCATGTTAAATCGCCAAATGAAAGTACTCCAAAGGAAGATCTATGCAAATACATCAAAAAGGTAAAATCTCTCCAGTAACTCAAAAACGACAAAAGAAATACGCCAAAACATAAGCGCCATGGTCATTTCCAACTCCAAAATAATGAAAAGTAAAAATACATCACTCCAAACACTCCAATCGGCTCAAATAGCTCAAAGAGTTCAATGCCTATATAAATACACAATGGCTTATCATAAAGAGCAAGGATAAGGTAAAGTTCACCACCAAGTAAGTATACGCCACAAACTTAAAATTGCCAAATGCTAAGGTAAGCCTACAATACGCCGAAGCAATAAAAGACACAGCAAGCGAAAAGCTAAACTACCAAGCAAAGATACGCAAAACCGAATATCAAATAATATTACAATATCTCCAAAAGGTTCAGAGTACGGTGGCTCCAGTTCAAAAGTACCATAAAGTTCACAAAAGGTAACAATAAGAAACTAAAAGATTACATAAAAGCCTTTCGGGGCATACCCCAGGCCAATCGAGGATCTCCAAAGGGTTTAAGCAGCCTCGGAAGAACCTGTCTTCCCAACTCCGTTTTTCTTCGACAGATCAGCAAGGTAATGGTCAAAACCATGGTCTTTCACATCAAATCCGAACCGAGCGAAGCGAGCAACACTTTCTCCATAACCATCTTCAAATGAGGACAGAAACTCAGCCTGACACTTTGACAATTGAGCTGACAGATCGTCCAACTTGCTCACAAGTTCAGCCTTTTCAGCAGTCCAAGCTTCGGTTCCTTTGGCAAGATTCTTCTCGGAAACTTCCAGGGAGGTCCTCAGAACTGACATTTCCGACTGCAAATTGTTAACCTGCTTGCTCAAGACATCACACTCTGTGATCAATTCGGATTTCTCAGTCAACGCAGTAAAAAGTTTATCGGCATCAACATTATTATCATTCTTCAGATTTTGGGAAGACTCCTCCAGGCACTCATTGAGCCTCTTCAATTCCTTCACTTCTAGCCGGAGCTTCTTCACCTCAACAACATCAATCACATCTTCAAGGTTCAATAACTTCTCCAGCTCCACAGACAACTACAAAAGCACATAATTGTAAGAAAACAAGAGACAACTGTAAAGGAAAACAAAGCAATAGACACAAAGCAAGAAAGAAATAAATACCTTATCGACAAGACCCTTACAGGATCGAAGACCTCCTTCAACAACCGTACCAGAAGTATTCACTTTAGTCTTCACCTTATGGACAGACTCCGTGGCATCCTCAGAAAACAACCCTACCTTACCAGAGCCAGGGCAACTCAGCGGCTCCTTCAACTTCTTTGACAAGTGTCCCTTAGAGATATGACCCTCACGATGCCTCTTCTTCTCACGGTCCTTGACAATAGTGGCCTCGGAAGCCCCAGCACCGACTACAACAGAAACCGGTGTGAGATCTTTTGAAGCCACCTCAGGGCCACTTTCCACTCCAGTACTAGGCATCACAGTCGAAGCACCAGCGGCCTTACTCTTAACAAAACGAGCTAGGAAATCATCAGTCGTCATGTTCGTAAGAAGATCAACCACCTCAAAAAGCTTTACTCCAGCCACTACAAGCAAGAAAAGAATCGGTCAAGAAAAGACAGTAAAAAACAAAAGGGAAATTACAAGCACAGGAAAGCTTACAACAATGATTATTCAAAAATCCAACATCTAAAAATTCCTCAGGCTGATATCTAACTGTGGGCCCTAGGAAGTCTTGTAAATCTGAAGAGGTCATGGACCCCAACCGGTTCACAGACTTCAAGTGCCCTGGAGAATGAGCCTGCCACGGTCCAATCGCTTCCAGCTCGGGACCCTCGTACCACGCCCACATCTTATGCCACCCTGAATTAGACACGGGGGCTTCAACTAACCTTTTACAGCCTTCCTTTTTATCAACATAGAACTGGGTTCCATTACTCTTAAAGCGGAAGATAGAGAAGAGCAAATCGAGGCTGGGAAACTGGTTAAGCTCGTAACACCTAGCAATAACTCCATTGATCTGGAGAATCGCATTGGAAACAAGCTGACC
Organism: Saposhnikovia divaricata; assembly: GCA_036435485.1. Lineage (NCBI taxonomy): Eukaryota > Viridiplantae > Streptophyta > Magnoliopsida > Apiales > Apiaceae > Saposhnikovia > Saposhnikovia divaricata. Next base: position 59,071,724 of record CM071599.1, on the reverse strand, counting down.
CAAGCCACAACCTAACGTCTGAAGTATAAATCGGAAAAAGGGGTGCAGTGGCAATCTTAGACCATACTCAAAATAAACATCTGGGATGGCATGACAACTAGGTCGGGGTGGTTTCCACATTCGGTCATCATCACTCGGGGCAAAAGCACGGTAACCTCAAGAATAAGAGACAACTTGACCTAGCTTATCAAGGTCAGGAGGATAATTGGAATAAAAGCTAGGCTTATTAAAGGACTTATTGGACTCGAAAAGGGTTCCAAAACGAGGCATAACAACTTCCTCAACAGAGGGGGTTTGAGAGACAGACCCCGTAGCAATGGGAGTTTTACTAACAGATACAGGGGAGAAAGTTTCAGTCTTCACAGAAGCAAAATTTCGAAGAAGATAACGAGGTCGCATAACCCTTTTAGTGGGCAAACTCTCAAGACTCCCTTCACTCTCAACATGCTCTACACTCTCGGTGGATGAATACGAAACTATGGTGGCTTTCATAGTGACACAAAACAAGGAAGAGCAAGAACAAGGAATAAGAGCAAAAAGGAAAAGACAAGAAGTACCTCTCACGACGCGGCGACAAAGAACGAGTACCAGAAAGAAGGATAAAAAAGAAAAAAAAACAGAGCAAAGACAAGTTTTTATAAGAAGAAGAGAAGAAATAAACGTACCTTTTCAACTGTCAAAGCTCAACTTCCAAGAAGTGGAGAAGTGGAGAAGTTTGTTCAAGCAATAAAGTTGTGACCACGTGTCAAGAATTTTTTCTCCCGTCTACACGCCGTCCCTGTCAAATCTTTTCTTGTATTAAAATTTTTGAGACTTGTAAAATAGTTATTTAAAAAAACAAAATCGTTAGATATAATGATTAGATATATTATATGATTAAATTAATTTATTAAAATTTCAAGATTCGAATTCCATAAACGACATACTTATTTTAAAATTTTATACCATAATTTTTAAACCATGCATATCATTAATTAAATTTATATTTAATTATGTACATTAAAATTTAAATAAAATATTATAAATAATGATTATAAAAAAATATAATTATAACATAAAATAAAATTTAATAAATATCAAAAGAAATCTGTGCATCGCACGGATTATAAGCTAGTTATCCTTGAATTTGTATGGAAAGAAGATAGAGATACTGCATGTAATTTACGACATTTTTTTTTCAAAAAAGGACATGGGTTATGAGATCGAGAAAATATTGAACATGTAATTTTGGACAATTTTTTTTTCTAAAAGGAACTTATATTATGAAATGAATGAAATATTATTTATGAAGAACTGAGTTTTCAGAATACAAATAATTTTATTTCTAAATATATGAAAGGAAAAACAATATTTTTTTACCTATTTTATGTTCTAAAAACATTTGAGTTAAAATAATTTACTAAAATAATATAAATAATTATTATATAAAATTTGCTTACAAAATTTGTTGCAATTTGAATATCAGATTGAGGAGTACTTGAAGAACCCCTGATGAGGACATTGGCCTCTTCTAATGGGGGAGGATTTGTTAAGGCTGAAGTTGATTTTGGTTTTGCGACGACTATTCCCAAGCCGTCAAGACCAAACGTCGACGGTTATATATAAATATTATATAACCTTCATGAAGGTCGAAAATAATATGTTATTATTATTTTCATTTGTGAAAATAAAATATATTATTTAAATACGATATAAAGGATGTTGAATTTTACTGTAATATTTATGAAGGTTCAACAAATATAACTAATATAATGAAATTGATTATAATTTTACCAAAAATATCCCAATATAAATGAAAAAAATTTAATTAATAAAAATATTCCATTACAAATGAAAATATTTTTAAATATCTTACATAATTTTTGTTTTATAAGATGTCACCTACTTTTTTAAGCCTTAGAGCATCTCCAAGAGACTCTCTATTGTAGCTCTTAACTCAAAAAATGAGGAGATAGATTCTCTATTGTAGCTCTTAACTCAAAAAATGAGGAGAGAGAATAAAAATCAAGCTCCAAGAGACTCTTAGAGGCTCTTTAAAAAGTTAAGAGCTTCTTCTCTCTCCTCTATTTTAGGAGCAACTAGTAGCTCTAACTTAATATTTTATTAGTAAAATAGTGGTTTTTCTCTCTCATCTATTGATTGTTTGTCCAAGTGGAATTGAAATATGAATAAAATATAAAATAAAGAGCCATAATAGAGAGCATTGTTGGAGTTGACACACAAATCAATGTAATAACTTACGAAGAGCTTAATTGTTTATAATATATTTAGGAGTGAGCTAAAAGACTCTTGGAGATGCTCTTAGTCGGCTGAGTGGCTGCGCCAACTAGACCTCAAATTCAATAGCCGACTATACCTCAAATTCAATTGCGGTTGTAATTTTGTATAAGAGCAAGTCCAATACTTGATGCTAAATTGCTATTTTTATTGCTATAATATAGAACCAAAAAGTGAATTTTGGTGCTAAAATAAAACTCACCCTTCAAAGCTAGTTCTTTAATTAGTTTCAAATTTAATCAACTCTTTTAACTTTTACCTAACTCTTTTAACTTCTATTGAATATTCTCAACAAACTCATCTCATTCTAGTTAAATGATGATGTGGCATGGATGCATAAATGCATCATTGGTTTCAAATTTAGCATCAAGAATGCATAATATAGCAATAACACCAATTTTAAACATAATCCCTTATAATTTGAGTTAGGAGGTCATATAAGGGATCTCTTGGAGTTGCTCTTATATGACCTCCTAACTCAAATCATAAGGGACTATGTTTAAAATTGTGCTCCAACAGGCTCTTAACTTTTCCTTAAAAAGTTAAAAGCATCATGTCATCTCTTATCTTTAAGGACTCCCTTATTTCACTTTTATCAATAAAATATTATTTTCCCTACTCTTTCCAATTGTTTCCCTCTTTTTTTGTTCTTGCTTCCTTTCTTTTATTTATTATTTAATAATTATAAGGATCCATTATAAGAAAGATTGTTGGAGTTGTTATACCTTATAATATCCTAAATCACTAAGAGTCTAATATTTTATAATATTTATAAGAAAAACACAAGGAGTCTATTGAAGTTGCTCTAAGGGTTCCTAATATTTTAGGGAACCACTAACATATTGTTGAAGTGCTATTTTGGACTAAATTTCCTAAATTTTAACTTAAGAACAATTATAAGGAAAATGTTGAACTTGCTCTAAACCAAGTTAAAGGTTTCTTACAACTAATATTGGGGGTGTTTGGGAAAACTTATTTTCCAGAATAAGTCAACTTATTTTAAGTTGAAAGTTAAAATTCCTAACTTTCCAACTTATTTCCCAAATTATTTTTGCAACTTATTGAATCTCAAACATACATTAAATACTTGTATAAAAAAAATTATCAAAATATAAAAATTTTACCCGAAAATTAGTCCAAATTATAAGGGGAGCCAAACATGCCCATTATCTCATTGAGTCATTCCATCAAACACCTTTCGATCCAACAACAAGGAAAGAAGAAACATTAGACAGTAGTCACCGAAACACACGCCACGTGTCCCAAACTCAGAATTCAAACACACGTGTCAACAGCCCACCTTGCCTTGCCGCCATCACTAACCCCCTCCCCAAGCTCTAGCCCCCGAGCTTCTCTCAAAACCCCTAAATTTTCAAGAAAACACACACAAACACACACACCCAAAATGTTCCGATTTACACGAAAAAACCTACGATACACCAAACCCACCACACAAACCTACCTAAAATCAATCAAGAATCACTACTCACAAAAAACCCATCTCAAAGATGTGGGTCCAATGGCCTCTCAACTCAAAACCCGAACCGTGATCCGGATCCGAGGACCCGACACGGTGAAATTCCTACAGGGTTTAGTAACAAACGATGTAAGGAGATTTGGTGAAGCTGTCGGAGAGAAAACATCAAATGTACCCACGCCTAATTTGTCGTCTGTTTCTTTTCCTCCGATGTATGCAGCAATGCTGACACCTCAAGGAAGGTTCTTGTATGATATGTTTATATATAGGCCTTCTTTGCTTGTTGAGAAGATTGATCAATCCGGGTCTGGGCCTGGCCAAAACCCGAACCCGGATGAGTTTGAGTTGTTTGCTGATGTTGATGGGTCTGTGGTGGATGAGCTACTGGGTACTTTAAACAAGTAAGTTTTGTTTATTTATTTATTTTTTTGGATGTGTAGATTGATCATTAAAAGTTTATATTGCCTATTTTTAAGTGTTACTCTACCTTAATCGATTTATCCTTTAAATTACGAACTAAGCAAGTTGTATTGTATTGCGGAGAATGGTGATTAGTAGCTGGTTTAGAGTTTTAGGGTAGAATAGTTCAGGGTGTAACATGACCCTATGTATCGCGCGTGTGTGTATATCTCAATGCAACAATTAAGTTGGTTGATTTTTTATTTTTTTGGGGTGATTAGTTCATTAGGCCAAGATTAGATTTTGGGAATCGGGATGCTTGGTGTTGTTAAAGTACAGCTTGACAGTTAATTGTGGATGATTGGAAGTAATGTTGTATCCTTTTTTTTGGAATTTAGGCGTTTTGTTAATTTACTTTGCATTTAGCATAGTTTATATGGTGCAATATAGTGGTGTACTGGTCACTGATGTATGTTCTAGCAATTTATTTGGATGTGTACTGCAGATATCGGTTGAGGTCTAAGGTTGAGATAGAGAGTGCTGGAGAGGAATTCATATGTTGGCAACGTTTTGGTGGAAACCTAAATAAAGACGCATGTACAGATGAACCAGAAGCGTCTGGAGTAGGCTACGGTGGCGCAGTTGATCGTTTGGGTAGTTCAACTGCACAAGGAGGTAAACTTGGGTGGCAATGGTATAAAGATCCCCGACTAGACTGCCTCGGATTCAGGGGAATCTTTCCAGCTGATACTACACGTTAGTTTCCTTTACCCTGGCTACTTCTTTAGGTTGATCATGGTCAGGGTTGGCAATAACAACCAAATTAAATCATATTGGTTCCAAAATCAAACTGGACTGAACAGAAACCTAATTGTCCGCTTCTTATGGTTTGATGGTTATGTTGGTCTGTCATCTATTATTTTATGACAAAATGATGGATAACAGTAAATTACTTGGTTAAAATATTACTATGTATAGCATATAAATGCTATTTACCAATTCAATTTCTGTGACGTTGAATGTTTAAAAATGTTAAAATGCTGTACAATAAAAAATAGTGATAATTAATAAGTTAACCCAACTTTTAAAAAGATAACCTTGAGACTTCAGACTTTATTTATGAATCAGGTTATACTGACGTGGTACTTAATGAACTAGAACTGTTTTCTGTATGTTGCAGCACCTTTGGTCGAGGCTGACAAGGAAACTGATGAACAAAACTACCTACTCTGGAGATTGGAGAAGGGAGTTGCTGAAGGCTCGATTGAGATGCCAAAAGGTTGATATTAATCTCCTTGTGTGTTTGTCCATTTTACTTTTTATTTTTCCTGAAAAGGGTGTTATTATGAAGATCTTGTGTTCCTATACTTTAAGAGTAGCATAAACAAAGGTTTAGATAATTAAGGATGAGAGAAGTATTTCCTCATGTGGACTTACTTGACCAAGTTTCTGCCTATTTATGTTCCCTGAATGGTGTCATATTGGTTTTTATTTGAGATGATTAGTTACTCTTGCCGAAAGCCTACTGTTGACTGCGTTTTGAGAATCATATTGCCTAGTTTACTTTACTCTTTACAAGTAAAACTACCCTTTTACTGAAACTGGTAGTCTGAGTTTTTGAGTAACATTTTTAGGTGAAGCTATCCCACTCGAGTATAATTTCGCTGGTTTGAATGCCATAAGCTTTGACAAGGGGTGCTACGTTGGTCAGGAACTCATTGCCCGCTCCCATCATCGTGGGGTTGTTCGAAAGCGCTTGATTCCTTTAAAGTTTCTCGGTGACAGTGGAAAAGGTAGAACACGCTGCTCTTAATAACATTTGGTTGTCATCAGCTGAACTATTTCTGTCCTTTCAGAGTTGGAACAGGAAGTTGCTCCTAAATCAGATGTTTTGGTAGCTGCATCGGGTAAAAAGGCTGGGACTGTTACTACTGCACTCGGGTCTCGTGGTCTTGGACTTTTGCGCCTAGAAGAAGCTTTTAAAAGCCCAGGAACCTTGGTGATCAAAGGACACGAAGGCGTTAAAGTTGAAACTATAAGACCAGACTGGTGGCCTTCAGAATGGTCTGTTGATAGTCAACAGGATAGGGCTGCTGCTTAGATGTTTATTGGTGACTGAAAGACACATGCCCTTTATACGCACAGTGTTTCAGCTAGTTTAGAATTTAATTGCGTTTAGAAAGTTGAAGACTGAATCCAGTTTAGAAGAAAATAAAAGCAACCAGAAAGATGGTTTTGATGTACTTGCAATGTAACTTTATCTGTAATGAAACTTTATCTGTAATGAAGTACTCGAAAGTTGGATAGGGGTAAATGACTAAATGAGCAGTTCGTGTTCGAATTTAAAGTTGCAAGAATTAAATTTTAGTTTTTGTATTGAGTTCAGAATTATAAACGGTTTCAGTTTGAACAAGAAACTTGGTTCGTTAAAAGAATTGAATATGAATTTAAATTTTCAGTTCGAATAATTGAACAAGAAATTTGGTTCGCAAAAGCACCCCAGTTCTGTTCACGAACAAACTTGAAGTTTACCTGTTAAATATTTGGTTTTTGAATGACAGCCAATAACTAATCTGGATCTTGATAAAATGCTTATATAATAAATCCAAAGGCATCTATATGTTCTTAAAGAATCGAATAGAACATTTTATTTTCGAATTTAGTTGAAGTTGAGTTCAAATCAAATTATATCTGCAATTTTAAAGAATCGAGCTGGACCCTGTTTTTGTTTAAAGTTTAATCTGTAGACTGTAGTGTTAATTTTTCTGGTAAATGAAGTGAAGATAATTTCTTACTTTGTATATTTGGTTTGAAAGGTTTTAATAATTACTGCACAGGTAACAAAAATGTTTATTCTTCAGATTCTCTTTAACCAGCTCAACTATACAATCGGCAAACTGCATTACCGGCCATTACTCTTCCACAATCGGGGTAAGAGCAGCAGTATTATCAAATCATAAAGATTAAGAGACAAGGTTGCTTAGATCTTGAATCACTGTCTTCATGGTTGGCCTACAATCTGGATTTTCGTCTGTACAGGTAACTGCAATCTTTGTTAAAGTAGCTGCTTCAGTTTTCGAGAACTTGCCCTTCATATTTGCATCTATAAACTCCTCATATCTGCATGATTCAGCTGCCAATCGCATTGAACTACTGACATAAGTTTTGCCAGATAGAATCTGAAGCATGATCACCCCAAATGCATACACGTCGCTCTTTTCTGTGCACCCACCGGTGGTAATGTACTCTGGAGCCATGTATCCTAAGGAAGCACTGACTTTGAGGGTTGAAAAGATAATGTCATCAACAAGGAGCTTCTGAAGGCCAGAATCCATAATTATTGGTTTAAACTGCTCGTCCAGGAGAACTTTCTTGACAGATATGTTTTGGTGAACTATAGCAGGTCTGTTTGTTTCACTTCTGTGAAGATACCCAATACCTAGTTGGAGGAAGCGGACACAAACATTGCAAAAGAAATTTTGTTAGTTAACTTTCTAATAGCTTTTACCTACCCAAACCAAACCAAACATAACCAGTATAAACCCCGCTCTGTTAATAACTCATACTTAAAAAAGGAAGAAAGTGGAGTGCATCAAAATAAATGCATAACCAACTTTTTCCCAATAACTTCATTACTGGCGATCTCCTGGCATCTGATTTCAGAAATCTTAGCTTTTACAATATCCAAGATTATTGGGCATGAACAGGAAATATAGGTGAACTATTTATTATATTTGATTTGACATGCTAGCTCAATTTCCTATAGTTCATCTTCTAAATGCAATTAAATTAAGTAATTCATGAAGCTGATTGTGGACAATAAACACGATGACCATCATACACAAATTTAATCAAGATCTCAAACGTGATTATGAAGAATTGAAGACTATCCCATCTGCAAGGCGGGTGTCATGTCAGTAAATCGTCCACACTAGGGATTCCACACACATTGCAATTCAGCTTTCTTAATGTGGTTCGAATTATTTCTACATCAGTGGACCAACACAACTAATAGATATAACTGAAACAATAACTCTAACCAATCTTATGTCTCTTACCAAAATAACAATATCAAGAGTGATGTCTTCAATATTCTGGCAATCTAATCTGTGCAACTAACTTGAAGCTTATGCCATAAGTCCATAACTACATTATTCTATCCTGCTGCATATTCTAGTTTCAAGAGATCGAAATAGAAAGTTTTAACTTAGAGTATACATGTACAAACGAGAAATTAGTCAAAATGTTGCAGTAATATGGACGAGAAGATATGAGATCAGACAAATGATTGTGTTTTAGGACAGGGAAGTGTGATAAATCTGTGGTAGAAATTTAAGAAGCTGAAAAGAAAAACTTTGCAGATATTGTATATTTGTATGAATGTGCACACGTGAGATAAGTAGAATACTTGCAATTATTTGGACGAGGAAAACTTGAAAATCTTTGCATAAACATACTAACCTTTGGCTATCCCTTTGATGATAGAAACCTTCGTGGTCCAGTCAAGATTGTCATTACCTCCATCAACCACGTCCAAATATCGAGACAGGTTACCATTAAGGGCAAAATCATATATTAAATAACACTCGCCCCTGCTCATTGAGCAGCAAAAACCACGCAATTTAGCAAGGTTTTCATGTCTTAGAGAAGTCAATAATCGTAACCCATTCATGAATTCGGTTTCCTCTGATTTACAGTTAATAACATGCACACATTTAATAGCTACAACTGATCCATCTTTCAAAGTCCCTTTGTAGACGGCAGAGAATTTGCTCTTTCCCAACAAATTGAACTCTGAAAAGTACTGTGTTGCAGACTCTATCTCTTCCAAATTAAAATTAAACCTATGTAAAAAATTATCAGAATCTTCACTGCCGATCTGATAACTCATCATTGGATCCCATTTATTGCTGTACTCCAGAGTTATAAGAGGAGAAGCACTTCTTGAGGTCAAATCCTTGGCCTCATTCATGCTAAGCCGGTCATCAGAGGTACTATCAGCTATGAACCCAATCTTCTGTTTTCGCCTACGCAACTGAAAAACGAACAGAAATGCACCAACCATCAATGTAATACTGCATATAATCACACCTGTAATAATCGCGACTCTAGGGAGTTTTGATGATTTTGAGCAATTAGTTTGGCTGCAAGCTACAGGTATCTTGGCATTTGTAGGTACATTTTTTGTAGCACTGGAATTTATTCTTGGTGCAAAGGGTTCCTCTTGGTTGATATTGGAATTATCCCAAGCGCTACAAACTCTTAATGAAGAAAACCCAACTCCACATAAACCAAGATTGTTTTCGCCCTTGAATCCTCCGTTTAATTTCTTCAAAGCTTCATAATAGAGCAAGAAAACATCCATATCAACTTGTGTAAATAACTTAAATTAACAGATAAATATGGTAAATATTGACTATCCAAGGTAAAAGAAAAACATTGGACTCAAACTTACCAGGAGGAACAACTCCCGCTAGCGTGTTGTTTTGAAGATCAAGAATCTTTAACTCGGGAGGATTAGCTAGAGTAAACGGGATGTTACCAGATAGTTGGTTGAAGCTCAAATCAAGTCTTTTTAACAATTCCAGATTTCCAACACTGGAAGGAATTGGACCTGTCAATCTGTTATGCTGCAATGTTATAGCACTTAGCTTCTTTAAGTTCCCGATTTCTTTAGGTATGCTCCCATTCATTTGATTACAACAGAGATCCAGAACTAGAAAAACAGCAAATTCATGTACTATGTTAGCTAAACTTTAGAGGAAAGATATTAGAAAAATCATAACATATATTTAAGTCCTTTTTCTGATACTTGGAAGAAGAAAATGATGAAGAAATTTGTGAAAATCAAAAGAACCATGGCCAACTTTTTGTTTATAATTTTGATACCGTTTGCATGATTACAATTCTGAAGTAAAGAAAAATCATGAATTTTCAAGCAATGTTTCAAATAATGCTCCATACAGCTAAAACCAAAACAAAAATTCATGTAAAGGCTTTTAATGAAAAATTATATCTTCAAGTACAAAATTTTATCACTAATGCTTAGAAGATGATGCATGAGAGAATTTAAAGTAAAAAAGCAATTTCGAGTATAATCACGAACCTTGAAGACTAGCCATTTTTCCAATCTCTGGAGGTATGATCCCAGAAAAGTTATTAACATTGAGATACAGATCAACCAACTCAGTAAGACCAAAAATTTCTCTTGGTATCTCACCAGACAAGATATTGTAGTGCAAGTAAAGACCAGACAAGCACTTAAGTCCAGCCACTGCAGGTGACAATTTTCCAGTGAGCCCTTTACCTTGTAATGTAATATTAGCAACTTTAAGATGCTGATTACAAGCAACACCTTGAAAAGAGCTACATGGGTCACCTTGAAAAGTCCAAGATTTCAAGAACTTGTTCTCTGGATCTAAAGAAGATTTGAGCTCCATTAAAGCTCTGAGCTCTGCATTTGCTCTGATCACTATGGGAAAGGAAAGTGCAAAATATGTGAGAAATGTGAAGAAGATATTATGGGAATTGTTGTTCATTGTTTTATTAATTAAATTTGTAAAGTTATGGGAGAGTTGATATATAAAGTTGTGAACAGTGTATAGAGCTAAGATTTGAATTGTATAGCTAGAAGAATGTAGTATACAATTCTTGTTGGATTTTTTGTGTTTGAGAATTGAGATTGATTGTAGTGAGTATGTAGTGTGTGAAAAGTAGGACTTTTAAGGAGTCATAGCTTTAAATCTGGGGTTGCCACTGACATGATCATGCAATGACAGTTTTCTACTACTAGTAGGTGTATAATTAATGGACGACGAGTTCATTTTTGTTTGTCTGTAGTAAATTGAAACAATCCGATTTATTAAAGAATTTTTAAGATATTTCAGTTTGATCTATAATTACATACATAGTCATTTAGGTTCGTTGTTGACTTTCTTCATTGGTTTGGTTACATATTTCCAAGTAGAAAAGTCAAGTTGGAGACCTAATTTTGGTTGAATAATCTGAACAACTACTATAAGAGTTGGCTTCTGACAAAAAAAAAAAAAAAAACTATAAGAGTTGGCTAATAAGTTAATACAGAAGTCGGGAAAAAAATTATAAGAGAGAAAAAAGGATTTTTTGTACTTTTTTTATTTTTTTTGCTGTTTCTTTTGAATAGTATAGATAAGCTTTGAGTTTAATTGCTTAATTAGGGACATAGTTATGATTTAATTTAGTTAATCAATATTTCTTTTTCTTTTTCTTTTTCAAAAGAAGGAGGAGGAGGAAGTGATAACAATTGGAGTTAGTAGTATGCTTATTATTTTGAATTTGAAAGTTGATCGGGAAGTTCTGTCCTAGTCGTCCAGACAAGGACAAGGAAAAAGACAAATCAACAACTTAATTAAAGATCAATTTTTTTGTCCTGGTCCTCCTCCATTAGTGCCACAGACAACAACTTCCTTGATGTAATCTATCATAAACGTAGGGCTGAGCAAAATCGAACCGAAACCGAAAAACCGAACCGAACCGAGTAATTTCGGTTCGGTTTGGATTGCATTTTTCTGAAAATTTCGGTTAATTCGGTTTTTCGGTTTAAACCGGAAAAATATCGGTTTGGTTAGGTTTGCAGAAATTCGGTTCGGTTAAAAACCGAATTAACCGAAATATATATATACATCTATTTCTAAATTATATATTATATATATCTATATAATTATATTCAATATACATGCCAGCTACACTGTCTATACTCTATACTCATTTAGGTAATTACTAATTACTAATTAGGTCAGACTCACCGCTGCGGCGCTGCACTACTGCTCACTCGACTACTCGAGTCCTCGACAACGGAGTAACGGACAATCGATTCGTCAATCGTCAATCGATTCAATCTTCGAAGTTCGAATTAGGTAATCTACTAATCTTCGAATTAGGTATCTTATATTCTTCGAGTTCCATACTTCAATCTTCTAAAGTTCTAATTAGGTAATCTTGTAATTAGGTTTCAATCTTCATTAACTATGTTTAATTAAAGTCGATTTTGCATCTACTAATCTTCGAATTAGGTATCTTATTTACACGAGATGAACCTCGGTTTGATGAATGAAGTTAGCCTTAGAAGTGATGACTGTGAGGCTCAATTTGGCGCACCAGTGCACCTCTAAGTAGGAAATCTAGAATTTGAGTGTTCTGTTTTCGGAGCTATATCGATATTACTGAGTTAGTGAAGTGGCAGTGTAAAGCAGTCAAGACGAGGTATAGAAACAATATAAAAAAACACCACGTAGTTTATGGAGAGATTAAAAATGTAAAAAAGAAAGATAAGGGATAGAAGAATAGATTGATGCCGAAGTTTGAAGAAAAACTATTGTGCATATACGATTGTTGCTTACTATATTGGAGTTTTGATTATAGAATGTTAAGCTTCCCAAGGGCTACCTAAAACAGAAGAGTTAGCCTTTTTGATACTATATGTGAAAAGAAACTGCTTAAATGTACTAAAGCTATATAAATTTTGCGGTCTTTTTGCACAGTTTAATTATGTGAAAGTCGTCTGAATAATGTAGAATACACATTGTCACTTAATACAAGACAGATGGCATCACAGTTTTTTTTTACTTCATTAAGACATTAACTATGTTAAGGCACCTGCTGAATAACTGCTTTACTTTAGCCTATGAATAGCATGTGGACAGATTGTCAGATACTGGTTTTTTTTTCGTGAACACTACTTTCTGGCATTTAGATTTTATGGGACAGCATAAGTAACAAAACTGAATGATTGTTTGATTTATGATTTGCGTTTTGACTGGTGCAGGAAAGGCCCTCAACCAAGGTCCATGCAGCCCTTGGCGGTGAATCTTCGTTGGGTTACCTCTTTGGTGGAGTTGAGAAATAGTTTTGTGCAAGACCGCAAGTAGATGGATGGACATGATCACATTGGAAATTTGGAATTTTAAATTTAGTTTATGTCATTTACATTGTAATTGTTAATTTTAGTCTAATTACTCATATTGACTATTGTAGTAGCAACTGCAACATGGACTTGTAATCTCATTTGGTACTTTTGATTATTCACATTTTAATGTATTTGTCATTAGACTCATTTGTGAATCAGTGAATGTAAAGTAGAGCACAGGCCGCAGGTTTTTAAAATTTCGGTTTTTCGGTAAACCGAACCGAAAAAACCGATCCATTCTATTTCGGTTCGGTTCGGTTTTGCATGTTAATCGGTTCGGTTCGGTTTTGTAAAAACAGAATTTCGGTTATTCGGTTTTCATAATTCGGTTCGGTTTTTCACCGAACCGACCGAATGCTCAGCCCTACATAAACGTGACAATAAAAATTGATTCGAGACGCAATTAATTAAATTTCTGATTAGTTAATAATTAATATATAACTAAAGTTACCTTTATGGCTTTTGAAAAAAAAAAAAAAGTTGGCCTTTTGAGTTGTACACCGATATAATGATATTGAACTGTTAAAATGTTACTTAAAAATGCAATTCGAATTTCAAAATCTACCTTTTTCTACCAAATTTAAACTATAAAATTATACTATGTGATATAAAAAGAGAATAATGGGCCCGAGGATGTGCTCAGGGGACAACCCAGAGATTAAAACAAATTTGTACTTATTAATCAAGGGGTCTTGCAGGGGTATTTTTGTAAATATATGATACATCTCTTACATTTACAAAAATGCCCCTAATTTACTATTATACTTCTTTTAACCTCAGGGCTGTTACCTGAGGATATCTTTTGGCTGAGGGCATCCTTAGACCCAACATACTCATATGAAAATATGCATTGTGCAACAAATAAAATGTAATCAGAGTTGGGTCACCACTTAACAGTAAAGTTTTGGTTCAAGTAACTAAATCCAAAACGATTCCAAGTTCTCATAGCGGCAGGCAGATCATTACAATAAAGCAGTTATTGAAATAATATTATTGATGATTATATTGTATTGCTATGCAGGATAGTGGAATTTTGAATAAGTGTTTAAAAATTGAAATGCATCAAATAAAATGCTCAATCAAACATATGGGTGATTGAGACCTGTACTGAATTTGGTGGCTGGTGTTTCAAAAAGCCTCCCACCATTATATTCCTCTGCTGTTAATGAGTAGTAGTAGCATCCAATGAAGGCTGAACTGTTGGCAGATGATGAATTGAAAAGAAATTATTTGAAAAAAGGGACTAGATAGAGCATTATCCGAAAAAAGCTTCTCACTTTCTTTTCCTATCACTTTGCCTCAATCATCAAAGTCAAGAAACAGTGTCTAAAATGAAAAGATAGGTAGCATTACAACAATATCATCATTCATCACATCCTTGCTTTTGTTTCGAAATTTTCACAGAAAATAAAATAAGCAATTTTGACGTAATTTTCTGTCATGCTTACTGTAAAAACAGAAGCAAGTCTGTGCAAGATCTTTCTTCAACAGGCAATAGCTACGATACCTTAACTTTACTCTTGAAAAAAATCAAATATGCTGTATACAAAGACGGGAACATTTCCTTAATTTTTTTGTTAACAGATAGATGCACAACATTTTCCCAGGAATCAAATGACAAAAGCAAAGAGGTGTCTTGACATAGACAACAGGATCTGAAAGAAAAACATCAGGCTTTGTTTCAAAAAATAACGGTTTGCAGCAAAAAAGGTACATTTTTACATCGGACATTTAAATTTACATTGGAACATTTTCAGTAGTCCCTCTTGTTCAAACACTCCTATCAAATTTCAACAAAATACCTAGAAAACTGTTCTGATCACACAAGTTGTTTAAGTTTCAACATATTCTCCCTATTACAGTACAATGTTAAGAAGTAGCCCAAAAGCAGTTCGCAAACTACAAATTCAAATGATATATGTAGAAAGGATGTAGCTGCTGTATGGTACTGTTTCTCTGGGAATATATGTGAAATTATGGGGATCGGAAAACTGCGATTGATAACAGAAGAATTTGCGCTGATTACCTGGTCCTCTAGATTTTTCATATTTGTGTTTGCAGGCATTAGGGGTGGCTGATTTTCATTTGATGGGCTTTCAGAGTTTTCAGCATCTTCAGATGGTGAATCATCGGCCTCTTTATTAGGTGAGCCATCAAGATCTCTATTTTCTGGATCATTAGAGTCTTCCTTGCCACCATTTTGTTCACTAGAACTCCCACCACCATCATTTGAGGAACCTTGTACCAAGTCTGCCCGAGGTTCAATGCCTACTCGTCTCAAGTGTAGCTGTTGCATTGTACTTTCCAATTTAGAAAAACATATGACATGTACTACCAATTTATCAGCAGATAAAGGATAGGAATATTCAACCTGAAACAAACAAATACCTGAAGATGGAGATTTACTTCGTCAGAGCGTGAGAGAAATGGAAAATCGCCACCAGTCTTCAAGTATGCACGTCTAGCACCAGGGTACCTTTCAGCCACTTGATCCTTTAGTTCTTGTGGGGTTGCAGATTGGTCATTTGTCTTTCAAATAGCAACAAGTACAAATCAGAAAAATAACACAAGAATCAGCACATTTTCTTCAGGCCTTATGCATTCAAGCAAAAAAAACAACCTAGAAGCAAGTTTACAAAGGCTACATATTTAACTTGGGCCATTAAACATAAGAAAATTTAGGTTCTACAAGAAACGGTGAACAAGAACATAACATTTTTTTCAACAAGACAATCACAAACATCATCAGGTTACATAGTCAAAGCAACACCTATTACGAGTTACCATTTAATACATGTAGTCTCATTCTCTGCAGGCAACTTTAACTCTGCGGAACGACTAGTTAATTGACATACTATGGGAGTTTCTTACGAACAAGAAAATTAATTTTGATGAGCTGCAATAAGATCTTACTATAAGTTTTCTGGATCAGTATGTTGCATCAGTTTCTGTTTTAAAAGGAGTTTTGCTGGTGGGCAAGAATCAAAATAAGGATTTACGAATTAAAACAATAAAAGGGAGTTTCGAGTGGATTAAGTGCAAAAAATCCACTACCACTGGGGTGACTCAACCGCAGGGTACACTGCCCATAGGATTTCTCTTTGGCGGAATAGAGGAATTTGTTTGAATCTCAACCCATTACAAAAGAAGAATCTCAAATTCAAAAGTCAATCAAAGTCTTCAGATAATACAAGATTGCATCTCTTAAAAATTAATATTGAGGTACAACCCTGTAACTTAACCAATAAGAACCCTAATAGATAGATACTAGTCTAGTCAATAATCACTTCTTCATACTAATCTACTTATATATTTGAATGAAGAAAACAACTCCTATTAAATCCATCTTCTAATACAATTAAATTCCATAACATATTACAATTAACTTTATTCCAAACACTAACATACAAAATTTATCATTTTAAGCAGAACGCTACCATCTCCTAACAAGATTAAATTTTAAAGCTATTCCTATTAGCTACTCCCATCTAGCCATATCAAAGCCTCATAATTCCTGTAGCATTACTGGCAACTACTCCTAAAAGAGTCCAAAATATCGTTCTCTGACTCTTTAATAAATAGTGTCTAAGCTAATTCTGATTTCTTATGCTAAAATAAAACAGATAAGATTATCTAACCAATAACATTTAATGTTGCAAGTGATTACAAGTGCATGCCAATTGTTCCATCAACATACATCCATTAGTGTGATATTAGAATCTGAAAGGAGGAGCGGACCAACTGATGCAGCATCCACCGTTAAAGTCAACCTGGAGGCCAAGTCATCTTTCTTGAGTGTTTCAACCTGCAGTTTTTGAACTTAGCAGCATAAGAAAACATAACAATTTTTATAATTGGGAGCAATAGTGATAACACTTAGTAACACTGGTTTGAACAAAGCAAGGATAACTCTGTTATTACATTGCACAGAGCATTTCATGGATCAAAAGTTTAATACTGAAACAGTCCGCTTCGTCTGATTGCTTAAAAACATTGGTACACTACTCCCAGACAGTACTGAAACATAGCTTGTTGAATCAGTTGGAAACTGGAATACAATTCCAAAACTCAATTAAAATTTAGCTATTATCAGTAGTTGATTTTTATAAAATCGCGAAATACACTGATCTCCAGATGAAGCTCGGGTGAAGGGCAATGATCGAACATATCATAATGAAGTTAAAAATTATCTTTAAAAAAAAAAAAATTCTCCTTTCCGAGGTTGACAAAACCTGCTCAGGTATCCACTGCCAAGGGTGAAACTTACCTCTAAAAGCTACAAAGAATATGGTTTTGAGGTGTCTAATTTGAAGTGACCAAACTAAAAATTATAAATAGGTAAAACAGCTACAGCAGATTGCTTGTACAAAAAATAGTAAAAGTGCGTTCATTAATCCCTGTGTAAACTTTACCTGAGAAACTACAAAATCCACAGAATCGGCAATAAATGGTTCGTGAGGCCCCTTAGGGATTCCTGTCAAGACATATCGCTTCAGCAAAAAAGAAGGGGTCCAACCAACACTGCAACAAAATAATTCATTGAATACCAATTCCTTTCAGGTGAAAGAACAGCAAGTGCAAACGAAGAATTTCTGTAGTGATACAGATATAAAGCAATAAGAATGTCCAACGAAATCTAGCTAATAAATTCAGATTGTGTAGGTTAACAATTGTATCATAGTTAACTGCTACCCTTATAAAATGGACTACTGATATTGGTTTGTGTCACATGATTGTCCAGCAGTTATTGCTCTTTTTCTTAAAGTGTAGGAATATCTCAAAGTTACTAATTGAGTCAAAAAAACAGTGGGAAAAGATATAATACAGGATTGACATAACTAGTGATTCCTAAATATTAAAAACCTGCAAAATATTCCCTGTTAGAGAAACTACAAGTTTATCCGAAAGTCAATGTAGTTCCCTATATCTAGGACTGCTGTAAAACTTGTTAGCAACTATAAGAAGTGACCAATGGAAGCACCGGACCAACTCGGAGAGCCACCCACCAACAAAACTAGCAAGCATCAATTTGATGCTTGAACAACCCTTCCCCAAACAATCAAATAATGAAGCCATGCTCCACAAAAAATTCTTTAATAGAAGTCTTGTAATATAAATAGAAAAGTAAAAAAAAAACTTAAAACTCGTACAAAATCTGCTTAAGCTAATTCATCATACAAGAGACATAGTGCGGGGAAATCTGTAAGCACGAGATGAAGACCATGTATAATCATCAGACAAGTAATATGTCTTACATAGGAGACCATGGCATTGCAGACGAGAAACTAAGTGTATCCAAGAAAGTATTCGAGAGGATCAATGACTTGACCCTTCGTGGACGATACTGAGCAAAAAGTTGTGCTAGGAATCCTCCTAGGGCCGTACCATAGAGATGTACCTGATGAATACAGATGATTAGTAAGCTCTGCTTGCCATCAGTACTACCTAATCAATTTGCTTTTCGATTTTCGGAGAAGTAAACACATAAAGAGTCATAAAGCTGACGCGTTTATAAAAGGTACCAAAGTGCACAAAAAGTGAACCTAGAACTTACATGATGAACATCAATTGCGTCTAAAAATTTTTCAAATGCTTGAACCCACTCCTGATGGTTCCATACCCGCGGAATATCAACTGATATTACTCGATAACCCTGAAAATATAATACGAAACACAAAATTGCCTCTAATCAATACAAGGGTCTGTTTTTTATTCCAAGACGAATTGAATAGCCAGACATAGAAACCACCAAACATATTCCATATGCAGAGTGCATGCGAAGGCAACAGAATAACAAAACTTTCAAACCAACAGCTTTTACTTACATTCTGTAGATATGTGAGGCATATTTTTAGGACTACAATAAGAACATAGAAAGCATAAATTGCCATAAAAGTATCTAAGGTTTTCTTCAAATCCTCTATAATGCTAGAAACTCTGAAAGGTAAGGAATTTGGTAAAGAATGTACAAATGTGGCACCATGATGCAATCAGGGCAACAAAATTATGCTTCAGTTGTCACCCCAGGCTTAAATTTAACACCTAAAAAAAGCCCAAAAATGTTGGTAGTGAACCCTAAAGCTTGCAAAAGAGATTTTAAGGCAGACAGTAAATTCTTTTAACCAATAGCTATCTAAAACAATTTATACGAGATGGGGACCTATTTAATCCTTTGTTAGGATTTTTTGTGCCTACATGGTTCCATGTCCTGTGGAGCTCATTAGTGAATAAATTTACTTCAAATATTATTATTCATATCACTGTTGTAACTCCATTTATATTAGCTTATATTGGCCAAAAATCAGAGCTTTTATCCATCCTGTCATGTACTTTAGTTTCTCGTGAAAAAAATAAAACGAAAAAAAATTGATCAAACTATTAAAACAATAATGGCAGTTTCATATAGTAAGTTCACAACCTTCATCGAAAGAGACATGATTTGCTTATAGTATACATCCGCTGTTCCTGCAGTGCCAGGAAGACAGATGACTGGAGGCACCACTTTTGGACCAAAGTCATAGTATCGCCACTGCTTTAAGCCAATCTGCAGGTAAAAGGACAACACATAAAATCTCATCTATGAAGAACTTAAAACAAATCAAGAAGCCAATCACTATGTGTCCCTCAAGATAAATCTAGTATCAAAAGACTTAAAAACATGCTTAAATAGAATCTGGAAGCCATGAAAAAGATTCAGTTTTCCCCATATTGAGATTTCATGACATTCAACTACGGCCATATTTGTTTTAGCCTATTATGGTTAAATAAGTACTTATTTCTATTTAGCAACAAAAAAAAGGTACTTGTATCTGCAAGTAGTTCTCTAGGTAATTCCCAAAAAAAGTACTGATTTGACCAAGACATGTGATGAATTTATTCCAGGAGTTGAATTCATAGTCACAAGATAAAACGGAATCATAGAAAATGTAGCACGGTGCTAATTGGTCAATGATCAAAAGATAAAAACTTGCAGACTCATCAAAGCAATATTGAGCATTCCACGCATCATCAAAAATCCATAACTCCGACATCATCAACATACCAAAAAATGTGAATCACTCTAAACCAATCAAACATAAAAATGTAGTGACATCAGAATCCAAGTCTCCACAGTGCTGATCTCCAGCTTCTAAAGATATCTATGATCCAATCACGCCCCTCAACTAAACAACATCATACAATCCCATCTTAAAATCTTCCATTTAAAAAACACTAAATCCACTTCAAATCAACAAAAAAAAAAAACTAAAGCCACCTATATTAAAACCCAAAGAACAGCCAGCAATTTCAAAATCTTGAAAGTAACAATCCATTTTCAACATTCATATCTAAACAAGTGAATTAAAAGCAACCCATGTGTATAATTAAGCTACAATCTTAACAGAAGCCAATTTCAAGAAAAGGCATAACATAAATAACGAGAGAGAGAGAGAGAGAGAGAGAGAGAGAGAGAATTACAGGGATCTTGTGAAGTGGGACTTGAGATTTGAAGTAGATGTAATCTCCAGGGGCTGAAGACCCTCCTTTCATCCTTGTTTCTGACAGATGATTATAAATACATGTTTTCTTTGCCTATAACTCTTGTATTGTATGTACGTATATTATATAATAGTAGTGTGTATATGAATTAATGATTGAACATGATTTACCTCGAATTTGGTCTTTGATGTTCTTGCAAACTTCTGTTTCGCCGGTCAAACTGTTAAAAGAGTTAAAAATTTCAGCGCATGTATAATGGAGTTAGCTAAAAATGATTGGCTATATTATATAAAATATTGATTATGTAAATTTTGTCGAACCTGTAAAATATTGTGTTCCGAGGGTATTGGCTATAATGATTGGCTATATTTTAAAAATGGTATGTTATTAATATTTCAAGTTGTTATTAATGGAATATATAATTTTAATATAGAAATAAGTGATGTGGCAATTCACTACAGGTCTCTAGAGGTTCGACAAATATAACCAACATCAAGAGATTATCTATAATTATAGATAACAGTTTTGTCCCATTGGAGTGTAAATTTTTTTACGCATTCTTTATAATTCTTATTTATGGTAATTAAATTTAAAATTTATCTAAGGGATCTCTCCCATTGGAGATGCTCTTACTCTGCTGTTCATTTAAAGGTTGAAACTTATAAAATACAAATTTATTTATTTTTGGATTATGTCACATATCACACTCCTATGTTATTGTTAAATGTTACCTATTTTCAAAAAAAAAAATGTTACCTAGCAAATTTAAATTAAAAAATAATGTTTATATTTTCCTGATACACTAGAACCCTGCTGAAATTGATTAAACAATTGAAATTTGATCATGTTACCGGTCTCAAAATTTAATGATTTCTTTAGTGTAATAAGAATAAAATATTTCTATAATGAATTACAAATTTTTTTTCTAAAATCACTTTGTTAATTAAATTCATTAGTATAGCATGTGTATAACATATTATTTAAAATTTTGCGTGCATAGTTGTTTTGAGAAAATTATCAAATTGCCCCATTTCCAAGAAGTATGGTCTTTAGACCTGACAATTTGGTATACGACACGTGAACACGACACGAAACGACACGAAAAAATACGGATATGGGTTTTGATTTTTAGTACACGAAACACGAAAGTACACGAACACGAAATTACACGATAAATTTAGTGTCGGATATGGGTTTTCATTTTGGGTACACGAAAGTACACGAAATATAATATATATACATATATATATATATATATATATATTATGATATATATATATATATATATATATATATATATATATATATATATATATATCATAATATATATATATATATGTGTTATTTTTATTTTAGAATAAGTGATTTTAACTTTAAAGATAAGTGATTTCAATGTTTTGGGTACATTTCGTGTATATCGTTTCGGGTTATTTCGGGTACACGAAAGTACACGAATTATTTCGTGTACTTTTCGTTTCGTTTCGTGTAAACACGAAATTTTTCGTTTCGTGTTCGGTTCAGGTAATCGGGTACACGAAATCATTTCGGGTCGTTTTTGAGTTTATGTATGAGTACACGTAAATACACGACACGAAAGTACACGACACGACCCGATTGCCCGCTCCAATGGTCTTAGCCCTATCCCCATATTCTGTATTTCGTGTACCGTCACAAGTTTTTTAAAAATTCGTCCATGTTGCACATTTTCGTATGCCGCAATAGGTATGATGCTAAGAATTGTAAACCATATTTGCCTTGATACTGAACGTGGAATACCATATCGGGTATCGGGTGGAATACCATATCGGGGGCAGATGCGTGAGACGAAACGGCACAACAGATGAACGAAACCCCGTATATGTGGGATATTTAGGACCGAATTTCTGAAATGAGATAGTTAAGGTCGTGAAGATTGGATATGGGGCATTTTGTACCAACACCCGGTTCTTTTCAAGTTTATCCTAATAATAATTAGCTTATAAATGTATGATTTTTTGATAAATTATTATTTCTTTTTAGGTTACAAATATATTTTTATATTATTAATTTTTAATAGTTATTTATTATAATTTAATAAAAAATTAATTAATAATAAGCATGATTTAAAACTAAATATTTTTTTATTTAAATATGTTATTATTCGAAATTTGGGTGTTTAGTAGAGTAGTTTAAATATATAACATTTTTTAGTATTTGATCTAACGGTTTCTATTTATAAAAAATTTAACACTTATTATTCGTTTATGGTTTAATCGTTGAACAAAATTGCAAATAATTATACTCATGTTTGCTTATTATAAACGTGCGCATTTTTTTATATATTTAATTAATGATTGGAATATATGGTGTAATATTTTTTTGTATATATTAATGGTTGGAAGATAATAATATAATTAATGTTTTGAGGTGAATTTATATAAAAAAAATGTTTTAAATTAAAAAATAACGTGTTTAAATAAGAAAACACATATACATGATTAGAAAATATAGTAAACTTGATGTTTTTTAGGTGTTTATTAAAGTTCATATCTTTTAATTAAAAGGTCACATGTTTTAAATAAAAAAGGCAATATTCCAGTAACTATTAATTATAATGTTATATTATTCATTAATTAAAAAAAAGAACCATAAATTGAAAACCAAAAACAAAAACTTTCAATGTTTCAATTTGTATATAATAGTATAGATGTGTTTAATTGTTAATTAATTTATACCATAATATAAAACCTTAAAATGTCGAAAATAAAATATTCATTCTAATTTAGATCGAAATTGAGTTTTAATAAAATAATTTTGACAAAATTTTCTTTATTTAATTGTAAAAAGATTTTATCTGACTTGTAATAATTAATAATAACTTTTATGATACTTCTCCTAACACAAAATAATAAAAAATTGAATATGCATTTTATATATTTGAAAAATATTAAAAGTATTTTATTATTGTATAGTTATAAATTATCAAAACTCTTCATAAACAAAATTCGAATTCACCTCGTTTGAATGTGCTCGACTCAATTTATTTACCAATCGAATTGAAATTTAAATATGAAAATGTGTCCTATAAAAAAAAGTTTTTCAACCAAGTTTATACTTATTTGACTCGAACTCATCTTGCTTAATTCAGGATTGGCTCGAGTTCACCTCTAAATTGAACAAATTGATTCGTTTAATTTAGTATGAAACTAGTTGATAAAGCCGCGCTTCGCGGCGGCGTTACAATATTTTTAAAAAAATTCAATACATTTACGTTATATTATAATATTAATATTAAATTTTAATAATTAAATAATCTTTTCTAATGAATCAATTTCTTGTTAAATACGATTCTTTCGATTGAGCCGCTCTCTCGTTAAAACCGAAATCCCAATTTTTTAACATATATTATAAAGACTGCATGAGATTGTTCTTTTACTCATTATTCTTTTATTATGTTAACACGTCAATTCTTTTCTTTTTAAATACGGTGACTTTTTTCATGACAATATTATTTGATTTATGAATAAATTTTCCTTATATAAGTATAATTAACTTATATAAAAAATATATAATTTAAGAAGATCGTACTTTCTATAAAATATTTAATTATACGTCTGCTCTATATATTCAAACACCTATTCTAGTTCTAGTAGAACTTTTATTTATATATTTTTTTCTATAAATTCAAACTCTTATTCTCTATAAATTCGAACTTCTATTCTGCTTCCAATAGAACTTTTAATATTCGAACTCCTATTCTGCTTCCAATAGAACTTTTAATCGTATGCCTTATAAATATTTATTATACTTTCAATAGAACTTCTAATCATATGTTTTTCCTATAAATTCGAACTCTTCTCCTTTATAAATTCGAACACCTATTCTACTTCTAATATACTAATTGATATTTTCATATTTATTAGTGTTTAAAATTCTAGAAAATTAGAAAAATCGATTGAGACGATATTAGAGTGCCACCTAAACTCCCGCTATCCTCCTTTATATATATATATATATATTGATTTTCATATTTATTAGTGTTTAAAATTCTAGAAAATTAGAAAAATCGATTGAGACGATATTAGAGCGCCACCTAAACTCCCGCTATCCTCCTTTATATATATATATTGATTGATTGATGATTTTCATATTTATTAGTGTTTAAAATTCTAGAAAATTAGAAAAATCGATTGAGACGATATTAGAGCGCCACCTAAACTCCCGCTATCCTCCTTTATATATATATATATATATATATTGATGATTGTTTGTATTATAATGAGTAAAGTGCATTTTGTGTACTAATACACATTATTATATTATTGTAATGTAAAATCGAATATCAGTAATATTGGAATTCTTATTTCATTACACTTTAATGTATAACTCCGTCAATAAAAGATGGGGGTATCATTATTTTTTAACGAGTTATTAGATGTGACTTTTCATCAGTGCTCTTTAAATCTCTACATTACAACTTTCACTTGCCATTTTAGTAAAACTAAAATTCTCAAACTTTAAATACTTACAAAAATGATCTAGGCTAAATTACAGTATTGCAGATATTCAATTTTAAATAAAATATTTTTAAAAAAATGCCCAAAGTGTCGATATTTCAAGAGACAAGGTCCGAAATACTCATCTACAGGATTTTGGCCCAAAATGCCGACGAGATGCGTGTCTCATACATGCATGTAAGAGATGCGTGTCTTGTACAAATTGTAATTTACACTGCACATGCACATCTTGAGATACACATGTACCAGATGCGTATCATGAGATACGCATATACCAGATGTGTATCTCAAGATGTGCATATGCAGTGTAAACTGCAATTTGTACAAGATATTCCTCTCCCACATGCGTGTACCGTGGATATTTAGGACCGCCCCCAACGCTCGTGGGTATTTTGGACAAAATGTTCTAAAATATTGGTATTTAAGGCTATCACCCATATTGTAAATGGTGCATAGCTGCACATGGGTTCCTAAAACCGACCAAACCGACCCTCCTTTTAATCGATTAAATCGGATCATTTAAACCCGTGGGTTAAACGGGTTATTTTTAAAAATACCGAACTAATTGGGTTGGGTAAGAGTTTAACAATTTTTAACCCTTACCCAACCCAACCCGTTTACATAAAATGCATAATTTTTTACATATTTTGTATATTTTTTGCATATTTTCTATAAATTTTCTGCACTATATAAATTTTCTACAACACTTTCTGGAACATTCTGCAACACTTTCTAGCTTCTGTGACATTCTGGAACACTTTCTGCAACATTCTGCAACACTTTCTGGCTTCTGCAACATTTTCTAATAAATATTTTCTGCGAAGTGCAAAATTTTCTGCAATGTACGGAATTTTTTGCAAAGTTCTTCCGATTAGCAAATTTAACCCGAACCAAACCGATTTAATTGGGTTGGGTCGAGGTTGGGTTACAGAATTTTTTTTTTCAATTAATGGGTTGATTTTTTATAAAACCGAACTAATTGGGTTTGGTCAGGATTTGATGAAAACCCGACCCAATCCTACCCATGTGCAGCCCTAGTGCCTAGACTAATATATAAGTACATAAAGTGCATTTTACTCAATTATAATATAATATTATGAGCAACTCTAATATGTTTTTAAATTTATACATCACTTGTCGATATTAATTGAACTAAAATTATTTATAAATTAATCTTATTTAATTTCAATATCAACTGATTTTTTATATAGTACTTGCTTTTATGAATCTTAGGAAAAAAATTGTGCTAGATAAAATCTTCGTTTCCATCCGCATTATGAATTAGATATGTGTATCCTATATTAATATTTGCTAATATAATATAAACGAAACAACTGAATTTTTTATATGTAACTTGTAAGTTTGACATTATTAAATCTGCTTAAAACTTTATATATTATGGAAAATGTAAGGTATTCCAAATTGGTTCCCAAAATAATTTTCAAATGTCAAGTGTATTGTCATAATTGGTCATAATAAAATGGATCCCCTTGCATTCACACCAACCTCCTAAATTAAAATTTTCCAATCTGTCACGTCAACTATGCCACATAATTCGAGAGCAATTTTTGGGTACCAATTTGGGGTACCTAACATTACTATATATTATTATCGCTACTTGTACGTTATTAATTGGTACTAATAAAAAGTCATATATAATTAAACCTTAATCAATTTCAATTTCTACATTTATTCATTTTTAATACAATGTGTATGTATATATTTCAAATATTTAAACATTTATTACATTTAAATACAATGTTTCTATGCATTTTTGATATATTTAGAAAAATTTGATCGCATTTATCATTTGATATGAATGGTATTAATTTAAATTGGCTA
Source organism: Saposhnikovia divaricata (assembly GCA_036435485.1). Taxonomy (NCBI): domain Eukaryota; kingdom Viridiplantae; phylum Streptophyta; class Magnoliopsida; order Apiales; family Apiaceae; genus Saposhnikovia; species Saposhnikovia divaricata. The sequence goes on along the minus strand of CM071599.1, from coordinate 59,044,810 downwards.
CAGGTGGATAAGACTTGCGCCTAGGGTCCCTACTATTTAAGTGTCCCAAAAATTTCAAATCCTTTCATATAAAGTTTTCAAATATCCAGCATATATTTACATTAGGGTCCCGAAATTTGATTTTGCCAGGGCCGCATTAAAAACAAGTGCATGTGAGATGTAATCGTGGTACTTCCAACGATTGTCCCTTCTCTTCAAACTAGATTATTGTGGGTTATATTGATAGAGATTGTGATGTCCTTAAGGACTGTAATTCGGGCTAGGCGAGCCGAGTTTCGAGCTGGACGTTAATTGAGCTGGGGTTAGTCGAGTTGAGCCGTTTATTTAATCGGGCCTAAATCTTTGTCCGAACTCGACTAGTTTAATTTCACGAGTTGAGTCGAGCCGGCTCGTTTAGCTAAACGAGCCAGTTTTAACGAGTCGGGCGAGCTGGCTCGTTTAATTTTACTCTTAATCGAGCCTAAACCTCTACCCGAACTCGGTTCGTTTAATTTCACGAGTCGAGCCGGTTCGTTTAATAAACGAGCCGAAAACTTTACCCAAACTCGGCTCGTTTAATTAAACAAGCCGAGTCGAGGCCAGTTAAACGAGTTCGAGCCGATGTCCTTAATGGCCTTGCATGTTCTTGTTGCTTCACCTGGTTATGTTGTCCATTTGTGAATGTTTCTAATGTTAGAGACTGATTTGTAATGTTATTATTGAAACTAGCATAAATATCCGTGCAAGGCACGGGCCGCTAGCTTAAATTTTGTTTTTAAATTAAATCGTGTATGATCAATGTCATTTGAAGTATAAAATTGATTTTCATTGAGTTTTGCTTGTTAATGGTATATGTAACTATTATGTACTTACTTAAATATGTTTAAGTTTGTAATTTGGAAACTAATATACTGTTAGGATTTATGGGTGATAGCGTAGAGACAATGTTATTCCCAGATTACACACTTGTATAATTGTAGAAGGGGGGGTTGAATACAATTCTTGATATTTATAAATTTCTGATAAGAACTCCAGAAATTTATGCAGAGATAATTGCAATGTAAGATTTTAAACACAAACACATATAAAATCAGGTGGTTAATATGCACCACCTGAAGCTTTTATTTGAAGAAAACTCTGTGATACAAAATGTACACAGCTGCCGTTTTACAACTCTTTGCTTCTAAGGATATTCAAGAAACCCTAAGCAAATATGTCTGTTTTCTTAACCTACAAAGAGTTGCTACACTTGGTTATATATCCCAAGTTTTACAAGTACTACTGGAATAAGATAATACTAATCTAATTCTAGTTGACTTGCTACTACACTCCAAATACACATGTAGCCGAAAGGTTGTCCTTGTGTTCAGACATGTCTCCTGCACCTTTCTTGTATTCATAGTGTAAATGGAATGCTTCTTTCTTCTGTGTTTCCAAAGTATGGCTCCCATACTGCTTTTTGTATCTACTATCAACCCATGTGATCTGTCAGTCAAACATGTCCTTATCAACTGCTAATCCCCAGCTAATCATAGAAGACAGTGTCAATGATTATCCGTTGATGTTGTACCCTGACATCCGTTGATGATGTATTGAGCTATCCGTTGATATTGAGACTTGAACTGTATCCGTTGATAGAGTGGATTTGAGTTGTATCCGTTGATAGAGTTTTGTCTTCATCCGTTGATACACTTTCACTTAGACAAAATTACATAGCATAGCTTATTTACAATTGGCTACCCTATTCTGCCTATCCGTTGATAGTCAACATGACTATGGATAAAAGCACTATCAACTGATAACATAGAGATACTTGCAGTATGCTACAAAACCTCATCCGTTGATGAGCTACCTGTCAACGGATAGAGTTATAAATCCTCATCCGTTGACAGCTACAAAACCTTAAACAATTTGATTGATTGAGAAGTTATCATCAAGTACAACATATTCCTAACAATCTCCCCCAATTTATACTTGATGGCAATAAAGCATAAATTCAGGGCCTTGATGATAACAAAACATTCCTAAAGATATATAAAGAACAATGCATAAATTGTATTAAGCTACAACAATTAAAAACTGAAAGTTTGAGAAATTTACAGAGAAGTGCTCCTCTAGACTGAGCATATTAGGACTGTTTCTTTCCTCTTGTTGGCATCACCCTTGATTTTCCTTCCTTGGCAGAGTTGGACTCAATCTGTATTTGGAGTTGCCTATAGAAGGCATCTTCTTCATCTACCTTTGGATTTAGCTTTTGTTGTAGCCATCTCAGGTATTGAGAACTAGCCTTTGGTAGTTGGTCTTCTAACCTGAAGAATCTCCTGTTACCATCTTCATCCCTGAACTCCATCATCCAGAAAGGTTGGAGGTGGATTTTCTGTCCATTGTATGGGATCTTCATTTTCCTTGGTAGACTTGATGGTGAGTTCCAATCCCTCCTTATTTGTTCTATTCTGTCCAGTATCTCCCCTTTTGCTATCTTGGAGAACCCTGTGTATCTCTTGATTGCAGAGAACACTTTGGTTAAGGTATGATAATTTTCTCCAAGAACCCTTTGTAGTGGCCATGTCTTTTCCATTCTTCCCTTGTATACAAAGACCAATCTTTCAGGCAAATGTCTATATTTGTCAATTCCTCTTACTTCTGACAATTCATCCAGATAAAGATTCATGCCAGAGTATTCTTCAATATCTGCCTGATAGATAAAATCATCCTTGTTTTCCAAGATTGGCTGCCTGACAATAGCAGGTACCCTAGCAACTTGAATTGGTTCCTTTGAAGGTTGCTTCCTTGGTTTCCTTTTCTTCTGTATAGGCTTCTGTTGAGGCTTCAGCAAGAATGAAGGAACCTCAATGGAGTCAAGATTCATTGGTTTCTCTTTAGGTACTATAGGTTCACCATGGAAATTCACATCTGGGTTGAATACTTTTACATCAATAGGTTGTGATGAACCAACTGTCTCTTTGTTTTCAATTTCTGGAGAGACAGGCCTCCTTGCCTTTGATTTTAATCTCTTGGATTTGGGGACTGATTTCCCTTTCTTTTTGAATTTGGGGACTTCCTCAGGTTCCCTCAATTCATCCTCTACCTCATCCAATAACTCTTGAGCCAGCCTTGCTTGCTTCTCATCTGAGTTTTCATATTGATATTCAGTGCTTGGTTGAGATTCTCTTAGCAGCCTTGAAGTCTCTTCTCTCTTGGCTTCAACAAATCTAGGATGGCTGTTGGATATGTTTAGAACTTTTCCATTCCTTATGATTACAGCCATCCATTCTCTTACACAACTGTTAGTCTTCTCCTTGAATTCCTTGATTGCCTTACCCATCAGCTTCTCTTCATCATCCTTGGGAAATGGAAAGTCCAGTTGTAACTTGTTCTTCCCATTTGCTTTTGGTGGTGAGAAGGGTCTTGATTTGATGTAGGGTTCAAATTCCTTAACATGAGAAGGCTCAGCATCATAGAATGTAGGAGCCACAATTGCTGGAGTGAGCACCTTCAGAATTGTTGTAGATATTGTTGGAGCTGAGGTTTGGCTAGAGAACAGAGTTGATGCAATAGATTGATTGATCAATCTTTCTGTCCTCATTATCCTTTCATAGTTTTCCTCTTTCATCTTTTGTAGAGCTTCAATTTTGGCTAGCTTTTCCTCTTCTGTCAAGTTTGAGAGATCAAACTCTTCAGATAGAGCTACTTGTTCAGGTTTGGATTTGCTGGGGGAAGTTGTGACAATGAATTCCTGTGGATTGACCACTATGGTAGGCTGCTGCTCCCCCTGACTTGCTGCTTCCCTGCTTTCAGAAATTAAGATTTGACTTGTAGTTGCCACAGCCTCTTCCATTTTCTCCCCCTTTTTGTTAGCATCAAGGGTTTGACTAGAAGTTGGGGCTGCAACTAACTTTTCTAGCAGTTGGGTTTGCAGTTTCTGATGTTGAAGAAATTGCTCCATCTGGGATTCCATCTTTTCCACTCTTGAATTGAGAAGTTGCATAGACTTAGCCAGGTTGTCTTCTTTGAGGAACCTTTGTTGCAACACCCTCTGAGTGGCTGTAGGAGCTAGTTGCTCTAGCTTGGAATCCACAGAGATCTTCACATCCTTGATTTCTTGTTTGACCTCCTCTAAGTTGGATCTCTGAATCACCATTTGCATCTTTTGTAACTTTAGGGAGTCAATTGCCTGTTGAAGAACAACCTTTCTCTGTGGATCTGCTTCTGGGTGCTCAGCCAGGGCAGATTTATATTGCCTTATGATTTCCATATCAAGTTGATGATAGGTGTAGTTTTGAGCAAATGCAAAATCATGAATACTGCTACCACCTTCATCTTCAGAGCTCTGGCTGTCTTCATCTTCAGAATTGTCAAATTCATCACTCTCAGCAGTGGTTGGCAGAGCTGCTATAGATTCCTTAGCTCTAAGTAGAGACTGTGAGGTGTGCACTAGGTGCATTGCCTCCTCTGCTTCCACATTGCCCTGTTGTGCCAGAATTTGATAGGCAGGAACAGGGTGAGTAAAGGTTTCAGCATCCAAAGAAATGGAGTCAATCATGGACTGATATTCTCTTTGATATTCCATTTCCTTGGATGCATCCTCAACCCCCATTGACTCACTAGCAATGGCTGCTTCTTCCATCCTTATCTCTCCTGTAGTCCCTTCTCTCCCCTCATATCTCTTTTCTTGCATCAAGGGCTCCCCTTGGCTCACACCTCTCACACCCTCACCTTCACCTACTAAGGTGGAACTCTCAAACTCTCCTTTTGCCTGACCGGAAGAAATGGCCAGCCTCTCATTATTTATCTCTCCTTTTGCCTGCTCACAAGGCAGCCTCTCACTCCCTTCCCTCAATCCTAAAAGTGTTTCAACTACTGAGAACTCCTCTACACTTGACACTGGAATGTCAGATATAGCAGTGGTTGAGTGAGTTATCAACGGATAAGGAATATCCGTTGATGGAGTAGTTATAGCTGTCAACGGATGGCTAGATAGAGGCGCATCCGTTGATGGAGAAACACTTGTCAACGGATGAAGGATATCCGTTGAGGAAGGAATAATTATATCCGTTGAAGAGAAAACCAACACTGAATCTATGGAGATTGATTTTAAGTCCGAGGCCACAGTCTGTGTTGAGAATTCTGGAAGGGAAGATTGATGGTCCAACAAATCATCTAAAAGATGATGACCACCAATTACAGAGTGGGGCTTCTCCAAGAATCTTAAAGATGGAGAATCAGGAATTGATGTAGATATCATATCCACATCCAGAGATGGAGTTGGTGATGGTGGATTGTAATGTGTGTCGATTTGAAGATTAAGATCAAGGGGCTGTGACTCCACATTTATTGAAGCCACATCAAACTGAGTTTGAGAAGGTACAGTTTCCTGTACAGTGTGTGCACCCTGTGATTCCCCTGTGGTTTTAGATTTCACTCTTCTTCCATAGGTTTTTGAGATTGGGCTATATGTGTCCCTAACCCTCTTGTGCAGTGTTCCTTGTGGGGAACTTGATTCAGTAGTCACACTCTGTTGAGAGAGTGTAACTAGAATTTGGCCTGTAGTTACATTAGCAGTCTTTTGAGAGACTGAAATGGTGGTTGCACTCATCTCTCCTTCCTTATCCTTAGGGCTTCTTTGATGTTCACCCTGTCCCTCACCACTCACTACCACCTTCACACTCCCCTCAAGAGGTTTGGTAGATTTTACAACAGGTGTCTTTTGAGAGACACTTGAGGTTTGCTTTTTAGAATGTGGTTTTGGAACTCTGGATTTGGTCACTTTGGTAGGAGCCTGTTTGGGCACAACTACAGACTCCATTGTGACACTAGAAGGCAAAGAAATTTGGGGGTTGGAGATAGGGGTTTCAGAGTTAGAGATAGTTACCTGAACAATTGGTAGATATACCAACTGTACTCCTGCATTGAGGTTCATTCGAATCAGGTCACTTAAGACTCTCTTCTCCTGAACAAAACATTGGAACTTGCTATCCGGGTTAGCAATGGATAGCTTATTCTCAGACACATGCAGTGCTAAGAGCATTAAAAATCTAGCAAAGTAGATATTCTTGCTCCTAGTTCCCTTTTTACCCAACTTTGCAGCTATCTCATACATAACTAATGTGCCAAAATTATAGAATTTATCATTTAAAAGCATACACATCATTGTTAGCATGGACTGGGTAACAGCATCAAAATTACTAATTTTTCCTGAAAAAGTTTTAATGAAGGCATCACAGAAATAGCTCCATTCTTTAACCATTCCTTTTCTAGCAATTTTCCTTAAGTTTTCAGTACTAAGGGCATAATTAATAGAATTAAGCATGGCAACAATTTCAGCATCAGTAGGTACTTTCAGACAGTTATTCTCAGGCAATTTTAAACAAGCAGTTATTACATCAGAATTAACCACATAGTTTTTACCCTTTAAAGAAAAAGCAATTGTACCGTCTGTGCCATTGTACTCAGCAGATGTCCACATTTCTTCAATTACCTCGTGGATTAAGGGAGTGGTGGCCGTCATAGCATATGACAGTTTGCATTTCTTCACGAAACTCATCAAAGTGTGGTAAGCTTCTGGAGCATTCACTGTGTCAACAAAGGCCGCGAAATTGTTCTTCTCATAGGTAAACCCGGTGGAGGACATCATCTTAACAATAGGCGCCATTGAAGTGATTGAACTTTGGTTACAGAGAGTTTTAGGGAAGAAGATGCAGTTAACTTTTGATATGCTTGAAAATGAATAAAAGTGAGATGTGAGAGTACAAGTCCGCCTTTTATATTTTTCAAGAATTAAAAATGAAATAATTAAAAGTAATTACTCCATTGGTCAAAAGTAACTGTCAGATAATAAATAAAAAGAGAATAAGTACAGCCATGATTAGATATACACGGTTACCAACGGTTATAAAAAAAATTGTATATCAACGGATATAGAATGAACGGTTGAGATACAGTTTATCCGTTGATGACGTGGATAGCCTGTTACCCGTTGACATGCAAAAATCTAGTAATGTGTTTATACTATCAACGGATAAAAGGATATCCGTTGATAAGCTAATTTTGCCTTAGGCAAAATTTCTGCAGAAAATTTTTCTGAAAGTTTTAACTTTCAAGTAAATCAAAACACATTTCCAGCTTCAATGCAGTGAAATCAAATATCACTAGGAATTATGACAAGTTAAGCATACCTAGCTCACCTACCAATCTTGTGAATGTGGATTCATCAAGAGGCTTGGTGAAGATATCTGCAAGCTGCATTTCACTTGGCACAAAGTGCATTTCTACTGTACCATTCATCACATGTTCTCTAATGAAGTGGTATTTGATGTCAATGTGCTTGGTTCTCGAATGTTGCACTGGATTCCCTGTGATGGCAATAGCACTTGTGTTGTCACAGAAAATTGGAATCTTCTCAACTTTTAGACCATAGTCAATGAGTTGGTTTCTCATCCATAGAATCTGTGCACAACAGCTTCCAGCAGCAATGTACTCAGCTTCAGCTGTTGAGGTGGAGATTGAGTTTTGTTTCTTACTGAACCATGAAACAAGCCTGTTTCCTAGAAATTGACAGGAACCTGTAGTACTTTTCCTGTCAACTCTGCAACCTGCATAATCTGCATCTGAATAGCCAGTTAGATCAAAACCAGATTCTCTTGGGTATCAAATGCCAAGGTTTGGTGTTCCCTTAAGATATCTGAAAATTCTTTTAATAGCTATTAAGTGAGACTCTCTAGGGTAAGCTTGAAATCTAGCACAAAGACAAGTAGAAAACATTATATCAGGTCTACTAGCTGTTAGGTATAGAAGTGAACCTACCATGCCTCTATAGCTTGAGATGTCCACAGACTTTTCCTTAGTATTCAACTCAAGCTTAGTTGCAGTGGCCATAGGTGTTTTAGCAGATGTACAATCCATTAAGTCAAATTTCTTTAAGAGATCATAAATATATTTTGTTTGACTTATGAAAATGCCCTCATTAACTTGCTTTACTTGTAGGCCAAGAAAGTAAGTTAATTCACCCATCATGCTCATTTCATACCTACTTTGCATAAGTTTGGCAAACTTTTTGCAAAGCTTCTCATCTGTAGACCCAAAAATAATATCATCTACATAGATTTGAACAAGTATTGAAGAGCCATTAATATCCCTATGAAATAAGGTTTTATCTACTGTACCTCTAGTGAAGTGGTTCTCCAAAAGAAATTGAGATAAAGTGTCATACCAGGCTCTTGGTGCTTGCTTCAAACCATAAAGTGCTTTCATGAGAAGATATACATATTCTAGAAATTCTGGATCCTCAAAACCAGGCGGTTGATGGACATAGACCTCTTCTTCCAGTTCCCCATTTAGAAAGGCACTTTTGACATCCATCTAATAGACTTTGAAATTGGCATGTGCTGCATAGGCTAGAAAGATTCTTATTGCCTCAAGTCTTGCTACTGGAGCAAAAGTTTCATCAAAATCTATTCCTTCTTCTTGAGAATAGCCCTTTGCCACTAATCTAGCTTTATTCCTCGCAATTATGCCATTTTCATCTGTCTTATTCTTGAGAACCCATTTAGTACCTATGACACTTCTATCATCAGGTTTGGGCACAAGTTTCCATACTTTATTTCTTTCAAATTGGTTTAGCTCTTCTTGCATTGCTAACACCCAATCTGGATCTAGAAGGGCATCTTCCACTTTCTTAGGTTCCTCTTGAGACAGGAAGCTACTGTATAGACATTCTGCTTGAGTGGCCCTTCTAGTTTGGACTCTTGAATTTGATTCACCAATGATTAACTCAAATGGATGATTTCTAGTCCATTTTCTTGCAGGTGGAAGGTTTGATCTTGATGAGGTTGCTTCATTTCCATGATCATGTTGATTTAGCATTGAATTTTGACCTTGAGAAACTCCCCCTGAGTTTGTTGTCCTAGCTGAGTTATAAAGTTGACTGTCAATGGATGCATCATTTTGCCTGTCGACGGATGCTTGAGAATATCTGTCAACGGATGTTGCAGAATGACTGTCAACGGATGTTCCAGAATGACTATCAACGGATGCTTCATTTTCAGTGTAAGCATCACTTCTAGTTGGTATAACAGCTCTAGGTGGATCTCTGTGGTCATGATCTTCATTCTCCTCATCATCATCATAGTACATTCTTCCTTCACCTTCATTCTCAAATTCCAACTTTTCATGGTAACCTTCATCATTTAGGCCTAGAATCTTTTGATCATCAAACACAACATGTACAGATTCCATAACAATGTTGGTTCTTAGATTGTAGACCTTGTAGGCTTTCCCTGCTGCATATCCAACGAAAATAGCTTCATCTGCCTTTGCTTCAAATTTGCCTAAGTTATCTCCATGATTCCTTAGCACAAAACACTTACATCCAAAGACATGTAGAAAAGCTAAAGTTGGTTTCTTGTTGGTTAATAACTGATAAGGAGTCATTCCTCTAGCTTGATTGACCAAGGAAATATTCTGAGTAAAGCATGCAGTGTTGACAGCTTCAGCCCAGAAATATGTTGGTAACCTTGATTCACTTAACATTGTTCTAGCTGCTTCAATGAGAGTTCTGTTTTTCCTTTCAACAACCCCATTTTGTTGAGGTGTTCTGGCAGCAGAAAACTCATGGACAATTCCATTCTCTTCACAGAAAATCTTCATTGTGGAATTCTTGAATTCAGTACCATTGTCACTCCTGATTCTTTGTACTCTGTCTTCAGAACCATTGTTTAGCATTCTGAGGTGATTGATGATGATTTCACTTGCACAATCCTTGGAATGCAGGAAGAAGGTCCATGTGAACTTAGAAAAATCATCTACAATCACCAGACAGTATTTCTTCTTTGAAATAGACATGACATTTACTGGACCAAATAAATCCATATGCAGCAATTGAAGAGGCTTAACAATGGATGACTCTGTCTTGCTTTTGAAGGATGATTTCTTTTGTTTCCCTAATTGACAAGCATCACACAGCCCATCTCTGACAAACTCCAATTGAGGGATTCCTCTAGCAAGATCCTTTCTTACCAAATCATTCATAACTTTAAAATTCAAATGTGACAGCTTCTTATGCCATAGCCAACTCTCATCCTTACTTGCTTTGCTGAAGAGACAAGTAATGGATTCTGAGCATGCTGAATTGAAGTCAGCTATGTAAACATTTCCTTTTCTAAAGCCTGTCAATACCACATTGTTGTCTTCCTTGGCAGAAACAACACAGGCTTCTTTTGTGAACTTTACTTCATAGTCTTTATCACAAATCTGACTGATACTCAGCAAATTGTGCTTCAAACCTTCAACTAAAGCCACTTCTTCAATGATGACATTGTCTTTTGAAATCAGGCCATATCCCTTAGTATATCCTTTGCTGTCATCTCCAAAGGTAATTCTAGGGCCAACTCCTTCCTTGAATTCTGTGAGCAGGGTTGAATCTCCTGTCATGTGCCTAGAGCATCCACAGTCTAGGTACCATAGATTCCTTCTGTTTCCCTGCACACATTTCAAAAACAAATCAAGTTGATTTTTGTACCCAAGCTTCCTTGGGTCCTTTCTTGTTAGCCTTTGACTTTGCACTCTTAGCATTCTTCAACTTAGGTGTAGATGCTTGAGTGATGGGGTTTGACAAATGCTCATTTGCATGAATATTGGATGCATGCATGTGTGGAAAATTGGCATACATATTATTCATGTTAGGTATGTTCCATGACATTTGTGGCACATTCATAGATTGAAAGTAAGGATTAGACATATATGGCATGTTCACATATGGATTTGAAAAACTAGCATTTTGATACAAACCAGGCATAACAGGCATTGCAGCCATACATGGCATTGGTTGAGGTACATGAACAGGAGCCTTGTTGACAATCTTGCAATTAGAAGATAGATGATTGACACTATTACAATTACTACAAGTTTTCCTAGGAGCAAACTTGTCAGGAGAGTAATTGTTTTTCTTGTTGATGCCTATCTTACCATGAAAGGCAGAGTGTGTAAACTTGTAACACTATAACTAATGTAACTCAAACTAAAGGAAAAGATACTTAACCAGAAGACAATCAAGAACAAGAAGTCACAAGAAATCAACACTAAATGAAGACAAGGTAATTGATACAATTCAACATGTTAACTATGATCAATCCAAGAAGAAATCATTGAGAGAAGTTCAAGTCAAAGTTGTTCATGCCTCAGTGATTTGAAAAGCCAAGAATCAAGATCATAACTATCAGTATCAATAAGACCAATTGATTTCAAGTGAACAAGAAGGAAAACAAATATTGGAAAGCCACATTACTAATTGAATATGGTAACTTATTCAAGAAGCAAAAACCCTATCAAGACTAGTCACTTATGAACCAGACCGTTGCATCAAGTGTCAGGACATTGATAGCAAGTTTATGTCAGTAATAAAGATCCATATTCAAGAGCTTAGTGAAGAACAAAGAAGACATGAAGATATCACAAGTTCAAGATGTGCATTGGAGTTTCAAGTTGAAGACCAGAATATTGTCTAAGTACTAAATATTCTAGATGACCAAGTAGAAGTTTCTAAGTAGAAGTTCTACTTAGAAAATTCGAGATGGCTAAGTAGAAATTCTCAAGTAGAAGTTCTACTTAGAGTGCAGCTTCAACATGACACATGGCATCTTCTGATTGGCAGATTTCCAAGCTTTCAAGATAAGGCAAGATTTATGTGGACATCATTGGGCCACGTATATCTTAGTCTTTGAAGTCTACAGGACATAGATTACATGTAGTATAAATAGAAGTACTTGTGTAATGTTTTAGTTAGTGAGCAATTCTTAAGAAAAACACAAGAAAAAAAAGAGAGAGTGCATTCACAGAGCTTAGTATCATTCACTTCTCTCTGAACTTCTGTTATACTTTGTAATGAATGTTGTAGCAACCCTTTCAAGTTATATATAAGACATATATTCCTTGAATCTGTGTGTTCATTTATTGCATCGTATTTATTGCTTCTCATATTCGAAAAGTTGTATTCACCCCCCCTCTACAACACATTTGGACCTAACAATTGGTATCAAAGCTATATGTTTAACATACAAAACATAGATCCTTGTGTTGAGTAGAAGAATCGTGAGTTTTCATTTTCTAGATCTACTTTTCATTTTCTTGAAAAGTGTGCCTTAAATCGTTTGTATTGAAAAACTCATCTGAAAAATTATTTAAGTACTACAGGTGTGATTATTTAGCTTGGATGTATTTTAATTAATTTTTGTGAATTAATCTGGGTACTTTCATATTTGGTGTTCTTGAGTGTTCATCATCTGCTCTTATCAAAGAAGACAACCCAACAACTTTTTGATCTCCTTTTCAAACAGAAAAATAGTAAAAGAATAAAAAGGTGTTTTTGGACTTTGTGATTTGCATTATTCACGGCCGAAAGTGAAACAAAACATATTCATTACCTAGCACGTGGGTTAGGTGGGTTAGGTGAGTAAAGCATTCAAAGTCAAAAGGTGTTAAAGAGATAATATTGTTTATTCAATATTAAAGTAATCTGCAGAAAAATTATTTTAAGGACAAAAGTTCTACATAGAATTTCTACTTGAGAATTTCTACATAGAATTTCTACTTGAGAATTTCTACATAGAATTTCGACTTGGACAATTTCTACTTGGTGATTTCGACTTGAGCAAAATTTCTACTTAGAGAAATTTCGACTTAGGCAAAAGTTCTACATAAATATTCTACATAGCCTAGTCTTGGGTACTTAGAAACTTTTAGTGACCAGAATTGAGATGGCTCCTAAAAATGCGTTCAAGATCCCAATGTTCAACAAAGATCACTATGAAGAATGGGTTTTCAGAATGAGACTATATCTAGAGACTGTTAACCCTGAATATCTAGAAGTCCTTGACAAGGGTAAATTTGTCCCAATGGTGGTTATTCCTTCACATACGGAAGGAGGAGTGGTTATACCACCTCGATCTGAGCCTAAAAAGGTCTCGGAGTTTTCGGATGCTGATAAGGAACAAATAGCTTGTGATACTGCCGTTCGACAAACCTTGATGGAATCTCTTGATCATGAAATGTTTAATATAGTCAAAGGTCTGACTACAGCGAAGAAGATTTGGGACAAGATAGAAGTTGTCATGGAAGGATCTGCAGAGGTCAGAAGCAACAAGACACTCATACTCAAGATGAAGTATGACACCTTTAGAATAAGGAAAGGAGAAGGCATAACAGATGTCTACCTACGATTCAGTCAGTTGGTATTGGATTTGAATCTGAGAGGTGTAACTCTCCCCATGGTTGAGACTAATACGAGATATCTGAGGAACCAGCCAAAAAGCATTGAACACAGGGTCTACACAATAAGAGAAACCAGAGATTTACATACAACTTCTCTGGAAGAATATTATGGAATATTAAAGACCTATGAGCTGGAAACACTTCAAGATCAAGCATGGGACAATGATTCAAAGGGAAAAGAAAGTGCATCAGGATTAGTTGCTGATGAGGAAGAGTCTAAGAAGGCAATGGTTGCAGCAAAGCCTAAATCATCACTTGCACCACATCAAGTTGATAATGATGACGAGTGCGCATCTGACAGTGATGATGACTACTACACCCAAGAAGAGCTGGACAACATGGACGATAGTGTCGTGGCATACATGGCAAGGAAGTTCAGCAACATGAGATTTAGAAAGAGCAACCGACCACAGAGAAAATCTTCATCTTATTATCGGGCTGCTAGGGGTGGTGGTAGTTCGTCAGGCTACAAAGGAAAAGGCAAGAATACCAGCTACAAATCTCCTTTGGATTTCAAAATGAAGTTCAAATTCTATAATTGTGGTGAAGCTGGACACTTTGCCTCGGACTGCAAAAAGCCTAAACAGACTTATCCAAAAGAGACATTTGAAGCTCTCAAAAGCAACTATGAAGCACTGTTGAAGGAAAGACATGGAAAACGAGCTTTATTGGTGACAGAAGGAAGAGCTTGGGATGATTCAGATGAGGAAGATGTTACTCATGTAGCAAACTTTGCCCTCATGGCTGAGACATCAGAGGAACCAGAGGTACCAGTTCTGACTCTTAAAGTAGAAATGTCTATTGATGATTATAAGGAACAGAACGGGGCTCTTAGTGAAGAGATCTATATGTTGTGCAAAAGCCTAGACTCTTCTCAAAAGGAACAGAAAACACTTGTTGCCAAATGCAGAATGCTTGAGGCAAAAGTGGAAGAGCTAGAGGCTGCTTGCACTGTAGATACTTCCCTAAGAGACTTTATTAAATCTCTAGAACACAAGCTCGTCCTTAAGGAAGAAGTAGAAGCATGTCTTAGGAACAATCTAGCTGAGTTAGAAACTAAATGCGAAGCTTACAAACTAGCTGCTAGTAAAGTGTATGTAGATAATGACACATTTAAGAGGATAATTGGAGTAGGTGTAGGACTTGATTATTCTGACCTTCCTAAGAAAGAAGGAAAGAAACCTATTGACCCTAGTTCCAGTGACCTTAAAAAGGAAACACCTAGAATTCTTAAATCGGCTGTCAAACCTATCTACAAACATCTTGTTCCTAGAATAGAAGAAGAAGAGACTGAATTGATAGCTAGATATGAGATTGAGATGGAAGATCGCCAGAAAGAACAACCTATAACTCCTATTAAACAAGTTAAAATCAATTTCCCTAGAGATGAATCTAGACTGGGATTAGGAGCTAAGGCTGTTAAACAACAAGGAAAGAAAGAAAAAGGCATAAAAGAAGTTAAGGCTGAACGAATAAAGAAAGCATGTTATCATTGTAAATCTACTGAACATCTTTCTTATGCATGCAAAGCTAACATGAATGTTCCTGTTGCACATGCCATGCCTACCACACATACAATGAATAATCTGCATCAGAATCATGCACAGTGTGGTCAACCTAATTGTATGCCATGCACTTTTAACATCATGCAAACTTTTGTGCATTTAATGAATGCATCTAGCCAGTCATGCTCAAATACTGTTGCTAGTTCAAATATCAAGAAAAAGTATGGGAGAGCCAAGACTGTCAGTCCTCCTAAAGTTAGGAGTGACAAACCTTCTCCTAAGACTGACAAATCTGTCAAGTCTGAGAAAGGAAAGGAGATAGTCGAAAGCTCTAGTAATGTGAAGAAAAGTGCATCTCCTGTTGTTAAATCTGTTGATTCTCGATCTTATCGAAAAGCCGGGCCCAATCAAAGTTGGGTTCCGAAGAATGTCTAACCAATCTGTCATTGCAGGGCGTTAAGCAGAATAGAAATAAAGTCATATGGGTGCTAGACAGTGGAGCATCGAGGCATATGACTGGAAACAAGTCCCTGCTTACAGAGTTGGTTATGAAGGCTGGCCCTTATGTTACCTTTGGAGATGACAGCATAGGTGTGACTAAGGGATATGGCAAACTGAAAACTGGCAATGTCATCATTGAAGATATTTCCTATGTTGAGGGACTAAAGCACAATCTGTTGAGTATTAGTCAATTCTGTGACAAAGGTTACGAAATTGTCTTCAACAAGAAAGGTGTATCAATCACTCACATCAAGGAAGGCTCACTAGCTTTGAGAGGAGTTCGAAAGGCAGATCTTTTTGTTGCAGATATGGATTCAGCAAATCAGAATGAGGTCACCCGTTTCTACAGCAAAGCCTCGGATGATGAAAGCTGGTTATGGCACAAAAAGTTATCTCACTTAAACTTCAAAACGATGAATGCTCTCGCGAGGCGAGAATTGGCGAGAGATCTACCTCAAATGGAGTTCGCTCCGAAAGGACTCTGTGAAGCTTGTGAAATGGGAAAGTCGAAGCGAGCATCGCATAAAACCAAAGAAATTTCTAGTATTACTGAGCCTCTGCAACTTCTTCATATGGATTTGTTTGGCCCAGTGAATGTCCTATCTTTGTCTAGGAAAAGATATGCTTTGGTAATCGTGGATGACTTCTCCAAGTATACATGGGTATTGTTCGCAATGACGAAAGACGAAGTACCTTTCTTAATCATTGATCATATCACTCAAATTGAGAATGTTTCAACACTTACTGTGAAGACGATTAGATCAGACAATGGCACTGAATTCAAAAACGCAGTGCTAAATGACTTCTGTGTATCTAAGGGAATACGTCGTCAGTATTCAGCCCCGAGAACTCCACAGCAAAATGGAGTAGTTGAAAGGAAGAATAGAACTTTGGTTGAAGCAGCAAGAACTTTGTTGTATGATTCAAAACTTCCTTTGTATTTCTGGGCCGAAGCAGTGAGTACCGCTTGTTACACTCAAAATAGAACCTTGATCATAAAAGATAAAGAAAAGACACCATGTGAGCTAATGAACAACAGAAGACCAACAATCAAATACTTTCATGTCTTCGGAGCAAAATGCTATGTGCTTATAGATGATGAAAATCTAGGCAAGTTTGCAGCAAAAGCTCGTGAAGGAATCTTTGTTGGTTACTCTACAGACGTGGTGGCAGCTTATAGAGTGTTCTTGGTGAATGATCGAAAAGTGACTGAAAGTTACAACGTCAGATTCGACGATACCAAACTCTCATCAATTTCAAGAGATTCTAGTGAACCTGAGTCCCTAAAATTTCAGAATCTGGACTTAGAAGATCTTGAAGATGAACCAGAGTTGGTTGTTCAATTAAATGTTCCAAGTGTACGTGAAGAACCTGAGTCTAGTGAACAAGCTAATTCTACAAGATCAGGAGAGACTTCTTCAGTACCAACCGGCAACAACTCAGGGGGAGTAAATAGCAGCTCAAGGACTACGGTTCAAGGCTAGAGTCGAGTTGACTCTAGTTCTGTAGGAGCTGGCACTAACTCAGGGGGAGTTAGTGAAAATAATCAAAGTAGTCAGCACCCCAACTCAGAAAGTCAAGCTGAATCATCAAGACAATTTCCAGGTGAACGGGTATGAAATAGAGACCATCCGTTTGAGTTAATTATTGGTGATCCAGATGCTGGTGTGACTACTAGAAGAACTGCAAGAGCTGACATGGCTAATATCTCCTTATATTCTGGGTTCTTATCCAAGCTTGAACCTAAAGAAATAGAAGAAGCTCTTGGCGATGCTGATTGGGTGATTGCAATGCAAGAGGAACTCAATCAGTTTGAAAGGCAGAAAGTTTGGAAACTGGTACCCCGACCAAAGAACAAATCCGTAATTGGAGCTAGGTGGGTATTCAGAAATAAACTGGATGAAAACGGACTTGTAACACGAAACAAGGCTCGTTTGGTTGCAAAAGGTTATTCTCAGCGAGAAGGAATTGATTATGATGAAACCTATGCACCAGTTGCAAGACTTGAGGCAGTCAGGATGTTCTTGGCATTTGCAGCACATAAGAACTTCAAAGTTTTCCAGATGGATGTGAAAAGTGCCTTCCTGAACGGAGAGTTAGAAGAACAAGTGTATCTGGAACAGCCGCCTGGCTTCGTTGATCCAGAACATGCAGATTTTGTGTATATACTCTTCAAATCTATCTATGGCCTCAGGCAATCCCCAAGGCGATGGTATGAAACCCTATCCCTATTCTTAATTGAAAATGGTTTTGTTATGGGAGTAATTGATAAAACATTGTTCTATAAAGTTGTGAGAAATGACTTAATACTTGTTCAAGTATATGTGGACGATATTATTTTTGGGTCATCAAATGAGCGCTTGTGCGAGAAATTTGCCAAGCTAATGCAGGAAAAATATGAGATGAGCATGATGGGAGAGCTGTCCTTCTTCCTTGGATTACAGATCAGTCAGAGAAAAGATGGTATCTTTATCTGTCAATCCAAGTACGTTAGAGATTTACTCAAAAAGTATAATCTAGAAGATGCATCAGCAGCTAAAACTCCCATGGCAACAGCCACGAAGCTTGATGAAGACAAATCAGGTAAATCAGTTGACATCACAAGCTATCGAGGTATGATTGGCTCACTCCTCTATTTAACTGCAAGTAGACCCGATATAATGTTCGCAACTTGTTTATGTGCAAGATTCCAAGCGGATCCTAGAGAATCACATCTCGTAGCCGTCAAAAGAATTTTTAGGTATCTCAAGGGCACACCAAATCTAGGGATTTGGTACCCAAGAGATACAGGTTTTAATCTTATTGGCTATTCGGATTCAGACTATGCAGGTTGCAGGATTGATAGGAAAAGCACATCTGGTGCTTGCCAATTCCTTGGCAGAAGATTGGTGTCCTGGCAAAGTAAAAAGCAACATACAGTATCTACTTCTACTGCTGAAGCTGATTACATTGCTGCTGGAAGCTGTGTAGCTCAAATACTGTGGATGAGGAACCAATTGAAGGATTATGGCATGGAGCACAAGAAAATTCCAATCATGTGTGACAACACAAGTGCCATTTCCATAACCAACAATCCTGTAGATCACTCAAGAACCAAGCATATTGACATCAGGTATTATTTCATAAGAGAACATGTCGAGGAGGGGATTGTGGAGCTACATTTTGTGCCCACAATGCAACAAATTGCAGATATATTCACCAAACCTCTTGATGAAGTAACATTCAATAGGTTGGTTGGTGAATTGGGAATGCTTAACACAAGTTAGTAAAGCCTTCTATCTGTAAAATCCATGTTTATGTTTGTATGTGCAAGCTAATCAATCATTATGTGTTTAGACTTTAAAATGCCTAATTAATGATTGTTATAGTTTGCATATAGTGTGATTTTGCATGAATTCATTGTGTTTTAAGTGTCTTTTATAGCACAAATCTGTGAATTTATGCTTGTTAGGTTGCATGATCATAGGGGGAGTTAAATTCATAATATTCTAAATATTGCATGATTTTTAGATGAATTTATCTATGATTTTCATGTAATTAGAGGCCTTAGAATTAAAAAACTTCAAAATTTCGAGTTAGGTTCTATCTCGAAACTCATCTAGAAATTCGACTTGAATTTCGACTTAATCTGTCAGAGTGAAGTTTTTGAAAAATTCTAAGTCTGGGAAGAATTTCGAGTTGGCTATCTCGAAATTCATCTCGAAATTCGACTTAGAGTTCGAGTTCGAGTTACCAGTGTGCCTAGTTCTATCTTCAAAATATTCGAGATAAAGTCTATTGTAAGAACCCCAAATTTTGGATATAATTAAAACTTTTATTAAGTAATGATAAAATGAGGAACAATGATTCCAACAACAAGGTCACCAGCTCTAATGAATGGTGGTTTCAAAGAACAATGATTGTAATGAATGGATATTGCTTTGGACAATGATCCTGATGCATTGGTATATTGTCAGAATAGAGTAATTCGATGGTTGAGGACCTAGATAAGAATAATCTACCATCTAGGAAGGAGCTAATGGATCCTTGAAGAGAAATGAATACGTGCATAGTATTTCCCATACGTGCATAGTATTTCCCGTACGTGCATAGTGTTTCCTGTACGTGCATAGTAATTTGGTGGATGAATAGTGACTTTGTAAGTTGGAAAACTTTTCACGCCACCCTATGTACGGGACGTGTTATGGATGTTTCGAAGTCATATTAGTAATACGCGGAGGAAATAAGTGAATGCAGAGACGATCGGAATTCAGAAATTCCAAATTCTTTTTCGGTACAATATTTGACCGAACCGTAAAGAGCCTATCAATACGATCAAGACAAGAGTATTATAATGTTAAGGATTCAAGGATTTTATTTATTAAGTATGATTTGAGGATTTAGAATGAAAACCTTTGAGTTAGAATAACAAGTGTTCTAGAAATCGCTAGAACTTTATAACAAGATTAAGCGATCAAGCAAACGCGAAAGAAATTATGGATTAAATACGTAACGAGATAAAAAAAAAACCCTACTTGATCAGCTGGGGTTATATATAAGAATATTTGGTGGAAATGAAATGAAGAAAAGAAATGAGAAAGGAAGTAATGAGGTGGATGGACAAGAAGAAAACAACAAGGCTTCACATCATCAATTTTTCTAACACACCATAAACCTTTGACACTTGTATTAAGAGGAGTATTAGCAGCTATACCCACTTATACATATCACAAATATCATTTGACAACTAGCCAAGCAAACACCACCTCTCCCCCATTTTTCCAGCAGTTGCATTTTCCAGGGCAGGGGTCTTTGCCATTTTGTTTCACCTAGATCTACTCATCTAAAAATCATGAAAAAATTCATGGAGCTTCTACACATCAAGGTGAAGTTGGGGATTTAATTTCATAATTTTTGAAGATCGTTTGGATGGGTAAATAAATTCGAGAAGTTCACTGTTTTTCCCCCAAAACCAAGGCACTTCGAATTTTGGAGTTTTAAGATTTCAAAATCCACCTTCCAACCATTGTTTGATCTCCAAATTTTTATGGTGAGTCCTATATTTCATAAAAATGATCTCCTAGAAATCTTAGCTTCAAACTCCATGTTTTCCATTTTCAAATAAATCCTCAAAGATGAGGGTGAATAGTGTTTTCAAGAAACTAACTTTGATTTCTTGGTTTCTTTGGATGATTTAAGCTTTGTTAAAGCCATACAAGGACTATATAAGGGTTATTATAGCTTGTACACTCTCCAAGGAAGGTATAATTCTTAAGAACCCAAGATCTTACTTTGAGTTTTATATATGTTCTTGATGGTTTTAGATTAGTTAAGATTATGGTGTTGTTATATGCATAAAAGCATGATTATGTAGTTAGTAGTGATGATTTAAGAGTTTTGATGATTATGATGGTTAATTGAAACCTTCTTGGACTGGTTAAGATGAAAACCATGTATAGTATGCCCGGTGTGGCTTGGATTGATTGTTATGAATTTTAGAACGTTCGATTTATAGCCGTCGTAATGCCGAATTTTCGTTAGACTATTAAACACCGAGCATCACAGTAGCTATAACTCACTGTACAGCTTCATTTTCTGCCATGATAGGATAGATTATGTTTCAAGCTTCGTTTTGATATAAAGATCGCATGAAACGGACTTACGGTTTAGGATTTATGACCAAATTACTAAAAGTAGTTCGAATCCGTAAACGAAAGTTCGTAACTGTAATTGAACCCTCGTAAACTATGTAACGTCATGGCGAATCTTGGTAAATAAATACTAGAGGTAAAAAGGAAGGCGTGAAAGAAAACCGTATGTCAAAAAGATCATTTTTTGATTTATTAAAAATGTTCGAGTCGAGGTTAAACGCGAACGAACCCCTAAAAGACGACTCTTTTATAACTTCGGTAAAACACTTAGAAAACGGGCGATAAAACTCGGAGTATAATATTGGTTCGTAACGATCAACCTTAGAACTCATATGACTTAAGTATGTCCCAAGTATAAATGCAATGACATGTCGTATTAACGAACGGATGTCGGGTCGGATCAGTGATAAAAGTAATCCACAAAAAGGGGTATAACGAGATAACTCGAGAACGTGTTTCGAATTAAGTATAACTTAACTTTTAATATGTTAAGTGATTAATCCCGAATGCCTTGGCTATTTATAGATCACCAAGCTGAACCGGGACCCGCTACCACTACCCCTTACCGTACTCGACTACCAGGCAAGTTCCAATTCCCTTCTTTTAGGCTGTTGTTGTGATTGAATAAATATATATATATATATATATATATATATATATATATATATATATATATATATATATATGCTGATATACATATGCCATTGCATGCATGCCTACTTTCAAGTTGAAGTGATATACTTGTTCCCTGAATGTTATTGTTGGCTTATAAGCTAGATAGTTATATATCAGTTATAAGCCGATTATTGTAAGACCCTCATTGAAGGGCGTATACATCTTATTAATCAAAAATAGACCGGGAGTCAATATTCCTTGATATATCGAGATTACCTCGGAGGAAAATATTTAAGTAAATATTTTCTATTATTTGGGCGACGAATATTATTTGAATATTCGTTCGAGACTAATTATTTTAACGATCCTTACTTCAAATAATTATTTGAACGTAATCATTCGACGAATAATATTCGTCAATATTCATTCGGAGTCGAATTGATTATCGATTATTATTTCGAATACTCTTCTAAAGATGAGACTACTAAATGAATATTATATGGACATTCATTTAGAATATTATTTCATTAAATAAATATTACTTTGGAAAATTCATTTAAGGTATTAAGTACTTGATGAATATTATCTTCAATATTCATCTGAAGCTTGATTTACTTATCGAATATTATATCGAATATTCCTTTAAAGCTTGGATTACTAAATGAATATTACTTGATATTCATTTAGGATATTATTTATTAAATGAATATTACTTTATTGATATTCATTTAAATTCCTAATTAATTATGAATATTATTTTGAATATTCATCCAGGGTTCTATTTAATCATCGAATATTATTTTAAATATTTTAAATATTCCTTTCAGGTCTTATTGATTAATGAATATTATTTGGAATATTCATTTGAATATTTAATTATGCAATAAATATTCTCTCGATATTTCTTCAAGAATTATTTGAAAAATACTCTGATTAAAGATATTCTTTCATATTCCTGAATATTCTTTAAATATTTTTAATTCAATAAATATTCTCTGAATATTTATTCCATACTTAGAATAACCTCAATAAGGTTTATCTTCTTCGATTATTACGAAAAATATTTCGGAGTCATATTATTATTAATCCTATATCAAGGAAGGTTCTCAAACATCATTCTTCTTTGAGTCTACCTCCTTAATAATAAGGGAACCTTACTTGGAAAATGTTATTTATCTTGTCGACTTCCCGGTCATAAAGTATTCCCTTCACTCGCAACTCGGGTGCTGTTGACTTATTAAGTCGTTGCTTACCTTCTCATCTTTCGAGGGGTAAGATCACTGGAACAAGTTGATATCCGTTACCAAGTAATAGCTTGGGAGTTATTGGTAAATTTTCCTTTCCAAATAGATACGACTACTTTGTGGAGTCTTATCAACAAGTATTATACTTGGGGAAAGGGGGACGAACGTTACATTCAGAATCATGAATTCTATTTGAACTAGGAGTCGTGTAAGAGGCCGAGTAGCGCCGGTCCATCCCCTTTGGCCCAACCGTTGGCCGGGGAGAGCTAGTAAGGCGGTACACAAGTAAAGCTGTCAGTTCTTCCTTCTACCGGTAGTAAATCTAAATTGAGCTGTACGATCTCGACTGATCATCAAGATTGGAACAGCGGGCGCGGTGAATACTCCATCATTGGTTCATCATCCAAATTTATTTATTTCCTGCAACATGATTACTGTTGGCAGAGTTGGAAAAGGGTCATAACTGGAATTGCAACCTTTTCTTGCAAGTTCCTCTTCTTAATAACAATAAGAATATCTCGCTTACTTTGATGTAGCAGATATTTCTACAAACAAATACTTTAAGTTACCTTGTAACTTCATCGTTCATATTATACTGGCATCATTTCCGTAAAGGCATGGCATATGGTTTGAAAGATACTTTTGAACTGTTATACATTATCGTTCAGTCATATATTATTGTTGGTGGGCTATTGCTCACCCTTGCTTTATTATTATATCACAACAACAACTAGACCAGATGACTCGCACAAGGCGCACTCGACGCGGGCGAGGACGATGAGACTACCAGAGCTGAAGAAGAAGCTATTGGTAGGGTATATTTATTCTTTCAGTACCAAGAATATGGTCTAGTATGCCTTATGTAAATGGATGGCAAAGAGTATGTATTTATATTGAAATTCTTTTGGATTGTAAGAACTCATAATGTGATTAATAAAAATTTGAGTGTTACTCTGATTTCATCTCTGGGACTATAACGGGTGTGTTTTATATTATTGTGTTGGGTTATAGAGACGTAATTTATTTTATGTTAAGGAAAGTTCAAGTGTTGTGGACAGAATTGGAAACCGTAACCACCGGATCCCGGATCCCGGATCTGGGGGTGTTACAGAAGTGGTATCAGAGCGTACGTTATAAACCCCAGAGATGAGGTGACGTTAAAACAATAAATTCAATAAGATAATAAGAACTCTTGCCAAGTTCATAGTCGGACTACTTAATGTAGTGATGACATATAAAACCCTTATGGGAACTCGTAAGTATAATGATAGTAACTTAGCTCGATATCGTATCGACGAGTAAGGTGACTGACCTTGAGGCATACGAGCAACAGCGCGATGATGCTTTATATGCTGAAGATCAGCGGGTAATTCGATGGAGTACCCTACTGGAGACCCGGAAGAGGTTCCAGCAGATAAGGAAAATCCTGTTAGGATGAGGAGCTTACCCATGGGTAATGAGGGTCGCAGCCAGAATGACTGTGATGATTAAGATATGGTGCTCAGAAAAGTGAGTATAAAGAACTGATATATTATTAAGAGATCTGAAGATGCATGTTGAATTCATAGCCGGACTACCAGACGTAGTACCAGCAAGAAAGAAGGATTGGAAGAATTACTTGAGATCTTATACGGAAATAGATGAGAATCCTTAGAGATTTTCATCTTAACAAAGAAAGAGCTAGAGGGATGTATGATTATCAAAGACAGTGATATAGGGCGAGGAGCAGAGTCCCTAGGAATAGTTGAGAAGGAGGCAGTAAGTGCCATATCATTTGATAAATGAATTAGTATGAATATGGTCAGTATTAATTCGCCATGAGAAGGCAGGTGTCGTAGGTTGTAAATTATGGAACCAAATTGAGGTTAATAAGGTGGTTTTATTAAGGAAAATGTTCATTTTATGAATGAATCATTTAGAAAGTAAAGACATTGGGAAGTAATAGAATGATTGGGTAAAAGTTATATAAGGAAGTAGTAAGCAAGACAATGATCTCAGAACCTACCGGAAGATAAGACCAGTGAGTCAAGATGAACTCGTAATGAGACTACTGCCAGAGACTGAGTATAGAGTTAATTCAACTCAGTTAAATGATGAACCAGAAACGTTAGATGCATGTGATTCAGAGGAATATTAAATTCCTTCTTCTCTTTGAATGGATTATAGTAGTTACCTTAAGTTTACTCCGACACGGAATTATAATAGATCAAGTAATACGATCAGCAGTTAAAGAGAAAAATGTGAGAAAATCTTCCTGGAGCTAAAAGGTGAAATTGGTAATGACCAAGAGCTGGCATTGCTTAATGGAAAAAGGAGACTTTGTGCTTCCAATGACGCTTCGCATAAAGGGTTAGGTAGACTGACATTTGGTAGTATTGAATATCAGGACGTTGTGACAGGTTTCAGTTTGAAATTATTGATTCCCTTCTAAGGGATGGATATAATTGATTCCTCTCCAGTGGGTAAACTTCCAATCCGATGATGATTATTTCGTTAACTATGACTGCTTATGATTCCACCTGCTTGGAGGTTCATAGAACTATTCTTCAGGTTTCGAAACTGGTCTCCTTGATGTTACCAGTAGGTGGGTAGATTGATCAAAATTTCCCTGAGTCTGGAAAGGAATTCGGTGAATTTTGGCAAACCTTGTCTTTCTGATAATCAGAGAATGTCATGGAAGAGAGTAGAAACTGGAGCAAACCCTGTGATTTGGGTAAGGTTGCTATAAAATGGGTTAGTAAACGGACCCTGAGCATTACAATCGACGGTAGTGATAATATGATGAAGTGAGATTGGACGAAAACAGGAAATGTAAGTAAGAAACTAGCCGGACGGAGAAACTCCGGGATTGACTTAAGTGAAAAGGCTGTTATGCCAGGAATGGTAAGCTTGCGTGGCACGCGGGATTGATAAGAATAGTTGAAAAGATAAAAGTGGAGGAAAGGTGACCGGAGACGGTGCCGAGTAGTCGATTAAGACTTATATGGAGTAAAGTTTTGGAAAGGTAGAAAGGTATCAAAGAAGAAGGCACTATGCCGGCAATTGCTAGAAAAGTAATGTTATTAGCCAACCCCTAAAATCATATATTTTTATTTTAGTGTGGCCAGTTGAGGCCAAGTCACAACGGACTATAAAGTGACTAGACCAGCAATGAAAAGACAAAGCAGGGTTGCTTCTAAGTAAGCACCGACTGCAAGGGCTTCTGATATAAAGGAAATATTAATGAGATTGTAGGAGTCTTCTACTAAACCCTTTGCAACCCATGTTTTGATGGGGAATTTACTAGACCTTTTTGGGATGGGGTAACCCGTACTAAAGTGACTCATGTGTATATGGTTGTCCAAGATTTTGAGTAAAATGGGAGTATAGTGACTTGAGATGCATGATGTTAGGGTATCATGAATACCATGAACATATTACGACTAAGGGAAGTAAACAACGAAGGTTTATGAAGAGAGTATAGAAATGGTCAGAGATGGATCAGTATGCTGTAGAAATTTTGTCTAAGGCAAGTACATTTGAGAAGAACGATAAGTACTAATAGATTCACGTTGAACTCGACCAATATTTTCCAAAACATCCTTGCTGCCATTACCAAGTTTTGTAAGAGAGGAGATAGGCATACGTTGCCTTTTTGGAAGGCCAAATAGGCTGACAACTATCTGAAAGAAGAGGGTGGCATTAAGCCACCGATCGATTATCAAATGAGAATGATTGAAAAGAGACCTTTATTAAGGAAACATGATCTGATTGCCAATTATAAGATGCAAGAATTCATTGATAGTTGAATTAAGGATAGGATATCAATGAATTAAGACAAACCCTGGGGAATGCACAAGGGGTGGCATTAACCCTAATAACGACATTATGACTTCAGATGATATGAGCTGGACTTGCTAAGGCAACAATGACCGGTAAGGATTATTAGAAAAAAAAAAAAAAGAGTTCTGGAAAGAACATAGATAGAATTATTAGAGTATTGATCAATGACATTTTGATATACCCTGTACCCAGAAAATACAGGAGGAAGGATGAGGATGACCTATGAAACCTTACAAGGAAAAAGGTAATATTCCGAACTTCAAAATGGAAGTTTGGTAAGGAATGTATGACATAGTAACAGTAATGCCAGATGAGGCATGTATGAGACCATGAGGAAGTATGGATTGAACCTATAAAGGTTGAGATTATCCTAAGATAAGGAAAGAACTAAGAAGAGAAGTATCCTAAGTAGGATGGGGAATAAACGTGATAAAGTTCCCACGAGTAGGTGGAAGCAATGACTTATGGAGAAAGACTGTTAAATATATTTTTCTTCATCAGCAGAGCTTAAGGGAGAATGCTTTCACCCAAAAATGATGGGAATGAGGTAGAAATGTTTGAATTGGAATATATCCAAGGAACAAGGATTACCAGAAATTATTATTATCAGGAAAGGCCAATGAGGTGGCCGACAGTTTAAGTATAAAGGAATAATTATAAATGTTCATACCGAAGAAACAAAATGATATTTGGAAAGACCTTGAAGGTCATATTGGAGTGGAGGAAGTTACATTCCTTTTGATGATTGTGCAAGAATCGAAGGTAATAATAGTTTAAGTAAAGATTCGATTCCTGATGGAGTCTTAAGCATATTACGTACCTTAGAAGGTCCCGTTTTGAGGCAAACCAGGACCATGGTACAAAATTGATGAAGTAAACCGTTAAGTTTCCAGTCTTTTATGGAAGATGCATAAGTGATAGTTTCATCAACCGGACCTAGCTGCGATACTTGAAACTCTTCTGCAATTCTATCTACTTCATGTTATATCTACATCAAGTTCAGGAAGTGTTTCGTATGGATAAGGAATAGTGATCACTTTGTCTCCCTAAGGGATTTGAAACCCGTAGGGTTAGCTATTAATGCACTACGTAAACAACAAGCGATGGTGATTCTTCTAAGAAAGTAGATGACAATGTAAAGATAAAGACAGTGCTGCCATTGATTAACTAAATGGCATGTTGATGAATGACAAACAAGTTTATGTTAGTGTACTTCTGCGCAAACAAGATAGAGAATATGAGGTTGATGATTCATGATGTTAAAGATATTCCCATGGAAAGAATTAATGAGATTTGGAGGGAAGGGCGGTTGAGCCCGAGACTTATTGGGCCACCTGAGAGTTTAAAATGTTCGGACGGTGGTATTCGAGCCAGCCTTACCCCCAAAATTATAGCACGGTCATAACGGGTTTTCATGTGGCCAGGCTACGCCAGTAAAATGCAAATGTTCAACAGATGATAGGAGTACAAGAATGTAGATATACGACCTGGTCCGACTTACGAAAGACAACCTGTGGAAAACCATGGATAGAAAAGAACAAGTAATGAGAAACAAGGTTGGCAGAAGTAGATTATATGAATCTAAGTTAAAGGAATCGGGCCAGATTCATTTCGGAAAGTTTAAATTGAAATAACGTGATGATTATAGAGTAAATGAGACGGAATACCGATAAGGAGGTACCAAGTGCAAAAAGGTGTCTCAATAAAGAGGTGAAGGTGAAAGTAAATAACAGAAGTAAATAAGAATCAGATAATAAGAAGGATGTGATTGATAAAGAAAAGGCTGGGGAAGCAACTATGGAATGAGAAGCAAGGAGTGTTATGAATGGGTTTTCTAATGAATTCTCAGGATGACAACCTGATAGTGTCAATACTATAGTTATGAAAAAGCTAGTAACATGATATGGGATGTCAGTAATAATGATGCCAAGTGAGAAACCTAAGATTTAACCTGAAAGGTTGAAGGATTTCCCGAATGTGAGTATCGCTAAGATTGAACAAGAGTATTTGTCCATAGAATAATGGACAAAGCAGCAAGATATGTTGACACGTGAGATTGCGATCAAATAGTATTGGATATAATTATGATTAATTTCTTCTTTGATAAACCTCTATAGTTCAGAGGTAAATTCTGAGTATGATATTCTACAATCATGGAAGCTTTCTATAATCCTTTAGAACTCTTTTCTCTTCTTCTCTCTTATTCATCTTCTTTATGAATTGAGAAGAACAACCCTTTTTGGAGGGGAGGTACTGCTACGTGACTATCTGTCTATGTGATAGAAGTCTAAGTGGAATGCTATGACTTGTTTAATTGCTTGTCAAGTACTAAAGGCTGGCCCCCTTCTGTACTAACTATGCAATATAACAAATGTTCAATTGATCATAGTGATCTCTCAACAAATCTTTCCACTTCTCTATATTGATCTAGATTGCGAAGATTAAAGCGATCAGGAAATGCACAGTACGAGCGAGGTTACCTCCGAATCGTAGGGTGATAGTGATACCAATGTTACTGCAGGTATCAATAAGGATAAGACTGAGTAAAAGTATAACCCGGATAGTGAGTTGTACGAAAAGTAGCAACGTTGATGGAAAAAGGATAAAGTATGAATTGTAGCACTAGAAGATGTGCTGAGGAAGGGTAGAACGAATAAGAATTGACCGGGAAGCTAAAGAGTGAACGACAGGCAAACGACTCTTTGCTTCCTACCTGATTCCGGGACGGAATCCTTTTAAGGAGGGGAGACTGTAAGAACCCCAAATTTTGGATATAATTAAAACTTTTATTAAGTAATGATAAAATGAGGAACAATGATTCCAACAACAAGGTCACCAGCTCTAATGAATGGTGGTTTCAAAGAACAATGATTGTAATGAATGGATATTGCTTTGGACAATGATCCTGATGCATTGGTATATTGTCAGAATAGAGTAATTCGATGGTTGAGGACCTAGATAAGAATAATCTACCATCTAGGAAGGAGCTAATGGATCCTTGAAGAGAAATGAATACGTGCATAGTATTTCCCATACGTGCATAGTATTTCCCATACGTGCATAGTATTTCCCGTACGTGCATAGTATTTCCCGTACGTGCATAGTGTTTCCTGTACGTGCATAGTAATTTGGTGGATGAATAGTGACTTTGTAAGTTGGAAAACTTTTCACGCCACCCTATGTACGGGACGTGTTATGGATGTTTCGAAGTCATATTAGTAATACGCGGAGGAAATAAGTGAATGCAGAGACGATCGGAATTCAGAAATTCCAAATTCTTTTTCGGTACAATATTTGACCGAACCGTAAAGAGCCTATCAATACGATCAAGACAAGAGTATTATAATGTTAAGGATTCAAGGATTTTATTTATTAAGTATGATTTGAGGATTTAGAATGAAAACCTTTGAGTTAGAATAACAAGTGTTCTAGAAATCGCTAGAACTTTATAACAAGATTAAGCGATCAAGCAAACGCGAAAGAAATTATGGATTAAATACGTAACGAGATAAAAAAAAACCCTACTTGATCAGCTGGGGTTATATATAAGAATATTTGGTGGAAATGAAATGAAGAAAAGAAATGAGAAAGGAAGTAATGAGGTGGATGGACAAGAAGAAAACAACAAGGCTTCACATCATCAATTTTTCTAACACACCATAAACCTTTGACACTTGTATTAAGAGGAGTATTAGCAGCTATACCCACTTATACATATCACAAATATCATTTGACAACTAGCCAAGCAAACACCACCTCTCCCCCATTTTTCCAGCAGTTGCATTTTCCAGGGCAGGGGTCTTTGCCATTTTGTTTCACCTAGATCTACTCATCTAAAAATCATGAAAAAATTCATGGAGCTTCTACACATCAAGGTGAAGTTGGGGATTTAATTTCATAATTTTTGAAGATCGTTTGGATGGGTAAATAAATTCGAGAAGTTCACTGTTTTTCCCCCAAAACCAAGGCACTTCGAATTTTGGAGTTTTAAGATTTCAAAATCCACCTTCCAACCATTGTTTGATCTCCAAATTTTTATGGTGAGTCCTATATTTCATAAAAATGATCTCCTAGAAATCTTAGCTTCAAACTCCATGTTTTCCATTTTCAAATAAATCCTCAAAGATGAGGGTGAATAGTGTTTTCAAGAAACTAACTTTGATTTCTTGGTTTCTTTGGATGATTTAAGCTTTGTTAAAGCCATACAAGGACTATATAAGGGTTATTATAGCTTGTACACTCTCCAAGGAAGGTATAATTCTTAAGAACCCAAGATCTTACTTTGAGTTTTATATATGTTCTTGATGGTTTTAGATTAGTTAAGATTATGGTGTTGTTATATGCATAAAAGCATGATTATGTAGTTAGTAGTGATGATTTAAGAGTTTTGATGATTATGATGGTTAATTGAAACCTTCTTGGACTGGTTAAGATGAAAACCATGTATAGTATGCCCGGTGTGGCTTGGATTGATTGTTATGAATTTTAGAACGTTCGATTTATAGCCGTCGTAATGCCGAATTTTCGTTAGACTATTAAACACCGAGCATCACAGTAGCTATAACTCACTGTACAGCTTCATTTTCTGCCATGATAGGATAGATTATGTTTCAAGCTTCGTTTTGATATAAAGATCGCATGAAACGGACTTACGGTTTAGGATTTATGACCAAATTACTAAAAGTAGTTCGAATCCGTAAACGAAAGTTCGTAACTGTAATTGAACCCTCGTAAACTATGTAACGTCATGGCGAATCTTGGTAAATAAATACTAGAGGTAAAAAGGAAGGCGTGAAAGAAAACCGTATGTCAAAAAGATCATTTTTTGATTTATTAAAAATGTTCGAGTCGAGGTTAAACGCGAACGAACCCCTAAAAGACGACTCTTTTATAACTTCGGTAAAACACTTAGAAAACGGGCGATAAAACTCGGAGTATAATATTGGTTCGTAACGATCAACCTTAGAACTCATATGACTTAAGTATGTCCCAAGTATAAATGCAATGACATGTCGTATTAACGAACGGATGTCGGGTCGGATCAGTGATAAAAGTAATCCACAAAAAGGGGTATAACGAGATAACTCGAGAACGTGTTTCGAATTAAGTATAACTTAACTTTTAATATGTTAAGTGATTAATCCCGAATGCCTTGGCTATTTATAGATCACCAAGCTGAACCGGGACCCGCTACCACTACCCCTTACCGTACTCGACTACCAGGCAAGTTCCAATTCCCTTCTTTTAGGCTGTTGTTGTGATTGAATAAATATATATATATATATATATATATATATATATATATATATATATATATATGCTGATATACATATGCCATTGCATGCATGCCTACTTTCAAGTTGAAGTGATATACTTGTTCCCTGAATGTTATTGTTGGCTTATAAGCTAGATAGTTATATATCAGTTATAAGCCGATTATTGTAAGACCCTCATTGAAGGGCGTATACATCTTATTAATCAAAAATAGACCGGGAGTCAATATTCCTTGATATATCGAGATTACCTCGGAGGAAAATATTTAAGTAAATATTTTCTATTATTTGGGCGACGAATATTATTTGAATATTCGTTCGAGACTAATTATTTTAACGATCCTTACTTCAAATAATTATTTGAACGTAATCATTCGACGAATAATATTCGTCAATATTCATTCGGAGTCGAATTGATTATCGATTATTATTTCGAATACTCTTCTAAAGATGAGACTACTAAATGAATATTATATGGACATTCATTTAGAATATTATTTCATTAAATAAATATTACTTTGGAAAATTCATTTAAGGTATTAAGTACTTGATGAATATTATCTTCAATATTCATCTGAAGCTTGATTTACTTATCGAATATTATATCGAATATTCCTTTAAAGCTTGGATTACTAAATGAATATTACTTGATATTCATTTAGGATATTATTTATTAAATGAATATTACTTTATTGATATTCATTTAAATTCCTAATTAATTATGAATATTATTTTGAATATTCATCCAGGGTTCTATTTAATCATCGAATATTATTTTAAATATTTTAAATATTCCTTTCAGGTCTTATTGATTAATGAATATTATTTGGAATATTCATTTGAATATTTAATTATGCAATAAATATTCTCTCGATATTTCTTCAAGAATTATTTGAAAAATACTCTGATTAAAGATATTCTTTCATATTCCTGAATATTCTTTAAATATTTTTAATTCAATAAATATTCTCTGAATATTTATTCCATACTTAGAATAACCTCAATAAGGTTTATCTTCTTCGATTATTACGAAAAATATTTCGGAGTCATATTATTATTAATCCTATATCAAGGAAGGTTCTCAAACATCATTCTTCTTTGAGTCTACCTCCTTAATAATAAGGGAACCTTACTTGGAAAATGTTATTTATCTTGTCGACTTCCCGGTCATAAAGTATTCCCTTCACTCGCAACTCGGGTGCTGTTGACTTATTAAGTCGTTGCTTACCTTCTCATCTTTCGAGGGGTAAGATCACTGGAACAAGTTGATATCCGTTACCAAGTAATAGCTTGGGAGTTATTGGTAAATTTTCCTTTCCAAATAGATACGACTACTTTGTGGAGTCTTATCAACAAGTATTATACTTGGGGAAAGGGGGACGAACGTTACATTCAGAATCATGAATTCTATTTGAACTAGGAGTCGTGTAAGAGGCCGAGTAGCGCCGGTCCATCCCCTTTGGCCCAACCGTTGGCCGGGGAGAGCTAGTAAGGCGGTACACAAGTAAAGCTGTCAGTTCTTCCTTCTACCGGTAGTAAATCTAAATTGAGCTGTACGATCTCGACTGATCATCAAGATTGGAACAGCGGGCGCGGTGAATACTCCATCATTGGTTCATCATCCAAATTTATTTATTTCCTGCAACATGATTACTGTTGGCAGAGTTGGAAAAGGGTCATAACTGGAATTGCAACCTTTTCTTGCAAGTTCCTCTTCTTAATAACAATAAGAATATCTCGCTTACTTTGATGTAGCAGATATTTCTACAAACAAATACTTTAAGTTACCTTGTAACTTCATCGTTCATATTATACTGGCATCATTTCCGTAAAGGCATGGCATATGGTTTGAAAGATACTTTTGAACTGTTATACATTATCGTTCAGTCATATATTATTGTTGGTGGGCTATTGCTCACCCTTGCTTTATTATTATATCACAACAACAACTAGACCAGATGACTCGCACAAGGCGCACTCGACGCGGGCGAGGACGATGAGACTACCAGAGCTGAAGAAGAAGCTATTGGTAGGGTATATTTATTCTTTCAGTACCAAGAATATGGTCTAGTATGCCTTATGTAAATGGATGGCAAAGAGTATGTATTTATATTGAAATTCTTTTGGATTGTAAGAACTCATAATGTGATTAATAAAAATTTGAGTGTTACTCTGATTTCATCTCTGGGACTATAACGGGTGTGTTTTATATTATTGTGTTGGGTTATAGAGACGTAATTTATTTTATGTTAAGGAAAGTTCAAGTGTTGTGGACAGAATTGGAAACCGTAACCACCGGATCCCGGATCCCGGATCTGGGGGTGTTACAGAAGTGGTATCAGAGCGTACGTTATAAACCCCAGAGATGAGGTGACGTTAAAACAATAAATTCAATAAGATAATAAGAACTCTTGCCAAGTTCATAGTCGGACTACTTAATGTAGTGATGACATATAAAACCCTTATGGGAACTCGTAAGTATAATGATAGTAACTTAGCTCGATATCGTATCGACGAGTAAGGTGACTGACCTTGAGGCATACGAGCAACAGCGCGATGATGCTTTATATGCTGAAGATCAGCGGGTAATTCGATGGAGTACCCTACTGGAGACCCGGAAGAGGTTCCAGCAGATAAGGAAAATCCTGTTAGGATGAGGAGCTTACCCATGGGTAATGAGGGTCGCAGCCAGAATGACTGTGATGATTAAGATATGGTGCTCAGAAAAGTGAGTATAAAGAACTGATATATTATTAAGAGATCTGAAGATGCATGTTGAATTCATAGCCGGACTACCAGACGTAGTACCAGCAAGAAAGAAGGATTGGAAGAATTACTTGAGATCTTATACGGAAATAGATGAGAATCCTTAGAGATTTTCATCTTAACAAAGAAAGAGCTAGAGGGATGTATGATTATCAAAGACAGTGATATAGGGCGAGGAGCAGAGTCCCTAGGAATAGTTGAGAAGGAGGCAGTAAGTGCCATATCATTTGATAAATGAATTAGTATGAATATGGTCAGTATTAATTCGCCATGAGAAGGCAGGTGTCGTAGGTTGTAAATTATGGAACCAAATTGAGGTTAATAAGGTGGTTTTATTAAGGAAAATGTTCATTTTATGAATGAATCATTTAGAAAGTAAAGACATTGGGAAGTAATAGAATGATTGGGTAAAAGTTATATAAGGAAGTAGTAAGCAAGACAATGATCTCAGAACCTACCGGAAGATAAGACCAGTGAGTCAAGATGAACTCGTAATGAGACTACTGCCAGAGACTGAGTATAGAGTTAATTCAACTCAGTTAAATGATGAACCAGAAACGTTAGATGCATGTGATTCAGAGGAATATTAAATTCCTTCTTCTCTTTGAATGGATTATAGTAGTTACCTTAAGTTTACTCCGACACGGAATTATAATAGATCAAGTAATACGATCAGCAGTTAAAGAGAAAAATGTGAGAAAATCTTCCTGGAGCTAAAAGGTGAAATTGGTAATGACCAAGAGCTGGCATTGCTTAATGGAAAAAGGAGATTTTGTGCTTCCAATGACGCTTCGCATAAAGGGTTAGGTAGACTGACATTTGGTAGTATTGAATATCAGGACGTTGTGACAGGTTTCAGTTTGAAATTATTGATTCCCTTCTAAGGGATGGATATAATTGATTCCTCTCCAGTGGGTAAACTTCCAATCCGATGATGATTATTTCGTTAACTATGACTGCTTATGATTCCACCTGCTTGGAGGTTCATAGAACTATTCTTCAGGTTTCGAAACTGGTCTCCTTGATGTTACCAGTAGGTGGGTAGATTGATCAAAATTTCCCTGAGTCTGGAAAGGAATTCGGTGAATTTTGGCAAACCTTGTCTTTCTGATAATCAGAGAATGTCATGGAAGAGAGTAGAAACTGGAGCAAACCCTGTGATTTGGGTAAGGTTGCTATAAAATGGGTTAGTAAACGGACCCTGAGCATTACAATCGACGGTAGTGATAATATGATGAAGTGAGATTGGACGAAAACAGGAAATGTAAGTAAGAAACTAGCCGGACGGAGAAACTCCGGGATTGACTTAAGTGAAAAGGCTGTTATGCCAGGAATGGTAAGCTTGCGTGGCACGCGGGATTGATAAGAATAGTTGAAAAGATAAAAGTGGAGGAAAGGTGACCGGAGACGGTGCCGAGTAGTCGATTAAGACTTATATGGAGTAAAGTTTTGGAAAGGTAGAAAGGTATCAAAGAAGAAGGCACTATGCCGGCAATTGCTAGAAAAGTAATGTTATTAGCCAACCCCTAAAATCATATATTTTTATTTTAGTGTGGCCAGTTGAGGCCAAGTCACAACGGACTATAAAGTGACTAGACCAGCAATGAAAAGACAAAGCAGGGTTGCTTCTAAGTAAGCACCGACTGCAAGGGCTTCTGATATAAAGGAAATATTAATGAGATTGTAGGAGTCTTCTACTAAACCCTTTGCAACCCATGTTTTGATGGGGAATTTACTAGACCTTTTTGGGATGGGGTAACCCGTACTAAAGTGACTCATGTGTATATGGTTGTCCAAGATTTTGAGTAAAATGGGAGTATAGTGACTTGAGATGCATGATGTTAGGGTATCATGAATACCATGAACATATTACGACTAAGGGAAGTAAACAACGAAGGTTTATGAAGAGAGTATAGAAATGGTCAGAGATGGATCAGTATGCTGTAGAAATTTTGTCTAAGGCAAGTACATTTGAGAAGAACGATAAGTACTAATAGATTCACGTTGAACTCGACCAATATTTTCCAAAACATCCTTGCTGCCATTACCAAGTTTTGTAAGAGAGGAGATAGGCATACGTTGCCTTTTTGGAAGGCCAAATAGGCTGACAACTATCTGAAAGAAGAGGGTGGCATTAAGCCACCGATCGATTATCAAATGAGAATGATTGAAAAGAGACCTTTATTAAGGAAACATGATCTGATTGCCAATTATAAGATGCAAGAATTCATTGATAGTTGAATTAAGGATAGGATATCAATGAATTAAGACAAACCCTGGGGAATGCACAAGGGGTGGCATTAACCCTAATAACGACATTATGACTTCAGATGATATGAGCTGGACTTGCTAAGGCAACAATGACCGGTAAGGATTATTAGAAAAAAAAAAAAAAGAGTTCTGGAAAGAACATAGATAGAATTATTAGAGTATTGATCAATGACATTTTGATATACCCTGTACCCAGAAAATACAGGAGGAAGGATGAGGATGACCTATGAAACCTTACAAGGAAAAAGGTAATATTCCGAACTTCAAAATGGAAGTTTGGTAAGGAATGTATGACATAGTAACAGTAATGCCAGATGAGGCATGTATGAGACCATGAGGAAGTATGGATTGAACCTATAAAGGTTGAGATTATCCTAAGATAAGGAAAGAACTAAGAAGAGAAGTATCCTAAGTAGGATGGGGAATAAACGTGATAAAGTTCCCACGAGTAGGTGGAAGCAATGACTTATGGAGAAAGACTGTTAAATATATTTTTCTTCATCAGCAGAGCTTAAGGGAGAATGCTTTCACCCAAAAATGATGGGAATGAGGTAGAAATGTTTGAATTGGAATATATCCAAGGAACAAGGATTACCAGAAATTATTATTATCAGGAAAGGCCAATGAGGTGGCCGACAGTTTAAGTATAAAGGAATAATTATAAATGTTCATACCGAAGAAACAAAATGATATTTGGAAAGACCTTGAAGGTCATATTGGAGTGGAGGAAGTTACATTCCTTTTGATGATTGTGCAAGAATCGAAGGTAATAATAGTTTAAGTAAAGATTCGATTCCTGATGGAGTCTTAAGCATATTACGTACCTTAGAAGGTCCCGTTTTGAGGCAAACCAGGACCATGGTACAAAATTGATGAAGTAAACCGTTAAGTTTCCAGTCTTTTATGGAAGATGCATAAGTGATAGTTTCATCAACCGGACCTAGCTGCGATACTTGAAACTCTTCTGCAATTCTATCTACTTCATGTTATATCTACATCAAGTTCAGGAAGTGTTTCGTATGGATAAGGAATAGTGATCACTTTGTCTCCCTAAGGGATTTGAAACCCGTAGGGTTAGCTATTAATGCACTACGTAAACAACAAGCGATGGTGATTCTTCTAAGAAAGTAGATGACAATGTAAAGATAAAGACAGTGCTGCCATTGATTAACTAAATGGCATGTTGATGAATGACAAACAAGTTTATGTTAGTGTACTTCTGCGCAAACAAGATAGAGAATATGAGGTTGATGATTCATGATGTTAAAGATATTCCCATGGAAAGAATTAATGAGATTTGGAGGGAAGGGCGGTTGAGCCCGAGACTTATTGGGCCACCTGAGAGTTTAAAATGTTCGGACGGTGGTATTCGAGCCAGCCTTACCCCCAAAATTATAGCACGGTCATAACGGGTTTTCATGTGGCCAGGCTACGCCAGTAAAATGCAAATGTTCAACAGATGATAGGAGTACAAGAATGTAGATATACGACCTGGTCCGACTTACGAAAGACAACCTGTGGAAAACCATGGATAGAAAAGAACAAGTAATGAGAAACAAGGTTGGCAGAAGTAGATTATATGAATCTAAGTTAAAGGAATCGGGCCAGATTCATTTCGGAAAGTTTAAATTGAAATAACGTGATGATTATAGAGTAAATGAGACGGAATACCGATAAGGAGGTACCAAGTGCAAAAAGGTGTCTCAATAAAGAGGTGAAGGTGAAAGTAAATAACAGAAGTAAATAAGAATCAGATAATAAGAAGGATGTGATTGATAAAGAAAAGGCTGGGGAAGCAACTATGGAATGAGAAGCAAGGAGTGTTATGAATGGGTTTTCTAATGAATTCTCAGGATGACAACCTGATAGTGTCAATACTATAGTTATGAAAAAGCTAGTAACATGATATGGGATGTCAGTAATAATGATGCCAAGTGAGAAACCTAAGATTTAACCTGAAAGGTTGAAGGATTTCCCGAATGTGAGTATCGCTAAGATTGAACAAGAGTATTTGTCCATAGAATAATGGACAAAGCAGCAAGATATGTTGACACGTGAGATTGCGATCAAATAGTATTGGATATAATTATGATTAATTTCTTCTTTGATAAACCTCTATAGTTCAGA
Organism: Saposhnikovia divaricata; assembly: GCA_036435485.1. Lineage (NCBI taxonomy): Eukaryota > Viridiplantae > Streptophyta > Magnoliopsida > Apiales > Apiaceae > Saposhnikovia > Saposhnikovia divaricata. Next base: position 59,005,814 of record CM071599.1, on the reverse strand, counting down.
GGTAAATTCTGAGTATGATATTCTACAATCATGGAAGCTTTCTATAATCCTTTAGAACTCTTTTCTCTTCTTCTCTCTTATTCATCTTCTTTATGAATTGAGAAGAACAACCCTTTTTGGAGGGGAGGTACTGCTACGTGACTATCTGTCTATGTGATAGAAGTCTAAGTGGAATGCTATGACTTGTTTAATTGCTTGTCAAGTACTAAAGGCTGGCCCCCTTCTGTACTAACTATGCAATATAACAAATGTTCAATTGATCATAGTGATCTCTCAACAAATCTTTCCACTTCTCTATATTGATCTAGATTGCGAAGATTAAAGCGATCAGGAAATGCACAGTACGAGCGAGGTTACCTCCGAATCGTAGGGTGATAGTGATACCAATGTTACTGCAGGTATCAATAAGGATAAGACTGAGTAAAAGTATAACCCGGATAGTGAGTTGTACGAAAAGTAGCAACGTTGATGGAAAAAGGATAAAGTATGAATTGTAGCACTAGAAGATGTGCTGAGGAAGGGTAGAACGAATAAGAATTGACCGGGAAGCTAAAGAGTGAACGACAGGCAAACGACTCTTTGCTTCCTACCTGATTCCGGGACGGAATCCTTTTAAGGAGGGGAGACTGTAAGAACCCCAAATTTTGGATATAATTAAAACTTTTATTAAGTAATGATAAAATGAGGAACAATGATTCCAACAACAAGGTCACCAGCTCTAATGAATGGTGGTTTCAAAGAACAATGATTGTAATGAATGGATATTGCTTTGGACAATGATCCTGATGCATTGGTATATTGTCAGAATAGAGTAATTCGATGGTTGAGGACCTAGATAAGAATAATCTACCATCTAGGAAGGAGCTAATGGATCCTTGAAGAGAAATGAATACGTGCATAGTATTTCCCATACGTGCATAGTATTTCCCATACGTGCATAGTATTTCCCGTACGTGCATAGTATTTCCCGTACGTGCATAGTGTTTCCTGTACGTGCATAGTAATTTGGTGGATGAATAGTGACTTTGTAAGTTGGAAAACTTTTCACGCCACCCTATGTACGGGACGTGTTATGGATGTTTCGAAGTCATATTAGTAATACGCGGAGGAAATAAGTGAATGCAGAGACGATCGGAATTCAGAAATTCCAAATTCTTTTTCGGTACAATATTTGACCGAACCGTAAAGAGCCTATCAATACGATCAAGACAAGAGTATTATAATGTTAAGGATTCAAGGATTTTATTTATTAAGTATGATTTGAGGATTTAGAATGAAAACCTTTGAGTTAGAATAACAAGTGTTCTAGAAATCGCTAGAACTTTATAACAAGATTAAGCGATCAAGCAAACGCGAAAGAAATTATGGATTAAATACGTAACGAGATAAAAAAAAAACCCTACTTGATCAGCTGGGGTTATATATAAGAATATTTGGTGGAAATGAAATGAAGAAAAGAAATGAGAAAGGAAGTAATGAGGTGGATGGACAAGAAGAAAACAACAAGGCTTCACATCATCAATTTTTCTAACACACCATAAACCTTTGACACTTGTATTAAGAGGAGTATTAGCAGCTATACCCACTTATACATATCACAAATATCATTTGACAACTAGCCAAGCAAACACCACCTCTCCCCCATTTTTCCAGCAGTTGCATTTTCCAGGGCAGGGGTCTTTGCCATTTTGTTTCACCTAGATCTACTCATCTAAAAATCATGAAAAAATTCATGGAGCTTCTACACATCAAGGTGAAGTTGGGGATTTAATTTCATAATTTTTGAAGATCGTTTGGATGGGTAAATAAATTCGAGAAGTTCACTGTTTTTCCCCCAAAACCAAGGCACTTCGAATTTTGGAGTTTTAAGATTTCAAAATCCACCTTCCAACCATTGTTTGATCTCCAAATTTTTATGGTGAGTCCTATATTTCATAAAAATGATCTCCTAGAAATCTTAGCTTCAAACTCCATGTTTTCCATTTTCAAATAAATCCTCAAAGATGAGGGTGAATAGTGTTTTCAAGAAACTAACTTTGATTTCTTGGTTTCTTTGGATGATTTAAGCTTTGTTAAAGCCATACAAGGACTATATAAGGGTTATTATAGCTTGTACACTCTCCAAGGAAGGTATAATTCTTAAGAACCCAAGATCTTACTTTGAGTTTTATATATGTTCTTGATGGTTTTAGATTAGTTAAGATTATGGTGTTGTTATATGCATAAAAGCATGATTATGTAGTTAGTAGTGATGATTTAAGAGTTTTGATGATTATGATGGTTAATTGAAACCTTCTTGGACTGGTTAAGATGAAAACCATGTATAGTATGCCCGGTGTGGCTTGGATTGATTGTTATGAATTTTAGAACGTTCGATTTATAGCCGTCGTAATGCCGAATTTTCGTTAGACTATTAAACACCGAGCATCACAGTAGCTATAACTCACTGTACAGCTTCATTTTCTGCCATGATAGGATAGATTATGTTTCAAGCTTCGTTTTGATATAAAGATCGCATGAAACGGACTTACGGTTTAGGATTTATGACCAAATTACTAAAAGTAGTTCGAATCCGTAAACGAAAGTTCGTAACTGTAATTGAACCCTCGTAAACTATGTAACGTCATGGCGAATCTTGGTAAATAAATACTAGAGGTAAAAAGGAAGGCGTGAAAGAAAACCGTATGTCAAAAAGATCATTTTTTGATTTATTAAAAATGTTCGAGTCGAGGTTAAACGCGAACGAACCCCTAAAAGACGACTCTTTTATAACTTCGGTAAAACACTTAGAAAACGGGCGATAAAACTCGGAGTATAATATTGGTTCGTAACGATCAACCTTAGAACTCATATGACTTAAGTATGTCCCAAGTATAAATGCAATGACATGTCGTATTAACGAACGGATGTCGGGTCGGATCAGTGATAAAAGTAATCCACAAAAAGGGGTATAACGAGATAACTCGAGAACGTGTTTCGAATTAAGTATAACTTAACTTTTAATATGTTAAGTGATTAATCCCGAATGCCTTGGCTATTTATAGATCACCAAGCTGAACCGGGACCCGCTACCACTACCCCTTACCGTACTCGACTACCAGGCAAGTTCCAATTCCCTTCTTTTAGGCTGTTGTTGTGATTGAATAAATATATATATATATATATATATATATATATATATATATATATATATATATATATATATATATATATATATATATGCTGATATACATATGCCATTGCATGCATGCCTACTTTCAAGTTGAAGTGATATACTTGTTCCCTGAATGTTATTGTTGGCTTATAAGCTAGATAGTTATATATCAGTTATAAGCCGATTATTGTAAGACCCTCATTGAAGGGCGTATACATCTTATTAATCAAAAATAGACCGGGAGTCAATATTCCTTGATATATCGAGATTACCTCGGAGGAAAATATTTAAGTAAATATTTTCTATTATTTGGGCGACGAATATTATTTGAATATTCGTTCGAGACTAATTATTTTAACGATCCTTACTTCAAATAATTATTTGAACGTAATCATTCGACGAATAATATTCGTCAATATTCATTCGGAGTCGAATTGATTATCGATTATTATTTCGAATACTCTTCTAAAGATGAGACTACTAAATGAATATTATGTGGACATTCATTTAGAATATTATTTCATTAAATAAATATTACTTTGGAAAATTCATTTAAGGTATTAAGTACTTGATGAATATTATCTTCAATATTCATCTGAAGCTTGATTTACTTATCGAATATTATATCGAATATTCCTTTAAAGCTTGGATTACTAAATGAATATTACTTGATATTCATTTAGGATATTATTTATTAAATGAATATTACTTTATTGATATTCATTTAAATTCCTAATTAATTATGAATATTATTTTGAATATTCATCCAGGGTTCTATTTAATCATCGAATATTATTTTAAATATTTTAAATATTCCTTTCAGGTCTTATTGATTAATGAATATTATTTGGAATATTCATTTGAATATTTAATTATGCAATAAATATTCTCTCGATATTTCTTCAAGAATTATTTGAAAAATACTCTGATTAAAGATATTCTTTCATATTCCTGAATATTCTTTAAATATTTTTAATTCAATAAATATTCTCTGAATATTTATTCCATACTTAGAATAACCTCAATAAGGTTTATCTTCTTCGATTATTACGAAAAATATTTCGGAGTCATATTATTATTAATCCTATATCAAGGAAGGTTCTCAGACATCATTCTTCTTTGAGTCTACCTCCTTAATAATAAGGGAACCTTACTTGGAAAATGTTATTTATCTTGTCGACTTCCCGGTCATAAAGTATTCCCTTCACTTGCAACTCGGGTGCTGTTGACTTATTAAATCGTTGCTTACCTTCTCATCTTTCGAGGGGTAAGATCACTGGAACAAGTTGATATCCGTTACCAAGTAATAGCTTGGGAGTTATTGGTAAATTTTCCTTTCCAACTAGATACGACTACTTTGTGGAGTCTTATCAACAAGTATTATACTTGGGGAAAGGGGGACGAACGTTACATTCAGAATCATGAATTCTATTTGAACTAGGAGTCGTGTAAGAGGCCGAGTAGCGCCGGTCCATCCCCTTTGGCCCAACCGTTGGCCGGGGAGAGCTAGTAAGGCGGTACACAAGTAAAGCCGTCAGTTCTTCCTTCTACCGGTAGTAAATCTAAATTGAGCTGTACGATCTCGACTGATCATCAAGATTGGAACAGCGGGCGCGGTGAATACTCCATCATTGGTTCATCATCCAAATTTATTTATTTCCTGCAACATGATTACTGTTGGCAGAGTTGGAAAAGGGTCATAACTGGAATTGCAACCTTTTCTTGCAAGTTCCTCTTCTTAATAACAATAAGAATATCTCGCTTACTTTGATGTAGCAGATATTTCTACAAACAAATACTTTAAGTTACCTTGTAACTTCATCGTTCATATTATACTGGCATCATTTCCGTAAAGGCATGGCATATGGTTTGAAAGATACTTTTGAACTGTTATACATTATCGTTCAGTCATATATTATTGTTGGTGGGCTATTGCTCACCCTTGCTTTATTATTATATCACAACAACAGCTAGACCAGATGACTCGCACAAGGCGCACTCGACGCGGGCGAGGACGATGAGACTACCAGAGCTGAAGAAGAAGCTATTGGTAGGGTATATTTATTCTTTCAGTACCAAGAATATGGTCTAGTATGCCTTATGTAAATGGATGGCAAAGAGTATGTATTTATATTGAAATTCTTTTGGATTGTAAGAACTCATAATGTGATTAATAAAAATTTGAGTGTTACTCTGATTTCATCTCTGGGACTATAACGGGTGTGTTTTATATTATTGTGTTGGGTTATAGAGACGTAATTTATTTTATGTTAAGGAAAGTTCAAGTGTTGTGGACAGAATTGGAAACCGTAACCACCGGATCCCGGATCCCGGATCTGGGGGTGTTACATCTATCTCGAATTTTATCTCAAAGGTTGAGATGAGGTTTCCATTAAGGGAATATTTTGAAAAGAACTGAGAATTAACTTCGAGTTAGTCTATCTCGAAACTTAACTCGAATTTCGACTTGATGTTCGAGATAGAGTTCTTAGTCTATCTCGAAACTCAACTCGAATTTCGACTTGGTGTTCGAGATAGAGTTCTCAGTTAAGCTAAAGGGAATTTTTCGAGTTACACTCCTAACTCGAAACATATCTTGAATTACCCTGTACTTTTTGGTTCAAGGGGGTATTTTGGAAAGAATTTGAGATTAACTTCGAGTTAGTCTATCTCGAACTCAACTCGAATTTCGACTTGATGTTCGAGATAGAGCTCTTAGTCTATCTCGAAACTCAACTCGAATTTCGACTTGATGTTCGAGATAGACTTCTAACTCGAAAAGTATCTTGAATTTCCTTGTCTTTCTTAGAAGGGAATTTTCCAAGTTTACTACAAATCAGCATTGTTCAAGATAGCTTTTCCCCATAGTTTTTGCTGTAAAATTGGTTAAAGTGCTTATTTGTGCTTCATTGTTCGAGTTAACCTCTATCTCGAACTTTATCTCGAAGTTCGACTTGATGTTCGAGATAGAGTTCGACTTAGATGTTCCCTGTATGGACTTGGTAATTTTCACTCTTTTTAACAGGGACATTTTTGTCATTTCACATTCATCTATATATACATCTCTAACTCGATGCCTAATTCACTTTACCTAATTTCATTTTCACAGCATCCGTTTCACAAAAACAGTGCGATTTCACAGACTTCATACAATTAACCCGTGTTTTTGTGATTAAACTCATACTAATCACGAATAACTGCCAAATTTTTGACTGTTAATCACAGTGTTATCATTAATCATTGTGATACTGTGTTTTGTAACCGCATATACACGCGCATATACATACACACAAACATCAAGTTTTGTGTATCTGCTCAAAAACACGAATTCATATTCTCCACATACACACACGATTTCACTGATAAACACACGAATATTCATCTTTGTTGAATATTCAGATCTAGTAATTGGCTGTTCATATTCCGTAGTTTAAATTTTCAGACTATCTTTTGATATTCTCAAAAAATTAAAAGGAATAAAACTGAGTAATTCGTAAATTATTTGTTTTTCAAAATTAAAAAAAAAAAATTCACATCTTTTAAAGAAAAACATTTAATCAAAATGGCTCACCAATTTTCACTTGCTAAAAACAATTTTTATAATATTTCTACGGAAATTGGTGATCAACTCCCGCGGTTTAAGTTTTGGATACAATTTCTCAATTTGTACTCCAAAGCTAGCCATGCTTTTACTGCTAAACCTACACTAGTACATGATGCTTTACAGCAATTATGGACTAGTGCGGTTACTTTTGGGAGCAAATCAACCCCCTTAGGTTTCAGGTTTACCTTAGCGGGTCAGGAATATGAGGTGACTGAAGAGATTGTCAACAGAGTTCTGGGATTCCCAATTAAAGATGCTTATGATCCAGAACCTACAGCTACAGAACGCCTCAGATTCTTTGAAGAAATTGGATGTTATCCTCCGAAAGGCCCAATCACAGGAAATATCCAAAAGCAATTCTTCCATGTGGAATGGAATTACTTTTTCGAGGCCATCACAAGATGTTTTCGGGCACGCGAAAAAGACTTTCATCAAATTCCAATTCCAATGCAAACCTTTGCAGTTGCCCTAGCAAGAGAACTGGATATAAATTATGGACGCATAGTTCTCTCTGAGATAGTGGCCTCAATGGGATCTCTTGCAAGCAGAGACCTCACTACAACTGATGTTGTCTGCTGGTTTCCTCGGTTCCTTCAAATGCTCATTAATGACTTAATACCGAAGGATGCTCTTGCTGTTAGATAGAGATTTGCCGGAAGCCCAACATCTACATCGCTAGGGATGGGCACTAAGTCACTTTCAACCATTGCTAATCAGGATAAACATCAAGGTAAACCGATGTCTATTCCTGAAAATATACAAATGTGGCTTAGATATGATGCAGGAGTTACCAATTTGGAGGCATCATCACAAGTTTCATCACATGCTCAAAATCCATCTGTTCATGCTGAGGCATTTGATGAGATTCCTGATGAGGAAAGCGATGATGCACAAGGTAATCAATCAGGTAATCTCTCCCTGCATACTATTCATTCCTCCTCCTATGTATCTGATTCCGAGACCCAAGATTCTGCTAGCCCGCAGGATCTATCCCAGGGTGAGAGCCATATTTCTGACTCTGAGTCTGATACACATTCCTATTCTCTATCACCCTTGTTAACGGAAGTCAGAAAGCCAGCACGTGTATATGTAGAAACTGATGAGGAGAATGAACCCGAAGAGCAACAACTTATTCGAAAGAAAGCCAAACTTTTCCACGCTGCTAGTTCACAACCACAGTCAAACCCTAGCGTGTCACACGCAACCACTCAACCTCACGCGAGTGGTTCACCCCTTGAACAATCTGCACATAGGGATTTTGATTTTGGTGAGGATGATGTACCTCTTGAAGATACTGTTGCTTCAAGAGGACATGAAGTCTTAAGAACTTCAGCCGTACCTTCACCGGTACGTACTGATGCTGCAAAGAGGATCGGTTCTGATGTTGTACAAGAACACTTTGCAGCCTCTCAGCCTGAGATTCCAACTCAGGAACAAACAGAATTTGATCCCATAACTGTTAACAACATTTCTTATCAATTTTCTGCAGGTACTGCTTCATTATTTAGATCAATCATTGAAGACATACACGAGCGTGAAACAGGGAGTGTGTGTGAGTGGTTAGGGAGAGAGGGACCTTCATTTTCAAGGCCCGAAACCGAGCGTCAAATACCAACAGAACGAGTATTAGAGCGAGGTCACCTAAACCAAACACCGTCCCTTAACATTGAAAATCTTGATACGTGTATGACTTCTATGGAAAATCAGATGAAGCAGTTCGGACAGACGATGGGGCAGTTCAGGATGAACATTGGAAACAACCAAAGGGCTCTAGACGACTACGCAGCAAGAATGGCAAGTCAAGCTACAGCTTTTGATGATTTGACAAATAAGGTCAATGACTTGGGCCATGCTGGTGGTGTCTTGGGAAGCACTCTCAATGAGAGGATGGGGGCATTGGAGTCTACAATGCATACAATGGCTGTGGAGATCAGTAGAATGATGTTCGCAGTCAGGAGTTTTGTGCCCCCGGAGTGTTTCTAGTCGCAACAACCTCCCCCCGATGCTGGTGCAGGTGGTGCTAGTGGAGCGGGAGCCTCTGGTTCTGGTTTTGGAGGCTCTTATGCAGCTGGTGGATCTGAAGACCAAGGTGGAGCTCAGGATAACTCACCTAAGGGGGAGAGTGGAAAGGAGACGAGACAGCAGGGGCAATTCACATCGAAGAAATTGAAGAACCCGCTGATCTTGTCAAGGAACCAGAAGTTGAGCCGTCTGTTGATGAAGAGGCTCTGAGGATGAGAAAGGGTAAGGCAGTAATGGTTGATGAACCATTTGTTGACCTGAGTCATCAGGAAACAGTACAGGAGGTACTTGACTCAGATTCTGACATGGAAGACGTACCGTTGGCACACGCTATAAAAAGATCTTTGAAGGAACAAGGTGGAGGTGCTGGGATGTCTTCCGGAATGCCTGAAGAATTTCCTGTTGATGAGGAAACCCTTAAAGCTCAACAGTTAGCCTTGGAACAAGCTCAGTTCTATAAAATGAAGATGATGCAAGAACATGCTGTGTTCCTAGAAAAGAAGGTGGAGCTACAAGGGAAGCAGTATGATCATGAGCTTGCAAGGCTAGCTGATCCTCAAGTTGATCTAGACAAACGAAGGATAGGGCAGAAATGGGATGAAGCAAGGAAGATAATGATGGGACCCTGTGCGAAAGGAGTTCATAACAAGGATGCAGATGATCTGTTCTACAACTTGAATTTGCAGAATCCAATGACTGGGGACTATATAAATGCTTTGAAGAGATTAATTTCTAAAGTCAGGGTTGGATACAATGCAAATCTTAAGGAGTGGCAGGTTATCTTGTCTTTGGTAGAAGGAGTCCCAACATCTTTCTTATATGTGGATGACCAATTCATAATGAGAAGATCTGCGTCAGAGTTGTTCTTGCTAGTGACTAAAATTCAATACTCTCAATCTGAGGAGCTAAGCATTCTGTACAGGGATCAGTTAATGCAGCTAGCAGAGGACAAGGGTCCAGAATTCTCAGCATATCCAAATTTTGTCCGGATGGTAGTTGACGGAAAGATGAAGAGGGTTAGCATGGAGGAAAATGATCTAATGGAGCTTTCAGTGGAATCTCTCAAAGCTGTCTGTAGACAAATGATGAGTAAGGGATTCGCTTCGGAGCTTAAAGAGAAATCCGTGAAGATCATTGAAAAAGTTATATTCAAAAAGAGCAATGAGGTGTGGAAGTGTGATGCCATTGCTCCAAACCCTCTTGATGACGTGAAGATTGAGCCGGAGCTGATAGAGAAGAAATGGAATATTCTTCAAGCCATGAAGAATGTAGATGAAGCTTTGACTCTTCCTTCTGGAGCACTAGAACAAGGAGAAATAAGGGAGGCTATTGGTGTTCCAGGAAGTGATAGTGTATACTGGATACATGCTTATGTTGAAGATACAGCTGATGCCTTAGTATTCATAGATGCAGACCAGAATCAAACAATCTTGCATATGAGTAGACAATGGCTGCTACGGACTCAAGATGCTGCATTTCTGGAGAGAGTATTATATGTATTCAAATGGGGCGAAGTGGAAGATAAGTTTGTTGAAGAAAAGCAGAGACTCATGAGTTACCTGTCTGAGATAGTGGTGGAAAAGAAGCGAATGGAGCGAGATGCGGCTAGTGTCCACAATACTAACCGTGTCAAAGGCTACCCCAAGATGATCTATTGTCAGTTTAAAGCTGATAAAACACATTGGAAATCTCAGCTCATAATGAAGAACTTTGAGGATATTCCAAAGATTAGGACTACTCAGGAGGTGGACAAACTCAGAAGGCTTTTCAAACATCCTTATCCAGAGCCCAAGAATCCTCTAGAAATGGAAGCTGTAAGTCTGTTGAATGCTAGGTGGAAGCAGCTTAAAGATCCAGTGTACAAGAAAGAACAGCAGCAGAAGGAGAAGCGCAAAAGGCAGAAAGAAGAGAGAGACCAAGCTGCTGAAGCTAGAAAGAGGAAACGGAATTAGGGTTAAAGGTCAGAGTGGTGTGAACTTGAAGTTGGAAAAACTTCATGTCTTTCGGTTGCTTTAACTCACTTGAGGAAAATTCACCTTAGAGTGAATCCAATAAGGTGATACAAGTTTGACTAAAAGGTATGAAATAATCCAGGTGATAGGAATCACTCAAATGATCTTTAATTCGAAGTTCGAATTCTGTTTCTAGTTTAAGTTCTTTGTATTGTTTTCATGTAAATTTCAATTGTAAATTATTCAAGACTGTAATGTTAATTATCTTTTCTCGTCTCATTGTTTAGTTGAGTTATCCTTCATTAATTTGAATGTCATTGTTAGACAATCAAATTAGGGGAGATTGAAAGGCAGAGTGTGTAAACTTGTAACACTATAACTAATGTAACTCAAACTAAAGGAAAAGATACTTAACCAGAAGACAATCAAGAACAAGAAGTCACAAGAAATCAACACTAAATGAAGACAAGGTAATTGATACAATTCAACATGTTAACTATGATCAATCCAAGAAGAAATCATTGAGAGAAGTTCAAGTCAAAGTTGTTCATGCCTCAGTGATTTGAAAAGCCAAGAATCAAGATCATAACTATCAGTATCAATAAGACCAATTGATTTCAAGTGAACAAGAAGGAAAGCAAATATTGGAAAGCCACATTACTAATTGAATATGGTAACTTATTCAAGAAGCAAAAACCCTATCAAGACTAGTCACTTATGAACCAGACCGTTGCATCAAGTGTCAGGACATTGATAGCAAGTTTATGTCAGTAATAAAGATCCATATTCAAGAGCTTAGTGAAGAACAAAGAAGACATGAAGATATCACAAGTTCAAGATGTGCATTGGAGTTTCAAGTTGAAGACCAGAATATTGTCTAAGTACTAAATATTCTAGATGACCAAGTAGAAGTTTCTAAGTAGAAGTTCTACTTAGAAAATTCGAGATGGCTAAGTAGAAATTCTCAAGTAGAAGTTCTACTTAGAGTGCAGCTTCAACATGACACATGGCATCTTCTGATTGGCAGATTTCCAAGCTTTCAAGATAAGGCAAGATTTATGTGGACATCATTGGGCCACGTATATCTTAGTCTTTGAAGTCTACAGGACATAGATTACATGTAGTATAAATAGAAGTACTTGTGTAATGTTTTAGTTAGTGAGCAATTCTTAAGAAAAACACAAGAAAAAAAAGAGAGAGTGCATTCACAGAGCTTAGTATCATTCACTTCTCTCTGAACTTCTGTTATACTTTGTAATTAATGTTGTAGCAACCCTTTCAAGTTATATATAAGACATATATTCCTTGAATCTGTGTGTTCATTTATTGCATCGTATTTATTGCTTCTCATATTCGAAAAGTTGTATTCACCCCCCCCTCTACAACACATTTGGACCTAACATACCATTTCTGTTCTTTTTCTTTTTGCCCTCAATTTCTACCTTTTCATTGTCCGATTTACCAATAGCCTTTTTGTTGTGTAAATCACCTGTCTTAGCCTTCCCACTGGATTTGGTTTTGCTGCACTCACCACTAACAAAATTCTTGTTTACTGGACCATACTTGATATCCAGTTTCCTTAGTTCCTTCTTACTAACAGACTTTTTGTTAGTCGACGGATACCTCTCATCCGTTGACGGTTCATCTGTCAACGGATGATCACTATCCGTTGATTCACAAATAGTCTCTAGATCCTCAAGGCCAGGTTCTAGCTCCTTTTTCTTTTGAGTCCAGGTATCCTTCACAAATGATTCTATTCCCTGAACTTCTATTATGTTTTGAGAAATATTCCTACAACTTTGAAATTTAGCAATTATCCCTTGTTCTTTTTCAAGCTGGTCTTTTAAAATCAGTTCTCTTTTTAACACAGCTTCAAGTTCACTTTTAGCATTATTGCAATCAACTCTCATTTTCTCAAATTCTAGAAATTGAGATTCTAGAGTAGCATTTCTATCACTTAAAAACAAATTGGACTCTTTAATTCTATTGTTCTCTTTAGTAAGTGATTTAAGAGTAACACTTAAGTGATATAGTTCAGTAGACATTTCATCTATAACACTATTGCATTCCTCTTTAGTGAGCTCAGAGAGATTAGTAGAAAATACCTGATTGCTAGCTGAACTTGCTTCCTGCTCTCCAGAATCAGCCATTAAAGCAAGGTTGACTAACTCAACATCATCATCAGAATGATTGTCATCAACAGCATAGTCATACTCTTGGGTCAAGAATGCCTTTCCTTTCTGCCTGAGAAGATCAAAATATTTCTTCTTATAGTCAACAGCCTCAGTTGGCTTTCCCTTGTTCTCAGATCTAGGTTTCCTGCATTCACTTATCATATGACCAGCAATTCCACAATTGTAGCATTTAATTTTGGATTTATCCACATAGTTGCTTGTGGAAAAATCCTTGTTAAATGGCTTGGCCACCCCAGAGTTTCTCTTGAATTTCAGCTTAGAGAATCTCCTAGATAGAAAAGCTAAGTGCTCATCTATCTCATCCAATTCATCCTGCTGAAGAGCATTCAATTCCTCAGACACCTTTTCCTTGCTCCTGCTTGATTCTGCTCTACCTTTACAAACCTCCCTGTTTGGTGTAGAACTAGCAGTTTCCGTCCTTTCCTCCTTTTGCTCCAAGTTGGCAACAAGTGCAACTGACCCACTTTTCTTTTGAGACTTCTCAATCTCTTCATCCTGCTCCATTTCCAGCTCATAGGTCTTTAAAGTTCCATAGAGCCTTTCAAGAGTAAATGTCTTGTACTCTTGAGTGTTTCTTAGAGAAACAGTCATTGGCTTCCATTCCTTGGGCAGTGATCTCAGAAATTTGAGATTAGAATCTTTAACTTGATAGATTCTTCCATACAGTTTCAAACCATTTAGTAGCTTTTGAAATCTACTAAATGTATCATTCAATGTTTCTCCACTCTTAAAGTGAAAATGTTCATACTGTTGGATTAGTAGTTGCATCTTGTTTTCCCTTACCTGTTCTGTTCCTTCACACAGGGTTTGAACAATGTCCCATACTTCCTTGGCGGTAGTGCAGTTAATAACATTGTCAACCATGTCTGTTTTTAGACCATTGAACAGAATATTCATGGCCTTTTTGTCTTTGTGGACTTCTGCAATATCTTCAAGACTCCACTCAGAAACAGGTTTGGGAATGAGAGTGTCAGGCACATCATCAGCCAGGCCAACTCTTGTTGCTGTCTTCATTGGAACGTGAGGACCCTTGTCAATGCAATCCACAAAACCCTCATCAATAGACGAGAGATGTAGACGCATTTTTACTTTCCAGTGAAAGTAATTTTCTCTATCAAGAACTGGAATCTTTACTCCATAATCCTTCTTAGACATGTTGGAAGTGTGTTGATCTTTAAACTTCAAATATGTTAGAAGCTTGCTCTGATACCAATTGTTATTCCCAGATTACACACTTGTATAATTGTAGAAGGGGGGGTTGAATACAATTCTTGATATTTATAAATTTCTGATAAGAACTCCAGAAATTTATGTAGAGATAATTGCAATGTAAGATTTTAAACACAAACACATATAAAATCAGGTGGTTAATATGCACCACCTGAAGCTTTTATTTGAAGAAAACTCTGTGATACAAAATGTACACAGCTGCCGTTTTACAACTCTTTGCTTCTAAGGATATTCAAGAAACCCTAAGCAAATATGTCTGTTTTCTTAACCTACAAAGAGTTGCTACACTTGGTTATATATCCCAAGTTTTACAAGTACTACTGGAATAAGATAATACTAATCTAATTCTAGTTGACTTGCTACTACACTCCAAATACACATGTAGCCGAAAGGTTGTCCTTGTGTTCAGACATGTCTCCTGCACCTTTCTTGTATTCATAGTGTAAATGGAATGCTTCTTTCTTCTGTGTTTCCAAAGTATGGCTCCCATACTGCTTTTTGTATCTACTATCAACCCATGTGATCTGTCAGTCAAACATGTCCTTATCAACTGCTAATCCCCAGCTAATCATAGAAGACAGTGTCAATGATTATCCGTTGATGTTGTACCCTGACATCCGTTGATGATGTATTGAGCTATCCGTTGATATTGAGACTTGAACTGTATCCGTTGATAGAGTGGATTTGAGTTGTATCCGTTGATAGAGTTTTGTCTTCATCCGTTGATACACTTTCACTTAGACAGAATTACATAGCATAGCTTATTTACAATTGGCTACCCTATTCTGCCTATCCGTTGATAGTCAACATGACTATGGATAAAAGCACTATCAACTGATAACATAGAGATACTTGCAGTATGCTACAAAACCTCATCCGTTGATGAGCTACCTGTCAACGGATAGAGTTATAAATCCTCATCCGTTGACAGCTACAAACCTTAAACAATTTGATTGATTGAGAAGTTATCATCAAGTACAACATATTCCTAACAGACAACTTAACTAGTACTTAGTTTATTTGTATAGGCTAAGTAGAACATACTGTCACAGCCAGAGTGTGTTCTTGTAATCAAATAATTGCTGAAATGTAATAAGTATGTATCTTGGAAGAAGTTCATTGATATGTTCAAGCCTCAAGAGAATACATCAGTTCGACAACAATAATAAAGTTACTGTCAATGCATTGATGGTAACGTTAAAAGAAGACTTCATGTTTCAAGGTCACGACAGCAAGTTTCATTTGACAACAACATTGGCTAAAGTAGGGGACATCTACATTCTCACACTTGACAGCAAGTTTGGAGTTCCGACAGCAACATTGGAGGGAGCTCATACTGTCAACTACTGAATATTCCTATGACAGCAAACTTGGCGGCAAGGGTTACTGTCTCACTGAATTATTTGATTTGGGGATTTTATCTTAGTCAAACCCCCGTGACAGTTTAGATGTTCGAGAAACAGATTTGTTGCAATTCGTCAAAGATTGTAGCAGACCTACAAGAATGCCTTATGCTTAAAGATAACTCTGTTTGTATAGCATTTTAGGAAAGGTCACATGGGTGGGCAAATTGTGAGGAACTGTCACTTGAAAACGACAACAGCTCCGCGAACCATGTGACTGAGATGCAAAAGAAATATTAGTCTATATAGAGACACATCTCTCATTCTTTCTGTAGTGATTTCCTTCAAGAAGTCGAAGCTTGAGAAAACCATTTTTCTCGAGGTTGTAGCAACACATTACAAAATAAATAAAATATTTATTTTGTGAGAACATCTTGAATTACTACTTGTGTTTGCAATTCTTGTGTAGATAGTTTACAATCTTTATCATTGTTGTTGTGATAAAGATTTGAAATTATCTATATTGCATTCAACCCCCCTTCTGCAATATACTTCGGGCAAACAACTGGTATCAGAGCGACAGATTGATATACAAATCTGAAGATCATGACGACTTGACGAGTGTTCAGAAGTCAAGTGGTATCAAGATTCCAGTCTTTGATAAAGAGAACTACAATTTCTGGAAAAGAAAGATCTTGTTATTTTTCAAAGCTGCCCATCCACTATACATGGGAATCCTTGAGAACGGCCCCTTCATTCCTCAAAAGTAAGTAGCTGCTGCTATTGTAAATGACGAAGTCATTCCAGGCCATTGGGTTGCCAAGAGGCCTTCAAAATACACAGAGACCGAAAAAGAGAAAGTAGCCTTGGATGACTACTTACAACTTATCTTGCTTGACTCTCTCACTTTAGATAAAGCCATGTGTGGTAATGTCATGGGATGTCCATCTCCAAAAGAGATGTGGAGTAAGATAGAGCTGTTGTGTGAAGGAAGTGAAGAGGTCCGAGAAAATCAAAGGCAAATCCTTGTATCACAATATGAAGCCTTCATGGCCAAGCCAAGCGAAGAACTCATACACATGTTTGAAAGGTTCAGTAAGCTAATAGCTGAGTTACAAATTCATGGGAAGTTCTATGATAGAAAGGAGATCAACATCAAATTGTTGCTCACTCTCCCTGAGCATCTTGAACACAAAGTCACAGCCATAAGAGAAGGAAGAAACTTGAGCGATGTCTCTCTAGAAACTCTTTATGGTGTGCTCAAATCATACGAACTCTTTCAAAAGAGAGCTATTCAAACTGGAACCAAAGGAAAGTTGGCAAACATGTTAGGAGCCCTTGTAGCTCATGAACCACAAGTAGCTTGTCCAAGTGAATCCTCACAAATTTCACAACCAACACAAGTACCACCATTGAAGATTGAAGAGGTGTTGGATGACGAGGAGAAGGTGGTTCTGCAGCTCAAAGACGTTGAAGATGAAGACTTCTACACAATAGAAGAGATTAAAAGCATGGATAATCCAACCATGGCTTATATGGCTAAGAGATTCAATAACATCAATTTCAGAAGGGACAAGTCATACAAGCCACAGGGTCAAACATCTAAGTTCAACAAGGGGAGTTTTTCAAAAGCTACTGGTGGTGCCACGAGAGGTGGATACAAGACCGGGATGGTGGTTAGGTCGAAGTTCAGGTGCTATAACTGCAATGAGCTAGGTCATTTTGCTACTGAATGCAGAAGACCAAAACAGAATCAAGGAAAAGGATCTGGAAATCAGTTTAAGAGGAATCAAGGTAAAGCTTATGTGGCTGAAGGAAAATGCTGGGATGATTCTGAAGATGAGGAAGAAAAAGAGTTTGTAAACTTGGCCCTCATGGCTAAATCTGATGATGAAGCTTCTAGTTCCTCAACTCAGGTACCATCTCTAGTCTTACTTGATATGTCTAAAACTGAATACAAGCATACCATTGAAGATTTAAGCATACCATTGAAGATTTAAGTGCTGAGATGTTTAACATTCATGTTAGTTTATCTGCTGCTCACGAAGAAATTGCTAAGTTAACTAAACAAAATGAAACACTCAAATCTAAAAATGAAATGTTATTGCTTAGAACCAGTCCTCTAGATTCGTTAGCTCAAGAGAATACTAGATTGAAAAATGATATTGTCTGTGCTAAGAAAATAGAAGAATTTCTCAAGAATCAAACTGCAGAAAATGAGTTTAAACTCAATGCATTTAGAAACTCTTCTAAGTTAGTCCAGGAATATCATAATAATCACACTGAGAATCAAAAGATAGGTATAGGCTTCGAGTATGGTAGGAGGCATGGAAAGGCAATTGCTCTTGATGATAGTGATGCTGTCAAACCTCATATTCTCAAAAGAGTTTACAAACCGATTTTCAAAAATCTTCAAGCTGATTTTGGTGAAACCTCCCTGTTCATCAAACAAGAGCTTCTTGATGAGGATGAGTGCGTTGACAGCACACTAGATGAAGGGAAAGATATTGTCAAGTCTCCCGTGACAGAAACTTTGTCAAGCAATCAGATAGAATGTTCTAAAGTAGCTGTCAACAAGGATATTACAGAAACTTCAAAAGATACTGTCAAGAGAGAACCCAAGACAACAACTTTCAAACCTGCTGTCAAGACAGAGGGAAAGAAAGGTACTGTCAAAGGTAGCTCGATAGCAACTTCAGAACATACTGTCAAGGCAAATGCCTACAAGCTAAGAATAGGAATGGTAAGTTAGGAATTGACAAAAAGAATGGCTATGCTCATGTTAAAGACGCTCCTAGGAAGCTTTGCAATAATTGTGGCTCATCTCAACATTTAACATTTGTTTGTAAGAAACCCAACAAGAACAAGGTTAACGCGACCAATGTTAGTGGTAACTTACATAGAACCCCCATCATGCAAAGAGAAGTGGACGTCTGTAATAATATTGACTATATGCCATGCAAGATTGTTGTTATGAGTACTTGTTTCAATTTGCCTATTCTGTCTACTGAAAGATGTTCCTATATGCAAACTGCTGAGACTTCTAAGCCCGCCTATGTTGGTAAAAAGGCAACATCCACCAAGAAAAAGACCAAGTCTAACTCTAAGCCTAGGTGGACTGTGAAAGAAGTCGAACAGGAGGATTCTAGTGTTGATTCAAATGTGAAACAGAATGATATGAATAATAATGTTGTAACTGCAGGACCCAACAGAGTTTGGGTACCAGATGCAAATTAAAATTATCTGTTTTATAGGGCAAAAAGCGGAAGCAAGTCATGTGGATCATCGATAGTGGATGTTCTAGACACATGACAGGTGATATAGCCCTGCTATCACATTTTGTGGAGAAAGCCGGCCCAATCATAACTTTTGGAGACAACAACAAAGGTTACATTGTGGGATATGGCTGTTTGGAAATTGGAAATGTTGTCATTGAAGACATTGCTCTTGTAGATGGATTGAAGCATAACTTACTCAGTGTCAGCCAGTTCAGTGACATGGGATTCAAGGTTGACTTTGATATTATGGTTTGCAATATCTATCATAAGAAGGATGGAAGCCTCTCCTTGAAAGGAGTCAGGAAAGGAAGCTTGTTTGTTGCAAACTTAAATTCTGTAAAGAAAGACAAGGCTTACTATTTTTACAGTAAAGCATCAGTTGATGAAAGCATGTTTTGGCACAAGAAGCTCTCCCATCTCAATTTCAAGAATATGAATATTCTGATGAAGAAGGATTTGGTGAGAGGACTACCTCAGCAGGAATTCTATCAAGAAGGATTGTGCGAGGATTGTCAAATGGGTAAATTGAAAAGATCAGTGCACAAGTCAAAGCAAGTGAATACCAACACTGAGCCACTCAAATTAATTCATATGGATTTGTTTGGTCCAGTAAATGTTCAATCTCTTGCAAGAAAGAGATATGCCCTGGTAATGGTGGATGATTACTCGAGGTACACTTGGGTAAAGTTCTTAGAGACGAAGGACGAAGCTGCTCAAGAAATCATTGATCACATAAGAGTTCTTGATAGAACCCCGAATGCAAAAATTTAATATCTGAGAAGTGACAATGGTACTGAGTTCAGAAATGCCACATTGGGAAACTTCTGCAATGAAGAAGGAATTGTCCAACAATTCTCCACTGCCAAGACACCACAACAAAATGGAGTTGTAGAAAGGAAGAATAGAACTCTCTTGAAGCTGCGAGAACTATGTTGAATGATTCTAAATTACCAACATATTTCTGGGCAGAAGCTATTAATACAACTTGCTACACACAGAATAGAACATTGATCAACAAGACTCATGGAAACACTCCTTACTATCTGTTAACAAGAAAGAAACCAACTGTCAAATATTTTCATGTATTTGGGAGTAAGTGTTTCATGATGATTGACAACCATTAAAGGAAAGAAAAGGTTGATGCTAAAGCTTATGAAGTCATTTTCATGGGATATGGATTGGAAAGAACTGCATACAGAGTTTATGTCATTGATCACAAAGTCATTGAAGAAACTGTAAATGTCACATTTGATGAAACAAGTTCCCTGGATTACAAGATGATGGTCAATTGAAGCCTCTTAGATTTGAAAATCAAGGTTACTTGGAGGAAGAAGAAGTTGTTGCTGATGAACCTACTTGCACTCAGTCCATTGAGTTTGGAAGAGATGCTGTCAACACCAATGATGTTACTCAAACTCCAGCTCAGTCTCAAACAATAACTCCAAATCATCAGAATGAGAATGAGTCTGGAGATGTTGAAGAACATGAAGGAGAAACCATCAATGGTGGAGAATCAACTCCTCAAAGAGGAACTGATCAAGCAGATCAAGAAAGAAGCTTGCCTAGAACCACTAAGTGGAACAGTGATCACACCAGCAATCTAATTATTGGTGATCCCACTACTGGTATAAGGATAAGGAGAAATGCTTTTGCAGACAACATGTTCTCTTGCTTTCTATCTCAAATTGAGCCAAAGTCAATTGATGAAGCATTGTTGGATTCAGATTGGGTGATAGCCATGCAAGAAGAGCTCAACCAATTTGAAAGAAACAATGTATGAAAGCTAGTCCCTAGACCTAAAGGGAAATTAGTTGTTGACACAAAGTGGGTCTTCAGAAACAAACTGGATGAAGGTGGAAACGTGACAAGGAACAAAGCAAGACTAGTGGCCAAAGGATACCGTCAACAGGAAGGAATAGACTATGATGAAACATTAGCACCTGTTGCCAGACTTAAAGCCATAAGAATTTTCCTAGCCTATGTTGCACACTGTAACTTCAAAGTGTTCCAAATGGATGTCAAAAGTGCTTTTCTCAATGAAGAGCTAGAGGAGGAAGTGTACGTTGAACAACCACCTGGATTTGAAAATGTTGAATTGTATGACTTTGTCTATAAACTGTTCAAAGTACTTTATAGATTGAAGCAAGCCCCTAGAACTTGGTATGATACTCTCTCTACCTTTCTGCTGGAGAATCAATTTTTAAGAGGTGTTGTGGATAAGACACTGTTCTACATGGCAAAGACATCATTCTGGTACAGATCTATGTTGATGACATAATCTTTGGTTCTACAAATGAGAAGCTGTGTGAAAAGTTTTCATCTCTTATGAGGAACAAATATGAGATGAGTATGATGGGAGAACTGTCATTTTTTCTAGGTTTACAAATTCATCAAAAGGTTGATGGCATCTTCATTTGCCAAGAGAAATATGTCAAGGAACTTCTCAAAAAGTTCAACTTGGAAGATGCATCACCTTCCAAGACACCTATCTCTACTGCAACCAAACTAGATTTAGATCCTAAAGGAAAGAAAGTGGACTCTAGTACCTACAGGGGCATGGTGGGATCACTGCTGTATCTAACTGCTAGCAGACCAGATATTATGTTTACTACATGTCTCTATGCAAGGTTTCAAGCTGATCCAAAAGAGTCACACTTGGTAGCAATCAAGAGGATCTTTAGATATCTCAAAGGCACTCCAAATTTAGGCCTTTGGTATCCTAAAGATTCTGGATTTGATCTGATAGGATATTCAGATTCAGACTATGCTGGATGCAAGATTGATAGAAAAAGTACAACAGGAAGCTGTCAATTTCTTGGTGGAAGATTAGTGTCATGGTTTAGCAAGAAGCAGCACTCTGTGTCTACCTCAACTGCAGAAGCTGAATACATTGCAGCTGGAAGTTGTTGTGCTCAAATTCTTTGGATGAAAAATCAGCTAATGGATTATGGTTTAGAGTTGTCCAATATTCCCATTTATTGTGATAACACCAGTGCCATAGCCATCTCAGATAATCCATTTCAACACTCCAGGACGAAGCACATTGATATTCAACATCATTTCATTAGAGAGCATGTTGAAAAGGGAACCGTGAAGCTGGTTTATGTTCCAACAGAAAAGCAACTTGCAGACATTTCACGAAGCCACTAGATGAAGCAACCTTCAACAGGTTGGTAAGTGAATTGGGAATGCTAAATCTGGTATGTTAACTTACTAGTTTTTACATTTTCAAAGTGGTTAAATTGTAACTTGTGACCGTAGCTTTCAATGTTACTGTCATGAGAAGTTACTGTCGTATGTGCTACTTGTTTAATTGACAGCATGTTTGCTATGACTATGCTAAATTCAAATTACATGCATGTTTTAACCTATGTAATGAGTAGTCACGTGACATTAACTTAAACCATTCGCGTGCCAGTGACAACTAGTTGTGTCATTTCAAATGAGCTCAGGCATTAGTCAGTCTTTTTATTTTTAAAGTTTAATACTTTATTAAAAAGAAGCATATGGGAAGCTGTAGCGTCACTTAATGTGTTATAAATAAGACTGAGGCCAAACCCTTATTCTTCATTACACACTAAGAGACTCTAGAGAATGAGCAAGAGGAAAGCTTCTGAGATGTCCACTTCAGAAAGCTCAGCCACTAACAAAGGCAAGGAGGTGTCTAAGCAAACGGAGGAGACTGCTGCTTCTAATGAGAATCCTCTGAGCCCTTTCTTTGATAGTGCTTCATTATTGGTTGCTATTGTCAAGAGAGCTAATTTATGTGCTTCACTAAATTAGTGTTTTTAGAAGAGAAATAAGTGATTGTGTGCTTCACCAATTATCTTGGTTAGGTAGAGTTGGATATATTTGCTTGTTGTTGGGTTGAAGTGCTTGATTTTCCATTATCATTGGGTCAAGTATCTCTTATCTTGCTTATTTATTCGTTGTGCTTGTTGTGTTTGTAGAATTGGATGATTGCCATTCATTTAGTTGTATTTTTATAGTAATTTATTTCTTGTGTTCAAGGTGTTTGATAAAACACCACAACCAATATAAACCCCCCCCATTTTTCCACATTTCTAGATTGTAAAAGATAATCTACTTGAAATCAATATTGACAGTCCTTCCCTGTGAACGAACTTACGAAAAACACAACCTTCAAATTGGCGCCGCTGCCGGGGAAGGCAACAATATTAATTTTGAGTTAATTGTTTCTTATATTTTAGATTTTATCTTTGTATATAGTTTTTTTTCTTTCTTTCAATTTTGTTATTGGTGTGTCTTCATGTTTATTGGATATAGACATGAACTAACTCTTTCAGGAGAAGATGGATATTTATTTTGGTTGGAATAACGCTTAAGATTTCACCCACGATCAAGAACGATATCAAGATTTTAATTCTTTTCAGAATTTAAATGCGTATCAGGTGAATTCTTTCTATTCTACGAACTCATGCTATGCTCCTTACCCTCCTAGCATCGATTATTCATATGCTTTTGAAAATCAATGTTATGATCCGCAATATAATTCCCAAGGCCATCAAGGGTCTTCTTCATCTTCCTTATCATCATTAGAGGAGATGATGAAACAAATGGCGAAAAATAACCTCCAATTTCAGAACATCACTTTTCAAAGGATATCCAACTTGGAAAAGAACACTTCTCAAATCATATCCAACTTGGAAAAGCAAATGAGTCAACTAGCCGAAACCGTGAGTCGATTAGAGGAGGTCAATTCTCCTACTAATCATGATTCTTGTTTTGTAATTGATGAAAATGTTGTGCATGATGAAATTGCTTGTTTAGTTGACGATTGCCCTAAGCTTGACAATGATAAATTGGATGTAGTTGAGGATCTACCAAATTTAGAAAATTCCTTTGAGCTTAATGAATTGGTAGATGAGATAAAAATTGATGAATGTCCAATTAAAATTGAGAAGGAATTTGAGCTTAAGATTGATGAGGTTGAAATTTTTGCTTGGGTATATAGGGATCCAATTTGGGAGCAATTTTTGAGTCGTATTTATAATGATTATTCTGACAATTTTTCTAGCCATTTTGGTTTTTCAAAGTCTCTTGAAGATGTGAAGATCCTAAAAATATTTTTATATTTTTATGGATCAAAGGTATATTTGCACACCTTATTCTTATTATTGATTCGTAGGTATGTGCTTTTATTTGCTTTTTCACCTCATTAGTCAGAATAGTTGTATAAATAAGTCGAGCCAACGACAATAAACAAAGCGCTTTTTGGGAGGCAACCCAAGGTACGCATGTATTTATATATTTTTATGCGTGTGTTAGATTTTGTTCTTCGCTTGCATTTATGTAGGATGTTATGCTATTGTGAATTTGAAGATTGATCTAAATACTAGTGAGTGGGAATTCCATTTTTCATCTATTTTAATTCCAAGAAAATAACCCAAAAAAAAATTATTATGTATTTTTGTGGTGTGACTAATGAATTTTATAATAGAGTTTCAAAAAAAAACAAAAAAAAAATTGTAATAATAATGTCCCGCTCAATAATATTTAGTATCGTTAATTACAGTTTTTATAATTTTTAAATTTGTTCCACTCGTGCCTTGATGTGTTTGTTTCATGTTTTCAGGAATTAGTATTTTATTCAAGCATTCAAGGATTTGTAGGAATTTTCTGTACAAAGAAAAAGAAAAAAAAATGTTTTTGTAAAATTTCAGGGCTGCACGGGCTATCGTACGGGGTGCAGGCCGTGCAGCAAACCGTACAGCAGCCCGTACCATGTTTTTCTCACCTTCTGCCGAGAGCATAGTTCAAAATGAGAGGTTTTTCTAACCCCTACCCACTTGTTGTACAGCCCGTGCATCTCTTTAAAAAAATACAAAAAACAGAGCAACAACAATCCCTAACCTATCTCCTTCTCCCCTGTTGCTTCACTACATTCCCTTTTTCCTCCATTCTCTCCGACCTTCCACCCACCTGCAACACCAGCCGCAGCACCACGACCACGCTCACTCATCTCTCATAACACCACATCTTCCAACCTCCTTCTCCCAATTCGCCTCCTTCAATCCATCGCAACTCCTACCACCATTTTTCATCGCCTCCTTTCGCGCACAAACAATCCTCCCGTCTCCATCTCCAATCCGCTCCATTTTTCCAAATTTCTAGATTGTAAGAGATAATCTACTTGAAATCAATATTGACAGTCCTTCCCTGTGAACGAACTTACGAAAAACACAACCTTCAGCAAGCTAGAGTGCTGAATGCCATGGGAACGAAAGTGTAAAAAAATTCTACAATCTTCAATAACGATCTGCTAGCACAAATTAAAAGTCTTGTTGAAGAAAAGCTACCAGAGTGATTGAAGAACCCTATGGTATTTGCTACAGAACAACCACAAGCACAGGAGCTAAAAGGATTGGATTTCTGATCCTAATTGAAGAACCCAGATTGCATTCTAACGTAATTATTGGAGTGCTGAAACAGATCCTCAAATCTAAGATAAACAAAGACAAAGTCAAGGCTGTCAAAGCTATTCACAAACTACTGGCAAAGAGAGATGAAAGTCTTAGCTCTCAAGTGAAGAAATTGATTTCTGAAGCTAATGCCAGAAGAAGTGAAAGTGGTGGAAGCTGCACATATGATGACACCCTTGATGATGATGATCTTGATGGAACTGGAGGATCTGGTACAAGTGGAAATGGTCAAGAAACTGCTAAGATCACTGGAAGTCA
Source organism: Saposhnikovia divaricata (assembly GCA_036435485.1). Lineage (NCBI taxonomy): Eukaryota > Viridiplantae > Streptophyta > Magnoliopsida > Apiales > Apiaceae > Saposhnikovia > Saposhnikovia divaricata. Next base: position 58,980,335 of record CM071599.1, on the reverse strand, counting down.
GACTCAGGAGGAAGCAAAGGAAGAAGCTCCCAAGGATGATAAGAAAGATGCTGAAGCTAAAGATGAGGGAGAGACAGACATTCTTGACACACTAGAAGGAAGTATCTTAAGATTTGTTATTGACTGTTTTGATGCTGAAAAAGATACTGTCAACAAGGAAGCTGTCAAGAATGGTGAAGTTACTATCGAAGAAGCTGCTGTCAAAGAAGACACTATCATGAAAGACACTGTTAAGAGCTTTGTAATATCCGTACGATATTTTATTTATTTAAAATTTTATGCATTAATTTTTTTTTCTCCCATTTGTTTTATTTAATTGTCCACTAGTTATAATCATGGAACACTACTAACTCCATTAATTTTTGTCCCCCACGTTTTGTCTCTACAAGTGTTATAAACACAAAACACATTCCATGATTTACTCATTTCCTTAGCCCCATGTTTTTGACTTTTTGTTCTTTTTTAATTTATGTAAACAAAAACAAATCGGACCTTATATGTGTATACAAAAACAGAGAGTGGCTAATCAGAGAGTTACAAAGAGAAAACAAAAACACAGAACATTTGTATACAAAACAGAGTAATCACAGGGGTAGGATTTCAAGTATTATTTTCTCTCTTTTCTTTTTTTAGCTTTGGTTTAATTTTGTGTTCGATGATTACTTGTTTAAGTTGTTGCTGTGTGTGATGGTTAAGTGGTGATTGGGTTTGAATAATTGTAATGAGTATTGTTGATGGTTTTGTGGTTGGAGTTGATCGGAGAGATGATGAGGCTGTTGAGGGATGTTGTCGGAGAAGGGAGCGACGGGGTGAGAGACGAGAGAGAGTTACGAAGGAGGGGGGGAATTCGCGGAGGTAGAGATGAGAGAAGGGGGGTTGGGAGAGATTGGTTGAGGGAGATTGAGAGACTGTGAGGGGCGAGGGAGAGTACATAGAGATTGAGTCGGGGAGAGGGATGAGACGAAGGGGGAAAAGAGGGTGATGGGTGGAGAGATGCAGAGGAATTGAAGGAGAAAAGAGAGGGGAGTGGTCGGAGAGATTTAAAGAGAGAGAGAGAACGGAGGAGGGAGAGATGAGGACGGAGAAGTGAGATTGAGGGAGGCAGGAGAGATTTAGGGCGGGAGAGAGACAGAGAGATTGCTAGGGTGAGACTGAGAGAGAGATTTGCAGAGAGAGATTGAGAGAGATCAGGACAGACGGACGGCGGTGGTGGCGAGTGGGCCCCACGCGCCGTCGTGGTTGTTGTCACGGTTGTAAATATATTAATATAATAATAGCGTATTGATAAAATTAGTGACCGAATGTTTATTCGGGAATTATATAAATAAATAAAAGGGGCTTCAACTGGTTCGTTAAAATTGGAATTTTATTTGGTTAGTAATAAATAATTTACTGAAAATGGTATAATTGATTTATTTAGTTATTTAGTAGTAATTATGGATTTAATGTGAATAAAAATGGTATAATTGAATAATTTTGTTGTGAGATTAATATGTATTAAATTAGAGATTTATGATTGGGATAATAAAAAAAAGGGGTTTAATTTATTAATTTAGAGTTATTAATTAGGAATATTCTGGAATTATTTAGAATAATTTAGGGATTATTTGATTTATTAATAAAAAGAGGATTAACTGAGAATAAAATAATAAAAAAGGATTTAATTGGTTAGTTAAAATTAGTTTAGTATTTAAATTGTGAGAAATGAATAAGTAAATAGAAATAATTAGTGATTATTTGGTCATAATTTAGAGGTATATTATTTCATTGATAAAAGAGGTATTTAAATGATGAGGGTATTGAAATGGAATAATTATTATGATTTTTTTTAAAATTGAGTAAGTTGGATTAATTGTTGTTTGAGTATTTATTTATTTAATTTAAGGATTTATTATTATCTTGAGGATTTATTTATTTAAATTGAGGATTAATTATTGTCTTAAGGATTTATTTATTTATTTAATTTGAGGATTTATTATTGTTTTGAGGGTTTATTTATTTAATTAAGGATTAATGTTGCCTCGAGGATTAATTGGTTAAATATGTTTCTTTATCGGGGAGGAAGATAACTGTTTGAGGATTATTTATTGAGTGAGTTTTATTTGATTATAGAGAACCAGAGACGTGGAGCCAGGTGAATTATCGTACCGCAGAGCACATGCAAGTTTACTAATTCGTACTCCATTGTTCGGAGTATTTCTATTTTAAAAATTCATAATTATGTTGATTAAGTTTTCGATTATCAAAATCAAGTATTCTTTCGAGTAATTTATACCAGATTTTTATTCATGCAATTTACATACATATTATTGTTGAGCTGTTATCCAGACATATTATATCATGAGGTGTTCAAACTTATTTCATGTGTTGTTCCATATTGTTGGTACGTTTATTGAGATACTTCATTCGAGTTTATATTTAAAAGTGGGGATATATATATAAAGTAAGTTATGTATACTGATATGGGTCACCTCATTTCGACTCCATAATCAGAACAGTTTTTCATAATATTTTTCCTCTACTCATTCGAGAGGGAAACTATATTATTGGTGTCTATTGTTCATTGCTTATTAAGGCAAAAGTGACCGGAGTAACGCACCGGCCCAACTGAGTAGTATTTAGGGTGTGATCGAAACTTCGGCACATCCTTCTATCGATAGAAAACGAGTAGTGATAATGGATTGATCATCCATTACTTGAGTAGGCGTTCTGAGCAGAAATCCAATTGACATCCTATCAGTTAATAGATGCCTTTGTGGTTCTATTAACTAGGGTGTTGATCTGAGCAGTTGCTATATTATATTATCAATAGAGTAGTTTTGAGAAGTTATTGAGATTTATTGGAGTAGTATTTCGAGATTTATAAGATTTCTGAGTTGGTCTCTTTCAAAGGTATTTATATTTATTAACTCTTATAGAGTAGTAAAATCATATTTTGAGTGAGTTGTTGTGTATTACATGATATCTATATATACTTGCTGGGCATTCTTTGGCTCATTCTTGCTATTTAAATATTATTGATCAGCGGCATCTAAAGACGACTCTGGCATGGTGAATCGTGGCAAAGGGAAAGAGAAGGGCTATTAATTTCAACCCATTAGCCTTATAATATCAAAGGAGAGTACAAGATGGAATAAATTTGTTTAATGCTTTATTGTTGAGTGTTTTGTATGTTGTAATAATATTGCAGAGATTCTGGGAGATGAGGTTGTATTGTAATAACTTTTGTATTTCGAGTGCTTGTTCTAAGACTATAACCTGTGGAATAAAAGATGGAGTTGTTAAGAATATTGTTGTAGATTATATTATGAGCAGGTGTTCGAGTATTCCGCAAGAGTTGTGACGACCTGGATTCCTGTAAGGAATTTGGGGGCGTTACAAGCTTGAATGAAGAAACTGTCACAGGAAAAACTGTCAAGACATCCAAGTCTAGGAAGACAAAACAAAGAGCAAAAGCCTGGCGTACTGTTCCAAGAAAGGGCAAGACAAAGGCTGCAACAAGGAAAAAGAAGCATGGAGTGGTGTTTCTTAAGAAGCCTATTCGAAGAAGAGAAACAAACAACTTCGAAATCTAGAAGGAAACTGTGACACGAGATATCACTTCAGTCGAATTGGAGCTGGATAATTCTAAGGAATATGCATCCGGATACATTTTTTGGAAAGATAAAGCAAAAGTCATGTTTGTTGAGAAGGACTTCACTATGGTGAATATGTCAACAATAATAGAGAGATACACTCTCAAACAAACATCACAAGAAGTAAGGCGTAGAGTTAATTACTTCGTGCTGGAAAGAATGGTGGAGCTTATGGGGACGTATGAAAATGTTCCTAAGAAAGCCATGGAACACATCCAAAAGTACCATGCTGAAAGATATGCTCAACTTTTTGAGAGATATGGTGATTGGAGAAACATCGATGATGCGAATGAGGATGTGAGTATAGATGAGGAAGAACTTGTGTCTAAGTATGATTGGACAGAAAGGATGCCCTCCTATACACCTGAAGCAATGGCTGACTATGAAGCTGAATTAGTTGCTAAAGCTGCTAGGAGAAAAGCTAATATTGGTAAACAGACTGCTGTGGTAGTTGAAGCTGAGCTGAAAGAAAAATGCAAGAAAGTCAACAAGATGAACAGTGAAGCTCCAAACTATCAGCCATGTGCACTGGAAAATCCTCTCAGGATCATAGATGGCAAAGAAGAAATCTATGCAGATAGTTTTCACAAGCTGAGGACCAGTGTACTGAAAGGTCTATACTGGAAAGTTGTTGGATCATCTCACAAACTGGAAATGCTGTGTGCATGGGAATTTGAAGTTATTTTTGATAGTAGGAGAGATGAAGATCCAAAACTTGACAGAAATAGAAGAGTGACCTTGAATTCTTTTCTTGGCAGAAGATTCAAGATTGAGAATAACATCTTGAAATTCAGAACTTACACTTATGATTTTGAATCATGGTTTGATCTGAAAGATGTTCAGAATGTCTCTTCTAAACAAATCCAATAGTACATTGATAAGATTGAAGATGATGTTGTATCTGCTGATGAAAAGAAGCTAGTGCAAGATCTCAGAAAGTACTTGGAAGAAGCTCTCCACAGAAAGAGAGAGAACAGACAGAACAGGAAAGCTTAATAACAAGATAAGTAAATCTCATATCTACTCAACCTCGAGGAGTACTTGTTTTGCTTTAGATCATTGTCCTATGTAATGCTAAATGCTTGGAAATGTTCTAGAATCCTATTTTGATCTATGTTAGTTAATTTGTAAGCGTGCTTGTATTGAGAATTTGTTGTTATTGTCCATAAAAACAAATTGGGGGAGATTGTTAGGATTTATGGGTGATAGCGTAGAGACAACTTAACTAGTACTTAGTTTATTTGTATAGGCTAAGTAGAACATACTATCACAGCCAGAGTGTGTTCTTGTAATCAAATAATTGCTGAAATGTAATAAGTATGTATCTTGGAAGAAGTTCATTGATATGTTCAAGCCTCAAGAGAATACATCAGTTCGACAGCAATAAAAAGTTACTGTCAATGCATTGATGGTAACGTTACAAGAAGACTGCATGTTGCAAGGTCACGACAGCAAGTTTCATTTGACAGCAACATTGGCTGAAGCAGAGGACAACAACATTCTCACACTTGACAGCAAGTTTGGAGTTCCGACAGCAACATTGGCGGGAGCTCATACTGTCAACTACTGAATATTCCTATGACAGCAAACTTGGCGGCAAGGGTTACTGTCTCACTGAATTATTTGATTTGGGGATTTTATCTTAGTCAAACCCCCGTGACAGTTTAGATGTTCGAGAAACAGATTTATTGCAATTCGTCAAAGATTGTAGCAGACCTGCAAGACTACGATAGAAGCTTGAGAGATCACAAGATGAGGCTCGACAATTCAAGAGTATGACAAGTCTGCATCTACTAGAATTATTATAGCTAATTTTGGAAAGAACCCAGAATGCCTTATGCTTAAAGATAACTATGTTTGTATAGCATTTTAGGAAAGGTTATATGGGTGGGAAAATTGTGAGGAGCTGTCACTTGAAAATGACAACAGCTCCGCGGCCCATGTGACTGATATGCAAAAGAAAGATTAATCTATATAGAGACACATCTCTTATTCTTTCTGTAGTGATTTCCTTCAAGAAGTCGAAGCATGAGAAAACCATTTTTCTCGAGGTTGTAGCAACACATTACAAAATAAATAAAATATTTATTTTGTGAGAACATCATTAATTACTACTTGTGTTTGCAATTCTTGTGTAGATAGTTTACAATCTTTATCATTGTTGTTGTGCTAAAGATTTGTGATTGAATATATTTTTATATATATTTTAGATGATTTTATTCTCATATTTATTGTGTTTTGCATTGATTTGGATTTTTATTTGATTGTTTTATTGTAGGAAATAAAGAATTCATGACTTGGAAGGATTTGGAGCAAAAAGAGCTATTTTGGAGATAAAATAGGAGAAAATTCGTATTATTGGGCTGCACGGGCTGCCTGCACTGTTTGGGCCATATCTTGAGTTCCAGAAGTCAGAATTTAACGATCTTACTGTCCACGCGAAGCTTAGGGAATTATCTTTAATTCAGAGGTGGTCCAGTAAGAAAAATCCAACTGGAAGAGCCCAGAAACAGAGGAGAAAAAGAAGTGACGAATTTTACAAGAAAATCCTATTCAATTATGGATATCGTTTTGTAAATTGATTAGAATATTAAAAATACTTTTATTAGGAGATAGAGATCAGATTTTATTAAGGAGTTTTATTATAAAAGAGGAGGAGAGCGTGAAAAGGAAGAGGAGAGATACATACATACGTATTTTTACATGAGCTAGGTTTTTGGTTTTTTTTTTTCTCTCTTCATCTCTTCCTTTGTAAACACTTGGTTAATTAAGCTTGGATTCATTGTTCTTCGTTAATACAAAGTTTAAGGTACTCTTAATCTCATCTTGTTTATTAGTATATGTTTTATATGGCTTTCTTTATTATTTTTGTTGTTCTTAATCCTAGAATGAGTGAGTAGTTTAATTCTAGGGTATTAAGGGGAGCCATGTTTGCACCATGATTTGGGTTTAATTTGATTAGTGAATTGATGGGTAAAGAGTAATTCTAATTGATATGTGTTAATTCTTAATTTGTGTAATTGCGCAATATCATAGATTAATTGATTGCAATAGGAGTAATAGATCGAAAGATTTTACTACTAGAGGCTTACATACAATTAGCGGAATTGAAGGTGAGTGTGAAAATATCATCGGATTTCTGAGAGTGTTAATACTTGGAAAAGTTTAACCATTGCTCTAATTATTTTATCCCATTGATAAGCTATACCTTTGTTATTTGTTTGGTGTAAACATGGTGAACCTGAATTGCCCTAGATCCCTTAATTAATTGAATTAAAACCTTGTTAAATTTGCTTTAGTAGTTAACAAAATTCTCAACTAATCGTTTGTGACTAGAAACAATTGATAACCATTGAATTGAATTTGAAACTGTCTCCTTGAGGATTCGACCCGTATTTGCTAGTATCTACTACAATTGATACCGTGCGCTTACGGTTAGACATAAATTAACACATCAATTTGAAATTATCTATATTGCATTCAACCCCCCTTCTGCAATATACTCCGGGACTAACATATACAGTTAAACCTCTTTAAATTTAATACGCATGGGACCGGGAAAAAATATTACTTTATCAAGTTTATTACTTTATCGAGAGTAAAAATACATTGTCTCCATTATGTTGGGACCGGAAATTTTTTTTACTATAGCGAGGTTATTACTTTATCGATTATTACTTCATCGAGGTTCAACTGTAAGTAGTACTGATAGCAGTCATGTCAATTTTTAATTTATTGTGGATTATTGAATAGAATTTGAGTGTTCAATAGGTGATGTCTATGATATATAAGTTTCGCAAATCATATATTTTACATGATCCTATATATAAATTTGGGTCATATTCGGGTTGATTTCGGGTTACCCGAACTGACCCGAAATTACCTGAATGTACATATATATAGTATAAATTGTTATACATTATAAAAAATACCAATATTTATATTACTTATGTATTATCTATTGTTTAAATTAATAAATATTTTATTTTAATATAATTATAAATTAATTTATAAGATTAAAATAGTATTTATTTATTATTTACTATTTAAAATATATATTTATTAATGAATTACTATTATTTCGAGTCGGGTCCGGGTAACCCATGGGTAGCCCATGTCGGGTTCAGGTTGGATATTCTGACCCATTAAAATTTCGGGTCGGGTTCGGGTTGGGTCAAATTTTTGACCCGAATTTGTCAATCCGACCCGAACCCAACCCAATACCGAAATTGCCAGCCCTATATTATATATGTTCCCTTTTTTCTTCAAATATTGTATTTTAAATTGAACATTATTTAATTTGTATGTATAATGTAATATGTTATTTTTAGGATTCGTCTTTTCAAGGCCAAATATTTTTACAACCCAAAGAATTTGACTGATAAATTATTGCATCTTTTGTAATAATATACAATTATCATATTACATGAACAACTCAATATTTTCATTATAATATATTGTTGGATAATATCCATAATATTAATTATAATATCATTTCATAACCCAATTATATATTTTATGTGCTTCTTTAATCAATAAATGAAAATTAGTAAAAAGACCAAATCTCATTTAAAACCCAATAATATTTTAACCAATATTATTTCATATATTATACACATACATGTTGTGTGTATGATCTAAAACACATGTAAAAGTGTGGCCTAGTGTTATGTAGATGCACAAGTTAACTTGATGGTCCGAATTTGATTTCCACTAAAAATGAATTTTTTATATATAAACAACAATATAGGGGTAAATTAGTCATTTTAAATTATGAATAAAACATCTCATGAATTTTAAGTCTTGTTCGTATATTATATATAAAATAAATTTTAGATATTAGTTTTACAATCAATTAATCTTATTTTGTATATTGTTTTAAAAAAGAAGTTATGTAATTTTTCGTTTTAAACAAATACATAGGTGCGGCATCCTATAATCCGGGGTACAGATTTGGGCCACTAACCACAATCATCATAATACATACCTGGATATAAACATAATATAATAAAAGAAAATCCCTTTAACCAAGATCGCATACAGGTTATGGTATGAAATAAACTATTAAATTACATTACTACAAACCAATCTCAAAATAAATGGTTACACGAATTAATAACAATTGAGTTCGTTGTTGAACTAGTTAACCAACCTTTGACAACATCAAAACCACTACCCGACGAAGTCAACCACTCGATCGTCACCTCTCGCTGCTGGAACAGGGAAACTCAACTAACCACAAGGTCCACTAATCTTCTCTCATAACTGGAGAAAAATAAACAAGAATGCAAGAGTGAGCTAACAATGCTCAGCAAGCGTATACAGCTATAACTCAATGTCAAGAACAATTATGGGTTCTGAACAACAAGAATAATCATCATATGCTGTGAAAAAAAAAAACTGAAGAAATTAAATATCGTATACAAAGATGAGCCAACAGCGCTCCGTTAGGACAAAATGTGTCAACAATGAGAACTGATCAAAGTTCTGATAACCAAAGATAATCATCACAAGATTCAAAGGAATCAGGCTTAAAAGCAACTCAACCTTAATGTATAGATTAGAATTGGATTTTTATATATTTAAAAAAAATAATAAGGCTAGGCTGCTGATCAGTCACGCACTAACCCCGGACAAATGCACACAGCAATGTCCTATAATGGATCCACGGCACATATTGGCCTTATTAACTTTCGACCACGAATCTGGTCTGACCCCTTACGGTCCACATTTCAAAACATTCCAATTCTATATCAACCGCACTAGGTGTCGGAATAATCGACAACCTTTGCCAACCAAATAACTGGAAAACTCACGTTCTAGAGTAACAACTCATAATTAAAGAGGAAGTAACAATATTCTCTGGTATCGACGAGTTTGATACAATAAAGGGTGATAAATGAATAATCAAGATCATCAATAGATATCGACGAGTTCGATAATAAATGGGGTGATGAATATAAAGAACAATAATTTGAATAAGTATCAACAAGATCGATATGAGTAAATGGGGTCATAACACCATTAACTTAATTAAAGAGAGAATCTACTTACAAAAATAAAAGATAACAATTGCAATATGATTAACAACAATTGAGACTATAAGATAAAGCAAGGATATAGTCAAGTGCTAAGCATTTAATAAAATTTTCCAATACATTGTAAAGTTTGAATCATCATAGGCGAATGAAGTAGTTTAAAATGATCATTTGTAAAATAAATCCAAGATAATTAATTGTAGATCAGTTTGAAGAAAACATCCGCTAAAGAGGGTCCATCGGGTAAAATATGTTAACATCAGAAATTATGCTAAAAGATTTTGTAAGAATTTAAAATCTTGGATTTCCTCTGTTTAGAACGTTCCTTAAACACTTTCGAAGAAAATAAAAGAAATGGCACTTACTGAGGAATCCAATAACATACCATAATTTTAAAATATCTTTTAAAAAAAAATGGTATTTGCGAAATCATTTAAAAAGGATTCACACATAAACGATAGGTGAAGAAATACACATTTGCATACTATTTCAAAAGGGCTTCACTTTGTAAATATGACTTGACTAACTCATTTTATAAATGCTCGGAACAAATTTGCATCACTTGAACGATAAGTGAGGAAACACTTGCCTCGATACACGAAGATCCCACTTCCACATCTCAATTCGTTATTCACTTCGCTTCAGTCTCTACTTCTCTGCAGGTTGGCATCTGCTCGATCATATATCCGTCTTTCGATTATCACTGGTCAGCCTCTATACAACCACACCCATCCACTCTGACAATTATCTCCTTCCGCGAGATTCCATCGACACGCACTGCTCTTGGCTGACCTCCTACTCGTACCTATACCAAGTAAAGTACTACTTCAGTACCAAACCAACCAAAACTTTACAAATTGCTCTATTCTACCCATACGCGTCCTATAATGCTTTACACATATAACACATACAGAACATATCCGGTTATACACATAAAATAGTTTTAGTATAACCAGCTAAGCCAAATAGGCACACAGTACATCTAATCACTTAACCATTAGCACGTATCCCACATAGCTAGATTACCTATAGGGATTATCCTTATTAAAACACTTTATAAACTATACATGCCTTACCAAAATTTTATTTTGGTAGCACTTCCTCTCAAATATAACCTAACCTGTCGGAATACAACCGACCCAAAATAAATCAAGCAATCATTTTAATCAAGTACCAATTCCAACTTGTACTTACAATTTACTATTTATTACTCGAATATAAACTCAGAATACAATACTAGTTATCAAAAACGAACATGTAGTCCTTAACAAGTATACATCAATCAACTTGCACATATAAATTCATTCATTCCCCAAGGTGAACCAAATAAAATTAAATAAAAATGTGAAAAACTCATTTATCATACTAGATTACACATACAAATTATATCCTAAAAAATAAACGACTTACAATTGTCAAAACTTGATAATTTGAAAGCCATAATTCATATATATACCTCGAGTATATCCTCTAAAATTCACATTTCAAACTAAAAACCCTTACCATTAAATATACAAGTCATTATATCAATAAATAATCATACATTTTCATCAACTAAACAATTTAATCATATATCGATTCACATAACTAAGGTTATATACTTGACAATTCGGAAAAACCCAAATTAATATCAATCCATACAATTAACAAACTAAAATTCAAATTAAACCTTCTAATTACACTTTCAACTCAAAACACTCCACACTCTACACTTAAAATTATACAAGCAAGCTGCAAATCAGGGGAACACCACAACCAACCCAGCTGAACCCACGTCACTATACACACACACATTCATGTATATATATATATATATATATATATATATATATATATATATATTAGCACCCACACACATGATTTATACTCACCCACAGCTCTCAGCAACAACGAATTGAAGCCAAAAGCCACTCTAAACACGCACGCAACCCGACTCATACACACAGTAGTACAGTTGATACAACCCACACACGTCAAGAACACAAGAGCCACAGCACACACAGGCGTCGGACAGCAGAGGGGAGGCAGAGAGAGGCAGCCACTGGGCCGAGATAGAGAGATTGGCCGAGAGAGATGAGTGGAGAGAGAGAGAGAGAGAAATGTTGAAAGAGAGATTAGAGAGGGAGGGAGACACGAGAGATTCTTTGGAGAGAAAAGAGAGAGATGAGAACTCTCAAGAACACTCGGGAAGAACCGAGAGAAAATGGGGAAAAAGATGGTTGCTGCTAGGTTTATAGTCCCAGGGGCATTTTCGGAATTCCCAATGCTGAAAAAAATAAACACTAAATTAAAGCACTTCTAAAATCAAAATTAAATGGGAAAAAATGAAAAATTATTTTTTAAAATTCTAAAATCAAGAGAAAGAAATTACAAACATTCCCATATTTTTAAAATATTTTTAGGATCAAAAATGAATTAAATACAAATTTTACAAGTTTTGACCCTTTAAATGCAATATAACTCGAAAAATCATTTTAAAATACTTAAACATCCAAAATAATTCTCCCGAAAATTTAAAAACTAATTAATATCATAAAGATGATAACACAAAAGATTTCATGATTTTTAACAGCTCCGATGATTATAAAATTTTCAAAAGATCAATAATGCATGATTTAAATAGATCTAAATCATCAAAATGAAATTAGAAAATACAAGGACTTACACGGCACACGTAAATCATCATTTAAGCATGTAAACACTATATCACATATAATGACCATCCCAAAAAACATCATATAATCCACATTAATATTAAATAAGAAATTTAAATACGCGATTTTCTAAGTCATTATAATAGGTTCCAACTATTTCTCATTCAAGTCGCACATACGCATTCACATATTATGTGTATGATTCATGAGACAAATGAATGGCTCTTAGTGGTATGATTGGATCCAAATTTGTTGTATAACCCAAGTTCAATTCCCAACAACCAAAAATTCATTTCAAATTAAAAAAACCGTATTACAAAACTTCGTGCATCGTACGGGTTTTAAGCTAGTTTAAATAATTCAGGAATATGTATAATAGACTACATACTATATATTATTAATTTATATATAAATGTACAAATAAAATCGTAACTAACATATTGGAATAAGTCTCAATGATCAAAATACTAATTATTTAATATTCATGCAACACATACATATGTATAATTGATTACACATGTCTATTGTGCTCAAGTGTTACGAACATGTACAATTTAAAGATATAACCTAAGTTTAATTTACCTTTATAATTATTTTTATATATTTTGAAGTTAGACAAATGCATTATTGTTAAATGACATTCACATATTATGTGTATGATGTGAAAATACATGTGACAATGTGGGGTAGTGGTAAGAGAATGCATAAGTTACTTGATAGACTCAAGTTTGATTCTCACGAACAACATGCGAGCTATAGTTGTTCATCGTACTTGGAGGGTGGATAATGTTCACCCTGAGTTCGTCAATGTATTGATGAATGATTTCATGAATCAATGAAATTTAATTCCTTGGCAAAAGAAAAATCTCACAATTTTATCTTGTATTGGTACATTATATATATGGGGATGAAGTTTCTAAAGCACACAATAGAGAAGTTCTCTATTAGTGCACCTTAAATTATGTATTTTATTATTTTTTTTGATAATCCAACCGTTCGTATGAAAAGTTTATGTCGAAATAACATTGTATACAAATTTTTATTATATTTGAAATAGTGGAGCATCACATTTATAATAATACTATTTTCTATATATATTCAAGGACACAGATTTATCATAATCTTATTGCTATAAATTTATAATTCTAAATAATTAAATTACACGAAAATTTGTACATTCACATATTTTTGTATGAATTTAACATCCGTACGGTTGGATTGTTCATTAATAATTAATTTATCATATTTTAAGCTGCACTAATAGAGAACTTCTCTATTATGTAGATAGATTAAACATCAATAGGCCTATTCATGTAAAATTTAAATTTGTAAAATCTATGTGAGAGTAATACCCTTTTATTAAAAAAATTATGATATTAGAACTTAGTTAATCATGAATATCTTTTAGGAGATGTGTGATTTTATTTTCGTCTAAAATATTGAATTTATCCCTTTAATCATTGTACGATTTAAAAATATTAAGTACATGTAGATTTTTATATAAAATATGTAATTTTAAAATGTGATTTGGATATGAAAGTTTGAAATGTGTGAGTTATTTTAAAAATATTTATGAAAGCGCCTGAGTTATTATGGATTTTAAAAATTGGATTTTGTTTTAATCAAGCTCATCACCTCTACTATAGCTCCATTTTGGAAACGATAAACAAATAAAATAATGTTATATGACATTTTTCTATTAGTGATATTCATATTAATAAATGCACATTTTTCTATTAATGATATCTATACTATTATATAATAGTCGAAACATTAAAAATTTTGGTACTTGTTTTTTGGTACCTATTTTTTGGTACTGCGTGAATTTACTTATTTACCCTTCATTTTCATACTATTTACTATATAATAGTCGGAACATTAAAAGTTTTGGTACCAGTTTTTTGGTACCTATTTTATGGTATTTCGTGAATTTACTTATTTAACTTTCATTATTAAAGCTCCTAAAATAAATAAACATAATTGATATGGGTGAAAAATAATCCTTAAAGACATAATTAATAAAATATTTATTGGCTCATAAATAAGGCCCGAAACCCTAGTTGGGCATTAAATTCGTAATTAATGATTAAGCCAAAAAGAACAGCCCAAGCCGGGGACGCCCGGTATAAGCTCGTTTCTAACATGGGCCTGATCCACAAACCGGGAACGTTCTAGAAACAAGGAACGTTCCAGAATAACCCTGGGATATTATGTAGCCTCCAAGGCACCTAATCCGACATGGAAACTAATTCCTACAAGGAAGGAGTCAGAACCTTCCTCAATAACGGTGACTTGTCCATCAAGTCTCCAAACCCTATTACGATTCTAAGGCTCCTACAGCCTATATAAAGGGCCAGACTCCTCATCTCAGAACTACGTCTTGGCTTGATTCTCAACTCTGAGATACGTAGGCATCTTGTGACGACCCGAATTAGGTCACGAAAATGCAAGCGCACCCATTAAAGCACGAAGCTCACGAACCCTAGCCCCAATTCGATAACCCTATTTTTTATTCCACAACATTTGGCACCGTCTGTGGGAACATAACATCAACCATGGTTCAAACACGAAGGACACCAGTCTCAACCGAGGCTACCACAGTCACCTCTGTTCCACCCGTCGTTACTGAACAAGGGTATGTACCCCCATCAACGGAGACAACCACTCAGCCTCAAGTTTCTCAACCCATAGGGACAAATCTCCATGTTGAGAGAACCTTACCAGGGGACATCCACCCAGGATGGGAGAATAATCAGCTTCAGATGGTGGTCTCACCATTAAATAGTCGTCCCCCACTCTCAAGAGTTCAGATCTCCACAACTACACTCCCCGTGAGTACTAATCCGTTATACGGATTGCCTAACTACCCCCCAAATCGAAGGGATCCTGGACCAAGCGGTCATGCTCTACAGATACCTGAGTCGTATCAGCCGCCCTATATTAGGGGTTTAGCCCCTCCTGAGCAAGGATATTATGATTACTCCGAACCTTACACTGATGATTCTTCATCTGAGGATGACGATCGAGATCATGTCCCGAGGAGGCGACATCCAAGCAAGGAGCCTGTAAGGCGTACTCGACGAATCCATGATGGACCCCCGATGACAGCTGCTGAGAGAATCAAGGTTTATGAGGCCGAGATTCGAAAGCTGAAGGAAGACATAGCAAGAGAGCAACTAGGACAGAATCAGAGTCAGAATCAGAATCGACCTCCTCCAACTTCAGGAGAGATTCCCTTCATTGATTTGAAGAGGTCTTCTAGGAGACGGAAAAGGGCTGATGCCCCAACCGGAGGAGCTACGAGGGTGGAAACCCCCAGGGGTGATCCCAAAGACCTGATGCCACTTGGAGACCCTGACGATCCCACACCCCCATTCACTGAGGAGGTGATGAATGCTCATATCTCTAGGAAGTTTAAGATGCCTACGATAAAGGCATACGATGGAACGGGTGATCCCACAAACCATGTGAGGACGTTCTCAAACGCACTGTTGTTGCAACCCGCTAGCGACGCTCTCAAGTGTAGGGCGTTCCCTCAAACCCTTGCAGGCATGGCTCAATGCTGGTATAGCCGGTTTCCCGCAAACTCGATTGGCACTTTCAAGGAATTGAGCACGGCTTTCATTAATCAATTCGTTAGTGGAAAATTCCATGAGAAAAGCTCTGCATATCTTATGCAAGTGAAACAAGGAAAGAATGAGAACCTAAGGGATTATCTAAAATGCTTCACCAAGGAGACTTTTAATGTCCCTGATCTAGAAAATAAAGTAGCTATGATAGCCTTGGAGAATGGAACAACGAACACCTTCTTTCAGATGTCGTTGGCAAAACATCCCCCTGAGAGCATGATTGAGCTCAAAAAAAGGGCAAGCAAATACATAAAGGCTGAGGAAAGCATGAGGAAAACTGAGGTCTCTACCGAAAGTGGTGGAAACGGGAACTCTAGGAAGCGAAAGACAGAACAGGAGTATGATGCTAGGGACAAGTATCCCCGAACTAGCAAGGACTCCGACCCTGCTATAGGACGGAGGTTTGCTGAGTATACAAGATTGAACACTCCTAGGAGTAAAATCTTGTTGGATATTGAGAAGGATAAGGATTTTCGATGGCCGAAGCCACTCAGGGGTGATCCCTCAAAGAGAAACAAGAATCAGTATTGCAGATTCCATAAGAATGTGGGGCATGACACTGATGATTGCAAGCAACTCAAAGATGAGATCGAGTTCTTGATTCGTAGAGGGAAACTGAGTCACTTCACCAACGGTGAAGATCGTGGTAATCAGAGAAGAGAGTATGATAGGAGCGACGATGATCGAGATCGCAACCGACAACCCCGAGGGCCAGTAATCAACATGATCTCAGGAGGCCCGACCGCGGCCGGGACAACAAAGAACTCTCGAAAGGCTTATGCCCGAGAGGTGATGCATATTGTCGGAGAGGCACCAAAGCGTGCAAGAACCGAAGTAACAATCGAATTTGATGATTCAGACCTTGAAGGGGTGAAGTTCCCCCACGATGACCCGCTGGTCATAACTCTTATGATTGGAAACTCAGAGGTGAAGCGAGTCTTGATAGACAATGGAGCTTCTGTCGACATTCTATTTCATGATGCGTTTATGAAGATGGGGTACAATGATTCTCAGTTGACCCCCAATAACATGCCTATATATGGATTTAATGGAGTAGAATCCAAAATTGAGGGAACTATTCAATTACCCGTCACGATCGGACAGAAGCCAATGGAGGCCACGCAGATGCTGAACTTTTTGGTTATCAAAGCATCTTCTAGTTATAATGTCATCCTTGGGAGGACTGGACTTCACGCTTTTAAGGCTGTGGCCTCAACCTATCACATGAAGATCAAGTTTCCAACCAGGAATAGTGTAGGAGACAAAAAGGTGATTAGAAAATGGGTAGGAGCTGCTATGTAGCTGCGTTAAGGCCTGATGGAGTCGGGGGGCAGGTCCTTCCGATTGAAGACGTGGATGTCCATAGTGATAAGGAAGATCGAGAAAGGTCGGCAGAGGACATCATACAAAATCCTCGGACAGCCATTAAGGCTAAGGCATCAACTAACTTCGTGGTTGAATGTACCATTGGCAACCAAGAAGTCGGGGGGCAGGAGATAGTACCCCAAGCAGAAAGTGAACTTCAGAATAAGAATGAGGAGACCATAAGGAGTAATGGGTGCTCTATTTTGATGGAGCATCAAAAACAAAATCAAGCGATGCAGGCCTAGTCTTGCAAGAGCCCCGATGGGTTCAAACTATATTATTAGGACTTAGCTTCGTATTTATCTAGTAGAAGTAGAAATAAGGTTCGATGAAACCATTGCAGAGCATGTTGCTCCAAGTAGGACAGTAGTATTCTATTTAAGGGTTGAACCCATTTCAAGTTATTATTGCAAGTTTGTTTTTCGTTCTCTATTCTGTGATTTTATTTTTGTGTCAAGCACCTGATGTGTGTAAGTCAAAGATGACCAAGTACCGAAAATAAAAGAATACACGAATGGAAACAAACAAAAGCATAAATAAAAACCCTGAAGGGTCGAGAGTTAGGTTATAATACAGCCAAACAAGAGTTTAAGTCCTTGAAGGACCCTGGATAAAAGACAAGATGATTAAAAACCCACATCTGGCAATCAAAGCCATGCAAGGCTGTGGAGGCAAAGAACTAGCTACTCTTCAATATTTTTTAAATACCTGGAGTGAGGATACAAGGATGAAGCAAATAAAGAACCTTGAATTATAGTCCTAAGGTCAAGGGATATAAGAATACCCTTGAACAAGGATTAAAAAGTTTAAGCAAGTTTTCGTCTCGGAAGTTTAAAAGGCAAGAAGCCCACGGGATTGTATTTTTCGAAATCTAAATCGAGGATCAACCTTAAATCCTTGACCTAGAATCAAGAAAAACGAGAAGCAAAGATAGGTTTGAAAACCCTGAAATCAGAACAAAGGTTTGAGACAAGCCATGAAAGACATGAAGTCAAGTAAGGGATCCCAGAGAACTTTAGTTTGACATCAATCCAAAAGAAAGGTCGTGAATACTTGGTAGTCGATATATGAACACCAGCGTTGAACACTTGAATATCAACCCTGAAATAGAGATTGAAAACGTCCTAGGGAAGGTTCAAGACCTCATGGGGTCGACCAGAAGCCAAGGAGGCCTTCAACCGACCTTAAGGAGCCGACTAGAGGCTCTGATGTTTTGGTGGTTTAAAACACCCAAAACTTGGCTTGAAACCATGTAAAGGTAGTCCAATATGCACTCTTTCATCAAAACTTCAAGGTTAGAGTTTAAAGAAATTCCTTGAGGTTGAAAACCCTTAATTTCGAACATCAACATTCGACATTCGAATATCGATATTTGAGCATCGACGTTCAACACTCGAACAGCCCTAAGGCCGAGCACATGCCAACCGAGAGGCTGCTAGAGAAGCCCCAGGAACCAAGACAAACATTGAAGCCATGATGGCCAATCGAGCCAAGGAAGGTTGTTTTAAAAACTCTAGGTTGATGTCAACCCAAGATGAGGAGTCTGCAGGAGCCACTTACCATAGACTAATAAACAAGCTAGATTTTTACACCCTTGACCGGGAAGACCAAGGAGGTCTACGGGGATGACATGTTAGTCAGGAGCCTAATCAAGGCATGCCATATTAAGAACCTCATAGAGGCATTTGAAGTGCTGAGGCACCACAAAATGATGTTGAATCCAGCCAAGTGTGCCTTTGGCGTGGGATCTGGAAAATTTTTGGGTCTGATGGTTTCAAAGCGAGGCACAGAAGCCAACCCTAATAAGATCAAGGCAATCCTAGATATGGAATCACCACGTTCCATAAAGGACGTACAGAAATTGACTGGAAGAATTACAGCTTTAGGGAGATTCATCTCCAAGTCTAGAAACAAGTGTTTGGCTTTCTTTCAAACATCAAAGAAGGTGAAAAATTTTGAATGGACTTCAGAAAGCCAAGAGGCCTTTGAACAGCTGAAAAAGTACATAGCTGAAGCGCCGTTGTTGGCCAAACCTAGTCCCGGAGAGACCCTATATCTATATCTAGCGATATCCGAACAAGCACTGAGTGTCGTTCTCATTCGAGAGGAAAACAAGGTTCAAAAGCCTATCTACTACGTGAGCATGATGTTGCACGGAGCTGAGTTGAATTACTCTCCCATTGAAAATTTTGCTTTGGCACTGGTAATAGCCCCAAGGAAGCTACGACCGTACTTCCAGGCACAAAAAATTGAAGTCCTAACGGACCAACAGTTAAGAAGCATATTGCATAGCCCGAAGGCCAATGGAAGGCTAATTAAGTGGGCGATAGAACTCGGATAATTTGATATCGCGTACAATCCTCAAATTGCAATTAAGCCACAGGCACTTGCCAACTTCGTGGTTGAATGTACCATTGACAACCAAGAAGTTGGGGGGCAGGAAGGCACAACACCCTAGCAAGGGCAAGATGAGACACTCCAAGAAGAAGAGAAAGATGAAGTTCAGAAGGAATATTGAGTGACCTATTTTGATGAGGCATCAAAAACAAAAGGAATATTGAGTGACCTATTTTGATGGGGCATCAAAAACAAAAACAAATGGAGCTCGTTTAGTTCTACTGACCATTGATAGCTCACGATTGAATATGCCTTGAAGTTGAATTTATCAACGACCAATAACGAGGTAGAGTATGAAGCCTTAATAGCCGGACTAGGCTTGGCTCTAGCCATGAGGGCCAAAAAACCTTAAATTCTGTGGAGACTCAAGGCTGGTGATAGCCCAAAAGAATGGAGATTTTGAAGCCAAAGATGAAACGATGATGAAATACCAGAGGATTATAAAATCAAGTTGATATGATTTGAGGAATGCCTCCTTGTATAACGGCCGATGCCTTGTCTAAATTTGCCTCATCTGAAATCGAGAATTACACTAGAAGTGTCTACTATCAGGTCTTGGAGACCCCCACTATAGAGCGCTAGTTGTTGGCGCCCATCGATGTTGGAAGTTGCTGGATAGATCCCCATCAAAGCTCATCTTGAGACTGGTTGGCTCCCTGATAATGCCTCGGAGGCACGGAAACTATCAGTGAGAGCATTGAGATATGCATTGATCTAAGCCTTGATGGCTACTAAGGCTGTAGGCCTCCACTCGAGCTAGTCGTTTGAATTCAAGGTCTCGAATCAAGGATTCAGAAAATGGGTCAAAGCCTTGATGGTCTCTCAAACATACGCACAGATGCTAGAAATACACATGAAAAAACTAGTTTGGCTCCAAAAGTGCCTTAAATGACGTTTTTTGGGGTCGAAAATTGGGGTAAATAGGATAAATCATATTTGCAGGACCTAGAGCTCTAAAAGACCTTCGATTTGATATATCGTGGGTCTAATTCGGAGTAACGAGTCAAAAGTTACGGATGATTTTGTGCATACGATGCTTTTTCGACAAATTTCAAACCAAAGGAAGGTCCTATGAACATAGAAAGAAGGTTGGAATCAAAATCAAGGATCGAAAACCAACCACAGTATCCTAGACTTGAAGTCAGGTGTTGAAAACAAGGGAATCCCCTATACGGATAATTAAAGAAACAAGGACCTCTGTGATAAGGGGGGCAAGGCCAGGGTTGTTTCAAACACCCTATTATAAGTATGAAAGGATGTCAGGAAGCCAAGGGCCATAGTATAACCCAAGGTTATTTGAAACCAAGAGTTCAAGAACAAGTTAAGGCCCAGAAGGTCCTGAAAACTAAGAAGAAGGTTGTTTGTGATCAAGGATCACAAAATCAACCATGATGTTGTAAGCTCACTCTAGAAACAAGGAGGGGAGTTCAAAACAAGATTTGGCTTTGGTCAAAATCAAGGTCAAAAGTCAAAGTCAATGGTCAAAGTCAAATAGTCAAAATTTGGCCAAAATTCAAAAAAAAAAAATTGGGGTGGGACCCAGCCGACCAGGTGCCCTTGGCCGAATGGCCGACCAGAGGTGGCCGACTAGAGTGAAGAGGGGAAAAAATGGTCCAGGTGTTCCGAACACCTGGACCCCTGAACGACTTCGTTTGGCCCCCGAACGCTCAAAAATGCTCCATTTGCGCCCAAATTTGAGATTTGGAAACCTTGTAAGGTCTTCTACAAGCCTAGGTAGGTCTCTTAGTGATTTCAAGAAGTTGAAAAAAAGAAGGTGTTTGAAACAAAGTATGGTTTGAAAACCAACTTAAAATGAGGCATTTCGCCTCTAAAACGTTCAAAAATGCATATTTTCATGTGATTCTTGTTCATACCAGGAGATTATAAGAATCTCTATCATATGAGCTCAACTTCAAAATTTGGGTTTAGAAATGTCAGGGGTGTTCAGAAACCATGAGGGTGTTGAAAGACCCTGAAGGTGTTTGAAACATTCAAAAAAAAAATTATGGGGCTCAGCCGACCAGGGGTGGCCGACCAGGCACCCTTGGCCAAACGGCCGACCAGGGTAGGCCGACTAGGCTGCCTTGGAGGAAAAATGGCTCAGGTGTTTGAAATACCTGAGCCCCTAGGTGATTTCATGATCCTCCAGAACGCTAAAAAATGCTCCGTTTGAGCTCAAATTTGAGATTCAAGAACCTTACAAGGTTCTCTATAAGTCTATGCAGGTGCCCAAGTGGTTTCTTGAAGTTGAAAAAATGACCTTGTTACGAACAAGGCCTAGTTTGAAGACCAGCTTAGAGGTGGCATATATTTTGCCTCCAAAACGTTCAAAAATGCATATTTTCATGAGATTCTTCTTCATACCAGGAAATTATAACAATCCCCATCATATAAGCTCAAATTCAAAATTTGAGGTTAGAAATGATAGCGGTGTTGAAAAACCAGGAGGGTGTTTGAAAACCGGGAAAGTGTTTGAAACACCTATTCCAGAAGGCCGTATTTCTTGCCTACACAACTCAAAAATGGGTATATTCACTTGATTCTTTCTCCAACCAGGAGATTATAAGAATCCCTGTCATATAAGATTAACTTCAAAATTTGAGGTTAGAAGTGTTAGGGGTGTTGAAAAATCAGGTCTGGTTTGAAAACCAGAAACCCTTGGCGTATTCGAAACACCCCTCAGCCAACCAATATCAGCTGCGAATCCATGATTCAAACATGATTGAAAGATTGAGGGTTTAAGGACATGAAGTTTCAAGCAATCAAGGTGATTCGTTTGAGAACAAGTTACTACAAAACTCTTAAGGAGGGTTTGAAAACACCTCCGGGCTGTCCACGTTGTTTGGGCCATATCTCGAGCTCCGGATTTCGGATTTGGACGATCTTACTGTCCACGCGAAGCTCATTAAATTCTCTATAGCCTTGGGTGGGTCCCAGCCACCCTTGGCCAAATGGCCGACCAGGGTAGGCCGAGCAGAAATATGGGGGAAAAATGGGTCCAGGTGTTTCGAAAACCTGGACCCCTAGCTGATTTCGTTTGGCTCTAAAACGCTTAAAAATGGGTATTTTCACGTGATTCTTTTTCCGTCAAGGAGATTATAAAAATCTCTACAATATGAGCTTGACTTCAAAATTTGAGGTTAGGATTTCACTAATCGCAGTTAGGGGGTGATTAATCTTGTTTAGCGACGTTTAAGGATTTTCACTCGGATATTAACCTATCTTAAGGTTAAGAATGGATATCCTAGTAATAATTACATCAAGGACGAGTTAGTTAGCCTCGATTAAGGCCTTTATAGCCCCGTTTAGGGTTATTTAGCCCCGATTAGGGCCGAATTAGTGTCTTTTGCTAAAAAATTAACCCTATTAAGGATTATGAGCAACGACCGCCTGATATTAACCCAAATTTAGATAAGTTGAGGGAAATAAATCAGTAATAAATTTATGCTAAAGGATCCTATGCACGAATTGCACTTGGATTAGTGTCTATGAGATCAAAACGGCACTAATCCTATTCCCGAAAGACCCAGAAATCTTAAGAAAAAGGTTCGAGAGGCCAAGGAACGTTTAGCTCTCTTAAGTATTAACTTGGGAGAGAATTTTAGTCATTGTGAATGTGTAGGTCGCTCCACACTTCACTGTAAGACGATACCCTGGTAGGGCCGATGTGACCTTAAACTTCTACGAAATCAAGCTTTCCTAGAAGTTGGGGGGCAAATGATATGGGTGAAAAATAATCCCTAAAGACATAATTAATAAAATATTTATTGGCTCATAAATAAGGCCCGAAACCCTAGTTGGGCATTAAATTCGTAATTAATGATTAAGCCCAAAAGAACAGCCCAAACCGGGGACGCCCGGTATAAACTCGTTTCTAACATGGGCCTGATCCACAAACCGGGAATGTTCTAGAAACAAGGAACGTTCCAGAATATCCCTGGGATATTATGTAGCCTCCAAGGCACCTAATCCGACATGGAAACTAATTCCTACAAGGAAGGAGTCAGAACCTTCCTCAATAACGGTGACTTGTCCATCAAGTCTCCAAACCCTATTACGATTCTAAGGCTCCTACAGCCTATATAAAGGGCCAGACCCCTCATCTCAGAACTACGTCTTGGCTTGATTCTCAACTCTGAGATACGTAGGCATCTTGTGAGGACCCGAATTAGGTCACGAAAACGCAATCGCAGCCATTAAAGCACGAAGCTCACGAACCCTAGCCGCAATTCGATAACCCTACTTTTTATTCCACAACAATAATATAATTAATGGTAATTAGTCGATTGCCTTTTTTCACATTTACTTTTAATTGAAGATATTACCTTTTATAAACACCTAAAAACATCAATCGTATCCTATTTTTCAATCATTAATATTTCCTTTAAAATTAAAACACATTACCTTTTTAATTTAAAACTAATCTTGCAATCATTAATATATATACCCGAAAATATCACACCATAATTTTCAATTTTATTAATAAAATATATTAAAAATCTGTATACGTTGTTTATAATAAGTAAACATTAGTATAATCCGTAAACATGAGTATATTAATATCTTTTCTATATTTTCTAGCTAAAATATCTTCTTTTTAAACTTATTTTTTTTACTTAATTATCCTTATTTAAATATTTAATATTGGTAAAAACATGTAATTCTATTTTATAAAATAGAATAACGATATTATAGTTCATAATAACTAACCAATTACCTTTTTGAGCTAAAACACATTATCTTTTCTAACTTTTCTAACTATAACCTCTCATATCTAAACATATCACGGGCGTTCTATTTAATTAAATAAACTAATAAACTAATAATTATTAATAACTAATTGATTACATTTTTCAGCTAAAACATAATATCTTTTCCATATTTTCTAACTTAAATATCTCTTTTTCAATTTTTTTTACTTAATTATCCTTACTTAAATATCTACTATTGGTGAAAACATGTTATAACCTTTTTGTTGGTCCCGAGTATTGCAGAAGGAGGGATTGAATATAATACTAATAGGCAATTATATTTAATAAAATAAAATAAAAATATTATAATTACTATTCACTAACCAATTACATTTCTAACTAAAACACGTCAGCTTTTATACTTTCTCTTACTAAAACATCTTCTCTTTCTCTTATTAAAACATCTTATTTTCCAATTTATCAAGGACAATTGTATTCAATAAAATAATATCGCAGTAATTAATAATTGACTAATTACCCTTTTCAACTAAAACGTATCATCTTATCTATATCTTATAACCAAAATTGTTCCTTTTTTAGAAATATTACAGCCAATATATATATATATATATATATAATTTCTTTCAAATAATATCATTTAAAATTTTAACTTACAAAATATCTTAAAAAATTCATTTAAAATAACAAAAAAATCATACAATATTAAAAAAAATATGTGTTTCGCACGGATTTTAAGCTAATTTATATTAGCACACGCAGAATCTATTATGTGAATATAACCACTCATTTTAAAAACCATTTTTAAAATTTTTTCGGGACCTCTAAAATTACGATATACAAATTTTAATATTTAGCTTAAGTTTATTCGTTTTAATATTTATATATTTTCATTACATATCTATTATTATTATTTTAAATAGTTGAATGAAGCTAAAATATATACATTTTTATGAAGTGAAATCAAGTAAATTGATATGATTTTTGAATTTTATTTAAATAAAAGATAAAAAAAATATTTATTAAATCAACATCTTTGATACAAATTGAAATAGAGAATTAATAATCTTCAATGAATTAATGAAAAACACATTAATTTAAAAATAATATAACATCTACTCAAAAAATAGTAATAATAAAACATATTTTGTTTTTGGATTTCCAATCTTTACAAATATCATAACCGAACGAAGTACAGATAATTACGTAAGAATTTTGTTTCTACATTTTATCAACACACACGTAGAATATATCTACTGCCACGTGGATCAAATAAACTCACATATGCAACATATGACACGTCAAATCTAATCTATGTAGCAGTAGTAGTTTCTATATATAGTGAGGCTGGATCAACTTCATACAGAAACCTCAGTCTATCAACTAGTTAAGATGGAAAGAAGACGGCTACTACGCTTTCTATTTCTCACCTTCATCTCTATATTTCTCTTCTTCCTCACCTTCCTAAATCTCCCTTATTCTCCATCCACCTCCGGTTGTGACAGCTCCGGCAACCACCCTTCCCCGTGGTACTGCACCAACCGTTTCCTTCTAAAAAACCCCACGCGCCGTCTTCATAAATCCACGCGCCTCCATTCCTCCGATGTTCCACACAACCCACTTGACCCTCTTACCCTCCCAGAGTTCAAGAAAGTTCAAGCAATAATCAAGTCCCACACGCTTTTTAAGAACTCTGCCTACGCGCTACATTCCGTGGTTCTCGAGGAGCCCACAAAGCAAACTGTTCTGACGTGGCAGAAGGGTGACCCGCTTCCGACCCGGAAAGCATCCGTCACTGCTCGGGTCAACGGTGAGGCTCACTTGCTCACAGTTGATATTAGTACACAAGAAGTGACCCGGCATGAAGTGGGTCATTTATCGGGTTACCCGGTAATGACCATGGAGGATATGACAACTGCCACGTGGGCGCCACTTGGAAATGCTGACTTCAATCGCTCTATACTGGCGCGTGGTGTGAACTTAGCTGACCTGGCATGTTTACCAATCTCAAGTGGATGGTACGGAAAGAGTGAGCTTGAAGAAAAAACGAGATTAATTAAAATACAATGCTACTCTCTCGAAGGCACTGCAAATTTTTACATGAGACCAATCGAAGGGCTCACAGTGCTTCTTGATTTAGATACCAAACGTGTGGTTGAGATTGTGGATAAAGGAAAGAACATACCAATACCAAAGGCTGCCAACACAGATTATCGTTTCTCGGCCCAAAACAAACAGCCCAATTTGATCAACCCAATATCGATAGAGCAACCAAAGGGCCCAAGTTTCACCATAGTGGATAACCATTTAGTAAAATGGGGCAACTGGGAATTTCACTTAAAACCCGACCCGAGAGCTGGGGTGATCATTTCCCGGGTCAAGGTCCAGGACCCGGGAACCGGGAAAATGAGAAATGTGATGTACCAAGGGTTTACATCAGAGTTGTTTGTGCCTTACATGGATCCAACGGATGCATGGTATTTTAAAACGTACATGGATGCGGGTGAATACGGGTTCGGGCTGCAAGCAATGCCACTTGACCCGCTAAATGATTGCCCGAGAAATGCTTATTACATGGATGGTATATTTGCAGCTGGTGATGGCACACCTTATGTTAGAGAAAATATGGTTTGTGTTTTTGAAAGCTACGGAGGTGACATTGGGTGGCGACATTCCGAAAGTCCCATCACGGGCATGGAGGTATATTTCAACTCCGTGTGAGTCACGTTATTAATTTTAATGTTACATTTTGCTACGTTTTCTGTAAAAGTAGTGCTAAAGTTACCAAATAGGGTACCAAAATTTGTTAACAAATGATATGACACTAATTACTTGGCATTTTGAGATGTTTTGATTGGATGATTCTGGCGGGTCTATTACAATTATAACCAATCAAAATAATGACACATTATTTGGTAACAAATTTTGGTACCCAATTTATATCTCTAGCATTTTTCTTTCTGTAAACTTAGTTACGGAAATTTTAAAAAAAAAATCACGCGCTAGTTAATCAAACATTAGAAAATGATGTATTTTTGTTTAATGACTATAGTGTTAGTTTTTATAACATGAACCAAGTCAGTAATATGAATCTATTAATAGTAAACTGATGAAATTTTCATCTAGTCGAGTGACGAAAACTCAGATTCCGTGCACGATATGTCACGTGTTTGATATGGCTAAAGATAATATTTAAATCTTCAATCAGGTCTGTGTATTTAAAATTTTAATGCCTTGGAAAATGTAAAATACATAGAAGAGAGAAAGTCGGTTAATACTCTTATGATGAGAGAAGTGAAATTTGTTGTTATCAATTGGTGGTGTAGTTTAGAAAAGTCAGGGGTTGATGCTAGAAATTTGTTTGATTATAATTTTGTCAGATTCGAGAAGTGAGGCCAAAGGTGACGCTAGTGGTGAGAATGGCAGCATCAGTCGCTAACTATGACTATATCATGGACTGGGAGTTCCAAACTGATGGACTAATCAGAATTAAGGTTGGTGATTAATGAATGTTTATTTATATTACTTGTTGGTGTTTACGTGATTCATGAATCTTAACCCCATATGTAGCTGTCAGATATTTTGTCTTTTCGTTAAAGATTCTGCCGATAATGTAGCCAAGCCAAATAATTTAAGTGGGTGGAGCACTAATATCATGACATCGGTTTCATGGCCTTTCTTTTCTATTCATCACTCTCACGAAACTGAAAATACTAGTAGTACCTAGGGATGAGCACGATTTTTCGAAAACCGGTTAAACCGACCAAACCAACCCAACTAAACCGAAAGTTTATGTTTTTTTCGATTTGGGTTGGGATTTGGGTTGGTTATGGTTTTAAATTTTTAAAAATCGAAAAATTTGGATTGGGTTTGGTTTTACTAAATTTTCCACCCGATTTAACCAACCCGACCATTAAGATCAAATAATATATAAATATTATATATATATATATATATATAGTTTTAATATTAATTTTATACTTATATAAAATAAAAAATATTTATGTTGAAACGATGTCGTAGCCTACTTTATGCTACTATTGGTTCACACATGTTGTTGCCTCTTTTTTATTATTTAATAATGGTTTTAAACCGAAATCGACCAAACCAAACCGTTATAATTAAGTTGGTTTTTTTTAAATGTTATGGTTTTTGGTTTGATTATGGTTTGAAAAATTAAAAACCCAAAATTTATGATTTGGTTGATTTGGCGGTTCTAAACTGCCCAAACCACCCAATGCTCACCCTAGTAGTACCTTTCATTTCTTTAAAAACTGTGGATTGTATTGATTTAAATACTTGTGTGCATATACTGACAAAAACTCGATAAAAGAAGGATATTCAATAGAATATGAAACAATTTAATTAGTTGGTGCATTGTGTATGAATAATATGGGACAACATGTACATATCCCAAGACTCCAAGAGGTTTGTTAGAGAAGAGATTAGTTTTCCTGAGGTTACTTCACCTAAATTTCCTTTGTGGTTAAAAAAATCTCCCATATAAATGTATGAGGGTATTATTCTAATTATAGAATATTATATACATTTACAAAAATATCTTTACTATTTTATATTAAAAAATATCTTTATTCTCTCTAAAGAATGAATGGTTAGAGATGAGTCAAGATGACAAACTTTTAAGAATTTGTGGTGAAAGGATGACAGAAAACGTTATAGTGTGTATGATTATGAGTTATGACATGACACAGCACCAAAGAAAAGTCCATGAACGTGTTAGAACTGGATTCTCAGTATATTACTGTTTGCTGTCAAAATGATCACAGGTTGGACTTAGTGGAATCTTGATGGTGAAAGGGACATCTTATGTGAACATGAATGAGGTGAATCAGGAGGAGAATCTGTACGGAACCCTCTTGTCCGAAAACGTTATCGGAGTCATCCATGATCACTACATCACATACCGTCTTGACATGGACGTGGATGGTTCAGAGAATTCGTTTGTTAAGGTGAATATCAAGAGGCAAGAGACCTCACCAGGTGAATCACCAAGAAAAAGTTACTTGAAAGCTGTAAGAAATGTGGCGAAAACAGAGAAGGATGCACAAGTCAAGCTCAAGCTCTATGATCCATCTGAATTTCAC
This sequence comes from Saposhnikovia divaricata, assembly GCA_036435485.1. NCBI lineage: Eukaryota > Viridiplantae > Streptophyta > Magnoliopsida > Apiales > Apiaceae > Saposhnikovia > Saposhnikovia divaricata. The sequence continues at coordinate 58,950,803 of CM071599.1, read as the reverse complement.
GTAACAAACCCCTCTAAAACAACCCGGGTTGGAAACCCTGTGGGGTACAAGGTGGTTCCTGGTGGCACTGCTGCTAGTTTACTTGATCTTGATGATCCTCCTCAGAAACGAGGGGCCTTTACTAATAACCAGATATGGATCACTCCGTATAATGAAAGTGAGTATTGGGCAGGGGGGTTGTTTGTTTACCAGAACAAAGGTGAAGATAATCTAGCAGTATGGTCAGAAAGGTGAGTATTTTTTTCCTTTCTTTTTGCTATGTTTTATATTTTTCAGTATATTAGTTGGAACAAAGATTCAAATCCATAACCTTAACAGTTTGGAGGGATAGGGGCAGGGTAATTAAGCGTCTATCCCTTCATCCTCAATGCGAGTGTTCTGCCACCAACTTTAATTAGTAGGGTATTTAATGATAGCATATTCAAGAAAAGAGTTGAAAATGTTACGTAAATTGTTTGTTGCAGGGATCGGCCAATTGAGAACAAGGATATCGTATTGTGGTACACATTAGGGTTTCATCATGTACCGTGTCAAGAGGATTTTCCGATTATGCCAACAGTATCATCAAGTTTTGATCTAAAGCCTGTCAACTTCTTCGAAAGCAATCCGATTCTCGGGTCTCCTCCTAACGAGGAAAAAGATCTCCCGATTTGTAAGGCTTCTGCATCAGCTTGATCTGGCTAACTCATTTGGCCTTTTTTGTTGTTGTAAATTATTCTAAATGCAGAACTGTGGTATCTTACGATCTAACCTTAAATCCTCATGAATAATACTCCATCTTCATGATTTCCCAGGGGAATGAAAATGGGATCTATATAATTAATGGTTGTTAATTATACATTTCAAACTGAATCACTTGAGTTTGATTATGCTGTCTACATGTAAAGTATACATATTTCTTTTAGTTGTGAAGAAGATACTATTGGATTCTTGCAGCATATGCTAGTGGAATCTGAATTTTCAGCAATAATACAACTTGAATAAAGTGGATTGATAGTGTCACTTACCCCACTTCCCCTTCAATTATTCACAAATTTAAAGGATTCCTCAAGCATAAGAGAATCTTCCACGAGCAAGGAAATACACCATCTCTACCAAAATCTTGAGATTAGGAAAAATGCTCAATATCAACAATTTGTTTGGTCTCCGCGAATGGGTACTACTACTAGATTTATTCGTCGATACCCACGATTTTGAGAGTTTTTAAAATTTTTAAGTTCCACGTTATGTTATCATTTATCCCTTAACTTAAAAAACCAAAATCCAAAACCTTACTAAAACATGTATGTTTACAGGATAATTTGCAGTTTACGCACTTAAATTCATCAGCATTTTACGCACTCCAATTTAATGAATTATACAATGACACGGTAACCTGGTAAATAGACACTGAAAGTCCCTGATTGCTTTGGAGTTTTACTATTTCAAAATCGTTCTGGACAAAACTTTAAAGTTTCCAAGGTTGAGTGGACGGCAACATACAGCATTACAAGTGAAACTTCCCTGCATTTTACGTGCACAAAATTGCCTCAGCATTTGCCATTCTGGTCCATTGTGTGTCTGCACAGTGTCGCAGTCAGCAGTAGTAATGGCCTGCGGTTGCGCATACTTGCATCGTTGTCTTCAGTTACCTGACACGCCGAGGCAGGTAGTAGCGGAGCCAGGAGCTAAAGTCATGGGAACATTATATAAACTTTAAATGAAGAGAATATTTAAAACTTAAAATGAAGAGAATATTTATAAACTTAAAAATGAAGAGAATATTTCAAACTTTCGTTTACTATATAGTCTATACAGTAAGTAATTTTAAAATTATAAACATTACCTATAAATATAAAACAATATTCAATCTGATCAATATGCTTCTCTTGAGACCAAGGCTGAGGTTTAGAACCAATGGTCCGAGCTAGATTTGCGATATTGCAACGGGTTCAAGAAATGTAAGGCCGGGTTCAAGAAATGGAAGGCTTCCTGGTTCTTTCTACAGGGAGGCCTCTAGGGCCTGGTGGCAATAGTAGGTGTGCGGGATTCAAATTACCATCAAATTGTTAGGCAGCCTACCTCCATCCTTCTTTCCACCAACCTCACCTTCACCAACCCACTCCCCACCTACCACATACCTCCTATAAATACCCCCCTCCCCCTTCATTAGTTAACACATCAAAATCTCTTCTTCCTCTCTTACTTCTCAGTATATATATAGCTGCTAGATTGTCCGGCTAGTAGGAAACTTACCTTGTGGTAGTTTCAAGCAGGTCAGGATAGGGGGCCCTCGTGCTACTCTATTCTTTCGTTTCGAAGGAGTTTGTGTGAGTGTCAGGCTGCAGCCATCGGAATCTGTCCCGCTGCAGCATTAGGAGTTCGTCCAGCTGTTGTAGTTGCTACAAAGGGAGTTCATCCAGGTTATCCGGTCAAGTACCGAAGGAGTAGGGAATCGTTGTATTTCTATTCAGTTGTGTCTCAAGTGTTACTTCGTAAACTTGAGAGAGAATATTGTAACCATTGTTATCATTATAGTGGAAACATTCGGAGCTGGTCCCGTGGTTTTTACCTCTTTACTTTAAGGGGGTTTTCCACGTATAAATCTTGGTGTTCATCTGTGTTTATTATTGACTGTTATAATCTCCGTATTTAATTTACGCAAAGACAGGAAACGGGAATTCCTAACAAGTGGTATCAAAGCTGGGGCACACATTGTTGGTGTCGAGGAAAGTGCTTTGTGCGCAGTGGTTACTTGATAACGCGCCGTACTAATACGGAAGGCTCCCCAAACACATCCACTTTCCTGGCCAACTTGTGTGGTTCTAAGTGAGATTCCCATAGTCTTTGGTAAATTAAAATGGATGATTCTTCCAGTGTAATGGTAAGCCTAACAGCTTCAAATTATCCGATGTGGAAAAGCAGAATAAAGGATTTGCTTTATAGTAAGGACTTGTTTGATCCGGTGGAGCTGAAAGGAGTTAAACCTGCAGCAAAGTCTGATGCTGACTGGAAGAAGATGAACATGAAAACTATCAGTCTCATTCGTCGATGGATTGATAATTCGGAGTATCATCATGTCTCTGAAGAAGAAGATGCTTATACGCTTTGGACGACATTAGAGTCTACGTTCCAAGAGAAAAGTTCACAAAATGTAACTTTTCTAGTTCGTCAGCTGGTGAACATGAGGTACCAGGATGGGAACAACATGTCAGAGCATATGAGCGAATTCCAAGGGTTGTTAAATCAACTATCAAATATGAAGATGGAGTTTGAGCAGAAATTCCAAGCAATATTTCTTCTCAACACTTTACCATCCAGCTGGGATACGCTAGTGGTGACAGTAACTAATGCTGTACCAACTGAGCAACTAACGTTGCGATCAATTAAGCAGAGTATCCTTAGTGAATCCATGAGAAGAAAGGTACAAGGAGTCAACCACGATTCCCAGGCTCTTGTTACTGAGAACAGGGGCAGAAGCAACTATAGGGAGACAAACCGAGGACGTAGTAAAAGTAGGAATTTTGGTAATTCCAGTGGCAAATCAAATGCCAATGTTGAATGCTACTATTGTAAGAAGAAGGGTCATTACAAAAAGGATTGTAGGGCCTGGCTCAAGCAACAGAATAATGGTCAGCAAGGGAAACATGCCGAGAAAAGTACAACAGCTGCTATGACAGAAGATGTTGTGATCCTTTCTTTTGGGGAAGAAGAATGCTTACATGTTGATGATCAGAAGGTCGAATGGGTGATAGATACTGGAGCAACGTATCATGCAACACCCACTCAGGAATTCTTTACGACGTACAAGTCAGGGGACTTTGGTGCTGTAAGAATGGGTAACTCAGATCAATCAAAGATCGCAGGCATTGGTGACATCTGTATTGAGACAAACACGGGTTGTTCAATGACTTTGAAAGATGTCAGGCATGTTCCGGACTTACGGCTCAACTTGATTTCTGGCATGGCGCTAGACAAGCAGGGGTACGTAAATACCTTCGGTGGTGGAAGGTGGAAGCTTACTACGGGTTCATTGGTGGTTGCAAGAGGATCCACTTGTGGCTCTTTGTACAAGACACAAGTGAAGATGTGTTCAAATGCTTTGAATACAGTTGAAGATGAAGCTTCAGCAAGTTTGTGGCACAAGAGGCTTGGTCACATGAGCGAGAAAGGGCTACAGATATTAGCGAAGAAATCCCTCATTCAGTTTGCTAAAGATACTACATTGCAGCCCTGCGAATATTGTTTATTCGGGAAACAACATAGAGTATCTTTTAGCAGTCCACTGAAGAAAAAGTCGGGGCTGTTAGAAAGAGTTTATTCTGATGTATGTGGTCCGTTTGAGGTGGAGTCCTTAGGCAGAAATAGGTACTTTGTTACCTTCATTGATGAAGCATCTCGAAAGGTGTGGGTTGAGATACTCAAATCCAAAGATCAAGTGTTTGAGTACTTCCAGAAGTTTCATGCCATGGTTGAAAGATCAACAGGGAAACAACTGAAGTGCCTTCGTAGTGACAATGGGGGGGAGTACACTTCAAAAGAGTTTAAAGAGTATCTTGCAAAGCATGGTATTCGGCATGAAAGAACAGTTCCTGGCACCCCACAACAGAATGGCGTTGCGGAAAGAATGAACCGCACCATTGCTGAACGAGTCAGATGCATGTTGAAAATGTCTAAACTGCCGAAGTCATTTTGGGGAGAAGCTGTAAGAACAGCTTGCTACTTGATCAATCGATCTCCATCGGCACCTCTGAATTTTGAGATTCCAGAGAAAATCTGGTTAGAAAAGGATGTTTCATATTCCTACTTACGGGTGTTTGGATGCAAGGCTTTTGCACACATCCCAAAGGAGCATAGAACAAAGCTTGAAGATAAAGCAACTCCGTGTATTCTCGTTGGCTACGGGGATCCAGAGTTCGGGTATCGGTTGTGGAATCCTGAATCGAAAAGATTTTCAGGAGCAGAGATGTGGTTTTCCATGAGTCTCAAAATTATGAGAATTTTGGGAGCACTCAACAACCAAGGCAAGCTAGAAATCCAGATACATTAGAAGATGATGGAGATGATACGGCAGATGATGAGGCTGCTGAGCAGGGGGAGCTACCGCCTCAGCCTGAAGCTGAAGAAACTCAGCCACGACGTTCTACGAGAGAACGGAGACCATCAGGAAGATATCTTTCATCCGAGTATATCTTAATTGCTGATGAGGGGGAGCCCGAGACCTTTGAGGAAGTCAAGACTCATAAAGAAAGCAATTGCTGGTTGAAAGCAATGCAAGAGGAGATGGATTCTTTAAACAAGAATGAAACTTATGAGTTGACTACACTTCCGAGAGGACGGAAGGCTTTGAGGAACAAATGGGTCTTCAAAGTAAAAAGAGATGATGAAAAGCTTGTAAAGTATAAAGCACGCTTGGTGGTTAAAGGCTTTGCACAGAAGGAAGGCATTGATTTTGATGAAATCTTTTCTCCGGTTGTATAGATGACATCAATCCGAACAGTTCTCGGATTTGCGGCTAGCATGGATCTTGAGCTTGAGCAGTTAGATGTGAAAACTGCATTCCTTCATGGAGATTTGAAGGAAGAGATCTACATGCATCAGCCAGAAGGATTTGAAGTGAAAGGGAAGGAACACATGGTTTGTAAACTCAAGAAGAGTTTATACGGGCTTAAGCAAGCGCCAAGACAGTGGTACAAAAAGTTTGATTCATTCATGAGGAATCATAAGTTCAGGAGAACTGCATCCGATCACTGTGCTTATGTGCAAAGGTTTCCTAACGGTAACTTCATCATCCTGCTGCTTTATGTTGATGATATGTTAGTGGTCGGCCAAGATGCTAACATGATCCGCAAGCTGAAAGAAGATTTGTCCAAGTTCTTTGATATGAAAGACTTGGGTCCAGCAAAACAAATCCTAGGGATGAAGATTGTTCGTGACAGAACAACCCGGAGGTTGTGGCTTTCACAACAGGGATATATTGAACGGGTATTGAAAAGGTTCAATATGGATAATGCTAAACCTGTTAGCATACCATTGGCGGGACATTTTAAACTGGACAAGAAAATGTGTCCGTCAACAGACAAGGAGAAGAAGGATATGGAGGAAGTTCCCTACTCATCCGCAGTAGGGAGTCTTATGTATGCATTGGTTTGTATAAGACCAGATATTGCTCATGCTGTTGGAGTTGTGAGTAGATATCTGTCAAATCCAGGAAGAAAGCACTGGGAAGCAGTTAAATGGATTCTCAGATATCTCAAAGGCACTTCCAGGTTATGCTTGAAGTATGGACACGGTGAACCAGTCTTGGAAGGTTTTACAGATGCTGACATGGCAGGACATCCAGATGGGATGAAGTCCACGTCAGCGATGCTTTTCACTTTTGCGGGGGGAGCTGTAGCATGGCAGTCCAAGTTGCAAAAGTGTGTTGCGTTGTCAACAACCGAATCAGAGTATATTGCTGCTTGTGAAGCAGGCAAGGAGCTGGTTTGGTTAAAGCGGTTTCTCCAAGAATTGGGTCAGAAGCAAGACAACTTTGAGTTGTATTGTGATAGCCAGAGTGCTATTGACTTGAGCAAGAATGCTACTTGTCACAGTCGTACTAAGCATATTAATGTACGTTACCATTGGCTACGGGAACAAGTTGAAGATGGGGTGATACAGATAGAGAAGATACACACGGATAAGAATCCGTCTGATATGATGACAAAGGTGGTTCCGCGAGAAAAATTGGAGCTGTGCAAACAGGGTGCAGGTATGGAGTGCAAGTGAAGAGCTGTGAGTTTTGGAAACAGGGGGAGATTGTTAGGCAGCCTACCTCCATCCTTCTTTCCACCAACCTCACCTTCACCAACCCCCTCCCCACCTACCACATACCTCTTATAAATACCCCCCTCCCCCTTCATTAGTTAACACACCAAAATCTCTTCTTCCTCTCTTACTTCTCAGTATATATATAGCTGCTAGATTGTCCGTCTAGTAGGAAACTTACCTTGTGGTAGTTTCAAGCAGGTCAGGATAGGGGGCCCTCGTGCTACTCTATTCTTTCGTTTCGAAGGAGTTTGTGTGAGTGTCAGGCTGCAGCCATCGGAATCTGTCCCGCTGCAGCATTAGGAGTTCGTCCAGCTGTTGTAGTTGCTACAAAGGGAGTTCATCCAGGTTATCCGGTCAAGTACCGAAGGAGTAGGGAATCGTTGTATTTCTATTCAGTTGTGTCTCAAGTGTTACTTCGTAAACTTGAGAGAGAATATTGTAACCATTGTTATCATTATAGTGGAAACATTCGGAGCTGGTCCCGTGGTTTTTACCTCTTTACTTTAAGGGGGTTTTCCACGTATAAATCTTGGTGTTCATCTGTGTTTATTATTGACTGTTATAATCTCCGTATTTAATTTACGCAAAGACAGGAAACGGGAATTCCTAACACAAATTCCTATAAAAGACTGTGCTTTATCTTTATCAAAAATCAAAGACCATATTATATTTTAACTGTAAATTAGGATACAGAGGACTTGTGCAATCCAATTATAAGACAAATTTATTTACCAATCAGAGTAAAGTTTGTATGAAATCATGAGCTCAACCAAAATTCCAAAGTGCAGGACAAAATTGACTTCCTACCTTCCACTATAAGATTGCTTGTAGTTTACGTACGTAAAGAATCAGTAACTAGGACATAGACAATAGCAGACAATTACAAGCTATATTACCGGATCTCTCTCCATCTCTACATGAGAAACAAATTTAAGTAGCAATTGCTTCCATTTCCACTAAGACTCCAGGTGAGGAAAAACAGATCAAGCAGCAACTGCATCCTCCTTTGTGGCAAGCTGGTTTTGAATGTGTTGAGGAACAACGTCAAATTTGGCCAATTGCATAGTGTACGAAGCACGCCCTTTTGTCATTCCTCGAAGTGTACTAACATACTGAAACATCTCAGCTAAAGGAACAAGGGAATCAACAACCTGCAGCAGTAAGAACCAGAACATCAATGGTGTATTGATACAATGGTGTATTGATACATAGACTCTGGTCATAAAATTGATCTTTAATAAAGTTAGCCACCTAATACCCTGTTAAAGTACTTCAGTAAGGTGCAAGATTCATTGTAAGCAATTCATTATTTCAATATTTTGTGGCAAAAACGACGAACCACATGATAGTTTTATAAGAGATGCAGATAATATGATTTGTTTACAGCTGAAAGTTCAGGATAGTATCAATCCTGTAATATTCATGATTTTACTGGTAAAAGTTGTGAAAACTATTAACACACTCAATCTATAACTATAAGTCTCAACCTCAATACATTTGAGAACCAGTAAAGAATTTCTCATTATTTATTATATTATTACTGGGTAAAAACAATGTCCTAGACAACCTATACAACATATCAGGCTCAATATCTACTCACGGCTGGCACCTTGCCAACTGAAGAACCTAAGTTCGAGTTGCAAGAATACGCCACAGAAACATCATTTTTAGATATAGTTTGCAAAAAGGTCGATATAACATACCTTAAGACCTCCGGGTTTGTCACCGAAGCTGTTAATTTGACCTCTTCTAGAATTGAGATCACCAATCACATCTCCCAAGTGTTCTTCCGGGGTAACAACCTCAACTCTCATAATCGGTTCTAACATCTTTGGAGCTGCTTTTCTGATTCCTTCCCTGAAAGCTCCTCTAGCCGCCAACTGAAATGCTAAGACGCTTGAATCAACATCATGGTAGGAGCCGTCTACCAATACAGCACGTACATCTACAACAGGAAAGCCTGCAAGAACTCCATTACTCATGCACTCCTCCAGTCCTTTCATCACACCTGGAATATATTCTCTAGGGACTGCACCTCCTTTGATTTCACTTTTGAACTCGTATCCCGTACCTGGTTCCATAGGTTCAAACCTTACTGTGATATCAGCGAACTGACCTTGCCCACCTGATTGCTTTTTATGAACGTACTTCACTTCTGCAATTCTGGAAATGCTCTCGCGGTAGTTCACTTGTGGCGCACCAACATTAGCTTCTACCTGAAATTGTCACTCCAAGTTACTAATTCTGCGTCAAAAAGAGTTTGTGTGGCACCAAAAATCATGGGTAACAAGAACAATCAAAGGAAAAACAGCTTCAAGGAAAGTGGGAAAGAAGATAAAACATTGATTTAAATAATTTGCTAGGATTGTGAACATATAACATACTCATTCTATACAACAACAGAGGCATTGATCACAAACTAAGGCACATACACAACAAGATATACTATATCATATCCATGTGGGTGTACTTGTGCATCTTACCTGTCTGCTTGTGTATGTGTGCTCACGCATTGCAATATAGAAAAACCAGATTCGATTCAAAATTAAAAGATGATTCATACCTTGTATTCTCTCTTCAGTCGATCAACAATAATTTCAAGATGCAATTCACCCATTCCTTCAATAACAGTTTGATTGATCTCTTCATCCCGTGAGAAGTGGAAAGATGGATCTTCTTGAGCTAGTTTGACCAAACCAGCTCCCATCTTATCCACGTCAGCTTTAGTTTTAGGTTCAATAGCAACCTTAATAACAGGATCTGGGAAATCCATCCGCTCAAGTACGATAGGATGCTCTGTATCAGACAATGTTTCCCCAGTAACTGTGTCTTTTAGCCCTGCAAGAGCAACAATATCACCTGCTAAGGCTACCTTAACATCTTCTCTACTGTTGGCATGCATTTCCAGAAGTCTACCAATCCTCTCTTTCTTTCCCTTATTTGCATTCAGCACATAAGATCCTGCAGCAAGCTTTCCTGAGTATACTCTTACAAATGTAAGAGAACCCACAAAAGAGTCACTCATGATCTTAAAAGCGAGTCCACTGAATGGTTCATCATCACTCGCAGCCCTCTCGATAATCACTTCTGGGTTTTCTGGGTCTGTCCCTTTCATTGGTGGCAGATCAAGTGGAGAAGGCAGATAATCCACAACAGCATCAAGCAATGGCTGGACACCCTTGTTTTTGAATGCTGAACCACATAAAACAGGGACAAAACTGTTTGAGATGGTTCCCTTTCTAATTAACTTCTTGATGGTAGCCTCATCTGGCTCAATTCCTTCTAGGTAGGCCTCCATGGCTTCATCATCCATGTCAATTATAGTCTCAACCATCAGCGCCTGGTACTTTTTAGCTAACTCTAGAAGATCAGCTGGAATGTCTTGATACTCAAATTTAGCACCTAATTCTTCCCCTGACCAAACTATAGCCTTCATTCTCACAAGATCAACAACTCCTTTAAAAGTATCCTCTGCACCTATTGGTATCTGAAGCACTACGGGTTTGGCACCCAAATTTGTTACTATCATATCTCTTGTTCGAAAGAAATTTGCCCCTAGCCGATCCATTTTGTTAACAAAACAGATTCTGGGCACCCCATATTTATCAGCTTGCCTCCACACAGTTTCAGACTGAGGTTCCACCCCAGCAACACTGTCGAATAAGCAAATAGCACCATCCAGAACCCTGAGAGCACGCTCAACTTCAAGTGTAAAGTCAACATGGCCAGGGGTATCGATAATATTAATCCGGTGATTGTCCCAAAATGTGGTAGTTGCAGCTGAAGTTATAGTTATCCCTCTTTCTTGTTCTTGCTCCATCCAGTCCATTGTAGCTGTTCCCTCATGTACCTCACCAATTTTATAGTTCCTCCCAGTATAGAATAGGACACGTTCAGTTGTAGTAGTCTTTCCCGCATCAATGTGAGCCATGATTCCAATATTCCGGTAGTCTTCCAGTGGCACTGCACGTTTTGCCTCTACAAAATATCCAAGAAAGATGAGAACCACACTTTCAAATTTTCCGTATCATAAGGATTACAGTATACTTATTTTAGCATGTCAAACATATCTTAAAATTCAGCAATTCCAAATTAATCCTGTCGCTATATAACTAAAATGTACAAACAAAAACTCATTTGATATGGAACATATGAAAACCTAATTACAGAACCAGCCCCAGTGCTCCACAATCACATCAAAATGTCGAAAGAAAAAACAAGTACACAACATAAAGTTATGCCAAGAGTAACACTGAAACAATTTAAAAGACATAGATAAATATCCAAATATCGAACTACACAAAACTTGATAGAGGCAAACTATCATATATCAGATGACACATAGCTATCTAGAAATTATACAAATGACCAAGTTGTAACCTTTATTATATCTTAAAAGTTAAAAGAATTATGTACAAAATTGAGTGTTTAGCAGATAAAAGTTAAAACCCATATCAAAGAAATAATAAAAATCCAATCTTTGAACATAAATAAGAAGTAACAACACCCCAATCTTTCAAATTCATACATAACAAGAACAAAACTTAAACACACACACACACACAGACACAGTTACCTTCAGGAGTGGCCATGGCGGAAACAGAGAAGTCCCGTTTGGGCAGCACAGAAGAGAAGGTTCTAGAAGAAGTGAGCAAAACAGGTCCAAAGAATTGAGAAGTAGAAGAAGAGGAGATAGAGCTTCGCCGGGAAATGGGTGGGAGTAAAAAGCGACGAGGAGAGAAATGAATTGGCCGCCGTGCGTTACAAAGCCCGGAAGAAGAAGTGTTAGGCAGCGTAGACATTCTTGAAGTTGCTGCTGCAAGTGCTGATTCTCCCGCCATTCTTAACGGGGGGTTTTGCAGAGATTGTTTCTCTATCTCTGCTGTGTGTGGCTTTGGGGATAACGAGAACACACACACACTCTCTCTGATTTTGTGTATGGGCTTTTGGATTTTTGGTACTCCCTTTCCTTTTATCTTCACATTTTTTGTAAAATCCAGTTTATGAGATAAAATATATGTGGCTTTATGAATCGGATAATAAATTTGTCATTTCACACTTTTGCCCTTTTTTACTGTATTTTTTAATAAAGGTCCCCAATATCACAATTTCAAGACACTAGCATTTTGCCCGTACGGCATCTTATTTAATTTAAATTGACAATACCAAAAATTTAACAAATTTGATTGATTTCTTAAAAAGATATTGTATGCAATTATATAAATAATCAATTCTTAGAAAGATATTCTATATAGTTATATAAGTATTTAATAAAATAATGATATGCTAAAATTTATATAAAAAAGTAGCATACAATTTTATTTTAACAATGTTGAAAATTTATTTAATCCATCAAAATCTGCAATAAAAGTAATAAATATTTTTACAGATATTGTTCTCTAATGGAAAACAATAATAAATTGTCTTCATTATTCAAATGCGGAAATGATAATCTCTTCACCCACAATGACTCCAAAACACTAAATCTCATATAATATCAAGAACATATTATATTAACTATGAGACCTCATAGTTAATATAATATGTAAATGTTGGAGAACAATGAGACCACATTTCAAGCAATTTTTTAATTTTTTTTGTTAATTTTTTTTATGAATGAATAGAGGGTAGAATTATAAGACTTTTTTGTGAAGATGCCCCTAGCGGGGCCCTTTAAAATAGCTTGAAATGTAGTGAATATGTGTGTTCTCATTTTAATTTTTTTTAATTTGTTTTATGAATGGATAGAGGGTAGAATTATAAGATTTTTTTGTGAAGATACCCCTAGCGGGGCCCTTTAAAATAGCTTGAAATGTAGTGAATATGTGTGTTCTCACTGTTCTCATTCTCACCAGAGCGTGACCATTAAACTGTATTAGTAAATTCATGTAGTATATATATTATTAATATAGATTCTTTTATTAAAAATAAGTAAATTACACAATTAAATAAGCAAGTCAAAATATCATATAAATATTCTAGTAGATTTATAGTTTATATTCAAATTAAGGTCTATCACCATGGCTCTCGCTTTCTGAAATTGTTGAATTTTTATTTTATTGACTTTATTATATTAAAAGTATGTTCTTATTCAAACGAATATAATAATTTGAATTTGAATATATTTTTAAACTACTTATTTTGATGGGTTGTTAATTTTTTTATGATCAACTTAGATAAACAATAAAATTAATGGGAATACATAAACCCATTACCCACGTTATGATAAACAGTACCTATAAAATGGAAGTTGCTTCTGTGGTTCAGGCTTGTTAATTACTTCAATACTTTATTAGCTTGATCATCATGTAGATCATCTTTCTTTTTATCACTTATATTGCTGCTATGTAGTCTATCTGTAACTAACATCTTTCTTTTTATCACTTATGTTGTGGCTATGTAGTCTATCTGTAACTAAACATCTCTCTCTGCTTGTAATCTATATTTATAAATGCAAACTTCTTCTTCTTGTATTGTATTTTGTTTTCAATATTTAAAATTATGTAGCTGGAGGTGCAATCGTAATATTACAGCATTACTGAAAATAAGTACAATATCATAATAGAATTTTTTGTTTCAATCTAAATTGGGTCGCTCCAAATGCCGTGTAATGACAAAAAGGGGCATTAAAGAAATAAAGAAGATTAAGAAAATGAAGGATAATATTGTTTACCAAAAACACAGGTCTCCGCAAGAAGCTCGCTTATTCACTTTTATCTTCAAATAATGTATGATTACAAATTATAACAATCACATTTTCCACTACCTATTCTCTCTCAAAAAGCCAACTAAACTGAAAATGGGAAAAGTTAATGCTTTTATATTTTAATGTGGAGCTCCAGTGAAAGTGCTAAATATGGGATCATATATGAAGTGAAATTGAACGCGAGTAAAGAAGATATTTAGATTATAAATAAGAGCAATGTTGCCTGACCCAGAGGGCGAGGCTTGTGCCGTGGGTCTGAGCTTTTAAATATGCTATTCCATAGTCCCTTCGGATACATCCGATAAAAAGTATGTTATTCCATAAGACCTTCTGGTACGTAGCATGTCTACCCCATGAACCTTAAGTTGAACAAATCCATAAAGAACATAAACTTGCTTGAAAACAAAATAATGTCTATAATGCTAGAGTATCAAATTGAGTCCCAAGATTATTTATAAATAACATGGTGCAAGTAACGTGACATCATGATTGGTTGTAACTGATTTTCTACATATTTTATTTAAATATAAATATAAAGTGGTTCATTACATTTAATTAAAATACATAACCAATTAAAATGTTACATGACATGTGGGAATAAATTATTTGATCGATTTTTAGTATGCCCTTCATCCTTGCTACCTCTTGTATCGGTACTGTGCCAATGTTATTAAATGGTAATCTTCCAACTACCTTTGCTATTATGACATGTAAATTCAAAAATTGAAAGGCCAAGCAAATATTTTAAAGGTACCTTTCTGGTGTTCAGTATATTATTATAACATCGGGTAATTCATTAAAACTTTAATTCTTAAATGCCAAATCAATATCAAAACCAAAAAAATATTATCCTGTCTAATTTTTAATATTGTGAAATCAATAAAAACTTAACTTTTAAGGCCAAATTAAAAATCGGAACCAAACATATATGACCCGTCCCTACTTCAGGGGGTTGAGATGTTAATTTGGTGAAAAAACCAGCTTTCAAATCTGAAAATGCTGTGTAATGGTAAAAAGTGACATCAAAGAAATAAAGAAAATTAAGAACATGAAGGATAATAGTATCGCTGACGAAATTCGAACCTTGAAATTTTAGTAAATAAATTTAATCATGTAATATATTTAATCATTAGATCTAACAGTTCTAATTTTTAACTAAAAATCTAACGGATATTATTCGTTGCATACGAATTTTATTATATTTTGTTAGTGGTTAGAAGATATAATGTCATATTTTTGGGTATGTATTTAGTAAATAAATTTAATCATGTAATATATTTAATCATTAGATCTAACGGTTCTAATTTTTAACTTAAAATTTAACGGATATTATTCGTTGTATACGAATTTTTATTATATTTTGTTAGTAGTTAGAAGATATGATGTCATATTTTTGGGTATGTATTATTTATTGCAATATTATGTTTTAAATTAAAAGTCAAAGTGTTTTAATTAGAGAGAAAAAAAAATACTAATTGAAATATATGATATTTTAGGTATTTATAAAAATTCGAACCTTGAAATTTTTATTAAATAAATTTAATCATGTAATATATTAATCATTAGATCTAACAGTTCTAATTTTTAACTAAAAATCTAACGGATATTATTCGTTGTATACAAATTTTTATTATATTTTGTTAGTGATTAGAATATATGATGTCATATTTTTGGGTATGTATTTTGTAAATAAATTTAATCGTGTAATATATTTAATCATTAGATATAACAATTCTAATTTTTAACTAAAAATCTAACGGATATTATTTGTTGTATACGAATTTTGATTATATTTTGTTAGTGGTTAGAAGATATGATGTCATATTTTTGTGTATGTATAAATTATTGCAATATTATGTTTTAAATTAAAAGTCAACGTGTTTTAATTAGAGAGAAAAAAATTATTGATTGGAAGATATGATATTTTAGGTATTTATAAAAATTCGAACCTTGAAATTTTAGTAAATAAATTTAATCATGTAATATATGTAATATATTTAATAATTAGATCTAACAGTTCTAATTTTTTAACTAAAAATCTAACTGATATTATTCGTTGTATATGAATTTTTACTATATTTTATTAGTGATTAGAAGATATGAAGTCATATTTTTGGGTATGTATTTAGTAAATAAATTTAATCATGTAATATATTTAATCATTAGATTTAATAGTTCTAATTTTTAACTAAAAATCTAACGGATATTATTCGTTGCATACAAATTGTTGTGGAATAAAAAGTAGGGTTATCGAATGGCGGCTAGGGTTCGTGAGCTTCTTGCTTTAATGGCTGCGCTTGTGTTATCGTGACCTAATTCGGGTCCACACAAGATGCCTACGTATCTCTGTATTAGAGAATCAAGCCAAAAACGTAGTTCTAGGATGAGGGGTCTGGCCCTTTATATAGGCTGTGGAAGCCTTAGAATTATAGTAGGTTTTGGAGACTTGGTGGATAAGTCACCGTAATTGAGGACGGTTCTGACTCCTTCCTTTTAGGAATTAGTTTCCATGTCGAATTTGGTGCCTTGGAGGCTACACAATATCCTGGGGATATTCTAGGACGTTTTTGGTTTCTAGAACGTTCCTGGTTTGTGGATCAGACCCATGTTAGAGATAGGCTTTTACCGGGCATCCCCAGTTTGGGCCGTTCTTTTGGGCCTGACCATTAATTACGAATTTAGTGCCCAACTAGGGTTTCGGGCCATATTTATGGGCCAATAAATGTCACATTAATTATGTCTTTAAGGGTTATTTTTTACCCATATCATTTGCCCCCCAACTTCTAGGAAAACTTGATTTCGTAGAAGTTTAAGGTCATATCAGCCCTGCAAGGGTATCGTCTTATAGTAAAGTGTGGAGCGACCTACACATTTACCATGACTAAAATCCTTTCCCAAGTTAATACTTAAGAAAGTTAAACGTTCCTTGGCCTCTCGAAACTTTCTCTCAAGATTTCCGAGCCTTTCGGGAATAGGATTAGTGCCGTTTTGAGCTCATAGACACTAATCCGAGTGCAATTCGTGCATAGGATCCTTTATCATCAATTCATTAATGATTCATTCCCCTCAACGTATCTAAGTTGGGGTTAATGCCGGGTGGTCGCTGCTCATAAGCCTTGATAAGGGCTAATTTTTGAGCAGAAGACGCTATTTTGGCCCTAATCGGGGCTAAACAACCCTAAACGGGGTTATAAAGGTCTTGATTTAGGCCAACAAGTTCATACTTGATGTAGTTACTATTAGGATATCCACCTTTAACCTTTGGATAGGTTAATTCTTGAGTGGAAGTCCTTAAACGTTGATAATTGAGGCTAATCACCCCCTAATTGCGATTAGCGAAGTCCTAACCCCAAATTTTGGAGTCAAGTTAGTCAAGTAGAGCTTCTTATATCCTCCTGGTTGCAAAAAGAATCACGTGAAAATTCTCATTTTTGAGTTGTCTAGGGAAGAAATACTATCCCCTAGAAGGTGTTTCAGGGTCTTTCAATATCCTTGGTTTTCTGAACACCCCTGGCATCTCCAAACCCAAACTTTGAAGTTGAGCTTATATGATGGGGATTCTTATAATCTCCTGGTATGAAGAAGAATCACATGAAAACATGCATTTTTGAACGTTCTGGAGGCGAAATACCCCATTTTCAGCTGATTTTCAGACCAGGTCTCGCACATGATCATAACACCTTTCCAATTTCATGGAAACACTTGGCCACCTGCATAGGCTTGTAGAGGACCTCACAAGGTTCTTGAATCTCAAATTTGAGCTCAAACGGAGCGTTTTTGAGCGTTCTAGAGGGTCATGAAAACACCCTAAAAAATAGGTCCTCCGGAAGCCCTCCAAACACCCTACCAAGGTGGCCTGGTCGGCTCACCCTGGTCGGCTAGGGCTGGTCGGCTGGGTCCCCCAAAATTTTTTTTTTTTTTTTTTTGAATTTTGGCCATTTTTTGGCTAGTTGACTTTGACCTTTGACTTTGACTTTGACTTTGACCAAAATCAAAACTTGTCTTAAACTCCCTTCCTTGTTCCTAGAAAGGATTTAGTGATACCTTGGTTGGTTTGATGACCCTTGGCCTCAAACAACCTACTTCTTGGTTTTCAGGACCTTCCGGGTCTAAACCTTTCTTGAACTCTTGATATCAAATAACCTTTGGTTAAACTATTTCCCTTGGCTTCCAAGCATTCTCATGTACCTATAATAGAGTGTTTTAAACAACCTTAATCTTGCCCCCCTTGTGTTGAGGGTCTTTACTTCTTTATTTGAAGATGTGGGGACTTCCCTTGTTTTCAACACCTGACTTCGAGTCTAGGATATCGTAGTTAGTTTCTCATCCTAGGTTTTAAGCTTAAGGTCTTCACATCTCCTTCCTTGTTTGTAGGATCTTGTCCTATCTTAAGCTAATCATCCTTAGGCTAGTCTCAGGCCTTAGGCTTAAGCAATCAGCTTGATTCAGGACAATCAACCTCGTTGGCCATCTAGGCTTATATTTTGTGCTGGGATTCAAAACCCACACTCCATATTCTAGAGTAGGTCTTCTCATACCCTTAAATATGTTAGCCTTTTAGATAATCATCCTGCTTAGTGGCTTTAATCGTGGTTTTTAGCTTAATCCCCTGTTTAGGCTTGATAAGCATATATTAATCAACCTGGGAGGTTGTTAATTATATTGTTGCTCTTGCCTGTATTTCCATTCGTTTCTTTCACATATTTTTACGAATTAGATCATTTATTTGACCCAATTCCGAGCTCTCAGAGCCCTTTTCCTGCTATCTTCGGCTATTTAACCTGTAAACGCGGGTCGTTGGAAAGACGACCTGCTATTGAGGGTCATCATTTTTCTTATAAAAGAGTGTGGATTGAAGTCATTCTTCACATTTCCTTCTTCTTTCAAAGAAAATTTCTCTCTGAGGAGCTCCCAAGTTTCAAGCACTTCTTTCAGTTTCAGACAAGGCTGTAATGGCAAGTGAGGGTGGTCAGAACGCCTTAGTCCCTTCCAAGGGCCTTCTTCAGGCGATTAACAGGAGAACCAAAGACAAGAATAGAAAAGGTAAGGTCTTTCCTCCTCGTTATCAATTATCTTTATCTGAGCTCTTAGATGAGCCCGGGGATGTGTTTCCGAACAACGCGGAATTCGACTCTTTTATGTTCCCTAGTACTTTGGATGCGGGAGATATCAGAAACTTACTCAAATATGAATTCCCTGCTGAGATGGAGCTTAGAATTCCCACACCAGGGGACAGAACTTGTAACTGGCATCCTGAGAACTTGTTTGTGTACAAAGGTGCCATTGATGCTGGCCTCAGGTTTCCAGTTCACCCTTGGGTTGTTAGGTTATTAGCTGAGGTTAAAATCAACCCTTGTCAACTATATCCCAACTCCTGGAAATTCATCTTCATTTTCATGGTTGAATGCATCAGAGGAGGCATCCGCCTTAGCATCCCGTTGTTTAGGAATCTATTTGCTTTTAAGAATAGCCCTATCACTAGGAAAGGATGGGTGAGCATCCAACACCGCATAAAATCTAGGATGATTATTGATGCTTCTTCTGTGCCTGATTCTTGCCACAACAGGAGGCACGAATTTTTCATCCTTAGATGGAAAGGAGGAGACTGGGGTAACTTTTTCAGGTCTAAATTCAATCACGTGACTGATGGGGGTGTTAGTGAGCTTCAACTCACAACTGAAGAAGTGTCCCAACGGGATTGGCTTATTTCAGTCTTTCAGAAAACCCACTATCGTGAAGTTGTGACTGAACGTGCCTTGTTGGAGGCCGGGCTTAGTTATATCCTTCTCGAGGGTAATTCTTACTTTAACTTCTTTTCTTTCATCGTACTTGTTCTTATTC
This sequence comes from Saposhnikovia divaricata, assembly GCA_036435485.1. Lineage (NCBI taxonomy): Eukaryota > Viridiplantae > Streptophyta > Magnoliopsida > Apiales > Apiaceae > Saposhnikovia > Saposhnikovia divaricata. Next base: position 58,931,467 of record CM071599.1, on the reverse strand, counting down.
CAACATTGTTTCCTTTGCTTTGTTTGCAGTTGCTGAGGAAATTGACAACCATCCGAGCCGACTTCCCCATATCACCAAAAGGATGATTAAGAAAGCTGAGAAAGAAGCTAATCCTGAAGACGTACCGGCCCCTGAGTTCCTTCAGCATTGTTCGAAGGCGGGGAAGAGAATTAGGAGTTCGGATGGGAGCATGAAAATAGCATTCATGCCTGATTGGGGGATATGTGAGCAGTATGCTATCAAGGACAGCCACCTCCTTGCTCGAGAGTGGTCTCGGAATGCCATAGCCCCGGCCGACAAGGTCCATTTTGCAACAGCAACAGATTTAGAGGAAAATGAAAGCATAGGGGCATATCATGCCTATAACGTAAGTCGATCTCCTCTTCCTTTTCATTGTTATGGTTGTATATTGGTCGTCGTGGCTTAACACATTTTCTTATGGCGTTTTTGTTTTGGTAGCTAAATGCTCACTTCCAGAATGCTATCCAACTCGGGAGGTCCTACAAGGACAAGGAGAGAACTGTCCTCAAGGTTGTAGAGAAGCTTCAGAAGGAGTCTGAAGAATGGGAGGCTAAGTATTGCACCTCGGAGGACCAACTCTCCTCCCTTAGGGGAAAGTATACGGCTCTGGAAAACAGGACCCAGAATAATGAGAATTCCATCATTCAGAACTACTTAGGTTCAGACACTTTTCTTGCCTTCATTGATGAGCATGACAGGGAGGTCCAGCCGGACAGCATGACCATAGGTTGGGAGAAGGCTGTGAATAGGATTAGCCAAGATCATAAGGGAGTTGTCTTTCCTTCCTTTTATCCGAGTCCCTGGAAGGTGACAGAAGACGATGACCTTGTTGAAGGTGTTGGGACTTCCCCTGTGAGCAAACGTGCTTCTGGTTCTGGGACAAAGGGCATTCCTCAACAATCAGGGTCTAGTTCTGGGAAACGTCCCTCAAGATCCCATCAGAGCGGGAGTTCAAAATACCCCTTAGCGGGACGAATCCGTGAACCCAAGTCGGTTAGTATCAGTAGCTCCTCAACCTCAACTTCCAGGAGCAAAGAAGAAGGAGGGAAGAACTCGTCAAGCGAAGAAGAAGTCCCTGCTCAGACTGCTCCTCCAAAAACCAAGAAGCGGTTGGTGAAGACTGCTTCTATCAAGAAGTGATTGAGCCTTGCATGGCCTGTGTTAGCCTCGTGTGGCTTTAGTTCTTTTAATATCCCGTCTTTGATTATGGTCCTTCATGGACTTGTACTTTTATTCGTATGTGTGTAACTTAAACCTTGATTGTGCCCTCCTGGGTATTTTATCTACGTGCCTGTTTTCTATGTTTCATATGTTCTTTTATTTTCGGTACTTGGTCATCTTAGACTTACACACATCTGGTGCTCGGTACATCACAAGGATTACAGAATCATAGAACAGAAAACAAGCTTGTATTGATAACGCAAAATGGGCTCAGCCCTTACATAGAATATTATGTCCTACTAGGAGCAACATGCTCTGCAATGGTTTCATATGAACCTTATTTCTACTTCTATTAGATAGGCTAAAAGCTAAGTCCTTAATAGGAGAGCTTTAAACATAGTAAATCTTGAGATTCGAGGCGTGCCAGGAGCGAGGTACCTCGTTTCCATCCACGGTTTCCAGCTTATAAGAGCCTCTTCCCAACGTCTTTCTCACTCTATATGGTCCTTCCCAATTAGGGGCCAACTTTCCTGTCTGTCCAACTCCAGAGGCTTCAATTTTTCTCAAAACCAAGTCGCCTTGTTTGAAGAACCTTCCTTTAACCCTATGGTTGTAGTGAAAGGCTGCTCTTTTTTGGTGCTCAATATTACGGGCATTTGCTTCATCTCTGACCTCATCGATTAAATCAAGAGCAAGTCTCATGCCTTCCTCATTGGTTTCTTGCTCATATGCTTCCACCCTTGGAGATACGTGCGAAATTTCCAAAGGGACAACTGCTTCTGCCCCATAGGCTAGCAAAAATGGAGTAGCTTCTGTCGTTACCTTGCAGGTAGTACGATACGCCCACAGTATAGGCAGTAATTCATCAACCCACGTGTTTCGAGATCGTTCGACCCTCTTCTTAAGTCCATCAAGGATAATTCGATTTGCTACCTCAGCTTGGCCATTAGCCTGGGGGTAAGCTACTGAGGTAAAACGAAGTTCAATGGCGTTCTCCTCACAGTATTTCTTAAACTCCTCATTGTTGAATTGGCGTCCGTTGTCCGTCACTAGGATTCGTGGGATCCCATATCTACAAATTATGTTCTCCCAGAAGAACTGGGCAACTTGTTGGGTGGTTATTTTTGCTAGCGGCTTGGCTTCAATCCACTTGGTAAAATAATCGATAGCCACTATTAGGAACTTCCTTTGTGCTGAGGCCACGGGAAAAGGACCAAGTATGTCCATCCCCCACATGGCAAACGAAATGGGAGAGTTAATTGACGTTAACATCTCTGGTGGCTGCCTAACAATTGGAGCGTGTTTCTGGCATCTGTCACACTTTTTAACATAGCTTTTGGCGTCAGCCAACATTCCTGGCCAATAAAATCCCAGGCGGGTGATCTTATGAGCTAGGGCCCTGCCCCCCAGGTGCTGCCCACAGATCCCTTCATGAACTTCCCTTAATGCCTCTTCTGCCTCTTGAGGCCTCAAGCATTTCAAG